>CM072549.1:21242966-22538384 GCA_036898215.1 Platycarya strobilacea | reverse complement strand
GTTCAGGGTAAATGGCTTAATCGAGCCTGCAGAAAAGCTGGGAAAAGGGATAGTTAAAAACTATAGAATGCATCCCCTTGTGCGCTCAGCTGTGATTCAGCTTTCAGATAACGAGTTCTTTCATTTTGAAGAAGGAATTCTGACTTCAAATATCTCGAGGTCAAACAGGGCTTGCATTGTTAAGTATCAAGCGGCTTCAGAGAACCAAAGATCGGAAAAAATCGTTACGATATTTAATGTTAGTGAGCCTTTTCCAGATCTCAATTTGCAGCAGTTGACAAAAAAGAGTCAGTCAATTCTGGGGGGGGATCAATGGTTATCGAAGATCAAAAACGTCAAAGTTCTTTATCTGGGAAGGTGGTTGAAATCCCCTACCTATCACATTGAAGTGGAGAGCGGTGCTTTCTTGAGTGGGTTGAAGAGTATGAAAGAGTTAAGGTTGCTTAGCCTTAAAGGGATCTCCAATATTAACGAGCTTCCACGTTCCGTTGGCCGCCTCCAAAAGTTGATAATCATAGATGTCAAGGAATGTCATAATCTTGAGGCACTTCCAGATGATGTTTCCCATCTCAATAACCTCATATACTTGGATGTTTCTAATTGTCATATTCTGGATCGCATGCCGGCCAAGGGGATTCCATCTCTTATAAATCTCCAAGTCTTTAAGGGCTTTGTCATTACTGCTGAAACGACCAACAATTCTAGTGGCCTTGATGATTTGAAAAGACTGACACAGCTGAGGAAACTATCTATCATTGCCAACAGCAACCACTTCCCAATGGCAAAAGACTTGGAAGTTCTCAAAGGACTTGAAAAAAAGCTTCAAAATCTGGCAATAGCATGGGAGTCAAAGCAAGGCAGTCATGGAGGAACAAAAGGACGGCCAACAACAGAAGAATCCAAAGCCACAGCACATTCTGCGCACCTCCTACCTGAAAACTTGGTGAAATTGTGTCTTCAGGGTTTCCCTAAGCCAAAGATGCCATCTTGGCTACGAGGAGTAGTACCTAGTAAAAAATCTGAAAGAATCCAAAAGAAACTCTACATCAAAGGAGGAATGCTCAGAACTCTAGGTAATGAACCCCTAGGGTGGGTTAACACTCTATGCTTGAAGTTCTTGAGTGACCTGAAGACAGATTGGACGGAATTGCAGGAAATGTTTCCGGAAATGGTCTACATGGAGAAAGTCAAATGCCCTAGGGTCACCTTCTGCCCTTGTGATGAGGATGGAGTGTGGGTAAAGCCGCCTCCAACAAATTGAGTAAGAGCAGTTTGATCAATAAAAACATATATATATATATATATATATATTGGGAATTAATGGGTATTGTTATGTGGTATAACCCAAAATGTTTATAAATTTTTTGTACGCTTTCTAACTTGTTCATGTTTGTTTTATGTTTTTATTAAACCTATGTGTTGCTTAGGGTTGTGTATGTTGTACTTTCAAGGATTCTAAGTGCTAATATCTACTTCTTATATGTCAGATCCTTATGACCCTTTCTTTTTCTCCATTAAAGCCATTTCATGATTTTCAACAAAAATGTAGCTAACTGAAATGCAGAGCGACTTTTGTTAAAATTTAAAAAACCAAACCAATGATGATTTTCATATGATCTTCTTTAATGGTTTAATTTACATTCCTCGAAATAATGCTATATTCATTCATCTAATCTTTACAATCTAAAATGGTTCTATTTTACATTCGAGCTATAGGAAGAAAGTGTACAAGGACCGGTGATGGAGACATCGGCCACGTGGATATATATATATAAAAAACTTCGATGAAAAATAATTGTTATCGGTCATCTTGCATTTCTCTGTAAGGGTAAAGATTAACTTGCCCTTGTGCTTGCCTCTTGGACAGATGGTACTTCTAATCTATAATTTTAAAGCTTTTTTAGTTCTCTAAATATGTACAATCGGCCTTCATTATTTCAATTAATATTGAGTTAAAAATACCATTACAATGTTATCGATGAGTAGATGCAACATGTACTTTCACATGCCATCTGTGAAAAATTATAACATAATTAAAAAATTGTTTTAAAAAAATAATAATTATAGAAGCCCAAGTTACCCTAGATGCTACATGGAGCCACCCGACACAAGTAGAAATTCAGCAATACTCATCATCTTCAAATTGATGGACAAACTAAACAGACAATCCAAACTCAAGATACAAATAGCCCTACCTCACAAGGAGCCCAACCTCACAAGGAGCGACAACCATATCATTAGGTGGATGGGTAAGACTAGGACTTGTTGGCTTAGATGCCAAATTCGCTTGTATGACCCCATTGCCCTCAACCAACCTGAGTCTAGCCAAACAATTGAGTGACGACAAGCAGAGCAAGAGCAAATATACAATGCTCCCCCCTTCACTGATACTTCAGAGATGTCTGAGTCTCCACCCAGACGTATACGCTTTCGTGAGGAAGGAGATCTAGAGGTTAAGAGCAACAAAATTAAGTAATAGAGGATGAATGAGGAAAGAGTCAACACATATGATGACTCCAAAGAGGATGCCTACTACTATAACACATAGGACGAGCTCACAAAAGATGACATCGAATACCCTCCTTTGGACTCCGAGCCTTAGAGCCGCTTGTAAGGCTTATGCTTAGCAAATGTTTGTTGTATATTTGTGTTTTTACTAAGACCTCAATTTCAAGAAGAATTTTTTTTTTCTTTTGTAAAGGAGGATGATGTAACACTCCATCTAAAAAGCATGATAAGACTTAAACATTAGCTCCCTTAATTTTTATTAGTGAAAGATTATCATTATTGTTGGGGAAATTTTTTTAGTATGATTATTGGAAGGGTTCTAGCATTATATTTTAGATTAACTGTCAAGAAGCCAATGGTGGAATGACATTTGGCATTATTGTTGAGCTAAGTATGGGTAGATTTAGGTGTGAGCCCAAGGGTGTTTAATTAAGGGCCTCAATCGTCGATTGATGTGATGAGTTAAAAAGGTTTCTTAAGCATAGACTCATTAGAATTTATGGAGTTGCAGACGTTTCTTAGAGAGCCAAAGAAATTAGGTCTAAATGTGTAGAGGGCATGAAGTCCTTGGGCCTAACTTGGTGATAATAAAGGCCTTAGGCCCAATCTTAGAAAGAAATGTTATTAAGACTCAATCTTAGTAATCCTATGAGGCCTTAGATAACCCCTTAAATCTAGACATAGTCACATAAGGTCCACTCAAAAGCCCACAACCAAGAGACTTACACAAATGGCCAGGCCTAAAAGTTTTGTCTTCCATCGTTACACTTCTAAATGAAACTCACATACGCCATAGTATTGATTTCTTGCTCAAGAGCTGCCCAAGCCTAAGGTTCCAACTTGATCATAATTAAGCTTCTAATTTGAGTTACGGGCATTAATCAGCTTATATATGATTAGTGACCTTAAATCATGTTTTAAGTTTAAATTTTTTTCAAATTATTTCCAATATTTTTTATCTAAAATTTATTTATTTTATTATTGATTTGCATTATTCTTGGACTAATATAATTTATCAGGATTAATTATATAACGATTTTACGAAATTACGAATGAGTTTGACCATAAGAAATGGAAGAGTCGTAAATGGGTGTGATATACTCCAGTGAAAATGGTTTTAAATTCTGATCGATTTTGAAATTTTCAATTTATTTATAATAAATTTTTTCACAAAATATTTTTCCAAAAAGATTTCCCGTGTATAAAAAAACACTGTTAGCTCTGTATGTGTGTTTTTTTTTCTTTTATATTTTATCGTTTAATCAAACTATTTAACAATATATTTTATATATTAATTATTTTAAAATTAAGCAGCTGCTTAAAATATATTATATGAAGGTCTATCATATTTGTTTATTTAGAGGAGGGATCTTGACCTCAAGAAGGTTCACGTCCTGCAAACAAGTTTATAGATGAATTAAGATAACATGATATAAGATTTTATGGCATAATAGTCTCCAATAATTATTTTAAAATAGACAAATGCAATATCGAGAGAAAAAATGGGTTTTGAAATCCAAAAAAGCTCTCACCCGTTCTCCATAAAAGAGATGCGAAGCGGTAAAATAAATTGATAAACAAATTAATATACTGCGATTCAAGGAGGGAAGTGTTGCAGCTTGTTTGTCTGGACTGGTTGTCAGAGTCTTCCATAACAACTACGTCTTGATCATTAGTTAGAGAAAGTAGGAATATAAAAGCGCAACAATTGGAGGATGAGTCGAAATACCTATGGAGGACCTCTATTGTCTTTGGTAGCACGTGCGGAACACGGACCATACTAGGCAAAAAACTAATAGTCGCTTCTAAGAGAACCAAGGCTACCGATCCCAACGGAGCCGTGCGTGACACCAGCAGAGTCCCACCGATACGGTATTGCATGAAAACTCACACTTGGTGTTAGCTACATGTGAGCATCACGCGCCGTACTTTTAGAAAAAATTCTTCGACTATCCAAAAGATCGGCGGCCAGAAGAATTGTAGGCGAGGCACGTGATTGTCTAGGAGGCCAAAAGGCAACAAACCGACAAATCGATGTGCTACTGACGAAAAAAAATCAAAAAATCAAAAAATCAAAAAACAAATGGACCACTCCAACAAACGCCGGACGGGAGGAGCCAAAAGCTCCCACCTCGCTCTGGACGTGAAAGTGAGGATGGCCGACGACTAGGGGTAGGTTAGGTTGAGAGAAAACATTAGAGTTTCTACGGTTACATACCTGGCTTAGATTCTGGGTGTATAAAAAGAAATTATTCTTTTTTTCATCTATTCTTTTTAGAGTACTCAATAATTCAACAAAATTAATATTTAATCTAATAATAGTTAGTCAATATAAATATGGGATATCAACAAGCTCAACATAAATAGTAAAAAGAATTTTCAATTATTTGGCTAAGGCAGATTAAGATAATAATATAAATCAAATGTAAATTGATCGAATATTACAAATTTTGTTCAGATGTCATACATTATTATCTTATTCATTTTTTTATTAAAAAAAAAAAGAAAGACTTCTTGTGTCCCAACAAATCTAATAAATCTATCGTTTGAATAAAGATAAAGATAAAAATAAAAAATAAAAATAAACCAAGTCTATAAAATAAAGAAATAGATATATTTATTCATCAATCTTTATGAATAAAATGAGCATTAGAAAATTAATATTAATTTTTAATAATAAATAAATATCTAAATTATAGTTAGAATTAGGATAAATAATAATGTGAAAAAACTCATATTTTAATAAAATAATAATTATTTTTTTAAAGTTATTATATAGTATAATAAAAAATGATTAACTAAAATATATAAAAATAAAATTTTTAATCAAAATGTTATCAAATTGTAAGGTAGTTTATTATGAGTGCTTTGATTTTATTTTATTTTTTTTGTTTTGGTTTATCTGACGGGAGGAGACCTTGACCTCGAGGTTCACGTCTTGCTTAGTTGTGTCACCTAAAAAGTCGAGATGGCCAGAATATAATAATGATGCTGCCAAAAGTTGTAGCACTGTAGCATACATACGGCGAAGACTTTGACCCTCGTATGTTTACTTTGCAACAGTGAGATTAGGGTGGCTTCAATTCGGAGTCGAGAGATAGAGATTAGTTTATTTTTTAATATTATTATTATTTTAAAATTTAAAAAAATATATTAAAAATTAAAAAAAGTATATTAAAATTTAAAAAATATGTATAGAATTTTATATTTTATATAAAAAATTATAAAAATATAATGATGAAATGAAAATGAATCGAAATGAATTGAACTCATATTCAAATACAAATTAGGCTTAAGATAGAATTTGAATAATAAGCTAACATGAAATTAATTGAGATTGAATTTTAAAAATAGAATAAAATATTATTAAGATATTAATTTTTAATATAATAATTTTTTTGAAAGTTAAAAAAAAATTGAATTATTTATTTTATTATATATGAAAATTTAGAAAAATTATAATAATAAGATAAGATAAATTAAGTTTAATTTTCAATCTAAACAAGATTTAAATAAGGCAATTTTAGATAAAAATTAAAATTTGAATAAAATATTATTAAAATATTAATTTTTGATATTATTATTATTATAACATTTAAAAATATTGAATTGTGATTTAAAAGAGTTAATTTTTTTTTATAAAAGTTTGAAAAAAAATTTCATGATGTTATTTATTATTTTTTATAAAAATTTAAGAAAATTATGCATTAAACAAAAAAATTAATATTAAAAAATAAGATGAATTTATGTTTATCTAACTTTTTTAAATGTCAAACTTTCATTAAGTTGATCTTTGATATATTATACTATTTTTAAGACTGTAAACGAGCCGAGTTGACTCAAGTTTTGGCTTGTTGAGCTCGAGCTCGCGCTCAAACCAGAGCTCGAATTTTTATTCATTTTTTGTTTGAACTCAACTTGATTAACCAATCTTTCAACTCGAGCTTGAGCTCAATATAACTTTTTTTAATTTCAATTCAATTTTTTCAAATCTCAAAATAATAATAATAACATTTTATTCAATTTTTAAAATTAATTTCAACTCATCTTATCTCAATTTTGAATCTAGAACATTAATATATATTTTTTAATAATGAATAAATATCTAAATTATAGTTAGAATTAGGATAAATAATAATGTGAAAAAACTCATATTTTAATAAAATAATTATTATTTTTTTAAATTTATTATATAGTATAATAAAAAATAATTTATTAAAATATATAAAAAGAAAATTTTTAATCAAAATTTTATCAAATAGTAAGGTATTTTATTATGAGTGCTTTGATTTTTTGATTTTTGCTTTTTTTTTTTTTTTGTTTATCTGACGGGAGGAGACCTTGACCTCGAGGTTGACGTCTTGCTTAGTTGTGTAACCTAACAAGTCGTGATGGCCAGAATATAATAATGATGCTGCCAAAAGTTGTTGTAGCACTGTAGCATACATACAGCGAAGACTTTGATATGTTTACTTTGCAACAGTGAGATTAAGGCCATGCTTAGATTCGAAAGTAGGTTGCGCTCACCTCAACTCACTTCTATTTGATCATTATATTTTTATAATTTTTTATACAAAACAAAAATTTCTATATACTTTTTTCAAATCTCAATATATCTTTTTCAAATTCTAACACACATTTATCAAATCCTAAAATAATAATAATATTAAAAAATAAATCAAACTCATCTCAACTCATCTCATCTCCGAATCCAAGCGGGGCCTAAGGTAGGATTTGAAATAATAAGGTTAGTTTGTGTTTAAAATTTTTCTTAATTTATTTCAATTTATTTCAATTTTATTATTATATTTTTATAATTTTTTATATAAAATATAAATTCTTATACACTTTTTTAAATCTCAATACATATTTTTTAAATTCTAATACATATTTTTTAAATCTCAAAATAATAATAATATTAAAAAATAAATCAAACTCATCTCAACACATTTCCTCTCCAAATCTAAACGGGGCCTAAGTTAACATAAAATTAATTGAGATCAAATTTTAAAAATAGAATAAAATATTATTAAGATATTAATTTTTAATATTATAATTGTTTTGAAAGTTAAAAAAATTGAATTATTTGTTCTATTATATATGAAAATTTAGAAAAATTATAATAATAAGATTAAATAAATTAAGTTTAATTTTAAATCTAAACAAGATTTAAATGAGGTAATTTTAGATAAAAAAAATAAAAATTAAATAAAATATTATTAAAATATTAATTTTTAATATTATTATTATTATAACATTTAAAAATATTGAATTGTGATTTAAAAGAGTTATTTTTTTAAAATAAAAGTTTGAAAAAAAATTTCATGATGTTATTTCTTATTATTTTTTATAAAAATTTAAAAAAAATATGCATTAAACAAAGAATTTAATATTAAAAAATAAGATGGGTTTATGTTTATCCAACTTTTTTAAATGTCAAACTTTCATGCAGTTAGCCTTTGATATATTGTACAATTTTTAGGGTTGTAAACGAGCCGAGTCGAGTCAAGCTTTGGCTTGTCGAGCTCAAGCTCCCGCTAAAATCCGAGCTCGAGTTTTTATTCATATCTTGTTCGAACTTGACTCGATTAACCAATCTTCCAACTCGAGCTCATTATACAAATAAACTCGAGTCGAGTCGAGCTCGAACTCGAGCTCGAGTTCCCTTTTTTAATGTTTTACATAAAATTTAAAAAATAAAAAATTAATATTTAATATCTAACTAGTTGATAATATTTATTTATTATAACATATGTTATATATTTATATATATTATTAATAAATATACATTACTAATATATGAAATTATTAAATTTTATAAACTAATTATTGTACAAATTATAAAATATAATTATGAAATATATTCATCATATAAATATAAGTAATAAGATTACATATTATATATTTAATTATAAAAATGTTGTACTTATATAATTAGCAATACATATATATAATATATAAATAAATTTTAATCGAGTCGTGCTAATGAGTCAACTCGAGCATAAACGAGAGAGTCTTAGCCGAGCTGAATCAAGTTGAGTTTTGTCAAGTATGTGTCATTTACTAATCGAGTGGGTATTTACTTTTACGAGCGAGTTTTTTTTTTCATGAGTCGAGTTCGATTCGAGTTTAATCGAGCGAGTATCGAAGGGGCTGTCAAGTAGCTTGATTCATTTACAGCCATAACCATTTATGATGCAAAATTGCTTGTACTGCTGCTCTCTTTCAAGATAAATAATTTTTTAACATTAGGCCTGGTTTATTTTCAAAGATGAGATAATAGGGGTGGGCAGCGGGTACCCGCATCCACTGCCCCGCACCGCCGTGTGAGGATGGAGTCACCCATCCAGCAAGCGGGGGGCAAGGGTGGTATAGGATTCCCTCCGTCCTGCTTTTATCCCGCCCACACCCCTACCTTTCCTTATTATTATATATAATTATATAATTATATGTATTAATAAATCACCATATTATGTAAAATGATTTTGTTATTTTATATGTTAGATTTTTAGAAAATTAGAAGTTAGAAGATGTATTTGTAAATTGTAATATTAATAGTTAATAGCACAATTTATAATTTTATATGACTAATTTGTATTATTGTAAATTTGTAATAATTTAATCTTTATTTTAAGTTTTACTATTTTAGTAATTTTTTTAAATGATTTTAAACTTTAGTAATGGAATATCGAATATTTTTTAATATATATATAATTGTGTATTTAAATCAGCTTTAATGGTATTTTAGATTAAAAATGACTTGAAAATTTGATTTGAGCTAAAAATGGTCCAAAATTACGAAATGGGCCAAGGCCCTATAGGGACGGGGGCAGGAGACAAAAGTAGGGGTACCCCGTCCCCATCTAGGCGGGGATCACCCCTATGAGATGAGATAAGATGAAATAAAAATTAAAAAAAAAATTATTGTTATAATATATTTTTTAATAGTAATTTTGTTTCGAAATTTGAAAAAGTTAGTTTTTTTATTATATTTTGTATGAGAATTTAAAAAAGTATAATAATGAGTTTGAGATATATTTTAGAGTTTTGGTTTCATCTCAATAAACAAATCGGGCCTAAATATTAAGATGGGTTGATGTTTATCCAAGGTACTTATACTTCAAACTCGTTTTAAGCATCTAGGTCTTGCTTATTTTTTCAAAACATTTAATTGTGCTTCTAGGTTCTTGCTAGAGAGTTTTTTTTTTTTTTCCTTATTCTAGATTTGTAATTGTGCTTCTTCATTTGGTGGTTACAACTTGCAAATATTTTGGGCGGGAATTAATTATAGGTTCCAAACCTAGGTTTGGCTCTACGGTTTTTGTGTTTTTCATTTTCTCATTTCTAGAACTTTTAAAATTTAAAGTGTAGACAGGGCTTGAGTTTGAGGTTATTGGTAGCATTTTTCTGTTTGGCTGCTGAAAAGTCGAAAAAGAACAAAAAGAAATTTTTTTAACTTAGAACTTATATTGGTTAGGAAAATCGTATAAAAAAAACTCAAAGAAAATAAATTTAAGAAATTAACTTCATTTGCTCTTTTCTTGTCCCGGTGTTCCCCGCAACAGAATATTACACAGAGTAGCATTTTCATCCTAAATGATTTTGGTTTTCTTTTAGAAAATTTGCAAACTCTTCTACATTCTATTTATAAATTAATCACGTTGTAGAGGTTTGGGTACCATTTGCATTCAAATAACTTTTTGTTTTTGTTTTTTTTTTTAAATCTCTACAAGACTCAAAGCAAGATTCTTTCAATTCATCTTTTGTTGAGATGGAACTGTTGATTAGATCAGAGATTAGTTAGAATTGTTATTTGTGTAAGGGATTGTGATGGTCAGGTTAGTGCTACTATGAGAACTTAAGAAACAATTGTTCCCTGATCCATTGCTAGCTGACTCCTTTGAAGCCTTGTGGGCAATCAATTTTGATCTTGACTTAGGCCTTAGACAAGTTGTTATCGAAAGAGATTCCCTGCAGGTGACTAATGCTCTCAAGAACAATGTAGAAGCTTGGAGCAGTGCAAGCATGTTTGTGAATGAGGCTAGAATTTTGTTAAATAATTTTGATAAGTGAGATATTTCTATTGTTAGGAGAAATGATAATATCATAATTCACTTGTTAGTTAAAAAAAATGCTCTTTCCATTTTAGATTTTATTGTAACAATGGAGGATGCCCCTCCTTATATCTTATATTTGATTTTAATGAAATGTGAGAAGAGTTTTTTCTGTTGAAAAAATACATGCACCAATCATCTGTATAATTTTATTTATTTATTTATTATTTATTTTCTCGTCTATGTCTTTCATTATATTTACCACATTTAATCTTAATTTATAAAACATAACAAACATACAAAAGGATCAATTATCATGATAAAAACTTTCTAAGACATGTAAAGGGTAAAAGACTACCCAACAAAAAGGGTAAAGTATATTTCTCATTTTTAATATTCATTTTAATTCTTTATTTCGGCTATTATAGGAAGAAATATTGAAATATTGAAGTTAGAGGAAATAATTAAAATTAAATAGAAAAAAATGAAGAAAAAGTAATAAAATAATATAGAAAAAAATAGATGAATTGATGTATATACTCCATTGAAAAAGTTAATTGTTCATGTGAGGTTATGATTTCGTTAACGTCACACTATAATGAGGCATTACTATTCGTCCATTTTTTAATTTTACTTTTTTTTTTTTAAAATAGATAATTTAATGGTGACGAAAAGTATCACATTCACAAAATCTAATTATAATATAGCATATTGTAGTATTACTTTAATTTAAATAGATCAAATGAGTTTTAATTAGCTACTTAGATAGAATTTAAATAATCAATTGGGTTCCATTAAGAAAAAATAAAAATAAAAATCAATTGGGACGCTCCAAGTTGGTAAGAGATTAAGCACGCACAAGCATTTAAATTATGGGTAAAAACTAATTCGGACTAGACCACGGGAGACTTTACGAATAAGCTGGTCAGTTATCATATTTCTTTTTAATTTTTATAATTTTTTTTATAAACAAAACATTTCTTATCTTACATTTTTTACTGGTGGATCACTCTATTAAAAACTCTCCTTATCTCAATCTTTATTTCTCTATCTCAATAAGTTGGCCCGTTTATATTCATGAGGGGTTAATCTTATTTTAATTCATTTCAAATTTATTATTATATTTATATTTATTTTTATATAATATAAATTATAATATAATTTTTTTAACTTTCAATATAATTTTTAAAATTTTTAAAATAATTTTTTCAAATCATTAAATAATAATAATATTAAAAACTAATATCACCTTTATTCATTTCAATTTAACTAAATTTACCTTATCTCATCAATTCAATCCTCATCTTAATATCTTATATGGGAGTGTCTAACATCACGAACTGGTGTATTTATATCTTTTTACATCAATCAATCAAAAAATTACATATAACCATTTATTCACAAGTAAATAGAATTAGTTTTAGGAAATCGGATGCATCTCACCTCTCTACCCATTGACTCGATACCTTTTCAGTTCTCATTTTCCCCTATCCAATTCTCTCTCTCTCTCTCGAATTAGGACAGATTTGAAAATAAAATATTTTTAAATATTTTTTATACTTAATTATTATTTTATTATTATTTTATAATTACTTTTATTATTATTATTATTTTTTATTTTTTATAAACATTCTAAACGTAACCTGTCCTAATTCGATTTTAATTCAGTGGTGAATCCGACTTTCTCCTCTCCTCATAAGTCTTTTGTTTTTTCCTTCGTATTTCAAAATCACAAACATTTTGAAAATCGTTGTTCACAGCCCAATCGTAGTGATTCTTTACGGTGTTAGACTAGTAATAGGCACAATTTTGAAGGATCGGAGTACAGTCAATTAGTTTACAATCAAGCCTTCTAGAAAGAAATCAGGAAAAAATGGTCCAAAAATTGATAAAGATAAATAAATAAAAACTGGAATCAGAAGAGAGAGAGAGAGAGTTGGGCGGATGACAGACTTGTAGAGAAAGAGAGATAGGTGGCGGTGGGTAGTGAAGGTGAGAGAGAGAGAGAGAGAGAGATGAGATAGAGAAATCAACTCATCTCATGAAATCTAATATATATATATATATATATATTATATTTTAAAATATTTTGTTAAAAAAATTATAATATTATTAAAAAATATTTTCTTAATCATTAAAATAGAAAATAAAGAAATTCGAATCCCATGAAATCAACTCTCGATAGTAAATTTACATGTATTTAAATAAAAAATAAAAACAATCAATTATCTTCTTTAATAAAAAATGATGAGTAGAATTAAAAACAAAAGAAAAGAAAAAATAATATTTATACGTCAGCGCATTCTCAATGGATTATATAAAATCCATCATTTTGTAAATTTTTTATAAAATAGCACAATAATAACCCATCCAATAAATTATCTGTTTTATAACTAATATCATCTCTATATTTATGAAAAACTATTCACACTTGTATAAATATTTGATTCATCTCTCTTTTTACTTTTTATTCTTTATTTCATTTTTTATTCTTTATTTCATTTTTTATTTATTTTTTACTTTCTCTTTTATTTGAAATGAATAAAATATATTAAAAATATAATATTTAAATAATATAAAGAATAAATAAATAAATTGATATATAATATATTGTAAAAATCAATATGTAAATTAGAAAAAATAAAAGTTGATATATTTTTAAAAAATAAGATGAAGAAATCTTTTATACACCATAATTTTATTTAATTTAATTTTTTTATATTCTTGTATAAAATCTTTTTATAATTTTTTTTATTTGATCTCATTTTTTAAATTAATTAAATAATTTTCAATTCATTAGTTCATATTTAATAAGAGCATTTAACAAGCTAATAACCTACAAGAGGCCTCGGGAAGGAAAATCCATTATCCATACCTTTTTATATTAGTCTGTGAAGTATTAAATTCGATGATACAAAAAGCTGAAAAAACAAAGCAAATCCATGATTTTCAATTTGGAAGAAGTAAGGTAGCATTTCCCACTTATGTTTTACTAATGATAGCTCGCTATTT
Organism: Platycarya strobilacea; assembly: GCA_036898215.1. Classification (NCBI taxonomy): domain Eukaryota; kingdom Viridiplantae; phylum Streptophyta; class Magnoliopsida; order Fagales; family Juglandaceae; genus Platycarya; species Platycarya strobilacea. The sequence goes on along the minus strand of CM072549.1, from coordinate 22,524,810 downwards.
TGTCGGGCAAATGTTATGAAATGAGTTAAGGTGCTACAAATATTGGATGTATATGAGAGATAATTTGAACAAAAACTTAATAGAGATAAAACATCAATTTATTTCAGCTCTAATACAAAGCAAGAAACAAGGGATTATATATTGAAAATGGCTAGACTTTGAGCTAATAACAGTATTGAAAAATACCTTGGACTACCATAATTCGTATGAAGATCGAAATTTCAAGCATTCAAAAATATACTAGATCGAGTTAGGGAAAGGATAAGTAATTGAAAAAACAACTTAATCTCTCAAGCAAGTAAAGATATTCTTATGAAGTCTGTAGCTCAAGCATTACCTACATATTGCATGGGCGTTTTTAGGCTTCCAAAAAATTTTATAAAAGCACTAAACAAGCTCATGTAACAATATTGGTGGGGGCAACAACATAATGAGCACAAACTCAATGGATATCCTGGTCTCAAATGAGTAAAGCAAAAAATATTGGAGGCTTAAGATTTAGGGATTTTGAGTTATTCAATTCTGCCTCACTAGCTAAACAGGATAATACAACAACCACAATACATAGTTGCTCAAGTACTTAAGGCAAAATATTATCAAAGGATAGGTTTGTTTACAACGGTGAAAGGATCAAGGCCTCCATATGTCTGGACAAGCATCCTTTTAGCAATGCCTTTGGCTATAGAAGGATGCTTTTGGCATATTGGTAAAGGTAAATTAGTATCAGTATGGATAGACAAATGGATACCAGTACCTACTAGCTCCAAAGTACAATCAAGAGAAAATGTGCTACCTCATGATGCCAAAGTAGAAGCTCTTATTAATCAGAATCAAAACCAGTGGAATGAAGTATTATTACGGGAGGTTTTCCAGCAATAGGAAGCTGAATCCATTTATAAAATATCTGTTAGTGCTTCAGGTATGGATGATAAACTTATTTGGCTTTGCACTAAGGATGGTAATTTTTCTATTAAAAATACATATCATCTCCAAAAATAGATGAGGATATTAGAAAAAGGATAAACTTCTTCAACATCACAGACAAAACAAGCTTGGACATATATATGAAAATTTAATATACCCAATGCAGTGAAAAACCTTTTTGTGGCAAGCATGTTTGGAAGGCTTACCTACAAGATATAATCTGAAACAAAGAAGGATAAGTGAATCTTCATTATACCCCATTTGTTTAAAAGAAGAGGGAGGAAATTGTCATTCATATATTATGGAATTGCAAATCAGTTATGGATGTGTGGCATCAAGCTTCGAAAGAGTTACAAAAATATTTAGTTAGACCAGCCCAATTTTGAGATTTAGTGGAGATATTGATGAAGAAGTGTGATCTCAAGGTGATGGATTTCTTTGCAATTACAATAAGGAACATTTGGAACAGAAGGAATAAATTAATATTTGAGGATACCTTTATCCATTCAAACTAGTTAGTACAATCTACACACACTTCTTCACAAGATTTTAAGGCAATTTAGAATTTAAATCTGATTCAATCCAGGTTACCAGACTTAAAACAATCAATGGAGTCCTCCTCCCACAGGGACCATAAAAATTGATTGGGATGCAAGCCTAAAACAAGAAGGAAAAATTGGCATTGGACTTGTAGCTTGTGATTATGATGGAAATGTTATGGCAACCAAGAAAATATCTAAACCAAATCTTAATGATCCAAGTTTGGCTGAAGCATTGGGAGCTTTTCAGGCTTCTATCTTGGCTTTAGATTTGGGCTATACATTTGTAATATTGAAAGGTAATTCATAGCAGATAGTTAAGGAGTTAGCTCTCCATGAGATACATTGTTGGGATAGAATTGGTGTGATCAATAGTGATACAAAGGATAAGTTAGCACTACAACAAAATTGGAATGTGTCTTTTGTTCCTTGAGAAGGTAACAATTTAGCTCATAGTAGTGCTAAGGAAGCACAACTCTTACATTTGAACACTACAATGTTGGTACTAAGGTTCTATTTGGAATCGGAGTTCGTCTCAACTCATCTCAAACTTATTATTATATTTTTTCAAATTTCTATACAAAATACAAATCCTAATACATTTTTTTCAAATCTCAATATAAGTTTTTTTAAATTTCAATTTAACATTTTCAAATCTCAAAATAATAATAATAATATTTTATTTAACTTTTAAAATTCATCTAAACTCATTTCGTGTCAATTCCGAATCTGAATGAAGCCTCAATCCAATCGTGAACTCGAATGTAACATAATTTGAAGCTTATAAATGAAATGATTACGACTTCAAAAAATAAAAAAGAGCATTTAATAAGCCAAGGCCAACCGTTGGGTTGATGGCACAGACCTAATTCATTTAAGCTTGATTTGTTTGGGGAGACAAAATCAAACATTTCAAATTCTTTTCAAACTTATCATTAAATTTTTTTAAATTTTAAATTTTAATATAAAATATAATGAAAAATTCAACTTTTTCAAATTTCAAAATTACTTTTTTAAATTTTAAAATAAAATTAATATTAAAAAAATTTTATTTATCTTTTAATTTTTATTTCATCTCATCTATAAAAATAAATAAAGTTTAGAACATTTTTATTGAATTATCTAAAATTAAATTTTAATAAGTACAAGATTGTACATCTATTAAAAAATCTTGATAATATTTAATAAAGACTGGAGAAAAAATGCGAAGTCTTTTTTGGCATTTTCAATACAGTGATGAATCCGTCTTTCTTCTCTCCTCGTAAGTCTTTTCTTTTTTCCTTCGTATTTCAAAATCACAAACATTTTGAAAATCGTTGTTCACAGCCCAGTCGTAGTGATTCTTTACGGTGTTGCACTAGTAATAGGCACAGTTTTGAAGGATCGGAGTACAGTCAGTCAGTTTACAATCAAGCCTTACAGAAAGAAATCATGAAAAAATGTTCCAAAAATTGATAAAAATAAATAAATAAAAACTGGAATCAGAAGAGAGAGAGAGAGAGAGAGAGAGAGTTGGGGGGATGACAGATTTGTAGAGAAAGAGAGATGGGTGGCGGTGGGTAGCGGAGGTGAGAGAGAGAGATGAGAGAGAGAAAACTGCAAAAGAACAAAGTGAATGGGCGAAAAATGTAGTTATTTATTTAAAAAAATAATATATATATTATATTTTAAAATATTTTGTTAAAAAAATTATTTTATTATTAAAAAATATTTTCTTAATCATTAAAATAAAAAATAAAAAAATTGGAATCCCATAAAACCAACTCTCGATGGAAAATTTACACGTGTTATTTATTTTAAAATATAATATATATATATATAAATATATATTATATTTTAAAATATTTTGTTAAAAATATTATAATATTATTAAAAATATTTTCTTAATCATTAAAATAGAAAATAAAAAAATTCGAATCCCATGAAACCAACTCTCGATAGTAAATTTACACGTGTTATTTATTTTAAAATATAATATATATATATATTATATTTTAAAATATTTTGTTAAAAAAATTATAATATTATTAAAAATATTTTCTTAATCATTAAAATAGAAAATAAAAAAATTCGAATCCCATGAAACCAACTCTCCATAGTAAATTTACATTTATTTAAATAAAAAATAAAAACAATCAATTATCTTCTTTAATAAAAAATGATGAGTAGAATTAAAAACAAAAGAAAAGAAAAAATGATATTTATACGTCAGCGCATTCTCAAGGGATTATATAAAATCTATGATTTTGTAAAATTTAAAAAAAAAAGCTCAATAATAACCCATCCAATAAATTATCTGTTTTGTAACTAATATCATCTCTATATTTATGAAAAACTATTCACACTTGTATAAATATTTGATTCATCTCTCTTTTTACTTTTTACTAATATCATCTCTATATTTATGAAGAAATTATTGAGAATGTATGGTTTTTATACACCATAATTTAATTTAATTTAATTTTTTAATATTCTTGTATAAAATCTTTTTATAATTTTTTTAATCTAATTTTACTTTTTAAATTAATTGAATATTTTTCTATTCATTAGATCATATATAATAAGATCATTTAACAAGCTAAATTTCAGCCTACAAGAGGCATCAGGCTGAGAGATCCATTATTGATACCTATATCTATTAGTCTAAGAAATATTAAGTTCAATGATACAAAAAATTGAAAAAAAAAAAAACCAAATCCATGGTTTTCAATTTGGAAGAAGCAAGGTAGGCATTTTCCACTTATTTTTTTTTTTACTAATGGTAGTTTGTTATTTTGTCGGGCAAATGCTATGGACTAGGGGTGATCCCCACCCTACTAGAGGCGGGGTGCTCCTATTACCGGCCCCGCCCCCAGTCCCGCCCCCGCCTGAGCGGGGGGTCAATTTTTTAGCCCACATCCCGCCCCTGTGTAGGCGGGGGCGGGGTACCCCATCTTGCAACGGGAGGATCTATCTGCCTGCCTCTTGCCACCGCTCTTATTGGGCCTGGCCCAGTTGATATTTCTAGGCCATTTTTTACCTAGATAAAATTTCTAGGCATTTTTTGACCTAGAAAACCATCAAACCTGATTTAATTTCAAAATAAAAAATATCAATATATTAAATACTATAATAAATTATATATATTATATTATATATATATGCGGGACGGGGTCATGCCTATATTGCCCCCGCCCTCTACCCAAAAAGTTGGCGTGGTTCACCTCGCCCACTATCGCCGGACAAAGTAATCCGCCCTCGCTGTGCAGGGCGGGGCGAAATACGCGCAAGACAACGGGTGCAGATACCCATTGCCCACCCCTACCATGGAATGGGCTAAGGTGCTATAAATATTGGATGTATATGACAGAGGATATGGATAGAAGCTTAATAGAGATAAAATATCAATTTATTTTAGCTCTAACACAAAGCAAGAAACAAGGGATTATATATTGAAAATGACTGGACTTCGAGCTATTAACAGCATTGAAAAATACCTTGGACTACTATCATTCGTAAGAAGATCAAAATTTCAAGCATTCAAAAGTACACTAGTTCAAGTTAGGGGAAGGATAAGTAATTGAAAAAATAAATTAATCTCTCAAGTAGGTAAAGATATTCTTCTAAAATTTGTAGTTCAAGCATTACCTACATATTGCATGGGCATTTTTAGGCTTCCAAAAGCTTTAATAAAAGAATTCAACAAGCTCATGCAACAATATTCATGGGGGCAAAAACATAATGAGCACAAAACTCAATGGATATCCTAGTCTCAAATGGGCAAAGCAAAAAATATTGGAAGCTTAGAATTTAGGGATTTTGAGTTATTCAATTCTACCTAACTAGTTAAACAGCTTTGGAGGATAATACAACAACCATAATCTATAGTTGCTCAAGTACTTAAGGCAAAATATTATCAAAGAATAGGTTTATTTACAACAGTGAAAGGAACAAGGCCCTCATATGTGTAGACAAGCATCCTTTCAGCAATGCCTTTGGCTATAGAAGGATGCTTTTGGCGTTTTGGTAATGGTAAATCAGCATCAGTATGGATAGACAAATAGATACCATTGCCTACTAGCTGCAAAGTACTATCCAGGGAAAACGTGCTACCCCATGATGCAAAAGTAGAAGCTCTTATTAATCATAATCAAAACCAGTGGAATGTAGCATTAGTAAGGGAGGTTTTCTAGCAATAGGAAGCTGAATCCATTTTGAAAATACCTATTAGTTCTTCAGGTATGGATGATAAACTTAATTGGCTTGGCACTAAGGATGGTAATTTTTCTATTAAAAATACATATCATCTCCAAAAATAGATGAGTATATTAGAAAAAGGACAAACTTCTTCAACATCACAGACAAAATAAGCTTGGACAAATATATGGAAATTTAATATACCTAATGAAGTGAAAACCTTTCTTTGGCGAGCATGTTTGGAAGGTTTACCTACAAGGTATATTATGAAACAAAGAAGGATAAGTGAATCTTCATTATGCTCCATTTGTTTAAAAGAAGAGGAAACTGTCATTTATATATTATGGAATTGCAAATCAGCTATGATTGTGTGGCATCAAACTTCAAAAGAGTTACAAAAATCTTTAGTTAGACTAGCCCAATTTCGAGATTTAGTAGAGATTTTGATGAAGTGTGATCCTGAGCTGATGGATTTCTTTGCAATTACAGCAAGGAACATTTGGAACAAAAGGAATAAATTAATATTTGAGGATACCTTTATCCATCCAAACCTGTTAGTACGATCTGCACACACTTCTTTATAAGATTTTCAGGCAATTCAAAATTTAAACCCGATTCAATCTAGGTTACCAGACTTAAGCAACCAATGAAATCCTCCTTCCACAGGAACCATAAAAATTAATTGGAATGCAAGCCTAAAACAAGAAGAAGGAAAATTTGGCATTGGACTTATAACTCGTTATTATGATGGAAATGTTATGGCAATCAAGAAAATATCTAAACCAAGTCTTAATGATCCAAGTTTGGCTGAAGCATAGGGAGCTTTTTAGGCTTCTATCTTAGCTTTAGATTTGGGCTATACATCTGTAATATTGGAAGGTGATTCACAACAGATAGTTAAGGAGTTAGCTCTCCATGAGATGCATCGTCGGGATAGAATTTGTATGATAATTAGTGTTACAAATGATAAGTTAGCACTACTACAAAATTGGAATGTGTCTTTTGTTTCTAGAGAAGGTACAATTTAGCTCGTAGTATTGCTAAGGAAGCACTACTCTTACCTTTGAACACTATAGAGCTGGTACTAAGGTCTCGTTTGGATTTAGAGATAAGTTGAGCTCGTTTCAATCATCTCAAACTCATAATTATACTTTTTTAAATTTATATATAAAATACAAATCTCAATACATTTTTTTTTCAAATCTCAATATAGTTTTTTCAAATTTCAATTTAATCTTTTTAAATCCCAAAATAATAGTAATAACATTTTATTTAATTTTTAAAACTTATCTCAACTTATCTTGTCTTAACTTTGAATCTAAACGGATTCTAAATCCAATCTTGAACTCGAATGTAACATGATTTGAAGTTTATAAATGAAATGATTATGATTTCAAAAAGAAAAGAGCATTTAATAAGCCAAGGCTCGTGGGTTTGACCCCTCTCCACCACCACCACACCACCACCACCACCACCACCACCACCACCACCACCACCACCACCCTAGTGTTAATAAAAAAAGAAAAATGCTACAAAGTATGAACGCTAGATGCACAAAAGAGCACGAAACTACGTGTTAGCACTTTAATTTCCTTCTCTCCCGATTGCTCTCTCTCTCATTCCATATCTCTCCCTTTCTTCGAAGTCCTCTCCATCTCTCTCAGCTTCGGTTAGTTGTTGTTGTCCTGATAGCCTCTCCATCTCTTCCTTTTGGCTATTGCAACTGCTGTCTTGCACCTCGCGCCCATGTCCTATTCACAAAGAGAAATTTCTTTCGTTTTTTTGCAATCCAGTCGAAAAAATAGCTTTTACACCCCGAAAGATCAACCATACACGTTTGCTTTTCCAGTCATGAATATCAACCAAGTCGTCACGCCCTAGCGATTGGAGTGGAGCTTTTCCAGTCAGCATCTCAAGGAGGTGAACACCGACGCCATACACTTTTGCTTTATGGGTGTACTTTTGGGATTCGATCACCTCTGGAGCACGATAGCCGGTACCATGGGAAGACGAAACATTCATGAGAGGAGTTAAACCATAATCGAAAATGCGTCCTTTGAAATATATGTACACCTGAATGACGCCGCAAATCATGATCTTCACTTAAACTCGCAAGTTTGTCAAAAATATATTTACTTTTTCTAATCTTGGATAATATCTCATTCAATGTTGAAAAATTACTACTAGATTCACTGTTAGTATTTGGAGTTAATTTATTAAGAGTAGCCCTAGTAGTATTATCAATGTCCTACGGTCAGTTTTGATGTCCTACTGTTTTAAGATCTTGCAATCTAGCTTTGTACAAACGGAGATGAACCAACGATAGAGAGATGACCTAAGAAGAGAGATGAGCTAGCTATAGAAAGATCAGAGGAGGGAGAAAAGCAAAATAAAGGAAGATATATATTTTTATTTTTTATTTTGCACTTACCCCGCTTGGATTCGGAGATGAGATGAGTTGAGATGAGTTTGGTTTATTTTTTAATATTATTATTATTTTGGGATTTGAAAAAGGTGTGTTGGAATTTGAAAAAGATGTATTGAGATTTGAAAAAGGTGTATAAAAATTTGTATTTTATATAAAAAATTATAAAAATATAATAATGAAATGGAAGTGAGTTGAGGCGAGCTGACCTACTTCCAAATACAAGCAGGGCTATTCACTTAGGTAATTTGTGTGTTTCGTGTAATATAAGGGACTTCTTTTAGGCTCGTCGTGGTGGTGGTAGACGACGATAGGCATTGACTTGACCCACTGTTTGATCGAAAGCGAAAGCACGAGGCCATTGAGCTTGAATTTTGTCCACTGCTTTTCCATTTCAGTCCATTCTCTTCCCTAACTCATCTGCTTCCCTGCGTTTTCCGATCATGGCTTCCTCCGATGGGACACAGAAAATTTCTGAAGAGAAGCTCAACATTCAGACAATCACAGTTGACATAGACTCTTTGCTTGGGCGCATACATGACGTAGAGGACTCTTTGCTTCGGCGTCTTCCAGTTCCAACATTAACACTCACACCTAACAACACCGACCGCAACAGTGTCAGTGACGGCAACACGAACGAGGGCAACAAGGGAGACAACGTCGCCAGCATCAACGGCGGCGACAGCAATCAAAATAATGAGATCGAAAACAAGAATGGCCGCAACGTTTCAAATCAGGATCCATGCGCTTGGATCAGGACTCTGCTACCCTTCGGGAGCAGTGCCGATAATAAGGAGAACAGCTCGGAGGCAAAGGACAGCGTCAATAGCAGCAGAAGCAGCAACGACAGCAGCATTCAATCCCAGTTGGAGAGAATAAGGAAAACGCTTACTCAAGTCAACGCTGCCTTGAATGAACTGAAGAAACTCGAAGAAGGTGAGCTGGGAAAACGAATACGGCCGCATCTGCTACGTATCGGCGCCATCCTTGGACCTCAGGCACCAGCCCCTGCTGATTCCTCTTCATTTACACTAACTGAAGCCAAACTTCGAGAAATCTCCAAGGAGATTATGAAGATAAAGAACCAGATTCCATCACTGCTCAAACTCTCCCTAACGGGTCCCGGATCTTACAACAATTCAGAGACGATCAAGAGCTCCGATGCCTGCAGTGCCTTCCATGGAAATCTCAACCCACACAAAAGTAATAGCTTTCTGAAGAGCTCCTTCTACGATGAAATTAAGGAAATTTATAAAGGCCTTGATCGTGAAAATGAGAAATTCTTTTTGTCGTGCTTCGCAATGCTCCCTGAAAATGCCGTGGTGAAGAGGAGGCTTTTGACATATTGGTGGGTCGGAGAGGGCCTAGTGGAAACTGATGGAGGAAAGACAGCTGAGAATCATGTTAATGAAACTCGAACTTCAACTGATGGAAGAAAGACAGCTGAGAATTATGTTGATGAAATTCTGAAGAGATTCAGAGAGAAGGAATTAATCAAGCCTGCTAAGAAAGAGCTGAGAGGGGAAGCTAAAAGCTATAGAATGCATCCTCTTGTGCGCTCTGTTGTGATTGAGCGTTCCGGGAAGGAGTTCTTTGCTTTTAATGATAATGGAATTCTGACCGGGAATATCTCGGAATCAGAAAGGGCTTGTGTTACAAAGTCTTCTGTGCCTCTCGACACGGTGTTAACAAAGGAACAGGAGGAGGAACGGAAGGAGGATCTTAAAAAATTTGAAGACGAATGGAAGAATCTAAATCAGGAAAGACTTGTTACGATATTCAATGTAAATGAGCCATTTCCTGATCTCAAATTGCAGCTTTTAGCAAAGAAGAAAGAAGCAACTGTGGTGGAATGGTTATCGAAGATGAAAAACGTTAAAGTCCTTTATCTGGGAAGATGGCAGAAATCCTCCACCTATCACATAGAGGTGGAGAGCATTGATTTCTTAAAAGGGTTGAAGAGTATGAAAGAGTTAAGGCTTCTTAGCCTTCAGGGGATCTCCAGAATCAACGAGCTTCCAAGTTCTATAGGAAAGCTCAGCAATTTGATGATCTTAGATGTGAAGGCATGTCATAATCTGGAGGAACTTCCGCAGGAAATATCCAAACTCAAGAAACTGATATACCTGGATGTTTCAGATTGTTATATGCTGGATCGGATGCCAAAGGGGCTATCTTCCCTCTCAGAACTCCAAGTCCTTAAGGGGTACGTTATTGGGAATCCTCAAAGCGGAAGCTTCGGCACCTTGGATGATTTGAAAGATTTGAAGAAATTGAGGAAACTGACAATCAGCGCAAGTACCCACGAATTCCCTACTCAGAAAGACCTGCTTGCTCTAAAAAAACTTGGAAACGAAGGGGCGCTTCGAAAGCTGACATTAGCATGGGGATCAAAGCAAGCCACTGTTGCACAAGTGCCACAAAAGCCATCAAAGCAAGGCACTGAAAAGCCATCTGAGCAATGCACTGATGCACAAAAGCCATCAAAGCAAGGCACTGATGCACAAAATTCGTCAAGAAGACCCACCATTGATAGAGCCTTCAGCAATTTGCTACAAAGGAAGCCCACAATGAAGAAAAGTGACGAAATCCTTCCTGAGGAACTGGTGAAACTGGATCTTCAGTGTTACCCAAAGACGGAGATACCTCCTTGGCTGGTACCTAGCAACATGAAGAACCTAAAGAAACTCTTTATTAAAGGAGGAGGGCTCCAAACTCTGAAGAATAACGAGTGGAGTGCTGTTGAGACTCTATGTTTGAAGTACTTGCTTGGCTTGAAGATTAATTGGATAGAATTGCAGAAAATATTTCCAAAAATGGCTTACTTGGAGAAAATCGGTTCCCCGAGGATCACTTTATGCCCTTGCGATGAAGATGGAGTATGGAAGAAGGCTACATCAAATTGAATTATAGCAGTTCCAATGACCAAAAGAAGTAAAAATTACATATTGTGAAATGGTTATTGTATGTTTGTTCCTACTTGTTTTGAGCATCTGATTTCTTATGTTGCTTTAATGTTTGTACCTCCATGAGAAATGAGAAATATGTAAGAATATCTTCATGGTAGATCCTTTCGTGTTCTTGTTCCCTCAAAGACATTGATGATTTAAAAAACAGGGTTTCAGTTAATTTTCTTTCAGAGTTATTCTTGGTGTTACTGATGAGATGATCCAAAATGAATACCAACATACAACAGGATTATACCTCTTTCACGTGAAAGTTGTGTCTTCTGTCGATATACAGCTAAGGCCTTTGTAGTTTTGCCTTTATCAGTACATGAGTTGGGGTTGATTTGTGGTTTATTATGAATTTTACGAACTTTACTCCAAGGTGGAAACCAAAGAAAGCTTATTTCTTAATCTGCTGGAGTCCTCGGTTTTATTGCGTGCTTGGTGACAAAAAGATGGACTGTTTGTTTACACTCTATGTCCTAACGAATGTGTCTTGAAAGAATTTGGATTGAAATTGAGATAATATAAAATGAGTTAAGATGTATTTTAAAAATTAAATTAAATATTATTATTATTATTTTAAAATTTAAATTGAGATTTAAAAAAATTGTATTAGAATTTAAAAAAAAGGAGAAAATTGAGGTTCGGTCTGACCGAATCTTTTGAGAAGTGCAACCCGCCATCTCTGGTGGCAGGGGCTGGATTAAGGTCGAATTTTTCTTAAAAATTCATCTTTATTTTATTTTTTTATTGTGTTTATTATTATTATTATTATTTTATTTTATTGTATTTTCTAAATATTATTTTTTTATTGTATTATTTTATTTTATTTTTAATATTATTTTATTATATTTTTATAAAAATTATAAGAATTTAAAAGAGTGGACTGTAATACTGCTGGAGTGCAATCCAACTGCATTCTAATTGCACTCTAACGTCACTCTTAATAAAAATTATATGAAAATATGTATTTTATATAAAAATTTAAAAAATTATAATAAAAAATTTAATATAAATTCAACTTTATTCTGAAGTCAAAACCAGATCTCAAGAGTCAAGCCCGTGTTTGGATGTTGGAAGCACTTAAATTCAGTTCAATTTTAGCCTACTCGAATATCCAAACACAATTAAAGGATAACTAAGTCCCATTTGTATTATAAGTTGAGTTTAACTCATTTTAATTCATTTTCATTTTATCATTATATTTTTATAATTTTTTATATAAAATATAAATTCTTATATATCTTTTTAAAATTTTAATACATATTTTTCAAATCTCAACATACTTTTTTCAAATTTTAAAATAATAATAATATTAAAAAATAAATTAAACTCATTTTAATTTATTTTAATTTATCTCTATCTAAATTCTAAGTGTGGCCTAAACATCCGCTCAGATGAGACCAACCTTACGCACGAGACCCCACAACTGACAAAAGGTACCACAGACGTTACAAATTTTGATGATTGTGTGTTCTGCCTTTCTATTTCTCTTTCCCGTCAAAAGCCATCTTCTTCTCCAATCTCATTATCCCCAGCAGACCCGCATAAATTTAAAAAAAAGAACAAAGAAAAAAATCTCTTCAAAACTGAAGCTCGACTCATAAAACGTATACGCGAAACCCCTCTCTCTCTTACCATACCGTCTTAATCATTTTTAGACGATCGACGGCCACATGGTGATCGACATTGCATCGAACGATAGAAATTGTTGATGACAGAGCAATCCCGTTATGGCTGTGGAACAATGGGAATGGAGACGGTTGAAGTAAAAAAAAATCGGATTTACTAGTGCGATTTAAACTTTGTTCGAAGTCGTTTGAATCTCCCAACACCATAAGATTTTTGGGTGTTAGTCATAAACGGTACTCGTGACTAAAAATAAGATTTTCGTAGATAAAATATTTTTTTCACCAATTTGACTCGTGGGACGTCCGTAGCATATAACTCACGATAAAAAAGCATTTGCCACGGGCCTTACATTTCCATGAAATATAGATATTTTTCCCCACAGCATTTGTTGTGGTAATAGCCAATTTTAATTGCAGGAATAAAATTTAAAAATGTTATAATCCTGTTGCTATTATTCTTTTACCACAAAATCTTATTGTGGCTAATAAATTTGTACTATGAAACAGTCGTGGTAAAAAAAAGTTTAGCACCAGACTATCTCTTTTCAATTTGTAACAAATGTTCTTTTACCATCAAGTCTAATCATATGCCCTTCTATACGCCCATGAGGAAGTTCATAGCAAAAAATAACATTTTGTAAGCAAAAGTATTTGCCACGAGTTTTGTTCACGATAAATACTAAAATATTTTAGAAAAAAAAATATAAAAAAAATTGAAAAAATCATAAAACAACTTCATAATATAAGCTAAAAAATTATATATAAAATTTGGAGATTCAAATTGATACCAATAACAATTTCAAAACATGTAAAATTATGCCAAGTGGAGATAGTTAGAACAATTTCAATTTACACTCTCATATATAACTTAGAGAATCATATAGTAAGACATATATCAACATGCTTGATGCCCATGTAATCCAATCCAACACAAATGTAGAATGATTCACTAGTAATCCAATCCAAATAGAAATATTGATGAGTAAACAGCCCTTTCATGTCCGTATAACATAATAAAAAATTAAAACTAAAATAAAACTTGAATCAACTTCTTACACGTGTAACATACCTTAAGGCATTCATGTGCTTTTTCCAATAGTTCTTCCATCATTCTTTTAAAACAATTATGGAAAACTATGACTATAAAAGCAATGAAACTAACATTTACAAGTAAGCAGATCTCTCACCCAAAGCCACTCAAGTGTAGGTAGATCTCTCACCCAAGTCCTTTGCAAAATACAGAGTATGCAAATAAATCATTAATATTTGTTATTATTATTAGTTATGTTAAAAAGATCAAGTATATATATAGCAGCAACAAAATGTAAAGCATAGCAGCAAGATATCTTTTCCAAAAAACTTTTTCATACACAAATCATTCACTTTATAGCATAGCAGCAAGAAAATCATAAATAAACAACATGGGAGAGGCAATCAAAGCAACCCACAAGTAATTAAAATTTACGACTTGAGTTAAACATTACACAAAACATAACCCAAAGATTATCCACCCATAGCTACTTCACTTATGCTATCTTCTAGATTGATTTCTTTTTTATTTTTTTGTAAGTAAAAATAAAAGGTTAGGCTTGGTATCAGAATCATCAACATGAAATAAGAAAATCCTAACAGAAAATATAACACTGTTAGAGAAGAAAATATTTAGAATCAAATGAGGATGCATAAGAGTTTTCGACAACTAAAATCAATTTGAATTTAAAACTTTTGCTAGGGTTTTAGACAATTCAGATTATCCAAATTATTGGAAAGACACATTTGAAACTAAACATTATTTACAAATGTTTAAATTAAAACAGAAATCAATTTCGTTAAACTGTTTCAACAAGGCACTAAACTAATCAACCCGGTGCAAGGAAACCAAAAATGAATCATCCCAAATAGTAAAAAATCAGAGGATGTTGGTGATGCGGTATCTTAGGTACTGAATTTGTTATTGTAAACAAGATGCGCACAAGTAACATAATCAGGGCTTAAAAACATAGCAACTTTATTAAATCAACTTGTACCCAAAATCAAATATAAGCAGAATGTATTTCTCTTAACAAGCTTCAAAACCAGCAAACAATACAAGCATTGAAAAGTTGATAAAAGACTGCATAAAAAGATATGTCGTGGGAACTTACAGACTGCATACAACTCTTCACATTCTCTACTAACAGACTGTAGAAAAATAACTTACAGTTTAGACGAGTACAATTAATTGTTAAGAAAATAAAACTAACCAAAAATATCTTAATAATTCAAAGCTTTTAATGAAAAATTTGATCCTCACAAATGCAGAAGTTAAAACAACCAATGTCAATAGAAAGTAACAACCATAAGATGAAATTAGTACAATATAATACTTGATGAACAAGAAAGAAAGAACTATACTTTGGGGATGCAATGGATTGGTTGAAGTAGTTTGTTTTGGGTACTCTATTTTGGGGCTTCAACCAATCCAATGCATCCCCATCTTACTGCACTACAATGAATAATCAACTACACTGAATGTATACTCACAAAAACATAATTTTAAAGCGAAATCATGAAAAAAGATTAAACTGGAGCTGGCTTTATTTATTTTTTTAAAAAATAATTAATTCAAGAGAAATCAAGAATCTCATAATTCCGCTTCGCATCATTTTTCTTGGTGACTCTTAAAACATTTTCCAAAACTACCTGATAAAGTAAACATACTAAGTTCAGCTAATAGTGACATATAGACCAAGTTTTTACCGATGCACTAATGGTTAACTTGCAATTTTTTTTTTTATCTTACAAGAGCTTGCAACACTGAAACTAAGGCAAACAAAAAATCTTGCAAGAGCTTATGTAACTTAGAAACACCTTCCATCGCTTCAAAAACCATCCTAAAGTTCCTAACATTAAATAACCAAAATGGAAGTGTGTGATCCGAAGCAATGGAGAAGGAATCTTGGCTGGAAGTAAAATAAAGTTTTCAAAGTAGCCTTAGTTTTCCATTTCGTGTAGAACCAAAATCCCCAAGAATGAAAACCAAAATACATAAGTTTACCTATGTTTATCACTGATGAACCCTACATTCAACCACAATATCAAAAGTAGAGAGAGTGAGAGACATGAACAGAGAGAGGAAACGGAGCGAGAGAGAGAAAGAGTACCACACTCAACCCGACGCAAGGAAACCAAAAATGGATCATCCCAAATAGTAAAAAATCAGAGGAAAATTGTGGGGCTTACTTGGAGGCTCGGTAGAGGCGTCTCAGGCGGCTGTGCATAGCGGCAACACTTTTTTTAACAGAACCCAAATCACTGAAACCCTAGACACAGAGACAGACGAAGATAGAGAGCGAGCGAGAGAGAGATATTTAGAGATAGTGCAGGAGAGAGGCGACGGAGAGGGAGAGAGAAGTATTCTCACCCGAGACGGTATCGTTGAGCTCATGTGCGGTGGATGATACTCAGCTAAGGGAGGAGGAAAATCATGGGAAGAGAAAAGAGAGGAAGAATATGCTGCCGTGCGTGGGTGTGGCCGGCGTGTGTAGAAGAAGAAGAAGAAGAAGAAGATTATCCAGAGATTTGGCTGGCATGAGAACCCTAGAACCAAAAGAGAGAGAGAGATGGAGGGGGGGTACGGGGCTCGAGAGAGAGAAGGGGAGGCCGGTTGGTTCCAAAGTGTTTAGGGTTTTTACTTTTAATGTGAGCCCTTAGATCAAATTCAAGTCTAATCCAACGGTAATCATTAAATATTAAATTAAACTAATTAAAATAAATAATTTAAAATATTAATATCATATCATAAAAAATTAACTTTAATTTATAATAGTTATTTTTTATTATTAAATAAGTGATAAAATTAAAATAATATTTTATAATTATATTATTATTAAAAATTAAAATAAAATTTATAGTAATGTAAAATACTTATTTGCCATGAGAAGACGTCAATGCAAAAAGTAAGTTTAAAGGTTGGTTGTATTTGTCACAACTTCAATTCGTCGCAAATGGTTATTTTATCCAGATGTGAAGTCATGACAAATTTAAAAATGCTTTTTTCATGGATAAAATTTGTCACAATAAGAAGTATTCTTCATGAGCTCATATTGTAGGAAAAGAATTCGTGGTAAAAAGTGATAAATGTTGTAGCAAAAATTAACCTTGTGGCAATAGCTTCTTTTCTCGTGGTAAATTATTTTTTTTTACCACTTTTTAACCACCACAAAAAAATCGTGGCAAACAAGTACGATTTTATAGCCACAAACATTTTTGGTCCCAGTAAATCACTTTTTGCCATGAACGTATGTCGTCGAAAAAGGAATTAGTGGTAAATAGCTCAATTTCTTGTAGTGAGATTCTGATGCGGTTAATACGTACGTTGATAGCAGATAAAATAAATAGAAATAAACATGACATTTACGTAGTTCGACATAAAACTTATGTTTACGGGCATTTGAAAATGAGAATCCACTATAACAAGTATTTTAGAGTCTCTCATAACTCACTATATAAGAAAAATATATATAAATCTATGAGTAAGATTTATTGGTTGAAGCTTTCAAATCCCTCTGAGAAGACGAAGAAGACAATACTGGAGAGGAGATAATGGATTGGTGATTGAGCTGAATTATAACATATTTAATACATTTAGAACTAGTATATTTTTTGACTTTTATATGAATTGCTATTGGTTTTAGATAAAAAATTGGTTATAAGGTATAAATCTAAGTTTAGATTAAAATTGATGAATAACATAATTTATCTTTAATTTTATAGTTTGTGATTTATTTAAATAGTATTTCTTTAATGCACAATACATTGATATTTCATTTTTATTTCTGTTTCCATTTTTAAAGAAAAAAGAAAAAAAGAAAAAAAAATTAGAATTAAAATACGCACTTGCACCCACTTGCTACCAACTAAAGATAATCAAAATGACCAAATTTGCACATGGCGCGGCAACTTGCAAGAAAGATAGATTTGTTTACTGGGATTAAAAAATTATTCCTGATTTAGTGCGGTAGTGGTTGACCTTGGTTTTATTTTTAAAGCAAGTGATTGGCTTTCGAAAACAAAACTCACGCACTCATGAAGCAAAAGAAAAAGAAAATAGAAAGTCTGCTTTTGTTTTTTAAAAGCAAGCGGCTTAATGTCTTTTTGTTTTATTGACAAGAGTACACTGGTGCATAGGACTGCAAATGAATATAGTTGTTCCTACAAAATTTGAGTTTGATTTGTATAAATTTAATTTGAATTTTGTTTATTTATTAAATGAGTTGTTCATGATCACTAATATTGATTTGAATATTAAACGAGTTAAACTCGTATAATCTTAACTTGACTCGATTTGTATTCGTGAACAAAATTCATATAAACTTGACTCGTTCGTTTTAAGCTCGTAACAATACTCGTAATATTTCTATATATATATATATACTCATGCATATATTCTTTTATTATATATATTTTATGTGTTATATATATATTATTTTTAATACTTTGTATAAGTAATATATTTTGTTACTTTATGTAAAAGAAACCTATTTTGTTATTAAATAATAATAATGTATTAAATTTACAAAAAAAATATTAAATTAAATATTTATAAAGAGTAAGAAACTCGAGTAATTACTTGACTCAGTTTGACTCGATTCGTACTAATCATTAGAGAGTAAAAACAAAGATCGATAAATAACTCGATTCGGTTCGAGTTCATCTTTGATCGGCTTGAATTCGACTTAACTTGGCAAACTTTCAGCTCAATTCGAACTCGAACTCGAATTATTTAAATCCAACACGATTCGATTCGACTCGAGAATCATTTTCAGCTCTACAAGTACAACCTCTTGAGCAAGAATACATATGCTAACGGCAGGGGATTAAGCAAAAGGGTGAGCTTTTGTCCATTGGGAAGAAAAGGGGCTGCAGTACTCCATGCCATAAGAGGGTGAGCATTTGTCCTCCGGTTTCTTCATGACTGCGTGACAGCAGGCTTTATACCAAAGCAGTAGGAAGACTGTTGAAAGGTTCGATGCAACACAATGAGTTAAAAGCTGGTTCTTGTCCGCTGGTTTGAAGAAGGGAGATCAGACAGACTTGGTCCTCTCTCGGTTTTACAACATGCAAATGGTAGTTGTTTCCTTTCTCCGACGACCGCAACAGAGCAAGATGGCTAGTTTGGCAGAAATAATAAGTTTGGTTTGGATTTAGAAATGAGATGAATTAATATGAATTAAATTTATTTTATAATATTAATATTATTTTAAAATTTTAAAAAAATATATTAAAATTTTAAAAATATGTATTAAAATTTAAAAAATATGTATAGAAATTTATATTTTATATATAAAATTAAAAAAATATAATAATAAAATAAAGATAAATTTAAATAAAATTAAATGAATTTCGAATACAAACAAAGCCTAGATTGAAGAGAAATGTGATTTTGGTACAGCACGCTAGCAGAAAGGGGGATTTCAACAAGCAAAAATGCGCCATGCATGCTTTTATCTTTTAGAGTCCGCAAAACGCAAGCAAGAGGAATTGCTTTCTCATGTACAGAGAGTAGCAGACCTTTTTTTTGGAAATCTAAAGACTCATGCCGAGAGGGTGTTGAGGGCTTTCGGTTTGCCTTTAAAACATGCAAGATAATTTTATTTTCAAGGGGGAAGAGACACGGGAAATAAGGAGGGGAAGAAAAGTAATATTTTGTAGAGTTGCTATGGAGCTCAAATTCTTTAGTTTTATGATTATAGTAGTAATATGAGTTGTTGTCTAGATGACTAATATAAGAAAGGAGTGAATTTGGTTATATTAAAATATTAATATTTATAAATTAAATATACAATATAAAATATAAACAATATACAAAATAACAGAAAATATAAAGAGTAAGGATAAAAAGAAGCAAACTCAGTATTTTAATAAGACTCAGCCTCACTGTTTAGGTTTAGCTCCACTGCCTACATACTCGCCTTAAGCTACCTCTTGAGAATCTCAAATTCACTATTTAATCTCCTTCAGGTGGAGATAAAAACCTATTACACCTTTGAGTAATACCGCTAAAAACCTATTACACATTTGAGCAACACCGCTATAAAGAATCCGTGTAAAACACCATCTACACTTGCAATTACCTCACACTTGGTGATTCAACTATTCCCTGTGTAGAACACTTTCTATACACACAAAGGTTATACGCACCCTCTTACAAAAATACAAGAGCTGATAGTAGATAAATTATCAGAGTACACTTCTCAATGAGTGAAATAAGAACAATGCAGTACAAACTACATCTCTCTCAAAATAAATAAGGATTAAGGTACAAAATTTAGAGAAGAGAGAATAAGAACTTTGAAAGACTAATACAAAACTTAGCAATTGATGTATAAACTCTTGTTGTTATTTTTGCAAAACTCAAGTGAGCTATTTATAGGCAAATGACTTTTCATATTTAAATTTAAAAAGGTTCACATGTCAAATAAGATCACTATTCACTTTTCAAAAAATTCAAATAAAAATATCTCATTTTTATATTTGTCAAAGACAACTCCATTCATTTTAAAAAAAAATTAAACCTAATCTTTTACTTTTCATACATAATCAAATGAGCATGATTTATTTTTCAAACCAAATCATCTTCTTTTTACATATGTCAAAAAAACATACAACCACCTTTCGAAATTTTCAAACAAATCATCTATCTTTTGCATTTGTAAAAAAAATACACAACCACCCTTCAAGATTTTCAAACAAAATCATCTATCTTTTGCATTTGTCAAAAAAATATACAACCACCATTCAATATTTTCAAACAACACATGCATATGTTAAAAATGACAATCAATCATCTTACAAATTCAAATTTTTATGCATATGTTGAAAAATAATAATAATTTTTGAAATTAAATATTTTAATAAAGTTATGCAAATATAAAACATGCAATTTGATACTCTATGAGAAAATATTAATTTTGAGTCTTAATCCAATTTCAAATTTTAAGAGATATACAAAATTACTCTATGAACTTCATTTGTAAACTTGTTCTTCTTTTTGCTCATACTTGATTTCTTGATGTGCTTAGCTCTTTTCATGTATAGACAACTTGAACTTGAGTCTTGAATTTATTTGTTATCATCAAAATCTATACGTAGATACGCGATTTGAAATCTTGGGTTCTACAATCTCCCCCTTTTTGATGATGACAAATACTTAGTACAAATCTGCAACCTGCAGTAATACTTAAATTCTCCCTAAAAATATGCGTTAATTTTTCAAGTAAAATATAGATATAATTCTAGCATATATAATAGGGTAGTATAGTACTAGTATAAGATTTCTTTCCCTTTTGGCATCATTAAAATGGAACTGCAATTAGTTTAAGTAAGATTTCTTTCCGTAATAACCAATAACTAGATAAAGTGATGTGTTTAGTAGAAACTGTAGAGTGTTGAATAATTAGAGCCACCCGTGTTCGACAAAAGTTGCAAAGGTTGATGCCTAACTCCCGTGTCCAACAAAAATTGTAAAAGCTAGAGGCCTAGCTCTGACAATTCGGTGCGGAAGGAGATTCAAATCTGCTTGATATTGTTAACAAACGAGATTTTATAAAGATTTGAAAGTTTTTGAGTTGCTGTTTAAAAGACCATTTTTACCCATCAAATACTCACAAGAAAAATCTCACATTACCCATTGATCAAGTATCTGTTTATATAAAACAAGCGAATGGCGGAGAAAATTTCTTCTTGTAATCTTTCAGATTTGAACTAAGAACCGTTTCAACCAGTTATTTTATCTTTTGATACTATCAATACCATGATAAAAGTAGAGATATATTTTTCTGGTAGGACTGATTTTGAGATTGTTGTAGTATTAAAAACTCTCAGTGCTCAATATGCTTGCCTCTGTTAAGACCATGTCTCGAAGATTGCTAGTGAAGACAAATGAGGTTGATCGACTTAACAATCAAATATCTGTTTTACATCAAAAACTTACAAATAAAGGTAGAAAGAATAAGAGGTTAAAGTAAGAAAATAAATATTTGATGGAATTAGCTCGTATTCTGAAACTTCGAATAGAGGAATCGGAACGAGTGAGAGTTCAAGCACAGAGTCAACATCAGTAGATAATGATAGTGTTTCACGAGAGAAATATGGACAATTGTAATTAATCTCGCTGACTTAGTTCAGTAACTTTTGACAATATGCATCCGGCATATCTTGTAAACTTGACTAAATAAGATTTGAAGAGATGACAGTTTGTTTTATACTTAATTTTATCTTTATAAAAACAATCATTACCTTTATCTAATTCGCATCAAATCTTCTTCTCATTTCTGTAATTTATTTTCATTCTCACTCTACAAAATTTCAATGACTAATCAATTTTCCTTCAGTGCTTCTCATGATCAAGATATGATGTATTTTTCACCTCAAACTATTTCTGCATCTGTTGTAGGCGCCATGAAGTAACAAAACACTAATTTGGCTAATAAATCAGATCATGATGTCATTTACAAGCTTGTAAGTCTCGGAACTTGATACTCATCTTCCATTGTCCTTTTTTCCGTTTAGTTGCAATCCAAAACTTGCAAAGTTGAGAAACTTAGCGAAACGGTCTTTGTACTTCAACGGCGTGTTTTTGAGTCAAAAAAAAAAAAAAATACTAGAGTTAAACCAATAGAATAAGGATTTAAAATCTTTACTTGTTTCTTCATTTCGATTGCCTAATCCCGTAGACAATGATGGTATATTGATCTATGAAAAGCAAATGCATCTGAATGATGAGGTTAGAAGTCTTAAGTTTTTGTAAATCATTTGAGATAATGAAATAAAAATATCTAGCAGATATTCATGGCATGCATCATTCTTATTTCTCTTCTAATCATACATAGTCTATCTTCTGCTAGGGGTTTTATGAAAATGTCTGCCAATTGATCATGTGTGCTAATGAATTTTAATACAATACCGCCGTTCTGCACATGATTTTTAAGAAAATGATATTTAATTTCAATATGCTTAGTCCTAAAATGTTGTATTGAATTTTTTGAAAACTTTATAGCACTAGTATTATCACATTTAATATGAATATGATTGTACATAAATTTAAAATCCTCAAGTTGTTGCTTCATGTAAAGAACTTGAGTATAACAACTACCTACAGTAACATACTCTGCCTCAACAGTAGATAATGCAATAGAATTTTGTTTTTTACTAAACTATGAAACAAGTGCATGACTTAAAAAATGATATGTTCCACTAGTACTTTTTCGATCAACTTTGCAACCAGCATAATCTGCATCTGAATAACTGATAAGATCGAAACAAGTATGCTTAGGATATCATAACCCTAGGTCAATGGTACCGATAAGATACTAAAAATATGCTTAACAGCAATCAAATGAGATTGTTTTGGAGATGCTTGAAAGCGTGCACATAAACATACATTGAACATAATATATAGTCTACTGGCTGTCAAATATAATAAACTACCAATCATACATCGATATATTTTTGAGTTAACTAACTTACCACTTTCATCTTTATTAAGTTTGGTGATTGGACTCATTAGTGTTTCAATTACCTTCGCACCTTCTATCTTAAACTTTTTGAGTAACTCTTTGATATATTTTGACTGATTAATGAATGTTCCACTTTTTGCTTGCTTAATTTGCAATCAGAGAAAGAAATTAAGTTCTTTCATCATGCTCATTTCAAATTCTTTTGGCATACTCTTAGCAAAATCTTGGCATATATTTTTATTAGTAGTGTCAAATATTATATGATCCACATAAATTTGAACTAGAAGAATATCATTCTATTCATATTTGATGAAAATAGTTGTATCGATCTTTTCTCTTGAAAAATCTTTTTCAATAAAAAGCCACTAAGCCTCTCATACCAATCTTTAGGAGCTTATTTGAATCCATATAATACTTTTGTGAGCTTAAAACATGATTAGGAGAAATATGATTTTCGGGTCTAGAAACAAGTGTTTAAACATCATTTTTTTCAAATTAATTTAGCTCTTCTTGCATAACTAAGATCTATGATTCATCAAGCATTGATTCATTAATATTTTTGGGTTCCATTTGAGATAGAAAAGTAATGTGATTGCACATATTTCTAAGAGATGATTGAATACTTACAGCTCGTGAAAGTTGTCCTAGAACTTATTCCACTAGATGATCTTTCACATGTTTTCACTATTTGGTTACATCTTGTACTAAGTTTTGATGATTTTTCCTGATGTCTCCATGTTGGACTTCTTCCATTGTATTCTTTTTGTTGAGATTGAGACTATTTGTATTATTTGTAACTTCTATTTCCATGATCTTCCCTTTTGAATTATCTCTAAATGTCACGAGTACTTCTTCTTTAGAAGTGAGGTCAATAAATTTACTTTTGTCTTCTATCATATGTCTTGAGTATTTGTTATCTAAAAATCATTTACTTTTACCTGTAGAAGACTTCATGCATACCTACAAAAGCAATTAAAAAAATTCTTGGTACCCAAGTGGGTCTTTTATTTATTAGTATTAGAAGAAATAAGATTTTTTGGTACCCATATGGTCCTAATAGTTATTATATGTTTTCTTCTAATAGGACAACCATGATAATTATGACCATTTCTATTGTAAAAATTACAAATAACATATGACATATTTGAAAATCTTGAGTGATTGTAATAATATTTTTCTTTGAAAAATCAATTTTTATGAAAAGAACTTTGAAAATTTGATTTTGATTTAGTCGGTTTATCAAAATTTTTTTATAGGGTTTGAGTTTTTCTTTTGGCATGTATCCCAAACCTACTTTATCAAAAAACACATATTTGACTACCAAGAAGTTTTTCAAAATTTCTTTTTCCATTTGTAAAGTTTTCAACAATCTTTTCTAAGTCAGACATTTTCTTTTTCAACTCATCATTTTCATCTTTTGAAACTATATTATTTTTTCTTAAAATATCAATTTCATTTGTTCAAGAAAAATTTTTCTTTTTCAAAATGGTATACTTGATACCCAATTTTTCAAGTTTCTCATATACTTTTTCTAAAATATTTTACAATTCTTCATAAAAAAGATTTTCAATATTTTCAAAGTTTGTTACCTTTAGATCATATTAAGCCATAAGACAAAAATTTGCAGATTTTTTATTACTTGCGTGGCTGTCTGAGCTATTTAAATTATCATCTCATGTAGCTTTAATTACTTTCTTGTCCTTGTATTGATATTTTTTTTAGTAAGGGACAATCTGCCTTGATATGTCCTAAATTTTTGCATTTATAACAAGTTAATGAGTCCTTTTTACCTATATCTTTGTTGGAAAACTTTTTGAAAGATTTCATTGGATGAGCCTTATTTTTATTTAAGAATCTCTGAAATCTTTTTGTGATCATTGCAATTTCTTCATTTTTATCATTTCTTTCTTCATTTTCATCGCTTTTACTTTCATGGAGAATAACTTTGAGTGTCAAACTCCTCTTTTGCTTACCTTTTTCTTCTTCTCTTTTCAATGTGTACTCATGAGTAATAAGTGACCTAATGAGTTCATTTACTTTGAATTTTTTAATATTCCTAACTTCAAGAATTCCCATCACTTTTGATTCTCAACATTTTGGCAGAGAGTTGAGAATTTTCCTTACTATCTTCAAGCTGAAATAAACTTTTTTCACGAACCGTCAAACTATTTATAATGTTAGTAAAACGAGTATACATAGAGGAAATAGATTCATCATCATTCATTTTGGACATTTCATATTCATGCGTAAGAATATAAATTTTTGACTCTTTGACTTGCGAAGCTCCTTCATAAGTTACTTCCAAGTTGTCCCAAATTTCCTTTGCCGTTTTGTAAGTCATTATTCTGTTAAATTCATTGTCATTGAGAGCATTACACAGAAAATTCATAGTCATTACATACATTCACTGTATAACGTCTATCATCTTCACGATCAAATTCTTCTTCTTCCTTATTGACCTTTACTCCATCAACAATTTTTGTTGGAATATAAAACCCATTTACAATACATTTTTAGATTTCTCGACCTTGAGACTGAAGAAATATTCTCATTTTAGCTTTTTAGAAAGTATAATTGTCTCCACAAAATAACGGAAGCCGACTACTGGATTGACTTTCAGCGAATGTTGCTGCAATGTTAGCCATATGATCTTAACCAACAGATAATTAATCTTATAATAAAGCCATTACTCTAATACCAATTGTTGCCCAGATGGTTAACACAAGAGGAGGAGTGAATTGGGTTATATTAAAATATTAATACTTATAAACTAAATATACAATATAAAATATAAACAATATACGAAATAGTATGAAATATAAAGAGTAAGGGTAAGAAGAAGCAAATTTAGTATTTTAACAAGATTTAGCCCCACTACCTATGTCCTCGCCTCAAGCTACCCCTTGAGGATCCCAAATTCACTATCTAATCTCTTTCAGGTGGAGATAAAAATCTATTACACCTTTAAGTAACACCACTACAAAGAATTCATGTAGAATACCTTCTACACTTGCAATCACCTCATACTTAGTGATTTAACTATTCTCTATGTAGAACACCTTCTACACACATAAAGGTTATACTCACCCTCTTACTGATACAAGAGTTGATAGTGGGTAGACTATCAAAATACACTCCTCAATGAGTGAGATAGAAACAATACAGCGCAACATATATCTCTATAAAAAAGAACAAGAATTAAGGTTCAAAACTTTAGAAAATAGAGAATAAGAATTTTGAAAGACTAATACAAAACTTAACAATTGATATGTAAGCTTTTATTGTTATTTTTGTAAAACTCGTGTGAGCTATTTATAGACAAATGAGTCTTCATATTTAAATTTAAAAAGGTTCACATGTCAAACAAGATTACTATTCACTTTTCAAAAAATTCAAATAAAAATATCTCAATTTTATATTTGTTAAAGACAACTCCATTCATTTTTCAAAAAAATCAAATCAAATATTTTACTTTTCATACATGACAAAATGAGTATGATTAATTTTTCAAAACAAATCATTTTTTTTTTTTGCATATATAAAAAAAACACACAACCACCTTTCAAGATTTTCAAATAAAGTATCTATTTTTTGCATTTGTCAAAAAAACACACAACCACCTTTCAAGATTTTCAAACAAAATCATCTATCTTTTGCATTTGTCAAATAAATACACAACCACCCTTCAATATTTTCAAACAACACATGCACATATCAAAGATGACAATCAGTCACTTACAAATTCAAATCTTTATGCATATGTAAAAAAATAATAATAATTTTTGAAATTAAATATTTTAATAAAGTTATGCAAATGTAAAAAATGCAATTTGATATTTTATGAGAAAATATTAATTTTAAACTTTAATCCAATTTCAAATTTTAAGAGATGTATAAAATTACTCTATGAGTTTCATTTGTAGACTTGTTCTTCTTTTTGCTCATGATTGATTTCTTGATGTTCTTAGTTTTTTTCATGCGTAGACAACTTGAGTTTGAGTTTTGAATTTATTTTTTATTATCAAAATCTATACGTAGATACGAGACTTAAAATCTTGAGTTTTACATGAGTAATGTAACTTAATTTTCCGCTCAATTTTATTTTTTTGTAATGTTTGTAGGAAATTCAAGTGGGTAGAGCATGGCAACAAGTTGAAAAGCCATCAAGCCCAACTGCTGCTTAGCTTTCTTCATTCACTTGTAGTCTCCATTTCTAACTTTTAATTCCTTACTCATTTAATTTGATGTCATTTACTTTTCTTTTTTTTTTTAAATTCCTGTTAATTAATTTCAGCAAATTTAATTTACTATTTTGTATTTTAATATTTTACCTCTCCTCATTACACTCAACTCTAAAACCATGAATTTGGTTCACGATCAATACTCTTTTATTTTTGTTACACTCTTTTATTCATTGCACATATCATCATTTTTATTCTCTTTGTAAATATCTCTAGTAGTTTATACGAGTTTAATTTTAGAACAATTTTCCTTGAGGAAACGATTTAGGAATCTATTCCTAATCATTACACAAAACTCTCTTGCATTTGGCATAGCCATTGTGCTACTCATTTTTTAGTGAGTCAGCTTATTCAAGAGAGAGAGTCCTCTATTTTTCATCTAATTTTTACCTTTCTATAGGGTTCCTGGGTTGTGTGTGTCAGTCGGATTCTTGCTCCTATCCTAAGCCATTTGCCTTTAATCCATTTCCTTCTTTTTCTGCAAGCTACCCCAAGCACCTATTCTTGTACCTGCCAACCCTCTTCTTTTTTCATCATGCATTTCTTCTTTTTCATTCTTGACAATGCCTCAATGGCTAGGCTCTACATGTGATTTTCCTCCCTCATAGTACCTCACGAATTCTCAAGAATTATACTTTGGTAGGAATTCTAAAACACCTACTACTTGGAAACTGAGAAAGCGGTGCTTTCCACTTCTGAGCCCAAGGTAAGAAAGTAATAAAAACATGCAACAAATAAATAATTATCCGGATAATGCCATAAATTGTTGGAATTCCAGAATTTTCGATGGTGTAGAGTCCAAGCACGGGGCTTGGTTAAGGCGAAAGATAGACTTGATTGAGAATGTGGGGGCGCAGAGCTTAAAGGTGGCAAGAGATTAGTTTGGATGCGAACGTGGGAGTGCGGAGCTTAAAGGTGGCGGGATATGAGCTTGATTGCAAACGTGGAAGCGTAGAGCTCAAAGGTAGCAAGAGATGAGCTTGACCGCAAATGTGGGAGTGTGGAGCTCAAAGGTAGCGGGAGATGGGTTCGACTGCGAACATGCGAACGCGGAGCTTAAGGGTGGCAAAAGATGGGCTTGTTTGCGAAAGTGGAAGCATGGAGCTCTAAGGTAGCGGAAGATGGGCTCGACTGCGAATGTGCGAACGTGGAGTTCAGAGCGACGAGGGTTTATGAGGGGGCAAGAGCCCTATACTTGACCCAGCGAGTTGTTGGCATCCTGGCAAGTGAATAAGCGTGCGAGGGTTTACAAGCAGGCAAGGGCCCTGAACTCGACCTCGCGACTCGCTGGCATTTTGCTGATGGAGATGGAGAGGGTTTATGAGTATGCTCGGACTGGGACCCTAGCCTAGAGTCTCGATCTCGTGGAAAATCGTGGTGTGGGTATTTAGGAATGGGAGATAGATTGGACTCAACTCCGGGATTCGCTAGTGTCCTGTATGTGTGACAAGAGCGTGGAGCTCATTTCGTTGCGGGAGATGGCTCGACCTTGTATGACGACGGCGTGAAGCTCGTACCGTCGTGGGAGAGGGCTCGACTGCATGTGATGAGAGCGTGGAGCTCGTACCATAGTAGGAGATGGTTCGACTGCATGTGACAAGAGTGTGGAGCCCATACATCGCAGGAGAGCACGAAACTCGTACCATTGTAGAAAATGGAGACAAGGGTTTATGAGTATACTCGGTTGGGGCCCTAGTCTAGAGTCTAGACCTTATGGCTAATCATGGTGCAGGGGTTTAGAAGTGGGCGAGAGCCCAAACTTGTGCGCAGAGCTCATTTCGTCACTGAAGATGACTCAACCGCATATGATGAGAGCGCGAAGCTTGTATTATCGCAGGAGAGGGCTCGACGGCATGTGATGCTAGCGCAGAGCTTGTATCGTTGCGGGAGATGGCTCGACTGTGTGTGACAAGAGCGCGTAGCCCATACCGTCATGGGAGATGGAGACGAGGGTTTACGAGTATGCTCGACAGAGGCCCTAGCCTAGAATCTCAATCTCTTGGCGAATCTTGGTGCGGGGGTTTAGGAGTGGGTGAGAGCCAGGACTTGACTTGGCGATTTGCTAGCATCTCACATGTGTGATGAGAGCGGGAAGCTCATTTTGTCATGGGAGATGGCTCGACCGTGTATGACGAGAGCGCGGTACTCGTATCGCCGTGGGAGATGTGTTGTCACTTCACACTGCAGAAAAAATAATTTCATTAGTAGAAAACAAATTCACATGCGGTGAGAGATACTGATCGGAGGTCTTGAGTCGCCATAGTTGATTTCGCGTACTTGGGGTTGTGGCGTTTGGGCCTATGCATGTTGAGTCTAAATTGAGTGTATTGATAGCCCAAGTTTGTGCATGCATAGTTTTTGGGGTGTAAAATATGTCAAAACTGAGTCCATTGAGTTGTTGAGTTTGATTTTCCATGATCCAATAAAATGAGTAACCTATCCAAGTAATCAAAAAGGAAGAAGTGAACAAGTCCCGTGATCCGAGTTTATGGTTGGTGAGGTTCTGAATGTGCGCATGGCAGTGTAGTCCCGTGTGTGAGTGGGTCATGCATTGAGGCGAGTTCTGAACTTGTGCATGGTGTCCCAAGCAAGGGCTCCTGAGTGAGTGTGTTAAACAGTTGGTCCCGTGAGGGCATGTCTGTATGTGGTAGCATGCTCGGGAGTGGGTCCCGAGTGGGTGTAGGTGTACTTCGAGCGTATGAAGAGTGATACCCTAAGCGTGCTCGTGAGGTGGTTAGTGAGTGTAAGTTGTGAGTGTGAGCATGGAAAGGGAGGTCCGTCCCGAGTGAGGCAGGCGAGGGAGTGTCCCAAGCATGAAGGTGAGTGTGCTTCCCATGTGGTGAGGGCATTTCTGAGTGGGTGAGGCGAGTCCCAAGCTCCCATGAAGGAGGTGGGGAGTCCATGGAGCAAGTCCTGAATGGATTAATCACGGTTGGAAGGCGAGTGACTTTCCCGAGTCTGCGAATCGAGTCCACGTGTGAGGCGGGCGACCATGAAGTGAGGCGAGGGTGTGTGGCAAGGGGTGAGCTTGTGGCCGATGTTGGCATAGTGGACATGCCCAAAAGTGGAGTCAGAGAGGGTGGCCTGAACATCTGGTGCTCCGAGCCTGCGAGCGGGCTCCGTGTGGTGGGTTGCCAGTCATTACTTCCGATGGACCCTTAGGTGGATCCCAGACACCAAATGGGGGCACGAGGCGTGCACTCATTTGGTGTTTTTTGAATTAGGTCACCTAGAGCTCCGATGGGCAGGCAATGGTCTCACCGAAGACAAAGGAAGCCGACGGCCTCAGTGGTGGCCGTCGGCAGCCCACCCGTGCGACGGATGGACTGGGTTATGCATCCACACCGTGGGCAAGACGTGGCTAGGGTGGACCCATTTTCCGGTGATGCTACCGGTTTGCAATGGTCTCGCCAGAAATAGAAGGTGCCGACAAGCCTAGTGGTGGGTATCAGAGTCTCACTGTGCGGCTGAGTGGCTAGGCTACACAGCGTTGCTTTGTGCAGAAGAACATGGGAGATGGCCAAGGCTCTCTCGACAAGATGACCGGTTGGTCTGTGTCTCATTGGAGATAGAAACTTTCGACGGTCAGAGTTGTGACCGCTGGCAGGCCTATAAGGCTGCGGCATGGATGTTGCGAGATTCGTGTGGGGAAGGGGGGGGGGGGGCGTGGGTGTGTGCCTGAGAGGCTACCCATTGACCGTTGGCCCCACTGTTCACAACCCTTAGGATTATGGCTGTCGAGACAGAAACTATCGGCGGTGAAGATGGCCATCGTCGACAGCTCAATTGAGCCCGGCAAGGTGTTGAGGGGCTTGCCCCCTGCTTACGGCACACAAGGTGGGTTACTGTGCACATGCACAATAACCTTGCATGCATGCAAGGGCAGTTACTATGCCCGTGCATAGTGACCTTCCATGCATGCATGCTTAGGTGCCTTGGGTTGAAAGTCCCGTGAGTGTGCCATGGCTATGTGTATGTTCTATCAGGGGTGAGCCTTGCCTATATGGTGTTAAAAATGACAATAACATTGGGAGTGCGAGTGTTGGTAAAATTATCCTTTACGGGAAAGAGATGAGGAGAGTGATAGGTTTCTTTTCTAGGCGAGATCTTTTCTTGCCTTCGCCTAGTTTTATATAAAAATAACAAAGATTGAAAACACTTATCTAGAAGTGCTATCTGCACGTCTAGTAAGTTATCCAGTGTCTCGAAAAAATCATCCATTTCCCACCTCCAACTTAGAAAGTGTTCAGATCCCACAAATGACTCCACTGTTGAAGTCGAAAAAATCAATCAACATGCCGGGGTAGGAGAAAAAGTCAATCCCAACCCATTGGTTTGATTTGGGCTTTGTTCGAAGTCGTTTGAGGGTCCCGACAAGATTTCAGTGTGGCTGGTGCGTATGTTGATAGCAGATAAAATAAATAGAAATAGATACGATATTTATATTGTTCCGTGTAAGGCCTATGTCTACGGGCATTTGGGGTGGGAGATCCATTATAATGAGTATTTTACAGTTTCTCATGACTTACTGTATAAGAAAAATATACATAAATCTATGAGTAAAATCCACTGGTTGGAGCTTTCGAGTACCTCTGAGAAGACGAAGAAGACGATACTGGAGAGGAGATGGTGGGTTGGTCCGAGAGAGAGATAGCCCTTTGTTTGTTAGCTAATTACTGCCTTTTTATAGGGGTCTTGAGTTGCGTGTGTTAGTTGGATTCTTGCTTCTGTTGTCAATCATTTGCCTTTCATCCATTTCCTTCTTTTATTGCATGTTGCCCCAAGCACCTACTCTGGTACCTGTTAGCCCTCTTCTTTGTCCCATCATGCCTTTCTTCTTTTTCATTCCTGATAGTGCCTTAATGGCTGGGCCCTACATGTGATTTTCCTCCTTCACAAAGACAGATTAGCATTCAAGATAAACTATGGGCACTAAAAATTTGGGATTATTATTATTATTTTTTTGCCTCCGAACACATTTTAAGTGGGTCTCACAAAACTCACTACTATTCATAAATAATTCAATTCATCTCATCTCAACTCAATATCCAAATATAGCAAGTGAATGTGCGTGGTTATTTTTTATTTATATTTTTTTTGAAAGGAACGTGATTTTATTTAAGAGAGCTTATAACATCTCAAGGTTTACAATTGGTTGAATGCATAAAGGACATTCTTCATTATCATATACATCCTTTTAGAAATTAAGAGTAGGCTTAGCTAGGGGAGGGGCAGCCATGTTAACCTCTCCATAAGCATGAGAGGTTGTTCACTAGCTATAACCATCTATTAGTTGCTGTGCATATTCAACTAGTAGTTTCCCCATGCTCTAGTTTGGACACTGCCTCTGTAACGTATCTATCACTTGCTTGGAATCACCTTTTAACACGACTTGTTTTAAGCCTACCTCATTGCAAAGAATTGCTTCCAAAAGGAGGCCATGAGCTTTAACATTAAAGGGGTTACCTTTGAGACATCTAGATGACCTGCTCCTATAACGTGGCCTTGGGGGATCTCTAGTTATCACTCCCACCCCAATTATACTTGTTTTGACCTCAAAGCAGCATCCCGATTTGCTTTATAGGAGCCTTTTGCTAGTTTTGCCCATATATGCACCTTTTGAGTAGCCTATATATGATTAACTTAGAGGACTTGTTGGCCTCTTGGAAGGAAACCATCTCTACTTTAGCTC
Organism: Platycarya strobilacea; assembly: GCA_036898215.1. Taxonomy (NCBI): domain Eukaryota; kingdom Viridiplantae; phylum Streptophyta; class Magnoliopsida; order Fagales; family Juglandaceae; genus Platycarya; species Platycarya strobilacea. Next base: position 22,491,732 of record CM072549.1, on the reverse strand, counting down.
TCTGGGCTAGGATAGTAGAGTGTTTAATCCTTTACCATGCAGTACCTCATTTCTCTATGGTCAAGCTATTACACTAAAGTGGACCACGCATTGAAGAACAAATCATCTTGGTATGAAATCTTCTGGACACTAATGCATCCTTGACTCCACATGTCTCTAGCAGCTGCACATCCCTAAAGAGCATGGCCTGAGGTCTCAGGTTCAATCCTGAATATTGGACACATACTATCTTCCATAATTTTCCTTCTACTCAGGTTTGCAAGTGTGGGAAGGGCTCCAAATGAATATTTTAACAGCAAGGGCCACCCCCATCTTCCATAAAACCTTCCACACAACTTTGTCCCTAGATCTGCTTAAAGTTTCTCCCTCTATCTTAGACTCCAAATGCCTTTGATAGTGGTAGCTACTTTTAACTATGTACTAGTCATTGGTAGCCACACCAGTTTGTCTTCCTTTCCTCCAAGACTGATAGCGATGGATTTAATGGCTTCAATCTCTTGAGCTGAGAACATTTCTTGCATGACATCCTCTTTTCACAGTTTCATCCCAGGATCAATTATATCACTCACTATTTCACACCAACCGTCTGTAGCTCTAGGAGAAGAAACCTGATAAGTTGGGAGGGTTGGGATCCACCTATCATACCAAATATTGATGATGTGCCCATTACCCACCCTCCACATTAAGTTTATTTTAAGAAGGGACATACCTACATGAATGCTTCTCCAGACATGCGATGGTCTAGATCCTAGCTTGACCTTTAGTAGACCAACTTGAGAGAAGTATATCTGTTTGAAAACTCTTGTGACTAGAGAGGAGAGGTCTTGTAGCATCCTCTAACTTTTCTTTGAGAGTTTGGCTAAATTGAAATTTTGAAAATCCCTAAAACCAAGTCCCCCCGACTCCTTAGCTGAGCTAAGTTGATTCCAAGTGACCCACTGGATTTTTGAAGAGTTTTTATTATACCCCAACCAAAATTTTTTGAGGACCTGGTTTAGTTTTCTGGTGGTGGATGTAGGCAGAAGGTTTAAAGAATTACTGAATATGTGTCCCCACCATGGATATTTATCCAAACCATGTCTTCAAATTCACAAAAGCATTATATGGACTCAAATAAGCTCTTAAAGTTTAGTATGAGAGACTTAGTATTTTTTTGATTGAAAAAAGTTTTTTAAGAAGAAATATCAATACAACTATTTTTATTAAATATGAACATGATGATATTCTTCTAATTCAAATATATGTGGATGATATAATATTTGGTGCTATTAATGAAAATATGTGCCAAGATTTTGCTAAGAGTATGTAGGAAGAATTAGAAATGAGTATGGTGGAAGAACTTTACTTCTTTCTTAGATTGCAAATCAAGGAAGCAAAAAGTGGAATATTCATTAATTAGTCAAAATATATCAAAAAATTACTCAAAAAGTTTCAGATGGAATGTGCAAAAGAAATTGAGATACCAATGAGTCCAACTACCAAATTTGATAAAGATGAAAGTGGTAAGTCAATTGACTCAAAAGTATATAGAGGTATGATTGGTAGTCTATTATATTTGATAGCCAGTATACTAGATATTATGTTCAGTGTATATTTATGTGCACGCTTTCAATCATTTCTAAAACAATCTCATTTGATTTTAGTAAAGAATATTCTTAGATATCTTGCCAGTACAATTGATCTAGGTTTATGATATCTTAAACATATCTCTTTCGATCTTATCAGTTATTCAAATGTAAATTATGCTGGCTGCAAAATTGATCGAAAAAATACTAGTGGAACATATCATTTCTTAGGTCATGTACTTATGGTTTATTAAAAAGTAAAATTATGTTGCAAAATTTACTGTTGAGGTAGAGTATGCTGCTGTAGGTAGTTGTTGTGCTCAAGTTTTTTTTACGTAAAGCAACAACTTAAAGATTTTAACCTTACCTACATTCACATTCCAATAAAATGTAATAATATAAGTGCTATAAATCTTTCAAAGAGCCCAATACAACATTCTAGGATTAAGCATATTGAAATTATATATCATTTCTTAGTAATCATGTGCAGATGGGTGATACTGTATTAGAATTCACAAGCACACATGATCAGTTGGCAGACATTTTCACAAAATCCTGTTAGAAGTTAGACTATGCATGATTAGAAGAAAAATAGGAATGATGCATGTCATAAATATCTATTAAATATTTTATTCAATTATCTCAAATGATTTACAAAAGCTTGAGACTTAGACTTTTAGCCTAATCATTCAATGCATTTTCTCTTCAGAGATCAATATGACATCTTTATTTAAAAAATTAGGCAATTGAAATGAAGAGGCAAGTAAAAATTTTATATTCTTATTCTGTTGTTTTAAGTTTACTATTTTTCTGTTAGATTCGTGAGCAAATCGTTGAATTATACCGATCTTCTCATTAAACTTTTCAATCTCGCGAGTTTTGAACTGCAACTGAGCAGAAAATGAGACAATGGATGATGAGTATCAAGTTTTAAGACTCACAAGTTCATATATGGCATCATGATATAACTTATTAGCCAGATTATTTTCGTTCTGCATCATGGCACCTATAACAGATGCAAAAATAATTTGGGACTAAGGTAAAGAATACTTCATATTTTGATCACAAGAAATATTGAAAGGAGAGTGATGAGTCATTGAAAATTTATAGAATGAGAATGCAGAAGAATTGCAAATATGAGAAGAATATTGATACAAATTAGATAAAACTGAATATTGCCTTAATAGAGTTGAAAATAAGAACAAGAAAAATCACCATCTCTTCAAATCTCACTTAGTCAAGAATACAAGATATGCTGGATGCATATTTTCAAAAGTTATTTAGCTAAGCCAGTGAGATTAATTGTAATTGTCCCCATTTTTCTCGTAAATGCTGAAATGCTGCTATTATCTGTTGATGTTGACTCTGTATTTGAGCTCTCTCTTATTCTAGCTCTTTTATTCGTGGTTTCAGAACAAGAGTTAATTTCCTCAACTCCTTAATTTCTTGCCTTAACTTTTTATTCTTTCCATCTTTAATTGCAACCTTTTCACACAGTTCAGATATTTTACTATTGAGTTGTTCAACCTCACTCACCATCGCTAATAACCTCCGAGACATAGTCGTAACAAATGCAGCATATTGAGTACTGAGAGTACTTGATCCTGGAATAACTTTAGAGTCAGTTTTACTAAAAAAATGCATCTCTACTTCTGTCATGGTATTGACAGCTTCAGGAGACAAAATGATTGATTGAGGCGTAAAAATTTCTTAATTTAAATCCGGAAGATTACCAGCAGAAATTTTTTTCGCCATTCTATCATTTTGTATATATTGAAACTTTATCAATAAGCAATCTAAGATTCTTTTACGAGTATCTGAGGGGTGAAAATGATCATTTAAACAGAACTTGAAAGCTTTCAAATTTCTGCAAAATCTCATTTGTCAACAATATCAAGCAGATTTGAATCTCCTTCTGCACTGAGTCAATAGGGCTAGGCCTCAAGCCTCTGCAACTTTTGTCTGACATGGGTGGTTCCAATTATTCAACTCTCTACAGTCTTTACTAACATGTTGTTTTATTTGTCTATTGGTTATTGCGAGAACAAGTTTTATTGAAACTAATTATGGTTCATTTTTAATAATGCCAAAAGGAAGAGAAGTTTTAGATGTAAAAGAAAATATTAACATGTTCTCTTCAATACTTTATTTAGATAGAACATCATATTTGAATTCTTAACCCTGTTATATATGTTGGAATTATGTTTATCTATTACTTGAAAACTAATGCATATTCTCAGGGGGATCCTAAGTATTACTACAGAACTCAAAGTTCTACTAAGTATTTGTTATCATTAAAAATAGAGAGATTGTTGAACCCAAATTTTCAAATTTCGTATTTACATATAGATTCTGATGATAACAAATAAATTCAAGTCTCAAGTTCAAGTTGTCTACGCATTGGAACCAAGCACATCAAGCATGAACAAGAAATATAACAAGTCTATAAATGAAACTCATACAGTAATTTTGTATATATCTGGATAAAATTCGAAATTAGATTAAGACACAAAATTAGTCTTTTCTTATAAAATATCAAATTGCATTTTTCACATATGCATGACATTATTAAAATGTTTAGTTTTGAAAATTCTAATTTTCACATGTGCATAACATCATTAAAAACTTTAATTTTGAAAATTATACTTTTCACATATACATGATATCAATAAAAATTTGAATTTTGAATATTTGTAAGGTGATTTGTAATACCCTATTTTTTCTAGATAAAATATTTTCTTGAGAATTTATTTTAAGGGATTTATTGGGAATATCTTTTTTTATGAAAATAGAATTTGAGATTTAGATGATAATTGTGAGCTATAAAAAAGTGAAATTATTCATTCTAGGATAAATTATGGATGGACTTTTGAAAAATTTAACAAGGTATCAACTAGAAAAATTCAATTTGGACCTATAACGAGATAAATTTTCAAAATTTAGGGGAGAAATTCAAGAGGAAGTGATAAAACCAAAAATCAAACACTTGGCGTGCTCGGAATGAACTCTAGGGCTGATTCGTCGAGTTTTAGTGTAATGATAATAAATTCTTCATATGAGGTCCAAATGAAGTGATTCTAATTCTTATATAATTTTAAAAGGAAAATATATAACTTTCATGTTTTAGTCTTTTAAATATAAGGACTGGATCACGGATTAAATCGGGTGTGAAGTAGACGGACAGGAATAGGAGTCAACTGGTAACCGACTTAAGTAAAGTGCACCGACCTTGCCATGTGACAAAGATCAAATTGGTTGCTTAGGTTTCTAAACCTCTTAAAATGTGTGGTAACATGTGGCAATTTGATAAGAATTCATATAGAATTCTTGGTGGGTAAGAAAACAAAGAAAAACAAATAGAGAACTCGGATTGGATGTTTTTGGGTGAGTTTTGGCATGTTTCAGTGAATTAATCATATCTTTCTCATATGATCTCGTAATGAAGTGATTAAAAATCCTATAGAACCTTAAGAAGATGATATTAAACTTTCATGTCTTGAGTTTTCAAAGAATCGAATTGTATTAAGGACTTATTTGATTGGAACATAGTTGACCCCTAAGGGAGGCCAAGTGGCCAGATACACCTATTGGAAGATTTCCTATGATGTTGTTTTGTCTTTACCCCCATGTGTGGGAACTCTTTGAGCCATTGATTAAGATAATTTTATAGGTGGATTAATTTTAAACATGGGATTAAAATATCAGAAAATTCCTATAGGATTAGAGGTGATCATGAGACTATAAGTGTAGGGGACACATCACCCCAATCAGCCAAGGGTGTGCTGAAATGCCCAAGCTCTCTTCCCTTACATCCCATATCTCTCATGCCTATAAATAGATGCATGGACTTGTCTACTTTCCCTATGAGAGATAATAGTAGGAGATAGTAATAAATAGGCAAGAAAAATACAAAACAACTCACTCACATCACCTAAGTGTCAAAATAGAGCCAATTGAAAGCATTGGAGAAGAAGTGGTGCAAGATCAACTATAGACATCCAATTTAGTTTTGAAAAAATTTGAAAGTGCATATATTAACTTAATCTTGGCATAGAATAAATGGTTTGGTGATTTGATTATATTTGATATTTATTTGAACTTAATGTTTGTTTATGTGTTAAATTGAAACATATTAAATTTTGGAATGGTTTTTAGTATGGAAAAATTCTAGAAAAATTATGAGACCTTAAAAATATATTCTATGATATTATATTAAGAGGATTATGTGAAAATATAAGATCTTGATTTGAGAAAAAAAAGGAATCCTAGAATAATTCGGCCTTAATAGTGTTATTATTAGTAGATTTGACACTTTTTGGTAAATCGGACATAACTTGTTGGTTTGGTGTCGGATTTGAATACTTCAAGAGGCTGTGGAAAGTTAAGAGAAATATATACAACTTTTATGTTTTTAGTTTTAAGAGATAAAGACTCAATAAAGGATGAAACTGGGATTGAAGTGGTAGAACTGAGTTTATCATTATAGACATTGATTTCATTGGTGAATTTCTTTTATTCTAAATTCTTAGTGACTTGATTTTAGTTATTGGAATGATATTTTAATAGTTATGGTAAGTTTAGAAACTCTAATTTACTTGGAAAGTTTTCAAGAATCATTTCGCTAAGAATTTATAGAAGATATACTACGAAAAATATTTTAATATGCATAATTTGACTAAGGGAAATTTGATATACTAAATATGTGAAATTTGGCTTGAGTTGAATAGGCTAAATAAATAAATGAATACGATTTAGTTCTCCATGATATTTGATCAGCTTTGATTTTGATAAAATTTTAATATTATATTTTATTGTTTAAGCATTATTTGTTAAATTTTGGCGTTACGGATTTATGTGACGTAAATGCATATATATATATGATATATGTTCTTGTGATATGTTTTTATATGTCACATAAATTATGAAAACATGGAATATGCATGTCATAAGCCTAAGTTATGTGTATATTACATTTCGTCACATATGTGTGTCATCATAAGTCATGACGTTTGTTTTAAGAAAAGTCCACGTTACGTGTCGTCATAAATCATGTCAAACATTTTAGAAAACTTAATAATAAATATTTGACAAGGACGACGATACGTAATACCTGTCAATGACACGAAATAAGACCTAATAGGGACGTCAATGCGCAACGCCTGTCGAGGATAAGAAGTAAGTAAAGATTTATAAGAACAAGAACTTTAAGATAAGTCTAAGTCATGCATAAGTCACATGAAGTATGTCATAAATGCATATTTTGGCTGTCTGACTTGTGTGTGATTATTTTATGATATCTATACTTTTGTTAAGTTAAATGTGTACTTATTGAGATTTTTAAGGAAATCTCATTATTGTATGTTCCTTTTCCCTTTTGAAATTTTAACTTCACTGCAGGGTTCGATGTTGAGGATGGGCAAGGCCTAGTTACTCGAAAGACCCTGAGAAGCTCGAGGGGTCCCCAGCGTACTCTCTGTGTGTAGAAGTTTTGACCCCGTTAGTAGTATTAGGGATTGGCATCGGCATAGAGAAAGAGTTTCCCAAAGTGAAGAAGGAGCCTAGGCGACCCTAAGTTGAAGTTTTGATAAGTTTGTATATTGACCGAAAAAACTAACTGGGTTATGTATGTAAGGATATAATATTATTACAAGAATGTATGATTTGGATATTATGGTTTAAATTTTACTATGTGATCATTAGAAAATGTTTTAGCCAGAATTTTTCTGCTGCAATTTACATTAAATTTAGATAAGTAGGGGGGTGAGTAGCCAAGTGTTACTTATTCTAACTCTTCAATTTGCGTTGAATTACAAATGTATATTGGAGGCGTCACATGATTGATTGTCATCCTTGATATGTGCATGTATTGATTGAGTTTATTGAAAAATGAATGATGTTCTCTTTGACAAATAAAAAAAATAGATGTTTTTATTTGAATATTTTAAAAAATGAATGATGTTGTGTTTGACACTTGCAAAAAGGAGATACTTTTATTTGAAAATTTTTGAAAAGTGAATAATACTCTTATTTGACATGTGAATCTTTTCAAATTTGAAAATGAAAACTCTTTTGCCTAAATTAGCTCACTTGAATTTTGCAAATAATAATAAGAGTTTACACATCAATTGCTAAAATTTTACATCATTCATTTAAAGCCTTCGCTATTTCTTTATTAAGCATTGAGTCTTAATTCTTATTCATTTTGAGATAGATACAAGTTGTGTTGTATTGTTCTTATTTTACTCATTAAGGAAGTATTATGATAATCTATCTACTGTCAACTCTTGTATTAGTAAGTGAGTATGTATAACCCTTGTGTGTATAGAATGTGTTCTAGATAGTGAATAGTTGAATCACCAAGTGTGAGATGATTATAAGTGTAGATGGTGTTCTACACAGATTCTTTGTAGCGGTATTACTCAAATGTGTAATAGGTTTGTATCTCTACCTAAAGAAGATTGAATAATAAATTTGAGAATCATCATGTGGTAGCGTGAGGCGAGAACATAGGCAGTAGAGCCAAATCTCGTTAAAATACTGAGTTTGCTTCTTCTTACCCTTACTCTTTATATTTCCTACTGCTTCATATTCTTTTTATATTTTATATTGTGTATTTAGTTTAGAAGTGCTAATTCTTTTATAATAACCCAATTCACCCCTGGCCTTCTTGTGCTACTCATCTGGGCAACATCATCTCATATGTTATATATTAAGCATGAGAACGTACGTCTTAAATCTCATATCACATGTATTTGGGAGAAGTATTTTCAAACAAGTGCTTTCAAAAATGTTTTGAAGAAAATAAGTCTAAATGTTTTATAACTACCCCAAGTGCTTGGTAGGGGAATGTCTTAGTAGAACTCTTCTATTTATTCTGGAGTGTTAAAAATGGAATGGTAACTCTTGAAAAGTGGTATTCTCTATCCTGCTACCACCCAATATTTCTCTCTATATATGTGTTAATACCCTTTTCACTCATGCATAGTTTTACAATGAGCAGGCAATTTGCTTCCAAGCATTAGGTAATTGGTAATGCAGGATTTTAATTACGGTACAAGGCATATAATTTGTTATACTATCAGTAAATTCCTCATGCTAATGGAACTAGTGGGAATGGTTATATAGAAGGAGGAATACCATTAATTGAGCTACCACGTTATTATATACATAACAGTCATATACGGAATTAGGGCATGGAGTTTCCTCATAAGAAGGTTGATTTATCATGGCGAAACCTCAAGTTTTGTATTTCCTATCCAACAATATATAAAGAAAATGAAGTGACCCTACTAGTATTTTGAGTGATGTTTTTTCCACACTAATATATAATTTGTCATATTTGCTCACAACTGGGTTGATGATTTGCAATTTAGTTTATGCAAAGTATTACTATGTAAACAATGAGGCTATAATTAAATGGTAATAGAATTAGTTAGTTCATTCACATTATAGACTGGGCATTTTCTAAAAGTACTGAATAAATTAATTCACTCGGCTTAAGCCTACTTGTCTAACCCATGAGCTTCCAATGCTAGCAAGTGGCAATGTATCTAACGTGCAGCTAGAGGATTTTAGAAAGTAGATTGCTAACCAAAAAATAGCTTAAGTAGAAAGATCTACGTAGCAACTCATTGCGCAGTAAAAACAGATGCAAAGACGTGGGAAACTTGAAAAAGTTGCCCCTTATTAAAGCCCTTGATTACTGTCAGACTTTGGATGGGTATTGGTATACTTGAGGTACTACTACCAAGGTTGTAAGACAGAGCTGATATTCTGGGTTGAGGAGAGATATAGAAGCTTTTTCTTAGATCATTCGGCAAAGGTGCAAGCTGAGGCTCATTTACGCCATTCTCTTATGTGAAACTTGCGGACCAAAGCAATAGAGGATCCATAGAACCAGCTCATCGGTGCGATAGAAGGAGGGTTACAACTTCCACACTGCAAACAAACCCGAGTATGTACTCTCTATGCTTTTACTCTTCTCCCATAAAAAGTTCTACGTCTTTTGCAGTCCTATATCTTCAAAGCATAAGATTTCAAAGTCCCATGGTAGCAACAACAATTTTCTATATTTGTTTTGGCAACTTACTTGCGTGATATGGTTGCATGCATATTAATTTTCTTTTGAAAAATCTGTTCTTTCCTAATCCTACAAATAAATCATATTTTCTAGAACATTCCTACACTTGCTTTCCTTTCAACTTGAGTTGTGTGTGGAAGCTCTATATATAATTATCTTTGAAAACAAAAACAAATTTTTTTCCAAATATGTTGCGTATGTCAAAGGATATTAAGAGACAATAATATTTTCCATTATCGAGATGCTTATATCTGAAGGATTAAGTAAACTCACGTAAACGGGCATGCATGTGAAAGATAATTTCCTTGGTTTGAAATACATGGCATTTACTAGGTGTTGGCATGAATATATGTATTGTTAAATGTTATGCATTCGCATGCCATAAATCGGTACCATACACGTGACATTTCAACTAAGGCTCATGTTATTCACTACTACTTTAATGTTGATGGTCACTGCTTATTTCACTAAATTGATAGTATGTAATTAACATAGGCATGTGATGATATGGAAAATGTAAGTTTTTGATCTTTGTCGGTTTTATACAGTGTGTTACTTGTACTTTATGTATGCTATGTATACGATATTCAAGAAGAATACCAAGGGGATTTGGATAACTGTAGCAACGATATTTATATATATATATATAGCAATTATTAATTATGTTTAAGGTGTATGGCTATTAAGGAATCTGGCCAACCTAGTTGTTTATGCCCACAACTAATGTATGCCTTCTTTTAAACTCTTCAATGCATTTGGAAATTTAATTTATTATAAGATGCAGCAATAATAAGAGAAACAAAGAATTTCTGTTGTGATAGTCCCAATTTATGTTTGGGATTTAACGTAAACTGAAGTGTCAGGATAAGTAATACTAGGCTTCTCATCCCCGTATGTAACAAGGATTTAATGCATGCATCTAGACTTACTATAATATTCCATATGATTCACAGCAGATCAGCTCTAAATTATAAAAATTTCTAGAGATCACATGAAGAAAATATAATTACCACATCCACATCATTCATTCATAACTTAACATTGTATTGTTATATAGACATAACCCAAGTAGTTTTCACAGTCATCAAAATATTTGTAGCATTACAAAAGATCATCCTTAAAGTCACTTAGATTCCTTCTTCACTTCAGGAAATTTCCTCCCGTAGCGAAATATATCTAGACTAATACAAAAGTCGCGACGGAGATATTGTCCATGTAGTGTCGTGTAGACCCCACATACGGACAAGGAAATCATTTAGTTCTAAAGTCAAGCAGCACTCGATACGTTGGTCCTCCTCCTCGGAAAAGGCAGATACATTGTGGCTCCAAAATCCCATCAACTGGTCATAGATGGAGGTCCAAAAGAAGTAAAAAAAAAAATCAACATAAGGACAATAGTTAGAGAGTCCCTTAGGACTCCTCGGAATCTCCTACTGCATTGGGGTTTTCCCCTTGTAGGCCATCAAGTCTTGCAGTATAATTTATATTCCCAAGAGAAATATATAGAAACACACAAGAGTGAGATTTTCTTAAAAATCTCAGTAAATACACAATCAGTTTAATAGAGCATAGACAAAAGTGAACATTTATATTCATAGAAAACATTAAAAGTGCACAACTTAAAATACTCTATGCGATTTATGCATGACTTATGGTTCACTTAACTTATACATACATACATCTCATGAGGACTTTTCACCTTTTCTTAAATTTTTATCTTCTTAAAATCTTACTTAATTCTTAACCTCGATAGGTGTTACGTACTGTCGTCCCCATCGAGTTTCTTAGCATGATGCGTCAGCTTGGCTATACTTATAACTCATCAATCATCCAGACATTACATATTGTCATCCCCATTGTGATGAGTCTCTTGTCAGTCTTTCAGGAGTTATGTACCGCCGTCCTCGTCATGACACGAAAAATACTTAACATAGCGGGTGTTACGTATTGCCGTTTCCGCTTGTCATGTTAGTCATACGGACGTTACGTATCGCTGTCCCCATCATAACACGACTAATTTATCCATAGTTCTTATTCTTAATTGTTCATTTCTTATTCTTATGAATATTTCTTATTTTTCCTAAATTACATGCCATGCCCATTTTCTTAAAACCTACCACATAATAAAACATGTATGTACTCTTAAACCTTATGCTATATACCCAATGCAACACATATCATACCAATTATACTCTTATATTACACATATAATTCTTCTTTATTTGAATCGTCAACTTTTATCCAAGGAAAAATTCCGAATTTAAACTAACAGGGTATCTCACTCAAGTAAGGTATTGAGCGAGTATCAAGCGAAATCTTGAGTTGTAACTCGTTCGAGCAAGATATCGAGCGAGAGTCGAGTGAAATCTCAGGTTATACATCGCTCGAGTCAGACGTTGAGCAATCATTTAGCGAAGAGTTTTGATTGTTCTTCGCTGGATCCATAGGTCGAGCGAGATATAAGTTTATTAGGCTTTTCAACCTAAAACATAGCATCTTTTCACATAAACCTTATTTTTACCTATTAGAACATAATTCTAGGTTCTTCCAAATTTTCTTAACATTTTTGCATGACAAAACTAATCCAAAACATAATTAGATTTCATTTCATCATATAAAAAAGGCTTAAGAGTCAAATACTAGCATGCAAAATTAGATCAATCCAACTAGCCATTTCCATGTTAAGATTAAGCTAAAATGTGGACTTACAAATTCCAGAAATGATAAAACCAGTCATTGTAAGAGTTTTCCTCAAAATAACTCACTTAGCTCACTTAGGTAGTGTTTAGAGACTCAAAGGTTTAAGGAAGGTTTTTCTTTATATTCTCTCAAGTTGGACGTGTGTTATTTCCTCCAAAGAGGTTTAGGAGGCTCTCAATCACCTATTTATAAGAGAGGGGTCAACACATATATGTGAAAGAAGAAGAAATGAAACTAAGGGAGTAATCGGCTACCTCTTGCTTATGGGATGAGGTGTCATGCCTAGATTTAATGATTAAATCAAATCCTCTAAAGTTTGGGCTTGGCAGTAAATATATTTATCCAATGGTTAATATTAAGACATTTTAGCAGCCTCATATGATCAATGGTTGAGAAAGGATCTGATTACATAAGGCATGAGTTGACACTCACCTAAACATGCATGAACTAAGCCACCCCCATATTTTCTTGGTGTCTAATGCCTCTCCAGCCCCTTCTTACCCTAATTGGTCACATGTTAATCTTCCTAAGACATCATTTGTAATATTCTAGAAGGTATATTTCAGATTTGGTTAGGATAAAGTTTGATTTTGGCTCACTTGGTTACCCTTCAACAGATTTTTATTCCCTTGTGTTTCCTTCACATTTTTAGGCTAACCAAGCTTCTAGATCAACTCCTCTTCACTTGCCAATCACATATCAGAAAATTTCAGAACCAATCACACATTTCATCACATGAACAAATTTGATACACTTCATCTCAGTGAAGTTCCAATTGAGCTTAATCTAGAGTTGTCTACTTCTCGCCTAATTAAGTCATCGATCCCGTCCGAATAGTCAAAACCCCTGATATGAAAGGTTTAGATCTACCTCTTAAGATTCTATACGAATTAGAATCACCTCATTTGGACCTCATATGAAGAATTTATACTCATTATACTAAATTTCGACGGACCAACCTTAGAATACCTAATCCAGGCAACAAGTGTTTAAATTTTTTGTTTTTATCACTTCCTCTTGAATTTCTCTCCTAAATTAGAAAATTTATCTCCTTTTAGGTCCAAATTAAATTTCTCTAGTTGATGCGTTGTTACACATCCCAAAGGTCCATCCATAATTTATCCTAGAATGCATAATTTCACATTTTCTTAACCCACAATTATCATCTAAGTCTCCAATTATATTTTTTTGGAAAAATATATTTCTAATAAATTCATATAAAATATTCTCAAATAAAAGTCTCATTTTAAAAATTTTGGGCTACTATAGCCGTGATGGACGTGCTAGCAATTGCGCAGCAGCTTGTGGTAGAGGCCAAGATCAATAGCTTCGAGCACAAATCCTGAGGGACGAGACTATTTTAGTTTTAGATGCATCCAGTCAAGGACCAAGTGTCGATCTAGAGAAGGACACAATTACTGTCAATAAGGTTGAAATCAACAATGCAAATGTTGTAGGTAAACTTATAATTTCATACGTTTAGATTGTACACGCTAATATTAAACCTCTAAATACAACTTATGGTACTTATGATAATAATAAGATAATAAAGTGTGGTGGTTAATTATTTGCAAGCACCTCCCACACGGAAGCATTGAAGGGGACTAACAATATGCACGAAATTTGACCATATTCGTAAGTTTGGAAAAGTAGCGATGGAGATTAAGGATGGCCAAATAGGAGTTTCATGTCTAAAAAAAACGATATTTTCAACAAGCATTACATGGATTTTCAAACTATATGACAACATGCAGCATGCAAGTTGGAGATGTGTTGATAAGCTGAATAAGGAAGAGCTAATAGATCGTGTTCGGGTTTGTAATCGTGGCATATGATGCAAAGTTTTAAAATCTAACTTTTTTTTATGCCATTTTAAGTCCCACTAACTGTTTGATTTATAGGTTGATTTTGACTTGGATTGGACAAAAGCCAACCATTGAGTGATAGTGGCAATGACACTTGCTCAAAAGTACAAAGACTTTCATTACCTATTACACCCAAAGTACCTAGAGTATGAAACACATGAAGCTACCATTGCTGGAGGGATAAAGATGGTGAGAAAGGAGGTTTGAGATCACTCGTGTTAGAGATGGGGGGTGAGCACTTTGAGGTAACGACTTCTCAACTATAAATCTTTAGACATTATTAGCTATGTAGTTGTTTGTATCGTGAGAAATCTGCCTAGTATTATTATAATTTCATAGATTAATAACTGTTTGGGTTTACGTGTGTCAATGATAAAACCTATGAAGGTGGAACAAAAGCAATAGGTAAAATCAAAGGATAAACCACACGAGTGGTAGGAAGTCATTTTTTAGGTTGATGGAGGAAAAGGTGAAAATGTAAATTTCAGATTTCCAATTTTTTTCTTTATTCTTTCTCTGAATCGGAATATTTTACTGACTGAATTGTTATTAAAACATTCGTTTGAAGCAGGAACAACTTTGAATCATATTGCTTTCTACAAAGAGATGCATTGGTCTGCCAAGAAGGGTAGATTTATTACTAAATTTGCTGAGCACAACTGCGTAAGTCATTTGTATCTATATACTTATATTTTACTATCCATTTAGATCTTAATTGCTGACATTTAAAATAACTAATTTATGTTTCATATTGGAATGCAGCTATGATGCTTGAAAGGTTGAATGAGATGGATCTGGAAGAAAATATTGATGAAAATGCAAATGCAGTGTATGAGGAGGTGTTGTGAACTCAATCGGGCTATGCTAGACGTTTAGGACACTTGGTTATACCTAAACCATCTCAATCATTACTGCCCAATAGGGAACTTGAACATCTTAGGGAGGAGAATGAGAAGAATAAGGCTGAGGTAGTGGGCTTCAGGAAGAGATTTGAGATATTTATGACTGAAATGGTGAAGATGCATGAGAGATTTGATTTGTGTGACAGGCTTCAGGAATGTGTTACACAATTAGAGTCCTAGAGGGAGTCGCAATAGAAGACTTCGGGGGATGCCTAGGCATCCTCCCATGGGCCATTAAAATTTGAACTTTTTGATGGTTGAATTTGCTAGAGTAGCATGAAGTTGCACATTGTAATTAGAAGATGTTGAGCATTATTTGCGAGTGGTAATGAGGCTGCCTTGCATTTTACTAGTAGCATTGGATGTCTGCAAGCTTTTGTTTCCGAACTATACTAGGAGAAGTGCCAAATATGCTAGCCCCTGGCCTTTAGAGCATGACATACAAGTATACCACACATATGATTTCTAGTGCTGAGCTTTTTAGCTAATGCATGTTAATCTTTCAATTAGCTTCTGATTGTGACTAGTTGCATGCAATTAAGGACTAGAAAATGTTAGAAAATAATAATTGGTCACTTACATAGACAAGTTGACTTGTAGTAAAAAAATTAATTGGAGTAGTTTAACTTGGATAGTAGAATAATAGGCTAGCAACCACTTAATGGAAAGGACCTCTAGTTTAATACACATGAGACTAGACTTCACTATTAATTGTGCAAGAGTGAATGAGATAGGAAAATACGTGTTTACCTAGTTTTTGTATGTAGGTATCACAAACTCTAAATAGTTAGTGAAAAGTAACTTTAATATGCAAGACAGTTTGTATAAGAGGTTACTAACCTTGACAACAAGATATTACCATTTCGTAACCAATGTATATGGAATTGTCAATTGCAGAATTTGCAATTTTCATCAATGATTTCACACTAACATTTTATAGCGATATCTAAAGAAATGGCATGTATGTTACTTTTTGCAGGTTTCAAATGTTGAAACCAAAGATCCCAAGGGTGAAAATTAAGCTCCATACAGGCAGCTCAGACAAGAATGCTCCAGCAAACTATGTAGAATGAACTACATGAAATTGTATGCTTTAAACTCTAAGTGTTGTTAGATTAATACACTGATAATATTTTGTGTACTGGGCTTCAAAGCATGTTTAATGTAAATATAAGTCTGTGTTGGTGACATGCAATCACATAATAAACCTTTCATTGAATATATAAAATATATATGGATATATATTAACATAACTGAGATATATGCATAAATATATTGACTTGGTAATATGTGTTGGGTATTTTCGTGGAATATTGATGAAATTAATTGTTTGAGCAAGTTACTTAGTAGCTAGCATTAATAGAAGCTGAGTTAACACAATTGAAATGTACATTTAATCAGAAAACTAACATTAAGGAATATTGGTATATTTTGGACTAACATTTCTGAATTGAGGTCTACTATAGAGCATTATGGTATCTTGCAAGAAATAGCCACATTTCAGACATATCCAAGTCGCAAAAAAAGTGTAATTTTAGTGATAAGGTGATCTAGCAAATGCCCAATTCCAGCACTACCAAATGCTAGAAATACTTATTTCCCACACAAGAATGTACCGGATTAACATATATCCATTGAATGCCTTCCATCCACTTAGCACTTACTTTGACAAAGTTTTCAATAATTGTGACGATTAGGTAATGCCAAAAATAGTAATATTTTCGGATAATACACAAAGTGGCTAGATTAATCGTATCTTGAGCCAATTTTTCTGGGGAGCTTGCTGTCAATTGAAAATGTTGGAAAAAGGCATTTTTGTAAATAAATGTTCCTATTTTGGACTTAATATCTCTCTAAAAAAAGTACTTTCTTTTTATAGTGACTGTTAGATACATAATAGGTGCATTACATCCTTAAATCACAAGTGGGGGTATGTAATCTTGTATTGGATGATCTGATACTTTAAACCCTATTAAATTCCAAAAGGAACTCAAGGGCGTCACACCATGACCCAAACTCATGATATAGCCTTATTTGGATTTAAAGATGAGCTCAACTCATCTAAATTTATTATTACAACTTTTCTAAATCCTCATATAAAGATAATAAATAATTCAATTTTTTCAAATTCCAATTTAACTTTTTCAAATTCTAAAATAATAATAATATTAAAAAATAACATTTCAATAATATATTTTTTTTTCAGCTTTTAGAATTCATCTCAACTCATCTCTAAATCCAAACAGGACTAATTATCTAAAAGTTTTGCTCGTCAAATGAATGGCCTACTAATATCCAATTCATGATATATACAAGTATCACAAAGGCACATGCATGCTAGTTTTAAGCATCTTGGCCTTATCTTATCTATTCGTGGGCACTACAAGAAAAATGAGTATTCATGGTAGATTATTACGACGAAGATGACTATTTGCTGCGAAAACAGACTTATTTTAATATAAAATAGTAATTTTGACAGAAAATAGCTGACCATGCACATACAAGCAATTTTCTTAAGGTGGGTGGAACAAAATGTATACGGTGTAAGAACTCATGATCTTACTTCCATTTGTTCAAATCCAATATTAATGCATCATAATTCAAGCAAAATCACTAGACATACACATGCATGCGTGAAATCTCAACCTACATGTGGTGGTTGAAACATGCATATGGGTGTTTTCATTGTTTTACTTCCTACTCTTAACACGTAACCAGTGAGTTAACCTTTTACTTGTACAAAACATGCTTAGAGAAATGATCAGACAGAGACAAGTGTGGAGTAGAACCTACATTGATCGAAGAAACGTCCTTCTGGATCAAAGGGCCAAAGAAAAAGAGAGTAAGAGAGTTCAAAAAGCTTGTGACTAAATGGAAGACAAGAGGCTTGGGGTGTCATTAATAAACCACTTGGAAAATTTCACTTATGATTGTAGTGGAAATCTAATCTAGTTGTTCCACTAGCACCAATGGGACTTATTATTAACATTCAAAATTCTACTTATTTTGTTTTAACTTTTTACGTGTCTACGCTTGCTTTGATTCTCCTATTTAGATACAGAGGTGAGATAAAATCATCTCATTTCATTTTAACTAATAATTGAATTACTATTTATAAATTATTTCAACTTATCTCATTTTATCTCACTATCCAAATAAATCTGTTTTCTTATCTTACATTTTTCATTCATAGATCATTCTGTTAAAAACTCTCTCCTTAACTCTTTATCTATATAAAATTAAATCCTACTTAATATCTTATATACTTATATATTAAGAAAAATGTTAGGGATCCTTACTTTGGGATCCCTACCTACGACATTTTTATTTTTATTTTTTATTTTACATTATTTTTATATAAGTGTTTTAAAACAATCTTGTGATTTTTTTATATTTTTAAAAAATATTCTAAAATGTTAAAAAAATTATGTAAATAAAAAAGTGTTTTAAGATGTTAAATTATGTATATTTTATTTATATGATTTTTTTAACATTTTAAAACATTTTTTAAAAAATTAAAAAAAAAACAAAACATTATTTTAAAACACTTATATAAAAATTGTTTAAAAAATTCCAAAAAAAAAAAGATACCAAGTAGAGATCCCCAATTAGGGATCTCAAAATAAGAATTCATGGCATTGCTCATACATTAATGTGTGTAGAGTAGTGCTAAGTGTGTATCCTAAGGATGAGAGAAGGCTAAATGAATTTATATATATAAATATAAATATATTAAATTTTTAAATACTTTAAAAAAAATTACAACATCACTAAAACATACTTTCTTAATCATTAAATAAAAAATGAAAAAAAAAAAGTTTTGACATCCATGTCAGGAACCAATTCTCTATAGTTGTACATTTTACATTTATTTTAAATAAAAATAAAACTAAGCAATTATCTTTGAATAACAAATAATGAGTATAATTGAAAATAAATAAAAGAAACAACAATCTTTACTCATTAAAGCATTGTCAATGGATTATAGAAAATTCATGATTTTACAAAATTTGAAGAAAATAGTTCAGTATAACCCATCTAATAGATTATTTATTGTATAACTTAGATGCAGATTGTTACAGTACTACCTCTACATCTATAGAAAACTATTTATACTTGTATAAATAATTCATTTCTCTCAATACTTTTATTCTTTATTCATTTTTTTATCTACTTCCTACTTTATTTGAAATGAATAAAATATATTAAAAGTATAATATTTAAGTGATATATTGTAAAAATTAATATGTAAAATAAAAATAAATAAATTATGTAGTCTAAAAAATAAGATGAAGAAATTATTGAGAATGCATGGTTTTTATACACAATAATTTTATTTAATTTAATTTTCTTATACTCTTCTCCAAATTGGTGTATAAAGTACAAACATTTCTTATAAACTTTAATTTTTAAATTAATTAAAATTTTCTATTCATTCATATAGTACAAATTTAATAAGAGCATTTCGTATGAGTATATGGTGGGATGTGAGACTGAGAACGACTTTGTTTTCGGTGTATGCCTGGCTTGCCTATGGTGGTGGGGGTGGACATTGACTTGACACTCTATTTGACAAAGAGCCAAAGCAAGAGTTCATTGATTGACTGAGAATGACTTTTCCTGTAAGATCTCGAATTTTTATATATCTTTATTTATTCATATTTTGTTATTAAATATTTTAATTTATTTTTATAAATTAAAATGATATTTCACTTATTTTATTTCAGGTACGCTTTATTTATGACTGAGGTTAATTATTTGTGAAATCTACGATTTTAATATTTATAATTATTTAAAGATTATTATTGGTTTTATCATTTGAATTGTTATCAATATTATTTTGATTTAGTGGTTTTGATTCTATTGTTGTTATAAGTTTTTGTGAGATTCTTGAATAATAGTGCTTTTAATTATTTTTAATTAATTGTTGCTACTGATCTCTCCATTTAAAATGCTATCTTCATTATTTTGGTTTTAATTATCATAATATATGATTTGATTTGGCGTATTTTATTAATGAGCATTCATTGTATTTTATTTGACATTATCTGATTTGTTGGTCTTAAATTTATTAAATTATTAAGTCTTATTATGTTTATTTTATTTTGGTTTGGTAACTTTTGAATAACTCCAAAAATATTATATTATGCAGGATTCTTTTATTACTTTGATTTAAGTTATTTGAAATATTGCGAGATTTTAAACATGTTTTAAATATCTGATATAAATATATGGATCTATTCATTTTAAATAATTAAATAAATTTCATCATTTTAAATATTGATGAAAATTATTATGTTAAGAAATAAAATAAGTTGAAATAATATTTTATTTAATTAATTTGAGAATTTTAAGTTAAATTGATGTTATACGCTTTTAAATCAGTATTTTAAATTTATCTGTTGTCCGTTTGAAAATCCCAAAGCATCGGGCCTATAAATAGCGCAAAAATGGTCAAATCCCTCATTTTTTCCCTCTCCATTTTCTTTTTCACTCTCTCCTCTCTCTGTTCTCTCTCACATGCTACAGTAACCGTATGGGCAGTTTGGTTTTCAGCCTATGGCCGCGCCACCCCTGCCCGGCAAGTTTTACCTCTGACCCCACCCTCTGGCGAGTCCAATCCCACCGGAGGTGTCGATCACGGTAGCTCTAAACTCGAGAAGTGTTTAATCCTCTATGCTGCACCTTGCTCTGCCTATATCTCTACCGTGAGCCACCGTACCACGACACCACTCCCACCATTTGATACGCCACCCATAGGCGACTCACCATAAAAAATTTCAGCCCCAATGGAGCCCTCACATTCTCTCTCATCCCATAAAACCGAAATGGGTCTAAAAAGGGATTTTCCCTCGCCGCGCCGCCTTCCGGCTACCGTGACTCTCACCTCCACCGTAAAAAACTTCCTCTACCTCAATTTATCACACCCCTAAAATAGTTTCTCCATCCATGACCCCACCTCCCATGTACAAAAGAAAATCTGAAAATGGGTTTCCATCCTTTCGAGCCAGATCTGCCGTCTTCTAGTGATTGCATTGCCTCACTACCACCACCATGAGATTCTCTATCTTCCAAGGAGTATTCTCCTAAATTTTAGTATCAAATGGAGTACCCAAACCCAACCCGTCACTTGCCGTGCCCAAAAATAAATAGTGCACGAAATACCTACTAAGGATTGTGGATCGGCGCGATGCTTGCTTGACGTTCGTTTGTACACTGTAAGTAACATATATTTATTTGATTGTTTGATTGACTATTTGATTGTGTGCTAATCTTTATTTTGTTTGCTTGAAGTGTTATCTAGTGATGATGAGTAATTCGAAAGTGGATTGGTCAGGCCTGAGATTATTTAATGGAGATTGAGATTACCCGAGTTAATCTTACTGTGGTTGAATATTGTGTTGATGGTAATTTTTGATGATATAATGTTTTGGTTTGATGAATGTTATTTTAGTAATTATTGGGTATAAAATAATCTGGTTGGATAACTCGGTTATTTTAGTGATTATTGGCAAGAAAATGATTTGGTTGGATGACTCCAGTATTTTAGTATTTTTTTGGTGATAAAATGATTTGGTTAGATGACTCCGTTATTTTTTAGTAATTATTGGTGATATAATGGTTTGGTTAGATGATTCCATTGCTTTTTCACTATGTTTTAATAAGGTGATACACTAGGATTTTAATCGAAGAGATATTTGGAAGAATATGGTGGAAATTGAGGAGGGAACTTAATAAGTACAGTTAGGTAAAATTCAGTTAAGGGTTGAAATAATGTCATAATATGTTGGACAATGTAAATTTTATTTTTGGGAGTTCATAAGTTTCAATCCTAGTATACTTCTTGGGAAAAATATTAGGCTTTAACTCATGATATGATGTATGGTTATGATTTGAATTTTTGGATGAAATATCGATGTGTATTGTTAGATTCCCCTGATGTATAGATTGAGAAATGTTTGGGTTTAGAGAAAATATTATATGAAGATAATTTGTTGAAGAGAGGATAACTATACTGGTAATGTAAATGTGGTGAGCAATGATTGGTCATGATATAACTATTAAGTTTTGAGAAGATCTTAAGGAAATATGTGTATTTTGGTAAAGAGAAAAGAGAAGCAAATTTAGGTTTGACTCCATTATAATTTACGTCCTTAACTCCTAGAAGACAATGTTGGTTTGATGTGATGTGACTTAAGGTTTTGACTATCTCTTCATTAGAATATGCACGACGTGTGAGATAGAAGATAAATTAAAAAAGGACGTCTGTTCATATGTTAATATGTATGAGATATGATTTGTGAATATATGATTCATATGTTTCATGATCTACATGTTTTGCATAAGAAGTCACATGTCGCATGCATGTCCCATGCATGAACACGAAAAACATGTTTTGAGTCAAGCATGTTTTAAAAGAAAAGAAAATCATTAAAGTTTTATAAAAATTCCAAAGGCTGGGACGGAGTAGTAGCTCAGTGGAACTCCCTATTCACTCAGGAGTGATTAAAGTCGAGTGAAAGCCTTTGAGTAGACAAAGAACCATCGGTAGACCATGTATGGCTCCAAAGGGATGTCCAGAGCGTGGTCGCACCTAAAGCTAGTGAGTGCATACAGGACGGTGTTGGTTTTGGCTTTCCCACTATAGAAAAGTCTGTAGTCGCTCGGGGAGTGATTAATCACCGAGTGATGAAGAGCGCGAAAGGGCGCAAAACGTAACTACTTAGGTTTGATACGGTTGCTAGGTGCTACGGTAACTGGCAGGAACACATGGTGCGTAAGAGAACCATGAGGTGTCCAACATATGTCATGACAAAAAGAAAAGGGCTTTCGAGTCATATATAATATGATATGATAAGTGGCACCTAAGATAAGAAAAGACGAAAAACATTTTTGAAAAGATGACTTTTGAAAAGAAGTTCAAACAGTACATATGAAAGAAGTCAAAGTTATATGATAGCATTTTTATGAAAAGCACGTATGTGAAACAAAGTTTCGAAAACTGTCAAGGATTATGGAAATTTTTATATGAAAGTGCATATGCATAAGTCATGTTGCAAGTCTCATATTAATGGTACATGCATCCATTGAGTTTATTTGTATAGGTTGAAGATGTTCTATTGTGTGAATTGGTTGTATGTTGTCTGTTGTTTACTGGGATTCCATCTCATTTCGGTGGATCATGCCCACTCTACCATCCCCATTTTATGGGATCGTAGTTTGTGATTGCAAAAAATGAAATTTGGCCCGAGATATAGACTCCACAGGAAGGAAAATTTGTTGAGAGGATGAAGATCGAAATTATGATTTTGAGAGCAGTGTTACTTATCCTTTTTCTTTTGAAAGACTGTATAATCTCTTGTTAGAGAAATTGTTTTAAATTGATTTGTAATTTTTAATAATTTCTGGTACTAGAACGACTAATTTTTATTTCTTTTTCCGCTGCGATATTTATTATACACTTGGTGCATGCTTCACACACTCTTTAAATACTATTTGATGCGATGATTGATCCATGAGATGATCGTCTTAATGTCGCGAGGCCTTCTAAATCCTAGGGAGGGATTCGTGAGCGTCACATTTCCTCTCATTTTAGTTATCATTTTAAAATATTTTTAAAAAATATAAAAAAATATTAATATACCAATAATTATTTTTTTAATTATTAAATAAAATAAAATAAAAATATATAAAATGTTAAAAAAAGAAAATATTAAATAAAATAAATTATTCCAATCCATTCTCTACCCAAAAATTCTATAGGGGATGTATTGATTAGGAGACTTATACCTTGATTCCTTCGAAGCTCTCTCTATAAATCTTTTGTCGCCTAGAGTTTTTTTAAACTCACTGTTGTCACCGGGGGGGGGGGGTTCATTTTTCCTTTGCCACCTCCCTTTATTTTTTCCTATCACAGCGGCTTTGTGGGTGGTTTTCAGGTGTGTTTTGGTGCTTGTGGCTTGTCTTGCAGGTTCACTGGACGTGGAAGCTCTAAGGCCATCACGCGTAGTGCCGCTGTGTCTCCTGTCTGCTGATCAAGTGTGTTTTTATCAAACAGAGCGGCACGTGCTCCTAATGCGCGAGGTCTAGTTTATACATGAGTTCGAACGCGCCTTGCTTCTGGTGGATTCTCCTTGCCGGTGGTCTCACTGAACATTCTAGACTAGATCCCGGGGTTTCCAGATCTCCTTTAAATTGCGTTGGAGCATTCTTAGCATAGCATATGGTGTCCACGGACCACCAAAAGAGTCACCTCTTTTAGTTGCTGTTTTCTATTTTAAATAGCTTGTGTGTTTTTGTTTTTCATTTATATCGAAAAAATCATAAAATGAAAAAGTAGTATCTTAGACTTAAATCCATAGAATCTTAGTGCTCCTCTCAATTAAAGGATGTGATAATATTTTACTACTATTTTGATAGTATTTAATATCACAGATTTTTAATTTGTAGAAAATTAGAAGTTGAACTTCATCTATAATCAATTGACTTATAAATTGAGTTGACTCAATTTTGGTCATATTATACGCTTCATTTCATGAGTTATAATGAAGTTAATTTATTTCTTTAAAAAAAATTATACACATGCAATTATTTTTATTTTTTATGCACTCTTTCGTGCGCTTTACTAATTCCTTATCTCATATGCCCTCCTGCGTTTTCCGATCATGGCTTCCTTCGATGGTACCCAGAAAATTTCTGAAAAGAAGTTCAGCATTCAGAAAATCATAGATGACATAGACTCTTTGCTTCGGCATCTTCCAACAGTCGAGCACTCTGCCACTTGACTCACACCAAACAACATCGACCAAAACAGTGTCGGTGACCACAACAAGGGAGACAACATCGCCAGCATCAACGATGGCAACATTTCAGGTCAAGACTGGACTCTGCTTAACTTTTGGATTGTTGGGAATCTGGACCTTCCCAATTCCCCTTACCAGAATCTACTTTTGACAGAATACCAAGAAAAATAGAGAAATAAACACAGTATAAGAATTTACGTGAAAACTCCAAAACAGGAGAAAAACCACTAGACTCGGAGAAGAAAATACACTATGTGAAAAATTGTTACAAGCACATAATTTTTCTCCTCACCTCAACAATACCCATAAAAACTTCTTCCATTAGTAAAACTCTAACTTTCACATCTTCTTTTTACATACAAAAAGGACAACAGAAGAATTTTACTAAAGTCAAAAATTACTAGATAAGTTTCTGACTGGTGTGTTTAAACCAATGAGGCTAGGCTCCCTTTTATAGCCCATGAGTCTTGCTCCCTCTTCCTATCTCTCCCATAGGGGACTCTAGAAAGAAGCGAACTCAACAATCTACAACTTGCGACTTTGACTAACTCCACAGCCACGCTCCATCACAATGAAGATCTTCATAGCTTTCTCTTTTATGCTCCACCATAAAAGCATACTCACTCAAAATAAATCAATTTCAAGTATTTTACTTTGGTCCATGTCGAAAAGTAACCTTACTGAAAAATTATGTTGCAACTTTCACGTTTGGCTTTCCTGGAAGTTCATCAGCCATCGACATGAATTTTCACAACACACCTTGCATCAATGCCAAACCAATGCCCGTATGCAAACTTGTGGAACATTTAACATTAACATATCTTCTATCAAACAACTTTAGAATTAGCGGCATGTTATAAGGATATACATGTCTCTTTTTCCATGGAGAGAGACACAATGTTAGTTTCATACCAGTATCTTCATTTACTGACTTGGAACTATTTGCCGAACTGACTCCACCTCTTGTTGAAAACTTTTCTTGAAGTGCCCAGGTTATCCACACCTCTAGCAAATTACTGACTTCTTCGGTTAGTCGACGCCTTGTGTAATCCTGATGGAATTAAAATATCCCTGACTTGCAATTGCCACAAGTCAAAATTGATTCTCCCATCAAATTTTTCTACATCCATTTTTGACATTGTCTCGATGAATTTTACCGTAGAAATGAATAGTACCCACTAAGTAAGTTTCTAGGAAAGATTAGAGAGTCACAATGGATACACTTAAAATTTTTAATCTCCTAGATAGAACCTCCATAGACCGTACATATCCATACTACCACACCAAAACTCTACCTAGCTAAAAGAACCTAGTGGTTTTGATACCACTTGTTAGGAATCTGGAGTACAACAAATTCCCCCCAATAAGATCTACTTTTGATAGAATACCAAAAAAAAACTAGAGAAATAAACACAACACAAGAATTTACATGGAAAACTTTCAAAATAGGAGAAAAAACCACCAGACCCAAAAAAGAAAATCCACTATGTGAAAATTATTACAGTCACACAATTTTTCTTCTCACCCTAACGACACCCACAAAAACTTCTCCCATT
This sequence comes from Platycarya strobilacea, assembly GCA_036898215.1. Lineage (NCBI taxonomy): Eukaryota > Viridiplantae > Streptophyta > Magnoliopsida > Fagales > Juglandaceae > Platycarya > Platycarya strobilacea. The sequence goes on along the minus strand of CM072549.1, from coordinate 22,465,261 downwards.
AGTAAAACTCTAAGTTTCACCTCTCTTCCTTTTACATACAAAAAAAGACAACAGAGAAATTTTACTAAAATCAAAAGTTACTAGATAAGTTTCTAACTGGTGTGTTTAAACCAATGAGGTTAGGCTCCCTTTTATAGCCCATGAGTCTTTCTCCCTCTTCCTATCTCTATCATGTGGGACTTTAGAAAGGAGCAAACCCAATAGGGATTAGTGCCGATAATAAGGAGAACAACTCGAAGGCAAAGGATGTCGGGAATAGCAGCAATGACAGCAACAATCAATCTCAGTTGGAGAGAACAAGGAAAACGCTTACTCAACTAGTCAACGCTACTTTGATTGAACTGAAGAAACATGAAGAAGGTGAGCTGGGATTGGGAAAACGAATACAGCCTCATCTGCGACGTGTCGGCACCATCCTTGGACCTCAAGCGCCAGCCCCTGCTGATTCCTCTTCATTTACACGAACTGAAGCCAACCTTCTAGAAATCTCCAAGGAAATTATCAAGATAAAGAACAAGATTCCATCACTGCTCAACAATTCAGAGATGACCAAGAACTCCGATGCCTGCAGGGCCTTCCAAAGAAATCTCAACCCACACAAAAGTAAAAGCTTCTTGAAGAGCTCATTTTATGATGAAATTAAGAAAATTTATGTGACCTTGATCGCGAAAATGAGAAATTCTTTTTGTCGTGCTTCGCAATGCTCCCTGAAAATGCCATGGTGAAGAGGAGGCTTTTGACATATTGGTGGGTCAGAGAGGGCCTAGTGTCAACTGATGGAGGAAAGACAGCTGAGAGTCTTGTTAAAGAAATTCAAACTTCAAAGCCATTGATGATTTTTCTACATGACAACTAACTTAAGTGCAGAGCAACCTTATATAATCATTGCCAAAAAAAAAAAAGGGTTTCAGTTAATTTTCGTTCAGAGTTAGTCTTAGTGTTATTGATGAAATCTTTCCCAATTCACATCTTTGCTGAAAGAATTTCTTTTGTAATTCTACATAAGGATTCAAAAAATACTGGATCGCTGCCTACACAAGCAAATTGTTGATAAATGTATTGAATCTTTTTAATGAATAGATCCGATCGCAACTTCGAATATGGAATTCAAAGGGATCAAATAGTTGATACTATAAATCATAGAACTATAATGAGATGATCCAAAATGAATACCAACAACAGGATTATACCTCTTTCATGTAAAACTTGTGTCTTCTGTCGATAAGGCCTTGTAGTTTTGCCTTTATCAGTACACGAGTTGGAGTTGATTTGTGGTTTGATATGGATTTTACGAATTACTTTAGTCCAAGGTGGAAACCATAGAAAGAATTCATGTTTTTAATATCTTCAAGCTCAAGGAACTGAGAATTTTTAAAAGGAACGTAATTCTTGTTGTCCTTTTCTAAAATTATTTTCTGAAAAGTTAGATCATGTAAGTAGCGATTCCACCCTTCTTAATGCGGAGTTGTTACATTAATTCATTCACACCATGGATTGCAACGCATACTGTGAGATCTTGTAATTTTGTAGCTCATGCCTTAAGTCGAGATGCTCCAAGCATTAGTTATAATATCTGGTTTGTAGATGCTATTTCACTTTGTATTCAAATTCTAATTGAAGCTCACCTTAATACATGAGGCTTTTCTTTTAAAAAAATATAAAATTATAAAAATGACAAATCATATGTTAGTTAGATAGATGTGTGTAGTATAAGGCTTTCACATTTCTCAAAAAAAGGGGGGGGGGAGGGGAAGAATTCCGTATGAAAAAGGCCTCATGTATTTAGGTGAGCTTAAATTAGAATTTGAATACAAAGAGAAATAGCATCTATAAACCAGCTACTATCACTAATGCTTAGAGCATCTCGACTTAAGGCATGAGCTACAGAATTAGAACCACTCACAGTATGCATTGCAATCCATGATGTGAATGAATTAATGTAACTGCACATTGATAATGGTGGAATCTCTACTTACATGATTTGACTTTTTAGAAAATGATTTTAGAAAATGACAACAAGAATTACGTTCATTTTAAAAATTTTCAATTCCTACCCAGAGTGCAAGACTCTATATTACAAAATAAAATATTTCCTTTTTAATAATACATCTTGGGCCCTCATGCCTAGACTTTTGTGCTCTTTCCCTCGGGTTGTGTCTGTCCTTACGCATTATGCTCCTATAGTTACCATAGAGAGAGTGTGATAATTCGAATTTTTAAATATCCGTTTAATTTTCATATGTGACATGATAATTGAAGGTTGATCAAATAAGGAATAGTATAATAAAGAAAAGACTTATAATTGTGTGTTGAAAGGTTAGGAGTAGGATTGGATATAATGGTGGCTTTTTTTATGTGAAAAAAGTACCTACCCGAGATCTCCCTCGACTCTCGCTTGATGTCTGACTTGAGTGAGATATAGGGAGAAATTTGACATCTTTTGGTAGAACAATCATAACTTACTTATGTGATATTGGATTTGAGTAATTTAAGAGATTATGAAAAACTAAGAGGAATATCTACAACTTTTATGTTTTAAGAGATGTAGACTTAATCAAATACAAAATAAAGATGAAGTGGCATATTTGAATTAGAGATAGATAGACATTGACTTTGAAGTTGACTAAAGACTTTGAATAAGATTAAGTTTTTGGATTATTTTCTCAATTACCTTAATATCTAGACAAGTGTGTATATATGTGGAAAATGAGGAGATTTTATATAGGGAATTTCGTATGAAATAAGAAAGAATATCTACCAAACACTTGGTGTGCTTGGATTGGTATTCTCGGGTTTATTTGTCGACTTTTAGTGGCAAAATCATAACTTGATCATATGATCTTAGAACAAAGTGATTCTAGTTCCTATAGAATTTTAAGATGTACATGTAGAACTTTTATGTTTTGGGTTTTTTAAGATAAATAACGGATAAAGGACTAAATCTGGTTTGAAGTGGACGGCCCTGGGTTGTGTCCAATTGATAATCGACTTAGATGAATTGTCCTATATTCGACCATGTGAAGAAAATTGTGATTGGCTATCAATTTTCCTGAAGTCTTGACATGTGTAGTAGTATGTGTCATGAGGAGATGAATTGATCTAGAAGCCTTGATGGGTAAGAAAATAAAGGAAAACAAATGGAGAACTTGGATTAGGTTTCTGGGTGGTTTTGACATGTTTCTGTGTATTAAGAATATCTCTCTCATTTGATCTCAGAATAAGGTGATTCAAAATCTTATAGAATTTTAAGAGGATAATCTAGAACTTTTATGTTGTACGTTTTCGAATAATCGAACCTAATCAAGGACATATTTGGGATTAAAGTGGACGGATACACCCCATGGGAAAAAAATATCATACTACTTTGTCTTTTCCTTTCATGTGGTAGAATGATTCTAACCATCGATCAAGATATGCATATAATTGGTACAAACATAACCCTTGGATGGAAATAGGGCCAACTAAGCCTAATCTCTAGGGGTGATGATGAGCCTAAAGAGGTTGGAAGTTCATACACGGCTCTAAGGGTGGAAACCGGTTACCTTGAGGAAAATCTATTCCCTTATGCCTAAGATTTCGCCCCTCCCTCATATATATATATATATATATATATATCGATATATATATATATGTAGTGGTTCTCTTCTTTCCCTAGAGCAAGAACGCACGGCTAGCTTGAGAAGAAACAGAGAAAAGCCTTCCTAAAAACCGTTGAATCTCCAAACACTACTATAGTGTGCATTGAGTAAGTTTGAAGAGAAATTTGTAGGAGCTTAGTTCAACCACCACTTCAAACTTTGAAAAAACTTGTAAGTATACCATTTTACCTAATATTGGCATAGAATAAGTGAATTGATGATTAGATCATGTATGTTACTTGTTTGAGCCTAATCATTGTTTATAGGATTGAAATGAAATTTATGAGATTATGGATTATTTTCTTGGTCATGAAAAATGCTAAGAAAATTATGAGAACACAGATTTATGTTTTAATAAGTAAAAATAAGATTTATGTGAAAAGATTGCATATTTTAGATTGAAAAATCCTATAAGTCATGATCTCGCTCGACCCATGGATCGAGCGAAGAACAAAATGAACCTTCGCTAGACTCTCGTTTGATATTCCACTTGAGCGAAGTGCAACCCGAGACTTCGCTCGAATCTCGCTCGATATCTGGCTTGAGCGAGATACCCTGATTGCTTCTAGCTTGACCCTCGCTTGTTGTCTAGCTCGAGTGAAGTGCAACCCGAGACTTCGCTCGACTCTCGCTTGATATCTGGCTCGAGCGAGATACACTTTATATTTAAATTTAGTGTTTTTCTTTACATAAACGTGGATGATCTAAATAAGAAAAGTTGTCTATGAAAAATAAGTATAGTCTATATAATATATAATGTATTAGATGTACATACATCATAAAGTTTAAAAGTACATGCATGTCGTAGTATGTGATGGGTTTGAAGAAAGAATGACATGGCATGTATTTGAAAAACATTCATAAGAATAAGAAAGGAATAACTAAGAATAAGATCTATGAATAATAAAGGAACAGCGATACACCCATATGACTGACGTGCCGACAGGGACCTAAACCTGTCGAGGATATGAAAACCGGCAGGGACCTAAGCCAGTCGAGTATGTGAAAACTGGAAGGGACTTAAGCCTGTCGAGGATATAAAAACCGGCAGAGACCTAAGCTTGTTGAGTATTTGAAAACCGGCAGGGATCTAAGCCTGTCGAGCATTTAAAAATCGGCAGGGACCTAAGCCTGTTGAGCATGTGAAAACTGGCAGGGACCTAAGCCTGTTGCGCATTTGAAAACTGTAGGGACCTAAACTTGTCGAGGATATGAAAATCAACAAGGACCTAAGCCTGTTAAGGATACGAAAACTGGCAGGGACCAAAGCCTGTCGATGATACGAAATAAGAAATATTCGATGGGGACGTCTGTCGATGATAGGAAACAAGTAAGATACACAATGTTACGAAAGAAAAGAAATAAGAGTTAAGTACGATAGAATGAGTCCATAAAGAATATAAGTTTAAGTCATGCATGGGTCTCACAAAGCATTTTTATAAGATATATGTCTCTGAGTATTGACATGTATGATAAGTTCTTATGTCATCTATGCCATATTTCGTTGATTGTGTACTTACTGAGATTTATTGGAAATCTCACTCTTTTATATTTTATCTATCATTCCTAATGGAATGATAGAGGGTGTTGCAGGAGTAAATAAATTGTCATGAGACTCAAACATTATAGGAGATTCTGAGGAGTCCCCAGGGTCCTACAGAATATTCCTTTCCTAAGGAAATAATCTTACATAGGTGATTAAATGGAATAGTAAGAGTATCGGATAGCAGTAAGAAATGATATTTGTTAGAAGAAAACTAACTGGGTTATGTAAGTTCTGAATTCGATACGTTTTGATAATTGAAAAATTATGAAAGATATAGCTTTAATATGCCATGTGATCTATTTATGCAAGAGTTAGATCTCTTTGCATGTTGAAGATTTACCTATTTCCGTTGCGTTTTGCATTGCACTTAATCAGTAAGTTAAGGTGCATGCATAGTTTAAAAAAAAATCGAGGCGTTATAGGGAGAGGCATACATAAAAATAAAATGAGTTAAATTCTCATTAAATATTACTTTATACGGTTAAAGTATACCAACATAGATTTTCAATCATGCATTCATCACTCATACATATGTACATACATATAAGACAATACATACGTCCATTTTCTAAACCATCACCAAGTGAAGATTTTCTAAAAGGGACAATTTTCTTTTCGTAAGACGTTTTCTCCTACCTAGTATACCTTATTCATTTCTCCATGCTTCTATACAATGTTGACTAAGCATGTTGTTAGTTTTTCTATACATTATGCTTATTGGGTTTGCTTTATAAATTATTAATCGGCAAAACCTTAGTGAGGAAAAAATGTGTATTGATTTAGCCAAAATATGCAGATATGTGGATTGTCAATTATTGGAATCTCTAAACATGTTTTTTTTTAATAAGAAATAAACTTTTCATTCATAATAAAAGATAACTACAAATGAGTAGAGTCCTACCGAACATAATGAGAAATACATTGAGGGCTTACACCCAACCATAGTTCAAGATCATTGAGATGTCAAGCGTTTCTAGCCAAATGGTGAGATACCTTATTGCCCAACCACGACACATGTTGCAATCCTCAAAACATTTTAATAAATCTTGGACCTCTACAATTATATTCCCCAAAATAGACATAGAAACACCATCATTTTGTAGAGCTTGAACCATTAAAAGGCTGTCACTCTCCAAAATAATCCTAGGAAATCCCGTCTGGGCATAGATTTGTAGTCCACACAGAATAGCTATTAATTCGATTGCCTCTGGATCATGAACTTCGATCTCTAGTTTGCTGGCAGTCATTAGCACCGAACCATGATCATCTCTCACTACCGCTCCTATACCAGCTTTGTAAAGATAAAAAAAACATTGCCTCATCAACATTCAATTTGTAGAAACCTTGAGAGGGAGCCTTTAAAAAACTATCTTCGACCAACTGAATGCTGAACATGCTTTTACTAAAACTGGTGATACACAACTGATTTAAAAGATGGCTCACAACTTTACCGGGCTATAATTTAACCTGCTAAAAAATCCATTTATTCCTCCAATACCAGAAAGCATAGGCAACAAGAAATAGTCTCTCCACCAATTCCTGCTTACCAATTTACACCACAAGATGAATAATATCAACAACACTCATATTATCTTGGACCTGGCTAAACAGAGGCAAGTTAATTAACCAAGTATCTTTTATGGAGGGGCAATGAAATAAAGCATAAGCCAAATCTTCTACATTAGCAGAACAAAAATCATGAGAGAGTGGAATTACAATTTTTAAATATGTAAATTCTGTCTAGTAGGTAAAAATTATGAAAAACCCTCTAAGCAAATATTTTAATCTTGTTAAGAAATTTCATTTTCCAAATCCATTTCCATACTTTTTGATCCTGCATAACCCGAGAGAAGCCTGGGTTATTCTAAGCTGATATGAATTTGAGGAGTCTATAACTACTCTTTACTGAAAATGACCCATTTTTCTCATGCTTCCATATGATCTGATCTGCATTAACACCGGAGCTTAATGATATCTTCAAAATATTAGCTGCCACTATTGGATTGAAGAGGGCTCTATAGATAGTAACATCCTACCAACCTGAAACAAGATTAATCAGAGTATCCATAGTTGCATTCTCATCCCCTACAGCTTCAACATTGATTTCCTCTCTTAAAGCAGAATGACTTGGTATCCAAACATCATCCCATATTCTAAGTGAGGTGCCATCTCCAATTCTCCATAAACATCCTTTTAAAAAAATCTTTCTAGCCTTTCATATACCCCTCCAAGCAAAATATGAATTTAACCCCAAGTTTGACTCAATAAAAGAAGTATCAGGGAAATACTTTGCCTTATAAGTCTGGGATAGCAATGAATTTGCTTGAATCAAAATCCTCCTTGATTGTTTTGCCAATAGACTTTGGTTGAATAGCTTCAAATCTCTACCCAAGCCTCCTAAATATTTTGACTGGCACATATGTTCTCATTGGACCCAATGAATCTTCCTACCATTAGCTCCTTGTCCCCACCAAAACTTGGCTATCATGCTTTCCAAATCCTTGCATAAACTCCTCAGAAGTATAAAACAGCTCATAGCATATGCATGTATTGCGAACGCCACAGCCTTAACTAAAACTTCATTTCCCCCTTGAGTTATAAGTTTCTCTTTCTAAGTTTCCTTGTCTTTATCTCAACAAATGCTCTATTCTTTGCCTTGCCAACAATTGGTGGGAGGACTAAATATTTCTCATATTGCTGTACAGTACTCCCTCCCCACAAATTTTTAATATCTGGCCTGATATTTTTTGCAACATTTGAATTGAAAATCATAGCATATATTAATTTTTTGTCTTGAGGCTAACTCATAACTTGTGAGACGAGGTCAAATGTTTTGAGAAGTGGCCAGATCTACTTTATAGAAAATCCTTAGTCATCCGCAAATAACAAATGGCTAATTTGAAAAGCACTCCTACATACTTTAATTCTTGAGACAATCTTCTTCTAATCAGCATCTTTTAAAAGGTTTATTAATCCTTCAGTGCGTGAAAGGAAAATATAAAGAGACAAAGGACGTCTTTGCCTTATTCCTCTAGAAGGCACTAAAGAATTAGTAGGGCATCCATTCATCAAAATAGAAAAAGTCATAGTGGTAACAAATTTCATAATCAATCTCACATTCTTTTTAGCAACAACTTAAATAAAATGCATTCTAAGAAATCCCACTCAACTCAATTATACGCCTTTGACATACTAACTTTAGGGACACAAAGCCTTTTTTTCTTTGTCTCTTACTTTTCAAAAAATGGATCAACTCATAGGTTATTAAGACATGATCAGTGATAAGCAGTTTTAACAAAGGTATGGTTCAAGTTTTGGGGAAACACACTTGAGTTCAAGTTAGGGTGCATTTGTTTTAGAGAAACTAAAACTTCCTTAGCTGTGTACCCTTTACAGAAATCCTCATTCATCTTAGTTGTTACTTTAGTTTCCATACCATCTAGAAATTGCATATAACCCATTTGTGAAAAAGATGTGAAAAGAGACTAAAATTAGCCTCTAATATGCTCATCCCTCTGGGCACCCTGCATCCATATCCCTATTTCATCTAGAAATTTATGAATATAGTTCATTTTCTTTCTATGAGAGGTTTTAAAGTGAAAATATTTAGTGTTTTGATTGCCATTATGCAGCCAAAGTACTTTTGACCTTTGTTTCCAAAGCGATTCCTCCCTTTTTAACCATAATTGCAATTCTTCTCTCTTTGCCTTTTCTTCTTCCAAATGTATAGTATTAGGATTAGCACTCTGACTTCTTTCTAATTCACCCATGGCAGTAGCTAGTTTTTTATGGATACTACCAAAAGTGTCTTGGTTCCATTGAAAGAGTCTATCACCACACCTTTTAACTTCACCCATACATCTCCTAGTACGTGATTCAGCCCAAGACTATTCTATAATCTACTCACAATCCAAATTCCCAATCCACATTGGTTCAAATCTAAATAATTTTTTTCTTTTTCTCACTTGACCCAAACCCAGAGTGTTCAAACATATAGGGGAATGATCTGAATAGGAGGCAGATACATGTTGAACAATAGCTTCACTAAATTGATCCATCCATTTGGCATTGGCGATACATCTACCTAGTCTTTCCCAGGTCACCTCACCTCCCTTTCTTCTATTACACCAAGTGAATGGGGATTTCTAAACCCTAAATAATTTAACTGGCAATCATTCACGAGGGATCTAGTTCCTTCCATTTGTGCAAAAGGTTTCATTCGTTCTTCACTTTTTTCATTAGGACTTAAGATCTCATTAAAATCACCATATATCATCCATGCTTTATCAATAGGTTGAGACAACCCCTTGATCAAATTCCATACCTCCTCACGACAAGATGTAATAGGGTGACCATAAATTCTAGTGATAAACCAATCTAACAAACTATCAGTTTCATATTTTATGAGGGCATGAATATGATAAGTAGAATAGCTGAGAATATGCAAGGAAATATCATGCTTCCATAATAAAGAAAGACCACCACTTCTACCCTTAGAATCAACAGCTAAACAATTAGCATATCTCCAAATAAATATGTACCTTTTCATAACTCTTGCTTGAACTTTCGTCTCCTACAAGAAGATAATATCTAGCCCTTCCTTCCCCAACAGGTCTCGGAGGGTACGAACTCCTCGTGTGTTCCCAAGCCTATGATGGTTCTAGCTAAGTAGCTTCATGGCTGTCGATGAGGTTGTACCGCAGCCTCCACGGATGGGAAATCTTGATCATCCTTTCCCAGACCTTTAGGTAAGCACAAAGACGATTTCTTTAGATCACGTAGGTCATCTTTCTCCATAGACAGAGAGTCTCATTGCTTACAATTCCCTAAAGATGAATTCGATAAGGGCTTATTGTTCTTTGAGTTCTTGGACTTGAGACTGGGCCTTCCTCTCTTTTGCACTGCACCAACACCTATTAGATCCCTTAAATGGGCTGGACCATTTAATTTCAATCTAGTCGAATCTTTGCACTACATCTCCAAGCCCACTTTACCCCCTTCGACAAACTTGTTGCTCTAATCTTTACTTGTAGTGAATCTTGTATGTTTAGGGTTTTGGTTGATATAAGATTTTCTCCCTGCTTATCAGCCACAATTTCCATGTATTGTGTGTGCATATTTCCCACCAACTTCCCCTCCGAAATGTAGGAGGGTTAATCGCAGGAGATGATCCCTTGTTTTTTGCCACTTGATTCTCGACTGATGTTGAAGGGAATTCATTGCGGCCTCCACGAAAACCTCCAGAATACTCTACCTTCAACCATGATCCATAAGGGAGAACAACCGTGACTTCTTCCTGGGGGATCTTCTTGAACGCTTCATAGTTCTGTGAGTGTGGCCTAGGCCATCACATTGGTAACGTAAATTCGGCAAGCGTTTGTAGGATAGCCGTACCTAGTAGTAATGCTCATTCCCCATATTCACTCTCTTCTTTTGGAGCAAAGGCTTCGAAATGTCTAAACGAACTTGAACATGGAGGAACTCACACCATGTCATTTTATCCTTTTCAAGATCCACTTCGAGTATAATATCGATGGACTCCCCAATTCGATTACCCACAAACACATTGCAACCCATTAACGGTAAATCATAATTTCGAATCTAGAAATCAGGCTCCAACAACTGGATCTCTTAAATCTTGTAAATGACCATCAAATTCCTTTACGAGAGAACTAGTTGATTGTCAAAATTCGAAGGCCCATCCTTTTGAACTCGTTTCTTATCCCTTTGGTCCTCAAATTCCACTAGCATAAGATCAACATTCAAATCCCTAAATATCACCTCTTTTCTCGACCTTCAAACACGTTGCATGGTCTGTTTGAAAGGTGCCTTGTTATAATGCCTCTTTGTGAATAGTTTTAGAATAAGACATTGTTCCTCTCTACTTAGGGCATCTCAGACATTCTCCTTCGCCACAGCAACCTCTCGAGTTTCCTCTTCCCTAATTGACAGCTTATCACATAGATGGCTAAGGTCTTCAGCCATAGTAGCAAATGAATCTCCTTAGGGCTGATCAGGCTTTTAAAGGCCTAAAAATAGCTCGCAAATCAAAAGATGCCACATACGTAGCATACCAAAAAGCCTATACTACCGTGATGCATACGATTGTAAATTAAATCCTTCCCTCTTGCTTGAGAAATTAGAAATCAACCTTCTCTTACTCTCGACATCGTCTCGGCCCCCCTTTTGACCCCCTCCCTTCTGTGATGGTCTTCCTCTCTTGCAACAGTGGTGGTGAATGACTGGCCTTGACCCCGGCCTCGCGACATTTCTAGGTAAATTTCTTCTTCCATTTTGTCTTTTAGGCATTATATATGATAACCGAGATGTTTTGGGCGTTTTAGATTGGCTTGAGTTGTTCTTTAATTCTTCTAAATATCTTGCATCCCTTTTCATGTACAGTAGGTTTTGGTACTTTATTTCCATGTAAAATACATTGTAGAGCTTAGTTAGTGCATGAATTTCTTCAAATTAGATATGTACTATCAACCCATTTTGCCTTATCTTTTTGGTTCTTTTAAAAGGTTGAATTCAAGGGGAATGAACATTTTGTTCCATTTTGTCACTATTTCCTCCCAAGATTATAACACACTTTACTGGTTTTTGAAAAAAATAGGAATACATTTTCTTAGTGAATGCATCTTAGAATTACCCTGACAGTTGTTGCTATTTTACCTTTGGACAATACTATTTTTACCTCGACAGTGAATACATTTTTTATCATGTTTTACATTAAGTTTGTGATTCTCATCATAGTTTACATTTCGGCATTCCCTACTTTGGTTTCTTGCTTTGAAATATTTTATGCATTGGTTTCTTGCTTTAAATTACACTCTGCTTTGGTTTTGGATATATGGCTTGTTTGTATGAAAATTGGTGGTAGACATCCGGCTGGATTGTATGAAAATTGGTGGTGGTGGATATGTGACTGGATTGTATGAAAATTGGTTTTGGACATCAATAGACATTGGTCTATATCAAGGGGCAAATGGAGATCAAAGTCAAATTACTATCTTATTTTGAGAAAAGATTTATGCAACCAGAAATTGGATAAGAGATCGCATAATCAATTTGAGAAAAAATGAAGAAAGCTTGGGACTTACATGTCAAAAATTAATTTTTTAATAATGAATCTCAATTATTTTCAAAGCAGTTACATGACGTTTACACACCATTGTATGTAATATTACTTTTTGATTTTTCTGGTATTTATTCAAATTTGTTTAAATTACAATAAATCATGCAACAATTACATTTAATGTTAGTGCTTACTTTTTTTTTTAACATATTATGATAGAAAATGAGAAGTTAAGTTCTCATCTAGTTCTAGTTCTTGAATTGCAAGAGGGAAATACAAAGTGCCAATGAGACATCATTTTGCTATTATAACATTCAAGCAATGCAAAAGAAGTACGAGAAAATGTTAATAAGTGTTGGTCATATCATGTATTGAAACAATAGCTGCCCAATCCATGATGTATTGATATCGCTATCCTTTAAGACTTTAGTGTCTCTTTCAAAGATGACTTTCTTAAGATCAACTTCTCTGCTGAGCTCCATTGCCCTCCATAGTGCAAAACATTCAACAAGGATTGGTTGCCCTATAAAGATCTTAAAAAGTGCAAAGAGATACCAAGATTTCTCTTTACTGTTTCTTCCAATTGCACATATCCCCATTTTCCGATTTTTAATCTCCACTCTCCAGTGCTACATTATAATTAATCTCTGTGAAGCCTTCCATCAGTGGATTCCGTTAGTTCCTCTTCTAAACAAACTTTCTCCATCCTGTTGCTCTGCTCTTAAAGATTATGTTGCTCGATACCCTTTTTAAGTTGGTTAACATTGTGTTTAGATGTTGAAATTATTTTAATTCATCTCAAATTAATTATTAATGATATCTATAAACACATCTCAATCTATTTCATACAATATCTCAACTTATTTGATACATTTAAACGTATATTATAAATGTATCAACTTATTTGATACATTTAAACATATATCAAACATATATCAACGTACTTGTACATTATTTGAGTTGGGCCACGCCGAAATATCAATTAACTTCATACAATTTCTCCTTTTGCCCCCATTAAATAAAAACAAAACCAAATCTATAAATCTCGTAGAAATTATCTTAAAAATAATTGAGAATTAAGATTTTTAAAAGTTTTAAGGTTATAATATTTTAAAGATGACTATCAGACGTGCACACCAGAATAAATAATTTTTTATTTTATTTTATTTTATTTTTGTTTAAATTTTCTTAAACATTTTTCATTATTAAATATATATATATATATATATATATATATATGGACATATTTAATAATCGTAGTATTGGGGTATTAGTTATTACATGTCCCGAAAGCAGCTGTCCCCACGAGACTGCACACAAAAGATAAAAAATCATTGAAGGCATAGAGTTGACGAAGACTTGGGGAAAGACTAGACCGTATATGCATGTGACTGGTGAGAGTGCTTGCCACTTGCAAATCTCTGCTTCATTCTTGAATTTTCGCAGCCGCTTCGCTTTAAGATTGAACCGAAAGGTACGACTTTTCCGCCTTTCTACCTAATGGTAGTCGTTGTTTCTCTGCTTGATTGAATTGTATACCCCACTGTATTAGCGTAGTCACCGTATCAGCGTAGTATTTTTTGTGTGCTTTGATTCTGTATTCTAATTTCTATGGGATGTTTGGATTGGTTTTCTTAAATTATTGTGTGTTGGTTCTTGGAATCAGATAATGAAGAACTGTGCTTGGTTGTAGATGCTAATTATCTCTCACTCTCTATCGGGGGACCAGGACCAGTTTTGTAGAAATGAATTTTTTGGATTTCAGATCTTGTTTTATGAATAAAAATGGTTTTCATTCTTTTCCGATCCAGTTTAGCTGGGGTTTTCTGTTCCTTTTTTATTTTTTGGCTCTGTTGGAAATGGACTTTTATCTGTTAGAAAGCTATGGAAAGTCTATATAACTTTTTTTTTAATAAGTCTGTCTATATTTCTTTTATTGTCCAAAAGCCCTTTTTTTGGGTATTTCTTGTTATCAAGTTATCAAAAGCCTAGGTGTTGAACTCTTGAAGAGAAATATGAAAATTATGTGAGGGAGCCGACCGCACATGTTAGGCCTATAATCTCAGATGGAGATTCAATAAACAGAGAAGCTCAAGTTTGTTATTGTAATATAATTAGTGGATGTTGGAAAAATAAAAAAGGAGGTGACGTTCAATTACGTGTCCAGATAAAAAGCTAGAAACTCACTTATAAACCAGTGCTTGAATTAAATTGTTAAGGGTCATGGCCTCAATTAAATTGTACAAGCTCTTATTTTTTCATTGATAGATTTGACTTGTTAGTTTTTTTACTTAAAAAAATATATTTAACTTTTTCACCATTTGAAGAATCCAAAAAAAGTTTTAGATGTTCAGCCTCAAATGAAGATCTTCAAATAACCATATAAGTTTTCCTTTAGTTCCTCAATATTATTTACCGAATATTCCCTATACAATTTCATTCCCCAAAAGTTCTAACTTTAGCAGCAAAATATGATTCCAAGACATGAAGGGTCTATAACTTACATGTCAAAAACTAATAGGCAAAACTATCTAGCCATTGCATGTAGTTTAACCAAATAAGTTCTTTTTTATTTTATTGGCACTGTGTGTTCAAGGACAATATCCTGACTAATCCTAGGGGTGCATAGGCCTTCGACAAGGAGTTTTCCGCAAGTATATCTCAGGTAATTCAAGGAAAAAATCTCCAATGGGGACTTGAACCTTAGACCTGGGGGGGAGCATATCCCCAAGCCCAAGGGCTTTATCACTTGAGCCAACCACTAGGGGTTAGTTTAACCAAATAATTTAAAACAGATTTCGAATCAGTTAGACAGAATAATTATGACTTTTCCAAAATGAACCGAGTAACCATTTAGTTAGAAGTCTACGTCTTGAAGTTATTGAATCCGATTTATTTTAAGGTAGACGGCATTGGTATTGAAGTCCAGAATAGAAAGCAAAACATTATGCATTTATTAATTAGAACATCCAAAATTAATTCCATTCATATTATTTTTCTTTCTCAACTTAAATTTGTAATATAGGCATAAAGTGGAGGTATGTATACAATGAAAAGGATATGCAATATTGATATTCTACTACATATGGCATTATAACTACATGTGGTTGGCCAGTAGTCAGCCCAGTGGTTTGGCCATATGACTGAACCTTCTTATTTTCTAGGTTTCTCATCATTTGTTTAGATATGGTCTTCTATGATTTTTTTAGCTTATTTATAGTGTGGATCAATTTTATTTTTCTTCATCACTTATATTCTTGTCAATAAAGAAGTATACCCGTGTTTATAGAAGAAGGGAATTAGAGATATTAGGAATGCTTTCTACCTGGTAGAATAGAATGATCACGTACCTTGAAAAAATAAAAACAAAACAAAATGATAAGGATACTTGATCACATGTCTAATTTCTTTTTCTAATAAACCTAGGGCCTGTGCACTTGATCTCTCTGCCTAGCCATTTTGGGTAAATCATATTATCCAGAATGCTTGATCATATGTCTTATAAACCTGTAAGATTTTGCATGATTGCCTTGCTTTCGGTGCACATGGACACCTGCATTTATACAAATGCATGTCTTGTATAAATTTCAAACTAAACACATTGATTACTTTTCTTTTATCTGGAAAATTATGTAGCCAACATAAAGGCCATCAAATGAAGAAATAGTGGTTGAGTAATGCTATTATGTTGGTTTTGATGAAACATTCTTATAGAATATTTAGGCTTTGCTTGGATAGAGAGATGAGATGAGTTGAGATGATTTGTGAATAGAAGCGAGATTTGTGAGTTGAGATGAGTTAAGAAGGCTTTGTAAATTTTGTGTTTGGATTAGATGTGAGATGAGATGGTTTAAAGTTGTTGGAGAGGAGATAGATGTGGGTCCCACAAAAGATTGCATTGTATTTGTAATGATTGTTTTATTTATAAATATATTTGTAAATAAGTAATAAAAATCTATAAATTAAATAATAAATTTTTAAAAATATTTTATAATAATATTATATGATGACAATATATATAATCAAATTATATAAAGAAATATCAAATAAAAATATATTTCTCTATCCACAAAATTAACCGTTGGTTTGCAGGAAACCGTACCCTTGGCTTTTCGGCCAAGACAAAGGCTCAGGAAAATAATATTTTTAAGAGCAAACAGGGAGCAGAAAGTATTTTTTTATTTTTTTTTCTCTGAGTTGTATTTCGTTTCACCTCCTTAACCTTTTTCTCTGAAAAGCAATGGTCTTGTTTTACTTTTTTGTCTTACCTGAAAACATGCAAAAGTGGTTCACATGCTCTCTTCACCAGCCATTTGGATTAGAAATCATCTGTCAGTACAAATAGAGTTGAAATGGTTCCATCTCACTCCTCAATCCAAACCATTCCTTAGTGGCTCATGATATCAATATTCGACTTTGGCGTAGGACGGTTAAGAATCCAATGTTGGTGGTTCTAAATCTGATCAATGTATTTTTGTTTAAAATTTAAAGGTGGAAACACAATCCTTTATGTTAATCTTTTATTCCATAAGAAATTAGTTGTCTCTCTACCGCTGCCCCACCCTTTAGTTTTACATATAATGTCAGAAAATGGATTGTTTTTCTTGTCCTCTATGTTTCCTAGAATTATTATGATATAAATTTTCATTATAGTGCATCAGGTATGGCCTCAAGGATTATGGAAGTACCGCAACAAATAAAAGATTGGATTGGTGAAGGAGTGACAACCATTGTCCTTGTTGGTCGTCAAGGGGTAGGGAAAACAGAGATGGCTAGGAAGATCAGAGATGAAATCAACAAGAACTCGTGTTATGGTACTCTTTGGATATCTATGAATAAACATGATGAAAGTTCCTTTTATGGAAATATTGCCTGTCAGCTGTCTGTGCGTTCAAGTACTGAGGAGCATGAAGATGATGGCAGAACTGATGAGACAGGACCTGAGAAGGAGAATGGGAAACTGGAAAAGCAGATACATGCAAAGCTTACTGAAATGTATTCTGCAAAGCTTACTGAAATGAATTCTGCGAAGCTCAATTCTTCAGAATCCAAGGCATTTCTTCTCGCTATTCTGGATGATATTCCCAGTAAGGAGGCTAAAGTGAAAGTTTTGTTAAAATTAAAAGCCCTGCTGCCTGATCAACCAGAAAGATCATTAAAAGTTATAATCACAAGACCAGGCAGCTTGAGCAGCGTGGGGATGGCAAAAGTTACCGAGAATGAGGTTTCATCCGAGCAAAAAAACGAGACAGAGATAGGGGAAGAGATGGAGGGAGTGGGAGAGATGGATGAAGAGAGAGAATTCGAGATTAAGTGCTTGTCTAAGGATGAGTCAGGGGCTTTATTTGCTGATGTTGCTTCCAACTTGGAAAATTTTAAAGAAAGCATTAAGAATATTTCCCAAAACTGCGGAGGTCTACCAGCTGCCATAGTCAAACTGGTAGCAGCAGCCTTAAAGCAGTTTGGAGCACATAATTCGAGCGATCGGAAGAAAAGTGCTCTACAACTACAAGCACTTAAGGAAGTAGAAAAATACAAGGAAGTAGATCAATGCATAATGCCTCTAGTACGATATGTGATTGACATGTTGCACGGTAGCGATATGTCCTTGTCCCCAGGAAAAGATGCAAAACATATGGTTTTGGTCAACTGCTATTGGCATTGCTGGGAATTCTTTAACAAACATGGTTCAGTTCATCACAGTGAATTGATCTTGAGCTGGATATTGGAAGGATATTTTGATTCTCATAAAAATGTTAAGGAGGCATATGAAGAGGGGCATCGTGTTATGATGACACTTTTAGGTCTGGGCTTGCTGAAAATGCAAGAAGATGATCTTGTTATCATTGAAAAATTGGCCCTTAAGGATTGTGATTCTCGCTGCGTTGGATATAGACAGACATCACGTCTAGGATTGGCTAGTGTGCTTGGGAATGGCAGTTGGCAAGGTTTTGGGATAATTACTCCTGCAGAAGGGATGATAAAGACGCCATCCAGTTCTGGAAGACAGAATAAGGTTTTTACTCTTCTCATTGATGGAAGTCATCTCTGTAGGCAAGATCCTTGTACCTTCTTCCAGCCAATGAAGAGACTCCACCATCTTGTCATTTTCAATCCCAGGTTCAGGTCATTGCCTTCGTCATTGCCTGAAATGGACAAGCTTCGGATGCTGGTCCTCCGAGGTTGTGATCAGTTGCAGAAAATTGATGGGATCCAAAACCTAAAATCATTAACAGTTCTGGAGATATCTGGTGCTAGCTTCTTGAAAGAAATCCCATGTGTTGCTTTCAGTCAAATGACTAATCTTCAAAGTCTTAGCTTGCGTGCAGTTCCCATTGAATCACTACCTTCCTCTCTTTCTAACCTGACTAAACTGCGTTGGCTTATCCTTAGGGAGTGCGCTTCTCTTAAAGATTTGCCAAAACTAAAAGCACTTGAAAATCTTGAGGTGCTGGATCTTTCAGGTGCTTCCTCCTTGCAAACAATTAAGGACAAAATTTTCTCACCATTGCAGAAACTTCAGTTGATTGATTTCTCCCATACCCAGATTAAACGATTGCCAATCCTTCGCGACCTTAAAAGTCTCACTCAACTGTTTCTGCGTGACTCTCAGTTAACTAGACTTCCCATCCTTACGTCCTTATCCGCTCTCCAATGTATTGACCTTTCAAGTTCTAAAGAGTTTAAAGAAATCAAAGAGAACTTTTCAGAGAACATGCGCAGCCTCAAAATCCTCAATTTATCTAATACTGGAATTACAGGTTTGCCTTCCAATTTTGGGAACCTTCCAAATCTTGAATTGCTAGATCTTTCTACTGCCACTAAGTTGGTTGAAATCCCAGAAAATACCTTCAAAGAAATGGCATCCCTCCGTCAGCTCTTTCTGAGTCGCTGCCCATTGAGAAAATTGCCAAAAATGGAAGGACTTAAAAACCTTGAGGTGCTAGATCTTTCAGATTGCAGTTGCTTAAGAGGACTAGAAGATTGTTCCTCCCAATCTTCTGAAGAACCTTCAGCGGGGTCTTTGAGAGAAACTGAAGCGGAATTCTTGAAGAATATGAGCCACCTTCAAGTTCTGAATCTATCAGGAACACGACTTAGGGTTCCTCCCATTTCCAAACTTGCGAACTGCTGCAACCTCAGTCAGCTTTTGCTTCAAGGTTGTTCTCTTTCAGAATCAGAGCCAAATTGTGGAGATTTTCCAAAGCTGGAGATTCTGGATCTTTCAAAGACAGGCATTAGTAGTTCGCTGCCATCAGTTAACAAGCTTGTAAGCCTCCGTGAGCTGAAGTTAAGAGACAATCCTAGTTTAATGCAGCTGCAGGATCTGGAATCATTGACTCATTTAAAGCACCTTGATTTATGGGGGACTGGAATCCAAAAACTTTCTACCTCAAAATTGATTCATTTAAAGCACCTTGATCTGCCCAAGGGTATTCAAGAAATTGAATGGGGAGAGATAACATCCTTACTAGAGGATCTAAACTGGGATGAATGCGGTATCTTTGAGCACGGTGAAAACAGGACTTGCAGGTCTTTTAGAGATGATCAACTTTTTGGAAAGTTGAAGAGACAGCCCGAGTATTGTGCAACATGCATAAAAAAATATCATCCCTTTCCAGTTTTCTCTTTTAAAAAACAAGGCAGAGCTGGAGATACCTATTGGCAGAGAGTTGACCCCTTCTTCAGAAATATTTACTTCAAGACTATTTCTCTTCCCAAGGATGGTAGAGATATGCATGGTGGCCAATATCTTGAAATCCTTGGATTTCATAGTCTTCCTGCTGGTGTGGAGGGTGCACTCAAGGAAGCAGAATATGTTTCTTTGATTGAAAATAAATTCATCAAATGCATGTCAGATTTAGGTGTGGGCACTGTTAAGGCAATGAAAGGTTGTTGGCTGGAGAGGTGCACAGAAATGAAGACTATATTTTGTGGAGAAGCAGCAGAAGCCAGAATGAGGGGAAATCTAGAGATTCTTTGGGCATCTTACCTCCCGAAATTGGAGAGTCTGTGCAATGAGGAAATGCAAAGCGGGGGCTTTACAAATCTTGTGGAAATGTATCTAGATTGTTGCCCAAAGCTTAAATATGTGTTTAGCTCTTCCCAGCTTCCGGACAAGCTTAAGATCCTACAAATCAAATTCTGTGATGGATTGGAAACACTGTTTGACAGCCTCTTAGATGGGGATAAACTGCAGAATTTAGAGAAACTTCGTCTGGTGGGATTGCCGGAGTTGACTACTATCGGGTTGCCAAATCTTGTGGAAATATATCTAGATTGTTGCCCAAAGCTTAAATATATATTTTGCTCTTCCCAGCTTCCGGACAAGCTTAAGATCCTACGAATAAAATCCTGTGATGGATTGGAAACACTGTTTGACAGCCCCTTTGAAGGGCATAAACTGCCGAATTTAGAGAAACTGCATCTGGAGAAATTGCCGGAGTTGACTACTATTGTGTCAAGGAGTATTAAGGAGATTTTTCCATCTCTGAAAGGTTCAGAGATCAAAGTCAAGGAATGCCCAAAACTGGAGAGGTTAGAAGAAATTCTTGAGGTTGGTGGATCTGTAGAAAATATGGAGGAAATTGATGTTTGATGTGTTGGTGGCTGAAGCGGGCGAAATGCTGAAAGTTAGAAGAGCAGGCTGCTGCTGCGATTTGGCAAGGTCTAAAGATCCATTTTTTTTTTTTTTATAAATAAACGTGTTTGTCATATTGTGTTCTGGCTTTCCTGTGTGTTTTTGAACTGTCTGAGTTCATTTTCTTATGCCTTCTTGATTTCTTTGCATGTGTTACCTGTCTGTCGTAGACTCGATTATCTTTTACTTTGAATAATGTTGGAGAAGAAAATATTTAAAAATACTTGAGATCAGTTGTGTTGTCGAAAGTACTCTCAATCAGCCTGGTCCCAAGAAGTTGAGCTTGGGACTTCGGTTGAGAAGTTGAGCCTCAGAGTAAGGAATTGCATGCACACGTGGTATTAATGTCAATTAAAATTAATATTTACTTGAGTAGTTTTAATTACATTTCATGATAGAATGAGAGTAGTAGACTGATTGGATTCTAGAAGTATCAAATAATTTTCTCTTAAATAGGTATGACTACTTTATGAACATTTAATATTCATGACCTATGTTTTGGTAACATAATGCTATGTTGTCCTCCGCACCCCCCCCCCCCCCCCCCCCCCCCCCCCCCCAAAAAAAAAAACAACACAAAAGTGACTAATCACTTTGACCGCTAGTGCAAAAGTGTTTCTTTTATAATGTTTTTATTTATTTTTTAAATTTAAAAAAAAAATACTTTCAAATAATTACTCGGAAATAAATTATGGATCAATTTTTCATACTAACATGTATAAAAAAACCATTAGATTAATATTTATACCTCAATCTTGCTCCTAGTTTTGAAAGCTAATTAACAATGAAAAATTATAGATTTGCTCCCGGTAACTTGAGAGATCTTCCTGTTGATTCATGTGATGCCCCCGACTACTTATTGGTGATTTGATGGGTTATCAAGATGTCGGAATATGCAACATAGTAAACCATATGAAATTTGCATTGGATAAATACTCATCATTTCTTGTAACACAATAATTAAAAATCACTACAACATCAAGAAAACTCCACGAGTCGCATTACACCCATAGTGTAACAAAATACATGTTCCTAAAACCTTAAAACATGGAAACATTGTCTTCCCCATGCATTTAGAAATTAATACAAAATGGAAAATGATTAGGATTATTCTTACACGTGCAGACATAACTCCTCTTCAGTTGTCTATTTGTTCCTGAGGGTCTTGGTCTGCGAAATGGTCTAACGGCTCCCCTTAATAAACATGTGTTCACGTCTTGGTTTTCTCATCACCTTTTCAACAATCAACATAATGCTAGTCAGTACGTACTGTGGTTTCATCTAAAAAATGCTTAAGGCTCTGCATGACTTTTCTTCATCTATAAAACTTGTCTCACTTTCACTAACAAGAACGCAAACCATGCGACCCAAGAATGTTACGTCTCGTTAAAGGTCGTTCATAGCCTAGTTGTCAACCTTAAAGGGACATTATTATTCCATTCTTCAACACTATAGAATGGCCAAAAGATATGATCTATTGGGATACTTTTTCCATCCTAACGTTGGAGTCGTGATTTATCCACTAAGACATTTAGTAAAAGGACTTAACAATGTATGCACATGCTTGTGAATAACAATAGTTCAATTCATTTGCGGAAATAATCATGCTTGATGTCGAAAGAGGATATTAATTAGTAAGGTAAATCTGGATATAACCCCCTCCGCTTATGCCTATTTGCAATTAGCCGCCAGTGCATTTTTGTCTAGAAACGGCACCTTGTGGTTCCAGTTATTTTTAAACATTAACTAGAAACATGTACTGGACCAATAACAAACTACCTCATGATATCTATAATCTTTAAAAAATTAAATTCAATCAAAACTTTTTAACGAGAAATAATTTATTTGATAAAATTTTTTATTAATAAAAACAATTTTTATTATTAAAAAATTCAAAAGAAAAATAAAAAAGGGACTGCCACCACTGCAGCCACTAGTTGTCTCCATGTTATTGCCACCACCAATGTAACGTCCCGGTCCTAGATGGGGTCAGAGAGTTACTACATGTCCCCTAAAACCCCCTTTCATGATACAAATAAATCTTCCAAAAGACTTCTATGAATTCACCTAATTCTGTCAAATACACACACACACACACACACACATATATCCATCTACAAGTAACCAA
Source organism: Platycarya strobilacea (assembly GCA_036898215.1). Classification (NCBI taxonomy): domain Eukaryota; kingdom Viridiplantae; phylum Streptophyta; class Magnoliopsida; order Fagales; family Juglandaceae; genus Platycarya; species Platycarya strobilacea. The sequence continues at coordinate 22,442,230 of CM072549.1, read as the reverse complement.
AACAATTAATCTAACAAATAAATCGACAACTCAAGACTTAACTATATTTGACGACCTCCCAATAAACCAAGTCAATAGAACAAATCAATCTACTGAATAATAATTTTCAGTAATCTCAGTACTTATATCCTACACATAGAAATATTGTCATTGCTTCCTATTTTTGTTCATCAGATGAAATATTTATTTTATCTGAAAAATATTATGGAGATAAGGGGTGAGTTATCAATAACTCATTAAGCAAAAAATATATGCTAGTATGAAAAGTATTATGGAGATAAGGAATGAGGTGTGCAGCGGCATTCTCTACGCAGGTGTTGACGTTAAAGTGGGGGTTGGCGCCATGAGGTGGCCGAGTGGTGCCTCATGGTGGGAGCAAAATTCCTATGTTTTGGTGGTGCAAAAACAGAACAAACAAGTCAAAATTTTTTGAGGAACTTTAAACTTGGGCAAGAGAGGCGTTGCCATGATTTTTGCATTGTATGGTAGGTTAGTGCTAGTGAGCAATTGGTCCACGGAGGACGACACGACCATCTTCTTGGCCATTTTCGGGTATTTGTCCATGAGTTTGTTCAGGTCAAGGGGTATTTGCCTTCTTTCCTCCTCTATCATGTCACCCTCTACAACATTTTGTGATTGACATGTTTATTCTAGCATGGTCCTATGTTTTTCATTTGCTCACCATTCACTCTTTACAAAACTTCGTTCTCTAGCTGGAGACTTCGTACCTGCATAGTCAGATTTATTATCATATCCTCCATTTTGAGAAGCCTTGCTTCCATATTTCTTGATGATTCTTCTTGTCCTTGCATGATTTCTATACACATAGTTTTCGGCACACGAATGACATGCTATTCTAAGAAGATTACACAGACGAAACCATTGTATATATAGGTGAGGGGGCTCGGGGTGACAAGGGATAGCTCCAATGCCTAAGTTAGTCTAGCCTATTTTCCTCCTTTTATAGGAATATACTAGAAGAGATTATTCACGACAGTGAGTATGAGCCAAAATCTCTATACTTGAGCCCAAGACGTGCTTATATACCCAGTCGTGGTGGCTCCCAATCATTAGTAGCAAAACGTTCGATAGTATGGGAAATCTGGAAAAAAGGAGTAGACAATTTGGGAGGTACAGGCCTGGCCCCATGCACAAAGCAGGAGGAAATCAGTATCTCATAAGGCTGGCGAAGTCGGCACAAGGAGTAGGTGGAGTAAAGGTAAGTCAGCCCAAAGTGATTCATCATGCTCTAAGCTAATTGTTCGTTAGGGACGATTTACTGATCATAAAATTGTCACAAATAGAATTCGAAGTGGCTCCATGTAAATGATCGAGACACCTTTTGAGGTTGCCTATGGTTACAAACCACAGTAGGGCATACTGAGCATTGTGCTAGGGGCAAGATTCTCCTCTATCATGTCAATTTCACATTGTCGTACATATGTGAGTCATCTTTTCTTTCTTCGTTTGTCTATTGTGGCTAGTATGAGGGAGGAGAGCGCACTACCGTGGCTATAGCATGAGTGGACATCCTACTCTATTGTTACATGTAGGTCCCCTCGGCCATTTAATAAGACTTGCTCGTTGCTTAGTGGTGTGGTGGCTATGGTCTAAACGAGTGACATGATTGTCACCATAGCTGATGGGCCTTCTCGGGTCCACTCTGGTCCTTTTTCCTTTGTTGCTTCTCAGCAAGGACTACTCATTGGATGGCTTGGGCCCCAAGAGGAACAAACCCTATGCTGCTCAAGAAGGGAAATAAACTCCCCACTCAGGACCATTGTGGTATTCCCCATTGATCTACCTTGAATTGGATTCTTGGATTATATGTATAATTTGTCTATTATGATGGGGACCTAAGTGAAGTCTATCCTTAAAAATTGGGGAAGAAAAGTATCACTATGGTTAAAAGAGAAAAATTCATCATGTGTTATAATTTTTATGTTTTGCAATGCTTTGTAATCTTTTTCCTATCTTTTTGCTATATAAGAAAAACCCAGTTTTTAGGTAGTATATTTTTCTTACCTATCACGTCTTTCTTCATGGTATATTTTTGGGTGAATGTTATAAAAAGTATATATTACGTAAATATTTTGCTTAAAATAATACTATATTAAAAGTTTGAGTTGCGAAGTGCATGAATCTGTAGAGGGCAACCCTTCTCTAGCCAATCTTGAAATGTCATAATTGGTTGGCACAAATCTTACTCTAGATATCATTGACATTGCTATGCTAGTCGCAAAAGCTACATCCCCAATGCTAGATTCCCATGACTCACAAAGATTTTCAAAACTCAAGAAGACGTTGCTCAAGTACTACACACTAGTCAGGTGCCACATCCGTGTGATGCCGAATGTAATGAACTCACTATTATTGTGCTTTATTGTGGGCAAAACATACACATACCAATTATAGTAAATAAAAGTGAAATTAAACACAATCAATCACACAACACAAGATTTATGTAGTTTGGCAAATTGTCTACGTCCATAAAGCTGCAGAAGTCTTATTAATCGAAGGAAATTTATAGTTATTCAACTTCAACTTATTCTCTCTAGGGCTTTTTGCCCTCTCACACAATATGCCCTCACTAGAAATTGTTCTCTTTCAGAATATACTGAAAAATCATATTTAACCAATCAAAAACAACATATTTATAGAAAAAACGTTGCTGGAAACTCTAATTCTGAAATTCCTACGAATCTCGCTCGAGCTGGATGTCGAGTAAGTGTCAAGCTAGATTTTTGTCTGAATCTCACTCGAGGAAGGGCCGAGCTAGTGTCTAGCGAGATCTCGCTCAAGCCAAGTGTTTAGCTAGGGTTGAGCCAGATTCCTGATACATGACTTTCAGCTCCTAGACCAGTCTTCACATGCAAGCCAACATTCTCCCACTTGGAGACTGAGTCTCCACATGCCATCCCTTGTTTCTAGCTAAGCCCTATCATCTTTACAGCTCACAACTCCAGTCTTCAAGCTAGAAAAATGAACTGAAGTTGAGCTCGACTTCAGTCTCCCACGTACATCGCCCTTAGTCAGCACATCTACTGGTGTGACAACCAAATTTGTTTTCATTAGATTTTTCATACTTGGAATGAATGTTTTATTTTAAGTAATTCTTTGAAGATATTTGGAGATATTTATATTATTTATTTCTTTAAGCTTTTTCTTGTATAAGATATTGATAAATTAGTTCCAAAACAGTGAAAAGATCCAAATGAAGCTATAGAAAGATGTGAGTGGTGCCTAGCACTTGGTGGAATTTTGTGGACACTTGGTTTGTTAAGAATATGCTACCTTTTAGAATTTCACAGAGCCAAGTGTTTGAAAATTAGAGTTAGGCAAAAATGAGCTTTGTCTTTTCCTAATGAAGACAACAAAATTGGATGAGAAAAAGGAAGACCTAACTCTATGTAAAGATCTCTTTTCTTAAGGAATAAGAAAATAAATAGACATGTGACAAAAAGGAATTGAGACACTTAGATCTAGGCAAAATATGACAAAGTTAGGTAAAAAACTATTTTGTCATCTTCTTTGAAAGGAATTTGGAACATTTGGCAGCTAAAATTTCATATGTCTTTTGGAAATTTCAAATGGGTCAAATGTTTGGAAAGTTGAGTTAGGTAAATCTTAGCAAAAAAGAATTCAAGAGAATCAAGTAAAGAATATTCTCTTGAAGAGTTTGGCCTATTGGATGAATTGTAGTAGAAAGAATCAACTTATGCCTATTATTTTAGGTTTTCTATGCAAAAATTACTTTCTTAAGAGATAAGGAAACAAATGACATGTGGTGATAAGGTACACATAGAGGTGTTAAGTGCAAACAAAGATAATTGGGTGTTTTTTTGACAATTTTAATGTCTCTCGGTAATTTGAACATAACTGTCTTATCCGATCTCCAATTTAGATGATTCAAGATGCTATAGAACACCAAGAAAAATATATACAACTTTTATATTTTGAATATTATGAGATACTGATGGGATAAAGGATGAAATCAGGCTTGAAATCGATGCACCTAAAATTGATCCAAATGGAGGTTTGGGATTTGACATGTACCTAGTTTTTTGTCTTTTTCTTTTGCAAGAACATACCTTTTGAGGGATGATGATGTGAACTTTGATTATTTTTGTTATCTTCTACACTAATAAAACTAGATGGTGTGTATGTTTCTAGAAATAAAAAAAAGGACCAATGATAGAAGATTTCTGTTTGTTTATGTAAGGTATATGTGAGGAATATTCCTAGACTATGGGGGCTTATGGATTGGCTGTTTTGGAGGGCCATGGATCGAATTTTGCTTTTCTTTTTCTTACCATGTTTTAGTTCATTTCTTAAGCAAGAAAAGTAGGCAAATGAAAGGATATGATTGGAAGGTAAATGCTTGAGTTTTCCTGTGTGTTTTAGCAAAACCGTGGGACAAAATGGGAGGAAGTGTGATCGACTTAAACTTTTGTCATTTTCTACTACACACTTAGTTCTACTTCATACTTGTTAAGAATTGAGACAAGTGGCTATTGACTATTGGAGGAAATAGCTTGGTTTTATTCCTATGAAGTTCGGCTGAAATAGAACATCAAAGGAGATGAAGTGATAAGTGAAACTAGTCTTAGACTTATCTTCTTGAGCATCTCAAAATTTGGATAAACACATGGTCAAGTCTAATGCCACCTAAGTCTAACATGTCATGAGTATCCTAAAGCCCTAGATGGACACATGGCCAGTTGAAGGGGGGGGGGGGGGGAGGGGGGCGGGATATCCTAAGCTAAAATATGCATGTGTCAACAAAGGCAAAAAGAAAACCTTTTTTTCCTCACTTCCTTGAGACTCTCGGCCAGACCTCTTCTCTCTTCTTCATCTCCTTTTCTTCTTTCCCTCATATCTCAAACACATTTCTCTAGTGTTTTGGTAAAGGTCTTCTTCAAGAATTTGGTGGATATCATCCTTTGAAAAGGTTTTCTTAGCTTATTGCTTGGATGATGGTAAGTATTCTTTTAACTAAACTTAGTGTTATTTGTATAGATATATTCTTGGTTATTATAATTGATTATTTAGCACATTTGTTGAATGGATAAGTTATGTTTTCCATGTTTTGTTAAGATGGTACCCTAGGTTTTAACTTGAAATATATATATATATATATATATATATATATATATGATGGAGTTTGATGATGGCGGGAAGAATGAACAATACTAGTGGGATTTGATAATTTTAGTTAAGATTAGATTTGACCATACATGTTTTGGGATGATAGAAATATTATCCTTGAGAATTGATGTAGTTCAGCCATAGAGATTGGAGAATAGATAAATGAATATTTTGAAAGATCATCTCTTGAGGATGAATGGTGATTTGAATTCATAAGGGATCTAAAGGTGAAATACTAATTTAAGTTTGAATTTCTAATGTGGAATTCGGAGATGAAGTATTGAGACTAAGGTACCCTTAAGGTTTGTTCAAGCTTTTATTGATTGAAGATTTTGTTAATTATTTTCTAAGGGTTCTATGTGTTAATAAAAAGAAATGAAAAGAAGAAGGAAAAATTTGAGCTTTTAGACTCATGTAGTGCTCGGCCTAAGTCTTTTGGGGTATGATTGTTTCCAAGCTCTTTTTTGATATAAGAATAAATGTGGTTTTCTTGATAATATTATGTAAAGAAATGTCAAATTAGGGTTGGGAAGCCCACTACCACTAGATTTCGGCATATGTTTTTAAGCTATGGTTGTTTGATTTGCTACCATTTTTGATTTGAATGAATATATTATTTGTGAAAAATAATTAAGTTTGCATAATGTGGCATGACTAAGACAAGTTTCGAAAATGCATGTCTCATACGTAAGTCACATGCACATTGAAGTGATGAGTTCTATGTCCTTTCAGTCATTATGTTTTTTAAAAGAAAATAAGATAAGAAATGTTTTAGAACTCCAAAGGCTGGGACGGGGTATTGTCCCAGTAGAACTCCTCTGGCCACTCTAGAGTATTTAAGAATGGAGTGGTAACCCCTGGGTCAATGAAAAACAATCGACGAGCCCTGAATTGTTCATTTTTAAAGGTTTGCAGAACGTGGTCGCACCTAACGCTGATGAGTGCCAAGAACGGAAAAAGTATAATGACCTGCCGTAATGATTATAATTATGATTATGACATATATATCTCAGTGTGATGCGGTAACCAGCAGAGAACACACGGTGCATAGGGGAGTCATGGTGAATCTAATATGAGAAGTATGAAAAGAAATACTAGCCTAAAGAAAGATATGAACAAGAAGAATGACACGTAAATTTATGAATAATAAGAAAAGACATGAATAGTTTTTAAAAAAGTTTGAAGTTCATGATAAGTTTTGAATATGTGTCAATAAGAATTAAAACAACATGAAAGTCTTTTTTTTGAAAAGAAAAAAAGTCTTTTATAAAGAGGCATGATGCATAAGTCATGCATAAATTATGTCTCGCGTTTAATGGTCATGGTATATATAGTTGTGTATCCGTATAAGCTAACGATGCTTGTATTATAAGTTTTCTGAATACTTACTAAGATTTCTTGAAATCTCATTTATTTATTTATTTTATCTATCATTCATTCCAGAATGATAAGTATGATTGTAGGAGTAGGAATCCCAGTATGAGATCTCGACATCACAGGAAGTTTTGAAGTGCCTTAAGAGTTCTTTAGAATGTTCCTCTTATGATGAGAAAAACCCTCCTCTATTAGGTGATATTAAGAAAGAATTCCGCAAAAGAAAAAGAAAGTATTTGTTTATTGATATTTGGGGAATCCAACAATGATATGTAATTTGTAAAGTTAAGGATTTTAAAATTTGCTTACCATGTGATATGCGCAAAGATTTAGATTTCTTTGCGAATTTTTTAAAATTGATCTTATTCTACTGCAATATTTTCTATATATTGTTAGTAAGTTAGGTGCATGCATATATTTTTGACACGGATGAAGGGGTACGTAACCTTGTGTCATGTGTCCCAACGTTTCAATTTACGTTAAATCCTAAATGTAGATTGGTGAAGTCACAATTGGGCAATTCACAACTCCTATTGCATAAGAGTATCCAGTCTCAAATCGTTCTTAGCAACCTCAGCCAACTTCCTCAGGTTTACATGAGGAACGATAAATTTGACTCCCTTTAACTTTCTTATATTTTTGCATTATTGTGTTTCTTAGAACATCATTGGACTTTGATGTAAAATACAAAGAGTTAGATTTCTTACCATGCGCTAAAACCAGCGCACCCTTAGTGATCTTCCAAACTCCTCCAGAGAACGCTACCGCATAACCGCTATCATCAAGCTATCCCACAGAGATTAGGTTTTTCTTCAAATTTGAAACGAGTCTGACTTGCTGTAAAGTTTACATGCCCCTATTTGGAAGTGTGATGCGCACATCATCCACTCCTACTACATCTAGTGCCTTTTCATTAGCCGCATACATCTTCCCAAAATCACTAGTAACAAAATTCTGCATGATCTCTCGATGTGAGGTGCTATGAAATGAAGCTCCTAAATCCAACATCCAATCATCAATCGAACTATGCACTGCAAGAAGTAAGGCATCATGAATTTCTTCTGCCATTACATTCACATCATCATGCTCAGCATTTTCTAGATTCCTACAATTTTTCTTGATGTGGCTCGGCTTGCCACAACTCTAGCACATGATCTGCTACTCAGATCTTATCATGCTCTTCTCTCTGCTCTTGGAGCCTGACCTATCATGTCCTTTTTCCCAACTATCAACATTTAGGGTCAATCCCAAACTTGAGAACTCACCAAAGTCTTTTTTACGTACCTCTTCAACAAGGACCATGTCATGTACATCGTTGTATTTTAGTTTCATCTTGCCGGTTGAACTACTCACAGCTATCCTCATGGCTTCCCAACTATTTGGTAGTAATGCCAATAGAATTAACGCTCTAATCTCATCATCAAATTCAATATCCACAGAAGACAATTGATTTGTGATCGTGTTAAATTCATTCAGGTGTTGGGCCACAGACATACCTCCCGACGTCTTCAGATTGAACAATTTCTTCATCAAGTGCACTTCGTTATTCGCCAAAGGCTTTTGATACATACCTAACAAAGACTTCACCCTTTGTGATCTTTTCCTTACTGACATTGTGTACCACTATTCTAGATAGGGTCAGCCGGACAATCCCTAGAAACTTTCGATCTAACAGGGTTCACTCATTATCCTTCATGCTTTCCAACTTCGTCCTCAATAGTGGAAGATGAAGCCTCTTCCCGTAGAGATAATTCTCGATCTACATCTTCTAGTATCCAAAATCAGTGCTGTCAAACTTCTCGATCCCAAGTGTGTTCACTTGATTTCCAGCCATCCTTGTCCTTTAGATCCAATCTTGGCTCTTAATACCAGTTGTTGTGCTTTGTTGTGGGCAAAACACACACACCAACGATGACAAACAAAAATGAAAGTAAACACAATCAATCACATGACTCAATATTTATGTGGTTTGGCAAATTGCTTACTTCCACAAAACTGTAGAAATCTTATTAACCGGAGGAGATTTACAATTATTCAATCTCAACTCACTCTTTTTAGAGCTTTTTGCGCTCTCACACAATATGTACTCACCAGACAATTGTTCTCTCTCACAATATATTGAAAAATCGTATTTAGCCAGTCAAATACAACATATTTTGTGACGTCCTCAATTCACGCTTGGGTTTTAACATAAATTGAAGAGTCAGGTAAGTAATACTCGACTACTTACTCCCATACTCATCGGAAGTTCAATGCATCACCTAAGCTTACTATCAAATGCAATGAAATTTGCAGCGGTAGAAGGTCTAAATAAGATTTTTTACAGAATAAGCTAATGATCACATGGTGAAAATTATAATTATAAACATAACATAATATTTATCTCACCACATTGTCTTAATTTACATTATAACTTAGTTAGTTTTCTTAGATCTTCACATATACATACCTTATCAAATTACAACTTTAGGACCATCTAGACTCATTCTTTACTTTAGGAAACTCCCTCCCATAACAAAATATGTCTAAACTAATACAAGAATCTCAACGAAGGCATTGTCCATATGGTGTCATGTAGACCCCGCATATGGACAACGAGCCATCTAAACCTAATGTCAGACAACATCTGGTATGTCACTGCTCCTCTAAAAATACAGACGCACCATGACTCCAAACTCCCATCGAACAATCGTAAGTATCATAAATGGGAGAGACAAAAGTATCAAAAAGTGAGTAGTTAGAAGGCCTCTCAGGGCTCCTTTGGCCCTCCTGAAACATTGGGGTCATGCCATTCTCCATCATAAATTCCTGCAATAAGAATTTATATGCCCAAAAAATATGGAGACACATAAAAGTGAGATTTTCTTAGAAATCTCAGTAAGAATACAACTAATTTAATAGAGTATAGACAAAATAGAATATTAACATAAATCAGAATTATCACGTATATAACTCATGAAATGTTTAATGAGACATTTGCATGACTCAACTTATACCTGTCATGGAAGCACCATTTTATACTTAAAACCTTTTTATTTCATTTATTTTCTTTTTTTGACTTGTGGGTCTTACTTATTACTTAATCTTGACAGACGTTACGTATTGCCGTTCCCGCCGAGTTTTCTTCGCATGACGCGTCAGGTTGACCATACATATAACTTGTTAGTCGTTTGGGCATTATGTATCATCGTCCTCATCATGACGAGTCTCGTTTCAGTCTTCTGAGTGTTACATATCGCCGTCCCCATCATGATACAAAAATTACTTAACATAGCGGGCGTTACATATCGTTGTTCCTGCTAGTCACGTCAGTCATCTGGGCGTTATGTATTGCCGTCCCCGTTATGACATAACTCTTAACTTATCAAATCACGTCAATCGTCCGGGCGTTACGTATCGCCGTCCCCATTATGATATGACTTTAGTTTTATCATGTTCTTATAAAATTTTCTTGTTGTATTTTTTTTAAAAATGACGTCATAACTTACGACGATACGTATGTGACAAAATGCAACATGACCACAACCTTAGGCTTTTAACATGCATATCTCATGTCCTTATAAACCTTATGAAATTTATATACATATCACAATAACATGAGTCATGTGTATATACATTTACGTCACATCATCTAGTAACATCGAAACAACAAATAAAACTTAAATCATTAAACAAAATATAAAATAATATAATGCATGTTATTGTGAAATACACTAGAATTGTTTTCTCATTTTTTTGTTAAACCAAAGCCTCTTATTCTCACATAAACTTCTTCTTATATCATAATAGAAAATATTTCTAAGTTCTTAAAATTTTTCTTAAAATTTTTCCATAACAAAAACTAATTCAAAACATGATAGATTTTATTTTAACACAAGCAAAGTTTAAGTTCAAACAAGTAACAAACATGATCTCATTATCAAATCACTTATTCTATGCTAAAATTAGGTTAAATTTTATACTTACAAATTTCTCCTAAGCTTGGTTTGATGATTGAAGTAGGTTTTGTACAACTTCTCCTCCAAGGTCCCTAATTTGCTCTCTTTTGATGTTTTGGTAGAGTGAGTGTGTTTAAGTGAGTTTTTCTTATTCTTTTTCCACTATGGTTGAGTGTTCTAAATGGAAGAGATGAGAGACTTACATACATCTATATAGGCATAGGAGGTGTGACTTAAGGGTGAAAATACTTGGAGTACTCGGCAATGTCCTTAGCCGAGAGTGGTGAGGTGTCTAACTCTTTTGTGTCTCATAATTACCTCTAACCCTTAGGTTTATTTGCTAATATCTCACCTAATGGTCAATTTTGATCCATCTATAAGATTATCCTAATCAAGGGTTCAAAGGGTTCCAACACGTGGGGGTGTATAGCTGGACATAGCTGGACACATCCCCCACCATGCATGCATCGGCCTCTTGAGATCTCCAAGAGTTATACGACACTTCCAGAGCTCCTTCTCCCATTTTGCCACTTGTTTAGCCTCCTAAGAAGACACTTGTATCAATCTAGAAGATAATTCTAGGGCTTGGTTGGGGTAAAATCTGAAACTAGCTTGTTTGGTTAGTTCTAAACCAATCCTTTGTTACACTTAGTTTCTCCATGGTTCTTGGCTAACTAACCTTCTAAAAAAATTTTCTCCACATGCCACATACCTCCTCACACATTTCAAGAGGTCAAAAATCATGAAAACCAATCAAATTTAGTTCTTAATAGTAAGGCAGTGGCACATGTTCATTTCGGACTCCAATTTTCATCTCTTTCAAGTCTGACCGCTTCTTACCCGAATAAGTCCTTGATCTAATTCGATTATTTAAAAACTCAAAATATGAAAGTTTTAGGTCATCCTTAGTGATATATAGAATTTTGAATCACCTAATTCCAGGATTAAATGAGAAAGATATATTCATTTTATCGGAATTGGTTGGAGTAACCCGAGAGAATCAATCCAAGCTTCACAATTTTCTCAATTGTCCTCTTAATCTTCTAAAAATAATTTTCCTCTAAATTCAAACTAAAATATTATAGCTAACACCCTGCTCAATTTCCAAAATTTGACCATAATTTTTCGCTTAATAGTTTAAATATCTTCACTTGAATTTTAATATCTCAACACTATATGTTTCTAAAATCTCATAAAATGCTAAAATGACCTCAAAATAAATATTTAACCTAAGGAAGGATTTTTTTTTTAATGAAGGGTTATTACATATTTATAGCGAAAACAATGCTAGAAACTCTAATTCTGAAATTCATGCGAATCTCGTTTGAGCTGGATATCAAGCCATAAAATCTCAGATAGAGATCTAGCCCGACACTCCCTCAAGTAAGGATTGAGCCAGTGTCAAGCGAGATCTCGCTCGAGCCAAGTGTCGATTTAGAGTCGAGTCAGATTCTTGACACATGATTTTCAGCTCCCAGACTAGTCTCCACATGCAATCCAACAACTATAACACCCACTAATATTCAAGAAAGATGAATCAAAGAATTCAAGAAGAAGACAAGTTTTGGTTTTTAAGGAACCAACACCTCCAAGAATTGCAAGCTTATGATAAGTAATTCTAGCTGAGTTCTAAGGCTTCCATGTTCATCTACCTGAGGCAATAACGGAGAAATAATTGCAGAAGGTCCCACATGTTTCTTCAAGAGTGACACATGAAACATTGGGTGCACAGAGGCCTCAGTAGCAATTCTAACCTGTATGCAAATTCCCCAATCCGTTGTAGAACCTTGAAAGGCCCAAAATACCTTGGAGCTAACTTCTGATTCACCCTTTGAGCTACACTCTGGTGTATGTACTTTTGTATTTTCAAATACACGATATAACCCACTGCAAACTCCCTTATAGTGAGTGATGCTTGTCATACTAATTCTTCATAGTTGCTTAGGCTGCCACATACTGTAACAAGTTAGGGATGACACTCCATACAATGTTTCGAATGGGGTCATTTTAGTCAAGGAATGATAATTGGTGTTATACCACCATTCAGCCCATGGTGCCCATTTCACCTAATCTGTTGACCTTTCATTAACAAAACACCTTAGATACTATTGTACACATTTATTCACAATCTTTGTTTGACCATCAGATTGAGGATGGTAAATTGAGAGAAATTTAATTGGGTTCCATGTAATCTGGATAACTCCTTCCAGAAATCACTTGTAAAGATCACATCTTGATCAGTCACAATAGAGAAGCTAGCATCCCATGTAGCTTAAAGACTTGGGATATGAACAATCTAACCACTGTAATATCTGTATAAGGATGGAAAAGCGCTAGGAAATATTCATATTTGATAAATCAATCAACAATAACATAAGTGACTGAATATCCTTTTGAGGCGGGCAAGACCTTTATGAGATCCATGATATATCAATCTAGGATTTAGTAGGTACAGGCTATGGTTGTATGAGGCCATGTGGCTGCAAATTCTCAACCTTGCACCTTTGACAAATTTGACATTGTCGGGTAAACGCTTTAATGTCTTTCTTCATACCAGACCAATGAAAATTAGCTTTTGCACGATGAAGGGACTTTTGATACCCAGAGTGAACCCCAAATGCACTATTATGTATGAAATGTAGCACATGCTGCTTGAGAGAGGATTACGTTGCCAAAAATTGTTGGGATCGGCGGAAGCTCACAAATAATATGGAGACCAGAATTTAACGTGGTTCGGCCAATTTAGCCTACGTCCACACAGAGAAAGGAAAAATTCCACTAATAACCGGTGAAATACAGAGAATATTCAGGGAGGAGATCACACCCTCTCAACTCGCCTCTCCCTTCTTTCAGAGCTCAACGAGCTCTTTCTTTCTCTCCTTACATCTCTCATTCACGCCCCCATTTGTTTCAACTCTCATTTCATGTATTTATAGGCAAACAAATAAGTGTGAACGTGTAGTAGAATTCCAGCGGAGATTCTGGCGCCTCAATCTAGCTCCTTCCATTCGGCGCCTGCCACTCTAGAAGCCTCCAGCTTCTCATCACGTTGCATAATTTTGGTGTTGACTTGACTATTCCAACAATCTCCCCCTCAACACCAAATGGAGGATGTTCTGACATCTATTAATTCAATGTATCTATTCAAACTATGTCTTCACATAGCTCTTGTGAGATTACCTTTGTTAGCATGTCGTCAAATTCTCTTTCTCATGGATCTTCACAAGCTTCAATAGCTACTGATCCATCACCTCATATATCCAATGATGGCGAATCACATTGTGACCCAAGTCAAAAGCTCTTTTGACTTTCACAATACACTTTGTACTCCTTGGTTGAACCATGTCTCTTGGAGAAACCGCTTTAATCACAACATCTCTTCCGTTGTGAATAAAGCCACACATGCCTACAGTCTGGACTGTCTTAATATAGCTCCCCCTGTAAATGTGTAAATGAATCTTGATATAGATCTTCCATCAAGATCACCAGCTGTATCAGCTTAATCTTCCAAGACTGGATCCGCTCCCCCATAGTACAAAATTGATGTACCTTTGCGGTACCTGAGAATCGACTTTACTGCTCTCCAGTATTCTTTCCCTGCATTTGAAAGAACACTACTCACTATTCTCATAGCATAAGTGATGTCAGGTCTGATATACATTACTTGTGTACATAGGACTTCCTACTGCTGAAAAGTAAGAACTGCAACCATCTCTTGAATCTTTCCTAACTCTCCTCATCTTCCAATTGTGCAGATTCTAATGGAAAAAGAAACTGCTCCCCTTGCTCAATGTTTATTCCTCCATCAGTTCGGCTTTAATCTTTGATTAGAGTGATCTTTTCTCAATGTTCGGAGTTGAATCTCAACAAACGGAGCTCCCCGTTGCGTCCGGAACGGTGAAAAACCTTGGAAACGACTCTTGTCTCGCTCCAAAACAATCAAAATTGCGCCGAAAACCTGAAAAATAAGAAAAAATGGAATATTCCCCACCATTCACCGGAATATTCTCTCCGGCCACCGGAATATTCCCTCCGGTCACCGGAATATTTTCTCAGTCACCGGAATATTCCTGAACCAGAATATTCTTTCCAGTGACAGAATATTCTTTCCGGTGATGGAATATTCTTCCAGCGACGGAATATACCGACGGAATATTCTTTTTCCGTTTGGTTACTGTAGCGGGTCGGAAACCGGGTCAAACCGGTTCGGGTCGGATCACCCGGATTTAACGGGTCGGAGGTTGTCTTCTTCACTGCGCGCGCGTGTGGCGCGTGGGTCCCGTTGCCGGCGCGTGGCCGTCGCCGAGAAGACGCGTGTGGAGCGTGTAGCTTCGTCCGGTGTCCGTTTGAGACGAAATTTTCACCAAAATTTTCGTCTTAACCTGAGGAATCTGATGGTATCCTCCAAACTTGATTTCGATCAAGTTTAAAAATGGGCTTCTCACGAAAATTCACAAATCCGGCCTCCTACCGGCTCTGATACCACTTGTTGGGATCGGCGGAAGCTCACAAATAATATGGAGACTAGAATTTAACGTGGTTCGGCCAATTTAGCCTACGTCCACACAGAGAAAGGAAAAATTCCACTAATAACCGGTGAAATACAGAGAATATTCAGGGAGGAGATCACACCCTCTCAACTCGCCTCTCCCTTCTCTCAGAGCTCAACGAGCTCTTTCTTTCTCTCCTTACATCTCTCATTCACGCCCCCCATTTGTTTTAACTCTCATTTCATGTATTTATAGGCAAACAAATAAGTGTGAACGTGTAGTAGAATTCCAGCGGAGATTCCGGCGCCTCAATCCAGCTCCTTCCATTCGGCGCCTGCCACTCTAGAAGCCTCCAGCTTCTCATCACGTTGCATAATTTTGGTGTTGACTTGACTATTCCAACAAAAATAGCTTCCCCTTTTTTAACAATAAGACATTCTTAACTTCAAATCCTTTCTCTTGTAAAAGTTATTGCTGAATCTTGTTGTAAATTTAAAAAATTTCCACATCTTATAGATAAGAACTCTTCAAGTTTTCTAACCAAATGGGGGGTCAAGCATTGTTATAGCAGACAATGCTGGAACCTCTGGAAGCAACTCATATCTCCTAGAAAGTGCATCTGTACCCATATTCTCTTTCCCCTTCTTATACTCAATGGTACTGAAATCATATCCAAGCAACTTACCCATTTTTGTTGTGAAGAAGTTTCAACTTTTTTGCTCCAAAAGAAATTTAAGACTTTGCCGATCTGTTTTTATTGCAAAGGTCCTTCCTACCCAACCCGTAAACCCCCGTGAGATACCAATTTATTTTATTAGACCCTACATTCTTAACAACACCATTAACATGATTAATGGAGAAACTTCTAACAGAAAGATCAACATCCTTATGCCATAATATAGCTATACCACCACTCTTCCTGACACAGTCTACCGCTAAGTAGTTTGTAAAACCAAGTTTATACTTACATTTCTCAACTTCATGAGCCTTCAATCTAGTTTCTTGTAAAAACACTATACCGAGATTCCTGATGGTCACCTTCAACTGGATATTCTTCAACACCGGTAATAAATCTTGATTCACAAGAATCTACTTTGAAAATATGACACGTCACAAAAGTTCAATGACAATCCAAACATAAAGGCACAACAAAATGGGCCGTGTCTCCCAATTTTGTAGGAAGCATTACCTTCACTTTTTTATTACATGAGATACCTTTCATATCATAGACACTCTTCAGTGTTTCTATGCACTTAAATGGCCAGCGAGTCCTGAATAGAAGTCATCATCATTCCCATTTGATTTGGCTTGAATATGCAGCTTGTATATATAAACTAGAGATTCAAAAGCGTTCTTAATACCAAGAGAACTAAAACTCCCAACACCAACAAGAGGAAAGAACATAGGCAAGACAATGTAGAAACATTAAAAGCCAAAACAAAAAATGTTACATTTTTACAAAATCTATGGCTAATTTTTATTCTTTATTTTTTGCCTCTTTGCACTTCAAAACGCTTACTTTACCTGCATTTTTTAGTTGTCTAGGGTACCGAATTCTGAGAGAAAGCTAAAACTTTATTTAATGTTTGTGTTCAAAATTAAGGTGCTTCTATACTTATTAAGAAGTCCTAAATTAATTAAACAGTTTCGTGTTTAATGTTGTTGACTTTGTCTGTATGATCAGAATCTGATTTGAGGCCTTCATAGTCGCCATATGATTTTTCAATTTCAGTTGGATATATTTCTTCTGTTTCCTGCTGGCAATACTGTATCTTATTGGAGTGATACGTCTTTAAAAATATTGCCACCGACAGCATCACCATGCCCAGAATACAGATGCCGATCATTGTAGTTAAGAAGACTGCACAAAATAAAGCAAAATTAGTGGTACTACTTTGGATCATTCTCTCTAGTCTTTTTATGAGATGTGAAAATTTGTTAAAAGCTAATTTAATTATGTCATATCTGAAAATTAAATTAGTTCAAACATCAAGACTAACTAATATATATTGAATAGAAAATTTGACAATCTTTGGAATTCATACGACCGAGGGTTTCCCTCCCAAATATGCATGGGGTATATTCGGGACGTTTTATCCCAATCATTCTTGAGTCGCATGACATCCGGCCTCTATTCCACAAGTATTGTAATTACTGAATTACACTTGATCCAAAGAAAAGAAGAAGTTTTAAATGCCTCGAGTAGAAGAGAGACAATCTTATAAAGTGGACATTGCAGCATTTACTGAGTATAAATTGTAATAAATACGCCTGAAAAGGAAATTTCCCTCTCCGGCCCATGTGTGCAAGACATTAAGGCCTATCTCGGTGCAAGCTCCATCCTCCTTGGCCCTAGGATTGCCAAAGGAGCTTAGCCCACGAATTATGCCAGTCAAAGAAGGGTGTCTCGCGCGGAAACCAGATTAAGGGGAACAGATAGGACATGCCAACCTTAAAACCCCTCGACACCTAGCATTAAAGAATCTACACTGGCAAGTGAACAAGAAGCATGTACAACTCTATATTTTTTGACATGGGCACGAAAAGTGACAGGATCAATCATCCATTGTTGAGGCGCAACCAAAGAAGCCATGTTGTATCAATAGTGTCACTCTCAAAATCACGTGCATTAAAGGCCTAGCTAACTGGGGATACTGAAGAGTGACATGAATCTCCTGACACAGGGTATAACTGTGCTTCAGATACAAAGAACTCACTCTGAACCAAACTATTTTTATACAATTTTCTAAAACGATATATTAACTTTGGTATCGGAGGTTCTCCGGACCATCACCGAGCCACTTCCTTTTTTTGTGTTTGTATGGAGGAAAACCTTGACCCAGATTGCCAAAATCTTGTACAAGAAATGAAACACGATCTTAACAATGCCTACTTTATATTTCCATATCCCCACTCTTATATTCGAGTAGGAATATTTTTAGAGATTTTGATCCTTGGAGTAAAAGTAAAACGGGTACTACACAAGTAAATTAAGACTCTCGACCTATGCCAAGCGAGGTGATTATTAAGAATTAACTTACAAACCAAATTTCTTAGTTGACGGGGGATTTTATTCATCATGTTGAGACATAATCTACATTCTTTATATATATATATATATATATATATATATATTTAGAAGTAGGTGGGGAGTTTCTTGAATTTAAGTTTTCTATTTGGAGAACTATGTCATATGCCATTAGGCCATCATGATATTGGTAAAGACTTAGGTCTTGTTTGGATTCGGAGATAAAATAAGTTTAATTTAGTTTTTAATATTATTATTATTTTAAAATTTGAAAAAGTTAAATTTGAATTTGAAAAATATGTATTAGAATTTAAAAAAATTGTATTGAGATTTATTTTTTACATAAAAAATTGAAAAAAAGTATTAATAAAATTAAGATGAGTTAAAATGAGTTAAACTCATTCTTAAATCCAAATCGAATCTTAATCTACATTCAAAAGCAAAAGTTAGCAAATTTGAGTTTGGTAATTTTATACTGTTTCTATAGGCTATAATTTTATATTAATTCATTCTTTATGTACAATGCTTAATCTTTATCAAAAAGAAAAAGGAAACAAGGCAAAGACCATGCTTTATTAACAAAACAACCATGACAAGAATTTCTGAATATAAATATTTTATACAGTTTTTAGATGTGTAAATTTTACACATTTATTTTAAAAATATACATATATAAATTTAAACCTCAGTAAAATAAAATAAAATAAAATTTTTCTGCTTTAAAACACGGATTACCTAAGTCAACTAATTCAGAGACATCTGCCTGCGTAAGTTTTTGGTTGCTTTGAACAAGATTGATGAATATTTTTAAATTCAACGCTAGTGATGTCCTAACTTAACTTAAACGACATTCTAGATTAACGTGTCCGGTGGGACACGGAAGAGAAGTTAATTTTCTTGGGCAAATGGGTACAGACCCTCGAGAAGTGAAGTTTCCTTCAGTATTCCAATTATTAATTAACCATTCAAGGTCTTCGTCGATTTGACCAATGTGAAGTGGTGACTTTAGGCCTTCTTTTAAATTTAAGGTTGAGATAAAATAAATTAACATAAATTTTAAAAATTAAATTAAATATTATTATTATTTTAAAATTTAAAAAAATTACATTAAAATTTAAAATTTTTTTATTAGGATTTAAAAACATTATATTAGAATTTATATTTTTTTATATAAAAAATTTAATAATAATTTAAAATGAATTGAAATAAACTTAACTGGTCTTACTTGATATAAATAAAAAATCCAAAACTAATCTAAAAGAGGACACATATCTTAATATTTTGGAGGGGATAAAAGGACCACGAGATATACCTAGTACATGACATATTATATACATAAAAATATGTTGGAAATTTGGATCTTATTTTATTTTTATTTTTTATTTTTGAAGACGCAGCTATGAGGACACTAAATATCCCCCATCCCATTATAAGGATGGTATGGGGTAACTCAATATAAAATGGAGTCATACTAAATATAAATTTAAAGTTTAGAAGTTTAGAGTTTACTTTAAAAAATAGTGTTTTTTTTTTAACATGTGGGTACAATGTATCTTTTATTTTTGTTTTTTTAAAAAATAAAAAATAAAACTACACGAACTTTGCATGGTTAGGGCTCTACAAATTATATTCTTACAAAATTACATGCAAGGAAATTGCTAAAAGCATTTTACATAAAATAAGAAGAATTAAGAATAAAACTGGTATTCAAGTTCTGTTAATATTTCAAAGTTCCCTTCAAATATCATTTTCCCAAAAGCTTTGTATTTAAGTTCTGTTAATATATTATTTTCAACTGTCGATGTTGTAATTCACTTATTCTTTCTTAGTACATAATCAATTATATGCAGCACATGATTAGACGAATTATTATTTCAAAATGTTTTTGCTAAAGCAATAATTAGTTTAGAGTAAAAATGAAAAATTTGGAAAATAATATAAAATATAAGACTAAAAACCGTATATTTAGCTACTATGGTTATATTATAATTGGTCGAACCTTAAATAAAACAAAAGAAAAAATGATGATGGTTTATATAACCATAAAAATTTCCGCTAAAAAGCATTAATACTTAATATAGTTAAGGAAAAAAGTGAGAGAATTATATATAGAGAGAGCGAGAGAGTTAATGCTCCTATTTTCAAGTTTTATTTGGATTGGAAGATGAGATAAATTTAATTTATTTTTTAATATTATTATTATTTTGATATTCGAAAAATGTGTATTTTAATTTAAAAAATATGTATTGAATTTTGAAAAAGATATATAAGAATTTTTCTTTTAAATGAAAAATTAAAAAAAATATAATGATGAAATAAAGATAAGTTGAAATGAATTTCAAATCTAAATGAAGCCGACATCAAAAGAAGGACATTGTTTAAAAAAGATGTGAGGGACATATTTTGGAGATTACCCTCAAGGTTTACATCACTTGAAATAATTATTTTTTACCAAATATTACATTATTAATTACAAAAATTATTATTTTGAAGGTTAAGGAACTCCCTGCCCTTTGTTGACTACGCCCCAGCCGGCCTGAACGGTGGGCGTCCTATTCTGGGGTTTTATTAAGTGGTGGGGTTATATGACCCAGTCCAAACGCACACTTGTGGACAATAATAGAACAACAACAAATAATCTTCATCTTAAAAAAAAAAAAAAAAATCACTATAATTCAGAATTGCTGACATTCTAGTATCTAAAAATAAATAATAATAATAATAATTTTTTAATGTTTTTAGTTGTAATATAGTGGTAACTACGTCATTTTCCTTTGTAAATAATAATTAATGGTGGGTGTCATTCTTTTAACATGTTTGATCAGATCAATGACCCAAAACGAATATTTTATATTACCCAAAACAATAATAATAATAATAATAAGTAATAAAAGGACATGCTAAAATTTCCCAAGCACAAAAAAATAAAAAGACAATACGGAAATGAACGAATGTCACCTTTATCCTTTGCTACGCTGGAAAGTCCTGTCTGATACTTGGATTCGCAACGACTTCCTTCTGCTTCACAATCTTGAAATCCAGGTAAATCCCAAGATAACCCGAGACCGAAACTATTATCGGAGAGGTACGGACTATAAAGAAAGGGAATCGCCACAGTTTTCACCGGCCGGCAAGAATCCGGAAGAGATAAAGATGGTTCTACGGTATATACATGATGTCGAGAGCCACTCAGGCAGGGAACCTCGGTGAAAGAAGGCGAAAGCCTGGAGGAACAATTGAGGTATGTGTAGTTCTTGACAACATAGTAGTAACGAAAAGATGTGAGGGAGAGATCGAGGTTGAGAAACACTTCGTGGACACAGTTTTTGGGGTCAAGAAGATCGACTCTTTTGGCGTCGTAAGAGATGGATTTGACGACCAAATCGCCGTACGATGGGAAGTGAATTAGAGTTGCGTTGTCTTTGCAGGCGAGCTCGAAACTGGGGTTGATAGAGTGCGTCGGCACAAGGCCTTTTGCGTGGAAAGGAAACTGAATCTTGGGCGCGCCAGGAGCGCACCGCATCATGGGGCAATTGGTTTCGGAAGCCTTTGCGCTCAGCAACAAGGTGGAAGAGAAGAGAACGAGGACGATGAAAGAATCCATTTCTTAGTTGATGCAGAGAATATGCAGGGTCGAGGCAATTCTAGTTGTTGATTTACATATTTATATCGAAAGGTTGAAAAGAGACTGGAGCCCACCCAAACGAAAACTAGGATGATGTATAAAAAATATTTAATAACACGTACGTAATATTAAACTTTAAGAAGTTTTTAGAAAAAGATTAGAAAATTAAAAAAAAACACTATATTAAAAAATATTATACAATCTAATGCACCATCTCGACTAACATAAATCTATAAGGCTTATATTAGAATGGTTCTCTTAAAATATTTTAGTGAAGACTATTCGACACGAAAATTCTATGCAAAATTAGAGAGATTCCCTGTTTGCAACCCAACTAGGAGGATTACAATATTGGAAGAGCAAAAGTCATTCAGGAAACTTGAGACGCATGCAAGTAATTGGATTCTTTCATCTTTATTATGCTTTTGAACAGAACAAGTGGGAACCACTTTAGAGAAAGAAAATAGGTCTGCTTTAAGTTCTAGGAAATGGCAAGGCAAGTGCATAGCTTGAAATAGAATAAGCGTATGTCATGGAAGGAAGCATAGAGGAAGATAGCAAGAGGGTTTTGGCCCTTACAATAATGCAACCATTGGCCTTCCTCCTCTCCTTTTTCCCATAAACTTGCAGATCATGTTTATGTTTTGGAGACTTTGACTCTTTAGAGTCTTTTTTTTTATTTTATTTTTGCGATGAAAACTTGAATTCATCATTCAAGGAAGAAACAAGAGGATATAAGAGTCAATATCAGACAAACCAGTAGAACTCAAACCTCAGCTAACAAATATGCTTATCTAGCTAATCTATGAGTCGAGTAATTACCACTCCTTCTAAGAAAACTCACCTTCCAATGTTCTATATTTGACAGGATAGTTCTTACATCATTTAATACAATCCCCACACTATACCATCTTTCTTTTCCTAGATTAGTACTTGTCACTACTTCCTGGTTATTTCCTTCAAAAATGACCTTGTTTAATTCTAATTCTTTGGCCAGCAGTGCAGCTTCCAGTCCACCACTTGATTCAGCTAGCAGGGGATCCATAAAACTCAGCCTAGACACTTGCTTTGTATATATGGTTACACCATTATGATCTCTAGCAATCAAACCAATTCCAATCCTATTAGTTGTGGTATTGAGGGCAGCATCCCAATTTATCTTAATAAAACCTTGTGGGGGAGGAGTCCAAACCTGTTGTGTAGCTGGTCTCAAGCTGGAGGGAGTATATGTACTAGTTTACGCCTCTTGGTAATCTAGCAAAGAAGAAATTGCTTTAGTCACCACTTGTGATGGATGTGTGAAGATAAAATAAAAAATCAGCTGGTTTCTTCTTCAACCAGATTGCTCGGGAAGTCATGGTAAACATCTCCATGAGCTGTTGATCCCCCACCTCTTTAAGCTGGCTGTATAGATCTTCAAAAGTACCCAAAACTTCATTTCTTTTCTGGAAAATTCTTGGACCATTACTCTATACATCTTTGGCCGACTCACATCCCCATAATGCATGGGTGGTAATTTCCTCATTTATTTGACAAATCGGGCATAAAGGTGAATCAGTGATTCTCCTTTTATATAAGTTCAGGTTTGTGGGGAGAGAATCTAGGTCTGCTCTCCAAATAAATACCTTAGTTAAATTTGGGATGTTTATATTTCACACATCAGTCCAATCCAAATAATTCGGATTTGAAGAGGAAGCCTGTCCTTTTTCTATCTCACACTTCTCTTGGAGTTTGTGATAAGCCATATGAGTCTATCTTTTTCTCCATGGATACTTATTAGAATTTTGAAAATTAGGTTAGTGGTTCGAAAACAACCTCTATTAGATCTTGATTCCACTGTTTTGGTGAACCAATCATAAGGTCTAAAACCTTTGCATCCACATTCAAGATTCTCCTTATTGATTGAACTTTACATTTGGAAGACTTTGGCAGCCATTTACTCCCCCAGATATGAATCGCATGTCCATTGCCAACCCTCTAAGTAGAGCCATCTTCTATTAAACTCCTCCAGATGAGAGATGGTCTGGCCCCCATTTTGGCATTAGGCCATTCATCTTTAGGGAAGTATTTATATTTTAAAACCTTGGCTGCTAATGAGTTAGGGAATTGAACAATTCTCCACCATTGTCTTGCAAGTAGAGCAATGTTGAACTTTTCAAATTCCCTAAATCTCAAACCTCCTTTGATTTTTGCTTTCCCTATTTGATTCCAAGCCACCCAATGAGTCTTCCTCTCTTTGTGCATATGGTTCCACTAGAATTGACTCATCAAACTATTCATTCCTTTGATCAAGGTCTTTGGTAATTTGAATACTCCCATACAATAGCTAGCCATTGCTTACACCACTGCCTTCAGAATGACTTCCTTTCCCGCCTGAGAGAGAAATTTGGTTTTCCAGTTGTTCATTCTTCCTCTTATCCTATCTAAAATACCTTTGAATGCTATTTGTTTGGATCTCCCCACTAGAGCTGGAAGCCCCAAATAATTCTCATAGGATGATGCAACTCTGGTTCCTGCAAGACTCAGGATGTATTGCTTAGTTTCTCTTTTTGTATCTGCACTGAAATAGATGGAGGACTTAGACTTGTTAGGCTTTTGACCTGAAGCTGATTCAAATAAGCTCAGAATTGAATGGATTGCATCCCACTCTCTTACATTTGCTCTACAAAAAAGAATACTATCATCCATGAAGAATAAATGGCTTATAGATAACTTTCCTCTACTGATTGGGTATCCATGTATTATTTTACTCTCTTCTGCTTGAATAATCAATGAACTAAGGATCTCCCCTACAAAGAGGAAAAGATAGGGAGACAGAGGATCTCCCTGTCTTATTCCCCTAGATGGAAAGATTTTCTCTTGTGGTGACCCGTTGATAAGGATGGAATATGTTACTAAAGATACACATCTCATAATCAAACTTATCCATCTATCATTAAATCCCAGTTTTTCCAATGTTTTTTGTGAAAAAATCCATTCAACCCTATCAGATACTTTGCTTAAATCAAGCTTGATAGCCATATATCCTTATTTCCTCTTCCTTTTTGCAGTCATAGAATGTAGTGTTTCAAATGCAACAATAATATTATCTTGAATTATTCTATTAGGAATGAAAGCACTTTGAGTGGGTGTGATAATCTGATCAAGCATGTTAACTTTTGAGGTCCTTCTCTTTCTCTTTGAGTCAGAGTAAGGTTTTTGTTTTCTTGGTGATGAGAAATCTAGTCTCTTCGAGTAAGAGTGGTGGTGTCTTAGGGAAACATGGAAGAAGAGGAACTCACGAAGAGATAGGAGAAGCTCAAGTTAACAGTAGAGGAAGAAGAGATTTTCGTGATCCCTACGAAAGGATGGAAGGATAGCGAGCTTAAAGGAAAGTTTGTATTGTAGCTGGGTGAGTATCAGATAAGAGCATCAATAGAGAGGGTTTCAGATCTACGATGACCCAGGTATGGAAATTAGAGGGTTGGGTCATGTTTAAAGAACTAGGGAACGCTAGGTTTCTTATAGAATTTCAATTCTTGGTAGATAAAGCTAAGGTTTTGGGGGGAAGACCTTGGTTTTTTTATTGTAATATCATTGCTATCCAAGAAATCGATGAAAGCATCCCTTTGAATGATATGAGATTTAAATATGAGCTTTTTTGGATTCAACTCCATGGCTTGCCGATAATGTCGATGACGACAGAGATTGATAAGGATTTAATAGAATCGATTGGCCCGGTGATTAGAATAGAGGCAGAGTCAGATGGGATGGCATGGGGAAGCTGTTTAAGAGCTAGAGTGGCAATTGATTTGTCTAAACCACTGGCGTGAGGTAGATGGGTGCAATTGGAAGATAAAAAGTTTTGGGAGTCTATTAAATATGAGAGGCTTCAATCCATCTATTTCCAATGTGGTATACTAGCCCGCAAAAGAAGACTATGTAGGAATACAAGAAGCAATGATACAAATGAAGAAGATAGGCCTATGCAGTTCGGGCCATGGCTCTGCACAGCTAAGAATCTAGAGAATTTTCGAAACTAAGAAGTATGAAGGAACCATAAAATTCTCCCATAATCAAAAGGAAGGTAGCCACAAAGATACTAAGGAAGATGGTTTCAGAACAGAGCAAAAGTAAGGTACAAACTAGATTTCTGACAGTAAAGAAGGAAAACCATACAGAATTGAAGAAAGCTGGATTAAAACCCAAGAAGCTATGGTGTCTGTTAATGAGAATGAGGAAGTAGAATCAGGTAAGA
Source organism: Platycarya strobilacea (assembly GCA_036898215.1). Taxonomy (NCBI): domain Eukaryota; kingdom Viridiplantae; phylum Streptophyta; class Magnoliopsida; order Fagales; family Juglandaceae; genus Platycarya; species Platycarya strobilacea. The sequence continues at coordinate 22,416,390 of CM072549.1, read as the reverse complement.
GTAAATGGTATAATAAAGAAGCGTAGAATGTAGTTTCTATAGAGGAGAGTTGATAGTTGGAGACTTTTGAAGTTTTTGAAACCTCTTCAGAAGCAAGCTTGGCTTTGTTTTGGGGACTTCAATGAAATTCTTAGCTACCACGAGAAAGTTGGAGCTGCTAAAAAATCGCAACAACAGATAGATAATTTCAATGATTGTATAAACTTTTGTCAATTAAGTGATCTTGGTTATGAAGGCCAGAAATTCAACCGGAGTAAAAAAAGAGACAGAAGGAAATTTACCAAGGAAAGACTTGATGAAATATTTATAGAAAATACTATCTAGAATCTGGTAGTAGTTAAGTCTGACCACAACCCTATCTTCATAACCAATAAAATGAGGGGTAGATTCACGGGTCAACAAGAACTTAATAGAGAGAAAGTCTTCAGATTTGAAGTTAGTTGGAAGCTACATGAAGAATGCAATCATATTATTAGTGAGAAGTGGAACCAACAAGGTCTTCTCCAAGGCCAGAGCTTAGACAGGGTGTTGGGCAAATTGAACAGTTGTAAAACAGCATTAGAAGGTTGGAACTAGAATCACTTAAAAACTAGGTCTCAAGTTAGGAAAAAGAATGTACAAAGGCTGGCAGATCTTCAGAATGCAAATGAGGGTTATCATAATGAAGAAATTAGACAAACTCAGCAAGAAATTGAGAGAAGTTTGGAAGAAGAGAATGAGAAATGGAAACAGAGGGCAAATCAGCTATGGTTGTTGCAAGGTGACAGAAACTCAGGTAAATTCCATAGATGTGCTAATCAGAGAAAGAAGAATAATGCAATCAGGATGTTGAAACTAGAAGATGTTGCGACTATCTACGAACCCTCAGAGATCAAAGAAAGCTTCTACCAGTTCTATAGACAATTATTCACATCAGATCAACCATCATAGATAGAGAATTGTTTAAAGTATATTCAGTCAAAAGTTACACAAGAAATGAACAGCAGATTAAATCAGAAATTCAGTGTAGAGGAAGTAAAGAAAGCTTTGTTTGAAATGAAGCTTCTTGGAGCTCCAGGCCCGGATGGATTTGCAGTAATTTTGTACTAAGCTCAATGGGATTTAATTGGGGAGGATGTGTTGAATGCAGCTCGGAAATTCCAATGCAGCTCTTTAGAGTCTTTTGTTGCTCACCCTGTACGTTGGAAACTTCATTGGCAGGTTTGAGTCACATCTGGAGTCTTTTTCTTCCTCTTTATAAGTCCTCTAAACTTCCATCGAATCTTTCCTATTGACTAACTTGTTTTAATATGAATATGGCCCTTAAATTACGAGTGATGTTGTTCATTTCAATTCTCATAATTCTCTCATCCTTTCATGACATGGTATTGGAAGAGTTAAAATTATTTATTATATTTTATTTATAAAATTATCATCTAAAGTTACATTATGAGATGATGAAAGACTAATAATAAAATAATAATAATTTTTTTTTCTTAAATTATATAGTAGCCGGACTCTTTGACTATAAGCTCCACAAACTGCTGCCCCAAATAAAAAATATATACATCAATTCCTCCTGAGTGGAAATAAGTAGTCATGAGAAGCGTCTTTGCTCTCAAAAAATTGCGAAAATTAGAATCATGTTGATGCCTGTCTCTTTAATTTCTTAATTGCGAATCAGGACGAGGAGTTCAGAGTCACTGTTGAAACTTGGACGGTTCTTTCGAGGATTAATTATAACAGTTTACACATTCCTCCCTAAGTTTCAAGTACTTTTTATAATTTCACTCCCAAAATATAAAACTTTTGCAATTAAATTCATTTGTCTACGAGACTAATGGGGATGTTGCCACAAGGAAAGCATTCAATATTTGATGGGCTGCGGTCAAATTCCCCATCCGGCAGCCTTATTAAAAAAACAATATAAAAATGTTAAGATACTTTGAACCAATTGACAAGATATTAATTTCTCATTAAAAAGCGAATTAAAGATCAAATCCTCCTTTCCCTTGTGATAGCTTTTATATATATATGTATGAGTGTGTCCGCGGTTTACTGTTTTTATTTTATGAAATGACTGATTATTTTATTATTATTATTATTATTATTATTATTGTTTTTTAATGATTAGGTAAGTTTAATTGAACTTTTTATATGTTGATCAGCAGGGGCGGAATCAGGATTTTGTATTTGGAGGGCGATCGATAAAATGTGTGCTATATATAAATTTTAAAAGGATATGATAGAAGTATCACATTTTTTCGTTGTCAAACTCTCTAAATGTATTACTTTTCGAATTATCTATGTCCTTTTAAAAAAAAATCAATTTTTTACTTGCTCATATTATTTTTTGATTTAAAAAAAATTATGAATCAAGAATAAATATAAAAAATTTCTAATAACTACTGATATACCGATGTTAGATTTTTAACGAAATATATCTCATAATCATACAATAAAATTAGAGTGAAACTATATAAGTAAGTATAATTAATTAATTTTGACAATCATATAAATTTATAACTATATTTTTTTTAGAATTAGATTGTTAAAGTAATTCTAAAACTAGGTGAGTTGAAATTTAAATTTCAATAAAGTTAAAAGTTATAATAAAATTATATATGTATTGAGATTTGAGAAAATAATTTTAATGAAAATTTGGGGGGTAATTTTTAATTTTTTATAATTTAAGAGATAATTTAATATTATATATATGTAAATATATATATTTATATATTATATATCAATTTTTTGAAGAATTTTGGGGGGGCTGTACGTTACAAGTGGGTCCGCCCCTGTGTTGATGGAAGTATTATATGCCGGGACGTGTCATGAAGTTGTGGAGTGTGGAGTGTTAAAAAGCACGGATCTAGAGTGGTGGCTCTGTGCAGTGTGTGAATTTGCTTGTTTTGTGGGAATAACGCGTGCGATTGATATTTTGAGGTCATTGTGTCACCACCTGGATTTTTCTAGAGAATCCTACCACCTTCTAGAATGTGGTAGATTGTTGTAAAGTGTATAGGAAACCCTAGAATGGTTCTTTAAGATTGTGACACTTGTCACAATCCGAGCCATTCTTTGTACCAAGAGTTCCCTATAAATAGAGGGGCTCTCATTTGTGTAAATCACCAAGCAATAAGAGGAACAAGTTCTCTAGAGCTTCTCTCTCTACTCTCTCCCTCTCTCTCTAGAGTTGTTCTCTCTTGTCTTGAGTCGCTTAGAAGGCTTACTTGGGAGCTTTGTTTGGGACAAAACCTCCTAAAGCCGCACGGGACGTGTGAAGAATTTCTAAATCCGTGACAATTGGCTGTGAACCATTTTACCTGTCAGGGTGAGAAACGCTGGTCCTCATGTGATATCTGATCGAGCATTTCCTCGCGGAAGTTACCATATTTCGGTATTATGGCAGACCTATCAAGTTTCTAACTTTATGATTATTGTGAGGAGAAATCTTGAACTTTCTAGGCCCAATTCGATCGGCTCAAAAATATTCAATGCCCAAGCCTCAAGCCCAAAGGATTGCCGGAAGATCAACTCGAAAGACTTGTTCGAAATACCATACCAAGTACACGAAAGGCGTGGGAATAACAGTAGCATAGAGTCTGTCTGTATAGGAGCCAATAGCCTTGAGCAGCTCGACTATGTCAAAAAGAGTTACGTCATAATAAATAGGAGCCATATCGTATTTAATGCCTGACCAGCAAGGCTTGACTCGAAATTGCGAGAGAGTTTAACGAAGAGCAGGTTGACAAAAGGGAAATCTGTCTGGAGCATGCAAGCGACATCCCTGATCCCCCTTATAGGTGACTCTCTCTTGCAGGTATAAATGAGCCCTCGCATCTCTCGAATGCTCATTCGATCTATTATTTTCTATTTTCCTTTACTACTGTTGCCCAGATGACTAACACAAGAGGGGGGGTGAATTAAGTTGTATTAAAAAATTAACAATTATAAATTAAATATATAATATAAAATATAAACAAAATATGAAATAGTAATAAATATAAAGAGTAAAGGTAAGAGAGAAGCAAACTCAGTATGTTAACGAGGTTCGGCCTCACTGCCTATGTCCTCGCCTCAAGCTACCCTTTGAGGATCCCCAAATCCACTATTCAATCTCCTTTAGGTGGAGATAGAAACCTATTACACCTTTGAGCAGTACCGCTCCAAAAAATTTGTGTAAAACACCCTCTATACTTCCAATCACCTCGCATTTGGTGATTTAACTATTCCCCGTGTAGAACACCTTCTACACTTTCAATCACCTCACACTTGGTGATTTAACTATTCCCCGTGTAGAACACCTTCTACACACCCAAGGGTTATACGCAGCCTCTTACAAATACAAGAGTTGATAGTAGGTAGACTATCAAAATACACTCCTTAATGAATGAGATAGAAACAATACAGCGCAACCTATATCTCTCTCAACAAAAATAAGAATTAAGGCTCAAAACTTTAGAAAAGAGAGAATGAGAGTTTTAAAGGAATGATGCAAAACTTAACAATAGATGTGTAAGCTCTTGTTGTAATTTTTGCAAAACTCAAGTGAGCTATTTATAGGCAAATGAGTCTTCAATTTCAAATTTGAAAAGATTCACATGTCAAAAACATCATCATTCACTTTTCAAAAATTTCAAACCTAATCTTTTTACTTTTTGCATGTGACAAAATGAGCACACTTTACTTTTCAAAAATTTCAAATCTAATCTTTTACTTTTTGCATATGACAAAAGGAGTACAGTTTACTTTTCAAAGTTTTCAAATAAAAACATCTACCTTTTGCATAAGTCAAGAAAATCATCTATCACTTTTGAAAATATTCAAATAAAACATGCACATGTGAAAGATGACAATCAATCATCTTAATATTTTCAAAGTTCAAACCTTTAATCATGTCATGCACATGTGAAAGATGACAATCAATCATCTTTCAAAATTTTCAAAGTTCAAATATTTAATCATGTCATGCACATGTGAAAGATGACAATCAATCATCTTTCAAAATTTTCAAAATATTTATGCACATGTGAAAAATGTATTTTAATGTTTTATGATAAAATATTTATTTTGAGCCTTAATCCTAATTTCGAATTTTTAAGAGATTTACAAAATTACTTTATGATTTTAATGTGAACTTGTTCCCTTCTTGCTCATGCTTGGTTCCTTGATGTGCTTGATTGTATTGTGTAGACAACTTGAGCTTGAGACTCCTTTATTCTTTGAATTCATTTGTTATCATCAAAATCCATGTGTAGATTTACATGAACCTTGAAACCTTGAGTTCAACAATCTCCCCCTTTTTGATGATGACAAATACTTGATAGAACTTGAAACTTGTATGAATACTTAAGCTTTCCCTGAGAATGTGCGTTAGTTTTTCAAGCAAAAATATAAATATAATTCCAAGCATATATAACAAGTTTAGCAATTTAAACAATGTTAATGTTCTAGTCTAAAACTTCTCCCCCTTTTGGCATCATTAAAAAAAAATCATAATTATCTCAATAAGATATATTCCTACAATTACTAACAAACAAATAAAACGCTGCGTTAGTAGAGACTGTAGAAGTTAGAACCACCCGTGTCCGACAAAACCTGCAAAGGTTGAAGCCAAATTTTATCATCTCGGTGCGGAAGAAGATTTAAATCCGCTTGATGTTATTGACGAATTAGATGTTCCAGAGATTTGAAGTTGAATAATTAAAATTATTCGTGTTCAACAAAGACAGCAAAAGCTACAGGCCTAGCTCTGGCAATGCGGTGCGGAGCCATGCATGTCCGACAAAACCTGCAAATGTTGGAAGTCTAACTCTGGCAATTCGGTGCGAAGCCACGCGTATCTGACAAAACCTGTAAAGGTTGGAGGCCTAGCTCTAGCAGTTGGTGCGAAAGCAGATCAATCGCCTGATGTTGTTGACAAACGGGTTGAAGGCTCTGAGTTTCTATAAAAAAATCATTTTCACCTATCGGATACCAAAAAAAAACATTGCTTCTTGACCTAAGTTCTGTTTCTCCATAACGATAGAATGGCTGAATAATTCTCTTCCACTAACGTTCCAGACTTGAATCAGGAACTCTTGACGCATCAACCATCAATCTTCTCTCCTAAGGCCGTCAATATCGTGATAGGAGCAGAGAACCGTTTTTCTAGTAAGAAAACTTTTGACAATGTGTGTCCAGCATATCTTATATTTCTTTTGACTAATATGATTTGAAGAGACAATAGTTTGTCTTGTTCTTTATGCTATCTCTATAAAATCAGTTTTAAAGTTCATCTGATTTGCATCAAATCTTATTCTCATCTCTATAACTCATCTGCATTCCTTCAATATTCTCGCTTTAAGTTTTCAATTCTTTTCTCAATGGCTCATTCTTCTAACATTCCTCTAGATGCATCCATGAGGTATTCTATATCTCAATCTCATGTCCTTTCTGCAGCTACCATTGGCGCCATGTTGCAGCAAGAGAACAATAGTTTGGCTAATAAGCCAGACTCTGATGCTATCTACGACTTGGTGAGTCTCGGGACTCGCTACTCATCCTCTATTTTCGCTTTTTCCCAGTGGCTACAAGTCAAAAATCATGAGGTTGAAAAGCTTAAAGAACAAATTGTTGTACTTCAACGAATTGTTCAAGAGTCTCACACAAGGGAAGGAATCCTTCGGCAGAAGAATAAAAAGTTGAAATCTCTATTGGATTCTTCATTCCACTTGCCAGTTCCCATGGATAGGGATGACATGATATTGTATGAAGAGAATGAGCGTCTCAAATATGAGGCTAAGAACCTCAAGTTTATGTAAAAGTATTTAAAAAAATATCTCTCTATTTTTATGAACTCTGATCTATCTTTCAAGAGATATTCATAACATGCATCATACCTATTTCTCTTATAATCATACATAATCTATCTTCTGGTAAGGGTTTTGTGAATATATCTGCTGACTGATCGTGTGTGTTTGTGAACTCCAGTACTATATCGCCTTTCTGCACATGATCTCGAAAAAAATGATATCTTATTTCAATATGCTTAATTCTAGAATGTTGTATTGGATTTTTTTTTTGAAAGATTTATAACACTTGTATTATCACAGTTGATTGGAATGTGATTATACATGAGTTTAAAATCTTCAAGTTGTTGCTTCATGTAAAGAACTTGAGCACAATAACTACGTGTAGCAACATATTCTGCCTCAGCAGTAGATAGTGCAACAGAATTTTATTTTTTACTAAACGAGGAAACTAGTGCATGACCTAAGAAGTGACATGCTCCCCTAGTACTTTTTCGATCTATTTTACAACTAGTATAATCTGCATCTGTGTAACTGATAGATCGAAAGATGTGTGCCTAGGGTACCATAACCCTAAGTTAATTGTACCACTAAGATATCTAAGAATGCGCTTAACTGCAATTAAATGTGATTCTTTTGGAGATGATTGAAAGCGTGCACATAAACACACACTAAATATAATATCTAGTCTACTGGCTGTCAAATATAATAAGCTACTAGTCATACCTCGATATACCTTTGAGTCAACTGGTTTACCGGATTCATTTTTATCAAGTTTAGTAGATGGGCTCATTGGTGTTCCAGTTTCCTTCGCACCTTCCATCCCAAACTTTTTCAGCAATTCCTTAATATATTTTGATTGATGAATGTCCCATTTTTTGCTTGCTTAATTTGCAATCCGAGAAAGAATATAAGCTCTCCCATCATGCTCATTTCAAATTCTTCCTGCATAGTCTTAGCAAAAACTTGGCACATATTTTCATTAGTAGTACCGAATATTATATCATCAACATAAAATCTAAATCAAAAGAATATCATCATTTTCGTATTTAATGAAATGAGTTGTATCAATTTTTCCTCTTGAAAAGCTTTTTTCAATTAAGAAACCACTAAGTCTCTTGTACCACGCTCTAGGAGCTTGTTTGAGTCCATATAATACTTTGTGAGTTTGAAAACATGATTGGGAGAAATATGATTTTCAAAACCTGGAAGTTGCTCAACATATTTTACCTATTCCCACGATCTTCCATTTCAAGTTGTTTCTAAATATCACGTGTCCTTCTTCTTTAGATCTAAGATTAAAGAACTTAGTCTTGTCTCCCGTCATGTGTCTTGAACATCCACTATCTAAAAATCATTTATTTTTACATGTAGTACTTCATGCATACCTACAAAAGCAATTAAAAACAATTCTTGGTACCCAAGTTCTTTGGGTCCTTTATTTATTAGTATTAGAAGAAACAAGATGTTTAGGTACCCATATGGCCCTAATAGTCATTGTATGCTTTCTTCTAATAGGACAAGCAAGATAATTATGACCATTTCTATTACAAAAATTGCAAATAGCATGTGGCATATATGAAGAACTTGAGTGATTATAATAGTATCCTTTTTTAACAAAATTATTTTTATGAAAAGAATTTTGAATATTGGACTTTGATGTAGAAGGATTATCAAAGAAGTTTTTATAAGATTTGTATTTTTGTTTTGGCTTATATCCCAAGTCTGCCTTATCAAAAACACATCTTTGACTACCAAGAAGTTTTTCAAAATTTCTGTTTCCATTCGTAAAGTTTTCAATAATATTTTCTAAATCAGTTTTCTTTTTCTTCAACACAAGATTTTCATCTTTCAAAACAATACTTTCTTTTCTTAAAATATCAATTTCGTTTGTTAAAGAAGAATTTTTCTTTTTCAAAGCAGTATATTTGATACCCAATTTTTCAAATTCCTCATATAATTCTTCTAAAACATTTTGCAATTCTTCATATGAAGGATCTTCAATATTATCAAGATTTGTTACCTTAATGTCATCTTTAGCCATAAGACAAAATTTTGATGATTTTCCATTACTTGCTTCACTATCTGATCTACTTGAATCATCATCCCATGTAGCTTTCATTGCTTTTTTACCTTTGTTTCGATCTTTCTTTAGCAGAGGACAATCTGACTTGATATGACCAGGCTTATTGCATTTATAACAAATTAAAGTGTCATTTTTACCTGAATCTTTTTTGGAAAACTTTTTGAAGGATTTCCTTGGAGGAGTTTTATTTTTCTTTAAGAACTTCTGAATTCTTCTTGTTATCATCGCAACTTCTTCATCTTTGTAGTCATTTTTCTCATCTTCATCACTTTCACTTTCATGTGGAACAGCTTTAAGTGCCAAGCTCTTCTTTGATTTTCCTTCTTCTTCTCTTCTTTTCAATGTGTACTCATGGGTGATAAGTGACCCGATGAGTTCATTCATTTCAAGCTTCTTGAGGTCTCTAGTTTCAAGAATCGCTGTCACTTTTGATTCCCAACGTTTTGGTAGAGAGTTGAGAATTTTTCTTACTATCTCCACTTTGGAATAAACTTTGCCAAGAGCTGTCAAACTGTTTATGATGTTAGTAAAATGAGTGTACATACTAGAAATAGATTCATCATCATTCATCTTAAATATTTCATATTCATGAGTAAGAATATAAATTTTTGATTCCTTGACTTGAGAAGTTCCTTCATAAGTAACTTCCAAGTTATCCCAAATTTCCTTTGCTGTAGCACAAGTCATTACTCTATTAAATTCATTACCATTGAGAGCATTATATAATAATTCATAGCAGTTAAATTCAAAGTATAAAGTCTATTGTCTTCACGATTAAACTCTTCTTCTTCCTTTTTGACCTTTACTCCATCAACCACTTTTGTTGGAATATAAGGTCCATTTACAATGCATTTCCAGATTTCTCGACCTTGAGCCTGAAGGAATATTCTCATTCTAATTTTCCAGAATGAGTAATTATCTCCGCAAAAGAGTGGAGGCCGACTGCTAGATTGACCTTCACCAAATGAAGCTGCAATGTTAGCCATAAGATCTTAACTCAAAAGATAGTTAATCTTATAATAGAGCTCTAGCTCTGATACCAATTGTTACTGACCATAGGCCGCACCTATGTCACCTAACAACTGTACCTACCAGACTAGCCGGCCACCGTCTCTACCGGTGCACCGTCACCCATGGTCGGAGAGTCTTGCTTCGGTGATACAGTCACAAGCGAGAGTTCCCATGAGTGATCTGCCTGTATGAACAGTACAGGTCAACTAGCTCTGATACCAATTGTTGTCCAGATGACTAACACAAGAGGGGGGGTGAATTGAGTTGTATTAAAAAATTAACAATTATAAATTAAATATATAATATAAAATATAAAAAAAATATGAAACAGTAATAAATATAAAGAGTAAAGGTAAGAGAGAAGCAAACTCAGTATGTTAACGAGATTTGGCCTCACTACCTATGTCCTTGCCTCAAGCTACCCCTTGAGGATCCCCAAATCCACTATTCAATCTCCTTTAGGTAGAGATAGAAACCTATTACACCTTTGAGCAGCACCGCTCCAAAGAATCCGTGTAAAACACCATCTACACTTCCAATCACCTCGCACTTGGTGATTTAACTATTCCCCGTGTAGAACACCCTCTACACTTCTAATCATCTCACACTTGGTGATTTAACTATTCCCCGTGTAGAACACCTTCTACACACCCAAGGGTTATACGCACCCTCTTACAAATACAAGAGTTGATAGTAGGTAGACTATCAAAATACACTCCTCAATGAATGAGATAGAAACAATACAGCGCAACCTATATCTCTCTCAACAAGAATAAGAATTAAGGCTCAAAACTTTAGAAAAGAGAGAATGGGAGCTTTGAAGGAATGATGCAAAACTTAGCAATAGATGTGTAAGCTCTTGTTGTAATTTTTGCAAAACTCAAGTGAGCTATTTATAGGCAAATGAGTCTTCAATTTCAAATTTGAAAAGATTCACATGTCAAAGACATCATCATTCACTTTTCAAAAATTTCAAACCTAACCTTTTTACTTTTTGCATGTGACAAAAGGAGCACACTTTACTTTTCAAAAATTTCAAATCTAATCTTTTACTTTTTGCATATGACAAAAGGAGCACACTTTACTTTTCAATGTTTTCAAATAAAAACATCTACCTTTTGCATAAGTCAAGAAAAGCATCTATCACTTTTGAAAATATTCAAATAAAACATGCACATGTGAAAGATGACAATTAATCATCTTAATATTTTCAAAGTTCAAACCTTTAATCATATCATGCACATGTGAAAGATGACAATCAATTATCTTAATATTTTCAAAGTTCAAACCTTTAATCATGTCATGCATATGTGAAAGATGACAATCAATCATTTTTCAAAATTTTCAAAGTTCAAATATTTAATCATGTCATGCACATGTGAAAGATGACAATCAATCATCTTTCAAAATTTTCAAAATATTCATGCACATGTGAAAAATGTATTTTAATGTTTTATGATAAAATATTTATTTTGAGTCTTAATCATAATTTCGAATTTTTAAGAGATTTACAAAATTACTCTATGATTTTAATGTGAACTTGTTCCCTTCTTGCTCATGCTTGGTTCCTTGATGTGCTTGATTGTATTGTGTAGACAATTTGAGCTTGAGACTCCTTTATTCTTTGAATTCATTTGTTATCATCAAAATCCATGTGTAGATTTACATGAACCTTAAAACTTTGAGTTCAACAACTACACTCAACAATCTCCTTCAAATACCAACTTTGGCATCGGAGGACCCCTAGCTTCCTAAGCAACCCTCCTCACCTCTGTGCACGCATAAAGATGACGTGGAGCTTATAATACGGTGTTGCCCAAACCTGCTGAACACGACATCAACACCCATGTATAAAAAAATAATAATCTAAAAATCTAAAAATATTTGGAAAATAGATAAAAGAAAAACAAAATCAATTTAAGAAGACTATCTTGGGTTGTTTGGAAATAATTTTTATTTCAATTTTATCTCATTTCCTTCTCAAATATCAATAAAATACAAACACTTCTATAATAATCATTACGACTTTTTAAAATTAATTATTAAAATTTTTTCAATTTTTGAACGAAACACAAAAGAAAAAAAATCAATCTTTTCAAAATCTTAAATTAAACAATAATATTAAAAAATATATTCTAATAATATTTTAAATTTATAATATTTTTATTCAATTTCTTCTCTCTCCTTTTTAAAAATCTGATAAATACTTAACTTAAATGATCACACTATTATTGACAAATTATTTTTGTTATTATTTAAAAATCATCTTATTGCTATTTACAAAATTCTGATTTCAATCTCATTCTCCAAATATTTCTAAAAAAATATGAAATATTATTTTTCAAGATATAAAGTCATAGATTAAAAATGTTAATTAAGATAAACAAATAAAATTTAATGAAAATCATTCAAGAAAAAACATTTAAAAACTCTGTGAGCCACTTTAGAGTAGGGACATAATTGGTCTAGTTTTTTACAATTTGATATATATTAGTATTGTATTTTTAAAAATCGATTATGCAGTAATTATCCCTTAAACAATACTTTTGATTTTATTAATTTTGATCTGATTTTCTGTTTTTTTTTTTTTAGTTTTTTTTTTCTTCTCAATTTAAATGGTTTTTATGACAAAATATTATTAATATATATTATATTTAAAACACATAATCAATTAAATTTTCATATTCAAGATTATAATTTTTTGTTATAAATTATAATAACATTATCACAAACTCAATTATACTTTAGACCTCCAAAGGCAGCCGCAATTTGACTTTCATGTCTGAAGAGCCGCACTGTGCACAAATACTTTTGCATAGACTACACAGTAGCCTCACATTGTATTTGGATTGGGAGCCACACTTCAATACTCCAAGAGAAGTCGCAATTTTGAAGCACATGACAAAAGAGAGAAGAACACGGTCGATAGTGCGGTGCTCGTTTGGGGTCCAATGGCCGCTCCAGCCTTCTCTTCATTTCCATCTTCAACTCCATTCATCTGGTTTGATATTTTCATTCTCTATTTAATTTATAATTACATTTTATTTTGGATTTTTTTGAAATTATTAATTTAACATTATTTTTTGTTTTGATAATTAGTTGATTAATGCTTTTATTTCGCTTACTTTATAAATTGATGTTTAGTTAATTTCAAATTTTATGTTGAGGCATTGTTAATTAAATTGGTTAAGTTTCTTTTTAGCTAATTTATTTAGTGAGTCTAGTTTAGTTATTAATTTATCCTTTTGCATCTTAATTTTTACTTTTCACCCCGACATCCCAAAAAAAAAAAAAAAGAATTTGGTCCATGACTAGTGCTTTTTTGTGAAAATTTTCACTATTTTACATGAGTTTAATCCAAGCAACTTTCTTAATGAGACAATCTAAGAATTTGTTATTAATTATTAGACGATATACTCCTATACTCGAGATAACCTTTGTGCTACTTATTTTTGAATGAGTCAAGTTTTTGACATCATTGTCCAAACATTTATTACTAATTGCTATTGTTTGGACTTATGTTTTATCTCTTGGGTGAGAGATAGTTCAAATAGGTTTCTTAGAGTCACTTCAAGTACTAAGAGTAGTATACACAGTTTATAGATAGATAGCTCTTCTAATTTTTCTGACATGGTTGTACCTGCACCACGCACTCTTAAGGATTATTTGTAGCCTACTTGCACCAGTACACCATTACGCATTGTTTTACCTGATGATGCATCTAATTTTCTTATCATGTATGACATGATGTCAGTGATACCTTAGTTCCATATGATGGATTCTGAGAGTCCTTAGCAATATTTGACATACTTTGAGTTGGCTTGTACTACGATTTTTACTAGGACCATTATTGATGAATTTGTTAGACTTCGTTTATTTCCTTTTTCTTTAAAAGATAAAGTAAAAATTTGGTTTAATTCTTTGATGCCTATTTCCATTTCTAGTTGGTCTGATATGCAATGTGAGTTCTTAAAAAAAAACATTCCATTTTAGAGAACTCAATAGTTACAAGAACAAATTAGCCAGTTCAATAAAAAACCTAATGAGACTTTCTAGGTCAGTTAGGAAAGATTTAAAATTTTGGTGAAAATCTGTCAACATTACGATTTTGAATCCTAGAGGCTAGTGAACTATTTCTATATAGGTCTCACTCTAGATTGCAAGCAATTTGTTCAAACCATGTGCAGTGAGGATTTTTAAAACAAGGTACGTAATAAAGCTTTGTTATTCGTTTATTATCTTGTTGAGCGTGCACAACAATAGAACACTCGATTTGATTGAGTGTCGTCGACAACATAACCATTGCGAGGTTATCTCTAGTGGGGGCATATATGAGGTTAAGGATGATACTAATTTTCAAGCATGAATAGCTGCATTGACTAGAAGATTAGAGGTCATGGAGATGGCAGTAGAGGCATGCTTTATATGCACTGATTTAAATCACAAGGCCCAAGACTGCCCAATTATGCTAGTATTTTAAGAGAGTGTGTTTGATCAGATGCAATAAGCAAATTGAGTTAACGGAGTACAAAACTAACATTTCTCCAACACATATAATCCGAGGTGGAGGAATCACTCGAACTTCTCATGGGGAATGATCAACCTAGTCGGTCTCTGCCACCCTTTCAGTAGTCATTTCATCATGCTGCTTCTCAGCTCTAGTATCAACCTTATCAGACTCCTCACGATTGTCCTCTAGACGCACGTCTAGGATTTAAGACTCAAATAGCTACATAGAATTCTTAGCCTCAACCATCTGTTCTACCTAAGAAATCTGTCATTGACAGTATGGCACAGATAGCCAACACACTTTTGCAATTCATGCAAATTCAGGCCACTATAGATAATTATAACACTCAGATCATAAATGAGTTGTAGGGCACCATTAACAAGATAAGTATTGCGTTGACCACTTTAGAGAAGGGAAAATTATCAACACAACCACAGCAACAACAATAACAACAAATGTATAATGTCTCAAGAGAGGTTATTGAGATAGCAAATACTTTTATTTCGTTAAGAAGTGGAAATGAAGTACTCCGACCTTAGATGATCAAAGACAGACAAATAGTTGCTCTTGCACTTAAAGATATAATAGAAACAGACTAGGCAAGAAAAGAACAAGAGAAAGTGAGAATAGAGTCAAATAAGCTTGTGTGTGAAGAGATTGAAACTAGTAAAAGGTACTAACCTATGGTCCACTATCCTCAGAGATTGGCAGTTGACCAAACAAGCACAAGACTTAGACTCATAAAATTTTCAAGCAAGTGAAGATTAACATTTCACTCTTGAATGCCATTCAACAAGTCCCTACGTATGCAAAATTTTTGAAGGGCTTGTGCACATCAAAGAAAAAGCTAAATGTAAAGAATAAAGCGTTCCTAACAAAACAAGTGAGTGCATTGATATTGGGCAAGACTCCTCAAAAGTTCAGAGATTCTGGCTCTCCCAACATTTCCATTATGATCGATGAGTCATGTATTGGGAGAGCCCTATTTGATTTGGGGAGCAGTATGAAATTATTATCATTTTCAGTGTATGAGCAATTGGGATTGGGTGAGTTGAAAAAGACTTTCATTATGATACAAGATCAGTTAACGTGCCGATAGGTATTGTTGAGGACGTGTTGGTTTGGGTTGATAGATTTTACTATCCAATATATTTTATAGTTCTGGATATGCAACAATCGATCTCCACTAATTATTGTGTGCCTGTTATTCTTGGACACCCATACCTTGCTACCTTGAATGCATTGATTAATTGTCGAAATGGAGTTCTGAATCTCACATTTGGGAACATGACAGTGGAGAAAAATGTGTTCAATAATTGCAAGATGCTTAGTGGATGCAATGATTCAGAGGTGCATGAACTTGACATGGTATATGATTTTGACATTTTGGAAATGTTATCGATATACGATTCCAAGAGTGCACTTGAGGATGACTCTCCCAAGCAGTTTGAGACTCTTGTTGAGACAGTTCATTTGTCATTAAAGTTGGTAGATTAGAGGTCTAGTTGATAGTGATAGATGGGTCTCCTTAGTTATTAGATGTGAGTTACATGAGCAGTTGCATAGACTAGTCTATGAAATTCTTGGTTTGCTAGAAGTGATAAAGTCATTAGAAGAAGAACTCCAACACTGGAGTTCAAGCCACCTAATGTGTCTACACCCATTCCTTATCTGAATTATGATTTTCCTGATGAGTACCATTTTGTAGTGTTGCGTGCTACTCCATGGTTCAAGGACAATGTGAATTTTCTTGACACCGACTAGATGTCAGAACATTGGACAACTCAGAACAAGTTTAAGTTTCTTGTAGAGATAAGATTTTATTACTTCAATACTTCTTATGTCTTTGAGTATTGTACTTCAACAATTAGCGCGTCAATGTATTCCTAATGATGAGTTTGCCTCTATTTTTCACTTTTGCTATACTGGGGCTTGTGGAAGCCATTTTGCAGCTAAGAAAACTGTTACCAAAATTTTGCAAAGTGGAGTCTACTGGCCCACCATCTTTTTACCTATTGAGATTCGATATCGTGTTTTATTGGCTATTACACAGATTAAATTTTCACATGATGCTGTCAAAGATTTGAGAAAGTTGTAGATATTGGAGCTCAATGTAGCAAGGAATGAGGCCTATGATAATTATCGCTTGGCAAATGAAAGGATTAAGTCCTTGCATGATAAGAAGATCCATGACAAACATCTTATTCCTGATTAGAAAGTACTCCTCCACAATTCAAGATTTCACCTTTTTCCTAGGATGCTGCAATCAAGATGGAGTGGACCCTACATTGTAAAGGAGGCCTATTCTCATGTCATAGTAAATATTGTCAATCCAAATAATAGCAATAGCTTCACTGTCAATGGATAATGTCTCAAGTTGTTTATAACTCACTTTGATCCTAAATGAAAAGATTTTGCTTGTACAAGATCCCGCGGAAGCCTTTTGACCTTTTCCCCCTTTATGGCTTTCTCTTGTTGAATGTTGTTTTTTTTCCTCTTTAATTGTAGTTTTGCTTTGATTTTATATTTCATTTTGATTGTCTGTTTTGCTTGCTTCTTGATGTTCATTTTGTTTTCCATTGTCTAATTCATTGAGGACCATGTCTCTCACTAGTTGAGGGTAGCATCTGTGCATAGGACAACAAATTTGTTTTTTATTTTTTGTAATGTGATGTGCATTGATACACAAAGGATTGACATACACTCTATTTCTATTATTTTTTGAAATTTGAGCATCTTGTTAGACTAGTTGAGCGGAATTACTTTTGTGAAGATTTGTTTTTTCAAGTTTGAGCATAGAGCATGATGATGCATCATATTTTGTTAATATGTGACTTGAAATACTGGGAAGCTATACGCATAGAGATGAGACTTGGAAAGATTTATGTAAAATGAATGGCAAGTTTTGAAGGATATTTTGCATATGCTTACATTTGTAGTGTTCCTCATTTACTATTTATTGATTTAACATAGGAGAAATAATCTGCAAGACTACCGAGCCTTTATAAAAAAAAAAGAATCAATAAATAAACGAAATCAAGATTGAAAAAAGAAAGAAAGAAAGAAAGATGAAGGTGATCGATAAACCTTTCCTAAATTAAGGGTTAGAAACAATTACCCAAGATTTTGGAAGTTGAGTGTTCAACCTTTAAAAGTAGAGGTGGCGTGAGAACTACT
This sequence comes from Platycarya strobilacea, assembly GCA_036898215.1. Lineage (NCBI taxonomy): Eukaryota > Viridiplantae > Streptophyta > Magnoliopsida > Fagales > Juglandaceae > Platycarya > Platycarya strobilacea. The sequence continues at coordinate 22,398,833 of CM072549.1, read as the reverse complement.
CGTCCCTTGTACTTTGAGGTAGTTGCAATCATCAATGATTAATTTTAAAGTTGAAAAACCCTAGGCCAAATCATAGTCAATAAAAAGGAACACACAGTTAGTTAAATTTTATATTTAAAGCACAAGATCAATTAAATTTTCATGTTTAAGATTAAAATATTATATTATAAATTATAATAACATTATATCAAAATCAATTCCGCTTAGGCCTCTTAAGAGCATTCACAGCCCACTAGCTAAAGGACATCTTTAACTAAATTTTAGCTAAAAAACATTAAAAACCTGCTTCAATAGGCTCTCTAAAACTAAAATAAATTTAGTTTTCTCTCTCTTCGCTCTCCAAATTTAGCTAGAGGAAAGAGAAATTTAAATTACTTTTGGGACTAAATTAATTTAGTTTTCACTCCCCTTGCTCTCTTGATAGTTTCTAAATTATTTTTGGAAATTAATATTTTAATAGAGTAGCTATTGATTTGTTGAGTTTATTATTTGATGTAGTACAAAGTGGCTAGTTAAAATTTGTAAAAGTAAAATTTTAAGCCAAAATTTGACTAAACTTTAACTAGTGGGTTGTGAATACTCTAAGGCAGTCGTAATTTGGCTTTCAGTTCTGAAGAGCCACACTGTGCACTTTTAATTTTGCGTAGACTACACAGTGGCCGCACCTTGTATTTGGACAGGGTGCCAAACTTGAATACTTCAAGAGAAGTTGTAATTTTGAAGCACACGGCAAAGTAGAGAAGAACACCGTCGACGTTGCAAAGCTCATTCGGGGTCTAATTGTCACTCCAGCCTACTCTTCATTGCCACCTTCATCTGACTTGATCTTTCCATTCTCTATTTAATTTTCAATTTATATTTTACATTGGATTCATTTGAGATTATTATTTAGTATTACTTAATTTTAGTATTTTATTTTCAGAATGTTAAACACTGGTATTTTTAATTAAATTTTCTATTTTGATCATTAGTTTATTAATGCTTTTATTTCCCTAACTTTATAAAATGATGTTTAGTTAATTTTAAACTTTATATTTAATGCGTTGTTAATTAAATTGGTTTATTGAGTTTCTTCTTGATTAACTAATTTAGCAAGTCTAGTTTATTTAGTAATTTATCATTTTGCTTCTTAATTTTTTACTTTTCACCCTAACATCCAAAAATAAAAAATGTGAATATAGTCCATGACCAATGTCTTTTTGTGAATATTTACATTATTTTACACGAGTTTAATTTAAACAATTTTCCTCAGAAGACAATTTAGGAATTTATTATTAATTATTACACGATATACTCTTATTCTTGGGATAGCCTTTGTACTACTTATTTTTGAGTGAGTCAAGTTTTAGCGTCATTGTCGAAAATTTAATAATAAATATCGCTTGTTGTTTAGCAGCATCTGTATCGGTATTAAAAACCATTGCAATTTTGTCTCGATTTAAACACTAACCTAAAGCCTTTTCATAAGTTTGGAGTAAAACTTGAATGTGGTGCCATTCCTTGAGAGTAGCTCTACAAAATAGAATACTATCATCCACAAAGAAAAGGTAAGTCTGATCTTACCCCTGACAATAGCAAATGTGTTGATCCTAAATTTGCAGTTGAAGAGAGAAAGGCACTTAGGCCCTCAACACATAGAATGAAAAGGTAAGAAGACAAAGTGTCTCCTTGCCTCATTCCTCTTTCAGCTTTTAAGGTTTCTCCTACTTTTCCATTAATTGAAACTGAGTAAGTACTAAGGTGTTGCATCCATGCTCAGCCCTATCCATTTATGTCCAAAGCCCATCTTTTTTAGGATAGCCTCAACAAATCTCCACTCTATACGATCATATGCTTTTGACATGTCAAGCTTGACAGCCATTGTACCTATCTTTCCTTTTTGTTTGATTTTCATAGAATGGAGGAGCTTAGAAGTTGAGATCATACTATCAAGTGATCATATGATTTAGGATGAAAGCACTTTGAGTGTTTGAGACTATAGAGTTCAATGCCAGCTTCAATCTATTGGCCAAAACCTTGGATACTAATTTATATATCACATTACATAATCTAATTGGTCGAGATTGGTTAACATGGGATCCTAATTTATATATCACATTACATAAGCAATGTTATGGAAATAAGATTATGATGCTGAACTTGTCAATTACTCCCGCCATCATATACATGTACTAATCACAGAAAAAGTGGACCAAACTCAATGGTTTTGTACTTGTTTCTATGGTCATCCAGAATCATCCAAGAGAAGTAGCACATGGAATCTGTTATCCATGATTAAACCAAGTTTTAATCAAACTTGCTGCATTATGGAGTAACAAATAGGAAGGGTCCAATAAAAAAAAAAGTGAGAATTGATAAAGTGGTGGCCAACTCTCACTAGAGAAACATTTTAAAGCAACTCCAAGTAAAAATTGTACTTGCCAAAAGATCAAATCATAAACCCATTTTATTAAGTTTCCAATGGCAAGAGATATATATCCCCGTAAAGAAACCATCTTTTAGATTTGAAGCTGAATGGACGAAAGACGAAGAGGGAACCCCAGTATTATCCAAACTATTTGGCAGAAAAATCTGGATGGAATGGGTGGATAGCACCAGACAAAGGTTTTGGCTTCCCATGTTAACCAATTTCAGCTATAATAGTAGAATTTATCTCTTTATCTAAGGAACCACCATTCAGAAATTGTAAGATGGATGCACATACCTCCTCTCCTATGATATGTCAATATGTTTGGTAAAATTGTGCATTGAATCCATCAGGACCAAGGGCTTTCAAGGGTGCCATTTGATGTAAAGCAGTCATAATTTCTTCTTTTTTGAAAGGTTGTTGAACTGCATTATTCATATCCTTTGTAACTTTAACTGCAACATGCTTTAAACATTCTTCCAAATATTCTTCAGTGGGTCTGCTTGAAGTGAAAATATCTTGGAAATAATTGTTGAAAGTTGTTGTAATCTCCTCCTATCTGTTCCACTTTCGATCTTTCAAATTTTTTATGTGATGGATATGATTCTTCTTTTGTCTTTAAGTGGCACACAAATGAAAGAATCTGGTATTTTTGTCACCAATTTGGTACCAAGTTACGTTTGCTCTTTGTTTCCATTTTAGATCCTCTTTTTCAAATAAAATATCAAGTTATTCTTGCACTTGTTTAATTTCCATGATATTCTATTGTCACTCAACACATTGTAACTACTCTAACTTCTTAGTTTTTATTAAGATTTCCTTGTCACAGTCCTTACTTTTTGCCCTACTCCATATTGTCAGTTTTTGATAACAAGCTTTGAAATTATCCTTTTTCTGGTGCCATCCACCCGTTCCATCCAGATTTCTCTGCCAAGTAGTTTGGATAATATTGGTTCCCTCTTGGTCTTTTGTCCATTCAGCTTCAAATCTAAAAGATGGTTTCTTTACAGGGATGTATATCTCTTGCCGTTAGAAAGTTAACAAAATGGGTTTATGACTTGATCTTCTGGTAGGTAGAGTTTGTACTTGGAATTGCTTTAAAATGTTTCTTTAGTGAGAGTTGGCCACTACTCTATCAAGCCTCGCTTTCATAAAATGGGACCCTTCCTATTTGTTACTCCATGTAAAGCAACAACCTCTCCATCCAAGATCCTATAGGCCATTGTAGAATAAAACATCCATAAAGGCTTCCATTTATTTTTCAGATTTTTGTTTGCCACTCACTTTTTCATAGGAAGATAGGATCTTATTAATATCTCCCATAACGCAGCAAGCTTGATTAAAACTTGGTCTAATCATGGATAATAGGTTCCATGTGCAACTTTTCTTGGATGTTTCTTGATGACCTTAGAAACTAATACAAAACCATTGAGTTTGGTTCACTTTTTCTATAATCAGTACATGTATATGATGGTGGGAGTAATTGAAAAGTTCAACATTATAATCTTCTTTCCATAACATTGCTAGTCCACCTCTTAGCCTTATGGGTCGACCACAAAGCTACACTTGAATCCAACTTTCCTTTGGATTTGATCAAAAGAAGACTTCCCTAGTTTTGTCTACATAAGAAAAATTAAGGTGGCTTTCTTATTTCTGATTAACAAACAGAAATTATTAATTTCTCAGGGGTTCCCAAACCCCTGGCAATTCCAGCTTAAGTGTTTTGTAATACTTGGTAGGGTTGCTTAGCAACCTACGTCATCATCTCAGAATATGATTGTTATTCTTTCATATCGGCAATCTTTCCTTTCTTGAGATTGCAACATCTCATAATATGGTTGTTATTCTTGCATATTAGCAATCTTGCCTTTCTTGAGACTGCCAATCTGTGCACTATCCTCACCAGCTTCTGTGGAAGTTCTTTTAGTACCTGGCCATAAGCCATGGTCTCGATTGTTCCTTTTAGTCCTCCCCTCCTTTTCCATTTACTTTGATTAGGTACACATTGCATTTCAGTAGGCGTCTCTTGTTCTGGTGGGATTTCATCATCCATAACATGGATTGGAACGTTATTACTATCTATTGGAGGGGCTTCAGAGGTAGACAAATTGGCTGGCATAACTATCTCCTCTGTTATCTAGAAGGTTACTATCAATTCTATTATTTGCTATCAAATTGAAGGTTTGGCTATCAATTCCAGTCTCATGCTGTAAATTCTCCTTAGTTATACAGTATACTTGGCTTAATAGATTCTGATTTGTTTGGTGACTGGAGAGTTGTTGTGGGGGTCTCAGGGTCTGTTCTTCATCTTTTTGAGTTTGGGCTGAATTTCTCCCCTTATCCTCTACAGCTTCATCCACCTCTTGGATGTGGAGAATGGTATACTTTCTACTATACTAGATGTTGGTTCCTCTGTTTGCTTCATGCTCCATGAGCTACCATGAGTAAGAATACCACACTTGAAGCAAAGACGGGTAATTTTTCATACTTAATCAGGATCCATAATTTATCACCCAATAAGTTGATAAACTTCCCCCTCATCAAAGGATTTTGAATATCCAATTCTACCTTCAATCATAACTAGGGACCCCATGCCGTTCCATCCTCCTTTACATCAAGCTCTTTGACAAATCCCACTGAATTTGCTATCTGTGATCCCACATTTTTCTTCATGCAAGCCAGAGGTAAATTGTGCAATTGAATAAGAAAATATTCCTTTTGAAATTGCATCTTATGTAGTGGGGTTAAGCCATCATATGGTTTTATAAGAAGTAAACAATGATCAAACATCCATGGTTTACCTCGTAGAATTCTGTTTCTCTCAGTTTTCTTGAAAAGACATTAAGAAAATGTTTGAGCTCGGTGATGAAAAGAAAAGTTCTTTCATAATCTCCAAATCTTTCCCATCGTCGAGCTAACAATTTCTTTGTTCATAACTTTGTCTGAAAATAGTTTTGCAATGATACAATTCTCCCCTTGTTGCAGCCCTTCATCCACTAAACTCGTATCGATATGGAGAGCTTTGTTTTCTTCTTTCGAGAGGCTGAATTTCTCCCATTTTTCATTTAATTCTTCCATTCCTACTTCTTTTTGGTCGTCGTGATATCTCATTGAGCACTTCCTCATGGAAGCTACATATTTTGGTACTATGTCAGACCTATCAAGCTTCAAACTTTATGGTTGTTGTGTGGGAGAAATCATGAGCCTTCTGGGTCCAATTTGAGGTGCTTAAAAACATTCATAGAGCCCCCAAGCCCCAAGCCCAAGTGAATTCTTGAAGACTGGCCCGGAAGACCTATTGGGAACACCACACCAAGTACACACAAGGAGTGGGAATCAGGAGCAGCCAGAGCCGGTCTGTGCAGAACCCTTTAGACATTCTAAACTAATCATTACAACTTTCTAAGCTAATCATTAAAACTTTTTCAAATTTCTGAACGAAACACAAAGGAAAAAAAACTCAATCTTTTCACAATCTTAAATAAAAGAATAATATTAAAAAAATATTCTAACAATATTTTAAATTTATAATATTTTTATTCAATTTCTTCTCTCTTTTTTAAAGATATAATAAATACTTAACTCAAACAATCACACTACTAGGGTTGCAAACGATCCAAACCGAATCAAGTTTTTTGATTATTGAGTCAAGCTGGACTAAATAACTCGAGGTCGAGTCAAGTTGAGAGTTTGCCAAGTCGAGCTGAGTTCGAATTGATCAAAGACAATTTCAAGTAGAATCGAGTAATTTATCAGTCTTTATTTTTAATCTTTAACGAGCTACATGAACTGAGCCGAACTAAGTTGACTAATTACCCGACTTGCTTATTCTTTATAAATATTTGACTTAAACGAGCTGCATGAATCGAGTAATGTTTCTTTTGTAAACTTAATACATCATTATTTTAAAGTAACAAATTATGTTATACATAAAATAACCAAATATATTACTTATACAAAGTATTAAACATGATATATATAACACATAAAATATTGACAAAATATTTTTATTATTATTCACAAATCATCTTATTACTATTCACATTATTCTCATTTCAGTCTTATTCTCCAAACATTTCTAAAAATAATATGAAATATTATTTTTCAAAATTTGTAGTCGTAGATTTAAAATGCTAATAAAGATACATAAATAAAATTTAATGAAAATCATTTAAGGAAAAATATGTAAAAAAAAAAACTCTGTGAACCACTTCAGAGTAGGGATGTTAATTGGTCTAATATGGTCTAGTTTTTGACAAAAGTTATGACTGAATCAATATGTACTGGTATTGTATTTTCAAAAATCGATTACACACCAATTACTCCCTAAACTTGTACTTCCAGTTTTAGCAATTCCGGTCCGATTTTTGAGTTTTATTTTTAAATATTTTTTCTCAATTTAAATGGTTCTTATGACAAAATGTTTTTAATATATATTTTATATTTAAAGCACTGATCAATTAAATCTTCTTATTTAAGATTAAAATTTTATATATTAAATTATAATAACATTAGCATAAACTAAATTTCGCTTAGGCCTCTGAAGAAAGCTGCAATTTGGCTTTCAATTCTGCTACACTATGCACTTTTAATTTTGTGTAGACTACAAAGTAGCTGCACCTTATATTTGGACTCGGCACCACACTTCAATACTCCAAGAGAAGTCACAATTTTGAAGCACACGACAAAGTAGAGAAGAACATAGTAGACGTTGCAGAGCTCGTTCAGGGTCCAATTGCCACTCCATCCTACTCTTCATTGCCATCTTCGTTTGACTTTATCTTTCCATTCTCTATTTAATTTCAATTTACATTTTACACTGGATTTCTTTGAGATTATTAATTTAGCATTACTTAATTTTAGTATTTTATTTTCAGCATGTTAAACACTGGTATTTTTAATTAAATTTTCTATTTTGATTATTAGTTGATTAATGCTTTTATTTCACTTACTTTATAAATTTGTGTTTAGTTAATTTCAGATTTTATATTTAATTCGTTGTTAATTAATTGGTTTATTGAGTTATTTTCTTGGTTAATTAACTTAGCGAGTCTAGTTTATTTATTAATTTAGCATTTTGCATCTTAATTTTTTACCTTTCATCCTAACATCCAAAATTCAAAAATATGAATATAGTTCATGACCAATGCCTTTTTGTGAATATTCACACTATTTTACATGAGTTTAATGTAAATAATTTTCCGAGACGATTTAAAAATTTATTTTTAATTATTACACGACATGCTCCTATGCTTGAGATAGCTTTTGTGCTACTTATTTTTGAGTGAGTCAAGTTTTCAGTGCCATTGCTAGAAAATTGACTGACTTAAATTTGAACTCTTTTTTTTTTTAATAAAAACTAAAAAAAAGAAAGAAAAAGAAATTCTTGTTATTTTTACTTTTGATTGCATGATTCACTTGTCATGTGTGAGAGATAGTTCAAATAGGTTGTTTAGAGTCACGTCAAGTACTGAGAGTAGCATATACAACTTAGAGATAGATAGCTCTTTTGATTTTTCTAACATGGTTGCACATGCACCACGTACTCTTAAGGATTATATGCAGCCTGCTCACGCCACTACACCATTATGCATTGTTTTACCTAATGATGTACCTAATTTTTCCATTAAGCATGGCATGATGCTAGTAATACCTTAATTCCACGAGATGGATTCTGCGAGTTCTTACTAGTATTTGACAGACTTTGAGTTGGCTTACACTACATTTATTACTAGGACGATTACTGATAAATTTGTTAGACTTAAGTTTATTTCCTTTCTCTTTAAAGGATAAAGTGAAAATTCATCTCTAGTTGGTCTGATATGTAGCGTGAGTTCTTACAAAAAAAAATTCCATTTTAGAGAACTAAGTTCTTACAAGAACAAATTGGCCAATTCAATTAGAATCTTGATGAGACTTTCTAGGTTAGCTGGAAAAAGATTTAAAGATTTGGTGAATATCTTTTCACATCACGATTTTGATTCCTAGAGGCTAGTGAACTATTTCTATATGGGTCTCACTCTAGATTGCAAGCAATTTATTCAAATCATTTGCAATAAGAAATTTTTTAACAATGAACCTGATGAAACTTTGTCATTTTTTATTATCTTGTTAAAAGTGCACAACAATGGAACACTCGAACTAGTTGAGTGTCATCGACAGCACAGCCAATGAGGGGCTCTCTCTAGTGGGGGCATCAATGGGATTAAGGATGACACTGATGTTCAAGCCCGAATAGTTACAATAACTAGAAAACTAGAAGTCATGAAAATGGATCCCCACTGCTTACGTCCTCGCCTCAAGCTACCCCTTAAGGATCCCCGAATTCACTATTCAATTTCTTTTAGGTGGAGATAGAAACCTATTACACTTTTGAGCAGCACCGCTCCAAAGAATCCGTGTAGAACACCCTCTACACTTCTAATCACCTCACACTTGGTGATTTAACTATTCCCCGTGTAGAACACCTTCTACACACACAAGAGTTATACACACCCTTTTACTTATACAAGAATTGATAGTTGGTAGGCTATTAGAATACACTCCTCAATGAGTGAAATAAAAATAATATAGCTCAAATTATATCTCTCAAAATGAACAAGAGTTAAGGCTCAATGCTTAGAGAAGAGAGAATGAAAGCTTTGAATGAATGTTGTATGCTCTTGGTGTTGTAAATATGAAACTCTCAAATGATCTATTTATAGGCATATGAGACTTCATATTCAAATTTAAAAAGATTCACATGTCAAAGACATTATCATTCACTTTTCAAAAATTTCAAACCTAATCTTTTTACTTTTTGCATGTGACAAAATGAGCACACTTTACTTTTTAAAAATTTCAAACCTAATTTTTTACTTTTTGCATATGACAAAAGGAGCACACTTTACTTTTCAAAATTTTTAAATAAAGACATCTACCTTTTTCATAAGTCAAAAAAAGCATCCATCACTTTTAAAAATATTCAAATAAAACATGCACATGTGAAAGATGACAATCAATCATCTTAATATTTTCAAAATTCAAACCTTTAATCATGTTATGTACATGTGAAAGATGACAATCAATTATCTTTCAAAATTGTCGAATTTAATTTTCAAAATATCCATGCACATGTGGAAAATGTATTTTAATGTTTTATGATAAAATATTAATTTTGAGCCTTAATCCTAATTTCGAATTTTTAATATATTTACAACATTACTCTATGATTTTAATGTGAATTTGTTCCCTTCTTGCTCATACTTGGTTCCTTGATGTGCTTGATTGTATTGTGTGGACAACTTGAGTTTGAGACTCCTTTATTCTTTAAATTCATTTGTTATCATCAAAATCCATGTATAGATTTACACGAAACTTGAAACCTTGAGTTCAACAATCTCTCCCTTTTTGATGATGACAAATACTTGATAAAACCTGAAACCTGTGTTAATACTTAAGCTCCTCCTGAGAATGTGCGTTAGTTTTTCAAGTAAAATATAAATATAATTCCAAGCATATATAACAAGTTTAGCAACTTAAACAATATTAATGTTCTAGTCTAAAACTTCTCCCCCTTTTGGCATCATTAAAAAGGAATCATAATTAGCTCAATAAGATATATTCCTACAATAACCAATAGACAAATAAAACGCTGCGTTAGTAGAGACTCTAGAGAATTCGGTGCGTAACCACACGTGTTCGACAAAACCTGCAAAGGTTGGAGGTCTAGTTTCGGTAATTTGGTGCGGAAGGAGATTTTGTAAAGAGCTGAATAATTGAAACCACCCGTGCCTGACAAAACCTGCAAAGGCTGGAGGCGTAGCTCTGACAATTCAGTGCAGAGATTTGATCTGCTTGATGTTGCTGAAAAATGAGATATTATCATGATTTGTAAGCTTGTCTTATTCTTATTTCCGTTTCTATAAGAGCAATCCTTAGTTTTATCTATTTTGCATCAAGTTTTCTTCTCATCTTTGCAATTTACTTGCATTCTCATTCTACAATTTTTCAATGGCTCGTAGATTTCCCTTCAGTGCTTCTCTTGATCAAGATTTGAGGTATCCTTCGCCTCAGTCTCAATCTATTTCTGCATCTGTCGTGGGTGCCATGAAGCAAGAAGAGACTGATTTAGCTAATAAATCAGATTATGATGCCATTTACGAGCTTGTGGGTCTCGGAACTCGATACTCATCATCTATCGTCGCGTTTTCTGCTTGGTTGCAGTCCAAAACTCGCGAAATTGAGACGTTTAACGAGACTGTTTCTATACTTCAACGACTTGTTTATAAGTTAAACAAAACAAATAGTAGAGTTAAAGCAACAGAATAAGGATTTGAAATCCTTGCTTACCTCTTCATTTCGATTGCCTAATCCTTTAGACAAGGATGGCATGATGATTTATGAGGAGCAAATGCATTTGAAAGATGAGGCTAAACGTCTCAAGTTTCTGTAGGTCATTTAAGATAATGAAATAAAAGTATCTAGCAGATATCCATGGCATGCATCATTCCTATTTCTCTTCTAATCATGCATAGTCTATCTTCTGGTAGGGGTTTTGTGAAAATGTCTGCCAATTGATCATGTGTACTAGTGAATTCTAATACAATATCGCCCTTCTACACATGATCTCTAAGAAAATGATATCTGATTTCAATATGTTTGGTCTGAGAATGTTGTATTGGATTCTTTGAAAGATTTATAGCACTTGTATTATCACATTTGATTGAAATGTGATTGTACATAAGTTTAAAATCCTCAAGTTGTTGTTTCATGTAAAGAACTTGAGCACAACAACTACCCGCAGCAACATATTTTGCCTCAGCAGTAGATAGTGCAACAGAATTTTATTTTTTTACTAAACCAGGAAACTAGTGCACGACCTAAGAAGTGACATGCTCCACTAGTGCTTTTTCGATCTATTTTACAGCCGCATAATCTGCATCTGTGTAGCTAATTAGATCAAAAGATGTGTGCTTAGGATACCATAACCCTAAGTTAATTGTACCACTAAGATATCTAAGAATGCGCTTAATTGCAATTAAATGTGATTCTTTTAGAGATGATTGAAAGCGTGCACATAAGCACACACTAAACATAATATCTGGTCTACTGGCTGTTAAATATAATAAGCTACCAATCATACCTCGATATACCTTTGAGTCAACTAGTTTACCGGTTTCATCTTTATCAAGTTTAGTGGATGGGCTCATTGGTGTTCCAGTTTCCTTAGCACCTTCCATCCCAAACTTCTTTAACAATTCCTTAATATATTTCGATTGATTGATGAATGTCCCTCTTTTTGCTTGCTTAATTTGCAATCCGAGAAAGAATGTAAGCTTTCCCATCATGCTCATTTCAAATTCTTCCTGTATAGTCTTAGCAAAAACTTGGCACATATTTTCATTAGTAGCACCAAATATTATATCATCAACATAAATCTGAATCTAAAGAATATCATCATTTTTGTATTTAAGGAAAATAGTTGTATCAATTTTTCTTCTTGAAAAGCCTTTTTTAATCAAGAAACCACTGAGTCTCTCGTACCATGCTTTAGGAGCTTGTTTGAGTCCATATAGTGCTTTTGTGAGTTTGAAAACATGATTTGGAGAATTATGATTTTCAAAACCTGGAGGTTGCTCAACATATACCTCTTCATTTATAAAACCGTTTAAAAAAGCACTTTTAACATCCATTTGAAAAACTTTGAAATCTTTATAACAAGCATATGCAAGTAGCATTCGAATAGTTTCTAATCTTGCGACTGGTGCATTTGTCTCATCATAATCGATTCCTTCTTCTTGATTGAAACCTTGGGCTACAAGTCAAGCCTTATTTCTAGTAATGACTCCAGACTCATCTTTCTTGTTTCTAAAAAGCCATTTTGTTCCAATAATAGTATGATTTTTGGGTCTAGGAACAAGTGTCCAAACATCATTTCTTTCAAATTGATTAAGCTCTTCTTGCATAGCTAGAATTCAAGATTCATCAAGAAGTGCTTCATCAATATTTTTAGGTTCAATCTGAGATAGAATAGCAGTATGATTGCAAATACTTCTAAAAGATGATCGAGTGCTTACACCTCGTGAAAGTTCTCCCAGAATTTGTTCCACTGGATGATCTTTTACAAATTTCCACTCTTTAGTTGCATCTTGTCTTAAATTTTGATGATCTTTCCTGATGTCTCCATGTTGGACTTCCTCTATTGTGTTCTCTTTGTTGAGATTGAGACTTTCCGTATTATTTATACCTCCTGTTTCTTCATCAATGGATTTCTTGGAGAGTAGAAAATTAGATTCATCAAATACTACATGCATAGATTCTTGTACAGTCAAAATCTTTTTATTGAATACTCTATAAGCTTTACTATTAGTAGAATACCAGAGAAAGATACCTTCATCAGATTTTGCATCAAACTTGCCTAAATTATCCCTGTCATTTAAAATAAAATATTTGCATCTAAATACATGAAAGTAACCAATGTTGGGCTTTTTCTCATTCCAAAGCTCATAGGGGGTTTTATTTAATTTAGACCTTAGCATAACTCTATTTATAACATAAGATGCAGTACTTACCGCTTCGGTCCAAAAATAACTAGGCAAATTGTTCTCATTGAGCATTGTTCTTGCTATCTCTTGAAGAGATCTATTTTTCCTTTCTACTACCCCATTTTGTTGAGGAGTTCGAGGAGCAGAAAAATTATGCACAAAACCATTTTCATCACAAAATGTTTCAATATTTTTATTAACAAACTCTTTTCCCCTATCACTTCGGATACTTGAAATAGTATAACCCTTTTTATTTTGAATTCTCTTGCATAACTTGGTAAAAGTATTATGTGCCTCATCTTTATGAGCAAGAAAGATGACCCAAGTATATCTAGAGAAATCATCAACAATAATAATTGCATAATATTTTCCTCCTAAACTTACAACTCTATTTGATCCAAAAAGATCCATGTGTATCAGTTGCAGTGGTCTAGTAGTGGAAATATGTTTCTTGGTTTTAAAAGAAGTTTTTGTTTGTTTACCAAATTGGCATGCATCACAAATTTTGTCTTTAAGAAAATTTGTCTTTAGTAAACCTCTCACAAGATCATTTTTTGAAAGTTTGAAAATAAGTTCCATGTTGGCATGACCTAGTCTTCTATGCCATAACCAATTAGTTTCATTTTGAGCTGAAAAACAAATCGCATCTTGTGAGGTAATTTCTTCAAAATCAATTGTATAAACATTGTTACTTCTAAAAGCAATAAAACAAATATTACAATCATAATCATTCAAAATAATGTACTTACCCATTTTGAAAGTAACTGTAAATCCTTTATCACATAATTGACTTATGCTTAAAAGATTATGTTTTAAACCTTCAACAAGTAGAACATCTTCAATTATGAGAGAAGACTCATTACCAATTTTACCTATTTCTACGATCTTCCCTTTGAGTTGTCTCCAAATGTCACGTGTCCTTCTTCTTTAGATTTAAGATCAAAAAATTTAGTCTTGTCTCCCGTCATGTGTCTTGAGCATCCACTATCTAAAAACTATTTATTTTTGTTCGTGGAAGACTTCATGCATACCTATAAAAATAATTAAAATGATTTTTCTTGGTACCCAAGTTCTTTGGGTCCTTTATATAAAGTATTAGAAGAAACAAGATTTTTAGGTACCCATATGGTCCTAATAGTTATTATATGTTTTCTTCTAATAGGTCAAGCAAAATAATTATGATCATTTCTATTACAAAAATTGCTAATAGCATGCGACATATATGAAGAACTTGAGTGATTATAATAGTATCATTTTTTAACAAAATTATTTTTATGAAAAGAATTTTGAATATTGGACTTTGATGTAGAAGGATTATCAAAGAAGTTTTTATAAGGTTTGTATTTTTGTTTTAGCATATATCCCAAGCCTGCCTTGTCAAACACACATCTTTGACTACCAAGAAGTTTTTCAAAATTTCTTTTTCCATTCGTAAAGTTTTCAATAATATTTTCTAAATCAGTTTTCTTTTTCTTCAACTCAAAATTTTCATCTTTCAAAACAATACTTTCTTTTCTTAAAATATCAATTTCGTTTGTTAAAGAAGAATTTTTCTTTTTCAAAACAGTATACTTGATACCCAATTTTTCAAATTCTTCATATACCTCTTCTAAAACATTTTGCAATTCTTCATATGAAGGATTTTCAATATTATCAAGATTTGTTACCTTAATGTCATCTTTAGCCATAAGACAAAGATTTACTGATTCTCCATTACTTGCTTCACTATCTGAGCTACTTGAATCATCATCCCCTGTAGCTTTCATTGCTTTTTTGCCTTTGTTTCGATCTTTCTTTAGCAGATGACAATCTAACTTGATATGACCAGGTTTATTGCATTTATAACAAATTAAAGTGTCATTTTTACCTGAATCTTTCTTGGAAAACTTTTTGAAGGATTTCCTTGGAGGAGTTTTATTTTTCTTTAAGAACCTCTGAATTCTTCTTGTTATCATCGCAACTTCTTCATCTTTGTCGTCATTTTCCTCATCTTCATCACTTTCACTTTCATGTGGAACAACTTTAAGTGCCAAGCTCTTCTTTGACTTTCCTTCTTCTTCTCTTCTTTTCAATGTGTACTCATGGGTGATAAGTGACCCAATGAGTTCATTCACTTCGAGCTTCTTGAGGTCTCTAGCTTCAAGAATCGCTGTCACTTTTGATTCCCAACATTTTGGTAGAGAGTTGAGAATTTTTCTTACTATCTCCACTTTGGAATAAACTTTGCCAAGAGCTGTCTAACTGTTTATGATGTTAGTAAAACGAGTGTACTTACTAGAAATAGATTCATCATCATTCATCTTAAACATTTCATATTCATGAGTAAGAATATAAATTTTTGATTCCTTGACTTGAGAAGTTCCTTCATAAGTAACTTCCAAGTTATCCCAAATTTCTTTTACTGTAGCGCAAGTCATTACTCTATTAAATTCATTACCATTGAGAGCATTATATAATAAATTCATAGAAGTTAAATTCAAAGTATAAAGTCTATCGTCTTCACGATCAAACTCTTCTTCTTCCTTTTTGACCTTTACTCCATCAACCACTTTTGTTGGAATATAAGGTCTATTTACAATGCATTTCCAGATTTCTCGACCTTGAGCCTGAAGGAATATTCTCATTCTAACTTTCCAGAATGAGTAATTATCTCTGCAAAAGAGTGGAGGCCGACTGCTAGATTGACCTTCACCAAATGAAGCTACAATATTAGCCATAAGATCTTAACTCAAAAGATAGTTAATCTTATAACAGAGCTCTAACTCTGATACCAATTGTTGCCTAGATGACTAACACAAGAGGGGGGGTGAATTGAGTTGTATTTAAAAAATAACAATTATAAATCAAATATATAATATAAAATATAAACAAAATATAAAACAACAATAAATATAAAAAGTAAGGGTAAGAGAGAAGTAAACTCAGTATGTTAACGAGGTTCGGCCCCACTGCCTACGTCCTCGCCTCAAGCTACCCCTTGAGGATCCCCGAATTCACTATTCAATCTCCTTCAGGTGGAGATAGAAACCTATTACACTTTTGAGCAGCACCGCTCCAAAGAATCCGTGTAGAACACCCTCTACACTTCTAATCATCTCACACTTGGTGATTTAACTATTCCCCGTGTAGAACACCTTCTACGTACACAAGAGTTATACACACCCTTTTATTGATACAAGAATTGATAGTGGGTAGGCTATCAGAAAACACTCCTCAATGAGTGAAATAAAAACAATACAGCGCAAACTATATCTCTCAAAATGAACAAGGGTTAAGGCTCAATGCTTAGAGAAGTGAGAATGAAAGCTTTGAATGAATGTTGTATGCTCTTGGTGTTGTAAATGTGAAACTCTCAAATGATCTATTTATAGGTATATGAGACTTCATATTCAAATTTAAAAAGATTCACATGTCAAAGACATTATCATTCACTTTTCAAAAATTTCAAACCTAATCTTTTTACTTTTTGCATGTGACAAAATGAGCACACTTTACTTTTCAAAAATTTCAAACCTAATTTTTTACTTTTTGTATATGACAAAAGGAACACACTTTACTTTTCAAAATTTTCAAATAAAGACATCTACCTTTTACATAAGTTAAGAAAAGCATCCATCAGTTTTGAAAATATTCAAATAAAACATGCACATGTGAAAGATGACAATCAATCATCTTAATATTTTCAAAATTCAAATTTTTAATCATGTCATGCACATGTGAAAGATGACAATCAATCATCTTAATATTTTCACAATTCAAACCTTTAATCATGTCATGCACATGTGAAAGATGACAATCAATCATCTTTTAAAATTTTAAAATTTAATTTTCAAAATATTCATGCACATGTGGAAAATGTATTTTAATGCTTTATGATAAAATATTAATTTTGAGCCTTAATCCTAATTTCAAATTTTTAAGAGATTTACAACATTACTCTATGATTTTAATGTGAATTTGTTCCCTTCTTACTCATACTTGGTTCCTTGATGTGCTTGATTGTATTGTGTGGACAACTTGAGCTTGAGACTCCTTTATTCTTTGAATTCATTTGTTATCATCAAAATCCATGTATAGATTTACACGAAACTTGAAACCTTGAGTTCAACAACAGAGTATAAAACAAGCCTTTCTCCAACACATATAATCTGAGGTGGAGGAATCACTTGAACTTCTCATGGGGAATTATCAGCTTGGTTGGTCTCTATCACACTTTCAGTAGTCATTTCATCATGCTGCTCCTCAGTTCCAGTATCAGCCTTATCAGACTCCTCACAGTTATCCTCTAGCTGCAGCTCCAAGATTTAAGACTTAGATAGTTGCACATAATTCTTAGCCTCCACCATCTTTTCTATTGAGGAAATCTCTCGACGATAGTATTGTATAGATGACCAACACACTTCAATATTTCATGCAAATTCAGGCCACCACAAATAATTAGAACACTTGGGCCATAAATGACTTGAAGGGAAATTCTCAGCACAACCACAACCAAATCCTCAAGTATACTGGTAATAATAACATCAAGTGCATAATGTCTTAAAAGGTTATTGAGACAACAAAGACTATTATTTCGTTAAGAAGTGGAAAGGAAGTATCTCGACCTGAGATGACCAATGTCACAATCCGGATTTTTAAATATCCGTTTAATTTTCATGTGTGGCATAATAATTGAAGGTTGATCAAATAAGAAATAATATAATAAAGAAAATACTTATAATTGTATACTGGAAGGTTAGGAGTAGGATTGGGTACAATGGTGGCTTGTTTTATATGAAAAAAGTGTTTAACCCGAGATCTCGCTCGACTCTCGCTTGATGTTTGGCTTGAGCGAGATACAGGGAGAGATTTGATGTCTTTTGGTAGAACGACCATAACTTTCTCATGTGATATCGGCTTTGAGTGATTTAAGAGGCTATAGAAATTTAAGAGGAATATCTACAACTTTTATATTTTAAGTTATAAGAGATATGGATTTAATCAAATACAAAATGAAGATGGAAGTGGCAGATTTGAATTGGAGATAGATAGGCATTGACTTTAAAGTTGACTAAAGACTTTGAATAAGATTAATTTTTTGGATTATTTTCTCAATTAGCCTAAGATCTAGAAAAGTGTGTATATATGTGGAAAATGAAGAGATTTTATTTAGGAAATTTCGTGTGAAACAAGAAGGAATATCTACCAAACACTTGGTGTGTCCGGATTGGTATTCTCAGGCTTATCTGTTGACGTTTAGTAGAAAAATTATAACTTGATCATATGAGCTCAGAATGAAGTGATTCTCGTTTCTATAGAACCTTAAGATATATATTCGACCATGTGAAGAAAATTGTGATTGGCTATCAATTTCTCTGAGATCTTAAATGTGTAGGAGTATGTGTCATGAGGAGATGAGTTGATCTAGAAACCTTGATGGGTAAGAAAATAAAGGAAAATAAATGGAGAATTCGGATTGAGTTTCAAGGGTGATTTTGACATGTTTTAGTGTATTAAACATATCTCTCTCATTTCATTTAGGAATAAGGTGATTCAAAATTCTATAGAATTTTAATAGGATAATCTAAAACTTTCATGTTGTGTGTTTTTGAAGAATCGAAATATATCATGGACTTATTTGGGATTAAAGTGGACGGATACACCCCATGGGAAGAAAATATCATACTACTTTATCTTTTCCTTTCATGTGCTGGAATGATTCTAACCATCGATCAAGATATGCATATAAGTGGTACAAACATGACCCTTAGATGGAAATAGGACCAACTAAGCCTAAGCTCTAGGGGTGATGATGAGCCTAAAGAGCTTGGAAGCTCATACATGACTCTAAGGGTGGAAACTGGTTACCTTGAGAAAAATCTATCCCCTTATGCCTAAGATTTCGCCCCTCCCTCATCTATATATATATAGATATATATGTAGTGGTTCTCTTATTTCCCTAGAGCAAGAACACATAGCTAGCTTGAAAAGAAACAAAGAAAAGCCTTCCTAAAAACCCTTGAATCTCCAAACACTACCATAGTGTGCTATTGAGTAAGTTTGCAGAGAAATTTTAAGGAGCTTGGTTCAATCACAACTTCAAGTTTTGGAAAAACTTTTAAGTATACAATTTAACCTAATATTGGCATAGAATAAGTGAATTAATGATTAAATCACGTATATTACTTGTTTAAGCATAATCATTGTTTATAGGATTGAAATGAAATCTATGAGATTATAGATTCTTTTCTTGGTCATGGAAAATGCTAAGAAAATTATGAGAACATAGATTTATATTTTAATAAGTAAAAATAAGATTTATGTAAAAAGATTGCATATTTTAGATTGAAAAATCTTATGAGCCGTGATCTCGCTCGACCCATGGATCGAGTGAAGAACAAAATAAACCTTCGCTAAACTCTCACTCGATATTCTGCTCGAGCAAAGTGCAACCTGAGACTTCGCTCTACTTTTGCTCTATATCTGGTTTGAGCGAGATACTCTCATTGCTTCTAGCTTGACTCTGGCTCATTGTCTGGCTCGAGCGAAGTGCAACCTGAGACTTCGCTCGACTCTCGCTTGATATCTGGCTCGAGCGAGAGACACTTTATGTTTAAATTCAATGCTTTTCTTTACATAACATCTATGATCCAAATAAGAAAAGTTATCTATGAAAAATAAGTATAGTCTATATGATATATGATGTATTGGATGTGCATACATCATAAAGTTTAAAAGTACATGCATGTCCTAGTATGCGATGGGTTTTAAGAAAGAATGACATGGCATGTATTTGAGAAACATTCATAAGTATAAGAAATGAACAATTAAGAATAAGATCTATGAATAAGTTAGACACGTTATGATGGGGACCAACGATATGCTCGTATGACTGACGTGCCGACAGGAATCTAAACCTGTCGAGGATATGAAAACCTGTAAGGACCTAAGCCTGTCGAGTATTTGAAAACCGGCAGGGACCTAAACTTGTTGAGTATTTGAAAACTAGCAGGGACCTAAGCCTGTTAAGTATTTGAAAACCGGCAGGGACCTAAACCTATCGAGAATATGAAAACCGGCAGGGTCCTAAGCCTATCGAGGATGTGAAAATCGACAGGGACCTAAGCTTGTCGATGATACGAAATAAGAAATATTCGATAGAGACGCATGTCGATGATACGAAACAAATAAGACACACAATGTTACGAAAGAAAAGAAATAAAAGTTAAGTACGATAGAATGAGTCCATAAAGAATATAAATTTAAGTCATGCATGATTCTCACAAAGCATTTTTATAAGATATGTCTCTGAACATTGACATGTATGATAAATTCTTATGTCATCTATGCCATATTTCATTGACTGTGTACTTACTGAGATTTCTTGAAAATCTCACCCTATTATATTTTATATATCATTCCTTATGGAATGATAGACGATGTTGCAGGAGTAAATAAATTGTCATAAGACTCAGATATCACAGGAAATTTTGAGGAGCCCCGAGAGTCTTACAGAATACTCATTTCCTAAGGAAATGATCTTACGTATGTGATCAAATGGAATAGCAAGGATATCGGATGACAGTAAGAGATGATATTTGTTAGAAGAAAACTAACTGGGATATATAAGTTCTGAATTTGATATGCTTTGATAAATGAAAAATTATGAAGGATATAGTTTTAATATGCCATGTGATTTATTTATGTAAGAGTAAGATCTCTTTGCATGTACTGAAGATTTACCTATTTTCGTTGCGTTCTGCATTACACTTAATTAGTAAGTTTAGGTGCATGCATAGTTTTCAAAAAAACAATCGAGACGTTACAGAATGGTATCAGAGCAATACGACTCTGGTTAAACTATAAATGTCCTAAGAAAAATGATCACATAGTATTAAGATAGGTTTTGATTTGATTGAGAAAGGCTTAAACCCTGGAAAAGAGTTATTCAAGTGGGTTTCTCTCATGGAATTGTAAATGTCTTGGATTTTAAATATCAGAATTTCTAAGATAGATTATGTGATAGAAGTAGAAATTGACAATGTGGTTGATGTCGACATCATTAATGACAAGGTTAAGTTGATGACAAAGTGTGATGCATGTTTTGTTGACTTTGGAATGATGAGGTTTATTGTATGGTGGTATACAGGGATGTAAAGTATATGTGGATTCTTAATGTCCTTATGGTGATATTTGACGAAACATTTGGTGGATGCTATCAAGTGGTAAAGAATTTCTCTTTCGGAGTTGTGAATTTGAGGTTAATCGATCAACGTGATAGCTTTCTATTGATGGAATTTGAGCTAATTTTCTTAATAATAGCATGTTAAATATTAAGTTCTGGTAGAAGGATATTACAATCAAGAATGACATAAATGTTTTAAAAGTGGTAGGCTTGAATTTTATTGACCCGGACTGTTGTTGTAATATCGAGGTTTGGAAGAAAACGTCATAGTATAAGTGATCTCTTTGGAAAGTAATAAAACTGAAGTCCTAAAATTTGAGGAGTTGCAAGATAGTTTAAAGAATGAAAGGTTACAAGTTTATCGATTTTATAAAATTCTTGAAAATAATTCCTAAATTAGGTAAAGTTTTAGCATTTTGGAGACTTGATTTGTAATAAGACTTGAATTTTGGGGCACAGACCACGTGTGTTAGTTTAATTTGTGTTGGAAATTGATGAGTTTATAATAATCAAGACAAGATGGAATATAGTTGAATGATGGATATAATAATTTTTAAGGAAATACTTCCTTAAGGATTAAAAGTATAGATTTGATTAGTGTTCTTTTATGAATGAGGAAATAAATTTTGAAGGTATAAGTTCAGATGAGGAAATTGGTAAGAATGAACTATTTGTACGCAAGCAAAATATTGATCTTGAGTAAGAACACAAGATATCTGCAAGTATATAGCCTTGAGAAATGTCGTTTTCGGTTCCATTTTTATGTGATTTGATATATGTTAAGGTTATCTATGTGGTAAATTATTAGAATATGCAGCATAAACATGATGCAGGAATTGATCAGAGGCTTAAATTACATCGTTTTGAAGGAATCAATAGAGATTTGGAGTTTTACTAAGAGGAAAATTTTGTTTGTGATTAACGTAGAAGATGGTTTTTAAGTTATAAAAGAGAGAATATGAATGAACATTTAGTTGAAAAAGCATGGAAAGTGATTGAGGTCAGTTTAGTTTACTAAATGTTGGATTTTGCTGGAGGATGTAATAAGATTCTTGGAAAAAGTGAGGGTTCTAAAATTACTCTTATGCTTTAGGAGTTTTAAACGGGATGTGCCAAGAGAAAAGAGTAGTATTGGAGGCCATGTTGGCATTACTAATTATATGATTTTTCTAAGTATACATTGAGTGATACTCTAATATTAAGGTTGAACTCTCAAATTTCGAGGACAAAATTTATTTTAAGGGGGGAAGAATGTCACAACCTGGATTTTTAAATATCCGTTTAATTTTCATATGTGGTATAATCAATTGAAAGTTGATTAAATAAGGAATAATATAATAAAGAAAAGACTTACAATTGTATGTTTGAAGGCTAGGACTAGGATTGGGTACAATGGTGGCTTGTTTTATGTGAAAAAGTGCCTAACTCGAGATTGGGTACCAAACACTTGGTGTGCCCAAATTAGTATTTTCGGGCGTATCTGTCGAATTTTAGTGAACAAATCATAACTTCATCATATGATTTTAGAATGAAGTGATTCTAGTTCCTATAGAACCTTGAGACGTATCTCTAGAATTTTTATGTTTTGGATTTTTGAAAATAAATAACAGATAAAAGACTAAATCTGGTGTGAAGTGGATGGCTCTGGGTTGAGTCCAATTGATAAACGACTTAGATGAATTATCCTATATTTGGCCATGTGAAGAAAATTGTGATTGACTATAAATTTTCCTGAGGTCTCGACATGTGTAGGAGTATGTGAAAATCGGCAAGGACCTGAGCCTGTCAAGTATTTGAAAACCGACAGGGACCTAAGCCTGTCGAGTATTTGTAAACCACCAGGGATCTAAGCCTGCCCAGTACTTGAAAACTGATAGGAACCTAAAACTGTCGAGTATTTATAAATCGGCAGGGACCTAAGCCTGTCGAGAATGTGAAAATCGGCAGAGACCTAAGCCTATTGAGGATATGAAAACCGGCAGGAACCTAGGCCTGTCGATGATATGAAATAAGAAATATTCAATGGGGACACCTGTTGATGATACGAAACAAGTAAGACACATAATGTTATGAAAGAAAAGAAAGAAGAGTTAAGTACGATAGAATGAGTCTATAAAGAATATAAGTTTAAGTCATGCATGGGTCTTATAAAGCATTTTTATAAGATATATGTCTCTGAGCATTGACATGTATGATAAATTCTTATGTCATCTATGTCATATTTCGTTGACTGTATACTTACTGAGATTTTTTGGAAATCTCACCTTTTTATATTTTATCTATCACTCCTTATGGAGTGATAGAGGGTGTTGCAGGAATAAATAAATTATCATGAGACTCAGACATCACAGGAGATTCTGAGGAGCCCCAAGGGTCCTACAAAATACTCCTCTCCTAAGTGAATGATCTTATATACGTGATCATATGGAATAGTAAAGGTATCGGATGACAGTAAAAGATGATATTTGTTAGAAGAAAACTAACTGGGTTATGTAAGTTCTGAATTCGATATGTTTTGATAAATGAAAAATTATGAAAGATATAGTTTTAATATGTCATGTAATCTATTTATGCAAGAGTTAAATCTCTTTGCATGTATTGAAAATTTACCTATTTCTGTTGCATTCTGTATTGCATTTAATTGATAAGTTTAGGTGCATGCATAGTTTTAAAAAAAAAAAAATCGGGGCATTACAACCAAGGACAAGATATATAGTTGCTCCAATACTTGAAGATATGATAGAAACAAATCAGGCCGAAAAAGAGTCAAAGAAAGTGATAATAGAGTCAAATAAGCTTGTGAGTAAAGATGTTGAAACTAGTAAAAGGTATTAACTTGTAGTCCCCTTTAAAGATTGGCAGTTGGCCAAAAAAAAACAAGCACCAAACTTAGATTCAAAAAATCTTCAAGCAAGTAACGATTAATATTTCATTGGATGCCAATTAACAAGTCCCTACATATACAAAATTTTTGAAGGACTTGTGCAAAGTAAAGAGGAAGTTGAATGTAAAGAGGAAGGTGTTTCTAACAAAGCAAATGAGTGCATTGATATTGACCGAGACTTAAGTTTAGAGATTCTATCCCTCCCAACATTTTCATTATGATCGGTGAGTCACATATTGGGAGAGCACTATTTGATTGGAGGAGTAGTGTGAAATTGCTACCATTTTCAGTGTGTGAGCAGTTGGGATTGGGTGAGTTGAAAAAGACTTTCATTGTGCAATAGCTAGCCAACAGATCATTTAAGGTGTCGATAGGTGTTTTGAGGATGTGTTGGTTTGGGTTGACAAATTTTACTATCCAATAGATTTTGTAATTTTGGATATGCAGTAGACACACTGCCAAAATTTACAAGCAACTCAGAATCTTAAAAACTTATGCAGATAAAAGAAGTACACAGAGATCCTTTGAGGTTAGGGACTGGTTTACCTTTGCCTTTAGCCACATTGCCAAAAGTCAGTAGCCATGCACCACCACATGAAATTAGCCCCACGCTTTAACTATCCATTTTTGGAGGAGGCAAAGATTGAGTTAGTGGCTTATTGTCTTAGCTTGCCCCACACTTCGAGGATGCAACCTGTGTTTCATGTCTTGGAGTTTGGAGAAGAAGCTCGACACCCAGATCCAACCCATTCCCACTCTATCCCCATAAAGGCCTTGGAGGAGATTCAGTTAAAACTTGAAGCAATCTTGGACCGCTGTCTCAAATGCCATGGACAACATCCCATCACCGAGGTCTTGGTCAAGTGAGTAGGGACTCCGAAAGAGGACAACAATTAAAAAAATTGGTAGAGGCTTAAAGCACCATATCCACATCTTGGCAGGCAAGGTTCTCTTATCCTATCTTAGAGCACTATGTATTGTTATTACTCTTATCCTAATTATTGTCATTCAATTAGGTACTTTCTTGATTATAAAAAATTATTACTATTATTAGATGAAAATTACAATTATAACCACTTTCAGACTTTGCTTTGTTGGTCAGATAAGACTGTAAAATCTCAGAGTGAAACTTCCAACTAATCTTTTTAATACTTGCCCGACAAACTATCTATACATACTTTGATCATACTTGATTTTCCTGTATATTAATGAAAAAGAAAGAAGCCACAACTTAATTATGTACATTTTTCTAGGATCTGTGAGGTTGTATTTGGTCATTGAATCAAACTTAACTCATCTCAAACTACTTATTGATGAAACTCACTTCAACTGCTCATAAAAAAGCTAAACTAATCTTAGACTACTCTATATATTTTTAATCTAAAAATTTAAACTCATCTCAATTTAAAAAAGTTAAACCCATTCAATGGGACTCACAAAATAATATTATTTACAACTCAACTCAATTTAACTCAACTCGTCTAACTCAAATTAAATTAAGAATTCTTTCAAAGAAAAATGCAAATACATACAAAGACCTTTATATTTATGAATTATACTGTATAAAATGCAAATTTTTGATGATGCTACTACACGATTAATTTGGCCATACTCGCACATTTCAAAATAATATAGGACATAAGGACACATACACTGAAAACTTGAATAATTTACTTGAGAGACGTTGCTTGATACACCTGAGCCCATATATTACTTGTACAGATAATAGAATGACCCAAGAGAGAAAGAAACGTGATTGGAATTAGAGGAAAGAATCACATGAGCTCCCTTGCTAGCTTTCCATATTTTTCCTTTGTAAAAACCACATCACAATTTGATGAGGTCAGCAAGATGGTGATTTGATTCGTACTCTTCAGCGACGGCTGAAGTAAATGATGCAGAACATTCTAACCCATCATCTGAATTGGCACAATATTAGAGCAATGGAGAGAGAGAGATCAACAGAGAGAGATCAACAGAGAGAGAAGATGACATAACACATGCATTTGAATGTTGAGATGGTCTCAATCCATCTCATTTCATCACATCTTAGCATTTAAAAACCAATCAAACAACACTTTTCAATTTTCAATTTTTAATTCTTTCATCTAATAAATTACTAAATCATTATAATTTTCTCAAATTTTAAAACAAAACACAAGAAATAATTCAACTTTTTCAAGTATCAAAACAAAAATAATATTTAAACAGTATTTTAATTTTATAAAAATTTTGTTCAAAATTTTCTCTCTCATTCTAAAATTTTGTAAAACATCTCATCTCAAATAATTTCATTACTATTCACAAATTTTTTATCCCATCTTAATATTCAAACAAAACCTAATCTTTTCTGTTGAATAAGACAATCACTGTCAAGACAATTCCAGCATGTTTTTAGATAAGATGACCCTAAAAACGAACTAAGATTCGCCTGGGTGAGAATTCCTAGCATCCAGTGCATCATTGTCAATAAACACTGTAAAAGTCCTCGATTCATCAAAATAAAATGCACATTAAAACTTGCCTTTCCATTACAAGATAATGTCCAGCTAATGCTCATTAAGCTGACGGATGTGCTCCTATAACATTTTTCTAACTATTCCTATATTTTGACAAAGTAAACTCGCAACATAGAGAAACATACAGTCAATCACTTTATGCGAAGGCCGGATTTTCTCTTTATTGGATAGCCAGCAGCTGCATAATTCTAGAAGAGCATACATACAAGAATAAAATGAATTATCTTGCAAACGTGCTTTTGTCTTATTAGTGTATATATAAGGCAAGATACATATATATACACATATACACTAACATGTCCAAATAGATTGATTAGAGTATCTTGGATAATAAGGTAGATGTCTGAGTGCTGTAACCTCGATGGTTTCTGGCGGAAGACAGTTGCAGAAAGAATCAGAAATGTCAATCAAATATGCAACCAGATGAATGAAAAGCCTGTCATATGTTGGCCAAAAGATCCCTTTGCGAGACCAAGAAGTGTAAGAAGCTATGCACCATTTAAAACCATTAGATAACCAATTTCCACTGGGGCAAGAGTGCCATACAGTATAGGCTTGTAGAGATTCGACAGAAACCTAATAATATAGTACTAATCAAATGACAATATGGTATATTGGTGGTTATTAATAGGTATATTTATGGAGCTAAGGAAGGTAAATATGAAACTAGATTCCCATACACTTCCAACACTAAAACACCAGGTAACATGGATAATAGCAAAAATGCAAGCAGGGATCTGTTATCTAATTGAGCAAGCTAGTTTACCCATTTTGGTATGGGCTTTCCAATTAGCCTAGTACAAACTTCATCCATGAAGTGGTTGCAGTTTTGGCAATCAAATGATAGGTGTCTCCATGATACTTTGCTGAGAGGTGCTCCATGAACAACCAGAATTCTGAATGAGACATATTGGTGCTTCCCAACAACACTAACTGTCTGAAGATGAAGCCAAGGCAACTTCTTGGTTCCACCTCAAACACCCCACTGGAAGATTATTTATGTGCTCCAAAGCCATACTCAAAACCATGAAGTGTTCGTCAAAAATCACTTACAACTATTATGACTGGCACGCCATAGAATTAAAAATACAAAAGCTTAAAGCTTGGACTCGATAACAAAAACAACTAAAACTCTAAGGACTTCTGTCTCACCATGTAGCATTTGTATGGTAGTCTCTCTCTCTCTCTCTCTCTCTCTCTCTCTCTCTCTCTTTCTAATACCCAGGTAACACTCAATCTGGGGTTTTAAATTCTTGATATCCTTGTACTCAAGCCATTCCATCATTGGTAGTGCCATTAAAATTCAACACTAATGCCATTTTCAATGACTCAAAGAAAATCCAAGCCACAAATGAGCCTAAAATCCAAAAGAACTAGTCAATGTTATAATTCTCTCTCTCTTTCTCTCTCTCTCTCTCACACACACACACACAAACACACATCCCATACATCTTTTATGTTTATAACGTTAGTGGTTCACCAACACAAGGATGGAGTTTTCTGTCTTATAATAGCTACTTTCTGTTCTTGAAACCACGTGTCCTACATTAATAGACTGAATCCATATGCTCTAATATATGACTTTTGGTAAGTTGCTCCAGTCCATTAATATAGCAGTTTAAAATAGGTAACGCACTTTGAGAAGCAAGCTACACGACTTTCATTAATTCTACATATATTCCTTGCAAAGGTGAGAATATATATATATATATATATATAAATATATTTGTTTAGTTTATCAAATGTGAATACCTTGTTAATTTTATATATCCTTTGTGGGGAGAATAATGAAAGTTCACATCCTTAACCTTAAGAAATATTGTAGGATACCTCCTGAAGTCACAATTTATTTAACAATACAAACAATTCTTCTTCTACTCTACAAAAGATAATTGAAACAAGAATATGATATATGTTTTACTAGAAATAGATGTCCTACCCCTAATAGCCACTATAGTTTTATTGTGCTTGTTCTTTGTGAGGAAAAGAGCCAACAATGAAGTTGAATCCAAGCATAACCACTGAAACTAAGGATCCTAGAGAATGGAATACCACAAAATGCAGGTGCACTAGCTTGATTCAAAAGCTAATTTATTTAGAAAATGGTATTTTCCAGAAAAAAGTTCAACTCATATCAACTTACTTGCATTTATTCTTCTAGGTCTGAGGTACAAACACATAAAACTTCTTTAAAAATCTTTCTACTTGTAAATTGTGTATCTAGCATGATATAACCAGCGCCACATGAGAAAATAAAATGCTTGCTAGAATAATGACATAAGTGATATAGTATTTGGGTGATCTTCTCTGACAAGCTAATCATGGTAGTGTCAATTCATACCCAAGTCATGTCCCTTGCCAGCTCCTTGCTAGGTGACAGGCCACCCACGCTTGATCGTGGCCACCATTGACAGTTATGGGCCAATGTTGTGGTGTGCCTGTCTGAAATCTTTATTACATGCGACATAGCTTCCATCAAGAGTGCCCTATTTTCAAGTCTACCCAGCCATCGGACTCGAGTGCCAAGGTTGTCCCTAGCATCATACATGCAGGTTGTTGGCCAGTAGTAATGTCAAACCTCCAAACTTAGTTCAACGCTCCACACATGCTACTTTACTACTTCTTTGTGTGCTTCTTGGCTGACCTCACCATTCTCATCCTAGGTCTAGCCCACACCATCAATGCCTCCTTGGTTAGGCCCATTAGGTACATTCCAATACTAGGAATTACTCCCTTTATAGTACCCAATGATCTCCCACCAAAGTTCAAAACATTTTTGTCTAACTTTCTTGGGATGGTTTTTATGGGCACAGTCTGCATCTCCCACGCACGTACTAAGTGGGGCATTAGGTCTTGCCTCCATACGCCCATTACCTACACTTTCAATTTCTCGTGGGTTTCTATCCCTTGGGCTCCACAACACCACCCTGCAAATTCTCGAAACCTCACTCGTCCCTTGAGATTTTGACCCCAAGTCACTTCATTGCCTGTAGAAAGCCAATCGTCGCACCCTCCTCTTTATAAGTTCCCATTTTCTACTCCTGACTCTCCTGCATTCTCCCCAAGTTTTGCTTCTTGTGATCTCCTTCACTCCCTGCTTCACCTTCGAGCTTCATTTCCCATTCTCTCCCTTCACTTTCTTGCTTCCCTCTTTTTCCTGCCTAGTTCGCAATGGCGTCCAAAGGTTCTTCTAATGCCCTTCACTTGTACTTGGCTAGGAAGAGTTGGGTGTTGTCTGTCTCAGCTGACAACCTTCATGCCTTGAGGAGAACATATGACATCTCACAGTCCACGATCGTTAAGATCCCTGGGCATTACATCACTTTGGTGGATTACGAGGGGATGACATCTTGGGTTGTGCTTTATTCCTTGATGTTTGCAAACAGTCTCTGTCCTCCATTTTTCCACCCTATTCGGGACGTTCTCAACTTCTTGGGGTTGGCCCTAATGCAACTCTATCCCAACACTTAATGGCTTCTAGTTGTCAACTATGTGCTCTTTTAAAGGGTACTTAGTTCTGGCCTTGAGAAGTATCTTGATTTGAAAGCCTAGGAGTTCTTGTTTATGTATAGGGTGTTGTGCCTCGATGGGAGCTTGTGCAGCTTCTAGGCGTGTTCTATCGAGAAGCGCATTGCTAGCTCTAAAAATAGGGCTTTTACCACTAGAAAGTCGACCATCGTGGTTGAGGTTCTAGGGGCCTTCCCAACAAAGATGGATAGGGTGATGACACCCGTTGGTTGGACGATATCTCCTATGAAACCCTTGAGAGGCCTTAGAGTAAGGCGCAACTGGTTGGGACTAATCCTTATTCGAACAAAGGCCTCCCAAAATAGAATGTCTACAGAGCTATCATTGTTAATCAAAACTCTTTGCATCGTTAAGTTGGCAATCTGCATGATGACCACCAAGGCTTCATCATAGGGGTAGAGGATGCCTTCTTCATCCTTCTCTCTAAATGTTATGAAAGCTTCCCCACATGTCTCTTGGACATAGTGGCAACCCTCCCTTGTGAATACTTCCTCATACCATGCCCTAGGGGTGTGGGTCCATCATGCTAATAAGGTGGCCCTTCTTTCTATGTATCCTACGATAATCATGCAGATCTCACCTACGAGCTATTCACCCTCACTTGACTTCTATGACACAGGCTTACCGAAGCCCTCCTCCTTGCCCTTTTCCAAATCAAGCTTTCACTCTGCAAGTGCCTCAAGTGGTCAATGTTCATCATCTCGATCGTTCATCTGCTTGGTGCCATTGGTCCAAAAGGTTCCCCATCTATTCCATTCTCTACTTCAAGGTAAAGTACTCCTCAGTTCAGTGTTGGTCTGTCTGGTGATAGGTGTAGTACTATTTGGGGTGTGTCAATCCCTTCTGAGTTTTTCCCATCAGCTCAAAGTGCACTCACCTTCCACGGCCATATCGGTATAAGCACGTGGTTTGAATCAAACCCAATATGGTGGCTCATTGTTTCTCTTGGCCACCTGTGTTCCTCTCTTGTTTCCTTCATTGTTCGCCCTATTATTTTGTCCTAAGGCTCTCTTGTCCATTGTTCTAGCTTGGTCTTCTGGGAGCTGTCAATGCCTAAAGGGTGTCTTTGGCGTTGGCAAAGCTGTTGACCTAGTCCATGAACTCCCTCACTATCATAGGGGTCCTTTGAGCTATCTTAGTCATTAACGGGTTTTGCACGCAAATCCCCCCCTAGTAGGAGCGCGAGAGTGATCTTTTCATCTTAATCATCAATATTCATGTTCGATTGTGTCGGTAGTGGTATGACTTCAGGCTCTCGTTATTACATTGCTTTACCATCAAAATGTAGACAAATGAATGCCTCCTCTTTTGGCTCACTATAAACTATGTTAAAAAAAGACTAGCCAACTTGCTAAAGCTATCAACAGACCTTGGAAAGAAGGATCCGAACTAGGCTCTAGCCGCCTCCTTTAGTGTGAGCGGAAAGCTCTGAACGCAACCTCTGCTAGGAACTTATGGATGGTCATGTGGGTTTTGAATGTCTCCAAGTGCTCAAATGGGTTTTTGGAGACCTTGAATTTATGCGTGAGAGGGACTGCCATGACTTTTGTGTTGTATGGAAAGCCCATGCTAGTGAGTATCTGATCCACAGAGGATGACATGTCCATACTAGGAATCATTGCGACCGAATAAGAGAGACAAAGAATGCACCTCGAGCTCTAGGACCTATTAACAGGTATGACTTCAAGCTCTTGTTGCACATTGCTTTACCGTCAGGAGGTGGCTAGAACGCCTCCTCTTTTGGCTTGCCATAATCCAATCTTCTACAATCGCCAACTTATATCGAGAGTTAAGGATTGCAGCTACATATAATAATCTTTTTATCTTTCCATGTTTCCCAATATTTATTACATTTGTATTTCATCCTCATAGTCATTGTAGTCAACAAACCCACATTGTCGGCACAACTCTATTGCAAGCGGTCATAAAGCCCTAAGAGCTCCTCGAAGTACATGTTTGTAGTAGGATTTTTTGTCTCAGATATCAACATAATTATTTCGCAAAACAAGTTCAAAAAATGAAAAAAATACCTAACATCGGCTTAATCAATTGTGTTCGGTGCATTAAGCCCCATTTTCTCCCAACTAACTCCAACAAAGCATACCCCATGCCCCCATTCTCGACTTCCATCCACTTGAACATTGTTTGATACTTCTATACTACATCCAACATCATGTATATAGAGTTTCATTGAGTCATAATATCTAGTTGCAACATATTGGAAGATGGGTTCTCAAGTTGTTTGGTTATTTCTTTAAACTGGTGGAGCTGGTGAGGTGAAGACCTCACATATCTCAGAAGATTCTGGACTTGAATAATGGAATCATCAACCTTCTTGAACACCTCAGAAAATATGAGATCAATGATATGGGCACAACATCGAATATGAATATATTGGTTCTCATGAATGATATCCTCCTCTACCTAATTTGCACTAGCATTGTCAATTGTGATACAATGCACTTTTCTAACCCCCCGATCCTTTATACAGTCATCCATCTCCTTGTCAATGCAAAAATCCTTGTGATCAACACTTCCTTTAAAACTGATAATTTGCTTCTATAATGTGCACTCACTGTCAATAAAGTGGAATGTGCTACATACATAACCCATATTCTATATGAAGCTCCATGTATTAATCATAAATGACACTCTTTGGCTAGTGGCGACAAACATTTCCTTCATCGATGCATTCTCCTTAGCATACCTCGTCAAACAATCATGTATCACAATATACCATGAAGGCATGGGAAATCGTAGCTCTAAAGTGTGCACAAATTTACTGAAGCATGTCTTGTCAACCACGGTAAAATGAATCTAATCAGTGATATTTATCTTCACAAGAACATTTCTCAACATATCACTGTATTGAGGAATTGATAGCTTCTTAATCTGTGTGCTATTAGTGGTCGTAGAAGTCTCGTAACTCAACTTCGTCTGACCAGTTGCTACTAGCCCTTTGTGTATCTTAGACTACCGGCAGCCCATAAGATGTGCTATTAATACTGACGTGCCTTGTTTCTTTGAATGACAACTGCATAGTTGTCCATAATAGTGGCATCGAACCTGTAGACTTTCCAATCACCAAGAACTTAAGAAAATTGTTCCCATGTCCACGGCCTTTTCTTACTAGGTTGTACTGGTGGGTCGGCTTCAACATTTATCAACTCATCTTCGTCATTACGCATATTAGCATGATATAGATCTATTGGGACTCGAGAATTTGCAAAGAAGACAACTACGTTAGATGAAAGTTTACAGCTAGAGTACATGGTGGTGATGCTAACGGTTGTGCATCATCCTCTTATGGAGAAGCATAGTGAGATGGTGTAGCATCCATAATTTGAGCAAATGATTTGAAACAATTAACAAACAATTGTTATTTAATATGTTATAAAAAGTATCTACAAATTGAAAATACATTGAAAATGAAAAACATATGTGTTTGTGATTTTAACATGTTTAATCATATTTGTAATTTGAAAAATTAAAAAAAAAAAGAATGACCATTTGAGCCTCACTTGAGTGAAGCCTCGATCGAACAAACTATGTGATGTTTGCTCAAGTCACAATCGATGCTCGATCAAACAAGCTATGTGAGCTTCACTTGAGCCACACTCAATCGATGGCTCAATCGAGTAATTTGTGTAACATTCGCTTGAGTGTGGCTTGACAAAGACTTGATCGAACAATCTGTATCACCTAGAACAAAAACACCCGATTTTTCCAAAACTTAAATCCCTCAAATTTTAAGTTTAATAGTTTAAAAATGAAGATAAATGAAATGCACATAACAAATCATTGAAATGAATAACAAATCACACACATTTCACAATGGGAGGAAAAGGATTGTTCGACCCTTGACCCCTATTTCATAATCACATTTCACATTCTTACAATTTGAGAAGGAACAACAAGTCATTCTTATAATTTGTGATGAACTCCAAAAGGTGGCTTACGGTAGCCTTAGCTGACAGAAGATGGCGGGAAAGGTGAAGCAGTGTGGAGACAAAGTGATTATTGTGCAAAAGTGAGGGGGAAGAAGAGGGTCCTGCATTTCAGACTCCCTTCTGCATGAAACGACACCATTCTGCTTGAATTGGAACAACACAAATTTGATAGAGTTTTTAGAAAAAATATATGTTAGAGTTCGGTGTTAGAGTTGGAGTTGGAGCCCACATGGGCTCCAAATTTCGACATTGAGATTTGACTAATGGAGTGAGAGTTACTTCGACTCCAATTCTGAGTTTTGCATACTCTGACTTTGTCGGAGTCGAAGCCTTGTTGGACTTTGGCTTGAGTTGGAATCTTGAAAATTTTGCCCACTCCAAATCTTTGATATTCTCAAATTTTATTAAATACATAACATATGTTCCAATTTATAGGTGAATGGGCCAAAGAAAGAGTGAAAGTATGATAAATCAATTCTACAATAACTAAATATGATAGACAATAAGTCATATTACCATTACATACACATTAGGATAATGTGAATATATTTTATAAAAAATATGGTAATATTCTAATTGGCTCAATGATGAATTAGGATTGGTGATCTTTAGGTGAGTAATTGACTGATTCTGTCAAGATTTAATAATCCTACACTCTTTTTTTTCCTAACTTCCCCACACCAACTCTCCTTTTCTCTTTTAGCTTTTACTAACAGCAACTTCTTTTTTTCATTTTAGTGAGTATTGCGGAGAAGAGGGTGTGGCTCTCACCCTCCTTTCCTTCTCAACTCTCACCCTTCTCTCCTTCTTAGCTCTCACCCTCCTCTACTTCTCCTTTATTTTACTGCAATGTTTATACATTTTTGTAGTAGTGTTTTTATTTTCCTCCCTCCATCGGTTCGGTTTTGGTTAGATTTGTTTCTCCCTACCATTTGCCTACACGCTCCCCACCAGCCCAACCTACAGCCGCCGATCTACTGGAAATGAGCGAAGCCGCACCAAAACGACTGGCGCGTGGCTTTAACTTGCAACTTGATGCTGCACGTGGTCATTACCCGTCGCCGCACACACACGCCGCCAAAGGCTACACGCGCCATACTAGAAGCTTCGTCTCGCCGAGATCCTTCAGATTAAGGCCACCTCTTGTCAATCTCACCTGCGCGCAGCTGCCACTTGCCCTCACAGGGGCGCAGAAAAAACAGTACTCTGTAGTAGCAGTTTTGTCCACTCAATGCCGCATTTTCACTATATTATCGTTTTCCTTAATCGATGATCTCCATGATGGGTCAAATGATCGCTCTAAAAATCATTTCAAGATAACATACAATAATACACCTGCCGCTTTCTCCAATTTTAGCGTAGCTTCCATTGTCTTCAATGGTGAACCTATCCTTCACAAATAATGTAAATAGTTTATTTTCATCTTTTAAAATAATATCTTCTTTGTAGGACTTGGGTGATGACCAAAAAATTGGGTCACTTGCTTAGAAAACAGAAAAAAAAAAAATAGTCCTACACTCGTACTTTATATTGACCCTTTAAAACAGAAAATGTATTCGCTTAGAATCGAAAAATTACAATTTATAGGAGTATATGTGTATATTCTTAACCAACTTGGATCCTAAAGCTTTTATTTCTAGACAAGAAAAAAGAATTGATATGAAAAATACTTTCTTTGAAAGTTTTTCTTAGCCAACTAAAACAGCTTTTTTTTCCCTTTTTACAGTCATTATGCATACAAAAGCATTCCAAAATCCAACATTGATAAAACAAAAGGAGGAAAAAAAATAAAAGGCTCCATTTGAATGAGCAACAGGCTCGACTCTCAATTTATTTTACCTTATTATATTTTTTATTATAAATTTTTAATTTTTATATAAAATATAATAAATAATTTAATTTTTTAAATTCTAAAATAATAATAATATAATATAATATTTTATTAACTTTTAATTTTTATGTAAAATTATCTTTATCTCATAATATTCTTCTAATAATAAACGACGCTTATCTGCATACTCATAATGAGGTCAACCATCGATCGAAAGTCATGCATTTAGAGAAAATACTTGGGCTTGGATTCACTCCGGTTACTATGAAACTGGACGAACAAAATAGTCGACACCTGGCAACAATGTGTAACACCCTAATATTTTGCATTTTGAAATGAAACTTCATTTATAATAAAAATAGAGAATTGTTATGTATAGTTATTTTTATATATTTTTTATGCATTTTATTTATATGATTGACTTATATATTTTAAAAAATTAATACAACCAATCATATTGGTGGAATGCATAAAAAAATAATTACATATAAATTTTCCATAAAAATATCATGGAATACAATTCTTATCAACCAAAGTGTTGAGATCGGCGGAAGCTCACA
Organism: Platycarya strobilacea; assembly: GCA_036898215.1. Taxonomy (NCBI): domain Eukaryota; kingdom Viridiplantae; phylum Streptophyta; class Magnoliopsida; order Fagales; family Juglandaceae; genus Platycarya; species Platycarya strobilacea. The sequence continues at coordinate 22,362,464 of CM072549.1, read as the reverse complement.
AATAAAATAGAAATAATATGGAGACCGAAATTTAACGTGATTCGGCCAAGATTACCTACCTCCACACAGAGAAAAGAAAATTCTACTAATAACCAATGAAATACAGAGAATATTTTAGGGAGGAGATCACACCCTCTTAACTCGCCTCTCACTTCTCTCAGAGCTCAACAAGCTCTCTCTTTCTCTCTTTACATCTCTCATACCACGCCCATGGGTGCAGCAAGTTCTGCACCCATTTTGCAGCCCTTTGCTGCACTTCTTGCAGCTCACATCATGCACTTCTGCACACACATGCCCATTTGTTTCAACCCTTGTTACATGTATTTATAGGCAAACAAATAAGTGTGAACTAGATCAAATAGCAGTGGAGATTCTGGCGCCTCAATCCAGCTCCTTCCGTTCAGCGCCTACTATTCTAGAAGCCTCTAGCTTCTTATCATGTTGCACAATTTGGTGTTGACTTGATTATTCCAACAATCTCTCCCTCAACGACAAATGGAGGATGTTCTGACATCTTTTAATTCAAGATATCTATTCAAATTATGTCTTCACATAACTCTTGTGAGATTACCTTTGTTAGCATGTCGTCAAATTCTCTTTTCATGGATCTTCACAAGCTTCAATAGCTACTGATCCATCACCTCGTATATCCAATGATAGCGAATCACATTGTGACCCAAGTCAAAAGCTCTTTTGACTTTCACAATACACTTTGTACTCCTTGGTTGAACCATGTCTCTTGGAGAAACCGCTTTAACCACAACATCTCTTCCGTTGTGAATAAAGCCACACATGCCTACAGTTTGGACTGTCTTAATACAGCTCCCCCTGTAAATGTGTAAATGAATCTTGATGTAGATCTTCCATCAAGATCACCAGCTGTATCAGCTTAACTTTACAAGACTGGGTTAGCTCCCCCATAGTACAAAGTTGATGTACCTTTGCGGTATCTGAGAATTGACTTTACTGCTCTCCAGTGTTCTTTCCCTGTATTTGAAAGAACACTACTCACTATTCTCATAGCATGAGTGATGTCAGTCTGATATACACTGCTTGTGTACATAGGACTTCCTACTGCTGAAAAGTAAGAAAAAGTAAGAACTGCAACCATCTCTTGAATTCTTTCCTAACTCCCCCTCATCTGCCAATTGTGCAGATTCTAATGGAAAAGTAAACTGCTCCCCTTGCTCAATGCTTATTCCTCCATTGCCAGCTTTCTTTTTTTTTTTTTTTTTTTTTGGAGTCTTCCTGCCTATCTTCAGTATTTGAGGCAAACTGCGGTGATAGGGGATTAGTGACTGATTCGGGAACACTTGTGTAGTTCCTTCTTTTGATCCTGTACCGTTGCTATACAACTGGTCTTCATGGAACATGTTGTCCTTGCTTCTGAAGAACCTTTTTTGCTTCAGAATCCCATAACCTATATCCAAATTTCAGTAAGTTCGAACAGATCTTCACTATTCAAAAGATCTTTCATCTGGGATCTCCACAGTGCGTAATTTGTAAATGTTAGCTTGATCATCGCACCTGCTCCTGAATCCTCCATCAGTTCGGCTTTAATCTTTGATTAGAGTGACATTTTCTCAACGTTCAGAGTTGAATCTCAACAAAAGGGGCTCACCGTTGCGTTCGAAACGATGGAAAACCTTGGAAACGACTCTTGTCTCGTTCCAAACCGATCAAAATTGTGTCGAAAACTTGAAAAATAAGAAAAACTGAATATTCCTTCTGAACCGGAATATTCTCTGACGTCACCGGAATATTCCCTCAGGTCCGCGAAATATTCTCCCAGTCACCGGAATATTCCTGCACCAGAATATTCTTGTCGGTGATGGAATATTCCTTATCCGATGGGTTGCTAATGCGGGTCGCGAATCGGGTCGGTGATGGGTCCGGGTCGGATCACCCGGAATCCGGGTCGGAGCTTGTCTTCTTCCCTAGCGCGCGCGTGTGGCACGTGGGGCGCGTGGCCGTCGCCGAGTCGGGGTGTGCGGAGCGTGTAACTTCGTCTGGTATCCGTTTGAGACGAAATTTTCACCAGAATTTTCGTCTTGACCTGAGGAATCTGATGATATCCTCCAAACTTGATTTCGATCAAGTTTCAAAATGGGTCTTTTACGAAATTTCACAAATCCGGCCTCCTACCGGCTCTGATACCACTTGTTGAGATCGGTGGAACCTCACAAATAAAATAGAAATAATATGGAGACCGAAATTTAACGTGGTTCGGCCAAGATTGCCTACGTCCACACGGAGAAAAGAAAATTCCACTAATAACTAGTGAAATACAGAGAATATTTTAGGGAGGAGATCACACCCTCTCAACTCGCCTCTCACTTCTCTCGGAGCTCAACAAGTCTCTCTTTCTCTCCTTACATCTCTCATACCACGCCCATGGGTGCAGAACTTGCTGCACCCATTTTGCAGCCCTTTGCTGCACTTCTTGCAGCTCACATCATGCACTGCTGCACACATACGCCCATTTATTTCAACCCTCGTTACATGTATTTATAGGCAAACAAATAAGTGTGAACTAGATCAAATAGCAGTGGAGATTCCGACGCCTCAATCCAGCTCCTTCCGTTCAGCGCCTACTATTCTAGAAGCCTCCAGCTTCTTATCACGTTGCACAATTTAGTGTTGACTTGATTATTCCAACACAAAGCAGCAAATAAAACACCCATAGGCCCATCCTCTAACCAGACACTCTCACACTCCAACCCCATTGGAGTAAACATTAGCCTCCATGCAGAGTTGCTAACCAAAAGCATCTAAATATCCTCAATAAGTTGTCCATTCCATGAGAATCATTATGTACCCTTGAATTAATTGCATCAATAACAGTTTTTGCATCTCCCTAGTTATAAAATTACTTGATTAAGTTCAAGGCATAACTTCATGGCTCTAACTAATGCAAAGCATTCTGCTTGACTGGTTGTAGAAACATAGTCCTTAGGAGCAATCAAGGTTGTTTGCTATTCCCCTTCATTGTCCCTAATGAAAACACCTATTATTCCCATTTTATCACTTCCCTTATGAAAACTGGAATCAAAATTAATTTTATATAAAGGACATATTTCTGGTGGTAACCATTTCCTAGAACTTGTAATTTTCACAACTGTTTCCGCTGTTCTTCATTCTTGCCACTGCTAGACTGTTCCCCTTGATTAATGTCTCTCTGGTATTGGCTGCATACTATTGGCTTTAAAACCACATGCTAAAAGTTAATAAATTTCTACATAGTTATGTGAAACGATTCCCCTGCGAGCACAGAACTAGGGCGAGTACTTGTCTAAAATTCAAAAAGGGACTCAACTATGCTTTTCCCATATTGATTACTTATCATAGACGCATACACCAATTTCGATTCAAACAATTTTAACTAGGGTTTTTTTTTTTTTTTTGTAAATGAAATGAGATGAGATAATTTAAAATAAAAAATTAATAATTAAGATATATATTTTTAATATTATTTTTGTTTTAAAATTAAAAAAATAAATTATTTATTTTATTTTGTATGTAAATTTGAGAAAATTATAAAAATTAGATAAGGTAAAATAAAAAATTTTAAAAAAGTGAAAGATAATAGTGCCAATATTATAGTGTTGAAATGATTTGAATTAAACTATTATATAAAATTTTAATAAATAAATAAATATATTATAAAATTAAATATTATTAAAATATAATTTAATGATATTTAAATGTTGAAATCATCTGACCTCAACAACCAAGCGTGGTCTATACCACTCGAGAACAACATGAAGCTAATATCACGTGCAAACTATATCCACTCACTCTGGTTGTGGGAAAGAAATTGGGCTTGTAAGTTGTAAGTCCAACTAGGCCCAATACCAAACTTTTTTTAGTATACTTTAGGGGCTCAATTCCAGTACAATCCTATTCTTCTACTCCTCGATAAAAAGCCACCAATAAAATACTTTAGGCCCAACGCTAGTCCACCTCACAACCATGTTGGCTGCGTCTCTCTCGTACAATATCGGAGAATTTATGGAACCTCTAGACCCATTCTTCTAATTCTAATCAATAAAACGAAGCTTATAACTTCACTCCCAAAAGAAAAAAGACTCCCCAATAAAGAAATTATAATAAGGTAATTATGTTCCTTCCATTTTCCAAAACCTTATAATTAATCTAGAAAATTAGAGTGTACGTGTAGGTAGTCCGTAGTTCTAACTTCTATCCCTTTTCTGTACTCCATTTTTATACATCTCTCGAGAAAGAATGAATCAATGATATCCAATCTCGTTCAAAAAGGACGCACCCGGAACAAGCAATCAACATCAAAGGGCATTGGAGTTTCCCAACACTTCCTGCAATCTACATTAAGTCGCTACACTGCTACAGGCTACAGCACGAGATGTCTCGATCCACAGCGATTTTTTTTTTTTAATTTTTTATTTATTTGTTTAATATTTTTAAACATTTAAATAAAATAAAAAGATCACAACATTATTAAAAATTATTTTTATTATTAAGTAAAAAAAACAAAATTGTCAAGAGAAGTTGATTAATTATGAAAATATAATAAAATTCAGATTTTACATTAAACAGGAATCGTATATTTTTTACCTTGTAAAGACAATATATATACGGTTATAAGGGCTGTAAAAAAATCGAACCGGACCGATGGACCAGACTGGACCAGTTGTTCCGGACCGAGACCAGACTGGACCTGACCAAATGGAATTCAGTCTGGTCCGGTCCAAATTTTACATGGACCGATTAATTCCGGTCTAGTCTAAGTCTAAATAATTTCTTTCTCGGGACTGGATCGAACTGGACCGAACCCCATATATATATATTTATATATGTATATATAAAAATAGTATATAAATTATAATATTAATATTAATATAAATTAATATATTAATATATTAACATATTAATATATAATATAAACGTATTATAATTTATCGATTGACTAATTGCAGGATAAAAATATATATTATAATATATTTATATAGAATATTAATAATAACTTATAAGTAATAAGTGTATTATTATTATTTAATATATTATTACTAATTTATCATAATTTACTAACATATAAATATATAATAAACTAATGTAATAGTGTTATTAGTTATAATTTACTAACATACTTAATATATAATATATACTAACATATTAATATATAATATATATTCTTATAATATTAACATATTATAATTTATACTAGTTAAATTTGGGTTAAAAAAATATTTAATCATTGTAAAATTTTATATTAGATTTAGCTCATTAAATCATATGGAGCACCCCTAGACCGGACCGGACCGCCCTTGGACCGAATTAGACCGGATCGATATGGATCAAACTCCTGTTCAGTCCGGTCCAGAAGTGAGAGAATTTTTGGACTGAATAGAATCGGTCCACAAATTTTCTAGATCGGACCGGACCATTTACACCTCTAACGGTTATATTAAAGGTTGTAATCAGTCTAGTTCAATTCGTTTTTGAATATATTTTATAAATGAAATCGGTATATACTAATTCTAAGATTTGAATACTCAATACTAGTTTGGGTACAGTCTTTAACAAATATTTTTTATTTTACGAGTTCTAATCTAGTTTGATAGGATTTTTTGATATTATATATATATATATATAGTATATATATTATTGTATATATATATTATATATTAAAGCATATAATAATATTGAAAATATAGTTTTGTAGTATATTATATTATATATTATAATTGTATTATAAACTATAATGATATATATTTATAGTATATTATAAAATATTGTGATAAGAGTATTAGCATAACTACTAATATTATAGACTATAGTGATAATATACAGTAATTTGTATAGAATTTTAAACTTTAATGTTATATTAATTACTAATTTATCATATATAAAAATTATTTTATATAGAATTATATATATTATATATAAAAATTATATATAATATGAAAAATGATATAAAAACTTTTATATAATATAAAAATATTAAAAAATATATATATAAACTAGTCTAGTCTAATTCAATCCAGTTAAAAAAGAAAAATGGAAACTGAACCGATTTCATCAATTTTTTTAAAAATATAATCGATACGGAATCAAACACACGTGTTCAGACCGATTTATCAGTTCATCAAAGGTTTTTTTTCCACGCATAGTTATACTTGTTCAGGGATAAGATCACAGGAAATGGTATGAATTTGAACAAAATCGATGGCCACTGAAATTTATAGTAAGAATTTCAACTTTGGCCTTTGCTTGAAAATATTTTAATTGTTTATTATTTTTTGTGATATATATATCATAGTAGCTGCATGCATCGGGCGGACAATGATACGTCATCAATTATAGTATAATTCAATTACTAATATACATTAAATATTAAAAGTTTTATTTTAATTCAAAACTTCTGTAGTTGCATATATAGTACAAAGTAAATAAAATGATAATTTATTATACTTAGTTGTAAACATGAAATTGTAGTACATTTGTTAATATTATATCATCTTCCGGTGATCTACTATGCGATCTTTATCTTTGCAATGAATATTGTAGTTGCTTTCTTTGTTTTATATATATATATATATATATTTTTTTTTTTTTGAGAAATAGGTCAATCTTCATATAATCCACAAATTTAAAATCTACAATGTGATTCATACAAGTCAACTAAAAAACAAATAAATACTCAAATTTCTGATTTTCTCAGACAAAAATATGAGAGATATTTATTAAATTTCTTCTCTTAAAAAAGAAAAAACTACAACGCTTTTTTGAGCTTTGTTTACATAAAAAAATATCAATATATGCAAGTTATATAAATAATTGTCTGGATTCAAGGCCCTCGAGTGAGGGGTAGAGATAGACGCGCGCGTCAAATAGACTCTACAATATTTATTTTTAATTTAATGCTATTTAAAATATTTAAAGGAATTTTAATAAATGTTTATATTTCTCTTTTATTTGAAGTTCTCAAATTCAAACAAGAAGTTGAGAGAATTTTGATTGATTTACAAGGAATTAGATAGATGCATTTCTTTGTTTAAAATTAAAATTGCAACTTGCAGGGGAGCTAGTAGAGTTCGTCTAATTCACGTGGTCATGTTGATAACAATTGAGCAATTTTTGAGCAGTGCAATATGTTTTTAAATAAGCCCTGCCTGGTCAAAATCATATGGCGAGGAACTCTTGATCAGCATTTTCAACCATCGAAGTTGAAAACAAAAGTCAACAAAATTAAATGTATGTCATCTCAAAGACTTAAACACATGATCTTCAACGGCAAGCTGTGCTATTTGCCCAGGCCGGTCAAACAAAAAGAACCCATCTGCCATCGTTACTGCCTCTTACCTAACCCATTTTTAGAGCTTCTACAAGGAGAGAGAGAGGAGAACGCGCCCCCGGGAGAGGGTGGTGGTGGTGGTGTGGACGGTGGTTTATATATAAAAATAAAAATAAAAATTTAATAATATTTTATTCATTATTTATTTTATCTTATTTAATATCAACTCAATTTACCTTATTTGGTTAGTAAGATGTTCTTATTTTATTTTATCTTATTCTATCTCGTCTAATAATTATTACATAATTATTATAATTTTTTTAAACTTCTAAGATGTTTCAAAAGTAAGATACTTTTATCTCGTTCCATCTCATCTTATCTCATCTTATTTTAATATTCAAATATCATGACATAAATATTTTTTAATTTCAAGTTTTCAATTTTTTCATCTAATTATTATAACTTTTTTAAATTTCTAAACAAAACATAAAATAAAATTTAATTTTTTCAGATCATAAAATAAAAATAACTTAAGAAGTTATATTTTAATAATATTTTAATTCAACTTTTACTCTTTTATTTTCCAAACTCCATAAGTATCTTAACTTAAACCATTTTACTATTAGTCATAGACCATTTCACAACTATATATTCACAAATCATCTTTTCATCATCTCATGTCACTATTCAAATTAAGCCTAAATGAAATACAAAAACTAACTCAACCTTTTCAAATCTTAAAATCAAAAATAATATTGAAAAGTTATATTCCAACAATATTTTTAATTTTATAATATTTTTATTTAACTTTTTATCAAAATTTTCAAAAATCTTAGCCAATCATTACAAGTTTTCTACTCTTTGAAATAAATTATAATAAACAATTTAACTCTTCAAATCTCAAAACAAAAATAATATTAGAATTTTATATTTTAACAATATTTTGTTTAACTTAAACTCTTATCATCCCATCTCAAATCAACTTACAATCCAAATAAACCTGAGATATTGAAATTATTTTACTAATATTCACAAATTATTTTACTATTATTCACACATTTTTTATCTCACTTCTTTTTCCCAACATCATTTTGAGTTTAAATTTGGCATCTTGTGGGATTTAGGTAGAATACATTACTATAAGAATTTATTTGGACAATGAAAGTGTTTCATCTTATCTCACCTTATCATTATAATTTTTTCAATTTTTTATATAAAATATAATGAACAATTCAATTTTTTTAAATTCTCAAAGAATAATAATAAAAAATATAATATTTTATTCAATTTTCATCTCAACCTACTATTTCAACTGTGCCTGAAGTAAATGTCTTTTTTAATTATTCAAGCATAATTATATTTGAATAGGGATTAAAGTTATTTTATAAATTATTTTATAGAAAATAATAAACTGCAATTGACCTACAACTATTAATTACGTAAATTTAAAAACGTGTTTGAATGAAGTGATACAATTATATTAGTTGATTGAAGTGAGTAATAAAATGGTTGTAAAGAGTTGTAGGTATATCAATATTATTTTACAAAAAAAATCATCATTTAAAATAAAATTATATAAAAATTTCTGAAAATGGTTGAATATTGTATATCAATTTTTCTATAATAAAAAATATTATGAATGGAGCTTTAAAAGTCTATAATAATCTATAATAATCTTGAATTCCAGTAATGATCAATGATCTTTGAAAAAGGACTCAAAATTATTTAGTGCTTATAACAACCAAATTAACCTCCAATGGATAAGTCAACTACCACCACCAAAAACTTAATTGATTATCACTATACTTTACAACCACAAATTTAGTGAGCGGCAATGACGTTCATGAATCATGATTACATTTCCTAGAACTAAAATTATTTCTTTTAATTAGTTGCCTCGGCCGGCACGAATAATATAATGCAATATATATATATATGAAACTTCTTAATTTTTTAATTTTTTATTTATAGAAACATGAACTTCATTAATATTAAGGCATAAAACCTCAATCCCGTTTACAAGATTGTTTGTATAGGAAAGCCCAACATTCTCAAGGAAAACAGGACAGCTATGCCACCATAATTGGACATCTTGTATCGACCATGCATGTCTTGCAAGTCTGTGAGCCGCTTCATTTGACAGTCTATGACCATGCTCTAACTTGCAGTTTGTAAAACTAGACATCATCCTTCTAATGTCAGTCACAACATTTCTGAAATCCATGAATGACTCCTTTGGCTTATTTACCTCGTTAAATAGCATGAGATTATCACAATGAATTAACAGATTTTGAATGCCCAGGTTTGATATAAACTATAGGCAGGCCCCTTAGTAACGCGATTGCTTCCACATTAGCCAGTTCCAAGATTTCATTTTCCACTTTACAAAGAGCCATGATCAACTCACCCCGAGAATCTTGAAGAATAGCTCCAGAACTAGGGGTGTTCATCCGGGTTCCGGATTTGAACACCCGGGTTCCGGATTCCCAAATCCGGAACCCGAATTTAAAATTTTCTTCAGTATTTTTTTAAAAAATTATTAAAATATTAAGAAATATATTAATATTTCAAACCGGGCCGGGTGCCTATTCAGAACCAGACTTGTTAAAATCAAAGAATAAGGCACCATCAGTATTCAATTTATACCAATTAGTAGGTGGGGCATACCACTTGTAAGCATAGAGTTTGTTCTGTTGGAACGTTGATAAACCAGTATCCACAGCGGGGGTCTTTTTTTGTGCCATAGTAAAAGGAAATAACCTGAGCAGGGTGAAGACACATATTCTCGTGTAACAATCTGATTCCTTCTAGACCACATTCCCTTGCCATTAAGATGAACTCGGTGTAAACATCAAAGAAGCATTTAGAATACACTTCCCAGACAGCAGAGAAAAAAGAACTGGTTGGCTACAAATGTTGGAGAATTGAGAATCTAGCAACCCAAGTGTCATGAATAGCTGGGCACAATAGCAATGCGTGCCCCAGATCTTCAGGTTCATATGAACAGAAACAACAAGGTGCCTCAACGGATACTTTTTTCTTGAGAAGATTACTCTTTTTTTAGAATAAGACATCCCTACAAGCCTTCCAAGCAAAGATTTTCACCTTTTGAGGGGCTTTTAATTTCCATAAAACATTCCAAAATTTCTTCTGATCAGCCCCATTCGATGTTTCTCCTCTGTTTGCATCTTCAATGATGCTTCTTAATTGTAAGCTTGTTAATTCTTTTCAAAATGTAACTATTGAGCGCATCAACCTAATTTGTTTTTTTGAAATGGAAATCAGTTCCATATACTCAAATAACCAACTTAGAGTTTACAATGGAGAGAATGCAAGATGGGCATTCCTCAATGATATACAAATCCTCTGAAATATAATTAGTGGATTGTGCAAGTGTGTATGCTGCTTGATTTGCTTTCCTAAAAGCATGAGAAGCAACCCATTTGCAGTGACCTGCTAAAAAATCCTTAGTATCTTCAATGATCAATCCCCCAAGGCTCCAATTTTGTGTAGACTATTGAAGTTGGTCAATGACCTGCTTTGAATCCCCCTTGAGATGGATCCCTTGAAGCTTTAATTCCTTACAAAATGTGGTTGCCAAAAGAAGGCTGAGCACCTCACAGTCAAAAACACTCCCTGGGAGGGGCCCGTTGGCTCGACGGGAACCCATCACCTAGCATTGATGATTGCGGATAAGAACACCAATACCTAACTTTCCCAAACTCTGATTGATAGCCACATCCCAGTTAGCCTTACACGAGTTCTCCATAGGTGCTTTCCACTTTTCTATCCTCTGGTTGAGCTACGTTGTGACTAGCTCCCTGGTGTTAGCATCTCTGTAGGCTTGGCATTCCTCTTTTGCTTGCTATGCAACTTCAATGGGGTGAGTGAAAACCTTGCCATGAGTGAAGTTGTTCCTTTTGGTCCAAATCCCTCTAAAAATGATTGCAGCCTCCTCTAATTCAACTTGACTTAATCTCTAGGTTAGACCTGTTTAGATTTCCATGAAATGGTCAGTAGAGATTGACATTTTGTGTATCTTGATACAATTGCAATTTGAAATGTCATTGGAGGCACTACAGCTCCATCGCACATGACCAGAGGTTTCTATTTTCAACAAATAGATTGGGCAGGTATTATCTTCCACTATCTTCCTTTTTTTGGGTTAGCAAGAATAGGGAAAGCCTCACTACAAGCTCTCCAAATGAATGATTTAACAGCTAGGGCTACTCTCATTTTCCAAATGAATTTCCACGCATTGGACTCAGCCTTCTTGCTCGATGGTTCCCCTTCCAGGTTGCTCTCCATAGCCTTTAACAGGTGACACCCGCTTCTCACTATGTACAGACCCTTAAAGTAGTGTTGCGAGATGATTCTATCTTCTCTACCCCCTAAACTAATGGGAATACTCTCAATAGCATCCAGTTTTACTGCAGAAAACATTTCCTTCAGCAAATTCTTTTTCCAACATTTACGATCAACATCAATGATAACCTCAACAAACTCACACCAGCAACCATCTGCTTTTCGAGATACCACATTTTGTAATTGTAGCATGGGGATCCACTTGTCAGACCAGATCTTGATTTTCTTGCCGTTACCTACTCTTCATAGTAGACCCGTTTTGAGGAGGTGTAAGCTAGCATGGAGACTCCTCCAGGCAAAGGAGGGGTTAGACCCTAGCTTGGAGTTGATTAGGTCAGTAGTAGGGAAGTATTTCTACTCGAGGACCCGAGACACAAGAAAGGAGGGCTGTTGGAGGATTCTCCATCCTTGCTTTGCTAAAATGGCAAGATTAAAAGTCCTAAAATCTCCGAAACCGAGGCCACCCTCATCCTTGGAGGAACTAATCCGATCCTAAGAAACCCATTGCATTTTAGTATGATCTTCATTATATCCCCACCAAATTTTCCTAAGTAATTGGTTGAGCTTTTGGGTTATGGAAAGGGGAAGAAGGAAGATACTCATGGAGTAGGTTGGGATGGCTTGTAGGATAGCCTTTAGGAGGGTTTCTTTTCTAGCAGTATAGAGCTGTTTAGTGCTCCAGTTCACCACTCTAGCCCAAGTTTTGTCGATCAAGGAGTGGAAAGCTATAGTTTTACCTCTCCCAATCATAGCTACCAGGCTGAGGTACTTCTCTATAGTACCCGTGGCCTTAATCCTTGCTATATGGAGGAGATGTGATTGGGGGGCAGGCTTGGTGTTTTTACTGAACAAAATGGAGGATTTCTCCTTGTTGATGATCTGACCCGAGGCCATTCCATATGTGGAGAGGATGTCCAATGTTTTGTTTAGCTTGGCAGGTGTGGATTGACAGAAGAAGAGGTCGTCATCTGCAAAAGATAAATGGCTAACCCTAGTAAGACCTCGGCCAATGGGTGCACTAGAGATCTCCCCTTTCCCCTTAACTTTATCAATCATTATGGTAAATATTTCAGCACACAAAATGAATATGTAAGGCGAAATTGGGTCACCCTATCTAAGCCCTCTAGAAGCCCTAAAGAATTGCTGGGGAACACCATTGACCAAGATGGAGTAAGACACTGATTTAAGGCATCTTTGAATCAAGTCCACCCATTTGCTAGGGAAATCGAATTTGATCATCATGGACTCCACAAAAGACCATTTCACCCTATAATAGGCTTACTCATATCTATTTTTAGGGCCATGTAACCTTTTTGAACTTTCATCCGAGTAGACATAGAGTGTAGGACCTCGTATACCGCTAAAGTATTGTCTGAAATCAATTGATCGGGGACAAAGATGCTTTGGTTATTAGAGATAAGAGAAGGGAGGATAACTTTCAGTCTATTGGCAAGGGTTTTTGACACCATTTTATAAAGGACATTATACAGGCTTATCGGTCTAAAATCTGCCACTTTCATAGTCATTGATGTCTTGAATAGGGCCCCCTCATTTATAACATTTAGTACAAACCTGGTGACATCCTCACCAACAAGATCCCGATTTTTTTGGAAGAATAAGGTAGGGAACCCATCGGGTCCAGGTGCCCCGAGTGGGTTCATTTGGAAAACAGACTGCCTCACTTCCTCTCTATCAAAAGGCCTAATAAAAACTCTTGCATACTAGGAGTGATTTTTATTTCCATATGTTGTAAAAAAAGTTGTAGCTGAGAAGGAAAAGAAGTGGTAAAAAGGGCCGAGAAGAAACCTGTGAATATAGGCCCAATTTGCTCCTAATCATTGACGATGTTGCCTGAGGAATCAGAGATAGTTGAGATGTAATTCGTTCTCTTCCTTTGGGATGCTTGCTTATGGAAAAATTGGATGTTCTTGTCCCCTCCCTTTAGCCAATGTTGCTTTGCTCTTTGGCGCCACTTGAGATCCTATTCAGCAAATGATGTTTCCACTTCCTGTTGTAGACTTCTCAATTGGTCACTATGCATTCCATCCCCATTGTTTTGTAGCTGTCTAATCCTTTCCCCTTTTTGTTTCATAGAGCCAGTATCTTGAGACTAAGACCTTTGTTTCTAGGTGGTTAGATCAGTTTGGCAGCGCTTGAGCTTTGACCTCATATCACTAGCCAGGAAGCTTGTATTTAAATCTCTAACCCAGGCTTGCTTGATTGTTTCTTCATAGCCTTCTTTAATTGCCCCAGGTAGCCTCATATCTGAAAAGAATAGGTCCCCTCTATCGTGTAGTACCCCTATTTTGTAACCTGATGTTGAGAGGGTAGTGATCCGATCTAACAGCAGCTCAGGAGCTTGTGTTGAAAAGGTTCCTCCAATTCCTCTTGACCATTGTCCTGTCTATCTTCTATTTTGTGAACCCTCTACCACTTCTACAATTGGACTAGGTGAACTGTGCACCTTTATAGTGCATGTCTTCCAAGCCACAATACTCTAGAGCGAATCTAAAGTCTTCAATTTGCTTGTAGGGCCTATGGGCACCACCTACTTTTTCCTTCTGATTAAGAACTTTATTAAAGTTGCCCGCACATAGCCATAGAGTTGAAACACTAGGTTTTAAAGCCTTGAGTAATACCCGGCTATCTTTCCTTTTACTCGTCTCAGGGTGGCCATAAAACTTGATGAATTGCCATGCGGGCCTGTTGGGAACTATTTTCACCATGGCATTGATGTGCCATCTGGTATAACTAATAATGTTGACATCCCACTCTTCACTCAGCCCACCTTTAGAACCCAGGCTTTCCACAGTAAAGCAGTTGTCAAACTTTAGTATTCTTCTAACTAAATTCATCTTCTTTTGATTGCACTTAGTTTCTACTAGGAACTAAATGGGGGTTTTTTTATCTTTAATAACTTTACTAAGGATTCTAATTGCTCGAGAGGACCCAAGCCCTTGGCAATTTCAGGTGATAAGACTCATTGGTGGTGACAAGACTGCTCTCCAGCCCCTCCCCAACCTAATTTGTTGAACCTAACAATGTCAAGAGTTGGAATAAACATAGATATAAACATAGTCTCAAAATTTCATCAAAATCAATTATCAAATTAATACGTTCACTACATTCCTATTTAGTATAAAATATTCGATCTAACCCAATATTGGTACTGATTGTTTAGAAAATCTTTAAAGAGGTAGACAAATACTTGAAAATAAATTATTACAAAGCTACTGCATGGTGTAGCTAGAAGACTCAAAAAGACAAAAATAAATAATAAATACAAATCTTAAAGATAATGAAAAATGAGGAATGAGTAATATTTTCCTAAATTCCATCAATCACTCATGCAATATTTTATCAAGCGATTGATGTTTCCCAATTTTGATTTGTTTTCTGACTATAATATATAAATATATATCAAAAAATTTTGGTCAAGTTCAATTCAATTTCATGAATGTTAAAATAATTATTTCAATTTCAATTACTCATCTAATCCTTTGTCTCTATTTCTCTTTTTGATTTTCTGATAAATAAACCTTCATTCATTCAAACCAACATCAATACAAAGAGTTATTATCAAAACATAAAGCATGATTAACAAAAGTTGGGACCCACTCCCACCATAAACTAACTTCAAGCACATTCCATGCATGCTTAGTCAAAGTATGAGCCACTCCATTTTCCATTCTATTAACATGTTGAATCTTGACTTCTTGAAAACATAATATCAAATTCTTAGCTTTGATCAAATTACCGATACTTAATTAGGATTCATCTGTAGATTGCAACTATTGAACCAAACTAAGACAGTCACTCTCAAGAACAATCTTTGGGATACTAAGTGGAAGACATAACTGCAGATCTCTCAATACTACAATGGATTCAATTGTAGTTGCTTCATCCACTTCTATTTCACTCTTGTTTGCAGCCATCACAATACCCCCACTATCATCTTGTAACACTACCCCAACTCCAACTTTCCTCAAACCAGCAAAAACTACTCCATCCACTTTCAGTTTGAAAAAACCATAAGGAGGTACTTGCCATTGAGGTATGCTTCTCATATCACTTGTTGTTGCTACTATTATATCATTGAAAGTTTTATAGATTGATAATGCATATTCAGTTGCCTGCATTGGTTGTATTTGTTTGTTTTCCATCTGCATTTGATTATGCTTGTATTGAGAGAATCCAACACAACAGTTGTAACAAAATCTTCCACTATTGCCAATATGACTAAAAAATTAAAGATGACATGCCATCCTTGTGCCTTTGTAGGTTGCATTTGGTTGCGAGCAATCTTGACTTCATCTGCTACAAATGGCTTAGTAAGTTCCACATTCATTTCATCAGTAACCTTCCTTTCAACATATCTCAAAACAGCCTCCTAATCACCGTGCAATACTTCCTTAGCTCGTGTTGTAAGCTTTGTCTCTTACAAGAACATTAGGTCAAGAACTTCTTTCGTGATTAAATGACATAGAGCTCGAATTCCCTAAGGGTTCTCAAGCCCACGTGAATTCCAATAGAGGGTTTTTTATGGCTATCGGCAGGGATGAAATTCAGCCTCTCCCTATGAAACAATCAGTGCCTCATGAAAAAAGCAGTAGAACACAAGATTTCAAATCTCGTATCTACGTATAGATTTTGATGATAACAAATAAATTCAAGACTCAAACTCAAGTTATCTACACATTAAGAGAGCTAAACACGTCAAGAAATCAAGCATGAGTAAAAAGAAGAACAAGTCTACAAATGAAACTCATATAGTAATTTTGTACATTTATTAAAATTTGAAATTGGATTAAGGTTCAAAATTAATATTTTCTCATAAAGTATCAAATTACATTTTTTATATTTTCATAACTTTATTAAAATATTTAATTTCAAAAATTATTATTATTTTTTCACATATGCATAAAGATTTGAATTTGTAAGCTGATTAATTGTCATCTTTAACATGTGCATGTGTTGTTTGAAAATCTTGAAGGGTGGTTGTGTATTATTTTGACAAATGCAAAAGATAGATGATTTGTTTGAAAATTTTAAAAGGTGGTTGTGTGTTTTTTTAACATATACAAAAAAAAATGATTTGGTTTAAAAAATAAATCATACATGATTTGGTTTGAAAAATAAATCATACTCATTTTGTCATGTATAAAAAGTAAAAGATTAGGTTTGATTTCTTTGAAAACTGAATTGAGTTGTCTTTGAAAAATATAAAAAGGAGATGTTTTTATTTGAATCTTTTGAAAAGTGAATAGTGATCTTATTTGATATGTGAACCTTTTCAAATTTAAATATGAAGACTTATTTGCCTATAAATAGTTCACTTGAGTTTTGCAAAAATAACAATAAGAACTTATACATCAATTGCTAAGTTTTGCATTATTCTTTCTAAGCCCTTATTCTATTTTCTTTAAATTTTGTACATTAATCCTTATTCATTTTGATAGAAATATAGTTTGCGCTGTATTATTCT
This sequence comes from Platycarya strobilacea, assembly GCA_036898215.1. Lineage (NCBI taxonomy): Eukaryota > Viridiplantae > Streptophyta > Magnoliopsida > Fagales > Juglandaceae > Platycarya > Platycarya strobilacea. Next base: position 22,345,341 of record CM072549.1, on the reverse strand, counting down.
TATTTCATTCATTGAGTAGTGTACTCTGATAATCTATCTACTGTCAGCTCTTCTATTTGTAAGAAGGTACGTATAACCCTTATGTGTGTAGAAGGTGTTCTATACAGGGAATAGTTGAATCACCAAGTGTAAGGTGATTACAAATATAGAGGGTGTTCTACACGGATTCTTTGTAACGGTATTACTTAAAGGTATAATATGTTTTTATCTCTACCTAAAAGAGATTAAATAGTGAATTTGGGATCTTCAAGGGGTAGCTTGAGGTAAGGACATAGGCAGTAGGGCTGAACCTCGTTAAAATACTGAATTTGCTTCTTCTTACCCTTACTTTTTATATTTTATGCTGGTTCGTACTTTGTTTATACTTTATATTGTGTATTTGATTTATAATTGTTAATTTTTTAATATAACTCAATTCACTCCCCCTCTTGTGTTAGTCATCTGGACAACAATTAGTATCAGAGCAAGGGCTCTATTATAAGATTAATTATGAGTTAAAATCATATGACTAACATTGCAGCTACATTCGCTGAAGATCAATCTAGTAGTCGACCTCCGCTATTTTGTGGAGACAATTATACTTTTTGAAAAACTAAAATGAAAATATTCCTTCAGTCTCAAGATCGTGAAATCTGAAAATGCATTTTAAATGGGCCTTATATTCCAACAAAAATTGTTGATGGAGTAAAGGTCAACAAGGAAGAAGAAGAGTTTGATCGTGAAGATGATAAACGTTATACAGTGAATGTAATGACTATGAATTTTCTGTATAATGCTCTCAATGGTAATGAATTTAACAAAATAATGACTTGCACGACAGTAAAGGAAATCCGATATAACTTGGAAGTAACTTATGAAGGAATTTCGCAAATCAAAAAATCAAAAATTTATATTCTTATGCATGAATATAAAATGTTCAAAATGAGTGATGATGAATCTATTTCCTCTATGTATACTCGTTTTACTAACATTATAAATAACTTGACGGCTCTTGAAAAAGTTTATTCCAGCTTGGAGATAGTAATGAAAATTTTCAACTCTCTGCCAAAATGTTAGAAATCAAAAGTGACGACGATTCTTGAAGTTAGAGATCTTAAAAAAACTTGAAGTAAATGAACTTATTGGGTCACTTATTAACCATGAGTACATATTGAAAAGAGGAGAAGAAGAAGGAAAGCAAAAGAAGAGCTTGGCACTCAAAGTGAAAGCAATGAAGATGAGAAAATCGATGACAAAAATGAAAAAATTACAATGATCACAAGAAGATTTTAGAGATTCTTAAAGAAAAATAAAACTCATCCATTGAAATCTTTCAAAAAGTTTTTCAACAAAGATACAAGTAAAAATAACTCCTTAACTTGTTATAAATGCAAAAAGTCAAGACATATTAAAGCAGATTATCCTCTGCAAAAAAAAGATCAATACAAGGGCAAGAAAGAAATGAAAGTTACATGGGATGATAATTCAAGTAACTCAGACAGCTATGCAAGCAATGAAAAATCTGCAAATTTTTGTCTTATGGCTAAAGATGATCTTGAGGTAATAAATTTTGAAAATATTGAAAATCTTTTTTATGAAGAATTGCAAAATGTTTTAGAAGGAGTATATGAGGTACTTGAAAAATTGAGTATCAAGTATACCATTTTGAAAAAAAAAAAATTCTTCTTTAATAAATGAAATTGATGTTTTAAAAAAAGAAAATATAGTTTCAAAAGATGAAAATGATGAGTTAAAAAAGAAAGTGACTGATTTAATAAAGATTATTGAAAACTTTACCAATGGAAAAAGAAATTTTGAAAAATTTCTTGAAAGTCAAATATGTGTTTTTGATAAGGTAGGTTTGTGATACATGTCAAAAGAAAAATTTTAATCCTATAAAAATTCCTTTGATAAACTGACTAAATCAAAATCAGATTTTCAAAATTCTTTTTATAAAAATAACTTTTTTAAAGAAAAATATTATCACTTGAGATTTTCAAATATGTCACATGTTATTTATAATTTTTGCAATAGAAATGGTCATAGTTATCATGCTTGTCCTATTAGAAGAAAACATACAATAACTATTAAGATCATATGGATACCACAAAATCTTATTTTTTTCTAATACTAATAAATAAAGGACCCAAAGAACTTGGGTACCAAGAATTTTTTTAATTGCTTTTGTAGGTATGCATGAAATCTTCTACAGGTAAAAATAAATGATTTTTAGAGAACGAATGCTCAAGACACATGACAAGAGACAAAACTAAATTCATTAACCTCACTTCTAGAGAAGAAGGACGCGTGACATTTAGAGACAATTCAAAAGAGAAGATCATGAGAATAGAATGTACAAATAATACAAATAGTCTCAATCTCAACAAAAAGAATACAATGAAAGAAGTCTAATATAAAGACATCAGGAAAGATCATCAAAACTTAGTACAAGATACAATCAAATAGTAGAAACATGTGAAAGATTATCCAGTTGAACAAATTTTAGGAGAACCTTCACGAGGTGTAAGTACTCGATTATCTCTTAGAAATATTTGTAATCACACTGCTTTTTTATTTTAAATTGAATCCAAAAATATTGATGAAACACTTATTGATGAATCATGAATTCTAACTATGCAAGAAGAGCTAAATTAATTTGAAAGAAATAATGTATGGACACTTATTCCTAGACCCAAAAATCATGCTATTATTAGAACAAAATGGGTTTTTAGAAATAAGAAATATGAGTCTGGAATCATCACTAGAAATAAGGCTCGACTTGTAATCCAATATTTCAATCAAGAGGAATGAACCGATTATGATGAAACATATGCACCTGTTGCAAGATTAGAAACTATTCAAATGTTACTTGCATATATATGTTACAAATATTTCAAACTTTTTCAAATGGATGTTAAAAGTGCTTTCTTAAATGGTTTTATAAATGAAGAGGTACATGTTGAGCAACCTCCAGGTTTTGAAAATCATATTTCTTCTAATCATGTTTTTAAGCTCACAACAACATTATATGGAGTCAAACAAGCTTCTAGAGTTTGGTATGAGAAGCTTAGTGATTTTTTGATTGAAAAGGATTTTTCAAGAGGAAAGATCGATACAACTCTTTTCATCAAATATGAATAGGATGATATTCTTTTAGTTCAAATTTATGTGGATGATATAATATTTGGTGCTACTAATAAAAATATATGTCAAGATTTTGTTAAAAGTATGCAGGAAGAGTTTGAAATAAGCATGATGAGATAACTTAATTTCTTTCTCATATTGCAAATCAAGCAAGTAAAAAGTGGAACATTTATTTATTAATCAGTCAAACTATATCAAAGAGTTACTCCAAAAGTTTGAGATGGAAGGTGCAAAGGTAAGTGGAACACCAATGAGTCCAACCACTAAACTTGATAAAGATAAAATTGATAAGCCAGTTGACTCAAAGGTATCTCGAGATATGATTGATAGTTTCTTATATTTGACAGCTAGTAGCCCTGATATTATATTCAGTATATGTTTATGCGCACATTTTTAATCATCTCCAAAACAATCTTATTTGATTGTTGTTAAGCGTATTTTTAGATATCTTGCCGGTACCATTGACCTAGGGTTATGGTATCCTAAGCATATTTCTTTCGATTTTATTAGTTATTCAGATGCAGATTATGCTGGTTGCAAAATTGATCGAAAAAGTACTAGTGAAACATATCAATTTTTTAGGTCATGCACTCATTTCATAGTTTACTAAAAAGCAAAATTTTGTTACATTATCTACTGCTGCGGTAGAGTATGTTGCTGCAAGTAGTTGTTGTGCTCAAGTTCTTTATATGAAACAACAGCTTGAGGATTTTAAATTTATATACAATCACATTCCAATCAAATGTAATAATACAAGTGCTATAAATCTTTCAAAGAACCCAATACAACATTCTAAAACTAAGCATATTGAAATTAGATATCATTTTCTTAGAAATCATGTACAGAAATGTGATATTGTACTAGAATTCACAAGTACACATGGTCAATTAGCGAACATTTTTACAAAACACCTACCAGAAGATAGATTATGCATGATTAGAAGAGAAATAGGAATGATGCATGTCATGAATATCTGTTAAACATTTTTATTCAATTATCTCAAATGACTTACAAAAACTTGAGACTTCTAACCTCATTTTTCAACTGCATTTGCTATTCATAGATCGACATGTTATTCTCATCTAAAGGATTAGGCAGTCGAAATGAAGAGGCAAGCAAGGATTTTAAATCCTTATTCTGTTGTTTTAACTCTACTATTTTTTTATTTGACTCATAAATAAGTCATTGAACTACAGAAACCGTTTCACTAAGCTTCTCAATTTTGCGAGTTTTGGACTGTAATCGAGCAGAAAAAACAACAATAGAAGATGAGTATCGAGTCCCAAGACCCACAAGCTCATAAATGGCATCATGTTCTGATTTATTAGCTAAATCAGTCTCTTGTTACTTCATGGCACCTACGACAGAAGCATAAATAGATTGATCACGAGAAGTACTGAAGGGAAGTTGACGAGCCATTAAAAATTTGTAGAATGAGAATGTAGGTGAATTGTAAAGATGAGAAGAAGATTTGATGCAAATTAGATAAAGTTAAGGATTGCTCTTATAGAGACGGAATTATGAACAAGACACACTATCATATATTCAAATCTTACTTAGTCAAACTTACAAGATATGCTGAATGAGACGGATGGGATGACTGATTGAGACAGTTCTTGGTTCAAATCTGGAAGATTACTAGAAGAAATTTTTTCCGTCATTCTATCGTTTTGGATAAACAGATACTTGATTAATGAGGAATGAGAGGTTTTTCTTGTAAGTATTTGATGGGTGAAAATGGTCATTTAAACAGAAATCGAAAGCTTTTAAATCTCTACGAAATCTCGTTTGTCAACAACGTCAAGCAGATTTGAACCTCCCTCCGCACCGAATTGCCAGAGTTAGGCCTCCAGCATTTGTAGGTTTTGTTGGATACGGGTTACTCTAATTATTCAATTCTCTACAAAATCTCTTTTTGCACTAAATTTTCAGAGCTAGGCCTTTAGGCTTTGCAGGTTTTGTCGAACACGAACCAAATCTCTTTCCGCACCAAATCTTGATAATATTTAATTTGTCAACAATATCAAGCAAATTTGAGTCTTCTTCTGCACTGAGACAATAAAGTTAGGCCTCAACCTTTGCAGCTTTTGTCGGAAATGGGTGGCTCCAATTATTCAATTCTCTATAGTTTCTGCTAACGCACCATTTTATTTGGTTATTGGTTATTGCGGGAAGAAATCTTACTGAACCCAATTGCGGTTCCTTTTTAATGATGCCAAAAGGGGGAGAAGTCTTATACTAGTATTATACTACCCTGTTATATATGCTAGAATCATGTCTATATTTTATTTAAAAAACTAACGTATATTTTTAGGGGGAGTTTAAGTATTACTGCAGGTCGCAGATTTCTACTAAGTATTTGTCATCATCAAAAATTGGGAGATTGTAGAACCCAAACTTTCAAGTTTCGTATTTACGTATTGATTTTGATGATAACAAATAAATTCAAGACTCAAGCTCAAGTTTTCTACGCATGAAGAGAGCTAAACACATCAAGAAATCAAGCATAAGTAAAAAGAAGAACAAATCTACAAATGAAACTCATAGAGTAATTTTGTACATTTCTTAAAATTTGAAATTGGATTAAGACTCAAAATTAATATTTTCTCATAAAGCATCAAATTGCATTTTTTTACATTTGCATAACTTTATTAAAATATTTAATTTCAAAGATTATTATTGTTTTTTCACATATGCATAAAGATTTAAATTTGTAAGATGATTGATTATCATTTTTAACCTGTTTATGTGTTGTTTGAAAATCTTAAAGGGTGGTTGTGTGTTTTTCTGACAAATACAAAAGATAGATGATTTGTTTGAACATCTTAAAGAATAGTTGTGTATTTTTTTGACAAATGTAAAAGATAGATGATTTGTTTGAAAATCTTGAAAGGTGGTTGTGTATTTTTTTTGACATATGCAAAAAGAAAATGATTTGATTTGAAAAATAAATCATGCTCATTTTGTCATGTATAAAAAGTAAAAAATTTGATTTGATTTCTTTGAAAAATGAATTGAATTGTCTTTAACAAATATAAAAAGGAGTTATTTTTATTTGAATCTTTTGAAAAGTGAATAGTGATCTTATTTGACATGTGAACCTTTTCAAATTTGAATATGAAGACTCATTTGCCTATAAATAGCTCATTTGAGTTTTGCAAAAATAAAACAAGAGATAACATATCAATTGCTGAGTTTCGTATCATTCTTTCTAAGCCTTTATTCTCTCTTCTTTAAATTTTGTGCCTTAATCCTTGTTCATTTTGAGAGAGATATAATTTGTGCTGTATTGTTCTTATTTCACTCATTGAGGAGTGTACTCTAATAATCTACCACTATCAGCTCTTGTATTTGTATGAGGATGCGTATAACTCTTGTATGTGTAGAAGGTGTTCTACATAGGAAATAGTTGAATCACTAAGTGTGAGGTGATTGCAAGTGTAAAGGGTGTTCTACATAGATTTTTTGTAACGGTGTTGTTCAAAGGTATAATAGGTTTTTATCTCCACCTGAAGGATTAAATAGTGAATTTGGGATTCTCAAGGGGAGGCGAGGACGTAGGCAGTGGGGCTGAATCTCGTTAAAATACTGAGTTTGCTTCTTCTTGCCCTTACTATATATATTTTATGCTGCTTCCTATTTTGTTTATATTTTATATTGTGTATTTGATTTATAATTGTTAATTTTTTAATATAACCCAATTCACCCCCCTTTTATGTTAGTCATTTGGGCAACAAAAGCAAATCCTAACATGCTCAGAATTGCTTCTTCCTTTCTTCGTCGAAATCTCCTTCATTATTGTGGTTTCTCTCCTTTGTCGAAATCTACTTTCTTTGAAAATGTAATTTTATCGATAAACACTCTTGTACCATTTCTTAAGGTGTTATGCCTTTATGAATGAAATATTTTGCTATAAAAAAAAATATATATATATATATAGTATTATAAGTTAATAATTTATTAGTAGTATAGTCTTACATAATATATAACATTATAATTTAATAACCTCATACTAGTATACTACTAGAAGACCAAACTTAGTAAAGAGTAGACTAGTATCTAATGACTATTGTAATTTGTATAGTGACTCTACTAATTAGTATTCTAGTAGTAGTATTTTAGTATTAATTGTTTGTTTCATAATACATATGTCTAAATTATAATGTATGATAACTGATTATTGATAAGATAGGACTGCAAGCATATATAATGTTTGAGTACTAATAGTATTATTATATTATACTAATTAATATAACTATAGTATTATATTATGAGGACTAAATTATATGTTTGATAAAATATAATGTTAGATAAATATAGGAATTATCTTATAACCGATTCGGCTAGCAACCCCATTTGAGCAGCCCACTAATCACAGAATGCGACGTCATACATTCCATCTTAAGGTCTGTAGGCTTGACTGCATCAGAGCATTAGTTGAAAGCCCACTTTCCTATTCCTGAAATTTGATTTTAATCCTAAACCCTAACCATGTACCCTCTCCACCCCCTAGCCACCATCCCTCCCACCCATCGATACCTTTCTCATCCTACAGGCCATCGAATTTGAACAATTTTTCACTCAATCTCAGAACTCCGAAAGTTGAGATAATAAAGAACACGATTAAAGTGTCAAAAACCAGGCATTCAATGGGAGGAAATGCAAATGGTGGACTTGCGTCTCAAGATCAAAGCAGAAAATCTTAATCATAGCATACCTTTCTCCAATCTGCCCCCACTCTTGCCCGAAGCTCAATAATTTCAATTTTTTTATGAAAATGTTTGCGTAACTAGGTGTTAGCATCGAAAGGATGTTCCCTCTTTTTTACATTTTAATTTTGCTGCAAACTTGATTTTAAATAAAATTAATATGAGCACATGAATAGGTGAAGGTAGATTTGGATTTTGACGAGAAGATCTGGGAAGATCTAGAAGGAGAGAGAGAGAGAGAGAGGAAAGCAGAGAAAATTGAGTGAGGAAGATGGAAGAGACGATATTATGTGTAGTGGAGTCTATTAAAGTTAGTGTATTTCCTTTTGCGGCAACATCTTAAAGGAGGGCTGCACTTAAGGGATTACTAGCTCGACCCACTGTAAGTGTTTCTCATAGATATAATGTTACAATTAGTATAATGTTTGATAAAATATAATACTAGATAAATATAATGTTTGATAATTAATATAATGTTTGCTAAAGTATAAAAATAGATAAATATAATGTTATAATGTTTAATATAATTTTTGTCATATTATGAAATAGAATTATAGGAGTTATAGAATATAGTGTTTTTGTTAATTCATTTTGATATGTAAATTATTTGACCTAACTTAATTCTAGTCGTTGATCAAGATATTGAATGGGTTTACAACCGTTTATTTCATTCCTAGGGTTACTAAGTATCTAAGATTCGTGAGACTTCCCTAGCAAGTTGCGCAGTTTCACACTTTCACTTTCACAGAATCACTTTGACGCCTCACTCCTCATGTCTCCTTCTGATTTTCTCTCATACTCAATCACCCTCACCCATCGAGATCCCAAGAAACCCTAGGAGATGCAGCTTCTTCTCTCAAGGGATCAACAACTTGCGGCCAGGGATTCTCAAGGGGCCTTGCGTGATTAGGGTTGCAAGTTTGCAGCCGATTGCCATATTTTTGGGGACTTGTGGCTATAATCTCAGCCTATGAGATCGCAGTCAGTCCTCGAGAAATTGGTCATTAAATGCATGCATTTACGACTTCTAACCAACTGTCTCCCTGATTTTATGGTTTGGAGTTCCCTGGTTTGTCGATTCGTCCATCCATGAGTCAATTACCCATGTTATTTTTGTGCTTTATTTCATTTGGTTGGGAATTGAAGCTGTATAACTTTGATTGGTGCATCTAGTTATAGTTTTTACTTTATCATGTAGTATTTTCGAGGATGTGGTTATGGTTCTTCCTTAACTCCTAACTTTCAACTCTATACATTGTAGTGTTAATGTTACAACTTACATTATAGATCTAGATCTAATCATCTAAGGACTAAGTACACTGTCCAATTTTCTATAAACTATGCATGCTTTTGTGACTCATCAATCTGTGACTGTCCAATGTCCAATGTCCATCGATGTGATTGATGTTTATGCTTTAACTCATTTTTATTTTGTAGTTGCAGACAATTATCCCTTGTTAACTACATCCTAGATTCATTTTGCCATTGTTAAATAATTTTATATTTACCTGTTTCGGGCCTTATATTTTATCTATGTTACCTATTTGGCAAAAACTCTCTAACTCTCTGAGGAGCTTGCCTACATATATGAGTCAGCTTCAGCTTTGCTTTTATCCCCTGTTACCTGTTACCTGTTGTAGTCCAACTTCTGTAGCTTTGTGAGATGACATGGTGATAAAGCAAAGTTAATAGATAAAAATTTGGCAAAAACATAAGTTTTGACTAATAAGTGGTATCAATAAATTATAATTGAGAAAATATAAGTTATGAAAAAAAAAAGAAAAAAATAATTAAATTGATAATATTTTATTGACTAATAAATGAACAATTTAATGTAAATATAAATTTTAAGTGGAATAGCCAATTGCAAACTCATATACAAGTCATTACTCAAACCCAGTTCATTCCGGTCACTCAATTCATCAAAAGAATTCCACGGAACATGAAGAATGTAACAATAATAAAATATAAGAATATCTTCCATCAAAAAAATATATAATAAGAATATCAATATTTCCGACAGTTATCCCTTACTTTTGAGAGAGGTAAATTGAGATTTGTACTTGGGAACCTTCCCCCTTTTTTATTGTTTTATTTTTTATATTGAAGTTGACACATTAGACTAGTCCACAAATTCGTTTGCATGTCACGAGACTATATATGTGTGTGTGTGTGTGTGTGTGTGTGTGTGTGTGTGTGTGTGTGTGTGTGTGTGACAACCTAGAATTTGTCCTTCTATATTATTTTATTCATAACAAGAGTAATATTGAGATTTTGATTAAGATATTAGTATTTGGGTTTGACTTGGGCTTCATTCTTGGAGGTCTAACTCGATATTTGACCCAAGATGGTGTACCAAGGCCCAAAGGCCCATGAGATAGGAGGGTGGCCGGCCATACCCATTGGATTGGAGGCTTTGTGTCATAGAAATGGACACTTGACACTCAAAGAAAGCCTTAGTTGATCTTTTAAAGACTGGTAAGTTTTTGGGAGAAAGGATAAAGAGCTTGAGAATAGTAGGTTTGACTAACAAATTTCCTTAGAAAAGTGGTGATTGAGACAAGTAGAGATACCATTCATGAGGAGTGGATTTTGGGTGACTAAGAGAGGGAGCTAGCCGACCCCATTGTTGCTTCCAATGGATCCATATCTTGAGGTAAGATTTTGGGGAAGAGTTGATTAGGAATTTGACAAGTGACTAATGGGATATGACATCATTGGATAGAGGAAATGGAGGCTTGTGTGAGGAAGGAGTTTTGGTTGGCTCAAGGATAGGGTAGCCAACCTTGCCATTTGTAGTTTTCCCATGTCTTTCCATATCTAGGTGACTATGACTTGCAATATTTGTGTAAGAGAGTGTTAGAAAAGTGTGTAAGAGTAATTGACTTGTGAGTGGATTGGTGACTTGCTTGAAAGAAGAGAAGCTTTGGACGAAGAGAAGGGTTTTGGTAGAGAGTGGCCAAGCCTTGGCCGATTAGTGCATGGTGCATTTCCCAAGATTGAGCTTCAAGATCCTTGTGAATGACGTGTGAGGGGATAAGTGATAGGAAGAAGTGTGACTTGATAGATGGGTAGAGTGATCCCTTATGATAACCCATATTTTTAAGTATTCTTTTAGTTTTCACATTTGACATGATTCTATTTTTTAAGATTATTTTAGAGTACCTTTGGAATTTTGGATATATGTATGTAATTCCTATGAAGCTTTTATTGGTATTAAAGGAAAAATTATGGGAGAGACTAAATATGATGAGAAGATATAGTTTTTAAATACTCAAGGACATATTGTATAGAAATTGAAGGAAATTTACAAAGGAAGTCAAGAGGTATGAGTAAGAAATATACTCTATGATATTTTCGGATGAGGCAATTTTAGATAGTTTCAAGGTCCTTTAGTAATATGGATATAACTTACTCATTTTATATCGGATTGAGATCATTCAAGATGATTTGGAATGCTAAGAGAAATATATAAAAAATTTCTATTTTGAGTTTTAAAAGATATGGACTTAATCAAATACGAAATTGGGAGTAAAGTGGCAGAACGAAATTGAATATATAGGGGTATTGACTTGGAGTTGACTAATAACCTTGAATAAGATTAAATCTTTGGATTATTTTCGAAATTATCCTAAGATCATGACAAGTGTGTAGAAATATGTCAAATGAGGAGATTTTATCTAGGAAATTTCGTGTGAAATAATAGGGATTATTTATCAAACACTTGGTATGCCTAAATTGGTGCACTTTGCTTATGTCAAATGTTTTGAGTCTTTTAAGATAAGTAATGGATCAAGTACTAAATATAGTATGAAGTGGATGAACAGGAATAGGAGTCAACTGGTAACCGACTTAAGCAAAGTGCACCAACTTTGCCATGTGACGAAAATCAAATTGGTTTCTCAGGATTCTAAACCTCTTGACATGTATGGTAACATGTGGCAAGTTGATAAGAATTCATCTAGAAACCTTGGTGGGTAATTAAACAAAGAAAAATAAATGGAGAACTTGGATTGGGTTTTCTCGGATGGTTTTGACGTGTTTCGGTGAATTAAGCATATCTCTCTCATTTGATCTTTGAAGAAGGTGATTCAAAAGCTTATAGAATCTTAAGATGATGATATAAAAATTTCATGTTTTGCATTTTTGAATAATCGAATCAGATCAAGGACTTATTTGGGATGGAAGTGGTTGGATACACCTCATTAGAAGAAACCATCATACTACTTTGTCTTTACCCTACGTGAATTGGGTCTACTTGATCAAGAAGATATTTAGGCAACTCAATAAAACGACCCTTGGATATCAGTATGACTCACCAAGTCTAAAATTTAGGCGTGATCATGAGCCAAGTGGGGAAGGAAAACTATCACACGGCACCAAGAGAGAACCAGATATATCTTGCAAATGCTATCTCTTCTTTTTGCCTAAAGTGCCACCCCTATTCCTATAAATAGGTGCATGCGACTTCTAAGGCCCTTTTGGATGATGAAACACATGGCCTAGCTTGAGAAAATACGAAGAAAAACCCTCCTTAAACCTTTAACCTCAACACACTACCTAAGAAAGCTAATTGAGTGATTTTGAGGGAATCCTTACAAGAGCTTGGTTCTATTACCAATTTTAGCTTGGAGAAAATTTGTAAGTGCACAACTTAACTTAATCTTGGCATAGAATGAATGATTTGATAATTAGATCATGTTTGATATTTGTTTGATATTAAATTTTGCTTATATGTTGAAATGAAACCTATTAAGTTTTGGAGTGGTTTTTGTTGAGAAAAAATGCTAGGAAAATTATAGGACCCTAGAAATATATTCTATGATGTTATATGAGGAAAATTATGTGAAAATATGGGGCCTTGATTTGTGAAAATTTTGGGAAAGGAAACCTAGAGCAATTCGACTACAATGGGGTTTTAGTGAAATTTATATTTTAAATCTTATCCAATTGGTTTTTAATTATTTGCATGATATTTTGATGATTATAATGAAATTAGAAACTTTAAATTACTTAGAAAAATTCCAAGAATCAATTTGCTAAGAATTATAGAAGAAAATACTAAGAAAATGATTAAATTCACATAAATTGATCAAGGAAAATTTGACATTTTAAATATGGAAATTTTAGCATGATTTGATTTAAAATAAAAGAAGGTTTGTTCCTCTAGAATTTTTATTCAGCCTTGATTTAATAATATTTTAATATATTTTGACATTATGAATTGATGTGATGTCAACACCTGTACATGTGACGTATGCTATTGTAAAATGTTCTCATATGTTATAAGGTTTATAAGGACGTGAAATATGCATGTCATAAGTTTAAAGTTATGTTTACGTTATATTTCGTCACATATAAGTGTCGTCATAAGTCATAACATTTGATATAAGAAAATACGTTAAGAAAACTTGACAAGTAGAAAGATTAATAAGTCAGTCACGTTATGACGGAGACACTGATACGTAACGTCCGTATGACTGACGTGCCGGCAGGAATGGGGATACGTAACATCTGTCGAGATTCAGAAATGGATATAGCCCGACCACAGGTAATAATAGTTGCATAGTCAACCACAAATAATAATAGTGGTATGACCCAACCATAGGTAATAATAGTGGCATGGCCTGACCACGGGTAATAATAGTAGCATAGCCGAACTACGGGTAATAATAGTGACATAGCTCGACCACAGGTAATAACAGTGACATGATCCAACCACGGGTATTAATAGTGGATATAAGTAAAAACTTATAAGAATAAGAATTTTAAGATAAGAATGAAAAGTTCATGCATGAAATAAGTTTGTTAGTGCAAATCCACATAAGAAATAAGTCTAAATCATGCATGAGTCACATAAAGCATATCATAAATGCTTACTCTGGCTGTCTAGCTTGTATGTGATTCTTTTATGATGTTTATGCTTTTAAGTCTTTTGTGTACTTACTAAGATTTTTTGAAAATCTCACTTTTTTAAGTTCTATCTATCATTCCTTATGTAATGATAGATGTTGTTGCAGGATTAAATATATTGCAATGAGACTCAGACCTCCTAGGAGATTTTGAGGTACTCTGAGGGTCCTACAGAATACTTATATCTTGATGAGATGACCTTTCGCGTACGTGATCAAGTGAAATAGCAAGATAATCGGATAGCAGTGGGATATGATATTTGTTTTAAGAAAACTAACTGGGTTATATAAGTCTTGAATACAATCTGTTTTTGTAAATACAAAATTCTAAAGGTTATAGTTTTACTATGCCATATGATCTATTTATGCAAGAGTTAGATATCTTTGCATATATTGGAGATTTATCTCTTTCTGCTGTATTTCACATTGCATTTAATTAGTAAGTTTAGATGCATACATGTTACTCCTTACGTTTATATAGGATAAGTAACCTTGTGTTACTTGTCCGGGTGCTTCAATTTACATTTTAATCAAGACGAAACATCGGGATGTTATATCTCCACCCTTGGATGAGCCAGCCGTGATTGGGTTTGGGAAACCAAATCCCATCCTAGTACATGCTATCTTAGGCATCATTTGTCCCTAAAGATGGAAGTCCATCAAAGGTTAATCAACCCCTTCTTATGTCACTCAAAGACATAGGGTTTTGGAGTGCCCTAAGACCTAAAGACCCATCCCTTGGCCGAATAGCCTTGCCTCCTTTTTCCATCCTATTTGCCTCCCTTTCTCCCCAAAGCTCTTGGCCACTTCATATTCTCTCTTCTCTATACTTTCTCTTGTATTTTCCCATCATCCAAGCAACTCTCATCCTAAGCAAATTGAGTTTTCTTCCAAGATTCCTTACATGGAAACATCTTCTTGAAGGGTAAGCAAATTTCTTGAACTCTTTTCATCCATCCATGCAAAGATAGAAAGGGTTTTCTTTTAAACTTTTTCCTCCATGTTTTCTTGCTTTTTCTCAAAACCTTCATGCTTTTGGGTTTTCTTGAAATGAAAAGTAGGAACTAATGCTCTCTTTTGAAAAAGAAATATTCCTTTGAAAAACCAATGATTTCCCTATGAAAAGCAACTATCGGTTTAGATGAGCCAAGGTTTTCATAAGCTTAATCTTGTTTTCCTTATTCTTTTTCAGATTTTTGTCTTTTTTTTATACTTGAAATTTTGTAAGTACATCTTTAACCTAACCCTAGTATTCCTTGTATATGTGTAAAGTGAATAGATTGTTGTGATGTTGGTTGGATGTTTGGTGTTGCTAGATTAGTTTATTTAAAGAGTTTTCTTGTAAATCCATGATACTCCATGCTTGGTTAAGATATTATTTTTAGGCTTGCAATTTAAATATGTCGGTGGATGTAGCCATTTTGTTACAAAAGAAAATATAAAGAATATGTTGCGTTTAGAAGCTAATGCATGTGAAATCATTATAAGGTTCTTGGTTGATGAAAACTTGCCTAGAAGTCATGTATATGTTTCGGCCATGGAGGGTTTTGGGATTATAATTTTCAATGCTTGTCTATTTATTCATGTAATGGCCTTATCGTGGATGCTTGATAAGTTTAGAAATATGAAACTAGGAAAAAGCTATTGGTACAAACTTTCGGGTTCTTATATGGAATAAAGTGTATATTTTGATTGGTGAAAAGTGATAAAAAAACATTTAGATTATGGACTTTAGGGTTTTGGTTAATCCCTATTTTGGTGATGAAATTATTTAATTATTTTCCTAAAACATGTTAGATTAATAAAAGGAAAATTTAGGAAGGAATCACTAGGCTCCTAGCCTAGAGTATCTCGGCCTAACCCTATTGGGTGAGGGCTGAGTGTTTGCTTCTCTTATTAGGTTAATAATATGTTTTATTATATTATTATTGATGATTTCATGACGTAGTTTGATTAAGAATGAACATGAAGATGCATGTATAAGTACATGTCTTATGAACCCTATGTCTAGCATAAAAAGTCATTTGTTGCATGTATGAACATCAAAGTTATGGTTTTTGAGTCAACATGAGTTTCAAAGAAAAGAAAAAGAATTAAATTTTATAAAAACCCCAAAGGTTGGGACGGGGTAGTGTCCCAGTAAAACTCCATGTTCACTCAGGAGTAATTAAAATCGAGTGACAGCTCTTAGGTCGATGAAGAACAGTCGACGGACCATATATGGCTCCAAAAGAAGTCCGGAGTGTGGTCGCACCTAAAACTGGTGGGTGCTCAAGGATGGTAAAGGCATTGTGTCTTGCTGTTATAAGAACTAAGAATGTAGTCACCTCGGCTAGAGTAGTTGCTGGATGATGAAGAGCGGATAACATAATCACCCCGACTTAAATGGTCATCGGGTGGTGCGGTAACGCATAACGTAGTCACTTTGGCTTGAGCGGTTGCCAGGTGATGTGGTAACTAGCGGGGAACACACAGTGTATAGGAAAATCGTGAGGTGTCCACAATAAAGTCATGAAAAGAATGAGTTTTAAACTCTAAAAATGATATGTACATAATTAATGACGCCTAAGATAAGAAATTATGAAAGATACGAAAAGTTTACGAACAAGGATTTTTAAACATGAGTCAAAAGGGTTATGTTATATGGAAAGCCTTTTATGAAGAAGCACGTGCATAAGTCAAAGTCTTAAAGAAAGTCAAGTTTTATGTAAGTCATATGTGCAAGTACATATGCATAAATCAAGTCACGAGTCTCATATGCATGACACATGTATGATCTAGGATTCACTTACATGTATGCTTGTGATGCTTTCGTTAAGATATCTGTGTACTTACTGAAATTTCTCAAAATCTCATCCCTTTCATTTTAACTATTGTTCCTCTTTGGCGTGATAGAAGTGATTGCAGATGGTGATGGCTTCGTCGAGTCTGATTCCCTGAACCTTTGAGGGTCTAGCGGTTTCCTCTCCTTTTGATGCTGTGACCCTCATTTTGTATGACCGTTTTATATCGGATATGTGGAGGAGTGTGCTCATTCAGGAGGTCGATGGTCATTCCGTTGGATGCTACCTCACCTTGGGGACTAACAAATTTTTATTTTTGGACTACATCTACACCTCGGTGGCGAGGACAGGTATCCAGCGTGGGGGTAGTTTAGGTCAGGGACGCTTCCTGTTTGGATTAGGGATCAAGGAGGTCAAGAAGAAACCCATATTCTAGGGACGAGTTGTGAGGGCCAACTGGTATTGATGTTGCCTTTATATTTGGTTTATTTTGGAGATCTCATTGTTTTAAAAAAGTTTGATATGTGTAGAATCCGATACAGTTGGTCATCTTTATATATATAAAGTTTATTTTAGGAATTTATTTTTTTGTTATACTACGTGATGCGTGGCAAGTTTTATATTTCTTGCTTAGAATTACTCGGCTTGACCTTTTTTTCACTACAAAAATTTTTATACGCTACTTTTAATTTAGACGCATGCTCTTATTTACGTTATGAACGAGGAGTGAGTATCTTTGTACTATTTATCCCCGACGTATCAATTTATGTCCGACCTCATGTGTAAACAGGATCGTCGACAATATATATGTGTGTGTATATATATATGTGTGTGTGTGTGTAAATATCAATTTTTAATATAGAAAATTATAATTACGATTTAAATAAATTAAACCGGTATGATGACAATGACAAACACGTAGAAAATAACGACAAACACGTGGCCATAATTAAGCTTTCTGAAACAAACAAAATTAAGCTTTCTAAAACAAACAAATTTGACTTTTACTTGCTTAAAAAAAACACCCACACACAATTTTGACTCTTTTGGGCTTCGAAGAATGACGATAAAAGCAAATAGGAGGTGGGACTGGGAGGATGTTAATTGGTATTAACCTAGCTATCTTGCTTTGGCATAAAGTTAATTCTTTTATGTATTTTAGTCTTTCAATAATTCTTTTATGTACTGGAAATTCTACCGCAAATATTTTATCAAGCACCTCTTATTAGCAAAATAGATCAAAACATGTATTTTTTATAATAATCTGCTAATTTACTCTGAAGTTGACCACCAAGTAGAAGCAGGAAAACACGTGTAAAACGAACGAGAGAGAGAGAGAGAGAGAGAGAGAGAGAGAGAGAGAGAGAGAGAATATTTGGACAATATTGCAGCTAGGATAGTTACATGTACAGGTGGTTTCACTTGGCCGGCCTTGTATCTTATAACACTGCTTTATGGAAAGGTGTATGGAAACTGGGATCCCAGGGAAAGTAAATCAATTGATTTGGAAGTGTTTAAAATGATATTCTTCCTACTTGTGATAATCTTTGAAAAAAGAACATTATTGAGAGTAATATATGTCCTGTATGTCTGATCGAAGCAGAGACTAGTGTTCAAGTTCTTTGGAGCTGTCCAGTTGCAGCTGATGTGTGGGGTGGTAAATTTGATCTATTTAGGAAGTGGCAAAGGAATTTTCATGATTTTCATAGTTTAGAGATGGTCAGAGATGGTTTCAAAATTGAATAAAGAAACACTTGATCTTGCTGCTGTCACTCTTCATCAGCTTTGGAATAGCAGGAATGCTTTTGTTTTTCATAATCAATTTAAAAGTCCTACTGCTGTTTATGCTATTATTGAATCGGATTTAACACTGTTTCAGGAAGTATATTCTCAGAACCATCCTGCTGGAATTGAAAGAAGTCAAACAAGGGGGTCAAACCAGGTATGGCCACCTCCTGGATGGCCTTATTTTAAGGTTAATTTTGATGACTCTTTTGACAAAAGTAATGGCAAGATGGGCTTAGGAGTGGTCATTAGAAACCATGGCGTGCAAACATGTTTGATAGATAGTAAGCAGAATATTACACCAGTTTTCCAAGCTGAAAGTGTAGCTCTTTATCGAGCTATGGTGCTTTGTGAAGAACTTGGTCTAAATAGGGTTGTGATTGAACGTGATGCCAAAGTAGTTATTGATGCTGTTATTTCAAAACATGAAGATAACTCTTGGCTGGGGCAATTAGTTGAAGACCTGTAACACTTTATGGCAAGCAAATCAGTTTGGAGGCTACATTTTATTCACAGTGCAAACAAAACTGCCTATACAGCAGCAAACACTACAACAAATAGGGATTTTTGTCACGATTTTTTTTTTCTGTCATATACAATTGCAGCAAATTGTAAGCTAATAACAAGAAAAGTATTTATGGAAAAAAAAAATAAGCTTTTTGCCACAATACAATGCCCGCAAATAAAATCTTGCAGGAAATAATATTTTGTGGCAAAAAATAATATTTTTCGTGACAGTTTTATGTCGTGGCAAATAAATTTCATTGGTTTAAGGAGAACTTCATGAGAAAATACTATTTGTGGCAAATTTTTGCTATGATTTCTTTTTTCGCCATATACAATCGTGGTAAATAGTAAGCTAATAATACGAAAGTATTTGTGGGAAAAAAAACTAAAACTTTTAGTCATGATACAATGGCAGCAAATAAAATCTTGTGGAAGATAATATTTTATGACGAAAAAAAATATTTTTCGTGGTGGTTTTATGTCGTGGCAAATAAACTTCATTTTGCTAAGAATTCTTCATGAAAAAATACTATTTGCGGGAAATTTTTTTCGTGATAAATAAACTAAAAAGTCATCTAATTCTTTCCAATCTTCCACATACAATATTTTTTTAAAAACATTTATTTATTTTTTTTGAGTTTATTCTTTTTAAATTAATTAATTATATTTATTTTTTACTCATATATTAAATATTTGGTAAAAGAAAAAAATTAAAAAAATATATAATATTTTGGAGGTTGTACATACGTCACTACAAAAAATAACTGTTGTAGGGACCTTTTTTAGTTAGCCACAATTGAAAACGACGGCAAAGCACGCTTATAGCGGCACTAATTTTGGAATAATGATACATTTTTTACTCTTTTATCGTTTTTTTTTACTACTTTTTAAATTTTTTTAATTTTTTTTACTGAATGATTAAGAAAATAATTATTAATAATATTGTATATTTTTAAAATTTTTTGTTAATAATTAAGAATGCTAAAATGATATTTCAAAAAAAATAAAAAAACAAATACACAAATAATTAAGTGTATCAACACCCCTAATTTTGTGTAGGGGCGATGCAACAGGCAAAAATTCTTAGTTTGGTTGATAGTGGCGAATTAGTATTTCCGGCGCTATTGAAGTGCCGCAAATAATCCTTTAAAATTTAAACACGGCGGCTACATCCCTCCCCCAAAATTAAATCCCTAATATCTCTCTCTCTCTCTCTCTCTCTCTCTCTCTCTCAGCGCGACAACCCCCCCTCCAGCGGGCGGATACCCTGCCTCTCCTTCCCTCTCACACCGATTGTAAAATTGGAAGCTCACCAAGCCTCTGATCCTCGCCGTAGTTCCAAGGTGAAACTGTCAGAACTCCTAGGAGAGTAACCCAAGGTCGAGCCCTGACTCAAGCCTTGGAGGGCTAGGATAGTTCTTTGGCTAGTGATTACGCCCAAAGAATAACGCGGTCGTTTGTAGTATAGCTTTGGGGTGTCGATTCCACAGGGAGATGGATTGAGAAATTGAAAAACAGTAATGAAATTAACAAAAAGATTAAATGAGTGTGATAAGTAAATTTTAGAGTGTGATGTAAATTAAAACTAAATGAGTAATTTGAACAGTATAAAAATGAGACGAAAAGTAGAGCGTAGGGAATTCCTTGTGTATTTGTGGTATTCAAATTTATTCTTAATTCATTGATAACTCAATTAAGAATTCTATGTCCAAATTCTTAATCGGAAGATATAACATTAGTAACCAAAATTTAAATCACATGTAACTCTTTGAAAAATCATTCTTCGCGCTTAACTCTCATAAATTGTTATCGATATTGAAAAAATCCAACGACGACAATATACCTAAGAGGCAATATTGCAGCAGAGAATTAAATCAATATAGATAATCAATTTCTCCAAACATAATTATAGAACTAATTCACTCAATAGAAAAAGCATGACTGAATCCATAAACGAAATAGATTTTATAATTATTTGAAGACGAAAAACATCACAAATAAATTGAGAATAATAGAACAGAAGAGTTTTAATATTTAAAGACCAAATACATGAATCAAAAATAAAATACAAATACCATCACACACATAAGTTCATCCCTAACCCTCCTTGAGAATTTAGTTACACATATTAAAAATATGCAACAAAAATTCTCCAAGGGATAATATGGAAAAGCCAACCATTGTTTTCTTCTATCTTTTTTGGTTTTTCTTTTCTTTTCTCAATCTCTCAAAATAATGGCTCTTCCAAAGCATCCTCCCACACTAAGTATTGTCCTAGAACACACACCCCTTCCTTATATTTATAAGCATCATTCATGCAAGTTGTCATGACAAAATCATCACAATTTCAACTTGTTTTGCCATGTGCCATTCTTGAATCCAAGTGATTTGTGAGTTGTCATTTTGATCATTTGTTTTCCCACCATGCATGAGCTGGATTTTGCTTGTAGGTTGAGTGTTTCAATTTTGCTTCTCTATCCATTAGTTGCTTGTATGACTTAATATCTTGTGGTCAAATAATTTGTCTACAAGAAACTTGAGTGCACTTCATCTTGCATTTGAATTGATCATTGAATTTCCAAGTTGGTGTAGGAGTGCTTGCTGGAAAATATTATGATGACATTTGGATTTGATGCAAGTGGCTGAAAAATATCCAGGAACGTTAAGTGCAGGTGCATCCACTTGATGGTCAATTTTGTTTTAGATTGATTGGATATCTCTTCAAACATAAAACATAAAAGTTATAGATATTTCTCTTGCGGTTCTATATCATCTTGAATCAGCTCAATCGGAGATTGGATGAGAGAGTTATGCCCATATGACGAAAAGATGTCAGAACTGTCTAAAATTCCGCAATTATCTTCATTTGCTCCTAATGTCTCCATTTGTGTCCTAAATCAAAATATAAGAATAATGAGTATATTTACGCATCAAATAAGAATAAATTATTAAACATTAAGAGAGGAAAATATGGCATTTTATATTCTCATCAATATATTAAATCATGCTTATATCTATTTCAAGATAAATGACCATTAATTTTAATAACATGAGTTATATCCATTATTTTCTCATTTCTTTTAGTATTTAAATAGAGTATTTAGAGTGCATTTTTGTGCACTCATCACACCCCCCAACTTACTCATTGCTAGTCCCTAGCAATTTTCATGCAAAATGATGAGAAAGACCAAATAAAATCACACATAGGAGCCATCAAGACACATTTTTCAAATTTACATATTAAAACAATCTTAGAAATTCAATAACCCTTTCACAAGTAATTCAAATATAGCAATCCACAGAATGTGTATGTGTTCCAAACTATTTTTATCAAATCAGAGGTTTCGACACATGCAACATTAGAATATTTTAAGCAAAAAGGTTTAACTCCATAACTCACGGGTATAGAAGTGTTTCATGTATGGGTTTTCTCTATGGAGTTGATAAAAGTGTACATTTACTCTCATGAAAATTTAGCCAATTATATATAAGTAACAAGTAAACATTGATCTTATGATAGGAATACTAACAAATGAGATTTCCACCATTCTTTCCACAAGCATACTTAGGATCGGAAAAATCAACACAAAGGGTTGTAATGTGGCTTAGGGTTGGGGGTCATAAGAAGAAAAGGTGAAGAGGTTTCAAAAACTTCCAAGTATACACAAAAGGGAATCTGTTAAATTTTTCAGTAGACTATATTTTCCTTTTGATGTACTTTTCAATTTTTTAGATTTTTAACTAAGTACACTTTTCCATCTTCTTTTGCCACTGGTGTCTTCGCAATTTGATGAACTCTTTCATGAATAATTTGATGGACACATCTAGCACCATGCCATTTTTTTCATGGTTTTCTTTTTTTTTTAAATGATAATTCCACACCTAGTACACACTTGGAAGTAAAATGGTAGGAAAATATAGTATATAAGCTATACTCCAATGTGGAGAGGTATGGATGATGTAGATATGAAAAGAAAAGGCCATATGTGTATATTGGCTCAAAATTGATTGCTAGGGGTATATGATGAAAATGGTCAGCTTGAAAGACTCAAACGTTAATCCTAAGTTGACTTTCGTCATATCCCAAGTATATCCACCATCTTACCATAAACCATGTAATGATATTCTCAAAAGAAGTGTCAAATTCAACAGATCAATGGATACTTATCACAATTTCTATATTTGTAAGCTCTTAATTCTCACAAAATTCACATGAATACTTGAGCAAAATAATTCTTTAGTTACATGTGTCAAATCACCATATTACCACAAAGTTTGGATAAGTGCATAAATGGTTCTGTGGATGCTTTAGCAAAATGATTTAAGATGGGTTTGTTGAATTCACCAAGATGGTTATGAATGAGCATGAGTATCATGTGTGAAAAGATGCTTATGTGAAAAAAATTTGGCAATTTTTTATATATTGATTGAAATATGCCACAGAGTTTAAATGATCAATTTGCATTCCCATCCCCCAACTTAAACGAAACATTGTCCTCAATGTTTAATAATCAAAATTGGATGGAGAGTAACTAAAAAGGGTAGGATACACTTGATGTGTGATGTAGATAGCTCGCTAAGCGTCAAAAGTAGTGATCTGAAATGACAAAATGATACTATCCTGCAAACAAAAATAAAGAAAACAGTAGTAAATAAAAACAAAACAAAACAAATAAAATGATAATAATAATAATTATAATGATGATGATAATAATTATAATAATAATAATAATTATTGTTGCATGCTGTGGTCAAAGTTGGTAGACCAAGTTTACAATCGGACTATCTTCCACTTCTTGAACTATTCCTCTTGGGTCAAAAACGAAACGTTTATTTGCCCAATAAACTCGGTGCTCGAACTTCACAGGTAGGTGGTAAGATTTAAGATTAACTTTGGTTACTTGCCCACTTGAAGGAATCTGTTTTTCATTTTTCTCAAAAAACTCCTCAAATTTCGGTTGCCAAGCCCGTGTGCTATAATCTTGAGTATTGTAAAAAATTGCACAAATATTAGCTACATCAGATGAATCACTGATAGGATTATACTCAAAATCAACAATAAAATTGTCAAGGGGATCAGAATCATGAGTTGTGAAAACTTCCCTATCTATGAGTGAGTCAATCATATATATCTGCTGGCACTCGTGATTCTTCACAGTTTCTTGTGCCATATGTTGACCATGAGGTACAGACTGAGCTTGAGAAGGGAGCTTACCTTGCTCATTTATACTCAAGAAACTCGTTATTTTAGATAACTGACTCTTGATTTCCTTATTTTCTTCGACAACCTGCATAATCAAAGATTCAAATTTTTGATTAGTCTTACCCTGTACTTCAATAAATGCATGCAAAGTGTCTTTTAAAGAATTTCTAGAAGATTGAGGTGCATGGTATGGTGCAGAATATGATCTAGAAGGTTGTGCAGGCTGTTGGTTTTCAGACTTCCACCTGAAGTTGGGGTGATTACGCCATCCTCTCATGTTAGCATGTGTAGGACAGTCTTGGGCATGATCATCTACCCCACCACAGACAACACATGGTCCAAAAGATTCTGCATGATTAGCCATGTGTGTTGGTTTTGAGTTTTTGGTTTTCAATAACTCTAATTCTCTAGTGAGTATTTCAACCTTAGCCTTAAGGTTATCCTCTTCCCTTAGATGGTAAATACCACCACTCGGGTTTCCTGTAGGTCGTGACCTGTTTGTGCTATCAGTAGCACTAGGTCCAGTCCAAGTATGAACTTTTTCAGCAAGTTCATTGAGGTACTCTATGGCCTCATCAGGATTTTTCTGTAAAAATTCTCCATTGCACATCATTTCCACGAATTGACGTTCCCTGGGCATAAGCCCTTCATAAAAATAACTCACTAAGCACCAATTCTCATATCCATGGTGGGGACACATACTCAGCAATTCTTTAAATCTTTCCCAAGACTGGTACAAAGTCTCACTATCCTTTTGTGCAAAGGTAGAGATTTGTCTTTTTAAAGCATTGGTCTTATGTTGGGGAAAGTATTTATTGAAAAACACTTGAGTCATCTCACTCCATGTTCCAATAGACCGTGGTCTTAGTGAGTACAACCAACTCTTAACTTTCTCTTTTAAAGAAAAAGGAAAGAATTTTAGTCTTACCGTGTCGTCAGTGGTATTTTGACTGTGGAATGTTGCAACTACTTCCTCAAATTCCCTAATATGAATATAGGGGTTTTCATTTTCTAGACCATGAAAAGTCGGAAGTAATTGTATCATTCCTATTTTGAAATCTACGTGACGAACATTAGGTGAGAACATAATACAGGATGGTGTGGCTGTTCGTGCGGGATGAAGATAATCTTGGAGGGTTCTAACAGGTTGGTCCACGTGTTCACTCATCGCGTCAGAATTGGAAGAATTATCAAACCAGCGATTAGAAAAATTAAATTCTGAATCTGATTCTAGCACGGGTCTACTAGCAAACCATCCAAAAGAGTCTCTGTACCTGCGCATGCAAAGTAAAGAAAAGCGTAATACTGAAAAAAAAAATTACGAAAAGAAAAGTAAAATAAAATAAAGATGCAGAAAGCTAAAAAGAAAATGAACGAAGTTACCGCTCTTTTTTTTTTTCAAACTACTAAAAAAAAAACTACAAATTCTTCTACCGTCTCCCCGGCAACGGCGCCAAAATTTGATTACGCCCAAAGAATAACGCGGTCGTTTGCAGTATAGCTTTGGGGTGTCGATTCCACAGGGAGATGGATTGAGAAATTGAAGAACAGTAATGAAATTAACAAAAAGATTAAATGAGTGTGATAAGTAAATTTTAGAGTGTGATGTAAATTAAAACTAAATGAGTAATTTGAACAGTATAAAAATGAGACGAAAAGTAGAGCGTAGGGAATTCCTTGTGTATTTGTGGTATTCAAATTTATTCTTAATTCATTGATAACTCAATTAAGAATTCTATGTCCAAATTCTTAATCGGAAGATATAACATTAATAACCAAAATTTAAATCACATGTAACTCTTTGAAAAATCATTCTTCGCGCTTAACTCTCATAAATTGTTATCGATATTGAGAAAATCCAACGACGACAATATACCTAAGAGGCAATATTGCAGCAGAGAATTAAATCAATATAAATAATTAATTGCTCCAAACATAATTATAGAACTAATTCACTCAATAGAAAAAGCATGACTGAATCCATAAACGAAATAGATTCTATAATTATTTGTAGACGAAAAACATCACAAATAAATTGAGAATAATAGAACAAAAGAGTTTTAATATTTAAAGATCAAATACATGAATCAAAAATAAATTACAAATACCATCACACACACAAGTTCATCCCTAGCCCTCCTTGAGAATTTAGTTACACATATTAAAAATATGCAACAAAAATTCTCCAAGGGATAATATGGAAGAGCCAACCATTATTTTCTTCTCTCTTCTTTAGTTTTTCTTTTCTTTTCTCAAGCTCTCAAAATAATGGCTCTTCCAAAGCATCCTCCCACACTAAGTATTGTCCTAGAACACACACCCATTCCTTATATTTATAAGCATCATTCATGCAAGTTGTCATGACAAAATCATCACAATTTCAACTTGTTTTGCCATGTGCCATTCTTGAATCCAAGTGATTTGTGAGTTGTCATTTTGATCATTTGTTTTCCCATCATGCATGAGCTGGATTTTGCTTGTAGGTTGAGTGTTTCAATTTTACTTCTCTATCCATTAGTTGTCTTGTATGACTTAATATCTTGTGGTCAAATAATTTGTCTACAAGAAACTTGAGTGCACTTCATCTTGCATTTGAATTGATCATTGAATTTCCAAGTTGGTATAGGAGTGCTTGCTGGAAAATATTATGATGACATTTGGATTTGATGCAAGTGGCTGAAAAATATCCAGGAACGTCAAGTGCAGGTGCGTCCACTTGATGGTCGATTTTGTTTTAGATTGAGTGGATATCTCTTCAAACATAAAACATAAAAGTTATAGATATTTCTCTTGCGGTTCTAGATCATCTTTAATCAGCTCAATTGGAGATTGGATGAGAGAGTTATGCCCATATGACGAAAAGATGTCAGAACTGTCTAAAATTCCGCAATTATCTTCATTTGCTCCTAATGTCTCCATTTGTGTCCTAAATCAAAATATAAGAATAATGAGTATATTTACGCATCAAATAAAAATAAAGTATTAAACATTAAGAGAGGAAAATATGGCATTTTATATTCTCATCAATATATTAAATCATGCTTATATCTATTTCAAGATAAATGACCATTAATTTTAATAATATGAGTTATATCCATTATTTTCTCATTTCTTTTAGTATTTAAATAGAGTATTTAGAGTGCATTTTTGTGCACTCATCAGCTAGTCTGCAGGCATGCCTTGGCTTAGGCCTTGGCACGCAACAGGCGCCCAGCAAGGCTACTGGCCATGCACAGTGCATGCATACAGCCCGGCGTGTGCCTAGGCGCACCCCACAGCACATTCACCTGCGTGCACACGTGCATGTGCATCTGCGCGCATCACTGCGCCCCACAGCCCCACTTAGCGAGGTTAGTGGCTCGTCTTCACAGGCATGCCATCCAGCGCATGGTACCAGCCCACGCCTTACGAAACAGGCTAATGGCATGGACACCATGCATGCCATCCAGCGCGTGGCACCAGCCCGCACCTTGCAGAGCAGGCCAGTGACATGCACACCATGCATGCCATCTAGTGCACCGCACCAGCCTGCGCCATGCAGCCTGCGCCCAGACCATTAGCTTAGGTCATACATACACACCAACCTGGCACCCAGCCGGGACATGCAGGATCACCGCCCGAGCACCTTGATTGGGCAGCATCAGAGTGGCGTGTCTTGACCCTGTGCCTACCACCAGGACCATGCATGACACCTTGCCATGAGCACCACCAGTTGGCCCTGCACAGAGCCATGCCCGTGCACCACCAGGCGCCATGCAGTGAGACAACACGTAACAAGCCTGATCGTGGATGAAGCAGCACGCAAGCCCATCTTGGGCCACATGTACCCCACGGCCAAACATAGCAAATGGCGCCTCCCACTTTTATTCCATGTTATTTTATTATTTTAATGCATTGGATATTTTAGTAATTAGTTCTTTTTAATAAGAGACCTATTGGGGGTTTCCAAGTTGTAAGACTCTATAAATAGGTTTTCTAGATTTTATTTTAGACATCTTTGGACAATTTGAGAATTAGACTTTTGCTCTTGGAAAAGAGTTAGGCCGGCCACAAGCATTGTGGTTTAGATTTCGGTGCTTAGCACTTGGGCTTCCCTAGGGTGCAATTTGTGAATCCCTTTGGAAGAGGATCATCATGCAATTCGTGAATCGATGATCCACATCTATCCTTTTATTTGTTTTCATTTTATTTATAAAAATCTTGAGGTAATTCATAGATAGTGTTTCGGTTTTAGAGTGAGTTTTGTTGAGTGATTTCATGTTTTCGTGTTCTTGAGTTGTTTGTTGATTGTTGAGTGATTTTGTGTTTGTGAGACCAAATCCACACCACTTGTAGATTTGAGAACTTGTGTGTGTGTCCATAGAGGAATTCAAAATCCTCCTCCATAGAGAGATTCGGATTGCTCAAGTGAGTGTGAGTGTGTGAATTGTTGATTGAATGAAGTGTTGGAAACTTGAGGAATTGTGTGTGTCGAAACCTTGGAGTGCTTGAAGGGCATTGGTGTGTTCTTGGATATTTGAGTGTTTAATCATCATTTGGTTGATCACTTGAATTAAAAAGTGTTTCCTTGCCCCCAAAGAAGGCCACGGCATCAAGCTCCCAAAACCGTAGAGCCATACGGCATAGTGCATAAAACTCTAGCCTAAACACTTGCCAACTTTACCCTTTACCTTAGCCGGCCACCTAACCCCATCCTCTCCTATATTTTCTCACTTAAATCCACCTCATCCCTCATCCAAAAACAACCAATTTCGTGCCCCTCAAACCCTAGCAAGACCGGCCACCAATTGGATTTGAATTCAAATTGATTCAAATTCAAATCACACCAAAATTCCTATAAATTCTCATTCGGCTATCCACCCTTTCCCTAGCCAAAATTCCTTTGCCACCTCATACTCTTATTTGATTGGTCATCAAATGAAAAAGAGAACCAATCAAATTCCTCCCCATCATCTAAGCAAATTCGGCCAACACACTAACCCTAGGTGCCGCCCACTTCAAATGGCTATAAGCCATGTTCCTACTTTTTAGGACTTATCCAAAACCATTCAAAACCCTAGATTCCTAACCCTAATTGCATGTGCCGAAAATCCTAGCCTCCCATAAGCCATATTCGGCCACTTAATTCCCTACACAATCCCAATCTAGCCTAGACACAAGCAACATAGACGAAACCACCAAAACCCCCATTGCCGTGAACACCATTGCTCCCAATCTAGCCTATTAACCTCACATTCAACCCTAGCTCCACTAAATCCTAGCCTCACTTAACCCTTTCCCTCATCCATATTTCCCTTCTCAAGCATTAGAGTCTAACTCGGTTGTTGGAGGGAACAAACCGTGTAAGGAGGAACCCTTCAGGTGATCGGGACAAGACCGAAATCTCTATCAGAGACTCTTTCTTCACCGTCCCTCTCTGCATCGTCTCTATCTCAATTTATCTCTATCTCTCACTCTCTTTCTCGATTGAAACTACAGAACTCACTCAGTCTCTCTCTCTTGGACTCCATCTCTGTAGCTTCTTTCTTGCGCAGGAATACCATCGTACTACAACTTGTTAGAGATCTTTGAGCTTGATCTATGGAGGTAAAGTTGGGATTTTTAGGGTTTCGATGGTAAAGGACTCAAAGGGACATTGAAGTGGTTTGTGTTCGAACAACATCTCTCTCTCAGTTCTTCCATCGTTCCCTCTCTCTGTTCCCTTTGTCTCTCTCTCTAGTTTTTTTTTCATTTTCTCAAGGAATAGCCCATCCGATTCCTTCCTCTCCTCTTAGATTTTTTAATTTATTTACTTTATCCTTGAACTCCATATTGCATTGCTTGAGTTTATGATAATTGTTGGTTCAGGTTCTAGATTTTGATGGCAGAAATTCTGAGATGCCGTTTATATTAATAATTTATTGTTTATTAATACATGGTGGCAATGCTAACGTAAAAATTGATTGTTTAGTATCTACTGTTGGCCGACTGTATGTAGTGGCTTCCAAATTCGAGTCCTTATTTGTTTATCTATGATACTTGTTTAGTTGGGTGTGTAATCGAGTAGAGGAAAGGTGGATAGAGTAAAAATCATGCAACTTATGGTTTGGTGCGTGTTTTTAATCTCTTCTATTTTCTGCCAATATTACTAATTATTTGAAGCACTGCCCAAATTATAGTTTGGTTATTATAAACTGGATTCTGTTGTGCCTGCAATCATATATACACTCAAGGTGCCCTCTGATTAGAGGTAGCCTTACTAATGGCACATACATGTATTGTCATGTATACCTAGTCCTCTACCTATTCTTATGTGCAGTTGGATTTTGTTTACAGGTAAAAAGAGGTTCATACATGCACTACTTTTTTAATGTAAGTTGTCTTTATATTTATTTATTGTGATAGATTATATATTCTTCAAATATTGATTGCATAAATGTTATAACAATCATAGTAAGTGATTAGAGTACTGTAATTTCTTTCTAAACTTATTCTTGGCCTTACTCCATATAGTAGATCACTTATTGGTTGCCTGAACTTATAATTGATAGGTATATATGCATACTTTGATCAGCTGAGGGTGTGGTTTATATTTACTGTGAAGGGCATGGTTTGCGTATGAATAATATTTTTTCTGAAACTTGGCATATTGTCCAATCCTTTCCCTTGGGCTTTGTATTTTTTGCTGTCCCTTAGGCTTGCTGTTAAACATATAATAGATTTTATATTGAGAACAATTTTTACTTACAACTCCAGTTAGGTGTAGATTGGGATTTCAAACCACAGTTCATAAGCAACTGATATAGACAATTACATTGATGTATTACATCACTATATTCTGAACTTGCATTTGACCAATTTTGTAGTTGTTCTAAACTTATATGATTGTGCGATTGTTCACATTTATGCATGTCCTTGCATTATACGATCTGATTATTAATAAGAATACATAACATTCACATGTCAGAAGGACAAATAAGTTTGTGTTTTAAGTTCTGTTTGCTTGATTTTTGGGCTATAAGAAGTTTTAGTTTTTTTACTAAAAACCCTTTGTAGAGAGGCTGCATAGGCCTATTATTTGGAAAGCAAGCTTACTTGTTCTGGTTTCAATTTTTTTAGATTTAGTTGGTATTGAAGAAAATGACATCAGTTCAGAAAATTTAATTTAGTTAATATGCTTAAATTCTGCACAATTAAATTTAGTTAACACACATTTAACTCTTACAAGAGAAAAACATATGTATTTAACTATAGAAGAAAATGATAAGAGATTGAAAATATTTTTCACCCCTGCTGCCTGCACTCTTTAACTTCTAGTTATTGACTCAAAAGATGTAACATGTTGTTTAATAATTTAATTTTACTATGTGGGCTGATTCATCATAGGGAAAACTTTCAGTTTTTCCGCCATCAAGTGAATTGCATACTAAGTAGGTGTTCTAATTTTTATCATTCACGATACATACCTAGTAATTATAGTAAATAGTTTGTGACGTTTTAAACTTATGTAACTCAATTCAAGCCTTAGTTTCAGTGTTGGATGTTGTTCATGGCATTATTAATAAATTACAACTTCGAGGGTTTTGTCAAGCTTTTGCAATTGGAGCATGCTCCATTGTATTCCGAGACTTTTTTATGGGCCAAGCTAAAGGCCTACAAACTACAATAGACTTTTTTATGGGGTAAGCTAATAAAAATACTCTTATCTGATTTATGTAGATATTTATTTGTTGATATTTTATTATGGAATTATCTAAAACCATTTATACTTTTGTTGGTTTACAGATACATTTATCAAAATTGCTATGAGGTGGCTGCAGCTTTGAATAGTACTAACATGACCTGCATGAAATTGGATCCCTAATGATAAGTATATATACAATTTCAATGCAGTTCACAACTTGGACGGAATTCACATTGCATTCAACGGACTGAGTTGCTGCTACAAAACCAATCATGATAAGTTGATGCTGGTTTTCTCTATACCCTAGTGATTGTAAAACCGATAGCTTGTAATTAAATTCATTATGGAGAATTGCATTTTAATGGTACCCTATATCGAGAGAGAGTCATCAAGCCTAGGAACAAATAAATTCATCCAAGGGTATCACACTTCATTTAGCTGCATTTACTTGGTGTACATTGGTGAAAGTCACTAACAATATCACGTGATGCCCCACTAATTAAATTCTGATTTCATATATTGGAGTATATATTTGACAAGCTTTGTTCGGATATTAATGGTAATACAATCTTGTTATGTGGTAAATAGGGTGTACTGTTAATTATCATGATGGATTCTCCCTGCACTAATATCTCACTAGATGGATAAAGAATCCATGGGAAAAATATTTTAATGTCCTGTCTTGGTGCCATCAATTTTAATCCTACTAAATCAATTATTATGGAAGTGTTATGTACAAAGTGTGGCATACTTTTTAGTAACAATAATAAGTTCACTAATCTGGACCACTAAATGCAGATCTATGACAGTCAAACATGAGTGGTGAAGGCAAATTCAAGCGCTAGTGCATCCTGTCCAACACACATGTTCAGAAGATGTTACAAGCTGGTTATAATTGCTAGTTCTAATGGTGTCCCACTACCTGTGTAACCCTTAATGAGAAGTAAATGTAATCATCGTATATAACTTGATGAATTACTGCTTGTGGCATATATATATATGTGTGTGTGTGTGTGTGTGTGTGTATATATATATATATTATGAAGTGACAAACAATTGACATCTAATTCACTGTGATGAATTTGCTAATAGTTATTTCATCAAATTCAATGGTGAATTCTATTTTATACAATGCATAAATTTGGGCAGGTGATAAATTTTTATAGGTAGCAAAATATATTTGATATGTTTATGGCAAGAGTATTTTTACCAACGGAACTTGGTGGAATTAGGGACCAAGATTGATGAAGCAATTACATAATCCCCAGAAATAATATCCTTGCAAAAGAGTATTAGCTTCGAACGGAGAAGAGTAGTTACCACAAGAAACTTTAAGCCATGACATAGATAGAGTAAAAAACTTATTTACTATGAGAAGAACTTGTGGGAAAAATATATTAGCCATAATAGTCAATGCATCTCCAGGACTTTATGCCATGATATTGGTGGAGTGGAATAGTTAACTACCACGAGTATATATTGTAGGGATAAAACATTAGCCACAGCAATCAATGAGCTTCCAAGACTTTATGCCACAATATGGATAGAGTTGAATAGTTATTTACCATGAAAACCTCTTGCGGGAATGTAGTATTAGCCACAATGACCGATGTATTTCCATAAGTCTTTGCCACGTACAAAGTTGAATTTTGCCACGAAACCTATCGTGCCAATATGTCCCTTATTGCCACAAAATTTTTAAGTCGTGGCAATTATTACTATTAGCTGCGGACTATACGCCACAAATATCTCACGAATGCTTTTGGTGGCTTAATGTTTATACCCGTAAATATTGGGCTTTTAGAGACAACAACCCTTCTTGACAAAAAGTCATAAATGTTGTAGTGAAAGTTGGCAAGTAATTTCTTTGGTGAAAGAGTGTGACTAGAAGATGGTCCTGTAGAAGTTTTAAACTTGGTTATAGCAGATAAAGCTTTTATGACTTATTGTTAACGAAATGTATTTTTCTCTTTTTTTTTGTGATAGGGAATGTATTTTCCTTTTATAAAAAGAATATGTTCGGATAATGAACTAAGAAATATGTAAATAATAATAAAGTAATTTATAAATAGTAATGAAATGATATGTAATTATTAAAGTAGTGTTAACTACAATTTTAAAATGTGTAAATCTTTTTTCTTATAAAAATTGAAAGCCACTAATAAAAATTGCCTTATTTATTTTTAGAGATGAGATGAAATAAAATAAAAGTTAAAAAAATAATAAAATATTATTATAATATATTTTGTTAATATTAATTTTGTATAAGAATTTGAAAAAGTGATTTGAATTTAAAAAAGTAAAATTTTTTATTATATTTTGTATGAGGATTTAAAAAAGTGTAATAATGAGTTTGAAATTTTTTATTTCATCCCCTAAAACAAATCGACCCTGAGTTTATTCTTTCACGTGAATTTCATATTTATTTTAAAATAGAACAACTGCACAAATCATTTCCATTATTACTATATTCTTTTTCTTTAAATGATAATTTTCTTTGGTGCCGTTTGAGACCTTTAGTTCCATGAGTTTACGGTAAGCAATAACTTTGATATATATAAGATATCACAGTTTAAGTCAGTAACTTAGTTTCTTTTTTACACTTGAGTCCGGATATTTTTATCTTCTTATCCTTTAACCCCCCAAGTATAAAGATATTACTACAGCATTCATCTGCCATAAGTGAGAGTCTTATTAATAAAATTGGAATAGTAGTCACTATTAAACATATGATTTTTACTCTTTGCTAAAAAAAAATCAATAATCTATTTTGTAAAAATTCAATTATCATATGCTTTTACCATAGTATATTAATTGAAGGTTTCTTCGAGTTTCGGGATAAAATATATAAGTACAAACAATTCTATTAATTTCAAGTGATGTCGTGTTTCGCGGTTTGGACTACTTGGCAATGACCCAAATAATTTGAACCTATAAAACGGATGAAAAGAAACGAGAGATTGAGTTCCGTAACCGCTCTGATGATAAAGTCAGTTAAGGTAAAGGTATAGTAAAAATTAGATAATAGCGAGATATTAGAAAACGTAACATTGACTTTAGAGGGTGTGGTGCTCTTTATAAGATCAGCTGAGTCCTACTTGCCGAAAAGGAATGATAGAGATGTTTTGTCCACCTGCTCGGTCATCATTCATTTGGCAAGGTGTTCAGGTCTGCCTCGGATAGAGTTATCGAGAGGAGTTAAGGGACAAACGTCTTGTCTAAGCTGCACTAGCTCCTCCCTTTTCGCCCCTGTGGGACCGAAAGTTCCAGCTCGCATTTAATGCGGTATGGCTCTGACTTGTCCAATATTTAATACGGCATGACACTCATCTGATCTCTCATTAAATGCAATGATAGGCGTCGTTATGTCCCCTCACTTCTTAGATGCTTTCATAATTGGTCTTTAACTTTTCTCGAGTTGAGTATTTGTTGCTTGGCCGACCCTATTCACATGTCTGATGCCTAGGCGAGCCTGCATTGGATCACTAGCCAACCCCATGGGCAAGTCCTTTCTTTATATTGAGTTTTGCCCGATTTTGAACATGGACCCTTCTTATCTAGATGAGTCTCTCCTCACAATTTACATAACATAATTCAATCTGAAAGATATAATTTAAAATTAGAATTTTATAAATTAAACTATATCATATGAATTCTGAATAGTATGGTACAAAAGGATTATAATATCACTTTTACAAAATACTTGTTAATTAAATAGATTTGTACCTTTAAGGTTTGAAGATTTTAGACGTTTACAAATAAATGAGATGTAACGCTGTTGAGCAAGGTAATGGGTGTGACTTGATTTATAAAGTTGGTGTGTATTTCATTTATCTAAATTTATATATATAATCTATTTAGAAATAATTATATTTTCAAGCATGATATATCTCAAGCTGTAAAATTTTATCCGTTAAGATATTAGAATATATATCGTAAAGTCGGATTAATTGCAAGACCAGCTAATTAAAATTGATAATGCTAAGTGAACCAATGGTTGACCCATTGGTGACCGATTATTTTTTTTATTTTTTGAAAAAAAAAATTAATGGTTAAGTATGTGAAAATTATCTTAAGAGGTTTACTGAAAAAAAAAAAGAATATTATCTTAAGAGAAGAAAAAAAGTATGTGAGTATTATTAAGTTTGTGTATTTTTTATAAAAAGAAAAAAATATTTAAATATGTTAAAAAAATGAATAAATACAAAGCTAAAAAAATAAAATTTTTGAAATGAATTGATCGGTTGGATTTCTAATTAAAGACATTGGTCCCTGGAGTAGTACTCAATTAAAATTATTTATCTCATCTTGAGCTGCAAACGAACATAATTGCTTAATAATAATTTGAGTTCGACTCGTATAAACTTGATACGAGTTCGATTTTTTCAATAAATAAGTTGTTCGTAATTATTAATTTTGGTTCGAATATTACATGAGCTAAATTCTTATAATCTCGACTCGACACGATTTAGACTCATAAACAAAATTCGTATAAACTCAACTCGACTCATTTTGACCTTATCACAATACTTGTAATATATATATATTATTTTATTATATATATTTTATGTATTATACATATTATTTTTAATATTTTGTATAAGTAATATATTTTGTTATTTTACGTATAACGAACATATTTTTTTACTTTATAATAATAATATATTAAATTCATAAAAGAATTATTAAATTAAATATTTATAAAGAGTAAGCCATCCGAATAATTATTCAATATGGTAAGCCATTCGAATAATTATTCAATATAGTTTCGCTAGTTTGCATGGCTCGTTAAAGCATAAAAACAAAAATTGATAAATAATTCCATTAGGCTCGTGTTTGTATTTAATCAATTCGAATTCGGCTCAACCCGACTCGAAAAGCTCTCATCCGGATTTGAGATCAAATTCGAATTATTTAAAACTAGTTCGATTCGATAATTAAAAAACTCGACACAATTCGAATCGTTGCCGCCCTAATCTCATCCTTATCGATTGTTTTCTTTGTTGAAACAGTCTTATCCTTCTCGGTGAACTCCGGTGCATGTACATCACAGAAATAAATAAATAATAAGATAATCAATACGGCGACGTGTGGGAGTTCAAACTTCAAAGTCCAAACACTCATGTGACCGTAAGCTGCGGATAACCTAACGATGGGTGAGGAGATAACGGTGACAATGGTGGAATACTAAAAATCCCTTGAAGATCACCGTCCCATACCGCCTTCCAACTAGACGGCGTTAATGGGACATCCGTGGAAGAAGTGCCGGTCGTATCTTTCGATACCGTCGACCTCTCCTACTTGACGACCACTAGCTTCACTTCCTCCTCCTCACGACGTCGTTTTCTGTCGCCACTTTCCGGGGTTGTATCCGAGCTCCCGACCTCGAGTGGGAAGTTGAGGATCGCTTTCGAACCACGGAGCTTGAATGCGGCTCGGTCGTAGGCCTTGGCGGCTTCTATAGCCGTGTCGAAGGTCCCGAGCCATACACGTGAGCCGCGCCGGTTAGGGTCTCGGATCTCCGCCGCGTACTTTCCCCAAGGCCTTTGTCGGACCCCTCTGTAGTGCTTTTTGGCTTCGAAACTCACATTTTGCTCTATGGAGGAGAGCGATGATGCATCCGGCTGGTGATTGGGATTGCCGAGTTGGATCCACTTGGCGTTGCTTTTGCTCGGGAGCGATATCTCCAGCGAGGGTTTCGTCCGATTTGTTTGCAGTTTCGATTCTAATGCGAAGCAATCACTGGTTGATTGGGAGTACGAAATCGAAGTTTGGGTTTTGGGATTGGATTCGCATTGAAAGAAATCGTTGTTCGAGTGGTAGGATTTAGGCGTAGCGAGGCCCATACTTTTCTGGAATCTGAAGAAATCGGTTTCATTATGCTGGAAGGTAAAAGAGTCGAAGAGGTCGTTGGAGCTGGAAAAGTTGGTGACTGCCATGGGAGAGTCGGAACTCAGAGTTTGGGAACAGAGAGATTGAGAATAAGATTCAGAGGACGAAACTTCAGTGTCTGAATTGGATAAGAAGGGCAGAGCCACAGGGGATACCTCACCAAGTAGGTGAAGCTTGATTAGGTAGAGAGCAGAAGAAACATCTTCGTTAGAGATCTCCATGGATAGAACTATAGATCTTCTGAAGGCACAGCCGCACAAGAATTGCTTAAAACAGAGAAGGAGCTTTGAGAGAGAACGAGAAGGGAGAGGACTTAATTATGGAAAGCTTGAGAATTGAGACTTGAAAGTGGAAGAGGCAGTGGAAAGGTATTGACATATATATATATATATATATATATATATATATATAGTGGAGTGGAAATTGGTATAGTCTAACCCGGAAAGGAAAGAGGAGTTTGCTTTCACACAGCTTCCTCGCTGCACGTAGGAACCATCGTCTTCATCTAGATGGATCTTTCTCCTTTTCAGAGATAGGAGTGAGGTGCTCCTCACTTTTACAACCGTTGGATCACCTTTCAGAGTCAAACAACACCCAAATAGGCAAATAACACTTCTCGATGCAGGTACCGATTGTTTTCATATCTAGATTGCGTTTCTCGTTTCCCGGAAGGTTCTGAAAAATGCACTTACGAATAAAATAATTGGAATAATAATAACTATATTAAATAATAATAATAAGAATAATAAATTATACGTGAGGAAAAATTGTGGGATTTGTGAATATATGAAATTAATTAGTGTCAGACATCATATTAAAGATCCTTTATTTTCTCCGAAGAAATAAAAAATTTAAGAACATTTTTATTAGATTATGTATATGTATATGTAAAAAAATATAAATTTATATAGTTTTCAAAAAAAAAATTGGACATATTTAATTAAAAGTGGAAGAATAGAATAAAAATATTAATAATATTTATAAATAAATAATAATCCTTCAAAAGACTTTAAATTTAAAAATTTTTGAAGTATTATTATTTATGCAAAAAATAATATTTTTATTTTATTTTCTCCCTTTTATCTCCTTATTTTTAATTAAATATGACTAAATTTTTTTAAAAAGTGTGCAAATTTAAACCTTTTTATATATCATATGCAAATGTATAATTCAACGAGAATACTCTAAAAAAATCTAAAAGGATAATGAAACGCAGTGTTTATGTAGTGAAATAAATTAATGAAATAAACCATATGGCCCTAAACGAAGTCGCAGTGCCATCCCCTTAACCCTCTTCGCCCCCTTTGCCCAACGCCATCCATTCGCCCTCCCCTGGCCCCAGTGACGTAGTCCTTGCTGTCGCCTTTCCCGCTCCACATCACATGCTACAAAACCGTAGAGAAGAGTAAATCTCTTTCCCCTCCTTCACACATTTTTCATTTATTTCGAAAGTATCTTTGGTGTTTGGCTCTCGGAATATTTGCTTATAGGGTTCTGAAAACTCTTATGGTAATTCTTGTTTGGTTTTGGAATTTGTGACTTTGTAAATTTGGGTTTAGATCTGCATGTACTTTGTTCAAGTTTTTCGACTTTCATTGTGTACACTCTACCTGTTTATAAAAATCTGTGAATGGCTTCCATATGGTAATTCCGGTAATTCCAGCTAAAAACATCTCATTCTTATAAAATTTCAAGTTTTTCGTGGTATTAGTCTTCGTTTATATGAGAAGTATAAAACTTTAAGCAATGCAAAGCGCTTATAAGAGAAGTATAAAACTCCTTCTAAATTCCTTGCTGTATACATTTTATCTATTGATTTTGTCTTCTATTAACTTGTTTTGATATAGTTTGTTCTTTAAATTTTGGAAGTCAGGTTTGGCATTGAGCTTAAGTACCCTTCACAACCTTTTTTGAATGCTAAACCACTTTTTTCTCCCAATATGGTGAGTCCTTATTGAGTCATTTATCTTTATGTAGAAGCTCTTTATCTTTTAGCCATGAACTTAAAATTTTAAAGGACTACCGTGAAACATTTAAGTCTATACGCATGTTTAGCATTTTAATAAATTCAATTCAAGATTAAAAGGTTTATTGGGAAGTAATTAATTCTTTCTTCATAGGCTTTTGATATTATAAATGACAAAGGAATAAATATTCCTTCATAGAGATCATGTGGACAATTTTAAAAAAATCCTCAAGTACTACTCTTTCTTAGATCACACACACAAATGGTTTGTTAAATCCACTGCCATCTCATTCTGTACCTTCTTCCTCAATGTATTGTCGAATTGATCGATCAATTATTTCAACGTAGTCCCTACATTTATATATCTATAAAAAAAAAAAAGACATTAATGCTTTCACTCTTCTGAGTTGTGCTCATCTCAGCTCAAAATAAATCTTTCAGGTATACATGAACACAATACTTTTGCTCGCTATAGAGACTTTCAAGCCATACATTGTCTTGTAAATTGTAAGTGTCAATAAACACCTCCCAAGACTTCTCAAACTCATCAAAAGTCTGAGAATTATAAACACATCTCTACATTATACTCTCAAACCACACATAAATTCAGCATTTGAAGCTAACTTTCTAACAATTTTCTCATTATGTGCCACAAACAATATCTATGTCGGGTATTTGGAAAAACTATTGCAATAGTATTTTTCATAGCCCTATCTTAATTGGTGATTATAGTTTTTGGCGCTCTCCCATCTATAAATTTTAACCGAATGTCAAATAACCAAACAAATGTCTCAATATTTTCACTTGGTATGAAGCCTGCTCCCAAAAATATTGACCGTTCATGATGTTTAATACCAACGAATGGGGCAAATAGCACGCCATGTCTATTTGCTAGGTATGTTGTATCAAATGTCACAACATTCCTAAAATATCCATATGTTGCTCTGCTGCGTGCATTGGCCCAAAAAATATTTTTTAATTGACAATTATCATCTAAATCCATCGATGGGTAAAATCTATCATTCTTATACTGCATTCTCT
This sequence comes from Platycarya strobilacea, assembly GCA_036898215.1. Classification (NCBI taxonomy): domain Eukaryota; kingdom Viridiplantae; phylum Streptophyta; class Magnoliopsida; order Fagales; family Juglandaceae; genus Platycarya; species Platycarya strobilacea. The sequence goes on along the minus strand of CM072549.1, from coordinate 22,304,757 downwards.
TAAAATAATCACGAAACGCATCAACACCTATTTTGGCAAGTTGAAAGTGTCGAGCCTTCTCAATATAATTTCGTGCATCTTTTTCAACAAATGAAAGTTTTTCAAAGCCATCAACCCTTATAGATACTGCATTAAAACTTTGGCTAAACTTAGCCTGCCTTGTTGTTAATATCTAACTATTTTTTCACAAAATCATCAATTGTGCGATTACATCTAAAAAATCTTTTCATTTTTGTGAACTTAACCCTTGGTTGTGTGCATTATACGCAGTTATTATGCATCAAACACCATCAATTAAAATTGCATTGATTCTCGCATTACAATCAATTTTTGTTGTCGGGCGTGGCTAATGAGAATGCAAAATGTCATATTTTTATTCCTTAATATTTAATCTTTTATACTTATTTGATGCCTAAATGTACTTATTATTATTATATTTTGATTTAGAATGCAAATGGAGGCATTAAATGCAAAACGAAGCTAATTAAGTGATTTTGGACAATTTCGATATGATTTCGTAATCTGGGCATAACTATCTCATACGAGCTCACCAAAGTCAAAATGGGGATCAAAGTTGATGCATCTGCACTGTTGATATTCTATTTTAAAATGCTGAACGAAAAAAGATGTGAAGATGTGAAGTCATTTCAAAGTTTAAATTCAAATTCAAAAAGAAGTCTATCAAGGGAGGATAATTCACATTTAAATTCAAATTCATGTGCATGGAAAGACATGAAAGATAATTCAAAATTTAAATGAAGTTTATATTATGAAAATCCTATCTAGAGAACTAGTGAAATGACGAGACTTATATATATAAATATCTATATATATATATATTTATATGTACATAGTTTCGAAGGAAAGCACGGCCCCAACCCTTTTTTTTCCTCTTTTCTTCTTTTTATTTTTAGTTTTCATCATAGCCATGCGTGGCTAAACTTTCATACTTGATCTAAGAAAATAGAAATCTCGGAATCGATAAGATTATGAGATCTAATTTGTGTTTGTATTGTTTAATTTATGTTTTGAGTATCAGATGTTCTTCTGTGCCTATTTTCATGATTATATTATTTAATTACTAGGAGGCTTACTAGTTTATTATTCATCGTAATCTATTGTTAGGTTAGATATCAAATCTGTAATTATTTGATCCCTCTAATCTGTAAGCCAATTAAGACCCTATTTGTTTTTAAAGATGAAATGAGATGAGATAAGATAAAAGTAAAAATAAAATAAAATATTGTTATGAGATATTTTATTAATATTAATTTTGTATAGGGATTTGAAAAGTGGTATGAGAATTTTAAAAAATTAATTTTTTATTATATTTTGTATGGAAATTTAAAAAAATATAATGATAAGTTTGAGTGTTTTGAGTTTCTAGTCTTATCCCCTAAAACTCAAGATTTAATGATTTGCTGCGTCAGAAATTATTAGATCTTAAGAAGAACGCTCGACTAAATTAAATATGACTGCTTGTGTGATGCCCACGAATCCCCCCTGGGATTTAGAAGGACTCGTGACATCCGGACAATCATCACATGGATCAATCATCCTATCGATTAGTGTTTAAAGAGTATCTGAAGCATACTACTAGAGATTTTTTAAAAATTACAATTTAGTTTAAAATCAATTTCTCCAATAGGAGATTATACAGTCTTTCAAAAGAAAAATATAACAACATTGCTACCAAGATCATAATCTCTGCCTTCATCTTCTCAACAAATTTCTTTCTTGCAGAGTTTGTATCTCGGGCTAAATTTCATTTTTTGCAATCACAAACTATGATCCTGTAACGTGGGACCGTAGGTGGGCACAATCCACAGGTGAGATGTGAATCCCAGTAAATAACAGACAACATACAACCAATTCATACAACAGAACATCATCAACATATACAAATAAACACAATGAGTGCATGTACCATGAATATGAGACTTGCAACATGACTTATGCACATGTACTTTCATATAAAAATTTCCATAACCCTTGAGTCTTCAAAACTTTGCTTCATGTACGTACTTTTCATAAAAATGCTTTCATATAATTTTGACTTCTTTCATATGTAATTAAAACATTTTCATAAACTTTTCGAGTCTTTCATCTTTTTTCTTTTTTTAGGCACCACTTATCATATCATATCATATCTTATTGCTCGAAAGCCCATCTTTTTGGTTATGACATCTTATTTGGACACCTCACGGTTCCCCAAAGCACCGTGTGTTCCTGCTAGTTACGGTAGCATCCGGCGAACGTATCAACCGCAGTGGCTATGTTACGCGATTTCTGCGTCCCCTGGTGACCGTATCAAACCAAAGTGATTTACGTCGACTACTCTTCATCACTTGGCGACCACTCAAACCGAGCGACTATAACATTTTTTTTGTATCGATAAGGCAAAAGTTAACACCGTCTTGTAGGCACCCACTAGCTTTAGGTGCGACTATACTCTAGACACCTTTTGGAGCCATACATGGTCTACCGACGATTCTTTGTCAACTCAAAGACTTTCACTCGACATTAGACATTTCTGAGTGAACAGGGAATTCCACTGGGGCACTACCCCGTCCCAGCATTTGGGATTCTTATAAAATTTTAATTCTTTTCTTTTCTTTTAAAAACATGCTGATTCAAAAACAAGTTTTTTATGCTTCATGCATGAGACATACATGCAACATGTGACTTCTTATGCAAAACATATAGATCATGAAACATATGGATCATACATTCACAAATCAGATCTATTACATATGAACATATGAACAGACTTCCCTTTTAATTTACCTTCTTTTCAACATATCGTGTATATTCCAATGAAGAGATAGTCAAAACTTTAAGTCATATCAAATCAAACCAACATTGTTCTATAGGGGTTAAGGACACAGCTTATGATGGAGTCAAACCCAACTTTTTTTCTTTTTTTTTTTTTTTACCAAAACACACATCTTTCCTTAAGATTTTCTCAAAACTTAATAAGTATATCATAACCAATCATTAGTTACCACATTTACATTGCCTATATAGTTATTCTCTTCAACAAATTGTCATCATATAATATTTTCTCTAAACCCAAACATTTCTCAATCTATACATCAAGGGAATCTAAGAGTACACTTTAATATTTCATTCAAAAACTCAAGTCATAACCATACATCAGCCATGAGTTAAAGCTTAATATTTTTTTTTTCAAAGAAGTATACCATGATTGAAACTTACGAACTCTCGAAAAATAAATTTTTCATCGTCTACCATATTATGTCATTATTTCAACCCTTAACCAAATTTTACTTAACTATACTTGTTCAGTTCCCTTCTCAAATTTTCACCATATTCTTCCAATATCTTTTAGATTAAAATCCTAGTATATCACCTTATTGAAACATAGTGAAAAAGTAACGTAATCATCCGACCAAATCATTAATTTACCAATACTTACTAAAAGTAACATAGTCATCCAACCAAAATATTTTATCCCTCATGATTTCCAAAAGTAACGAAATCATCTAACAAACTATTTTATCACCAACAATTCCTAAAGAGTAGCAGAATCATCTGATCAAATCATTATATTACCAATAATCACTATGAGTAACAGAGTCATCCAACCAAGTCATAATATTATCAACAATTACCATCCACACAATATCCAATCACAATAAGATTAACTTGGGGTGATCCCAATCTCCATTAAATGACCTTAGGTCCAAACAATCTACTTCCGAATTATTTATCATCACTAGATAACAGTTCAAGCAAACAAAAAGAGAGATTAGCATACAATCAAACAATCAATCAAACAATCAAACAAATTCTGTCATTTACAGCGCACAAACAAAAGCCAATCAAACATCGCACCGATCTACAATCCATAGCGGGTAAGTTGCGTATTATTCGTCTCCTGGCACGGCAAGTGATGGGTTGGACTCGGGTACTCTGTTTGACACTAAAATTTAGGAGAACACTCATTGGAGAATGAGGAATTTCATGGTGGTGGTAGTGAGGCGGTGCTACCACCATAAGGCGGAAGATTTGGCTCAAAAGGGTGAAACCCATTTTTGAACTTTTGTTTGTACAAGGAAGGTGGGGTTATGGATAGAGAAACTGTTTTAAGGTTGTGGCAAACTGAGGTAGGGGAAGCTTTTGGAGGTGGAGGTGAGAGTCACGGTGGCCGAACGGCGGCGCGGCAAATGGTGATCCATTTGGAGACCCATTTCAGTTTTATGGGAGATGAGGGAAGGTGAGGGCTCCGTTGGAACTGGAATTTCTGGTGGTAGGTCTCTTATGGATGATGGATCAAATGGCAGGAGTGGTTTCATAATGTGGTGGCTCATGGCGGAGCTACAGGCTGAGCAAGGTAGAGGCGTGGAGGAGAAAACAAGTTTTGGATTTGGGCCTATCGGCGGGAGGTGGGGCTGCTGTGGTTGACACCTCCAGTGAGGTTGGACTCGCCAGAGGCTGGCAGTTTAGGTGGGGCCAAAGGTGAGTCTTGGTGGTGGGGGTGGTGCCGCCACAAGCTAGAAACCGAATTGCCCTTTAGGGGCATTGTAGCACGTGGGAGATAAAAGAGAGAAATGAGAGAGAAAAGAAAAGGAAAAAATGAAAAATAAGAACTCCATGTCCTTTCGGGCTACTTATAAGTTCGGTATTTCGGGATCTTCAAACGGACAATAGATGAATTTAAAACATCAATCTGAAAGTGCATAACATCAATTTAACTTAAAACGCTCAAATTAATTAATTAAAATATTATTTTAATTTATTTTATTTTTCAACATAATATTTTTCATCAATAATTAAAATGATGAAGCTTATTTAATTATTTAAAAGGAATAAAACCATATATTTAAATCGGATATTCAAAGCACGCCAAGATTTCAAGTTTCGTATCTACGTATAAATTTTGATAATAATAAATAAATTTAAGTCTCAATCTCAAATTATTTACGCAATGGAGCGAAATGCACATCAAGCATAAAAGAATAAGTTACAAATGAAACTCATAGATTATTTTTGTACATCTCTTGATAAAATTCAAAATTGGATTAAGGCTCCAAATTACTCTTTTTTCTCATAAAACATCAAATTATTATTTTTTTATATATGCAAAACATCTTTAAATGTCTTAGTTTTGAAATTTATGTTTTTCGCATGTGTATAACATTATCAAACAATATAATTTCGAAAATTATTTTTTTTTTATATAAAAATTTGAATTTGTAAGATGATTGATTATCATATTTGACATGTACATATTTTGTTTGAAAATCTTAAAGGGTGGTTGTGTATTTTTTGACAAATGTAAAAAGTAGATGATTTTGTTTAAAAATCTTAGAGGGTGGTTGTGTTTTTTTTTACATATACAAAAAGAAGATGATTTTGTTTGAAAAATAAATCATACTCATTTTGTCATGTATAAAAAGCAAAATATTAAGTTTGATTTTTTTGAAAAATGAATAGAGTTATTTTTGACAAATGCAAAAAGGAAATGCTTTTATTTGAATTTTTTGAAAAATAAATAGTGTTCTTATTTGATATATAAATTTTTTCAAATTTGAAATTAAAGACTCATTTGCCTATAAATAGCTCACTTGAGTTTTACAAAAATCACAATAAAAGCATACACATCTATTACTAAGTTTTGCATCATTCTTTCAAAACTCTCATTTTCTCTTTTCTAAAGTTTTGAGTCTTAATTTTTGTTTTTTTTTATAGAGATATAGGTTGTACTATATTGTTTCTATCTCACTCATTCAGGACTGTATTTTGATAGTCTACCCACTATCAACTCTTGTATCAGTAATATGGTGCGCATAACTCTTGTGTGTGTATAAGGTATTCTACATAGAGAATAGTTGAATCACCAAGTGTGAGATGATTAGAAGTAGAGAGGGTATTTTACAAGGATTCTTTAGAGCAGTACTGCTCAAAGGTGTAATAGGTTTCTATCTCTACCTAAAGGAGATTGACTAGTGAATTTGAGATTCTCAAGGGGTAGTTTGAGGCGAGGACATAGGCAGTGGGGCTGAACCTCGTAAAAATACTGAGTTTACTTTGCTTATCCTACTTTTTACATTTCTTGCTGCTTTATATTTTGTTTATATTTTATATTGTGTATTTGAATTATAAGTGTTAATTTTTATAATATAATCAAATTCACCCCCTCTTGTGTTAGTCATCTGGGCAACAATTGGTATTAAAACAATGCATTTGTTATAAGATTAACTATCTATCGAGTTAAGATTATATGACTAACATTGAAGCTACTTTCACTTAAGGTCAATCCAGTAGTCGACCTCCGCTATTTTGTGGAGATAATTATACTTTTTGAAAAGCTAAAATGAGAATATTTTTTCAGTTTCAAGATCGAGAAATCTGGAAATGTATTGTAAATGGGCCTTATATTACAACAAAAACTGTTGATGGAGTAAAGGTCAAAAAGAAAGAGGAAGAGTTTGATCGCAAAGACGATAGATTTTATACTGTGAATGTAATGGTTATGAAGTTTCTATATAATGCTTTCAATGGTAATGAATTTAACAGAATAACGACTTGCAGGACAGTAAAGGAAATTTGGGACAACTTGGAAGTAACCTATGAAGGAATTTCGCAAGTCAAAAAATCAAAAATTTATATTCTTACGTATGAATATGAAATGTTTAAAATAAATAATGATGAATCTATCCCTTCTATGTATACTCGTTTTACTAATACTATAAATAGTTTGACATCTCTTGGTAAAGTTTATTCTAATTTGGAGATAGTAAGGAAAATTCTCAACTCCTTGCCAAAATGTTGGGAATCAAAAGTAACGGTGATTCTTGAAATTAAAGATATTAAAAAACTCGAAGTAAATGAACTCATCGGGTTACTTATTACCCATGAGTACACATTGAAAAGATGAGAAAAAGAAGAAAAGCAAAAGAAGAGTTTGGCATTTAAAGCCGTTCCTTATGAAAGTGAAAGCGATGAAGATGAAGAAAGCGATGACGAAGAGATTCCAATGATCATAAAAAGATTTAAGAGATTCTTGAAAAATAAAACTTCTCCAAGAAAACCTTTCAAAAAATCTTCTAACAAAGATATAGGTAAAAATGATTTATTAATTTGTTATAAATGTAAAAAGTCAGGACATATCAAGATAGATTGTCCCCTACTAAAGAAAGATCGATACAAAGGCAAGAAAGCAATGAAAGGTATATGGGATGATAATTCAAGTAGCTCAGCCAACGACGCAAGTAATGAAGAATCTGCATATCTTTGTCTTATGGCTAAAAATGATCTTAAGGTAACAAATATTGAAAATCCCTCTTATGAAGAATTGTAAAATGTTTTAGAAGAGGTATATGAGGAATTTGAAAAATTGGATATTAAGCATATTGCTTTGAAAAAGAAAAATTCTTTTTTAATAAATGAAATTGATGTTTTAAGAAAAGAAAAAATAGTTTCAAAAGATAAAAATGATGAATTGAAAAAGAAAGTAGCTGATTTAGAAAACATTGTTGAAAATTTTACAAATGGAAAAAGAAATTTCGAAAAATTTCTTGGTAATCAACAATGTGTTTTTGATAAGGTAGGCTTAGGATACATGCCAAAAGAAAAACTCAAACCCTATAAAAATTTCTTTGATAAATCCATTAAATCAAAATCAGTTCAAATTTTTTTTTTTCTAAAAATAGATTTGTCAAAGAAAGAAATTATTATAATCACTCAAATTCTTCAAGTATGTTACATGTTATTTGTAATTTTTGCAATATAAATAGTCATAACTATCATGCTTGTCCTATTAGAAGAAAACATACAATGACTATTAGGGCCATATGGATACTAAAGAATCTTATTTCTTCTGATACTAATAAATAAAGGACCTAAAAAACATGGGTACCAAAAAAAATTATTTTAATTATTTTTGTAGGTATGCATGAAGTCTTCCGTAAGTAAAACAAGATGGTTTTTAGATAGCAGATGTTCAAGACACATGACAGGAGATAAAACTAAGTTCATTGATCTCACTTCTAAAGAAGAAAGACACGTGACATTTAGAAACAATTCAAAAGGGAAGATCGTGGGAATAGGTAAAGTTGGCAATAAGTTTTCTCTCATAATTGAATATGTTTTACTTATTGAAGGTCTAAAATATAATCTTTTAAGTATAAGTTAATTATGTGATAAATGATTTACAGTTACTTTCAAAAAGAATAAGTGCATTATTTTAAATAATCATGATTGTAATGTTTGTTTTATTACTCTTAAAAACAATAATGTTTATACAATTGAATTTGAAGAAATTGCCTCACAAGATACTATTTGTTTATCAGCTCAACATGAAAATAGTTGGTTATGGCATAGAAGATTAGGTCATGCAAACATGAAATTTATTTCCAAACTTTCAAAAAATGATCTTATGAGAGATTTGCCAAAAGCAAACTTTTTTAAAGACAAAATCTGTGATGCATGCCAATTTGGTAAAAAACAAAAACTTTTTTCAAAATTAAGAAACATATTTCCACTACTAGACTTTTGTAACAAATACACAAGGACCTTTTTGGACCAAACAGAGTTGCGAGTCTGGGAGGAAAATGTTATACATTTGTTATTGTTAATGATTTCTCTAGATATACTTGGGTCATTTTTCTCACTTATAAAAATGAGATACGTAATGCCTTTACCAAACTATGCAAGAGAATTCAAAATGAAAAGGGTTATACTATTTCAAACATCCGAAGTGACAGGGGGAAAGAGTTTGTCAATAAAGATATTGAGTCTTTTTGTGATAAAAATGGTTTTCTGCATAATTTCTCTACTCCTCGAACTCCTCAACAAAATGAGGTAGTAGAGAGGAAGAATATATCTCTTCAAGAAATGGCAAAAACAATACTTAATAAAAATAGTTTACCTGGTTATTTTTTAGCCAAAGCGATAAGTACTGTATGTTATGTTATAAATAGAGTTATATTAAGGTCTAAATTAGATAAAATCTCTTATGTGTTTTGGAATGAGAAAAAGTCCAATATTGGTTACTTTTATGTATTTGGATGCAAATATTTTATACTTAATGACAAAGATAATTTAAGAAAGTTTGATGCAAAATCTGATGAAGGTATCTTTTTTGGATATTCAACAAACAGTAAAACTTATAGAGTATTCAATAAAAAGACTTTGACTGTACAAGAAACTATGCATGTAGTATTTGATGAATCTAACTTTCTACTCTTCAAAAAATCTATTGATGAATAATCAGAAGGTATAAATAACACAAATAGTCTCAATTTCGATAAAGAGAATACAATAGAATAAGTCCAACATGGAGACATCAAGAAAGATCATTAAGATTTAGTACAAGATGCAACCAAACAGTGAAAACATGTGAAAAATCATCATGTGGAACAAATTCTAGGAGAACTTTCATGAGGTGTAAATACTCAATCATCTCTTAGAAATATTTGAAATCATACTGCTTTTTTATCTCAAATTGAACCCAAAAATATTGATGAAGTACTTATTGATGAATCATGGATTCTAACTATGCAAGAAGAGTTAAATTAATTTGAAATAAATAATGTATGGACATTTGTTCCTAGACCCAAAAATCATGTCATTATTAGAACAAAATGAGTTTTTAGAAATAAGAAAGAAGAGTCTGGAATCATCACTAGAAACAAGGCTCGACTTGTAGTCCAAGCTTTCAATCAAGAGGAAGGAATCGATTATGATGAAACTTATGCACCTGTCGTAAGATTATAAGCAATTCGAATATTACTTGAATATGCATGTTATAAAAATTTCAAATTTTTTCAAATGGATGTTAAAAGTGATTTCTTAAATGGTTTTATAAATGAAGGGGTATATCTTGAGCAACCTCTAGGTTTTGAAAATCATATTTCTCCTAATCATGTTTTTAAGCTCGCAAAAGCATTATATAGACTCAAACAAGCTCCTAGACCTTGATATAAGAGGCTTAGTGGTTTCTTGATTGAAAAAAGTTTTTTAAAAGAAAAGATCGATACAACTCTTTTCATCAAATATGAACAGGATGATATTCTTCTAGTTCAAATTTATATTGATGATATAATATTTGGTGCTACTAATAAATATGTGCCAAGATTTTGCTAAGAGCATGTGGGAAGAATTTGAAATGAGCATAATAGGAGAACTTAATTTCTTTCTTGGATTGCAAATCAAGCAAGCAAAAAGTGGAACATTCATTAATCAGTCAAAATATATCAAAGAGTTACTTAAAAAGTTTGAGATGGAAGGTGCGAAGGTAATTGAAACACCAATTAGTCTAACCACCAAACTTGATAAAGATGAAAGCAGTAAGCCAGTTGACTCAAAAGTATATCGAGGTATGATTGGTAGTTTATTATATTTGACAGTTAGTAGACCTGATATTATGTTCACTGTATGTTTATGTGCACGTTTTCAATCATCTCCAAAACAATCTCATTTGATTGCAATCAAACGTATTTTTAGATATCTTGCCGGTACCATTGACCTAGGGTTATGGTATTCTAAGCACACTTTGTAACACCCCGTACTCGTAGGGGTCACGAAGTTCCACCTGTTGGCATGTTAGGCATTGTTCTACAAACTTAGCAATTTCTCTCTTCATACCGTTCCACCAAAAAGACTCTCTCAAGTCTCGATACATCTTGGTACTCCCTAGATGGACTGTATATAAAGAGCGGTGTGCCTCCTCAAGAATTATTTTCTTCAATGAATCATCTGTTGGCTCACACAATCTGTCTCTAAACCTTAAAACTCCATCCTCAGAAATGCTAAAATCAGCTTTGTCCCCATTTTTAACTTCTTCAACTAACTTTTTCAACGCTGAATCCACTTTCTGAGCTACTTTATTTCTTTCTAACAAATCTGGTTGCACTATTAAACTGGCCACGAAAGTGCTTGTATTAGTAGTGATAACCTCAATACCGGCCCTCTCTAAGTCCATTAACAACTGGGGCTGGGTGGTAAGGGTTGCCATTGCTGGACTCAAAGATTTCCTACTTAAGGCGTCAGCCACAACATTCGCTTTGCCTGGTTGGTAATTTATAGTACAGTCATAATCCTTTATTAGCTCGAGCCATCTTCTCTGCCTCATGTTTAATTCTTTCTGGGTGAAGAAATATTTCAAACTTTTATGATCTGTGTAGATTTCGCACTTTTCCCCATATAGATAATGCCTCCAAATCTTGAGTGCGAATACCACCGCTACCAACTCTAGATCATGTGTGGGGTAGTTTTGTTCATAAGTTTTCAGTTGTCGAGAAGCGTAAGCTATAACCTTTCCGTGTTGCATTAATACGCACCACAAACCTAATCTTGAAGTATCACTATACACCACAAAACCACCTCTCGCAATGGGAACTGTTAAAACTGGGGCGGTCACAAGTCTTTGTTTCAAGGTCTGAAAACTTTCTTCACATTTTTCTGTCCACTCAAACTTGTTATTCTTCCTGGTAAGAGCGGTGAGAGGAACTGCTATTTTGGAGAAACCCTCAAAGAATCGACGATAGTATTTAGCCAATCCCAAGAAACTCCTAACCTCACGAACATTCTTCGGTGCCATCCAGTTAACTACTGCTTCTACTTTCCTTGGGTCTACTGAAATACCTTCTTTTGAAACCACATGCCCCAAAAATATAACTGAATCCAGCCAGAACTCACACTTCTTTAGTTTAGCAAACAACCTTTCCTCCCCAAGTGTTCCGAGTACTAGCCTCAAGTGTTCCTCATACTCCTCCTTACTTTTAGAATAGATCAAGATGTCATCAATGAAAACGATCACAAATTTATCCAAGAATTCATGAAATACTCTATTCATTAAATCCATGAATACCGCAAGAGCATTAGTCAAGCCAAAAGGCATGACCAAAAACTCATAGTGACCGTATCTGGTTCTGAAAGCGGTCTTAGATACGTCTTTTGCCTTGATCTTCAATTGGTGATACCTTGACCGAAGGTCAATCTTAGAGAAAACTTGTACACCCTGTAGTTGATCAAAGAGGTTCTCTATACGGGGTAAGGGATATCTGTTCTTGATAGTTACTCAGTTGAGTTCCCTATAGTCGATGCACATTCTCATTGACCCGTCTTTCTTTTTAACAAATAAAACTGGTGCACCCCATGGAGACACGCTGGGTCGGATAAAACCCTTGTCTAATAAGTCTTGCAACTGCTCTTTGAGTTCGATGAGCTCTGATGGTGCCATTCTATAAGGAGCCTTGGACAACGGTGTCGTGCCGGGAGTAAGATCAATCGCAAATTCTACTTCTCGGTCGGGTGGTAATCTAGACAAGTCTTCAGGAAATACTTCTGGGTATTCTTTCACAACAGGAATTTCTTCTAAACTCAACTCTTCCTTTGGTGCATCTATCACTCAAGTCAAAAATCATTGACAACCATCTCGCAATAATTTTGCAACTTGAACTACTGATATGACTGATGTATGTGATCACACTTTCGACCCCACAAATCGAATTCCACCTCCCTTAGGAGGCTTGAAGATTACTTCCTTTTTAAAACAGTCAATGCTGGCATGGTATAAAGCCAGCCAGTTCATCCCCAAAATTACATCAAATCCAAACATATCAAAAATTATAAGGTCAGCTGGCATTAATCTTCCTTCAACAGATATGGGGCAGCCACGGAGAATTTTATGACAAGATACTGAATTTCCTGTCGGTGTCGCGACTACTAGGCTATACTCCAACCTTTCACCTTCCCAAGTGCAAAACTTAGCATAATTCAAAGAAATAAACGAATGCGTTGCCCCAGAATCAAATAATACAGTAGCATCGTTAGAAAACAATGGAAGAATGCCTGTGATCACAATATAACAAAAATAAAGACATACTCCTTCTAGTAAAGATCCGCATTGAATGCCAAGTTAATCCTAAAAGAAAACGAGAACTGAAAATACCTGTGATCACATCATCCCTGCCTTCAGCCTCTCCTAGTGTCAATGCAAAAACTCAAGCAGGTGCAGTAGGATGCTGATTGTTACCTCGTCCTATAACTTCATTTCTCTGGGGTGGCAACATGCTCGCGTTATTGTTGTCCGGTTGTAGAGGGCAATTCCTGATGTAGTGTCCTGACTTGCCACAATAGAAACATTGTCTTGCTCCTCTTCTGCATTATCCAGAATGCACTTGGTTACATGTCTTACACTGGTAGGGCTGCCGATTACCCTGGCCTGGCCTATTGCTTGAGCTACTCCCTTCATTTTTCTTCTTCCACAATCCTTGATTGACACTTGCATGGTATCCAGATGAGGTAGACCTCTTCCTTTGATCAGATAAAATTACACTTTTTTGAAAGCTTCTTTCAAACACTGTAGCCTTATTCACCAATTCTATGAATTTTTTTACTTGGAAGCCCACTACTCGCTCAAAAAGCTTCTCGTTCAGTCCTTGTTCAAATTTGCGACACTTCTTCTCTTCATCTGGAATCAGATATGCCACAAAACGTGCCAACTTGGTAAATTTGGCTGCATATTGGTGTACTGACATCGCTCCCTGAACTAAGGTGGCAAATTCCATAGCTTTATCTTCCTTAACTGAAATTGGGAAGAAATGCTCTAGGAAGACTTCCTTGAACAGCGACCAACTTTTTATTTCTGTCTTTTCAGCTTTCCTGATCATCCTTTCAGAAATCCACCACCTTTTCGCCTCCCCGGTCAGCTTGAATGTAGCAAACGCCACCTTTTGCTCATCCATACAAGGCAAGACTCAAAATATCTCCTCAATATCCTGTACCCAATCCTCTGCCAGTATCGGGTCGCCTCTTCCATCAAAAGACGTGGGATGCAACTTGTTGAAATCTTCCACAATGCAACCCCTTTCACTTGTGGTGCGGTGACGGCTAGATGAATATTGTGCGAGATCATCAATCAGCTGATGCGCTGCTGCTCGAAGTACTTCAGAAGCTCTTGGATTTGCTTCTCTTTCATTTCTGGCCGCATTCAAGTCCGACACACTTCGCCCACGTCGAGGTAGCATCCTGAGAACACTTGGACTATTAAACACATCGTTCACTAAAATATATAACCAACTAGCTAAAAAAAAATAAACATCTACAGGTAATCTTAGTAGTCAAAACAAAGTATATAATACTCCACAAACAAAAGAGGTACCCACCACAAACAAGATCACATGATACCAAAAAAATAAAAGACATAAATATATAACCCTTAACTCTCCAAAAATAAGAAATCAACTCACAAGCCTATATAATTCTACACCTTAAATAATTCCTAAAGTTGGCAAATTCTAGAACCTCAAATTCCTAAAACCTTATTGCACAAGTCTGCAGAATCTTAAATCTGGCTCTGATACCAACTGTAACACCCCGTACTCGTAGGGGTCACGAAGTTCCACCTGTTTGGTATAATCCATCCTTAACTACAAATAATAGGTCTCCGACCATATTCAAATAAAAATATGTTTCACAACCCAATCCATATAACAATGTCCACTAAGTCATAAATAAAAGAAAATGAATAAATCATAAATGAGGAGGGTTCATATTCTCCCAAAAGCTTAACAAATAAGGAATAACTAACATTCTATAAATCTAATGAAACTAGAACCCAAATAATAAATAAATTAATTGTTTTTCCCCATCTAGCCTGTGGCTCTACAGCTTAAAACTTGGTCAAGACTCTACTCTTGGTCCTCTGATGGAACATCCAAATCATCTGAAAAATTTATGAGATAAGAGGGGTGAATTTTTCCACAACTCAGTAAGCGAATAACCTATACAAACGTGTAAACATGAGCATTTACCAAGAAATAAAGTACGAAACAAAACATAATTATGCATAAAAGAAACAAATGATTTTCAAGACAATTTAAATCATAAAGTACTTTGGCATAACAAAACTGAGTATTATCACTATATCAAACGGAGTATCTCACAAAGCAAAGAGCATGTTTAACCCCCGTGGTAGGGTTATGCAAATCCCGGTGGCTAAACCAGGCAGAGACAAAGGTGAAACTTTCCCTTATTCGTTCTCGGAGCCCCAAGTGTGAATATCGGAAAACCCACAATAAACCATTTTGTTTCCAAAGTGGGTGCACTCAGAGATAGGAAATTGGTACCAAGCCAAACAGAGCAAAGACAGAGCAGAGCAGAGCAGAGCAGTGATAGAGTCAAATGCCAACCAGAATATTATGCCAAAGGTTTTTCAGAGTTATTAAAGACACATAGTTCCCAACTATTTTCAGAATAAAACTTATGTAAATAAAATATAGTCAACACGATCAAGGCATGATTTTTCTTAGATAAACAAAAATGTTCTTTCCACATTTCAGAAAATAACACGACAAAAAGCAGCTCATGTCTACACAATGCATGCCTGAATTATTTTTTCTTATTTTATATAAGCTTAATGAATAATGCAAACAATCGACTGAGGTTGGTTTTTCTCAAGTTTTCATTTCGTAACTAACAAAAGCAAAAATTTTCAAAAGTCAACCTCAGTCCTCTTTTGGTATAAAACCGAGCATACGAACCCCGCTTACCTGACTGTTGTAGCGAAAAATCAAAATTTTGAGTCTGATTGCTAAGAGTTTCGTCACTTATACATGAAAATAATTTCCTTTATGTTAATGACCACCCCTAAGGCCTAAATCTAAAAAATTATAAGTTAACTACAATGCCTGTCTAAAAATTCATAATTTCTAGCAACCCATCAAATATAGTATCGAATACGCTCAACGACTATTTTCCAACCCACAAACTTTCAGCAACTATTCATCATTCCAGCTTACCAAGTATTTATCTCAAAACCCCAAAATACCATAAAAAAATGTTTTCTTCATTACATACCGTTAGCCACCAAACAGAGTATTATTATATGCGTTTCAACAGAACTTCACAAACTACAAAATTTCAACACCCAAAATCATGTTCCTTCATCCTGTATCAACCCCCAAAAACGCTCCAAACAACTCATCGACAGCACCAAAACGACAAAAGAAATTTAGACAACCAACCCTTGAACATCCATCAAAAATCACTTCGAAAATGGATTCGGAAAATAGAGAATAAAATCCATAAATATTTCAGAATTGAAATAGTACTCAACCGGGTATATACTTTCAAATAAATCAAATTTTCCTCAATCCACACAAGGTTCAGCAACTATTCACCAAAACCCAAAACCACCGCCAACATATATATAAAAATACGATGCATAACCAGCATACGAGCTTCCAATCGGTCTCAAGAAAAAGGTTAGAAGTTCTTACCAGAAATCGAAGGGTACCCGCTAGAGAACAGGGGCCGAGATTGCTTTCCGGCTTCCTAAAAAAATCGACTATAAACAATGAAATTTAACCAGGTTTTTAAGTGATTAAAACCCCAAATCCACATCTCATTATGGATAGAAGAAATTCGAAAACACTAGGGGATTAAAAGAAAATTTACCGGCGAGTACAAGAGGTGAATGAAAATAGGGGAGTTCGGTGCAAGAGAGGAGACCCAAAACCAAGCTGCAAATGCCGAAAGATGAGAGGGAGAGAAAATAAATCTTCCGTTGAGCCTTCTAGTGGATTCGGAACTGCCAAGAACGTGGGGAGTGGGCGCGAGAAAGAGGCAATGAAGAACAGAGGAGAAACTGTCGCCCAAGGGAAAGAGAAGGAAAAGAGAAGAAAGAAAGAAGAGGAAAGAAAGAAGAGGGACGGTAGGTTTAAACCGCGTGAGAAAACGGCACCGTTCGGGCAAGGGGCTGGGGCTGGGCCAGGTCATGGGCTGGCTGAAAGGCCTTGGGCCGGGCGTGACACACTTCTTTTGATCTTATCAGTTATTCAGATGCAGATTATGCTGGTTGCAAAGTTGATCGAAAAAGTACTAGTGGAACATGTCATTTTTTAGGTCATGCACCGGTTTCATGGTTTAGTAAAAAGTAAAATTCTGTTACATTATCTATTGCTGAGGCAGAGTATGTTGCTGTAGGTAGTTGTTGTGCTCAAGTTTTTTATATAAAGCAACAACTTGGGGATTCTAAACTCATTTACAATCATATTCCTATTAAATGTGATAATACTCGTGCTATAAATCTTTCAAAGAATCCAATACAACATTCTAAGACCAAACATATTGAAATTAGATATCATTTTCTTAGAGATCATTTGCAAAAAGGTGATATTGTACTAGAATTCACAAGCACACACGATCAATTGACAGACATTTTCACAAAATCCCTACTAGAAGATAGACTATACATGATTAGAAGAGAATAGGAATGATGCATACCATGAATATTGCTAGATATTTTTATTCCATTATCTCAAATG
Organism: Platycarya strobilacea; assembly: GCA_036898215.1. Classification (NCBI taxonomy): domain Eukaryota; kingdom Viridiplantae; phylum Streptophyta; class Magnoliopsida; order Fagales; family Juglandaceae; genus Platycarya; species Platycarya strobilacea. The sequence goes on along the minus strand of CM072549.1, from coordinate 22,287,457 downwards.
ACCTACAGAAACTTGAGACATTTAGCCTTATCATTCAAATGCATTTGCTCCTCATAGATCATCATGTCATCTTTATCTAAAGGATTAGGCAATCGAAATGAAGAGGCAAGTAAGGATTTTAAATCCTTATTTTTTTGCTTTAAGTTCACTATTTTTCTGTTAGACTCTTGAATAAGTCGTTGAAGAACATCGATATTCTTATTAAGCTTATCTATCTCGCGGGTTTTAGACTGCAACTGAGCGGAAAAAGCAACAATGGATGATGAGTATCGAGTTTCGAGACTCACAAGCTCATAAATGACATCATGATTTGATTTATTAGCCAAATCAATGTTTTGTTGCTTCATGACGCCTATAACAGATGAAGAAATAGTTTGAGGTGAAGAATACTTCATATCTTGATCACGAGAAGTACTGAAGGAAAATTGATAAGCTATTGAAATTTTATAAAGTGGGAATGAAGATGAACTACAGAAATAAGAAGAACATTTGATGCGGATTAGATAAAGCTAATGATTGCTTTTATAAAAATGAAAATAAGTAGAAGAAAAATTGTCATATCTTAAAATCTTACTTAGTCAAGCTTACAAGATATGTCGGATGCACATTGTTAAAAGTTATCTAACTAAGCCAGCGAGATTAGTTACAATTGTCCCTGTTTCTCTCATGAAACGCTGTCATTATCTGCTGATATTGACTCTGTGCTTGAACTTTCACTCGTTTCGATTCCTCTATTCGAAGTTTCAGAACACGAGCTAATTCTATCAAGTCTTTATTTTCTTACTTTAACATCTTATTCTTTCTACCTTTATTTGCAAGTTTTTGATGTAGAACAGATATTTGATTGTTAAGAGAATCAACCTTATTTGCCCTCGCTAGTAATCTTCGAGACATGGTCGTATCGGAGGCAGCATATTGAGCACTGAGTGTTCTTGATGCTGCAACAACCTCAAAATCAGTCATGCCAGAAAAATGCATCTCTGCTTCTATCATGGTGTTGACAACCTCAGGAGATAAAATGACTAATTGAGATTGTTCCTAATTCAAATCTGGAAGATTATTAGATGAAATTTTCTCCACCATTCTATCATTTTGGATAAACAGATACTTAATCAATGAGTAATGTGAGATTTGTTTTAACATTCGATGGGTGAAAATGGTATTTATACAGAAACCGAAAATCTTCAAATCTCTACGTATCTTATTTGTCAACAACATCAAGCAGATTTGAATCTCCTTCCGCATCGAATTGACAGAGCTAGGCCTCCAGCCTTTGCAGTTTTTGTCGGACACGGGAGTTAGGCATCAACCTTTGCAGTTTTTGTCGAACACGCGTAGCTCCGCATCGAATTCTCTACAGTCTCTTCTAACTCACCATTTTATTTGTCTATTGGTTATTGTAGGAAGATGTCTTATTGACTTAATTATGATTCCTTTTTAATGATACCAAAAAGGGGAGAATTTTTAGACGTAAATATTTAGATTTTAAATCCTGTTATATATGCTAAAATTATGTTTATCTATTACTTGAAAAACTAACGCATATTCTCAGGGGGAGTTTAAGCATTACTGCAAGTTTCAAAATTCTACTAAGTATTTGTCATTATCAAAAAATGGAAGATTGTTGAATTCAAGGTTTCGAATTTTGTATCTACGTGTAGATTTTGATGATAACAAATAAATTCAAGTCTCAAGCTCAAATTATTTACGCAATGGAGTGAAGCGCACATCAAACATAAAAGAACAAGTCTACAAATGAAACTCATAAATTATTTTTGTACATCTCTTGATAAAATTCGAAATTGGATTAAGACTCCAAATTACTCTTTTTTCTCTTAAAATATCAAATTATTTTTTTTCATATATGCAAGACATCTTTAAATATCTTAGTTTTGAAAATTATGTTTTTCACATGTGCATAACATCATCAAACAATATAATTTCAAAAATTATATTTTTTTATATAAAAATTTCAATTTGTAAGATGATTGATTATTATATTTGACATGTGCATATTTTGTTTGAAAATCTTAAAGGGTGGTTGTATATTTTTTTGACAAATGCAAAAGGTAGATGATTTTATTTGAAAATCTTAAAGGGTGGTTGTGTTTTTTTTTTTTACATATGCAAAAAGAAGATGATTTAGTTTGAAAAATAAATCATACTCATTTTGTCATGTATGAAAAGCAAAATATTAAGTTTGATTTCTTTGAAAACTGAATGGAGTTGTCTTTGACAAATGTAAAAAGGAAATACTTTTATTTGAATTTTTTGAAAAGTGAATAGTATTCTTATTTGACATGTGAATCTTTTCAAATTTGAAATTAAAGATTTATTTGTCTATAAATAACTCACTTGAGTTTTACAAAAATCACAACAAGAGCTTACACATCTATTATTAAGTTTTGCATCATTTTTTCAAAACTCTCATTCACTCTTTTCTAAAGTTTTGAACCTTATTTCTTGTTCTTTTTTAGAGAGATATAGGTTGCGTTGTATTGTTTCTATCTCACTCATTGAGGAGTGTATTTTGATAGTCTACCCATTACTAATTCTTGTATCAGTAAGAGAGTGCGTAGAACTCTTGTGTGTGTAGAAGTTGTTCTGCACAGGGAATAGTTGAATCACCAAGTATGAGGTGATTGAAAGTGTAGAGGGTGTTCTATACGGATTCTTTGGAGCGGTACTGCTTAAAGGTGTAATAGGTTTCTATCTCCACCTAAAGGAGATTGAATAGTGAATTTAGGATTCTCAAGGGTAGTTTGAGGTGAGGACGTAGGCAGTGCGGCTGAATCTCGTAAAAATACTGAGTTTACTTCTTCTTACCCTACTCTTTATATTTCTTGCTGCTTTATATTCTATTTATATTTTATATTGTGTATTTGAATTATAAGTGTTAATTTTTATAATATAACCCAATTCATCCCCCATCTTGTATTAGTTATCTGGGCAACAAAATAAAATATAATAAATGCTCATTAATAAAAATACGACAAATCAAATCATACATTATGATAATTAAAACAAAAAACAATGAAGATAGCATTTCAAATTGAAAGCCCAGTAGTAACAGTTAATTAAAATAAAGAAAAGTACTATTATTCAAGAATCTCACAAAAGCTTGTATCAACAACAGAACCAAAACCACTAAATTAAAATAACATTGATAACAATTCAAATGATGAAACCGATAATAATATTTAAATAACTAAAAATATTAAAATCGTAAATTTCCCAAATAATTAACCTCAGTCATAAATATAGCGTACCTGAAATAAAATAAGTGAGACACCAATCTAATTTATTAGAAATAAATTAAAATATCCAACGATAAAATGTGAGCAAAGAAACGTATGTATAAATTCGGGATCTCGCAACTTGTGTTTGTATTGTTTAGTTTCATTGATCTCTCTGATTTTTAAGGCTGCTATTAGATTAAATCTCCAACGCTTGTCTTGGGTTGTTTATTAGTTAGGGTTAATCAGATTGCTTGCTATCTAATTAACTACGACTAAAAGAGATAGAAAAATAGTTCCAATGGTGAATATTCAAAGTGTTAATTGATATATTTGTATAGATGATCAGTTGTAAAATTTCGATAGTAGATATTGACTTAAACCAAGATTTGTTCTTTTGATTGATTTTGATATTTTAAATTGAATTGTTCTTTAGTTGTTTTTATTTTTCTTGAAATTATTTTCGTTATATTCAAAACCCTCATCTTCATTCAAGTAGTATAAAATTAGGCTAGATATTCTCTATAGGAATGATCCTTATTTGCACTACTATATATATATATAGATTTTAGGAGTATAGATTTTATTTTTGATTGCCTAGGACAGCACACCAGTGGTTTAGCAATATTTGCAATAAGTTTTTCTTACCTTACCACCACGAGTACAGCCAAGTGTTACGTATCTAACACTCTCATCATCTTCCCTTCTACTTCTTTGAGTCATTACGTTGAATTCAGTTTATCTCACATATTGCTTGTAGTAGTCCATGAGTTCTTTTTCAGTTTTGAAAAAGATTCCCGACGTTGGCTTTGAAACTCCTACGTCATCATTTCTTGGTGTTTGCTCTAAAATCCTATTATCATTATTTTTTGATATTAGCTCTAAAACCCTATCATCATCATTTCTCGGCATTGGCTCTAAAAACACATCATCATTATCATTCCTCAACACTACACCATGATCATCCGTCACTTCCACATCATCTCTAACATTACGGTATCTATACAATTACTATTTTCTAAAAAAATATCAATCGTCTAGTAGATGTGCTTTCTTTTCCTTTCTCCGTTAAGCACAATCTTGATATATTTAAGCACAATAGGAAAGTCAAAAAAAAAGGAAAAAAATTCAATACGTTAGGCAAGGAAAAGACAAAAAGAATACATTTAAGCAGTTCGATATGCATACCAATTTACAAATAAAAAGATAAAAAAAAATGTCAACAAGTGCCTTTTTTTCCTTATGAACAAGCTTAGGACCACTTTTTTGAGATAGAAAATTCAAGAATAAAAAATGAGAAACCAAAGCTATATTATAACCTTCATATAGATAGTGTATACTTGGGCTATGCCTATCTTTCAACCTTAAGATTTTCTTTTATCTATAAACAAACAAATAAGAATTCTTGTGATATTAAGGAACGACATCGTTATTTCCATGGTGGAAAGAGGAAAGAAGAAAAAGGAAAAGGCAATGCAAAATTCAACTTCCAAATTCTTAATCGAAATAAAGGAATCCGTTGGGCATTTTTTTAAACCAAATTCTCTCAATTCTTAAACGAAATAGAGGAATCCATTGGGCATTTTTTTTAAACCAAATTCTTAAACCACCAATTGCATGAACAATAGTAATTTTGAATGTTGTCTGCATCGAATGGAAGGCTCTAGCTCTCTTTGAATAACTAGAAAAGATAGATTTAACTTTACTTCTATCTTTTTGACCTCTTTTTCTCTTTTAACTATACAAGTTTACAAAGACAAAATGAGTGCTTTTTGGGTAAATCAATAGAATTTAATTACATGGATAGAGCACACAAAAAGTGAAAATATTAAAAAAAGGGTCAGCAATCTAGCATCATCGAGAGCACCATCGAACCAAGGCAATGCAAAAAGGAAAAAAAACAAAAACAAAAACAAGAGAGCAAAGACGACATATGCGAGAATGGTATTCTTGTTGTTTGAAGAGTGCATGGCTTGATGAGTGGCTTTAGAGAACTTCTCAAACCCCCATCAATAATGGTGGGAGGCGTGGCTTCATAGAGGCGCGAGAGTGGTTGTTGATGAGGGTGGGAGGCATGAAATGATGGAAGAAAAAAAGAAGACGAAACTAGGTTTTTATTTCCTCAAGTGCCATGGCTCTACTCTTTTTAAGTCAAAGTTTTCTTAAGCTATTCTATTGGTTATTAAATAAATATAATTTTTTTTTTGGAAATACCTATGTTTACATATTAAGAGATGCATAAATTAAGATTTGGGACCCCACATGTGTCTCAGCTTTACTCTTGTGGGACAGGGTTACTTTGGTTGTGACCCCTTCGATTTGAATGAATATGATGTTTTTGAAATATAGTTAAGGTTGCATGGTGTAATATGACCAAGATATGATTAAGAGATGTATGTTTCATGAATTACATGCTTTGCATGAAAGTCACATGTCACATGTCACATGCATGCTTACTTAAGTGATAAGTTACATGATCTTTGGATCATGATGTTTTTCAAAAGAAAATAAGAAAATAAATGTTTTTATAAGAACTCCAAAGGCTGGGATGGGGTATTGTCCCAGTAAAACCCCTCTGGCAACTCTGGAGTGCTTAAAAATGGAGTGGTAACCCCTGAGTCGACGAAAAACAGTCAACAAACCATGAATGACTCATTTTTAAAGGTTTACGAAGTGTTATTGCATCTAACACTGGTGGGTGTCAAGGACAACAAATGTGTAATAACATGCCGTAATGATTATGATTATAATTATGAGTATGACGTATTCACTTCAGTGTGATGCAGTAACCAGTAAGGAATACACGGTACATAAGAGAGCCGTGGTGTATCCAATATGACAAGAAATGCTAGCTTAAAAAAAATATGAACAAGAAGAATGACACGTGAAGTCATAAATAATAAGAAAAGACATAAATAGTTTCGGAAAAGTTTTAAATTCATGAAAAGTTTTGAATACGTGTCAACAAAAAAAAAATTAAAGTAACATGAAAGTCTCTTTTTATGAAATGCAAGAATATATTCTATGAAGAAGCATGATGCATAAATTATGTACAAGTCAGGCATAAGTTATGCATAAATATCATGTATAAATCATGTCTCATATTTCATGATTATTGTATATGCCCTTGTGTATCCATATATGCTAACGAAACTTGTATTGTAAGTACTTCTTTAGCTAAACTTGGTGTTATTTGTATAGATATATCATGGGTTATTCCATTTGATTGTTTAGCACATTTGTTGAATGAATAAGCTATGTTTCTCTATGTTTTGTTGAGATTGTGTCCTAGATTTTAACTTAAGATGGTGTTGATGGAGTTTGATGATTATGTGAAGAATAAACAATACTAGTATGCCTTGATAATTTCAGTTAGGGCTAGACTTAATCATACATGTTTTGGGATGATAGAAATATTATCTTCAAGGGTTGATGAAATTCAGTCATAGTGGTTCTAGAAGTAAATAAATAAATATTTTAAAAAATTAACTTATGAGTGTGAGTATGATGGTAATTTGAGTTCATGAGTGATTAAGAGTTAAATATTAAATTAAGATTTATTCTTAGTGTGGGAGTTGACAAATGAGTGGTGAGACTAAGGAACCCTTAGGATTTAGTCAAGCTTTTTAGTGGTAGAGTTTTGCCTGCGATTCTCACCTATAATGTTAAATGGATTGTGGGTTATTTTTTGGGAAATAACGGATTTTGATAAATGGATTTATGTATCATTTTTATGAAAAATGGTAGTTGTCTTCAATGGTTTTATTTTGAGCCTCATGCATATGGTATCATGTTCGTGCATTTTGTTTTTGTATGAATGTATTTTGATCTTGTAATTTGTTTGGATTATTACTTACCTGCGGCACCGTCCTTGGTACCGTAGATTTTGATGCAGATGTCGATAAGGCTGAGCCTGAGGAGGCGGCTTTGCCGTTGGAGTAACTTGATGTAGTTCGTTATTTTGGGAAATGTTTTCTCGCTTTTGATAATTATGTATCTTGATGTTTTGATTGTGGGACGACTGTATTAAATCTCCTGTTAGAAAATTTATGTTTAAACTATTTTGTAATATTTTAAAATTCTAGTACTTAGTGATCGAATTAACTTAACCGCTGTGTCTTTTATTTTATACATGTTACTTGTAAACACACTTAGCAATTGTTATTGGGGTGCGTGACCCGTGTTGTCATCATCCCGACGTCTCGATTCTTGTATTTTCCATACGTGGGAGTTGGGGGCGTCACATAAGGTGTCTCATAGTAGTCACATCCGTCCCTCGACCACCTTTATGTCATCACATATCACGCGCTACTTTTGTGGACATATATAGCTGCTGCAACCGTGGCTTCAACCGGAAATGATGCAACACTTTTTGAGGGACAAGTTATGTACCATCTGTACTTGACATCTACCGTGAAAAACGACATTTAGAGCATGAGTTCTTATTCACATTTTCCTTCAAAAATAATATGCAATCAATTGGCATGCATGTATTTTGTTGAACTTGAAGCCCAACCTCGCTCCATTGACCGGGAGGCCTCATATAATGGTAGCAATTTAGCATCAGGAAAGGCAGACCACAGCAAGTTTAGAAGCATATCGAATGGCTTTATTGACCATTGACCAAGGGTTTTAATATGAAGCATCTTGACAACGAAAGATAACTTTGAATAGTTTCGACAACTAGGGAAAAGGGGACGTTAGACATTCGCTAAGAGCTACTCAAAAGATGACGTAGGCATAGGTTCAGGTATGGATGTCGAAGTTGGCCCAATACTATTTTCTTGGGGCACATCAAAGCATGTGCCTACCCAAATGTCATCTAACATACCCTTCATGTCATCGATATATTTGTTATCTTCATTGGAGTGTACATCGTCATCATCCTTGGGCCCAAGATGTGTTTCCTCCTCCCCATGAAAGATCCATTTTGTATAAGTTAGTGTAATCTCTTTTATAAAAGGATGAGTTTCCACATCATGTATAGGAAGGAAGAGGTTGTTACAACAATGACGACATGGACAGTGGATGCGGTCCCTTCCAGCGGCATGGCTTCGTGCTTATGTGAGAAACTGTTTAACACCTGCGGCATATGCAAGTGATAAAAGTCTATTGGGCTCTTGCATCCAACTTTTGTCCATCTAAAAGGCAATAGAACACATCATTAGAACCCATTTGGAAGTCAATTAAGTAGTTAGATCGCCTGAATATAGTTCGCATGTGAGTAGCGCACCAACATGGTTAACCTATACTACATGGCTATTACCATTCCAGGCCAATAGCAATGATAACCAATTGGAATCATTATGCCTAACCCACAAGAATCACAAAGTTAGGTAAGGTATGCATCCAAGAGAGGAATGGTTGGCCGTTGTCCTAGTTCAAGGGATCATTGATGGCACCAATGCAAAAATTTATCATATAAACTCACTTTGGAAATAAATAATATACACTATAAATATACAATATAAATTGATTAAATAAAGATAGGTAAAATGCAAATAGTCAGCTGTAAAGCAGTGAAAAGACCATAGGGCCAATCCTGCAATAAGACACAATGTACTGGTATGTTATTTAGTTTCACACTAGGAAGACTTGAAAAAAAACAACATGTACATGAATGAAACCAAGTTGTAAAGATCTAAAAGAAAACTAGTTACCTCTAGAGTTTCTACATTTCATAAAGAGCATTATAGATGAATTTTTGTACTAGAACATCCCAAGCTAGTTACATGATAACAAAAATCCTTCCACGTGTATATGTTGTCTTTAAAACCCTTTTCGGTTCAATAGTCGCTCAAAATATTGATATCCCTCAATCAATAAAAGAACTTATCCCCCAAAATTTAACCACCATTTATGACTTTTAATTTAATAGAGTGTGAAACAGCACTTATATCTTGTAGTAGATATATGTAAGGTTGCACTTTCTTGTGTGTTTGGATGTCTCACCAAAAATATATATATTTCTAGTCATACAAGTTATTACCTTTCAATGACCATGCAATATTAATAGAATAAATTATGGAGAATTAGTCAAGCTAAGGTTCAGATTTTCATGGATGTCATTAAGGGTAGTTGGCAGCAAGCTTTAGAAAGAGAGATCACCAAATAGCTCTCACTTTCATCTCTTGACCTAAGATATCCTCAATGTTTTAGGGTCCCTAGTTTGTTGGGTTGAAAGAATGGGGAAGAACCTCACATTATGGCTAACTGTCAGCAGGAGGTGTACTAAGTTTGTTCATGGTAACAACTATAGGATAAAATTTATTAACCTATGATCCCATTGTTATTACATTTTACTTGATTTAATTTGTTTTATACAAGTTTCTAATGAAAACTAGGTGTACAAAAAAACTCTATTCTTAATTTTTTGTAATTTGTTTTATACCAGTCCTTTTAAATTCCTTCCGCTTACATTAGTAATGTGATATTTGGTGTTACTTTTCATTCACTATATGTCATTTGGAGGCTTTTTGTGCACTTAATGGATAGCTACCTAAGTGGTTCAGTATCAATCTAAATCATGTAGCTTGGTGGTTTTAGTAATTGTATACACTTTCTTTGTGCTTTTATTAATTCTAATCATACTAGTTTGTTGTTTTTTCTTTTTATTAAGGTGTTGTTAATGCTAGAACTTGTCGGGATGATTGAAGAATTCATTCTTAGCCTAGGTCTATGTATAGAGTTTTTTGGTTGAATTTTACCCACTATGTTTCATTATGATTGATAAGGGCATTTAAAGATCGATAATATAGTTAGTGTCTTTGCATTTCAGTTTTGTAAAAATCATTAACATATATATATATAATATATTTCCCTCCTATCTTCTTAACAATAATTAATGTCTTTTGACTAACTAGTACTCCAAAGCAAAGTGAAACATCCACTGTAAAGCTCTACACATATAATCCCTTCTAGTAATTTCTATATTATACATGTTTTTATACACTTTATGTGAAATCCATTTAACATATATACTCTGTGGGTTAACTTTATTTTCTTCTCTTAGGTGTGGACTGAATTGACCATTGATCTTTGCTTCAACAGCTACAATATTAATGTCCTTTATAAACTAAACTTCTCTAACCATTTAAGGACCTTGAAACCTGTGTGAAAAGGAGGGACTGATAAAAGAAATAAAGGGACCTCAATGACAAATAGAAATTTACATGAAAACTCATTTCCAAAGTTCATTACATAATTAGTTCACATACATCCCTTAAGTTGAATTAAGTGTTGTATCGAAAACTTTTAAGGAATGGTCTTTAAGTAAAGCAATTGTTAAAGTTAAAGCAGTTGTTGTTGAAGAAATTTGAAGGATTGGTCTCTAAAGTCACATATAGTCTAAATAAAGAGGAAAAAGAATGTAATCTATTAACAGAGATCATATAGTGTTAGTCCCAATTAGATTCATTCAAACTATTGAATCATGACAGTAATTGGAGTCCCACATTTGAAGAATAAATGCCGCTCAATCAATTTTGTTTTTCCTAAAAGTAATTGCAAAAATCTACAATAATTATGTAGAGAAATGAAATTTATTTCATATCAGAGTTGAAGAGTAACCGGGCAGTGAACTAGTGTGTGGGTGGTCCATCTTGACGCCAATTGAGTTGCTAGAGTGGTTCAACTCTAAGAGCTTCAATCATGATGGGAAGAGGAAATGGGATAGTGAAAAACAATGGATTTCAATCGAGCGAGGGTCATTACCACGAGAAAGGAATGAATGACACGGGAGACCTCCAAAAATGAAAGTGCTATCTGTTACGGCGTAAGGAAATGGGTCGTTGTTGTTGAAGACCCTGTAGCAAGGAAATCTAATGCCATGAAATATGAATATTTGTTGCGACAATAAAGTTGCCGTTATATAGAGCGAAGGCATCGCTATAGCTAAATAATTGGGACATGTGCGCATTAATTCAACTTCGCGGTAGTCATTACACGGAGAGAAGTTATTTACCACAATTAGAACTCTCATTTCGGCAATTGTTTTCCCCACATTGAAATAAACGCCGATAAATGTCATAATTCTTGTATTGAGCTGCTTACATAGTGAGATAATTGTTTTTGCAAAAAAGCTAGAAATTATCTCACTATATAAGTACAAATATGACATATAATTAATTTTGAATAAAATTTATAGAGTTAAAAAACTCAAAATACATACACATATAATTCATTCTTTAAGTACGATAATTCACAAGTATTGTGCTGTACACATTGCGGATAGGTTCTACCCGTAACCTAATTGGTAATTCTGTGCATCATGTTAAGAAGACATTAAAGTATATTAATAGATGTTTTTTGTTAAACACATCCCTTCACATGGCTTCAATAATAAAATTAAATTCTCAATATTAAATTTTCAAAGAAAATCCAACTAAAAATATTTTTGGAAAATAATAAATAAATAGGGATTTCACATTACTAATATACTTATACGCTACACCTTATTTATTCACATGAAAATAAATACATCCATTACTCATGAGCACAACAAATTACCAACGTAAACTCTATTATTTTTAATAAAAAATAATAAACTCAAACATCCAATTATGATGGTATGCATGATGATTCAATGGAAAAATAATCCATATTCTCAATTAATGAGTAGGGTTTAATAGGTCATCAAATCTAGGGATATATATTCAAAATGGACATGTATGTGACAATAACAATCCAATATATGCATCCACAAATAATCTATATAGATGGTCATATAACATAGAAAAATTGGATTGGAGGAAGTATAACAGGTGCCACAAAATTAACTTTTATTATCATCAATTTTTTTAAAGCATTTCAGTAAAAATGATTTAAAAAAATATTTTTCAGCTCTTTATCTTAAAAAACAATATATATGAATAAACCTTATAGACCAACACAAGAGTATGCATGCCGCACATGATCCAAAATGGAAACCAAAAGCTGCCACACGCACGTTTCCTATGTGTGTGGGCATTTATTTGCTCAAGAGGCCATCATGCCTGTGCTTCACTTGCCATAGTAGAGAGTGTCTATCACCTGTTTCGTTTCTAGTGTTTTTGGATGTCAAAATACAAAGCTTACTCTTCTTAATGTGTATGTGCCTATAATATGAGCAATAACACACTCAAAATACAAGAGTGGATCATCACTCTCCATGGGCAAGAGTGAGATAGATAAAACTTTTCCCTTATCATCGTTTTCTTTGTTTACTCATTGTTTTGGATTTTTATCGATTTCGACTGCCAATTTTCAATTGGTCATAACTTACTTGTATTAAGTCTAATAATATAAGACTTTTTTTTTTAACAGAAAATAACATTTGGTTGGTTAAAAGTTTGCTCAAACTCACTGTCCAAATAGTAACTTTAAAATTAAAGTTTTAGATTTCTCCCTCTACATGTAACAAAATTTCACTAATTTAAGGGACATATTTATGACATTATAAATACTTTTCTCATGTAGACAATTTGTCCTTAAGCATGTCATGGCATAGCCTCCTAATGAAAAATATAGAATTTAAACAATCGTGGCATACCATCCATTATATACTTTCAAACTCACTCTATAGCATCAAATAATATGCAATCATGTTTATATGGGCTAAAAGAAGTAGATAGGCTCTGATATTAATGTTAAATAAGGTCAATTCAAATTACTTGAAGTGAAGCATAATTCCTATAATAATACTTGGCTCGTTTTACATAGCTTAGAATGCTACTTGTGTCTCCTAAAATAATTTCACGCTTCAAGATCCAGAGCTCAAGATGGTTGCTTTAGAAAATTATGGAGAGACACGAGTGCCCTTTTTTTGTACAATCACTTTTTACACGCTCTTATAGTTAACATATGTAAAATTTTGATTTACAGAGTTTTCTAGCGAGGTGGTTAATTTACTTATTTGAACTTAAGTGTATTAGGAGCAATGCTTTACTAAATTTCCAAGTTGTTTCATTATGTTGTAGTGGTGTGTATTTATACATGTTTACAAGAAAGAATAATTTTGTTACAAAGAATCAAATGAAAATAATAGAAAATATAAAAACTAATCTAGAATATTCTAAGTCTTATCTAAAATAGGAGGTATTATGCTAATATGTCACCTTGAGTCCAAGGGGTTATCAGCCACTTTGAGACTCATACGAAAGAGAACAAACTTGTCTGAAACTAAAGGCTTGGTAAAAATGCCAGCTAGCTGGTCCTTTGAAATGTGGTGAGCTACTGTAAGTATCTTGATAGAGACGTGATTTTGAACAAAATGGTAGTTGATGTCCATGTGTTTGGTCCTGGAGTGGTAGATTGGATTGGCTAAAAGAAAGGTTGGTCCAATATTGTCGCATCAAAGGATAAGAGATTGAGACATAGCGATGTCGAGTTCACGTAATAATAATTGGATCTAGATGATTTCAGTAGCAATGGAAGCCAATGATTTGTATTCCGCTTCAGTACTAGATCGCGCAACTATCTGTTGCTTCTTGGAGCTCTAAGAAATTAAGTGCTGCCCAAGGAAAATGCAGAATCCACCAGTCAAACGTCTATCATTTGCGCAGTCTATGCAATCAGCATCAGTGTATGCTTGAAGAGAAAGGTTGGAGGACTTTTAAAGAGCAATCTGAGATTGAGTATACCCATGAGGTACCTGATAATTCTTTTAGCTACAGTCCAATGAGAAAGCTTTGGACAATGTATAAACTGACAGACTTTGTTTACAGCAAAGCCAATTTCAGGTTGGGTCAAAGAGAGGTATTGCAACCCCCATACAATGCTACTAAACAAAGTGGAGTCATCAAACTAAGGATCATCATATTGAGACAATTTAAGAGTAGTTGTCATTGGTGAAGTAATAAGTTTGGCAGCAAGCATATTACTTTGAACTAAGAGATCATTGATATACTTTCCTTAGGATAAAAGTAAGCCATCAGTAGACTAGCCAATCTCAATGCCAAGAAAGTAAGATTGTTTACCTAGAACCGTCATAAGAAAGGCAGTAACTAGAGTAGATATAAGTGAATCGATAGTATGTGGTTGGGAGGAGGTGATGACCATGTTATCAATATATATCAACAAATAAATTGTCTAATCACCATAAATAACAATGAACAAGGAAGGATCCGCTTTGGAGGCAAAGAACCCATAAGCCAATAACCAATTATCGAGCTGTGCAAACCAGGCATGTGGAGCTTGTTTAAAGCCATAGATGACTTTGTTTAATTTACAAACATAATTTGGGTAATCAGAATTGATAGCCCCTATGGTTGCTACATGTAAATTGTGTCAGTCAAGTCCCCATGTAAAAAAATATTTTGAATATCGATTTGACATAAAGGCCATCCATGATTAATAGTAAGTAATAAAATGAGGCAAATAGTAGTGGCCATAACCACTGGACTAAACGTCTCAGTGTAGTCCAAACCCGACTTTTGGTGGTAGCCCTTGGTTACCAACCTAGCCTTCCTTTACACAAAAGAACCATCAGAGTTTAATTTAGTTCTATAAATCCAAGGACAACAAAAAATATTAAAGGTAGGGACAGGGGGAACCAGAGTTCAAGTTTTTTTTATTTATTTTTTGAATCAAGGCATTAAATCAAAGCATTATATTTGAGAGTCATAGCATCATACCATTTTTGGAATTTGGAGGCAATGGAGAAGTTGGTTGGTTTATTAGGAATGTCCACCGTGGTGTTGCGGTAAGTCCAATGAGGATATGGGATCATGCCATTCGTGAAATGGTGTGGGCGAGAGGAGTTGGTGTGACTCTTTGTGATTATGGGCAATTTGGGAGAAATAAGAGAAGTGGAAGAATGATTGGTAACTATGGCAAATGAATGAGAGGAAGATTAGTGGAAGGAGACGGCGGATTTTAAGGAGACACATCGGTTGTAAAGGATGGGGAGTTAGGATTTTGCGAAGAAGGAGAATTCATATTATGAGAGTTTGGGTTGGAAGATATCGAATTAGAAAGGGGATAAGAGGAGGGATGTAAGCATGAGCTTGGGCCTAAGATGGATTTAATAAACAATGGAAGTGTAACTTGTGTGTTGGCCTAAGACGATATGGATTGAAAGGGAGGAGAACTAGGCTTAAGTCTAGAAAAAGGGAATGAGCCTTCATCAAAGGTTATATCTCTGGAAATGTAAATCCTGTTGAATTTGGACACAAGGCATTTGTAGCCTTTATGTGAACTATAGTAGCCCAAGAAAATGTAAGAGGATGAATGAAATTGAAGTTTATTTTTATTGTAAGGCCTTAAGTTAGGCTAGCATTCACATCCAAAAACTTTTAAAGAGGAGTATTCGCGTTCTTTGTTGTAGAACATGAAATGTTGTGATTTATTTTGAAGATTGCTAGATGGAAGCATATTGATTAAATAGACCGATGTCTCAAAGGCCTTAACCTAATAAGAAGTGGAAAGAGATGAGTGGGTTAGGAAGGCAAATCCAGTTTCAACAATATGTCGATATTTACGCTCTGCTAGCTCGTTTTGTTAGTGAGCATATGGACAACAAAATCTGTGTTATGCCAAGTTTGGAACAAAGAGTGGTGATGGGCTTCTATTCCGCACAACCATCAGTTTGGAGAGATCAATTTACAATTAAAAAGGCGTTCAATGAGAGGTAGAAAGTGAGAAAAAATAGATTGAACATCTGATTTCATTTTTAATGGAAAGATCGATGTATAATGACTAAAATGATCTACAAAAGAGACATAGTTAAGGAACCCATTGTTAGAAAAAATTGGAGATGGCCCCCAAAGATCAGTAGTGAGTAATTGTAAAGGCTTCATTGAAGTGGACTGGCTCAACCCATAGGGTAATTGGTAGCCCTTTTGGCCAAGGGACACGCAGAGCACCTGAGAAAAGTTGAAGTGAAGGATGTTCCAATCTTTGATGCTAGATCAGAAGAGAGGTCCGTTCACCAGTCTTTGTGAGGAGGGTGATCCTTATTCGAGCATCTTTTATAGAGAAATAGATTACATGAAACTTAAAGAAACAGGAATTATGAATGCTAAATTGTAATACAGAGATGAGGTTTTTGGAGATAGGTGGAATGTGGAGCAGATTTTTCAAAACAAAGGGGAAAAAAGTTTGAAGTAAGAGAGCTTTCACCAGTGTGTTGAATGGGAGAGGCAAAGATCCATCACCTACACAAATTACATCTATACCAAAGTAGGGTTCGCTGATGAGGTAAGGTTGTGGAGGTCATGAGTAATATGGGGAGTTGCTTTTGAATCTGGGTACCAAGTTTGGTCTAAAAGGGTTGTGGAAGAGGTGTGGTTGGCAGAAAATGATTGTGGTCGGTTGAGTTGGTATGGGTGATGAAATCGGTATCGACATTGGAGAGCTACATGGACTTGTTTGGCAACTGGGTGTTTGGTTACCAGACATTTGAGAAAAGTTGCCGAAGTTATAAGAGGAATGACTACCACGATTTTGATTTCAAATTTATCACTACCAGCACCTCTGCCTTGTCTTCCACAACGACCTCGACCCCTTTGATCACGACCACCATGAGCACTGTAATTAGCAAAAGGTTCAACAACACTTTTAACAGTGTTAGGAACATTCGAAAGTTGACTTTCATGAATTAAGAGGAACTGATAATGCTCATGGGAGATGAGGGGATCTGATTTGGTTGTGATAGAGGTCGCAAAGGATTCATAGGCTGGTCCAAGACTAATGAGAATGTAAGTGACAAATTCCTTGTCCGGAAGAGGGTTACCCGTAGAAGCTAGTGTGTCAGCAAGATTTCGAACTTTCCCAAAATACTCTAAGATTGATGAATCACCTCGGACAAATTTGCAAGCTAGATTCTCACTTGAAATTCCTTAACGTGTTAGTGAGAGGGAAACATGGATTTCAAAGCAAGCCAGAGCTCACGTGCTGCGTTGGATGAAATAACTTGGCAAGAATAGAATCAAAGAGGGTGGAAAACAGAATACTGAGCACCAGTTGATATGTGCGCCTCCTAGCAAGGTATTCTAGGTTGTTTTTGGGTTCACTACCAGCCTCAGTAGCTAGAAATTCCTCAGGCTTAGAAGAGGTGACATCAACGAAATCATAGAGTTCTTGACCTCTAAGATATGCTAATATTTGGACTTGCCAAAGTAATAAATTTTCAGTTGTAAGTTTAGTGGTGACCACATGTCATGGATCACGAGTTTGCTAGTTGAACAGCTCTAATATTATATTAGGAGCACTATTTTATTGAATTTCCAAGTTGTTTCATTATGCTGTAGTGTTGTGTATTTATACACGTTTACAAGAAAGAATAATTCTGTTAGAAAGAATCAAATAAAAACAACAGAAAATATAAAACTATTCTAGAATATTACAAGTCTTGGCTAAAACAGAAGGTGTTATGCTAATAAAGTGCTAGTGGTGGAGAGTTAATTATATCTTAATGATAAGGGTCTAATTAGGTACTTGTAACTTTCCCCTCATGTAGACACATGTATAAATGGGTATACCTCCTATTAACGTTCTCATTGTGCGTATTCAGAAACCCGATACCATCCTTCCAATGGTGATCATTTTACATGTTCATTCTCTTCAACAGGCTAGTTGAATTTTCAAACTTACGTAGGGTCCCCAACTCCAAGTCCTTGTAAAAGTACTCGACTCCTTTGTGCTTTGTATGAAACCATTGTTGACCAGAATTTGTATCCAAATTAAAGTCTCAACTAGTTGTCTGCCTCCGGGACCCACCTTCAAACCTTTTGCGCATGCACAGTCGCTGGACATACAAATTACAATGCCACCCGAGAAGAGATCCAACCGATATTAATGCATCAAGATTCAAGACGGCCACGCTATTAGCATAATATCATTCGATAAAATTTTATTTAGTTTAGTGAAATGATGTACACTTAAGTCATTATCAGTACTGATCTATAATTAACTTGTTATGATCCTTTCTTTGGGTAATTAAGCTTAAACAGTCAACTGAGTAGTACAGCAAAGTTGACCACATCAAAACATAAAAAGAACGAGAATTTCAACATTACTGTCCCCATGGCATTTATAAGTTTTTTGACAATGCATGATGATGCAAGTGGCTTCACGTGACCTGTTCTATTGTTGAAACTTGGATTTTTTTCATTTAATGAAATCAGTTCGCTAATAGGTTACTTCATTTGCTTCTCATCTACTTCTACTTGAATGAGCAACTGTTTATAAGAAAGTCTTCGCAGCGCCTTGATCTCGTCAACAAGGGATGTTTATGAGAACAGAGACTGCTGGATTCTGATTAGAGGCATTCTTCTCTCATTTATAATTTCCGAATATCATTTATAAGGAATAATAAATTACTCTGTTCAAATAATTTGGATCCCATCCACTACCTTCTCATAATTAACTTAGAATATTATAGGCACAATCAAATGCTCTACATGAGTTTTAATGCTCTCGATGATTGATTTGAGATTGGTTGAATATACTTTTATACATTTTAATATATATCTTACATTTAAACGCATATAAAATATTACTATTTACATTATCAACTTAAATCATTAAATATCTAAACGCAACCTTAATTAGCATACAGGACACTATTCTTAGCGTCTCTTAAAACTATTCCTTCACGTAATTTTGATTCTTTGAAGGGAAGAAAATGTCAAAGCTTCAATACTGTACTTGGTGGTTTATGGCTTCGAACTTTTCTGAAATTATATATGCATATGCAATAACATGATGACCCGCAGCTGATATCGATCGGGTCAATTTTCGTCCACTGATTCCAACAACAGTAAAAGATACAGACATCAAATTTCTCCGTAGTTCTGTTTCTTTAATGCAACTACTGTACTTCATAATAGCATAGTAAAACTCCAATGGGAATCGGGATCAGTAGCTGCTTATTAACAGAGGAATTACTTTTATTCCATTCTCCACAGACAGAAATGCAATATGAGATAGCCTTCTTTCACCTTCTAGTTTTATTTTACCGTGTTGTTCATGTGATTACGGTAATCAATAACTTGATTTTTTTTTTTTTAAATTAATATTGCAATGCAGGTAACATAGAAATTCTTCTATATATGCATATATAATCCATAAGGAATATGACTTCGACCTATCATCAATTAATTATATTGCTCGAGGAGTAACTTAATTTGAATGGAATCTAACTCAGATTTAATTTGAAGATCAGCAAATAATGTCCATCTAATAATTTATCAATCTTCTCCTTTTCAAAAACCTTAAGCGTATACATTATAGACAGAATTCCGTAATCAAATAGTAATAGTACTGATCATATGACCATAAGCTGTAAATAACCAAATGGCGGGTGAGGGGATAACGGCGACAGCGACGGAACGTTAAAAATCCCTCCAAGATCACCGTCCAATACCGCTGTCCAATTTGACGGTGTCAATGGGATATTCCTCAAGGAAGAAGTGCTGGCAGTGTCCTCCGTTTCCATCGACCTCTCCTTCTTAAGGACAACTACCTCCTCCTCCTCCACGCGATATCGTTTTCTCCCGTCGACCTTTTTCATTGTCTCCCACTTCCCGGCTTCCAGTGGGAAGTTGAGTATGGCTTTCGAGCCGCGGAGTTTAAAAGCGGCTTGGTCGTAGGCCTTTGCGGCTTCTATAGCCGTGTCGAAGGTCCCGAGCCATACACGCGAGCCGCGCCGGTTAGGGTCTCGTATCTCGGCTGCGTACTTGCCCCAAGGCCTTTGTCGGACCCCCCTGTAGTGCTTTTTCCCTTCGAAACTCGTGTTTGGATCTACAGACGGGACCGATGATGGATCCGGCTGGTGATTGTGATCGCCGAATTGGAGCAACTTGTTGGTGCTTTTGCTCGGGAGCGAGATCATCAGAGAAGGTTTCTTCCTATTCGTTTGCGGTCTCGATTCGAATGCAAAGCAATCGCCAATTGATTGGGAGTAGGAGGTCGAAGTTTGGGATTTAGGTTTGGATTCGGATTCGGATTCATTGTTCGAATCGAGGGATATTGGCGCAGTGAGGTCCATAATTTTCGGAAACTCGAAGAGGTCGTTGTAGCTGAAAAAGTTGGAGACTGGCATGGAACCCGAAGTTTGAGTACAAAGAGATTGAGAACAAGATTCGAAGGACGAAATCTTAATGTCTGAATTAGATAGGCAGGGCAGATGCACAGGGGATACCTCACCAAGCAAGTGAAGCTTGATGAACTGAAGAGCAGAAGAAACATCTTCGTAAGAGGTCGCCATGGATAGAGCTACAGATCTTCTGGAAGAAGAAGAATCGCTTAAAACAGAGAAAGCTAGGAAGAGCTTTGAGGGAAGTGTTGGAAAGATTGGGAATTGGGAATTGAGAGTGGAGAGTGGAAGAGGCAGTGGAAGGGATATATATAGAAAGAGGTGAGGAATGGTAAAGTACAAACGAAGGAACTAGGAAGTGCCTTCGGTTTCACACAGCTTCCTGGCTGCCACATGGAACCATCCTCTATATGAAATTCTTGTGCTTTCTAACATCTCACGAGTATCTGCTCCTCACTTTTATGCTTTTACCACCGTCGGATCATATTTGTTCAGAGTCATCATGCCCAATCGATCCCGATCCCGATCCCCAGCTAAAGGCATTTACAATGATTTTGCTAAAAAACATTTTGAAAAAAATATAAGTTTGTACGCTTTTTAATTTTTTTTTGTTATATTTAATTATTTGTGGGAAGAAGAAAATAAAAAGAAAAGAATAAAAAAAATATATTTCACTTTCTTTTTCACTTATAAATAATAATCCTTCAAATTTAAAGAGTTTTGAAATATTACTATTCATAAATAAAAAAAATTATTTTTATTTCTTTCTCTCTACATTTTTCTCTCCATTATTAATTAAATATGATCAAATTTTTTTTAAAAATATACAAATTATATTCTGTAAAGGAAAATTTTAGTAAGATCATTACTAATTAGGGTGTAAATGGTCTAATCCGATCTGGAAAAAATATGGACCGGATATATTCAGTTCAAAAATTTTTCCACCCTGGACCGAACCGAATAGGATTCGGACTATACTCCAATCCAATTCGGTTTAGGGGCGGTATGTTCCGGTCCATGGATACCTCATATGATTTAATAAGCTAAATTTGATCTCAAATCTTGTAATAATTAAATATACTTTTTTACCCTAAGTTTATAAATTATTAAATATATACTAGTACTACTTTCATAAAAAAATAATCATTTTTATCAATTGTTAATTGTCAATTTCTATCTCATCTAAATATTAAACAAAATATATAGTTATAACTTATAATCTATAGACTTAATACTTATACTGTAAGTTATAACTAATATTCTATATTATATATAGTCCATAAGTTGATTAGTTAATTTAATCCTCAAAAGTCATATCAATTAATTAATGATATTAATGATCATTAATCATACTTCATATGTAATAAAAAACAACATTAATAATTAATATTTATAATTGTTTTATGTAATCATATGAAGAATAATTATTAATTAGTTAATAGTAATTTAGTGATACATCATTGATTGGTTAACTATAACTAATAAGATTATTACATAATTTACATTAATATATTATAAATTTATATGTTAGTAAATAGTGATAAATTAGTAATAATATATCAAATAATAATAATACACTTATTACTTATAAGTTATTACTAATATTCTATATAAATATACTATAATTTATACTTTTATACTACAACTATTATAAATTATAATATGTTAATATTATAAGAGTATGTATTATATAATAATATGTTATACTACTACTCTTAATCAATATTCATATTAATATTAAAATTTATATACTATTACTTATATATACATATATATAAATAAAATAAAAAATATGTGTGCATTCGGTCCGATCCGGTCTATAAAAAAATTCAATCGGACCGGACCGAACTCCATCCGGTCTGGTCCAGTCTCAGTCCGGTCCAACTGGTCTGATCTAGTTCATCGGTCTGGTTCGATCTTTTTACAACCCTATAACTAATGCTCTAATGCAGGTAATTATATTATTGAGAAATTATATTTATGATTATAGAGTGTACATGTGTGTATTTTAAAAATATATATATATGAAATTTTTATTAAAAAATTAATTTTTTAATAATATATGTCATTTTTTTTTAAAGAAGTGGCTTAATCTGCACAATCATGATTATATTTAACATTATTTATCTATAAGTTGACGTGATTTTATGTATCTATTAAATTTAATTATAATAAAAATAATTTTATAATTTCATTTATCACATTAAATCAAATTAATTTATAAATTATGAATTATTACTTTACAAGTTGATTATATTGCATAACATTAAAATTCTATTTGTTTCTTATTATAATATAAATATTATTTTTATTATATTTTCTAAAACTTAACGCTTAGCGTTTTACTTTTCTTTCTTAAGTTCTTCAAAATTAAATTGCTCATTATTGAAAACGATTCACAATTGAGGATGTCCTCCTTTTGTTCCTTTTAGAGTAAGTCTCGCCGCTCTCTTCTTTTCGTTTTTGTTTTTAATTTTTTCTTTGTACTACTTTTTGTGTAGTTTTTTTCAACTGGTACAGATTTTCTCCAATTTGCTCCTTTTCGAACTTCAAATCATGACACGCGCCCCTCCAAGATGTTCCCCTACTACCGATCTATTAATTTGATGTGGACTTACGCCATTCTAGTCAGTGCATGGCCTTCATGTGCCATTTGTTTTCGTGAATGGTTTTCATCGTACTCCATCTGTCTTGTCAGCTATACGCGCCACACCATCAGATTCTCCACCCTCCGATTCTTCTGATCGGCCTATCCACTCCTCCATTCCACCTGCGCATGGCCCTCATGCACCTCTCTTGATGCGCAGGTCATCTATTTTTCTACCGCAAATCCACTTTCTCGATGTCAATTTTTTCAAACTTTTGTTTTCCCTAAATGATGATCTGGTTAAAGGGAATTGTGTTTTCTCCAACAAAAATTTCAAAACATTCAACAATAGTGCTTCCATTTGTACTGTCTTTAGTGGTGGCTTACCTTTAATACGTCTTTTAAGATGATACCCTCTTTATAGAATTTGAATAGAGAGCAAAAAATTGATTTTAGAATTTTTTTCTTCTCTTTATCATCACTTCTGTATTATTGTTTTTATTTTAGGGTATTTTATTGGGGAGGCCCACCCGCTCTAATATGTGTCATCTCTTATTGTAATGTAATATGCTTGCTTAGAAAAAAAAAAAAAAAACCGATTTATAAGGGCATTTTTATTGGCTTGATAAAGTACAATAATAACTAGACTTTAGGCAATGTGTGCCAAAAAACCACCACCTTGGATTAGGCTATCCTATAAAAGTTTGTACGTAACTCACCAAGTTTGTAGGTGAATAGTAACTTAGTCAAAAATTAAAATAATTGTTTCTCATTCTTATCAACTCTGTAAGTGTTTTTTATAATTAATAAATTTGGTTCATTTTTTTATTATTAAATACAAAATGTAATAAAAATAATTATTAACATTTAATTAGTAGAACTATATAATGTGATAAAAATAAATTTAATAAGAAATATTATTAAATTAATAATATTGTATTCTTATACAGAGAGTAAATAGATAATTCAATGTGAGAATTGAATTTGAATAAAATAGGCAAATACAAATTCAAGTAATATTAACTAAATTTTGTATTTGCATTTGTCCACTTCCCAATTCAATGAGGATGTTCTAAATTATAAGATTTGGTCTATTTTCTTTAATTATAAATTTAAAAATATAATATTTTATAATAAGTTGAACACAATTATATGATTGCTCCAAGTGGAACATTTTTATTATTTTCGTTTTCGTCGCTAATATGAAAAAAGGGGGGGAGAAAAGTTAAACTTCCAGCATTAAATTGTTATTTTTTAAATGCATGAAATGCGAAAACTATTTCTCTTAATATATAATATGAAAGAAGGAGATGATGATGATTAATTGTTTGTATTTTGTCCAGAAATATTAGTACTTGACTGTGGAATACTTTTCTTCAATCAAGAATAAACATGGCAATTAAATTTTAATTGCCGAACAATTTTTTATTTTTATTTTTGTAGTCTATAACCAATTTCGTAGGATAGTCCCATCCTAAACTTTGAATTTCTTTTCCCTTGGGAAATTATACTTTGCAATTGCACCTACTTTATTATCATCACTTTTAATTGTACTTTGCATCCTCAAATAATCATTACCCTCCGGTAAATATGATAATTTAAATTCCAAATTTTAAATAATATAATTTTTGTAAATATGAAAATTTCAAAAACAAATTAATTTTTTTCTCGTAATATCATTCTCAAATATTATTTAAATACAAAAAATTTTTTAATTACAACATTTTAACATTTTCATTTAATCATTACATAATCATTACTCTGACACAAAAATTCATATTGCTTAAAAACTTCAAAATAAAGAAAAAATATATGTGCAAACGGGATATGAATAGTAAAAATACTATTCATATAAGTGGATTTGCGCATAAGTTTATTTGCACCTAACTGTGCTCCAAAATAAAATATTAAAAAATCATATATGTTTTACAAATTATAAAATAAAATAATTTTAAAAATTATCTACAAACAAAGTTTTAATTCATCTATTCACCTTCTTAAATTTCAATACAATACTTATTTTAAAATATATTTTTATTCAAAATTTCATCATTCATTTCACAGAATCCAACATTTTTATTCAAATAATTTCGTTACCTTTTCGAATTGATAGTATTTTATTATTCACAAAAAGTGTTTTTTGCACTTTTTTCCACATACTTCAATGCCACAATTGATCAAATATGACATTTAGTTTTTAGTATTTATACAAAAATATAATTTTTGAAGGATCACTTTTAACCAATTCAATCAAAGTGCTCTTAGCAGTATAATGGGATAAGTAGAGATGACCAATGCGATCGTTGACAACACCAAAGGAGTACTTGCACGAGAAAGTTAATGATGTTAGATTCAAACTTAGGTGCCGTTTAGATTTGAAAACGAAATAAATGAATTGAGTTGAATTGAATTGTATTTATTTTTTAATATTATTATTATTTTAGAATTTAAAATAATTAATTTAAAAATTAAAAAAGTTGTATTAAAATTTAAAAAATTTGTATTGAGATTTATATTTTATATAAAAATATAAAAAATTGTATTAATGAGTTTGAGGTGAGTTGAGACGAGTTGGTCTCGTCTTTGAATGCAAACAAGGTATTAGTCGTGGTTTGTTTTCAGATATGAGATAAAAATTAAAAAGAAAAATTATTGTAATATATTTTTTAATATTAATTTTGTTTTAAATTTGAAAAAAGTATTTTAAAATTTGAAAATTTGAATTTTTTATAAGAATTTATATAGAGATTTACAAAAGTGTAATGATGAATTTGAGATATATTTTGAGTTTTTAATTTCATCTCTGTAAACAAACGGAGTCTTAAAACACTTTACTGTTTATCTAGACTTGAATTGTTTAGACTACTAAATATGATCTAATAAGAAGGATTAAAAAGAAAGAAAATAATTAGATCAAAAAAACAAAAAAAAACAAGGAAGATAATAACAATGCCAAAGAAAAGGGAGTTTATGTAAAGAGCAAGACGGTGTGTGTTTGGGAAGCCTAGACGGGTTCAACAAGGATATGACAAAGCAAGGGATGCCTTGACCCAACCCAACACTTAGAGCTATATAATATAGGAAATGAAGAAGTCAATGGCTGCAGTTGTGGTGTTTAATTTCTAATAGTCTTTGGTCTTCTGCGGCCTCAACGACTCTCGTCTTTCTTCTTAAACATATACGTATGTATATATGTATGTATGTATATATATATGTATATATTTCGGCAATCACATTAAGGGGCCATCTTCATCTATTTATTTTATTTTATTTTCTGAAAACTTATTCCAGCAGGGTGGCAAGTGAAGTATAGAGGCTCAAAAGTCAAAACTAAGTCCAAGAGTTTACCTAGTCTTAAACAGTGATAAATGGTTCATAGTTTTTTTTTTTTAACAAATCAATCATATCATTTCATAGTGATAAATGGTTCACTGTATTAACATCAACAGTCATTTACAGATTTCTCCATTTCAATAGCAAAACCTGAGGAGGGCCCTCGTCCATCCATGCACATTCTTCATTTAAATATAAACCCAACTTAACTTAGAACCAACATGAGCAGCTCGATTCCCCCATCTTTCGGAACAAACTGTAACTTCCTCAAAGTTTCAATCCCAGAAGTGAACATTTCAGCACTAGAATTAAATAAACACTTCAGGTCATTAAGTTTTTGACCATACCATGCCGAGTTAACCTCTGAACATTGTACATCCTTGATCACACAGAGAGCATCACCTTCAAATATCACCTGTTGCAGTCCCAATTCAACACAAAACTCAAAAGCCCTTTCCAATGCGAAGACTTGAACCAATAGAGGATTATTTACAAAGCACCTTGACCATCCAATAGTAGCAATGTGACGTTCTCAGATTTTGTTTGGAATCAAATAGACATGTCAAGCATCAATACATGCAATACAAGATTAGTTGCCCCAGTTCATGACAGATAAAGATGCAATGAACGTAACATGCATCTAATAGTACGTAATATTCACAACGGATAATTATTTTTTTTTAGTAATACTATGCACCAAACTAAAAATATCTCATATACTTAAAGCATCCTTCCTACAAAAGGACATAATAAACAACTGAGATCATAACGCTAGTCCAAAATTGTTATGATCAAAGAGTACTAGAGATGCAACTCCATGGTATAAGTAGTAACTTAAGTTAACTATTATATTAACATTGACGCCACACCGTCATTTAGTCGATCATGTTTAGTTGATCAAATCCCGATTCTCCTTTGAGTCCTGTAATAAGATCTACCATTCAGAATGAAAGGTAGTTGAGACTACCATAGTGAGATTTTATTACAAATCTCAGTAACTTAACTAAAAACCTTTACACCGATTAATGATGCATGCATGATAGTAAAAGTATGAATATATAATCAAAGTCATAAGCATGCATAAAATAAATTAACATATAACATGGCATAAACTGACATGGCATAAACTTGAGACGTTAACATGCATTTGAAACTTTACATGATATGAACTTGATCTGAATAACATAAATATAGACTTGAAACATGATTGAACGTGAACTTGAACATGACTAAACATGAACTTGAAAACATATCATAAATATGAACTTGAAATATAACACGAACGTGAACATGAACATAACAATTAAAATACTTACGCTAGATGTTTCCTCAAGATTAGTGAACAATCAAAATGATTTCGCCCAACGCATCCTGTCAGAGATACTTAAGCAATCCAAATGATTACACATGAGTATTTTACATAAGATACCTTAGCAATTAGAATGATTACGTCAGGAGTATCTAATAATATTCTGACAATCAAAATGATTATGCCTGAAGTATTTGAGTAGAGATATTTTAACAATCAAAAGGATTAAGCTGAAGTACCTTGCATGAATTATAAATGGAGATGTACGGACAATCATAATGATTACATCGTGAGTATTTCTAACATGGCTGACTGAAAGAATACTACTTTAGAGATGCATTATGTACTCGAGACATAATGTAATGTGAAACAAAATATATGACGTACTAAGAGACAAAAAAAATTTATAGTATGGCATAACAGATAACAGACAATATTTCATAACATGGTATAACATGTAAAAGACAACGGTTCAAAATATGACAAAATATGTAACAAACAATAATTTATAACATGATATAACACATACTAGGAAATATTACATGACATGATATACATGTAATAGATGTCATACATGACATGACATGCTTGCGATATATAGCATATGTAAAATGACATACTTACAACAAATAGCTATACGTGACAGAATGTATTGTAACATATAAGCATTTTGTGATAACATAATTCGTGTAACAAGAAAACATGTAATGAGATGGTATTTAAGGACATATATGATAACATACATACATAAGTTGTAGTTCCTTTATCCATCACACGTACACAGTAAACTATGAGTAAGTTAAGAGTTAACTTACCTCAATTGTTGCGCTCTATAAGAATAAAGTGCGAAATACGAGAAATTGTAAAAGAGTATTCTAAAAATTAAAAATTTAATTACTAAAAACTAGAAATCTAATAAAGAGACAACTGAGAAAAAATTACCATATTACCCTTTGCATATGGGAAAATTAATATTTTACCCCTAATTTAAGTATTTCACATCTTAACTCAAAAAATTACCAAAATTTACTTTCATGTTCAAATCTTACCCTAAACTCAACTACCAACTCAAAAAAAAAAAAACTAAAACTAAATACAACAATGAAAAATTTATAGGGGCCGATAACATGCATAAGCTTTTACCATTGATTTTTTTTTTTTTTTTTTTTTGCAATTCTTCCAATTTTAAAACTGATGATCAAACTAAATTTTTGCAACAAAGATTTTTCTGTCCTAAGTTTAAAATATATACTTAAGATATCCACTAAAAATATGATAGTTATCAATACCAATTTTTTTAGAAAAAAGGTCTAACATTTTTAACTAAAAAGATAAACCCTTGAATCATATGATTTGATGTATTTCAAACATTTCCAAAAACTTCATAAATCTAGGTTTTACTTCTAACATATTATTCATAAGAACAATCATCGGTTTGAATCATCAACTAAAAGTTATCAAAATCACTAAAACAACACTTGAACTTTTTGGTTTTCCTCTAAGTCCAAAAACAAATTTTTATTTCTAACTTGTTTTGATAAACTCTTAATCCATGACTTAGAAAGAAGTAGTCTTCTAACGTAAACATCACATAGTTTAAAAATGTATCCTAAAATAGATCTAAGCTTCAAACTTAAGATCATATGGTTAAAAATCAACTAAAATATAAATTTAGTCAAGAACCTCAACATTTTGACCTATTCAAAAATCTCTTTGCATAAAATTTTATATTTTTGATACTAACATCAAATATCTTCCAAAATAATATTCTGACATGTATATAACATGATTAGGATCATTCAATAAAATTATCAAAGCCATTGAAATATGATTAAACCATGAAATATTCAAACTTTCTCGAAATATTCAAACTTTCTCAAGATAAAAACTGTGTTTTCACTTCCAGATTTCGAGTTTCTAGATCTAAAGAAAACTATCATCAAAACATTTAGTAATACAACAAAATCTCAATGATCATTCATAAACACATGTTAAAAATACTCTACAAAATTTTAAGAGCAAGATATGTCCATTAGCTTGATAAAAAACTTCAAAAAATAACACACTCTCTAGAATAATGCCTAGAATAACCTCTTCATGGTTAAAACTACTTTTCATTAATCAAATGACCATGAGATAAAACTAACAATATATCCACGGAAACTAGACTCAAATATGAACAACTTTTATAAGGATTCATAGTAATAAAATACTTATAAAGGGTCTAAAATTACCACGCAAGAATATACAAAAATCTGCCCAAGAGAGCTCTTTTGGGTTTTTCTCTAGGAATGGGGTGATAGGTGATGAAATGAAATTAAGATCATCTTGGACGAATATATACCTCTATAGGGAGAAGGTATGGCCTTAAATAAACCTTGATTGGAGGTTCTTAAGTCATATAAAATGAAGAATAGTGAGGAGTAAGGCTGGATACTGCTGGTATGAAGCATGGAGAGTGGTGAGGTAGATATGTACTTCGCATCATGACACTATTGAGTGCAGCCAAGGGTAGGGGATGGTCTACCATGTGAGGGAGGAAAGTCTCTCAAGAATATTTGCCAAGTTGGCCAATTTTGTAGGCCTTAGTAGGCCTCAACCAAGTGGGCTTCAATTTGGGGTTTAAAGGGGTTTGGTTAGTGTTTGGGATACTATCAAGTCCAAATTTAAATTTTCTTAACCTAATCAAATTTTCAAAGTTTAAAAGGTTTGATAATGATGTCATAACATGAATTTGAGGTATTAATAGCATGTGAAAGTGATTCAATCAAGTGATTAAACACAATGCTAGAAATTGGATAAAAAAGGGTTCAAAGGCCAACTTTAGGATTTGGGAAACTGTTTAGGATTTGATTTCAATCAAGCTTGTTGGGTTTCAATTGGATTCCAACCATTTAGGGTTTTGTTAGGATTGAAACTCTATTTGGTTCGGCACAATTTGGATGATTAGATGGAAAAAATGGGTTTTGCTTAAGTGACACAGTCTTACACCTCGATTCCTTCACAAAACAACTATTGGTTCCTCTTGGTGCCAAGTGTCTAAACTACTCATCAAGTGTAGCTAAAATCTTGATAAGTGTCCAAATAAAACTTCTCCAACCTAATTTGGATATCTCACACTGTGATTCTAAAAACATTACTCCAGGTGCTACTAAGAAGGTTACTATTTACTCTGAAACAGTGAAAAATAAAATCTGTACTAAATTCTAAATAATGACACTAAACTAAAAGTGCAATTATTCTATTGAAATTCAACCCCAAAGTGTCTTGAAAAATTAAAATGCGAATTCTAACAAGCGTATTGACCGAAACTAAAAATGAGATTATTGTGGCATAAAATCTTAAATAATCAACTGAGTCTAATGGCGCAGACCATAATGCAATCTGACATTTCTAACTATCTGATTACGCCCAAAGAATAACGCGGTCGTTTGCAGTATAGTTTTGGGGTGTCGATTCCACAAGGAGATGGATTGAGAAATTGAAGAACAGTAACGAAATTAACAAAAAGATTTAGATGAGTGCGAAAAGTAAATTTTAGAGTGTGACGTAAATTAAAACTAAATGAGTGATTTGAAAAGTATAAAAATGAGACGAAAAGTAGAGCGTAGGGAATTCCTTGTGTATTTATGGTATTCAAATTTATTCTTAATTCATTGATAACTCAAATAAGAATTCTATGTCCAAATTCTTAATCGGAAGATATAACATTAATAACCAAAATTTAAATCACATGTAACTCTTTGAAAAATCATTCTTCGCGCTTAACTCTCATAAATTGTTATCGACATTGAGAAAATCTAACGCCGACAATATACCCAAGAGGCGATATTGCAGCATAAATTAAATTAATATAAACAATCAATTGCTCTAAACATAATTATAGAACTAATTCACTCAATAGAAAAAGCATGACTGAATTCATAAACGAAATAAAATCTATAATTATTTGAAGACGAAAAACATCACAAATAAATTGAAAATAATAGAACAAAAGAGTTTTAATATTTAAAGACCAAATACATGAATCAAAAATAAATTACAAATACCATCACACACACAAGTTCATCCCTAACCCTCCTTGAGAATTTAGTTACACATATTGAAAATATATAACAAAAATTCTCCAAGGGAAAATATGGAAGAGCCAACTATTATTTTCTTCTCTCCTCTTTGGTTTTTCTTTTCTTTTTTCAAGCTCTCAAAATAATGGCTCTTCTAAAGCATCCTCCCACACTAAGCATTTTCTTAGAACACACACCCCTTCCTTCTATTTATAAGCATCCTTCATGCAAATTGTCATGACAAAATCATCACAATTTCAACTTGTTTTGCCATGTGCCATTCTTGAATCCAAGTGATTTGTGAGTTGTCATTTTGATCATTTGTTTTCCCACCATGCATGAGCTGAATTTTGCTTGTAGGTTGAGTGTTTCAATTTTGCTTCTCTATCCATTAGTTGTCTTGTATGACTTAATAACTTTTGGTCAAATAATTTGTCTACAAGAAACTTGAGTGCACTTCATCTTGCATATGAATTGATCATTGAATTTCCAAGTTGGTGTAGGAGTGCTTGCTGGAAAATATTATGATGATATTTAGATTTGATACAAGTGACTGAAAAATATCCAGGAACGTCAAGTGCAGGTGCGTCCACTTGATGGTCGATTATGTCTTAGATTGAGTGGATATCTCTTCAAACATAAAACATAAAAATTATATATATTTCTCTTGTGGTTCTATCATCTTGAATCAGCTCAATCGGAGATTGGATGAGAGAGTTATGCCCATATTATGAAAAGATGTCAAAACTATCCAAAATTCTACAATTATCTTCATTTGCTCCTAATGCCTCTATTTGTGTCCTAAATCAAAATATAAGAATAATGAGTATATTTAGGCATCAAATAAGAATAAATTATTAAACATTAAGAGAGTAAAATATGGCATTTTATATTCTCATCAATATATTTAATCATGCTTATATCTATCTCAAGATAAATTACCATTAATTTTAATAACATAAGTTATATCCATTATTTTCTCATTTCTTTTAGTATTTAAATAGAGTATTTAGAGTGCATTTTTGTGCACTCATCACACCCCTCAACTTACTCATTGCTAGTCCCTAGCAATTTTCATGCAAAATGATGAGAAAGACCAAAGAAAATCACACATAGGGTCCATCAAGACACATTTTTCAAATTTACATATCAAAACAATCTTAGAAATTCAATAACCCTTTCACAAGTAATTCAAATATAGCAATCCACAAAGTGTGTATGTGGTCCAAACTATTTTTATCAAATCAGAGGTTTCGACACATGCAACATTAGAATATCTTAAGCAAAAAGTTTCAACTCCATAACTCACGGGTATATAAGTGTTTCATATAAGGGTTCTCTCTATGAAGTTGACAAAGGTGTACATTTACTCTCATGAAAATTTAGCCAATTATATATAAGTAACAAGTAAACATTGATCTTATGATAGGAATACTTACATTTGAGATTTCCACCATTCTTTCCACAAGCATACCTAGGATCGGAAAAATAAACACAAAGGGTTGTAATGTGGCTTAGGTTTTGGGTTCATAAGAAGAAAAGGTGAAGAGGTTTCAAAAACTTCCAAGTATACATAAAAGGGAATCTGTTAAATTTTTCAGTAGACTATACTTTCCTTTTGATGTACTTTTCAATTTTTTAGATTTTTAACTAAGTACACTTTTCCATCTTCTTTTGCCACTGGTGTCTTCGCAATTTGATGAACTCTTTCATGAATAATTTGATGGACACATCTAGCACCATGCCATTTTTGTCATGGTTTTCTTTTTTCTTTTTCTTTTTTTTTTAAATGATAATTTCATACCTAGTACACACTTAGAAGTAAAATAGTAGGAAAATATAGTGTATAAGTTATACTCCAATGTGGAGAGGTATAGATGATGTAGATATGAAAAGAAAAGGCCATATGTGTATATTGGCTCAAAATTGGCTGCTAGGGATCTATGATGAAAAGGCTCAGCTTGAAAGGCTCAGACGTTAATTCTAAGTTGACTTTCGTCATATCCCAAGTATATCCACCATCTTACCACAAACCATGTAATGATATTCTCAAAAGAAGTGTCAAATTCAACAGATCAATGGATACTTATCACAATGTCTGTATTTGTAAACTCTCAATTCTCACCAAAATTCACATGAATACTTAAGCAAAATAGTTCTCTAGTTACATGTGTCAAATCACCATATTACCACAAAGTTTGGATAAGTGCATAAAAAATTTTCTGTGGATGCTTTAGCAAAATGATTTAAGATGGGTTTGTTGAATTCACCAAGATAGTTATGAATGAGCATGAGTATCATGTGTGAAAAGATGCCTGTGTGAAAAAATTTGACAATTTTTTATATATTGATTGAAATATGCCACAGAGTTTAAATGATAAATTTGCATTCCCACCCCCTAACTTAAATGAAACATTGTCCTCAATGTTTAATAATCAAAATTGGATGGGGAGTAACTAAAAATGGTAGGATATACCTGATGTGTGATATAGATAGCTCGCTAAGCATCAAAAGTAGTGATCTGAAATGACAAAATGATACTATCCTGCAAACAAAAATAAAGAAAACAGTAGTAAATAAAAATAAAACAAGACAAATAAGATGATAATAATAAATAATAATGATGATGATAATAATTATAATAATAATAATAATTATTGTTGCATGCTGTGGTTAAAGTTGGTAGACCAAGTTTACAACCGGACTATCTTCCACTCATAGAACTGTTCCTCCTGAGTCAAAAATGAAACGCTTATTTTTCTAATAAGCTCGGTGCTCGAACTTCACAGGTAGGTGGCAAGGTTTAAGATTAACTTTGGTTACTTGCCTACTTGAAGGAATTTGTTTTTCATTTTTCTCAAGAAACTCCTCAAACTTTGGTTGCCAAGCCCGTGTGCTATAATCTTGAGTATTGTCAAAAATTGCACAAATATTAGCTACATCAGATGAATCACTGATATGATTATACTCAAAATCAACAATAAAATTCTCAAGGGGATCGGAATCATGAGTTGTGAAAACTTCCTTGTCTATGAGTGAGTCAATCATATATATTTGCTGGCACTCGTGATTCTTCACAGTTTCTTTTGCCATATGTTGACCATGAGGTACAGACTGAGTTTGAGAAGGGAACTTACCTTGCTCATTTACACTCAAGAAACTCGTTATTTTAGATACCTGGCTCTTTATCTCCTTTTGTTCTTCAATAACCTGCATAATTAAATACTCAAATTTTTAGTTAGTCTTACCCTGTACTTCAATAAATGCATGCAAAGTGTCTTCTAAAGAATTTCTAAAAGATTGAGGTGCATGGTATGGTGCAGGATATGATCTAAAAGGTTGTGCAGGCTGTGCAGGCTGTTGGTTTTCAGACTTCCAACTGAAATTGGGATGATTACGCCATCCTGGGTTGTAGGTTTCAGAGTAAGGTGTGAAGGGCTTTTTGTACATGTCCAGAGCATTACTTTATTCCTCACACATACCATTCATGTTAGTATGTGTAGGACACTCTTGGGAATGATGATCTATCCCACCAGAGACAACACATGGCCCAAAAGATTCTGCATGATTAGCCGTATGTGTTGGTTTTGAGTTTTTGGTTTTCAATAACTCTAATTCTCTGGTGAGCATTTCAACCTTAACCTTAAGGTTATCCTCTTCCCTTAGATGGTAAATACCACCACTCGGGTTTCCTATAGGTCGTGACCTGTTTGTGCTATTAGTAGTACTAGGTCTAGTCCAAGTATGAGCTTTTTCAGCAAGTTCATTGAGGTACTCAATGGCCTCATCAGGATTTTTCTGTAAAAATTCTCCATTGCACATCATTTCCACGAATTGACATTCCCTGGGCGTAAGCCCTTCATAAAAATAACTCACTAAGCGCCAATTCTCATATCCATGGTGGGGACACATACTCAGCAATTCTTTAAATCTTTCCCAAGACTGGTACAAAGTCTCACTATTCTTTTGTGCAAAGGTAGAGATTTGTCTTTTTAAATCATTGGTCTTATGTTGGGGAAAGTATTTATTGAAAAACACTTGAGTCATCTCACTCCATGCTCCAATAGACAGTGGTCTTAGTGAGTACAACCAACTCTTAGCTTTATCTTTCAAAGAAAAAGGAAAGAACTTTAGCCTTACGGTGTCGTCAGTGGTATTTTGACTGTGGAATGTTGCAACTACATCCTCAAATTCCCTAATATGAACATAGGGGTTTTCATTTTCTTGACCATGAAAAGTCGGAAGTAATTGTATCATTCCTGTTTTAAAATCTACATGACGAACATTAGGTGAGAACATAATACAGGATGGTGTGGCTGTTCGTGCGGGATGAAGATAATCTTGGAGGGTTCTAACAGGTTGGTCCACGTGTTTACTCATCGCGTCAGAATTGAAAGAATTATCAAACAAGCAATTAGAAAAATTAGATTCTGAATCTGATTCTAGCATGGGTCTACTAGCAAACCGTCCAAAAGCGTCTCTGTACCTGCACATGCAATGTAAAGAAAAGCGTAATACTGAAAAAAAATAATTACGAAAAGAAAAGTAAAATAAAATAAAGATGCAGAAAGCTAAAAAGAAAATGAATAAAGCTACCACTCTTTTTTTTTTTTTACAAACTACTAAAAAAAACTACAAATTCTTCTACCGTCTTCCCGGCAACAGCGCCAAAATTTGATTATGCCCAAACAATAACGCGGTCGTTTGCAGTATAGCTTTGGGGTGTCGATTCCACAGGGAGATGGATTAAGAAATTGAAGAATAGTAACGAAATTAACAAAAAGATTTAGATGAGTGCAAAAAGTAAATTTTAGAGTGTAACGTAAATTAAAACTAAATGAGTAATTTAAAAAGTATAAAAATAAGACGAAAAGTAGAGCGTAGGGAATTCCTTGTATATTTGTGGTATTCAAATTTATTCTTAATTTATTGATAACTCAATTAAGAATTTTATGTCCAAATTCTTAATCGGAAGATATAACATTAATAACCAAAATTTAAATCACATGTAACTCTTTGAAAAATCATTTTTCGCGCTTAACTCTCATAAATTGTTATCGACATTGAGAAAATCCAACGACGACAATATTCCCAAGAGGCGATATTGCAGCATAGAATTAAATTAATATAGACAATCAATTGCTCCAAACATAATTATAGAACTAATTCACTCAATAGAAAAAGCGTGACTGAATCCATAAACGAAATAGATTCTATAATTATTTGAAGACGAAAAAAATCACAAATAAATTGAGAATAATATAACAAAAGAGTTTTAATATTTAAAAACCAAATACATGAATCAAAAATAAATTACAAATACCATCACACACACAAGTTCATCCCTAACCCTCCTTGAGAATTTAGTTACACATATTGAAAATATGTAACAAAAATTCTCCAAGGGATAATATGGAAGAGCCAACCATTATTTTCTTCTCTCTTCTTTGGTTTTTTTTTCTTTTCTCAAGCTCTCAAAATAATGGCTCTTCCAAAGCATCCTCCCACACTAAGCATTTTCTTAGAACACACACTCCTACCTTCTATTTATAAGCATTCTTCATGCAAGTTGTCATGACAAAATTATCACAATTTCAACTTGTTTTGCCATGTGCCATTCTTGAATCCAAGTGATTTGTGATTTGTGAGTTGTCATTTTGATCATTTGTTTTCCCACCATGCATGAGCTGGATTTTGCTTGTAGGTTGAGTGTTTCAATTTTGCTTCTCTATCCATTAGTTGTCTTGTATGACTTAATATCTTGTGGTCAAATAATTTGTCTACAAGAAACTTGAGTGCACTTCATCTTGCATATGAATTGATCATTGAATTTCCAAGTTGGTGTAGGAGTGTTTGCTAGAAAATATTATGATGACATTTGGATTTGATGCAAGTGGCTGAAAAATATCCAGAAACGTCAAGTGCAGGTGCGTCCACTTGATGGTCGATTTTGTCTTAGATTGAGTGGATATCTCTTCAAACATAAAACATAAAAATTATATATATTTCTCTTTCGGTTCTATATCATCTTGAATCAGCTCAATCGAAGATTGGATGAGAGAGTTATGCCCATATTACGAAAAGATGTCAGAACTGTCTAAAATTCCGCAATTATCTTCATTTGCTCCTAATGCCTCTATTTGTGTCCTAAATTAGAGTGCATTTTTGTGCACTCATCACTATCTCAAATAAATAAAAACATATTTTTGGCACCATAGTGAGTGGTAATATTGATTATGTTGATAGGCTAAAACAAACGCGATTAGCCAATTCATGAAAACTTACGGAGTTTTCACGAACTTAAAGCTTATAGACATTCCACCATTGAATTTCTAGCAGACTGTTACAAGCAATCAATTCCCCTTCCTAGTTTCTTATCACTACACTCCTCCCATCATGTTTCTCTTCTCATCAAAAGCTACATCCCAATTAATTTAATACCACCTAACATTTGGTTTGCACCATCTCACCATTCTACTTCTTCTACTATTACCGCCTACCTATTAATGCTAAAAACCTTGCGCTTGCTAAAAATGTCGAGTTCAGATCTTGCTCTATGCTACACGAGTAGAGCTGTCACAAACACCTTGGAAAATTTGCTTATTTCTTGTCAGCCATATGCTCTCGAACACACATGCAATTTCTTCCAGCTGAACTTGCCTATATTGCAGAATTAACTCCTCCCATATGAAATTGAATCCACT
Source organism: Platycarya strobilacea (assembly GCA_036898215.1). Lineage (NCBI taxonomy): Eukaryota > Viridiplantae > Streptophyta > Magnoliopsida > Fagales > Juglandaceae > Platycarya > Platycarya strobilacea. The sequence continues at coordinate 22,249,207 of CM072549.1, read as the reverse complement.
TCCATACATTTAGCTTTCTGTATTGGATTGGCATTTTCTAACAAGATCTCTTGATTGCAACATACCTCTAGAAGACATGGCTACTTGTTTCTTTAGCTTGATGGCATATAGGGTACATGCCATCATTAGTCATCTTCCTCATGAACAGATTTCTCTTGGTAGGCAAAGCCTCACTAACAACCTTCTACATAAAGACTTTCACATCATTAGGAACCTTCAAGTCACATATCTTCTTGCGCTTTGTTGATCTTAAACTCCTTTCAGACCCCTTCACTACCTAAAACTTCTTGCATCTTACAGTGAAAATAATATGCAAACTTTACAGAAAACTTGACATCCATAGATTGACCCCATATCAACTTGTTCTCGAGCCTGAATCTACTCACATGTAAACCTTTAATCATATCTGCCTCTTGAATAATAAACACCTCGTCAATAATATCATGATTTTACTCTCCATTTGACTATAATAACTCTTTAATTTTTGCATTTTTATGTAAGATCATAACTAGAGAATGGATCATGTAAGTAGATGGTGATGGAATCCATCTATCTCCCCATATACTAATCTTCTACCATTATCACTTCACTTTAGAAAGGTATGGCTTTTATGAGAAAGTTCATACCAATACCACTTTCAACGAACCTCAAATCATTTTCAACCTTTGTTCATTGATTTTGAGATTTCCAATAAATGCTTCGATTTTAGCATGTGTAGTTAATCTATTGGACCCACTGCAATTTTGTTTAATTTTAGGATAAAGAAATGAATCATAATACTGGTAAAATTGTGTTTGGTGCACCTTTGGGTCGGGTTTCAGCAACTCAAATCTTCGATCTTTCACTTACACACTTAGAGAAAGCACGTAGAGTGGGAGTCCTTGGTGGAGGCTAGGAATTCTCTAATGCTAAAGTTAATATATTGCTTTGGTAATTTCAACTAAAATTTTGAGGAATCAAAGAGTATTATTTATACTTGGGGTCGACTTTTATATTAGGATTCTAGGTAGGGATAGCTCGTAGCTGACATTTTGGGGCCCTGTGCTATTCATGGAGAAGAAAGATGAATCTATGAGAATGTGCATAAACTATAGAGGGATAAACAAAGTGAGGATCAGAAAGAAGTATCAATTATTCTTGATCGATAATTTGCTAGATCAACTTCAAGGAGTAGTAGTGTTTTCAAAGATTGACTTGTGATCTAGATATCATTAGTTGAAGGTCAAGGAACGGGATGTGCCAAAAACTTCCTTGAGCACAAGGTACAACCACTATAAGTTTTTGGTGATGTCTTTTGGGTTAACCATTGCTCCATTCGTATTCATGGATGTGATGAGCAAGATATTCAGACTTTATTTGAAAAACTTTGTTGTCATATTCATTGATGACATCCCAATCTACTTGAAGAATGAGGAGCACAAAAATCATCTAAGTATGGCTTTGACTATAGATCAAAAGTTGTATGCCAAATACAGTAAGTGCATGTTTAGGCTTGATGAAGTGAAGTTTTTAGGTCAGATTATCTATAGTGGAGGAGTAGTAGTGGACTCAAACAAGATTGATGCCATAACGAACTAACAGAGATCGACTAGCGTGCACGAGATTCATGTTTCCTAGGACCAACTAGTTATTATAAGAGGTTTGTAAAAGGATTCTCCAGTTTGTCTAGACCACTCATTGCCTTGACTAAGAAAAATGTGAACTTCTTTTGGAGTAATAAGTGCAAAACAAGTTTAATTGAGTTGAAGAAAAGACTTATGATTGCATTGGTACTCACACTACTGAAGCCTCCTAAGCTTTTTGTGTAGTGATGCGTCTAAAGCAAGACATGAGTGTTTGCTGATGTAAGAAGGGAAAGTAGTTGCTTATGCTTCACGTTAATTGAGCTAAATTATCTTGCTCACAATTGTGAGTTAGCTATAGTGGTTTTTGCTCTTAATATTTGGAGACACAATTTGTATGGAAAAAATGTGATGTTCTCACGGATCATAAAAGCCTCAAGTATCTATTTGAGTATAAGAACCTTAATATGAGGTAGAGAAGACATTCGTATTGACTAGCGACTATCAGAGCAGTAAGTACCACCCTAAAAAGGTCAATATTGTAGCTAATGCTTTGAGTCGCAAGAGTAGATCGAAAGATTCGTTCGTTCCATCGTCAGGTGTAAGTTCTTTTTTATGCAGTATGAGGAAATTGTGGATCGGGAACAATAGTTAGGAAGTTGTTCTAACTACAGTCCAAGAGTTCATTCCATTGGATTGGGAAGAACTGAAAGACTATTAGAAGAAATACCGCAAGCTTGCAGAAGTCATCAGGAAAATCAAGGAGTCAAAAGGACCAAGGGATTTCAGTATTAGGGAAGTTGGGATTCTGAATTACAAGAACCGCAGAGTCATTGAAGAAGATCAAGAAAGGAAAAGGTGCTAAAGGAAGCTCATAACACACCTTATACTGCTCACCCCAACAATAGGAAGATGTACCAGGATCTAAAGTAGTATTTCTAGTAGTAATGAAGAAGGATGTAGCAAAATTTGTTAAGAAGTGTTCTATCTATAGATTAGTTAAAGTGGAACACCAGAAGCCTGCAAGTGAATTGTAGTCACTTCCAATCCCAGAATGGAAGTGAGAGGTTATCTCAATGGATTTTGTGGTGGGTTTTCCAAAGACTTTAGCCAAAAATAATACTATTTGGCAGAGATTGACATATTGTATGAAGTGCTTGAGACAATTGTGTTACATAGAGAAACCCATTGTTTGTCATGATTTTGAAAAAGTTTATAGAATCCGATAGGCACTAATTTAAAGTTCAGTAGTACATACCATACACAAAGAGATGAAAAAACAAAAAGGATAACTCAAACCTAGGAAGATATGCTAAAAGCCTTGTTTTGAAACATGAAGGCTCTTTTACACATGTATTCCATGTGTCCTCAATGAAAAATGTTTTTGGGAATTGAACATTAGCAATGGTGGATCCAGATAGTATACATTAGTCCAACTTTAACCTACGAAGAGAAGCCAGTATAGATTATTAGTAGGAAGGAAAAGGAGTTACAGAATTGTAACAATCCACACCTTTCTCTCTCTAATGGTCAAGAGTTTTGTTTAGCATGTCGAATCTGAAAGGCGTGTTTTTAAAGTTAGCAAAAGATTTTTAAAGTAAACGCAATTTTTTAAAGCCATTGATTACTTTAAATGTCCTAAAAATATTTTAAATAGAGTATTTTCAGTATTATTGAACCAAACATGATTTTTAAGCAAGAAAATTAGAATATCTTTGGGAGCTCCAAAAATATTATAATTATAGAAATTCATTTTATCTATTTTAATTATTTAAAAATATCAAGGTATTTAAATTAAATTGAGAACTCTAATTGATTAGATGGTTTTATTCTCTTAAAAAGTAATGCTACATACAAACAAAATTGTGTATCAATATGTGCTCCAATGCATACTTATTGGCTGCCTTCATAAAATTTAATTTTATGACTGATCACGTAGGATAGGTGCACGTATTAGTGCGCATAATCGCTTGCTACTAGATCTTTCCTCTTTGAACTTAAAAGTACTTAGCAAAACTTCATCATTTATTTAATGATGAAGGAATATATTTTTATAAACTAAAATTGAGTTTAAATTATGATATAATATTATATCTTAATTCCTTTCGGTTTGTGCAGTTCAAATCAGTGTTTAAATCTCCAACGTTGGATTAGGTTAGGGAATCCTAGATGAAGGGCCTATAAATACCCTAAAGAGGAAATCCTATCCCTATTTTCCTTTCCCTCTATCTCTCCTCTTTCCCCTTCAGGCAAAGTAGCCAAAACAACCCCCCTTGCAATTTCCTTTCTTAGCTCCAACCTCTAGCCCTTGCCATGTGCTAGCCAATAGTGCCACTAGCCACCGAGCACCACCACCAGCTCAACAGTCCTATGGTGACCACCCTAATGGACCCAACCAACGTAGCTTCTCCTCCCACTCCCCCTCACTTGAACAACCCCTCTCTTCTCTCCGGTTCAACCATACCACTATCTCCACGCCACTGCACCACCACTAACAATCTTCTTCCGCACCGACAACCGAACCCAGCCACCCCTTCCTATCCTTCCCTCACACACTCTCTCGCTCTCTACAATGGTTCTCCACAACCCACGACTAGATCTATTGCCATAGCCACCATACTAGCACCTCGAGCCACCACCTGCCTCCACTAGCACCCTTGCTCCCCATGGCCAACCCAGGATTTAGTCAATCTCCCTCGCCATCTGCATGTTTGAGACCCATGGCTAGCCCCTCGAAACCCCACTTGCTACTGTACAACACCTTCAAACACCATGGAACTACCACTAGAAGGTCACCATGAGATCACCTCACACCTACCACCTCAACTAGACGCCTAATACCTTAGATTTACACTTCCAATAGCCTAACACTCGCTAAACTGCTATTGTACGTGGCTAGCTTCCACCGTACACGGCTTCAGTCACTACCCACAAACTCCTCACCATATCAGCTACCCTTGCATAGCCTAGATCCACTTGCCAAAATCCTAGATCTGGTCCTTGAAATAGCCTATTCCAAGGTCAAGATAGTGACTACGACGGGGCGATCACTACCAAGTTAGTGGCTTCTAACACCACTGGCCATACTAGACAGCGATGCGGTGCACAGCTTAACCTCGATGATGGTATGGCTCTTTTTTTCCTTTTTCTCAATATTATGTGAAGTTGGTTGGTTGGTTGTGTACTATGTTGTTGGTATAGTAGACTTTGCTATCTAATGAGGTGATGTGAAGTGTGGTTGTGTACATGAAGTATTGGGCATGGTTGTGAAGTGTGATGTGTCGTGTTGTGTACTATGCTGTATTGGTGTTTGTGATGTGAAGAAAGTACACATAAAGTGTACTCCATGTGGTGAAGTTATGATACACCATGTGGCATATCACAAAAGTTTGGATGGTTGTGTAGTTGAGGAGCGTGATGTGTAGTATCAAAAATTGTGGAACAATTTTCTAGAATAGTTGTGTTGTATCTATGTGGTCAAAGTGATGAGTGTTACTATGTAGTCGAGTTATGGCGTGAAATACGTGTGATGTGATGGAATCGTGTAAGAGTGACATAGCTGTCGGCGCCCCAGCTTGCGCTCGGGATCGTAAGCGAACTGTGATGCCGGGGATGAGCATCACATGGAAGTTCATCCCTCGTCTTATCGTGTACTGGATTTTTTTTTTTAAGTTGTCGCAGGGGAAAAAGGTCAAACCTTTCTATGAGTATATCACATGACTTAATATAATAATATCCCAAAATATTACATTACTATTAATACAAACATAAGGATCCTTCATAAGTGTTCATTCTTCCAAAATAACGAAAGACCAAAATATATGCATATAAATACAAAAGCTGCATAGAGGATCCCCAACCATCACTTCCTAAACCAACGATTCCTTCTTAATCTCCTTGAAGTTTGGGCCGTAACAGAGGCGATCCAAATCCAATGTCGGTCTCACCTCACAACTCATTCCAGAGAATGACTCATAAAGGCGACCTATGTGAAGGGAATTGTCTATACCAAGAACTATACAACACCTGGTAGGGCATATATTTTTCAAAACGTATGCAGCTAGGGGTAGTGACTCCACTTCCCAACGACTTAAGTAATCAAGAGTCACTAGGGTCGGAGGTGACGGACTCAGTCGGGCCTGTGGGGGTCTGAGGCACTGTCCCTGGGGTCATACTCTTCAAAGTCGTCATTACCTGCAACTATTTATATCATCCCAAAAAGGTGATAGTGGAGAGATAAACATGGGTGAGATTTTGAGAGAAATCTCAGTAAGCACATTATATCATAACAAAAACAATTTAAGCATACGGATAAATGAATAGCAAACAATCAGTCATACTTTATGCATTATGAGACTCATGACTTTATGGTATGCACATGCTTATGCTCATACCATGTCTTTTCAATTTCCCTTTTCATTTCGTTTTCTCTTCTTATGCTTGCTCATAATCTCATAAAAACAAAGCATTTGAATTTCCTTTCAAAATTCCTCTTTTCGCAAATACTTTTCATTTTTATTATCTTAGGCGCCACTTATCATATTATATATGGCCCGAAAGCCCATCTTTTGTCATGACCTCTGTTGGACACCTTATGGTTCCCCTACACACCGTGTGTTTCTGCTAGTTACCATAGCACCCGGCGATCGTATCAAACCTAAGTAGCTATGTTTCGCGCCCTTGCACGCTCTTCATTATTCGGAGATTGATCACTCACCGAGCAACTTCAAACTTTTCTATATCGGTGAGGCCGAAGCCAACACCGTCATGTATGCACCCACTAGTTTTAGGTACGACCACGCTCCGGACACCTTTTGGAGCCATACATGGTCTGTCGACGATTTTTTGTCAACCCAGGGGCTTTCACTCGACTTTAATCACTCTTGAGTGAACAGGGAGTTCCACTGAGACACTATCCCGTCCCAGCTTTTGAGATTCTTATAAAACTTTAATTAATTTCTTTTCTTTTAAAAACATGTTTAAAACATGATTTTCGTGCCGTATGCATGAGACATGAGACTCATGTCACGAAACATATAAAATGGGTGACGAACATGATGCTTACTCTACGTTAAGCTCTCTCAAAATTTTCATACCTTATAATTTTACTCATTTCCTTCCCAAAATTACTTAATGGGCCTCTAATACACTTAAGGGTGCTCGGCCCCTTCCCACTAGGGTTGGGTCGAGACCCTCCCTTTGTAAAATTCCTAATTTTTCGTCTCTTATTTTTCTTCAAGCACTCCAATTCAACTCCAACCACTTAAATGTATTTTTCTAACCCTAAAAATAAGGTTTGGCTGAAACTCTATGTCTTTTAATTTAGTATTTTATTCACTTTTTCTTCCAAGATAACTCACCCAATGATTTAAGTGGAAACCACCAATCATGCTAGTGCAACCATTTTATTCATATGCATCTAATGTCTCCAAATATTTAAGCATATCATCATGACATAGCACAATAATCCAATCAATAATTCCATCCAAAGAAAACCTTAAATCTGAAATATATGCATGCATTAACCCAACATTTTCATCTTCAAGTCAAAATCTAACAAACATATTTTCATCTTTTTTCATCATGTTGATCACAGCATATTCTTCCTCCATATCAAATAATCAAATTTACCACATGAAATAATCTTTACTCTTAACAAGATATTTAAACCTAGGCATCGATTTTAACCACTAAATAAACAACATTAGAGGCATCGTCCAACATCATGCTAATAAACCTACAATCATGCATGCATCTCCTTCATTCCACCTTATGTTGAGTAACTAACTAAACCACATATCATTTCAACTTCTCAACTTAGAAAAATATCATAACTTAAACATGAATTCTTACTAAACTAAACATGGCAAGTTTTCCCTCTAAAGGTTTTCATTTTCAACATACATACACAAAAATTCAAACAAAACAACCAAATTCATTCAAAGGTATACTAAGATTGCTAAAGGTAGGATAAGAATGCACTTACCTATTCAAGAGCAACTCTTCCTCAAAATATTTGTTCTAGTTCTTTTCTACTAAGGATATGGTGATGTTTAGAGGTTAGAAAAAAGTAAAACAAAAGAGAGTTGAGGGAGAAGTGGGGTTGGCCGAGAGGTAGAGAGAAAGAGAGCTTGTGTGTTTGTGAGATAGCCAAGTGAGGGGTGGGTCTCCTCAAAGGTATTCGGCCATGCTCTTTTCTCTAGGGGTCAAGGACACTTCATCATACCTTGATTTGAAAGACATAAGACTAGGAAAAGGTGGTTGCATGGGAAAAGAAAGTAAATGATGAGAAATGAGAGGAAATGAGAAACCGGATTCCTTTGCCTCCCCAACATCTCCACCGAAACCTCCTTTCTTTCTTGCCTCATTCTCTTGTCATTTCACCCTATCACATACTCATCTAACCCCTCTCATGTCAATCCACAAGATTCTGAGACCATGCTTTTGTGAAAGAGAGTTTGCATGATCTGGCCATGCCTTGGATCTATGTGTCACTCGAAACTCTCCCCCACTTCATTCCTAGTTTGCTTCCATTTCCAGCAATCTCAATCATTTCCTTATACCACCATACCTCTTACACACCTTACACTATGTACTTCATCTTCTCACACAAGTCTAAGATGTCCCTTCCACTAGATTTACAAGTACTTCTAGGAAATCTCCAAAGGATGCACACAGCAAACCTCCATCTGGACCCTTCCTAGCTTTTTCTTCTTCCTCTTCCTTTCTTCTTCCTCATGACACCTCTCTTCACTTGTCAATCACCTTATCACTTCTCTCTTACATGATCCTATGGTGATTATTGACTTAGATTGGAGAGAATTGCATGGGAAAGACCCCTAAGAGGTTTCGGCTACAAGCTAACCGAATGCCCTCTCTTCTCTTCTCTTCCACTTCCTATTCCAATCCACAAGTGTCACTCCTTTAAACATGACATGTACTAGATAAATTAGAATAGACATTATCTTAGTATTTTCCAAAGATATCCCAATGATGGGAAAATCCTATCATAAGATTTTACACTCAACCCTACTATCCACCCACTAGTCAACTCCTACCTACTAGCACTTTTCCATTTTCACCTACTAGTCTTAGGTGACTCACTAGGATTTCTCTATGGGTGACAAGTGTCCCATGTGTGGGCTTGGTGGGTCATAGGTTAATCTCATGGGCTTGTAGGCTTGCTATTCCTTCCTAGGCCTGATAACTCATTCTAACTTTCAAGACTCTAATCTTAAGCCCATTCCCTTTTTCCTCACCTCTCAATATGATTAATTTAAATAAATTAGTTAACCACTTGATCAAAATAATTATTCAATTAAATAATACGAAATGAAAGTTTCGGGTCGTCACAAGTGGTAACTTTCAAAATTCAGCTCCATAAGTCTCATTGGCCATGACCATATATCGGTCACTTATTTGAAGAAAAGAATGTATCTCAGAAGAGAATTCCATAGATTTAAATATATCAAAAGTGACTTGCTCCTTGCTGACCCTTAAAATGACTTCCCCTTGTTGGACATCAATTAAGGTTCTCCCTTCGCAAGGAAAGGTCGGCCTAATATTGAATGGATCTACTCGTCCTCCTCCATATCAAGTACAATGAAATTGGCCTGGAAGATGAACTTATCAACTTTGACCACTATGTCCTCAATGAGTTCTCTCAAGCATTTAATAGATCTGTCTGTCAATTATAGAGATGGTGGTCGACTTTGCTTCTCAAATACCCAATTTCCTAAAAGCAGATAGAGACATTCAATTAATACTTGCCCCTAAATCACATAAAACTCTATCAAAATAATATTTTTCTAGGCCTTATATGGAGAGGAGATTGTTCAGTGCAAAAGAGGAAAGCCTAATAGAATTATCTAAATAAGTGAAACGGTGAGTCTTGTAATAAGAGGATTATCTAATACAGTGCATTGAGAGATAAAATGATATGGTGCATTTTGTAATAAGTGAACAATTGTAAGTAGTTGTGTAATTGTGCTTTCAAATGGGGAGTTTTGTGTTAGGCCTTAGATGACTGCATTTAGGTTATCTATATAAGACAATCCCGATGAACTAAGAACTCATTCTGTTAGTTGATTATTTTCGAATTATTTTGGAGGTTAGAGAACTCTCGGACTTCTCTATGATTTCAATAAAGTGCTCAAGGTTGTTCTTGGGTCTTTGGATATTTTCTTGTGTCCTTCCTTTTTTTTTTATCTCACCCCTTACACTCTTTCAAGATGATCGGATTGTTTTTTCTTCCTTTTTCACACAAGAAGATTCTCCAAAATAGGTATTTTTCAACTATCAACTTAACAATCTCTTTTCTCTACTTATATCTCTTTTTTGAAAATTTCCTGTACATAAAAGTTGTAAGGTTTCCTCTTAGCTTTCTATAGATATCAATATCGTCATTTTTGGAGTTGTGTAGCAAAAGTTGTATTCTAATTACTGAAGGGTATTTCAGTAAATTCAAAAAAGGGACCTTTTTTAAGACTACTGATAAAAAGAATCTCCTTCTCTTAAGACTCTTTATAAAAACTTATTCCTCAATCTTTTGACGCTTTCAATTTATTTATTCCCAAATAAAAACAGCTAAAATAATTAATAACTCTAATAAATAATATTGCCCAAATGACTAATACAAGAGGGGGGTGAATTGGGCTATATTATAAAAATTAACACTTATAAATCAAATACACAATATAAAATATAAACAGAATATAAAGCAGCAAGAAATGTAAAAAGTATGGTAACAAAAAGCAAATTCAGTATTTTTACGAGGTTCAGCTCCACTGCCTACGTCCTCACCTCAAGCTACCCCTTGAGGATTCCAAATTTACTAGTCAATCTCCTTTAGGTGGAGATAGAAACCTATTACACCTTTGAGCAGCACTACTCCAAAGAATCCGTGTAGAACACCCTCTACATTTCCAATCACCTCACATTTGGTAATTCAACTATTTCCTGTGTAGAACATCTTTTATATACACAAGGGTTATATTTACCCTCTTACTGATACAAGAGTTGATAGTAGGTAGACTCTTAAAATACACTCCTCAATGAGTGAGATAGAAATAATACAGCGCAACCTATATCTCTCTCAGAACGAACAAGAATTAAGGTTCAAAACTTTAGAAAAGAGAGAATGAGAGTTTTGAAAAAATAATGCAAAACTTAACAATAGATGTGTAAGCTCTTATTATGATTTTTGTAAAACTCAAGTGAGCTATTTATAGGCAAATGAGCTTTCAATTTCAAATTTGAAAAGATTCACATGTCAAATAAGAGCACTATTTAGTTTTCAAAAAATTCAAATAAAAGCATTTCATTTTTATATTTGTCAAAAACAACTCTATTCATTTTTCAAAAAAATCAAATATAATCTTTTACTTTTCATACATGACAAAATGAGTATGATTTATTTTTCAAACCAAATCATCTTCTTTTTGCATATGTCAAAAAAACACATAACCACCTTTTAAAATTTTCAAACAAAATCATCTACCTTTTATATTTGTCAAGAAAATACACAACCACCATTCAGGACTTTTAAACAATATATGCACATGTCAAATATGATAATCAATCATTTTACAAATTTAAATTTTTTATAAAAAAATATAATTTTCGAAATTATATTGTTTGATGATGTTATGTACATGTGAAAAACATAATTTTCAAAATTAAAACATTTAAAGATGTTTTGCATATGTGAAAAAAGTAATTTGATATTTTATGAGAAAAATGAGTAATTTGGAGCCTTAATCCATTTTCAAATTTTATCAAGAAATATACAAAAATAATTTATGAGTTTCATTTGTAGACTTGTTCTTTTATTCTTGATGTGCACTTCGCTCCATTGCGTAAATAAGTTGAGTTTGAGACTTGAATTTATTTGTTATCATCAAAATCTACACAGATATGAAATTTAAAACCTTTGATTCAACAATCTCCCCCCTTTTTGATGATGACAATACTTAGTAGAATTTTGAAACCTACAGTAATATTTAAGCTCCCCCTGAGAATATGCATTAGTTTTTCAAGCAATAGATAAACATAATTCCAGCATATATAACAGAGTTAAAAATCAAAATATTTACGTCTAAAACTTCTCCCCTTTTTGGCATCATTTAAAAGGAATCATAATTAGTTCAATAAAACATCTTCCAACAATAACCAATAGACAAATAAAACGATGCGTTAGTAGAGACTGTAGAGAATTCGGTGCAGAACCACGTGTGTCCAACAAAACTTACAAAGGTTAGAGGTCTAGTTCTAGCAATTCGATATAGAATGAGATTCAAATCCATTTGATGTTGTTGACAAATAAAATACGTAGAGATTTGAAAGTTTTCGATTTCTGTTTAAATGACCATTTTCACCCACTGAATGCTAAAACAAATCTCATATTGCTCATTGATCAAGTATCTGTTTATCCAAAATGATAGAATGGCAGAGAAAATTTCTTCTAGTAATCTTCCAAATTTGAACCAAAAACCGTCTCAACCAATCATTTTATTTCCTGATATTGTCAATACCATGATAGAAGTAGAGTTGTATTTTTCTGGTAGGACTGATTCTAAAGTTGTTGCAGCATCAAAAACTCTAAGTGCTCAATATGCTGCCTCTGTTACGACCATATCTCGGAGATTACTAGCGAGGGCAAATGAGGTTGATCAGCTTAAAAATCAAATATCTGTTCTGCATCAAAAACTTGCAAATAAAGGTAGAAAGAATAAGAGGTTAAAGTAAGAAAATAAAGATTTGATAGAATTAACTCGTGTTCTGAAACTTCAAATAGAGGAATCGGAACGAGTGAGAGTTCAAGTACAGAGTCAATGTCAAAAGATAATGGCAGCGTTTCACGAAAGAAATAGAGACAATCTGCAATAATTCTCGCTGGCTTAGCTAGCTAACTTTTGAAAATATGCATTCAGCATATCTTGTAAACTTGACTAAGTAAAATTTGAAAAAATGATACTTTGTCTTGTACTTATTTTCATCTCTATAAGAGTAGCTATCAGTTTTATTAAAATCGAATCAAGTCTTCTTCTCATCTCTGTAATTTATCTTCATTCCCGTACTTCAAATTTTCAATGGCTCATTAATATCCTTTCAGTACTCCTCATGATCAAAATATGATGTATTCTTTACCTCAGTCCCAAACTGTTTCTGCATCTGTCGTAGGCGACACGAAGTAACAAAATAGTGATATGGATAATAAATTAGATCATGATTCCATTTACAAGCTTGGAAGATCGATGTTCTTCAACGACTTGTTCAAGAGTCTAACAGAAAAATAGTAGACTTAAAGCAACAGAATAAAGATTTAAAATCCTTACTTGCCTCTACATTTCGATTGCCTAGTCTTTTAGATAAGAATTGCATGATGATCTATAAGGAGCAAATATATTTGAATGATGAGGCTAAACGTCTCAAGTTTCTGTAGGTCATTTGAGATAATGGAATAAAAATATCTAGCAGATATTCATGACATGCATCATTCTTATTTCTCTTATAATCATGCATAGTCTATCTTTTGATAGGAATTTTGTGAAAATGTCTGCCAATTGATCGTGTGTGTTTGTGAAGTCTAGTACAATATTACCTTTCTGCACATGATCTCTAAGAAAATGATACCTAATTTCAATATGTTTGGTCCTAGAATGTTGTATTAGATTCTTTGAAAGATTTATAGCACTTATATTATCACATTTAATAGGAATATGATTGTATATAATTTTAAAATCCTCAAGTTAGTGCTTCATATAAAGAACTTGAGCACCACAACTACCTGCAGCAACATACTCTGCCTCAGTAGTAGATAATACAACAGAATTTTACTTTTTATTAAACCATGAAACAAGTGCATGATCTAAAAAATGACATATTTCATTAGTACTTTTTCGATCAACTTTGCAACTAGCATAATCTTCATCTGAATAATTGATAAGATCGAAAGAAGTGTGTTTAAGATACCATAACCCTAAGTCAATGGTACCGGTAATATATCTAAAAATACGCTTGACTGCAATCAAATGATATTGCTTTGAAGATAATTGAAACATGCATATAAAGATACACTGAACATAATATTAGGTTTACTAGCTGTCAAATATAATAAACTACCAGTCTTACCTCGAGATACCTTTATGTCAACTGGCTTACCGCTTTCATCTTTATCAAATTTGGTGGTTGGACTCATTGCTATTCCAATTGCCTTCGCACCTTCCATCTCAAACTTTTTGAGTAACTCTTTGATATATTTTGACTGATTAATGAATGTTTCACTTTTTGCTTGCTTGATTTGCAATCCAAGAAAAAAATTAAGTTCTCCCATCATGCTCATTTCAAATTCTTCCTGCATGCTTTTAGCAAAATCTTGGCACATATTTTCATTAGTAACACCAAATATTATATTATCAACATAATTTTGAACTAGAAGAATATCATCCTATTCATATTTGATGAAAAGAGTTGTATCGATCTTTCCTCTTGAAAAACCATTTTCAATTAAGAAATCACTAAGCCTCTCATACCAAGCTATAGGAGCTTGTTTGAGTCCATATAATACTTTTGCAAGCTTAAAAACATGATTAAGAGAAGTATGATTTTCAAAATCTGGAGGTTGTTCAACATATACATCTTCATTTATAAAACCATTTAAGAAAGCACCTTTAACATCCATTTGAAAAAATTTAAAATTTTTATAACATGCATATGCAAGTAACATTCGAATAGCTTATAATCTTGCGACAGGTACATACGTTTCATCATAATCGATTCCTTCCTCTTGATTGAAACATTGGGCTACAAGTCGAGTCTTGTTTCTAGTGATGATTCCAGACTCGTCTTTCTTATTTCTAAAAACTCATTTTGTTCTAATAACAGCATGATTTTTAGGTCTAGAAATAAGTGTCCATATATTATTTCTTTCAAATTGATTTAACTCTTCTTGCATAGTTAGAATCCATGATATATCAATAAGTGTTTCATCAATATTTTTGGGTTCAATTTGAGATAGAAAAGCAGTGTGATTACAAATATTTCTAAGAGATGATTGAGTACTTACACCTCGTGAAGGTTCTCCTAAAATTTGTTCCACTAGATGATCTTTTACATGTTTCTACTGTTTGGTTGCATTTTTTACTAAATCTTGATGATCTTTTTCTGATATCTCCATATTGGACTTCTTCTATTGTATTCTCTTTGTCGAGATTGAGACTATTTCTGTTATTTGTACCTTTAGATTCTTCATCAATAGATTTCTTGGAGAGTAGAGGGTTAGGTTCATCAAATATAGTCAAAATCTTTTTATTGAATACTCTATAAGTTTTACTATTTGTTGAATATTCAAGAAAGATACCTTCATCAGATTTTGCATCAAACTTTCCTAAATTATCTCTGTCATTTAGTAGAAAACATTTGCATCCAAATACATGAAAGTAACCAATGTTGGGCTTTTTCTCATTCTAAAGCTCATAAGGAGTTTTACCTAATTTAGATCTTAACATAACTCTATTTATAACATAACAAGCAGTACTTACCGCTTCGACCCAAAATAACTAGGTAATCTATTTTCATTAAGCATTGTTTTTTTCATTTCTTGAAGAGATCTATTCTTCTTCTCTACTGCCCCATTTTGTTGATGAGTTCGAGAAGCAGAAAAATTATGCAGAAAACCATTTTCATTACAAAAAGACTCAATATCTTTATTGACAAACTCTTTCTCCCTGTCATTTTGGATGTTTAAAATAGTATAACACTTTTCATTTTGAATTCTCTTACATAACTTGGTAAAGGTATTATGTATATCATCTTTATGAGTGAGAAAAATGACCCAAGTATATCTAGTGAAATTATCAACAATAACGAATGCATAACATTTTCCTCCCAGACTCGCAACTCTGTTTGGTCCAAAAAGGTCCATATGTATTAATTGCAAAAGTCTAGTAGTAGAAATATGTTTCTTAATTTTGAATGAAATTTTTGTTTGTTTACCAAACTGGCATGCATCACAGATTTTGTCTTTAAAAAAGTTTGCTTTTGGCAAACCTCTTGTAAGATCATTTTTTGTAAGTTTGGAAATAAGTTTCATATTTGCATAACCTAACTTTCTATACCATAACTAACTATTTTCATTTTGAGTTGATAAACAAATAGTATCTTGTGAGACAATTTCTGCAAATTTAATTATATAAACATTATTGTTTTTAAGAGTAATAAAACAAACATTGCAATCATGATTATTCAAAATAATACACTTATCCTTTTTTAAGGTAACTATAAATCATTTATCACATAATTGACTTATACTTAAAAGATTATGTTTTAGACTTTTAACAAGTAGAACATTTTCAATTATGAGAGAACACTTATTACCAACTTTACATATTCTCACGATCTTCCATTTTGAATTATCTCTAAATGTCACGTGTCCTTCTTTTTTAGGAGTGAGATCAATGAACTTAGTTTTATCTCCTAACATGTGTCTTGAGCATCTGCTATCTAAAAACCATTTTATTTTACTTACGGAAGACTTCATGCATACCTCAAGATCATCTTTAGCCATAAGACAAAGATTTGCAGATTCTTCATTACTTGCGTCGTTGTCTAAACTACTTGAATCATCATCCCATGTAACTTTCATTGCTTTCTTGCCTTTGTCTCGATCTTTTTTTAGTAGGGAACAATCTATCTTGATATGTTCTGTCTTTTTACATTTATAAAAAATTAATAAATCATTTTTACCTGTATCTTTGTTAGAAGATTTTTTGAAAAGTTTCCTTGGAGAAGTTTTATTTTTTAAGAATCTCTTAAATCTTCTTGTGATCATTACAATCTTTTTATCATCGCTTTCTTCATCTTCATCGCTTTCACTTTTATGAAGAACGGTTTTGAATGCCAAGCTCTTCTTTTACTTTCCTTCTTCTTCTCCTATTTTCAATGTGTACTCATGGGTAATAAGTAACCCGATGAGTTCATTTACTTCGTGTTTTTTAAGATCTCTAACTTCAAGAATCGCCATTACTTTTGATTCCCAACGTTTTGACAAGGAATTAAGAATTTTCCTTACTATCTCCAAGCTGGAATAAACTTTACTAAGAGATTTCAAACTATTTATAATATTAGTAAAACAAGTATACATAAAAGAGATAGATTCATCATCATTCATTTTGAATATTTCATATTCATGCGTAAGAATATAAATTTTTTATTCTCTAACTTGCGAAGTTCCTTCATAAGTTATTTCCAAATTGTCCCAAATTTCCTTTTGCTGTCCTGCAAGTTATTATTCTGTTAAATTCATTACCATTGAGAGCATTATATAGAAAATTCATAATCATTACATTCACAGTATAAAGTCTATCGTTTTCGCGATCAAAATCTTCCTCTTCCTTTTTAACCTTTACTCTATCAACAGTTTTTGTTGGAATATAAGACCCATTTACAATACATTTCCAGATTTCTCGACATTGAGACTGAAAAAATATTCTCATTTTAACTTTCCAGAAAGTATAATTATCTTTATAAAATAGCGGAGGTCGACTACTGGATTGACCTTTAGTGAAAGTAGCTGCAATGTTAGCCATATGATCTTAACTCAACATATAGTTAATCTTATAACAGACTCTTTGTTCTGATACCAATTGTTGTCCAAATGACTAACACAAGAGGGGGGTGAATTGGGTTATATTATAAAAATTAACACTTATAAATCAAATACACAATATAAAATATAAATAGAATATAAAGCAGCAAGAAATGTAAAGAGTAGGGTAAGAAAAAACAAACTCAGTATTTTTACGAGTTTCAGCCTCACTGCCTACATTCTCGCCTCAAACTACCCCTTGAAAATCTCAAATTTACTAGTAAATCTTCTTTAGGTAGAGATAGAAACCTATTACACCTTTAAGTAGCACCACTCTAAAGAATCCGTGTAGAACACCCTCTATACTTCCAATTACCTCACACTTGGTGATTCAACTATTTCTTATATAGAACACCTTCTACACACACAAGGGTTATACTTACCCTCTTACTGATACAATAGTTGATAGTGGGTAGACTATCAAAGTACACTTCTCAATGAGTGAGATAGAAACAATACAGCACAACTTATATCTCTATCAAAAGGAACAATAATTAAGACTCAAAACTTTAGAAAAGATAAAATGAGAGTTTTGAAAAAATAATGTAAAACTTAGCAATAGATATGAAAGCTCTTATTGTGATTTTTGCAAAACCCAAGTGAGCTATTTATAGGCAAATGAGTTTTCAATTTTAAATTTGAAAAGATTCACATGTCAAATAAGAGCACTATTCACTTTTCAAAAAATTTAAATAAAAGCATTTCATTTTTACATTTGTCAAAGATAACTCCATACATTTTTCAAAAAAATCAAACCTAATCTTTTGCTTTTCATACATGAAAAAATGAGTATGATTTATTTTTCAAACCAAATTATCTTCTTTTTGCATATGTCAAAAAAACACACAACCACCCTTTAAAATTTTCAAACAAAATTATCTACCTTTTGTATTGGTCAAAAAAACACACAACCACCATTCAAGACTTTCAAACAAAATATGCACATGTCAAATATGATAATCAATCATCTTACAAATTCAAATTTTTATATAAAAAAATATAATTTTCGAAATTATATTGTTTGATGATATTATGTATATGTGAAAAATATAATTTTTAAAACTAAGACATTTAAAGATGCATTGCATATGTAAAAAAAGTAATTTGATGTTTTATGAGAAAAAAGAGTAATTTGGAGTCTTAATACATTTTCGAATTTTATCAAGAGATGTACAAAAATAATCTATGAGTTTCATTTGTAGATTTGTTCTTTTATACTTGATGTGTGCTTCGCTTCATTGCGTAAATAATTTGAGTTTGAGACTTGAATTTATTTGTTATCATCAAAATCTACACGTAAATACGAAATTTGAAATCTTGGATTCAACAAATAAGAAATTAATTACAAGTTAGCATAAAAGTAAATATAAAAGAATGATAAGATTTATATATAAATTAAGCATATCAATCTAAAACCAAGACCAAGTGAAAGCTCTTCCTCTTTGTAGCTCTAGATTATTTCAATTTATATTCCTACTTATTATTTGGATATACCATGAAAGACGTATGGTCTAATGACGCTAATATGAAATATTCACTCATCTACAAAGCAAACTCTTCTATTATGGTTCATGGTTTCTATCGACTATATGTTCAGTTGTGGATGCCTTACCCGTCCTTTGACCTGCAAGCCTTATTTAAGCTTGCTTGTCTTCATCTTCCCTAAGGATGGAATTGGTTGCTCACTGTATATGAGCTACCACCGAATTAGTGCTGGAAATCAACACGCAAATGAGCTGGAGGCTTCTGAAAGATGAAGTTAGGCACCATCAGTAGCAGCTGGAAGGTAGGCGCTGACTGGAAATTCAAGAATGTAGGTCGCCGGAATTCCACCGTCATTTACATGTTCACATTATTTCTTTCTCCTATAAATACATGTAAGATTGTAATGAGAAGTAGTGTTTGAGGTGAGGTCCATTGGAGAGATTAGAAACTGTGAGAGTTGAGAGAAACTATTGTAAATAGTTAGTTTATTGTTTAATACAAATTCTCCTCTCTGTGTGTGTGGACGTAGGCTAAATTGGCCGAACCACCTAAAATTCTGGTCTCCATATTATTTGTGAGTTTCCGTCGATCCCAACAAGTGGTATCAGAGCCGATAGGAGGCTAGATTTGTAAATTTTCGTGAAAGACCGATTTTGAAACTTGATCGAAATCAAGTTTGGAGGATACCATCAGATTCCTCAGGTCAAGACGAAAATTCTGGTGAAACTTTCGTCTCGAATGGACACCAGGAGACGCCGCACGCGCCAACCAAGCTCCGGCCACACGCCGGCGACATGCTTCACGCGCCCCACACACACGCCAGGAGGAATAAGACCTCCGACCCATTAAATCCAGGTGATTCGACCCGTACCTATTTGACTCGGTTCGCGACCCGCTCCAGCGACCCATCGGAGAAGGAATATTTCGTCAGCATATTCTTTTGCCAGCAAGAATATTTCGGTGACTAAGAATATTCCATTGATAGATTGGAATATTCTGGTGAAAGAATATTCCGGTTAGCAGAGGTCATATTCTGGTGACGTCAGAAAATATTTCGTTTTAGAAGGAATATTCCATTTTTCTTATTTTCCAGGTTTCTGGAACAATTTTCATCGTTTTGGAATGAGACAAGAGTCGTTTCCAAGGTTTTCCACCGTTTTGGATGCAACGGTGAGCTCCGTTTGTTGAGATTCAACTCAAAACATTGAGAAAAGGTCACTCAAATCATAAATTAAAGCCGAACTGATGGAGGATTCAGGAGCAGGTGCGATGATCAAGCTAACATCTACAAATTGCACACTATGGAGACCTCAAATGGAAGATCTCTGGAATTGTAAAGATCTCTTTGATCCAATTGAAGAGAAAAGCGTAAAATCAGATGATGTAGCGAAAAAAGACTAGCATAAGTTGAATAAGAAAACTATTGGTCAGATCTGGCAGTGGATTGATCATAGTGTTTTTCACCATGATGCACAGGAAACGAATGCCTATCAGCTGTGGAAAAAGCTGGAAAACATATACCAGGCAAAAACTGCTCAGAACAAGGCATTATTAATGAGACGCCTTGTCAACTTGAAACTCAAAAGTGGCATCTCAGTGGCCGCACACACCAACAAATTTCAAAATCTTATAAATCAACTTGCATCGATAGACTTTAAGCTCGGAGACGAAGTGCAATCCCTTCTACTTCTCAGTTCCCTACAAGATAGCTGGGAAACGCTAGTGGTCTCACTTAGTAATTTAGCTCCAGATGGAAAGCTCGCCATGTCAATGGTGATAGATGTCTTGTTTAATAAAGAGGCTAGACGAAAGGAGGTTGTAGGAGACCAGACAGATGCCTTTGTAATAGAAGGAAGGCATCAGAGAAATAGTAGAGGTAGAAGTCGAAAAAAGAACGGAAGTCAAGAGAAACAGCAAAAGAAGGGAAAATGCTTTTACTGTGGTATTGAAGGCCACTTTAAAAGAGAATGCCGAAAGCTGCAGAAGGAGCAGAATCAGTCAAGCAGTCAATCAAAGCACGAAGAAGGCGAAGCCGCAGTGACGCTTTCTGGAGATTGTGTACTCCTTTCCGCTGGTAAAGAATCTTGCTTGCACGTTTCAAGCAAGGAAACCGAGTGGGTAATAGATACAGCATCATCCTATCATGTCACTCCTTGTAAGGATTTTTTCAGTACTTACAAGGCAGGAGACTTTGGTACAGTCAGGATGGGAAATTCAAGTTTCTCAAAGATCGTGGGCATTGGAGATGTCAAAATAAAAACTAGTGTTGGCTGTACTATGGTGCTAAATGACGTTCGACATGTACCCGATCTCCGACTCAACCTGATATCCATAAGAACCCTTGATCAACAGGGTTATGAGAGCATCTTCAGCAATAATTCTTGGAAATTGAAGAAAGGAACAAAGGTTGTTGCACGGGGACATATCTGTGGCACTTTGTACAAATCACGTGCTAAGATATGTGCAAACAGTCTCAATGTAGCTGAAGATGATACATCACCAAACTTGTGGCATCGGAGACTTGGTCACGTCGGAGAAAAAGGGGTGTTTATGCTTGCAAAGAAAGCATTGATCACAGTAAACAAAAGTATTGCTCTCAACCCTTGTGAATACTATTTATTTGGTAAACAGCATAGAGTTTCATTCCAGTCATCTGCTGGAAAAAGATCAGAGTTATTGAGCTTGGTACACTCTGATGTTTGCGATCCTTTTGAAGTTGAATTACTTAGAGGTAACAAATATTTTGTTACTTTTATTGATGATACTTCACGAAAATTTTGGGTGTATTTCCTAAAATGGAAAGATCAAGTTTTTGAGCAATTCAAAAACTTCCATGTCATGGTAGAAAGAGAAACAGGTAAGAAGCTGAAATGCCTCCGGACAAACAATGGAGGTGAATACACTTCTCGAGGTTCAGAGAATACTGCTCCAGACATGGCATCAGACACGAGAAGACTGTCCCCTACACCCCACAACACAATGGTGTGGCAGAAAGGATGAACTAGACCATTGTGGAGCGAACCAGATGCATGCTAAGTATGGCAAAGTTGCCTAAGCCATTCTGGGGTGAAGCAGTAAGAGCAGCCTGTTACCTGATCAACAGAACACCGTCAGTTCCTCTACAGTTCGAAGTCCCAGAGATGGTGTGGTCAGGCTGCAAGATTTCATACTCTCATCTAAGAGTATTTGGGTGCAAAGCATTTGCACATGTATCCAAGGAGAAAAGACAGAAACTTGATGAAAAGTCTACTCCGTGTTTTTTCATCGGCTATGGAGATGAAGAATTTGGATACAGATTATGGGATCCAAAAGCGAAAAAGGTCATCAGAAGCAGGGACGTTGTGTTCCACGAAGACCAGATATTTGGATCAGAACAAACAACTCCAAGTGCTCCAGAACCAGCTCCGAGTTCACTACCACTTCAGTCTGTCTCAAACACTGAAGATAGACAGGAAGTTTTCCCAGAAGAAGAAGAGGATACTGACAACAGAGAAACCAGTACTGAGCAGGGGAAGTAGTTGCCCTCTCCATCAGAAACTGCAGAGTTTCCACAGTTGTCAGGTAATTAACCTCAGCAGGACAGATCCTCTAGAGGGCGATTGTTGATTTCGTCTCGAAGATATCTGGAATCAAATTATATTCTTCTTACAGATGAGGGGGAGCCAGAAAACTTTCAGGAGGCAATATCTCATCTAGATAGCAACAAATGGATGCAGGCTATGCAGGATGAGATGAACTCGTTACAGAAGAATCAGACTAATGAGCTTATGGAACTTCCAAACGATAATAGAGCACTGAGAAACAAATGGGTGTTCAAGCTGAAAAACGATGGCAAGCAGGTGAAGCACAAAGCTCGCTTAGTTGTCAAAGGATTCCAGCAGAAAAAAGGAATCGACTTTGATGAGGTATTTTTACCTGTTGTGAAGATGACTTCAATTCGAGTGGTACTCGGATTGGTAGCAAGTCTTAACTTGGAGCTTGAACAGATGGATGTGAAGACAGCATTTCTTCACGGCAACCTTGATGAGGAGATTTACATGGAGTAGCCAGAAGGCTTCCAAGTTCCTGGAAAGGAACATTTGGTCTTCAAGTTGGAAAAGAGCTATTACGGTTTAAAGCAGGCTCCCAGACAGTGGTGTTGAACCCAAGGTTTCAAGTCTCGTATTTACGTATAAATTTTGATGATAACAAATAATATTGAAAACTCAAGCTCAAGTTGTCTATGCATGAAGGGAGCTAAACACATCAAGAAATCAAGCATGAGCAAAAAAGATATCAAGTCTACAAATGAAGCTCATAGATTATTTTTGTACATCTCTTGATAAAATTAGAAATTGGATTAAGGCTCCAAATTACTCTTTTTTCTCATAAAACATCAAATTACTTTTTCCACATATGCAAGACATTTTTAAATGTCTTAGTTTTGAAAATTATGTTTTTCACATGTGCATAACACCATCAAACAAAATAATTTCGAAAATTATATTTTTTTATAAAAACTTGATTTTATGAGATGATTGATTATCATATTTGACATGTGCATATTTTGTTTGAAAGTCTTGAAGGGAGGTGGTGTGTTTTTTTGACTAATGCAAAAGGTAGATGATTTTGTTTGAGAATCTTAAAGGGTGGTTGTGTGTTTTTTTGACAAATATAAAAGATAGATGATTTGTTTGAAAATCTTAAAGGGTGGTTGTGTGTTTTTTTGACATATGCAAAAAGAAGATGATTTGGTTTGAAAAATAAATCATGCTCATTTTGTCTTGTATGAAAAGCAAAAGATTAGGTTTGATTTCTTTGAAAAATGAATGGAGCTGTCTTTGACAAATGCAAAAAGGAAATGTTTTTATTTGAATTTTTTGAAAAGTGAATAGTGCTCTTATTTGACATGGGAATCTTTTCAAATTTGAAATTGAAGACTCATTTACCTATAAATAGCTCACTTGAATTTTGCAAAAATCATAACAAGAGCTTACACATCTATTGCTAAATTTTGCATCATTCTTTCAAAACTCTCATTCTCTCTTTTCTAAAGTTTTGAGCCTTAATTCTTGTTCTTGTTGAGAGAGATATAGGTTGCGCTATATTGTTTCTATCTCACTCATTGAGGAGTGTACTTTGATAGTCTACCTACTATCAACTCTTGTATTTGTAAAAGGGTGTGTATAACCCTTGTGTGTGTAGAAGGTGTTCTACACGGGAAATAGTTAAATCACCAAGTGTGAGGTGATTGGAAGTGTAGAAGGTGTTCTACACGGGGAAAAGTTAAAATCACCAAGTGTAAGGTGATTGGAAGTGTAGAGGGTGTTCTACACGGATTCTTTGGAGCGGTGCTGCTCAAAGGTGTAATAGGTTTCTATCTCCACCTAAAGGAGATTGAATAGTAGATTTGGGGATCCTCAAGAGGTAGCTTGAGGCGAGGACGTAGGCAGTGGGGCCGAACCTCGTTAACATACTGAGTTTGCTTCTCTCTTACCCTTCCTCTTTATATTTATTATTGTTTTATATTTTATTTATATTTTATATTATATATTTAATTTATAATTGTTATTTTTTAAATACAACTCAATTCACCCCCCCTCTTGTGTTAGTCATCTGGGCAACAAGTGGTATAGCCATGACTACAAGAAAACTGCTGCAAATCAGTGCGTTTACATCCGGAGACTTTCAGAAGGTGACTTCGTGATGTTATTGTTTTATGTTGACGACATGCTGATTATTGGAAAAGATCCATCCATTATCAGGAAGCTAAAGACGGATCTCTCCAAAGTTTTTGAGATGAAAGACTTAGGACCTGCCTAGCAGATTTTGGGCATGAGGATCCCTCGTGACAGGAAGAAAAAGAAGCTATGGCTGTCACAGGAAAAGTATGTTGAACAAATACTACGAAGGTTCAACATGGAGAAAGCAAATCCAGTCAGTACTCCACTGGCTAATCACTTCAAATTAAGCAAGAGCTCATGTCCCTCATCATCAAAAAAGGTTCAAGAAATGGCTACAATACCGTACTCCTCAGCAGTAGGAAGTTTAATGTATGCCATGGTTTGTACCAGACCTGACATTGCTCACACTGTTGGAGTTATGAGCCGTTTTCTTTCAAATCCAGGGAAAGAACACTGGAAAGCAGTTCAGTGGATTCTCAGGTACCTTAAAAGTACATCAAAGTTGTGCTTGTGCTACGGGGGAGCTAACTCAGTCTTGGATGGCTATACAGATGCTGATATGGCAGGTGATCTTGATGGTAGAAAATCTACATCAGGATATATTTACACATTTGCAGGTGAAACTGTATCATGGCAGTCCAAACTGTAGAAATGTGTGGCTTTATCTACAACAGAAGCAGAGTATATTGCTATAGCAGAAGCAAGAAAGGAAATGTTGTGGCTAAAGCGGTTCCTCCAAGAAATGGGAGTTAGTCAAAAAGAGTATAGAATCTATTGTGATAGTCAAAGTGCTCTTAATCTGAGTAAAAACTCGATGTACCACTCCTGGACAAAGCACATCGATATTCGGTATCACTAGATACGTGAAGTAATGGAACAACAGCTGTTGAAGCTTGTAAAGATCCATACAAAAGAGAATCCAGCGGACATGCTAACGAAGATAGTCACATACGAAAAACTTGAGCTATGTAGAGATATAATTAGGTTAAGTACCTTGAACTAAAATGTGCCAGGATATCCTTCGTTTGGTGTTGAGGGGAAGATTGTTGGAAATCAACACGCAAATGAGCTGGAGGCTTCTGGAAGATGAAGTTAGGTACCGTCAGTAGCAGCTGGAAGGTAGGCGCCGACTAGAAATTCAAGAATGTAGGCCGTCGGAATTCTACCGTCATTTACATGTTCACATTATTTCTTTCTCCTATAAATACATGTAAGATTGTAATGAGAAGCAGAGCTTGAAGTGAGGTCCATTGGAGAGATTAGAAGCTGTGAGATTTGAGAGAAACCATTGTAAATAGTTGGTTTGTTGTTTAATACAAATTCTCCTCTCTGTGTGTGTGGACGTAGGCTAAATTGGCCAAACCACCTAAAATTTTGATATCCATATTAATTGTGAGCTTTCGTCGATCCCAACAATTAGTGCTTCTCCTCTACTTTATAGGGTGATGGGGCCTTATACTACTACAACTCTAAAGATACAAGGGTAGCTCTAGAAAGATGTGTTCACTAGGTCCTGAATGCAGATAAACTCTAGATATTTTTACGCTCTTGAGCGCAAACTAAAATCTGTAGTAACAAATAAACCTATTGAAAAGAAAAATGCTTAAAGATGCTCAATGTCCAGTATGCAAAAGCTCTAATGAAACAATTTGCTATGTTATAGAGTTGTAGGGGGCTAGTGATGTGTGGGCAAGTGAGAAGAGTCCAATGCAAAAATGGCCAAGTAGTGAGCAAAAGTTCTTTGAGCTCTGGAATGAATGGATCTCTAAGCTGACTCAAGACCAAGTGGAAGTGATTGTTATGGTGCTAATAAGAGCATGGTTGATGAGTGTACGAAGTGCATTTTTAATATTTTATTATTGGATTAAAATGTTAAAATTTAAATAGAGATATTGAAATATAATTTATATTATTGAATCTTATTTCTAGTTATATTGATATATATTTAAGAATATTTTTATAATATTTTAAATTTCAAACATTGCACTTTGATTAGTGAGAGATGGCTTGCAATTGAACTACATCACTTTGAGCCGAGTAGCACTTCACATGGAAGCATTTCATTTCATTCGGATTCTTCTCTTCGGCTGGGACCGCATGGTTTTAATTCTTTGAAGCATCGCTCTTAACCAACAAGTTTTCATATGCGCCACCTATATATTCATTTAATGGGCCGCTCTTTAGTTTTCTGGAGGACTCCACTTGGTATGCAAGCCTCAACGCAAGCCACACAGATAGCATTAATTCATTTGATTTTGAAAAGGCCCGCACTTGGACTTCAATTGGATTTGGGACGTTTGCTACTGGGTTTAATTCATTAGGGCCTGCCACATCAATGCAGTTCGTCTAAACATCAATTAAGTGGCCGCATGATAAAGTTTCATTTAGGGATACGGCAACAATTATTACTGAGAAGACATATATATTTGTTTTTTAACTCCAGCGCCGTTGTTTTGGGAAGCTCCGGAGGTGAACGAGTAGAGACGATTTTTGGAGAAAAATTCATGGTTGAGTATTTTGCTTTGAGAGAATTTTGTTATTCATTATGTGAAGGGGTAATTAAATTTTTAAGTAAAATTAAGAATAAACTTACATATTAGATATTTTTAATTTATTTTTTATTCATGTATTTGACTTTTAATTATTAAAATTCTTTTATTTTAGTATTTTTAATTTATTATTGATATTTTCTTCTCTAAATAATAAAATTTATTTTGTTATAGATTTAGTCAAATTTTTTCTATTAAATGGATTAGTTATTTGATTATGTTTGGATCAATTAATTATTTACATTGATTTAATTCTCTACTGCAATATCATTATCTTTGTTGGATTTTGAATTCTCAATTAAATTATCAATAAATTAAGAATAATTAAAATATCGAATATGTGCAAAGAATTCCTGACGCTTTATTGTTCGTCAAATTTAAATGTTTTTTTCATTAATTATTTTGTTTCATTTTCCTCTGCATTTAAAATTAATCTTTGTTCTTTCACTAATCATTTAGTATTTTTTTCCTGTAATTTTTTAATCTATTTCCTTATTGAATAGACACCTTAAAATTGTGCTACAACTGTTGCATTATTTTTTGGACGTAATCAATGGCTAAGGAGAAATGGCCCAGTTTTTATAAAAGGTTTAAAGGTCCTAATGAGATATTCAATCAAGTTGTTGTAAGTTTGAATACAAGCTCATATTCCATATGAGAAGTGTTAGGTGAGTAATGAGCATGGCAGCCAGATGAGCTATTGGAAACCACCTAGTGTTGGGATAGTGAAGGGGAATTGGGATGTGGCTTTGAAAAAGAATGAGAATCGAGGTGAATTGGGGTGGTCATTAGAGATAGTGATAGTGAAGTTCTAATTTTACTGTCCAGACTCTAATAAAAAATTTCAGATCCTGTTAAGGTTAAAACTTTTATATTGTGAAGAACTATAAAATTGTGTGTTGAAATGAGTTTCAATGAGATGTAACTAGAAGAGAATGCTTTAACTGTGATTAAAACTGTAAATAGTAATGAGGAATGTTGGGAATGGTATAACTAGATGACAGAGGATATGAAGGCTGTGTTAAAGAGCAAAGGAAGTAGGCAGTTGTATATGCTAATAGAACATGTAATTGTGTAGCTCATAGTTTAGCAAAATGTGCTTCACATATAAATAAGGAATTAGTTTAGATGGAGGAGTGTCCTCAAGAGATTCGAAGTCATGTTAACTTTGAAAAATAATGTAAAATTGTCAATACATGAATATGATACAGAGATTTCTTTAAAAAAAACTAAAGGGACAAAGTTGTCCATAATCGAAGGCGTGGTTTTCCATTCAATACCATGAGTTTGTTTTCAATAGTTTCTATCATCATCAAGACATCTCTCGAAAGTTAACATCCTTTTGATCTTGTGTTTTGAATCGATATTCTCTATAATTGTCTAGCTTAAATATTCTTAATACTCGGTAATACAAGTGGATCTCATAATATTCAATGGTTGAGTCTACATTATCCACGTGTTCTGTTTAATATTGTGGGGTACATAGCTTATATCTATCTCTCCAAATTGTTGAGATTATTTAAATTAAAAAACTATCTACGGTCAAAATTGCTTCTCACTTTAATATTTAGCTGCAAGATGTTATTGACTGGAAATGAAGGAGAGTTATGTGCTGCGTTGAATTGAATATGTACTTTACAGGTATATATGTGTGTGTATATATATATATATATTATATATATAGAAGAAACCAACTAGAATACGTCAAGACTAATTTAATCATAACTTTGATACTATTAATTATTTCAGCTTTCAACCATTCGTACATTTGATTATTTGGAATCAAATGCGTGAAGACTGAAGCCGAAAAGTCACGATAACACAGATTAGTTAGAATTTCGTACCATCTTTAGTTTGATTAGTCGATACTCTTTTAATAGAATAGACCCAAATGATTACATTAAGACATTTTTTTTTTCAGTTGAATTATTAATGTAGAATAATACCACATAACAACTGATTAATAATGTATTTCTTTGCAAGGTTGCATATTATCCATAAAAGGCTCATTCAGCAACATGGCTATTGCTTGGCTTCAACTCCATCCATATCCTATTCCCAATGAGGCTAAATATATAATTTAATGATCAGTGCTATACGCCATCCATTATTCAGCAATTCATCTAAAAGTATGATCAAGATCTTCTGCACAATCTGTACTTAATTATATAAACTACATATCATGAGAGAGCCAAGATATGGTTTTCTACATGAATCTTATTAATAATTAACTTTGTTAATTACAATATCTTATTTAAACATAACTAAATCCTTTATTACTCATCAACTTAAACTTTTTTGTGCAGTTGATTGTGATTTAATTCAATTATTTAGAACGTTGTCTAGCTAGTCTAACACATAGAAAATAATGTTAGAAAATATATAATTTGAAAGTGGATGTGAGAGAAGATAATTGATTAATTGCAAGTTGATCAATGATTAGTGTAGAAAATACTGTATAAAAGTATTTTCTTTAGAGTTTTTATTGGATTGGTTAAAATTTTTTATCAAAGAGTATAAGTTTGTATACATATTAAAAAAAAAAATTAAAATGTTACTATTTATATTTGAAGATAAAAATATTTTTATTTCAATATTTTTTTTAATTAAATATGATAAAATATTTTTAATATATATACAAACTTATACTTTTTAAAAGAAAACTTTAAACAATCCAATCGAATGCTCTTAATATACTAATAAAATAGGGGAGTATTATTATGCCAACTATGAGTGTGCTATTTACATTGTATTTCTTTTCAAAAAATATTTCTAAATATTTTTAAAAATTCTTTTTTAATTTCTAAATAAAAATAAAAGAATCATTTTCTATTTAAAAAAGCTGTACGTCGACTATTTGTTTTCTTTGTTGTCATTTATTGGAGTATTAATTTAGTCTCATCAAAATAAATTATTAAAATTTGATAAAAAAAAATATAAGTTTATACCTATATCAAAATTTTTTTATCATATTTTATCAAAAATGAGAAAAATAATTAAGAGAATAACATAAAAGTACTTTTTGTTTAACTTTTAAATAATAATTTATTAAATTCGATAAGTTTTAATGAATTATTATTTAAAAATAAAATAAAAAATATTTTTCTTTTATTTTTTTAATTTTTTTAAATTTATGATCAAATATAATAAAAATTTATTGATATATGTATAAATTTATAATTTAATTATGATACTCAGAATTTAAAGACAAGACACTACTCAAAACACCGTGGTGTTGCGCATGTGCCGATAGTTGGCACGTGGTGGCAATATTCGCCGAAGTGAGAATAGTCTACGGTCAAAGACTAACACAACCATAATCGTTGGTCGAATTGCTGGCGTGTCATTTTATTGTTCGTACGATGTGCCATGTGAAGAGATCGTGATAGAATGGTTACCGGTCAAAGAATGGAAAAGGTTGGACATCAGGAACTCCTTCCGAAAAATATAAGAAAGGATAGATGTAATGATGGACTTTTTAATAGCATGTAATTATTTTAAAACATAGTGAATATATGAGACTCATAAAAAAAAATTAAATTAAATTAAATTTTGAATAGTAATTTTTTTTTAAATTGAGTATATATTACTTATAATTTCACGACTATATATATCATTACACAAAGAAAATAATAATCTCATATTTATATTAACAAGAAGTATTTTTAAAAACAATACAGATGATATTTTAAAATTTTCAAGTTGGTAAATTTTGCAATATTTTAAAAATATATATATAAGTTTAAATGAAATTATTTTTAAAACTATATTTAATTTTTTTAAGATTACGGCACACATTCTAAGAATATATTTAGTATAACTCTTATTATTTTATATAATCAAATAATAAAAGTTTAATATCTTAATATATTGATTTTTTTCAAATGACTATTACTTAAATTTAATGTATTTGAATTAAAAATATATTGTATGAAGTTTGGTAAATAACTATGTTAATTGTGTTCGTGCTAGATGCCTAGATCACCATCCGAAATGACATTCGGATTGTTTTGAATTTTTGGGTGCTCATTCCAAGTCAGGCCAAAACACTTGGGTCTCGTTTGTATTCGAAAATAAACTCAACTCATCTCAACTCATCTTCATTTCATCATTATATTTTATAATTTTTTATATAAAATACAAATTCAAATACACATTTTTCAAATCCCAATACACATTTTTCAAATTCCAACACACATTTTTCAAATCCCAACACACATTTTTCAGATCCCAAAATAATAATAATATTAAAAAATAAATTAAATTCATCTCAACTCATCTCATCTCCGAATCCAAGCGAAGTTATGGTCTCTTTCTGTGCTTTGAAGAAGTGACAAAATACTGTTTTAAGTTTTAGTAAACAAATGGGTTTCGTGGGAATTTACATTGACAAACTAATATTAGATTCCATCATATTTGCGGCACCAAATTTCATCTTGTATGGTCCAAACCTTTACGGAACCACTGATAGATGAAATATTCACCGATTCGTTCAAATATATTTTAACTGTCGTTACGTGTCCCTTTCTTTTCTTTTAATTTTGGTGTGAATAAGAGATGTAATGACACCTTATTAGAATTCATGTTCATACTAACTGGCTTTTTATATTTTTCTTAGAACAAATCAATTTAATCGTATTATCCAATTAAAATTATTTAAATAAATCATTTGAATTTAAAATTTTACATTATACTAGAAATGGGTTTTGTGCTCAACAGGGTCGACCCTTGCCGATCGTGTTAAAGGCCCACGAGGAAAGGCTCAAACAAACTCTAGGACACAAGGAATAGAAGACCTTACAACTTCTCCCGTTAGCAAGCATTATTGGAAGGCAAGAAGGCTGAGATCTCATTTCTACAAATGAATTCTACCCTAAGACTGGACACCTATAGCCAACAAGAACGACTGCATTGTGACGTCACAACATTCAACATAGAAGAGATCATTGGGCTACCAAGAAACCCCTCGATGAAACGACTATGAAGGAGAGGGGGCTAAATACGGGTGTGAGTTACACATTGGGTATTCCTTCCTAACTTTCTATCTCTATGCTTAGTCTCTTTAGCCCTTGAGGAAGAACCTGACTGGCATCAAAGGTGACACCACCACCACCCTACCGCCTATTCCCCTTCCCTTGCAGGTACATAAGAGTTATCATTATCCAACAGCCACACGCATCAATAGTTGGCACTATTTATGAAATTTGATACTATTCCAGATTAACAATGCCAGCCTACCTTTTTTATGCTGGAAACAACATGCTCCTATGTGACCCTTGAGCATGAGTCAGCTTCAGCAAGCATGGCGAAAAGACTCACAGAAATAAATGCACACGTGAGACAGTCGACCATGGACATGAAGGCCCTTTGGCGAGAGAATGGTATATTGAACTAAAGGAATGTTGAATTCAAGGGAAGCACCAGATCGAGTAAGACCGAGTAGACAGAAAGGGAGTCACAAAATGTTGGAGAGTTGTGCCTAAGAATAGAGAGCACAGGCAGATGGGCAACGAATTGTGCAGTCTCATGAACAAATACGAGGAAATGGTAATGAAAATAGGAGGATGATCCACTGTGGACCAACAACTTACAAACACAGACTTACCCTATAGTGCTGGAGTGATGGCAATCCTCGCTAAAATTTAAAGTCTTGCAAATAAAGATGTACAAATGTGCACCCAATTGTGAGTCATCTATTGGCACCTATGAGTTGGCGAGGCCACCACCATGACCACTGGATATTTTTGTCACCGACAAGCAACCATCCTACCTTGGACGGGTAACCTGTCGACACACTCACTTGCACTTGGGATCGTATGCAAACTAAGACATCGAGAATGAGCAACATATGGAAGTTCATCATTCGTTTTATCGTATATATAAATATATATATATATATAATTTTTGTTTTCTAAATAATAACAATGAATTAATATTTTCACAGCGAAAAAAGGTTCAACCCTTCTAACCAAATCATCACATGGATTCATAATTCTAATATCCCAAATACATTTCATCAAAATAACATTAACATAAAGTGTTAGTTCAGGCGTATTCTTTCTTCCAAAACAACAAAAACCCAAAATACTTATACAAAATAAGCATAAACAAACAAGTGATGACCCTATAACCTTTTATTTGGAAGGAGATTTGTCCTTGACCTCCTTCATCTTACGGTCAAAAAGGAACTTGGTAAGGCCTACTCGCTCACCCCATAGAAGGCACTTTCCTACCTTCGAGACATAAACGCGATCCATGAATAAGGACCCGTCAATTCTTAGTGACAAGCAACACCCTACACACTGGCGATCCACGGGCTCCGCCAGCATACTCTGCCGCATGTCCTCTACCAGTCACTCATACGGGGACCACCACATCAAAAGGGGGTGAAGTCACCAGACCATCAAAGATCTAGGGAGTTTCCCTGATCTTCACTGTCTCTATCGCCATCAAGTCCTGCAACTACTTCTATTGTCCTTGACAAGGAACGATGGTGGGATTAAAAAAAATGGGTGAGATTTCAAAAAATCTCAGTAAGTACATAATCATTTCAACAAAAACATCTCAAGCATATAGTTAAACGAATAACAAACAATCATGTATACATCATGTATTATGCGACTCATGACTTTACTGATACAAATGCTCATGTTCGTGTCAACTATCATTGACTTGTTTTCTTTAACTTCTTTCATGTATTTGCTTGTAAATTCATGAGATAAAAACACTTGAAACTTCTTTTCAAACTCATCATTTTCAAATGTTTTTCGTCTTTTCTTATTTTAGGCATCATTTACATGTCATATCATATCATATCTTGGGCTTGAAAGCCATTCTTTTCGTCATGACTTCTTCTTATTGGACACTTCACGTTTCCCCTAAGTACCGTGTGGTCCCCGCTAGTTACTGTATCATCCGACGACCACCCAAGTCTAAGTGAAAATGATTCGCAACTTTTCACTTTTCATCACTCGATGATTGACCACTCACTGAGCAACTACAACCTTATTCTTATAACGGTAAGGTGAAAGCCAACACCGTTCTTGGGAATCTACTAATTTTAGGTGAGATCACGCTCCAGACACCTTTTGGAGCCATACATAGTCCGCCGACTATTATTCGTCGACCTAGGGGCTTTCACTCGATTTTAATCACTCCTGAGTGAACAGAAAATTCCACTGGGGTACTACCCAGTCCCAACTTTTGGGGTTCTTATAAAACTTTAATTTTTTTTTTCTTTTGAAAATATGTTTGACTCAAAGACATGGTTTTCGTGCTTCATGTGAACTCTTAACACTTTTCTTGCAAAATGTGAGACTCGTTCAAGGCACAATGCACCATGCTTGTTCACAATTTTCTCTTCACATGATTCAAGTCTTATTTCATGTAAAAACACATCAAAAGGGTTTAACTTAAAATGGGGTGCTCGGCCTTCCCCTACCAATGTAGGGCCGAGACTCTCACAACCTTTTCCTAGGTACTTTCTTCTTCTATTCTTTTCCATGCACTTCTTTAAATCTTATTAAAATTTTCTACATGTTTTTAACATCGTGAAATGGGTATAATTGAACCCTAAGGGTCCCTAGATTAACATTTTAATCATTTTTATTCACCCAATTAGCAACTCTAATTTATACATGGAAATCGAAAACACTGAGACATTTTTCTTCCTTTATTTTCCTAACTTCAACTTTCTAAGCACTTAAGAATAAGTCCTTCCATGAAAAAATATTTTTAATCCATTAAAATCTTAATCTTAGAATCCTAGAACCCAAATTCTTTAGATATTTTCAATAAACTTTTCTATCAATTCTAACTCCTACTTTATTAATCATGCACCATTTTCTTGTGACATCTTGATCATGCTTCTAATGATAATGTTAAAAAGTGATGAAATCCACCAATAACATAATGTAAACATTTATTCTAAATATCATATTAAGCAAACATGGTTTCTTGACTAATCATCTGAAATACTCTCCAAGTAAATGAATCTAGTATCATCAATACTCAATAGATTTTATCTCCAACAAGCAAGCATTTCCTCACCAAATACTATATTGATTCATTGGTAACAACTTGTCTAAATCCACCGTCATACTATAGATCAAAGCCTAAAATAATTATTGGAAGTAAACATGCATTTCAACAAGACAAACATAGTATTTCTATCAAAGAAGTTTATCTTAGCATAAACAAGCAAGAAATTAAATACTACAACCACATTATCTTAAAAATATACTAAAAATGCTAAAGGCAAAATGAGAATATACTTACAATACTCCTAGTTGGATTAGATTAGCTCTAAAAATATATAAAATATTTCATTAGAACAAACTGTATTCATAAGGTTTTAAAGAAACGATTTTTGAATAAACAAAACATTGGTATGATGTGTGTTCTTCTCTAGGTTTCTATGCTTGTATTTGCTTAAAATGTTACTTACCTTTTCAAAGCAATTCCTCTTCAAGAATACTAGTTTCTTGCTCCTCTGAATTTAGGATACTTTGATATTTGGTGTTTAAAAGAGATGAAACAAAATGAGAGTAGAGAGGAGAGCTTGAAGCCGAGAGGTGAGAAGTGACATGGTGTGTGCATGTGTGAGCAAGAAAGAAAGGAAAGACCAAGGAAAATGGGCCATTCGGCCATAGGTATCTAGACCTCTTAGGCCACCACTCATTTCCTAATTTAAGAATTAACCATTGATAGGTCTTGAAAGACATCGTAATTAACTTATATCTCATAACCATTCCATGCCTAGATCTAGATAACACTTAGGTTTATTTTTGCATACCATTTCTAGCTATGGCCGACACCCCCCATTAGGATTTTACTTCCCATTTCTTTCATATCACTCTTCCATCTCCCATTCATCACTTCAGATGTCATTCTAAGGGATTTTAAAATCTCTATTTGGGAAAATGGGCAAGGCATGGTTCGGCTATACCATTGCCATTGCCAACCAACACCCTCCCCTCTCTCTCTTACACTGCATTCATCTCATGCATCTATCAATCACTTACTACTCTTTCTTGCACTCTTGCATCTTGTACTTCACACTCTTACACAAGTCTCTCATGTCTCATCACCTAGGTTTTGTCAAAACTATTGGAAGACTCCAAGATGAAGTCCACGGCAATGCACTACCCGAAGCCCTTCCTTGGTTCTTCTCTTCTTTTTCCTTCCTTCTCTCCAATGATGTCATTTTTTACTTGTCAATCACCTTGTCAAATCACTCTTACAAGATCTAGTTTTGATCATTTGCTTAGATTGTTGAAGATTGCATAGAAAGACACCCCGAAGGGTTCGGCACTCTCACTAGCCCACTAGCCAATCATGCCTCTCCCTCCTTTCTTCCATCCTTCCATTTGACTAAACTTAGTTTGATCCTAAGGAGAAAAAATGGATGATACTTCTTCTCCCTTACACGCCTCCCCATATGCCAATGATGAGAATATCTCATCTTGAGATTTCTCACTTCTTCCTTCAAGAAATCAACTAGTCAACTCCTCAACCATTAGCTTTTCTTCCTCACACCTATTAGTTTTAGAAGACTTACTAGAATGCTTCTAGAGTGACATGTGTCTTCAAGCATGGATTTGGTTGACTAATAGGTTACTTTTATGGGCTTAAAGGCTTAACACCATGCTTTGGGCCACTACTTTAGTCCATACTTCCCAAAACCAAATATTAAGCCCAAACCCCCATCCTTATCAACCCCATTCACCGATTTTATTATTAAAATCAATAGTTTAAATAAAATACTAAGAAACGAAAATCTCGGGTCATCACATAACCATCCTACCAAGCACACATCCTAGAGCCCATGGTTCCACATCTCACCCACCCACTGTAGGCTAAGTGAAGATACCAGCGGCCACCAACTGAATTGACAATACTTTGTTTACTTGAAAGTGGTCCTTGACAATAGAAGTTGGACCTGCCATGTGCACAGCATGCAAAGGAATGCATGCTTCCAACGAACAACACACGTGCCACACATGAGATGGTGGCATCACCACCAACTACCATTTGATATATTAAAAGTTTCTCTCTCCAATGATATGTTCCTCAACCCTAACTTGCTCGGCCACCATTTGGTTGGCCCGAGCATCCTCAGCCCTCACTTCCTCAAACAAATCTTTTTCGGCCACCGGAAGCTTTGCTCGCCTCGAACTTTCTTATACGCTTCACTCTGCCACAGTCAAACTCCTTGAGAGTTCCTTGGCCACATATAGTGAATGCCTCCACCACAGAGAAAGTTTCTTGGCCACAAACAACAATCTCACCCCTACCTCGGCTTTGGTGCATTGCTTGGCCACAGTTTTCTTGAACTTAGTGCATTGCTCGATCACAATTTGTTTGACCATAGTGCTTTACTCGATCTCGGATTGCTCACACCTTGGAGACCTTTACTTGACCACCAACTTCCTTGCATACTATGAGTTACTTGCCTACACTAAAGTGCTAGCCCACAGCATGTTATTCGCCCACGATAAGGGCTCACTTGTAGTAGGTACTCGTTCATTGCATATAACTCCCCCGTAGTACCACTAGGTTTGACTAACATTCATTGCCTATTGACCCACTAGTCCTAAACAATATAGCTCTTCGACTGTATTAAAAAAATCCCAAGAAAATTAAAGTTATGCAAATGGTGAACTATGCTCAGTGATATAGTTCAATAGTAAAAAATTAATAATAATAAGTGAAAGCAAATTTGAACCATGCAAAAATCCTTTAGTAGCCAACAATCTCATCTTGAAAAAATTGAAAACAATAACTAAATTGTTCTAGTTTTTATTTTTTCAAGATTTCTATTCAAATTTCATTTGCACTAAAAATATAATTTTTCAATGGTTTCCCCCACAAGACTTTCCAAGGCTCCATGAGAAGCCTAGTGGCTATACGTCTCGAGAATGTGCTTTTTTGGAAATCACCTGCAGGGCGTGAAACACTAGCTACAAAGCCCCTCTTGCACACCACTCTAATATCTTAATATGTCTTCATCAAACTAGACTGCTTATTATCGAAGGCTGATTACGCCCAAAAAATAATGCAGTCGTTTGCAGTATAGTTTTGGGGTGTCGATTCTACAGGGAGATGGATTGAAAATTTGAAAAATAGTAACGAAATTAACAAAAAGATTTAGAAGAGTGCGAAAAGTAAATTTTAGAGTGTGACGTAAATTAAAACTAAATGAGTAATTTGAAAAGTATAAAAATGAGACGAAAAGTAGAGCGTAGGGAATTCCTTGCGTATTTGTGGTATTCAAATTTATTTTTAATTCATTGATAACTCAATTAAGAATTCTATGTCCAAATTCTTAATCGGAAGATATAACATTAATAACCAAAATTTAAATCAAATGTAACTCTTTGAAAAATCATTCTTCACGCTTAACTCTCATAAATTGTTATCGACGTTGAGAAAATCCAATTATGACAATATACCTAAGAGGCGATATTGTAGCAGAGAATTAAATCAATATAGACAATCAATTGCTCCAAACATAATTATAGAACTAACTCACTTGATAGAAAAAGCATGACTGAATCCATAAATGAAATAGATTCTATAATTATTTGAAGACGAAAAATATCACAAATAAATTGAGAATAATAGAACAAAAGAGTTTTAATATTTAAAGACCAAATACATGAATCAAAAATAAATTACAAACACCATCACACACACAATTTCATCCCTAGCCCTCCTTGAGAATTTAGTTACACATATTGAAAATATGCAACAAAATTCTCCAATGGATAATATGGAAGAGCCAACTATTATTTTCTTCTCTCTTCTTTGGTTTTTCTTTTCTTTTCTCAAACACTCAAAATAATGGCTCTTCCAAGGCATCCAAGCACACTAAGCATGGTTTTAGAACACACACCCCTCCCTTCTATTTATAAGCATCCTTCATACAAATTGTCATGACAGAATCATCACAATTTCAACTTATTTTGTCATGTGCCATTCTTGAATCCAAGTGATTTGTGAGTTGTCATTTTAATCATTTGTTTTCCCACTATGCATGAGCTGGAGGTTGAGTGTTTCAATTTTGCTTCTCTATCCATTAGTTATCTTGTATGACTTAATATCTTGTGGTCAAATAATTTGTCATGAAGAAAATTGAGTGCACTTCATCTTGCATATAAATTGATCATTGAATTTCCAAATTGGTGTAGGAGTGTTTGCTGAAAAATATTATGATGACATTTGGATTTGATGCAAGTGGCTGAAAAATATCCAGAAATATCAAGTGCAGGTGCGTCCACTTGATGGTCTATTTTGTCTTGGATTGAGTAGATATCTCTTAAAACATAAAACATAAAAGTTATAGATATTTTTCTTGCGGTTCTATATCATCTTAAATCAGCTCAATCGAAGATTAGATGAGAGAGTTATACCCATATTACGAAAAGACATCAGAACTGTCTAAAATTCCGCAATTATCTTCATTTGCTCCTAATATCTCTATTTGTGTCCTAAATCAAAATGTAAAAATAATGAGTATATTTAGGCAGTAAATAAGAATAAAATATTAAACATTAAGAGAGAAAAATATGGCATTTTATATTCTCTTCACTATATTAAATCATGTTTATATCTATCCCAAGATAAATGACCATTTTTTAATAACATGAGTTATATCCATTATTTTCTCATTTATTTTAGCATTTAAATAGAATATTTAGAGTACATTTTTATGCACTCATCAGAGGCACTACAAATCTTCATCATTGCCAAAGTATAGTTAAGTAGGGGCCTCACCTGTGCACTTCAAGTCTCCACCACATACTAGAGAAATGGTTCAAGTTTGAAATTTCAAACTTTTGATGTTGGTTATCTATATTGACCCATTTGGTTTTTTATGGAAACCTCTCAAAGCAGTCGAGCTCTATCTACGGCCAAAACAACATAATCAAGCTCTATCTTCACAACAGTAGTGTAGCGGTGCCCTATCTCCCATAACAAGAACGCGATCAAGACTTCTTTCCCTAACAATAGCATGGTCAAGCTCTATCTCTTACAACAACAAGTTGTCTAGATTTGTCTCCTATTGTAATGGCACGATCAATCCCTACCTCCCACAATAGCAGCATGATCGAGCATCTCCTTTGGCAAAGCTGAGCCTCTTGACTTGCCACAAACAATGGGTGGTGATAGCCTATTAATTACTTGATCTTTGTGCGCAAAGCTGTCTCTTGACTTGCCGAGAACTATAGGCAATGATAATCCCTTAACTACCTATCCCTAAAGTACAAAGTCGAGTCTCTTGACTCGCTGCAAACTACCCCTGGTGATTACAATCCCTTGAATGCCTCTTGACTACTTTGACTCTCACCCACAAAGTTAAGTTCCTTGACTCATGGAGAATAATGACGATGGCAATCACTTGAAAACTTTGACCGTCTCCCACAATAGTTGAGTTTCTTGACTTGCAATGAATAATGGCCAATGAATGTTCCTTGACTGCTTCAACCCTGCCTAAAAGGCCAAGTGGCCTTGCACTTGTGCCACAATTACCGCTAGTGGAGTTTATCCTAGAACGAGCTCTCGAGTTCCCCGATTGCCTCGCACTAGTTACATTCACGAACAAGTCAACGGACTTCATGACAATTTAGGGAAGGTTAAAAACAATTGAAATCTAACATCAATACCAACAAAAAATCGTTGCAAGGAGCAAAACAAATATATTACTACAAACATATAGTAAAAACCAATTGTGGAAATAACACTTTTCACTAACAATAACAATTTTATAGAACTAATTAGGCAAAAGTTCATACAAACAAACTCAAAACCAAGCTATGTGCTCGCAACAAGCATGACGAGTACATCTCCAGCCTACCTCTCCAAGCTAAATTTTGTGCTCACAACAAGCGTGGTTGAGCTAATCTCCTTCCTATCTCTCCAAGTCATACTTCACACTTGCAACTAGCATGATTAAGCACATGTCCAACATAACTCTCCAAGCCGACCTTCATGTTTGCACCTCTCCAAGTTGAGCTTTGTGCTCGGGAAGCTTCATTGCTTTGCACGCACATATAGAAAACCAGGGACCAGTTCCCAAAGTTTTTTTTTTCTACAGTTTTCTATATAGTATCTCTATCCCAAGTTGACTTGAATATTCTCAAAACCTTCTTGTTGAAGAAATTTACATTAAGAAAAGCGAACAACTTTTGAGGGTAACAATACCAAGAGAAAAGTGAACAAAATAGAGGAAGATGACAAGACAAAAGGAAAAGCATAGTGTTAGAGAAATAGAAAGAATTGATAGAAAAAAAAAAAAAGGAAAAGTTTATTTATAAGTGTTGCTCTAATATTACCACGTAGCACACTCCATCATCACCAAGCGAATTTCGGAGGAATAACAACGTCGAAAAATCTATAGAACAACCACACTAGATCTAAGATATTCTCGACAAGGTAATATTGCTTTCGCTAAATGTTTTGATCTAGTTTTTCTAACATAAGTAGCCCAATGGTTGTTCCCAATTTGTTTTTTGACGAGTATGTTTTATTTTAGTTACAAAAAAAATATTTTCATGCACAATGTTTTGTAACTTGGCTTTCAAGATTGGCCATTATGGTGGTAGCGCCGTTATGTAATAGCAGCAACCAACCACTCAAATTAACACTGGTCTATGCACCTGGAGTTCAAATCTAGATGATATGTCATGTGATCTAGCCTACGGGAGGTAGTGGCGCACTTAAATAGGTGTTGTGTCGTGTTAATTGTTTCGGTGGTGCACCACTAGCATTACTTCATGACGAGCAACAGCGAGCAGTGCAGCTTGGGAACACCCTTGACTGTTGCACCGCCTAGGCAGTTGCATGCACCAGATGGGTCGTTGCCCATGGCGCAGTCTACCATGCTAGGGCAACAAGTGAGTTCCTCCAAGGCTAAGAAAGTCCATTGATGTCAGCAGTGACACTAAGATTTGCAGCCTGCAATGTCAGTATCTTGAGGCACAAATGTGCACCTTAATGAGGTGTAGCCATTGTTGCTTGCAGAGATGCACACTTGCAAGTGCCAAAAGCTATTGCGCCTAGAGCCGACACATGGATGGTGTGGCAGCTTGTCTCTACAGAATGCAGTGCAACAGCCACTACGCAGCTGACTAGTGAAGCAAGATCTACAGAGGGCAAAGCTACACATGTGGCCAATGCAACAAGCTCAATCGCGCAGTGGCCATTGATGTTGCTCTCTAGTGGCCATTGATGTTGCTCTGTTGTACCCATGCAAGGTGAAAATCTTCCACAAGGTAGCGATGCTCATCGGCTTGGTGCAACAGGCTTCGATGAACGTGAAGCCAAATACATGGGCTTGTTCTATAGAACTATCGTGAAGTAGCTTACACCGAAAAAAAAATGGCCTGTTGCCACAAGGGGCAACATTGTCTGGTGGTGTGGTGCAGCACTAGAAGGCATTGCACACATCAACAGGTGCCATTAACAGGTGCCGCGTTGCACACAGTGGAGTAGGGTGACGCTGCCATGGCTTGGAACCTCTACCAAGACTTTCAGAGTCTCGGTTAATGGCCACCTACTGCAATTGGTGGTGGTTACAAACTGTGTATTTACGTTTTTTTTTTCTTCTATTATGTTGGATTAAAACCATTAGCTTAAGGAGGAAGATAAAACAGTTCAATATTTTGTGTTTCATGCATATGGGATGTGAGTTGAAAATAGGCCTGGGCTTGTTTTAATTAGGTCTTTCTTATGTTTTAACACTTAAGCCCAGCCCATATATTTTATAAATCAAACTATTATTAAAAAAGATGGAGGGCATTGCTTTGATTGGCAAGAGGCAATCCGGATTTTTTTTTAGTTGGAACATTTTTCGTTTGCATGAATTGAGTCATTTGGCTTGGGGCCCAGTGTGCTGGGATCTCATCCCAATCCATCAAATTCATCCAAGTTCAATTTTTTTACTAAAAAAAAAGGGTTTTGTGGTGTTTTGAATCCAAAACCTCACTGAAAAAGACACTTGATCAGCCTAAGCTTTCTCGGCCACCACTTCCAGCCAAAGCTTTCTCAACCGCCACAAGCTTTGCTCAGCCTTGGTCCATTGCTTGCCCATAGTTTGCTTGGCCTTGGTGCATTATTTGGTCACATTTTCGTCAGTCATGGTTCATTACTCAGCCACAATTTGTTCAACACGATGCTTTGCTTGGTCTCGGATTGCTCACATCTTGGAGACCTTTGCTTGACCACCACCTTCCTTGGCCACTGCAAGTTATTTGCCGCTACAAGGAAAGTACTAATTTGTGACCAGTTATTTCCTATCAAATTGATTATTTCCTGTCAAAATGAGTCTATTTTAATCATAAATAATCATTATCGCTGCAAATAACACAAATCTGTGTCTTGTAGTGTGCCCATTGCATGTTACTCGCACGCGTAAGAACTCACCCGCAGTAGGTACTCGTCCACGGTAAGTATTCATCCATAGTAAGGAACTCCCCCATAGTACCACCATATTTGATCGAAATTCATTACCCATGGACCCACTGGTCCTACCTAAACAATAAAACTCTTTGGCCGCATTCAACA
The DNA here is from genome assembly GCA_036898215.1 of Platycarya strobilacea. Classification (NCBI taxonomy): domain Eukaryota; kingdom Viridiplantae; phylum Streptophyta; class Magnoliopsida; order Fagales; family Juglandaceae; genus Platycarya; species Platycarya strobilacea. Next base: position 22,205,736 of record CM072549.1, on the reverse strand, counting down.
AAACACCAAGGAAATTAAAACTTTGTTAATAGTGAATTGCACTCAGTGATACAATTCAAGAGTAAACACTATTGTGTACAATTTCTTTTGGACGAGGAGATTGGTATATTAAGATTATGAAAGAGTTGTGAGATTTGAATGTGACAAAATACATTTTTAAAGACATTCATTTTGAATGCATGTCGAATCCTCATATGTATGTTAAATCTTTGTTTTGTGCGGAAGATAAGAATAAAAACAAATTTCACAAAAACCCAAAAAAGAAAATAATACTTTATAAAAAAGAAAAAAAAAATCTACCAGTCCTTTTGATCTCCATTGCATATGATTATAATGAGGTGATTACTCAATCAATCTTCACATATGTGAAAAAAATAAATCAAAGGTGATAAAATTATAACATTTCCTGTAGTAAGATCAAAATAATATGTGAATGAAATTGTGATGGAAAAAAAATGTAGTGCCTAACTATTTATTACAGTACAAGACAAGGTATGGGCTCAAAGGGACATGAAGTGACAGGTGGGTGTTGGGGTTTTTAGGTAGCATGGGATAAGGAATACAAAGTAGGGAAGTAGTGGAAAAGAAAGAAAAGGTTGCGTGCCAAACGGAAAAGTAATTAATACATGCAAAAAGAAAATCACATCATAGCAAACCAAGAGCCTATAAAAAGGCCTCAACCAAAGGATGCCAAGACTCTCTCTCATTCCTCTCCTTCTCCTTCAATTTCTTCTACTTCTTGGGAAGCACTCGGAGTCTCCAACCAATGGAATTCTCTTCATAGATGTTTATACTTTCTTGTATAGTGAGATATGAGAAACTGTAAAATGTTTATTATAGTGGATTCTCCTTCCAAAATACCCGTGGACATACGCATTATATCGAACCACGTAATATTGTTGTATTCATTTATGTTTATTTCATTTGTTAAGCATGTATGTGTTGTCATTGTACAGCTGCATGGAAACATTGTCGGGGGCACCAAACGACAGGTGAGGTCTCGTACATTACAGCACTACAACTCAGATGGAACTTACTCAACGACTCGAAAACTCCCTCCTCAGCCACTTGTGCCACCACACGAAGCTAACTCATGAGCCCAGGACACAACCTCCTTGGTTTGGTGTCACTCGAGACCATCTCTCGGTTGCCTCACCCACTCGAGACTCACTCCCAAGACTAGGACCATGCACAGGACTACACTCATGGCGCAGACCATTTCCACACATGGGCGGATTGAGCACAGTATGCATGGGCTTGACATGCGTGGACTAGGTTCACTCCTATCCAGGAAATGCTCGGGCTCGGCAATGGCAACTACACAAACACAAGCATACAACTCGGCAAAGTAATGGGCTCGGACTAGTGAAAAACGCAAGGACTCGGGAAAAAAAAGGGGACTGGGACCATTCACTGATTAGGACTCCATTTACGGGACCTCATGGGCTCGATATGCATCCCTTGCATGCCGCATTAGAATTCAGACCTTCCTACACATGCACAACTCGGTAACATGCGTCCGAGCTCTACCTCTAAGTAGAACCTGAAACTTAGTAACTTCCGAACAACTCACCACATACTGCAACTCACACGCTCAGAAAGGTCGGCCTCCCAAGATTGGCCACTTACTACACAAACCCAGATAATCGGTAACATGAGTTTGAGCTCTACCTCCATGCAGGGCCCTGAACTCAGTAACTTTCGAATAGCTCACCACATAATGCAGCTCACATGCTCGGGAAGGCTAGCCTCTCAAGGTTGGCCACTTACTACATAGACCCAGATAACCTCCATGGCTCGAGAATCCCTTCACGGGACACACCCGCATGCATAGGCACAGCACTAAAAGTTGGGCTCGAATCCAACCATTCAACTTGGTCACATGCACGGTTCAACACGCGAGGTTCAAGGTTTCTGCATTACCACTTAGACCCAACCATTCAGCTCAACTAGTGACAAACACATGGGTTTGGTACCTCGCTCTCAATTGACTCAGCAAAGATAATAGAACCGGACTTGGCACAGACGTGCAAAGATCACTTGGAAAACAACAAGCTTGGCTCAAACAAAAAACTTGTGGACTTGGACTCAGACAAAAACTCTCTGATTTATTTTTCTCACAATGGGAATGCATTTTCTACTAATGAAGTTATTCTTTGTAGCGTGGGATGCCAGCTGCACAGCCCTTTGCCCTGAAAAAGTGACATAGGGCAGACAAAATGACTCCATCGACACCTCTCGCTGGGTGACAGTTGGGTATTAGTCTCGAGCCCTCAACTCACCCTCGCGATGACACCTCCCACAGGGTGACGATCGGGCACCAATTTCAAGTCCTCAACTCACCATTGCAATGACACTTCCCACAGTTTGACGACTCGACACTAGACTCGTGCCCTCAACTCACCCTTGTGATGACACTTCTTGCAGGGTTACGGTTGGACACCAGTCCTGAGGCCTCAATTCACCCTCATGATGACCCCTTTTACAGGGTGACGGTCGGGCACCAGTCCCGAGTTCTCAATTCACCACTATGATGACCACTCTTGTGAGATCAAGGTCAGGCACCAACCCCAAGCTTTGTAATCCCTCATGATAAGAAGAAAAAATAAAGATATCAAACAACCGTACATGGTCGAGTCCATCTCCTACCATCATTGAGTTCCGCGTTTCTACGTTCGTGGGCGAGTCCATCTCCCACAATCATTAAAATCTACGCTTTCACATTTGCGGTCGACTCTAGGGTTGTAATTGATCCAAGCAGAGTCAAACTTTTGAGTTATCGAGTCGAGCTACACTCAAATAACTCGAGATTGAGCTCGAGTTGAGAGCTTGCCGAGTCAAGTCGAGTTCGAGCAGATCAAACATGGTCTTAAGCCGGGTCGAGTTATTTATTGATCTTGGTTTTTACTCTTTAATGAGCTTGAATCAAGCTAAGCTAAGTTGAGTTATTACTCAAATTTTGCTTAAACTCATGTATATTTTGAATGAATTGAAAAATTAAAAATACAAAATTATAAAATAAAATATTATATTTAATAAAAATATAATTAATATATAAACCTTATATTGAACTATAAAGTTATAACATATTTATAAATACATTTTTTAAATGGTTACTCATTGTAGTATATAATGAAACCATCAAGTCTTATATACTAACTATTACATATTATATATATATATACTATAATTAGTTACTTAAGTACTTAATTAAATAACATATCATTATGAATTATTTTCAATATATAGGTATAAATGACTAGGCAGAAGTAAGTAGGTTACATATTACATATTTAATTTTTAAGATAACTATGCTTATGTTATTAAATTTAATATGTATAGAAACATATGTGTGTGTGTTAGAATACTAATATATAGAAGAAAATTATATATATTCATAATTTATGGATGAGTTCTAATTGAGTTGAGCTAACGAGCCAAGTCGAGTATGAACGAGCGAGGTTTAAAGAGTCCCAACCGAGTCGAGTCGAGTTTAATCGAATATGTGTCATTTACTAATCGAACATGTTTCTACTTTCATGATCGAGCTTTTCTTATCATGAGTAGAGTTTGATTCGAGTTTAGCCGAGTGAGTATTGGGTGAGCAATCAAGTAGACTGGTTCATTTACAATTCTAGTTGACTCTATCTCTCGCTACCATTGAACTCCGCGCTCCCACGTTCGCGGTCGAGTCGATCTTCTGCTACCATTGAGCTTCTGCCACCATTAAGCTCCGCACTTCTACATTTGCGGTCGATTCCATCTCCTGCCACCATTGAGCTCTACGCTCCCACGTTTGCAGTTTAATTCATCTACTGCCACCATTGAGCTTCGTGTTCTCATGTATGCAGTCGATTATATCTCCTACCACACTTGAGCTCTACGCTCTGACATTCGCGGTTGAGTCTATCTCCTACCACCCTTGAGCTCTGCACTCCCACGTTCATGGTCGAATTCATCTTCCACCACGCTTGAGCTCTGTGCTATGCTCAATCGGAAGCTCTTGAATACCAGTTTTTATTGCATATTTTAATTGAATATTCTCAAGGTCCATAAGTAAGACAAGTGGCCCTTAAGAATTGCCGGATACTATGATAAGAAAAATATGTAGGGCCCAACTATTTATCACACTATAAGACATGGTATGGGCTCAAAGGGACATAAAGTAACAGGTGGGTATTGGGGTTGTCAGGCAACATGGGATAGGGAATAAAAAGCATGGAAGTAGTGGAAAGGAAGGAAAAGGAAGTGCGCTAAATCAGAAAGTAAATGACGCGCGCAAAAAGAAAATCATATTACGACAAACCAAGAGCCTATAAAAGGCCATTAACCAGAGGACGCCTCTCTCTCCTTCTTTTCCTTCAATTTTTTCTCTTTCTTGGGAAGCACTCGAAGTCTCCAACCAATAGAATTTTCTTCATAATAGACGTAGGCATTATGTCGAATCACGTAAATCTTGTGTCCATTTCAATTTATTTCATCTGCTATATATGTACGTGTCATCACCGTACAGCTACAATGAAGCCCAAATCACTGAAACATTATCGGAGATTTCAAACGACACTAAATGAAGCCCAAATCACCTCAGTGGCTGAGAATAATTCTTTTTCTTCCTCCGGCTTGTTGACCAATTTTTATAACATCAACAAAAATATAAAACACTTCTGAAAAAAAAAAAACTTTGTTTAAAACAACAAAAATGCCCAAAGCATTCTTATTAGATTAGGCATTTACATTTGTAAAATTTGTTTAATCTTATATCATTTTACAATTAGCTATTCTATTCAAAAATTATTCCCACGTTAGATTATCTATCTTTTAGTCAAAATGATAATAAAATATTATCGATTTAATAATATATATTTCTTAATCGCATTATATTCTTGTAAAACAGAGAAATATTAAAAAGATAAATATCAATCATGAACGGCTATATATTTTTTTTAATTGTATTATATTCTTTTAATCACAATTGGTTATATATATATATTTTTAATTGCATTATATTCTTTTAATTGCACTATCACAAATTAAATTACTCTTAACTTTTAATTACAAAGACAGTGAGAGAGAGGGAGAATTGGAGAGAGGAATCATTTTTTAATATTTTTTACTTAGCTATAGCGGTAGACAAAATTGGCAATAGAAGTTGTTTTTATTGTAGCTAAAAGGCATCTCTTTTGTAAATGCATAATCCAATATAAGAAATTATTGAGTTTTATTATGCAAACGCTTAAACGAATTTGTAAATGTCTATTCCAATGAGAGTGTTCTTGGGTCGGGCATTGGCATTTGTATATGTATATGCAAACTTATATTTGCATAATAAAAATATAAAATTCTTCATATTAGAGTATGTATATGCAAATATTTGTATAGTTATAAATAGTAATTCTTCAAATTTGAAGAGCCATTATCCACTCTTCAAATATTATTTTATTATTTTTTTCTCTCTCCTACTCATTAAAATTAATTTTTGTAAAATTTATAATAAAATGATTTTGATATATGAAATTTGTATTAAGTTGATGATATAAAATAGGTATTAATTTTAAAATATATAAAAAAAATTAATTTAAAAAAAATTAAAAAATAATAATATTTTATTATAATTTCGTACCAATAATGCATAAGTCAACGTGAGAGTTTTACTTAAATAGCAAAATAAATCTGTAAAAGAGATAATTTTATATATGCATATGCATAAATCAATAACAATGCTAATTTGGTCCAGTTTGTTTTTGTTTTCTATCTAATGTAAAAACAACGGACGTCAAGACGAATTAGTCATATATTTGAAGCTATTCGATATATATATATATATATATATATATACATCGGTTATCATCAGTCAAGTTTGAAATCAAACAATTGAAGCCGCAAAAGGTTTTGGTAATGTGAATGGGAAGTGTTGTAGGGAATGAATTAAAAAGTTCCTTTTCTTTTAAGGATAAAGAATTAAAAAGGTTTACCGAGACCAATAGATCAAATTTTTTTATCACAGAACAAAAAAAAGGAAAAAAGAATAAAAAAAGAATAAAGAATATTTATTTAATTTTAAAATAGTAATCCATTAAAAATATATTTTTAAGAAAAAAAATGAGAAAAAAATTAAAAAATGAATAAAATATTATTATAAATTGATTTGAAATTTAAAAAAAAAAATATATTTAAAATATAAAAAGTTGAGTTTTTTTTATATTATATAAAAATTTAAAAATAATAAATTTAAAAAAATTTATAATTTAAAACAAACTATTCCTTATCTGCAAGAAAGTCCTCCGCAGCATTCTATTCAAACAAACACGTGGGAAACTGGGCCTTTTTCTTGGATTTGCCTTCGTTAATGTCGTTTTGTAAAGACTCGACACAAACACTGCACACCTGCGGATAGTTGGCACGTGTCGACAAGATCCGGTTTGGTTTTCTAATAATGGAAGCGGAGAATAGTCTACGGTCCAAGTCAAAACATGACCAAGATGGTCGTCCGTCAAAGTTTATGACGTGTCATCATATTCCCCGTAGGATGTACCATGTGATCAAACCAAGGAATGGTTTGATAGATATCAAGATCAAAAAGAGAAACCACAGCAATAGAGTTAAAAATATAATAATGTTCAATAGAAATTGGTTTCGGCTTAAAAGGAAACTCTGTTCTTGACTAATAATATCATATATATTTTTTTAATGGAGCTTAATATCAAGTCTTAAGTGAACATGCATCCTTCTTCTCTGTTTTTTTCCGTCCTTTTAGTATTAAACATGATTATTTGAATTCACAGTCTACGATTACCTACGCTTTTTGTTTGTTTTTCATTTTGTCTGATCAGCCAAAGCACTTGGATTTCTTTCAGTTCAAAGAACATGTCACGGTTTAGTTAAATTAGAGTAAATGTCTCACTTTTGTGGTTATTTTGTTGACAAGCAATTAGTTTATATAAAATTCATGCTTTTGTTCACAAAGTTCTTTGAAAATTAATACTAGCTAACATGATTAATTAGTACTGTTATATTTTTATAATAATTGAGACCAAAAAATAATAATGGGCGACGTCGACGTGACATACTGTTTCTTAATTAACAAAATTGAAATATTATTATAAAATAATTATTTATTTATGATCAGATATTTTTTATTAAAATAATTATTTATATTAAAATAAGTCTATTTTAATCATAAATAATTATTATAATCTTAAATAATATATTATAAATACTTATTTTTCTTATAATATATTAATTTCTAATAGTTTGTGATACAGATTGTAAATTTTGATCATTTAAAATTAAAGATGTATTTTGTTTTAAGCATGAGTGAAAGGCCGAAGGCCAATAGAGATAATAAATTAATAATAATTTTGCCTTGTCCGGATGCTAACTTTTTCGCTAAAGTTAGAGATGGGTTTGGTCGTCCGAACAAGCCGAATTGATTTTATTAAAATTTATTATCAAAAATTAATAAAAACATATGAATTTTTATACACTTTAAATTTTTTTTATCATATTTAATCAAGAATAAAATTTAAAAAAAAAAAGAAATAGAAAGAATAACATAAAATATTTTTTGCTTAATTTTTAAATAATAACTAATCAAATTTCATCATCAAATTAATTTGATGAGTTATTATTCAAAAATAAAGTAAAAAATATTTTATATTATTTTTTTTTTACTTCTATTCCTTATTTTTTATCAAACATAATAATTTTTTTTTATGTATATATAAATTTATATTTTTTTTTATCAATTTATAATAATAAATTTTAATAAAACCAATATCAATACTCTTATTCTTAAATATACAAATAACTACAGTATTAAAACCCAATCTATTTTCATACCCACAGCTCAAAAACTTGCTTAAATAAATTTATACGATTCTCTTTTATCACTTAATAAAAGAAAAAGACAAAAAGTGTAGGCTGACAACTCGTGATTTGGTTGTGCTGAGGGTCGATTTTTTTTTTCAATAATTAAATAAATGTTTTAAAATTATTTATTGCTTTTCAAATCTTAAAAGGTTTACACATCCAAACATAATTTTGTAATCCACCTCACCATTTTTTTAAAACATTATTTAGTAATTATTTTAATAATTTTTGAAAAATAATATTTATAATCATAAAATACATAAATATTATACAATCATTTTAACAAATAATAAGTACATACAGATTTCATTTTAAAAAACTAACTTTTTATTAATAAATCTCACTTATTTTCAAAATATTTGTATGGTATTTGCGTGATTTACAATTATATATAAAATTATTGATAATTTTTACTTTTAAAAATTTTGTCACTCTTCACGAATCATCTTACACTATTTACATGGGATTAAAAAAATAATTATTTAAAATTATAATATAATATATATTATGATAATCATCTTACACTATTATGATAAATTATAATAATCATCTTACACTATTATGATAATTTTATAATATAAGATATAGTTTTATTTAAAATGATTACTATTATTTTAAATAAAACTATAAGATAATTATTAACTAATTGGAAGTTTATCATTTGTGGTATATGAAAGAGCATTTTTGCTAATTATTTGTTAAAGCATTTATATATTTAGGCCTGTTCATTCGGATTGGATTTTGTCTAACCAAGTTCTAATGTTTTTTTTTTTTGTTTCTCAATAATTTTAACATATTCACTTAAAAGATTTAAGAAAATCTCAGATTCTCAAATCCGAAATCTGGATGAACAAACCTACATATATTGGCAAGCTTTTGTACAAAAGTACGTGATCAAGTGCACCTGTATTTCCATATTACTTCGTCTACTACAGTACTTTTTTCTCTATTTTTTATCTTTCTCTTGACTCAAATGATTTCCAGCTATCATTTCCAATATTCCATCTCCCTTCATGAGTGGAGGAGGGTTGGAACTTAGGCTCCAACCACCTTCTCTCATAGTTTCTTTTAGGTTTTTCTTTCTTGTTCCTACATTTCTTAGTTTTTCCACTGAAATTTGGTCGGCCTTAGCCGATCTACTGAAATCCGGCATCCACCAATCACCACACGCGATCTCAAAAGCTTATTTGGTCATTGATCTACACGCTCACGAAGGGGAGACGGGAATCCGCTTGGAGCGTTGGTCATACATGTGGCTTAAGTCATGCATGTCAATCCCACGTAGTAGCGTTCCAGAGACATTTTTGAAGGCATGCGCAGTGCTGCTAGATTCGGAGGGTTTCAATCCTTTGGATCTGGTCGACGACTCACGGACTTAGGCAGCACATGTGCTACACGCGCACCTCCACCTCTATGGGCCCATTGCCGACAACTTGGCTCAAGTTTTGGCTGCTTCCTTATGTTCCAATTTTCCATAATCAAGAATCAAGTGAAAATGAAAGTAGAAGTTCCTCACAATTAGCTTAGACTAATATGTTGTAGTACACTCTATACTTAAAACTTTCAGTTGCAGGCTAAAATCACTACCATAGGCTCTCTCCCTTTATTAGGAATTGAGTAAAGCCATTCATTTGGTTCCGATCTGCCTATCCTTTTGGAAGCTATTCATTTGACTTCATTTTTTATGCTGCATTGTATATTAATTTTTTAAAAAGATTGTAGGAGATTCCATCTCACTTAAACATTTTTTTTTTTGAAAAGAAACTTGTATTTTATTGCATAGAACTCAATCATTACAAGGTAGATTACACTGTTTGTCCAGATCCACTTAATAATGAAATTCATTAGGTACTTCTTCCATCAAATAAACACCCTCTTGTAACTCTATAGCTTTCTTAGCTAGCTTATGTGCCAACCTATTTCCTTTTCTCAATATGGTCTGTACAAACCAGTTAGATCTATTAGCTAGCACTTCTTTTATGTCTGTTACTCTGTTATCTATCCAGCCATGATGATCGGTATTACTCATGATTGCTCTTGCGATTACTTGAGAGGCTCCTTCAAAAATTGCATCTTGGACATATAAATCCTCTGCTATCTGCATTGCTTGCCATAGTGCCATTATTTCTGCCACATCTATGTCTCCCAAGAACCGCTTATTTAAGCTGCAGGAGAACATTGCTTCACCTTTAGAATTTCGAGCAACTATCCCTATACCCAGCTTCTGATCTGTTGTGTTCATCAAGGCATCATAGTTTATATTTATTCTGTTATCTGGAGGTTGTGTCCAATGTACTCTTTGTCTAATAGACCTCCTGCTTCCTCCTTGTTCTTGTTGCTTGGCTTGTGCTTCCTTATGTATATCCATCATCTGCTCTGCTTGTTTTCGTACTATGTCGGGATTATCAAATTTGTTTTGGAAAACTAATTTATTTCTTCTATTCAAGAATTTTGGCAAAAATAACAGCAGTTCTCTCCAGCGTGTCTTGAATTAAGTTTGGCATAATTTAATAGTTTATCTAATATATTTAAATTGCTCCAAAAAAAAAGTGCACCTGTACTTCTCATTTGATGTAAATTTTATGATTTAAGTTTCGTTTAAATTTATAAATGAGATGAATTAAAATATATTTAATTTATTTTTAAATATTATTATTATTTTAAAATTTAAAAAAAATTAAATTGAGATTTAAAAAATGTTTATTGAGATTTAAAAAATATGTATAGGATTTTATATTTTATATAAAAAAAATTAAAAAAATTAAAATAAAATAAAATTAAAATGAGATGAATTAAGAATATAAATCTAACCTTATTGTACTTTCTTAGAAGAAAAAACAAGACACACAACTTAAGCAAAGCAACGAGAAAAATGTAATGAAAAGACAAGATCGGACATCCATTTAATTTGGGAGTGTGTTCGTTATGTGCGTAAAATTACGTGTTTCAATTGTATGGACACGACAGGTGAGAATAGTCGGATCGTCCAAGAGGAGCCACTTTCTTCCCATGAGTTTTTTCTTTTTTTTTTCCCCAGGATATTAATATTATATTTAAATTATAAAAATATTTCACCGTATCTATGATAATTTTTTAAAAATTCTTAAATAAAATATAATAATCAAATCTTTTTTAATTTTAATATAAAAATAATATTTTATTAATATAAAAGCAAGACTTTATTTTATTTTATCTTATTATCCAAAATACATTTAAGAACATTTTCATTAAATTGACTAAAAATAAGATCAATAAGATTTTGAATAACTAATCTTATTTTTATGACACATTGAATTGTTCAAAAATTAAATATTTTAACCAAAATAAATAATAAAATAAAAAATAATATCAAATATAGTAAGTCTTAAAATTGGTTAAATTTTTATTTTTTTCTTTCTCTTTTTTACTTTACTCTCTCCACTTGTTATTATTAAGTTAGTAAAAAAAATTAGTTAGATAAAAAATAAGTAAAAATTATTATTTTTTAAATATCGACTACTAATTTAATTTAAATATAATATAATTAGTAATTATTTTTTAAAATTAGTAATTTAATTAAAATATGATTTTTAATTAACATATAATAGATTAAAAATCAAATATGATAAAATTAATTAATTTGATAATTGTAAATAATTAAAAAAATAATAAGTATTAATTATTATGTATCTTTATAAATAAATAATTTATGTGAATAATTAAAATAAAAAATTAGTTATATTATTTTATTCATATAATTTTAAGAAATAATTATTTTAATATAGAACTTATATAAATAAAATAATTAAAAATCAAAATCAAAATTATATTATAACAATAATCAATTCAATAAAAATGTTTTAAGAAGGCTGTGACTGTGACGTACAGAGAGTGACTCACCTTCCCTGAAGGCACCTAAATAGAAAAAAATAAAAAATAAAAAACAGAAAACCGAAAGAGTGCGCGTAATGTGTGCCTATGTGTGCGTGGGACATTGACTTTTTGGGCGCTTATCCAAAAGCAAATATCTGCACTTATTGTCCACAACCAATGTATCCGTGAGTGGTTGGAAAACATGGCCTTTTCGTGTTCCTCGCCTCGCCTGTCCATTCCTCCCATTATTTTCGTTTCTTTCCATTTTTAAAATATATAAAGAAATCAAATGTAATAATTTTTACTAAATTTTCAACAAAATAGTATTACTTTCTTGGATTTAAATCCATTTAAAATCAAAGGAAATTCAGATAAATTAAAAATTGATAATATATACATCAACTTGAATTAGGGGCAAAACCAGAATCTGACAGCCACTTTTTATAAAAAAAAAAAAAAAGATTAGATCAGTCTCCCAATACTGAACATCAGCCCTTCTTACTACACAGACTTACAGAGTTACAATCACTTTCCTTTTAGTTGAATTTATCAACTGTCATGTTGAACTGTAAGTTTAAAATCAATGGTCCTTGCTTATATTTAGAGAGTAGTTTGTAGACCTTCAGTTCAAAATCAATGGTCTATGCGACACCATGATAGTGACTGACCGTGTATACATGAGCAGCCCCTGCTTGCGTGTTGTGCCATTGGGTATGTGCTTTAGGATCCTTGAAGTAAACGCACAAATCTTGTTCATCATCAGGTCAACTACTTTCGTTCTCGGATATTAATATCTTATATTTCAAGTAGCAAATGTGTTTATAAGATTTTGCATCAGCGCCTATATTGCTTGGCACTTATTATTATTACGATTTTTAAGCACTTGTCGTTCCTGAGAGTATTTCATCATTGATTCATTGGATAATTCATAATTGCAAACCTGTAAAAACTACTTTTATTTGGGAGAAGATGAATCAATTATTACTATTGTAGCCATTTCTTTCCTTCTAAAATCAAATCAAATTGCAAAACTCAAATATTGACAACTAAGACAAAAAGATCAGAAAGACCAGCGCTTGGGGAAATTCAAACCCATGTCTGTACCATTCAAAATGTAGTAGACAACTATATTTACGTTCATGAAATCAGTTACAAACAATAACTTTTTTCAAAGTAAGCATCAAAATTTGGATGCTCTCCCTTATTTTCTTATATACCTCTAAATATGCTCCCCTTAGCCGTGTTCATTTTTGATTTATTTTTTGTTGACTACGAGTTTGATTTTTATGCATGGTGTTTATTTATAAACAACCTGCTATATACTGGGGAGATGGCTGCATGAACATACCATCCAACAAACATCATCGGGAGTTAAGTTCCTAGTAGGGACTGTTCTACTAAACATATATATATATATGCCCCAATTTCTTGGTCATCTTCCATGACCCTAAAAAAATATTAAACAACTATCATAAATGATAAAGGATGAATTTTATAAAATGAAATATTTTTATTGAGCTTAATTTGAAAAAATAATTATAAGTTAATATTTGTTTTTTCTTTTTGTAATGGACACACATATCATGCATTTTGTCGATCCGCACTCGCCCCCTCAAATACCAAATCCTGATTTCGTCCCTGGCCTAAATCCCTTAAATATGATACAAAATGCATCTTGTAATTAAGAATTGAAGTATAATACCATACTGGCACAAAAATATACAAACTTCAACACCTAGGTTGTTCTTTAACATCCATTTACCCCTTTGTTCCTTTTGTTTTGTTTTCTTTCTTTCTTTCCTTTTCTTGTTTTCCCGACCATTATGTAGGGGTTTGGTTTTTATGGTGGCTTACGGGTTTTGGAGGCTGGGAAGGCTGGTTCGTGAGTTTTGGAGTTCCCATGGCCCCCACATGCGATGCCGCTACTTTAACAGTTTGCCGATCTAGCCGTCGCCAGAAGATTTTGTGGATCGGTGAGATGTGTGCTCCTCACGCGCGGGGACCGAAGGAGAGTTTTTTTTTTGTTCTCGTTTTGGTGGATCAACCTGGCCGTCGGTGGTGCCGTTCAGATCCGAGACAGTAGAGCTCCTAGATCGTGTGGCGACCAACTCCTAGAGTGACGTATGGGTTCCATGCGCCACCATAGACAGCCTTATTGTTGTTGCTGTTTTTTCTATTTTTGTAGTCTAGTTTGATTGGTTGTTGTGAACACTGTTTGTGTAGGAAAAATTATATTGAATAAATAGTATCCTGAACCTAGGTCCGTGGAATTTAAGTACTATCCTCATTTAGAGGATGAGATTTGTGTATGCTGCCTTTTGGCAGTCTTATAGTCTCACGGACTTTGGTTTGTTGAGAATTAGAAATCGTTCTTCAGTATGCTTTTAGTTGACTTGTAAACTGAGTTCACTCAATCTATAAGAGACATTGTAAGCTTTAGTTTCTTGGATTAATGAAGTTAATCCTTTTTCTTCAAAAAATAAAAAAATAAAAAAATAACATTCATTTACAAGTTCCATCCCTCATATTAGTACAACAAATTTATCTTATCCACACGTCTTATAAATCCTAATTAATAGGGATTAGGAACCATAACATGAATAGAGTTTGGCTCATTATGCTCAATCACATTTGCTTAAAGAGCACACTCAAGAATTATGGCAATAGTCTCCTCTCTGGGAAGAGCAAAGAGATGGTGAAAAAAGTTCTTCTTTAGTATTATAGTTGTAGAAGGAATTGAAGAGAAGTGGCGTCTGTTAATACTCATAGAAGAAGAGGGTGCATCAATAGAACTTGAGGGCGAATCAATGGCTGAGGTATAACAAAAAGGAGAAAGTTTCTAGCAAAATAAACTCAAAGTCATTCTATCTACTGTTATCTCTCCCTTGGAAAGTGCTTTTGTCTCAAGAAAACAAAATATAATATTTTTGTTGCTTATGAGCTAATACATTTTCTTCAATAGAAGAAAATTGGTAAACCTAGTTATATGTCCTTTTAGCTAGATATGAGCAAGACATGATAGAGTGGCATAGAGTTTTCTTGAACAAGTAATGAAAATTTAGGGTTTTGACGAAAGGTGGCTGCAGTTGATTATGTTGTGTATATGACTATCTTTTTCTCTATTCTTGTTAATGGTAAACCATAAGGCCCAATGATTTCATCCAAAGAGTTGAGACAAGATATCCTCTATCATCTTATCTATTTTTACTATGCATTGAAGGTCTTATGTCTATTTTACAAAGGGCTGTACTGATAAATCAGTGGTGGGTATAAGAATCTGTAGAGGGGTTCCAAAAATAAATCATGTTTGGTTTGTTGATGACAGTATTTTGTTTTGCAAGGCAAGTGTTGAGGAAAATTAGAGGATTCAATAGTTATTGGATATTTATAAAAAAAAACATATGGTCAAAAGGTTAATTGGAAGAAAATGCCAATGGGTTTCTATAGAAATATTGATACTAGGCTATAGGAGGAATAAATGAGATTAGGGGTGTGCAAGTATTTTAATAGTATGATAAATACTTGGAATTACCTTTGGTGGTTGGTAGAGTAAAAAATGCTTATTTTTGATTAGAAGCATAAGGTTTAGAGAAAAGTACAAAATTAGAAAGAAAAGTTACTATCCCACCGGGAAGAGAAGTTCCCATCAAAGCAGTGGCTATATCTATTCTTATTTACACAATGAGTTGTTTTAAGTTATTTGAGAATTTTTGCTTTGAACTGAAAATGTTGATGGCTAAATTTTGGTTGGGACAAGGAAAGGACGATAATATAGGTCACTAGATAAGTTGGAGCAAGATGTGTGACCCAATAGTAGATAGAGGAATGGGTTTCAATTATTTAAGAACTTTCAATAAGACTATGCTAGCTAAGCAAAGATGGAGATTTATGACTAATGAATCTAGTTTGTTGCATCAAATTTTTAAATCTAGATATTTTCTCCCACTACAGTTCTTATAAATGCTTAACTGGGTGTAGCACCATCTTATACCTAACGTGAAATGTGGGAAGCAAAGAAGTTACTGTTGCAAGGATGTTGATGAAGGGTTGGCATTGTAGATCGATTAATAAGGAGATTATAGCTTTCCTCAACATTGTGAGAATTAATAAGGAGATCGGCTTAAAGGGGTAAAACTGGCAAGCTCGATTGATCCAACAAAGCAGTGGTGGAATGTGGAGAAATCGGAAGCATGTTACCCGATAGAGCAATGACTACAATGTTGAAAATTATGCTAACACCAGAAAATATAGAAGATAGACTTTTATGGGATGATGAGAGAAATGGCTAATATAGTGTGAAGAGTGGTTATTGACTGTTCCATTTACTTGGTATGTAATACCCGATTCCAACACATGTGTGACTTCGACAATGATAGACTTTTATGGGATGATGACAAAAATAGAGAAATTGCTAAATTTTATGGGATGATGAGAGATAGACTTTTATGTATTTATTTTGAGCGAAAATCCCTTTTGTATATTCGAAAATTTATTTATTTTATTTTATTTGATTTCAACGATTCTATTTTGAGAGTTTTAGCATTTGTTTTGCCTTTTGTTTTTAAATGTTTATTATTTATATCAAATGGACTCTTGAGTCCAAACTCCTTTTATTTTTTATTTTTCGAATCCACTGCTTACTACATAGACCGATGTACATTGCAGTTTTCTTGTGTTCTTCTCCTCTAGGTTCTCTACTGTTTGACCCCTATATATATATAGTTGCATATACCCCTCATGCACAGGAAAACCTTTTAGCCGCTACACCACCACACAAACACACACTAACCCTCGTTTTCCCGGCCCTGAACACAGAGAAGTTTTCTCATCTCTTGCAAAGCCAAAGTGGTGTATCTCTTCTTATGGCCAGCCATCTGCACCACCACCTCCCAAGCACACGGCATCAAGACATCATCCATCATCCCTTTGAAACTAGCTTGCACTTCCGTAATCTACTAAACTCAGTCACGACAACCACCCCATCGTAGAGCCCCACTGCTCAGCCACCACCCAGTCATTGCCCGACCCTTCAAAGTTGCACGCTGCAGAATCCTTTGCTAAACCAACTCTTGTGCACCCTCTCCATCTCGGAAAAATGACCCCTGCGCCATCACCATGTGGAACCACCCTGCACAAATCATGTCGCAGCCGAATGCACGACCAGGAAAGGACCACCACGAGAGCACCACTATGAGCTTGAAGCAGCCCCTTCGAATGCAGCAACAATCCCGACTGTCTCCATGAGAAGTCCCTTGTTTTTACTCCCAAAAACAGAGCAAGAACACCACCTCCAGCTGTTGACCACCATCACCACTTCACCTTAGACCTACTTTGATGGACTCCATATCTCTAGTTCACTGGAAATGACAATCTCCGACAGCCTCCTTGGGCTGCCTAGTACCCTTGGCAAGCTATCAAACATTCTCCTTTTTTATCACCGAAAACCCTAGAAACTCTTGGTGCTTTCAACCCAGGTGTTTCCCCTACTGTGTGTGACAACTTGGCCATCTTATGATGTCCAGCTCTACCTATAACTCCGTCAGTTCATAGACTTCTCTCGGTGAGCCTTCGTAACTTTTGTATTTGAATTCTTTTTCTATGTTTGTATTTCTGCTTGCCAACTTTCATTTTTTTCAAAGTTACATAGGGTTCCTTATTAGGAAGATAGATCCGAATTTAAAACTTTGCCTTCTTGATTTTAAAGCAAAACATAGAGTTTTAAAGTTTTATTTAGCGAGCTTATTTCTTATTGGATTACTGTTTATTTTAAATATGTTTTGATAAGCTATTTGAGGTTAAATGTTTTGAGTTGGTTTCATGTTCGGATTTATCTTAGACTTGGATTTAAATTATTTTGAGTTTGCCTATTAAAATATTTTTGGATTTAAGTTATAAATTAATTTGGATCGGGACAAGTGGTGTTGCATTTTATTAAGTAGATTGAGTTTTGATTTCTGTAAGAGACTTATTGGGTTAAGTATTTATTAAGAGAAAGTCGGGATAATATAGAATTTATAATATTTTAGGATTTCGGAAGAATTCGGTAGATCCAAAGCATTTTGGAGAGAGATGATAATCAGAGTTTTGAAAATTTTTTATGTTAAGAGAAGATATTGGATTTTATGTCTCAGGTTCTACTTTTTAAGATTTGTGATCATTTGAAAATTTATAGAGTTACATGATTATTTTATAGGTGTCGATTATTATGTGTTCAACGTTGTTTAGAGATTTTTGAAAAACTAAGAAGTTCAGGTAAGCGGGGTTTCTATACTGGACTTTGTATTAAAAATATAAACTGAGGTCTATTTTGAAAAATATGCATGATTTAGTTACGAAAAAAAACTTTAAAATCACCTTAGTTATTTGGTTTGCATATGCATAAAACTCTGTATAAGAATAAAGTGTTTCTGGCATGAACTGGTGTAGACATGAGTTAATTTTTGCTGCATTCTATTTACTGAACTGAAAAAGAGTGAATATGAAAGTTTCTGCATAAATGATATTCTGATCTGATTCTGTTCTGTTTTGGAAAAGCTTTGTACTCTGATATGATATGATATGATTTCTGAAACCTCTAGTATGACATTCTGGTTTTGTTCCGTTCTATTTTGTTCTAAGTTGGTACTAACTATACTGTTTCTGGTGCACCTACTTTGGAAGCGAGATGATTTTCTGCGTGATTTTTCCTGTGTGCACATTCGGAGTTTTGAAAATAATAAGGAGAAAATTCACATTTTGTTTTTGCTCAGTTGGCCGTCGGGGTTTGCACAACCCTACCACGAAAATTAAACATGATATTTTCTATTCTGTTAAGACGTTTCAGTTATGCTATGCCAAAGTGATTTTCTGTTACTGTTTATACTAAACTTTTGTTCCGACTTTTGATTATATGATATGTTTTTTGCATTCTAAAAATAAGAAATATTTTATTCTGCATTCTAAATTTGGTAAATGCTTATATTTGCATACTAGTATATGTTTTTTCTTTATTGAGTTGTGGTTAAACTCACCTCCTTATCTTCATAACATTTTTCAATTTACATTGATGATTCAGTTGCAAAACAAGAGTTGGAGGTTTTTAGAAATGTTTCATGATCTTAGATGGATGAGTGTTAAGTATATAAACAGTTTGTACAGGATCTTAATTAGTGGTTTTATCGTTGATATGGGCACGCAAATCATCATATTTAACACCCCTAGTCTTCAATAAATATATTTTTGTTGGAAGGCTTTTGTTACTAGCTCTCCAGGAAAAATCTTTGACTTTGTTATAGACACAGACAAATTCCGCGGCTTCCTTCAATATACTTAATTCCTTATCGACTATGAACTTTCATCCTGGTCATTGCTTTGAAACAACCCCAAAGCAAAATAATACCCTGATTTAACAGTGTACTGATCACCACTTTTAATACTACCCCAACAAGCTTATCAACAGTTTAGGAATGCAAAGGAGTTTTAATAACATTTTCAGCCACAAAAAGGGGAAAAACATGTTTAATCAATTCTTCATTCCAAGACCAAGAGCAAAGATTAAATAGCATATTTACAATAGCTTCTAAGGTAATAACTAAGAAGGTTCATGAGATCCAAGAGAATCTACCCCTGTGGATACCCGTGGATCTTTCCAAAAATTTATACTATCGCCATTCCCAATTCACCAAAACCATCCCTTGATGAGAACATATTTTGTAGCATAAATACTCCTCCATATCTATGAAGGATTACACCCAATAATTGACTGTAAAAAAGAAGTATGGAGGAAATACTTGGTTTTAAAAATATTTAAATGAATACATTATTGAACATAAAATAAAAAATTAATAAACTTAAAGAAGCATCATAATTATTTTTAGATGAGAATCTTATTCTCATTTGAAGTTATTTATTTAACACATACATAACTATATATATATATATATAACTATATATATATATATAAATAGACAGATTGTGGCCGTCTATACATTTTAGCTGAAAACATTTATTCATAATGTAATGAGTTTAGATCAAATAAAAGTAAGTTCAACCCAATAATTTTCTTTTTTTTAGTTATTTGCAGTGGGTTTGCTTTAAGGAAATGTAAACAAAAGGACCCCCTACCTGCAGGTTGAAATGTCTTTTTGGAGACCAGCATAATACAGACTAGCAAAAGTGGCAGGTAATTAAATTGGGTTCTCTCTCTCTCAATTTTGCTGTAAAATATGTTAAAATTTTCTTAATCAAAACATTTTGTCATAAAAACTATCTCAAACATAATTTTCATCAAACTCCCCCCACGATTTTTATTAAAGAAAGATGAACCCCACCCCACTATTTCAAACACCTATTAAAACATCTTTAAAAAACATTTTCAACCTAAACATATTTTCAATGGATCATAGTACCTTTCATAAATCTCATAAAATCCAATCTCTACAAGTTTTCTCCAAAGTTCCAAAAACATTCAAGAAACTCTTGCATCCAATGTACGTAAGTTTGGAACCCATGAATGTATTTTACTATAGAAGTACACATCTTAGGCCAACTTACCTAATGTATTTTACGATAGATTCATGTTGTGTCCTCACCAAAATCTAGCAAATATGCTTTTTAAATCTTTAGAAAAAGACTAGCTGGCTATTGGAAACAACTATAGTAAAAGTAGGAAGAGCTTGGTCCATAGCTTTTAATTAAAATTTTCCATCCAGCTTGTGATAGCAGTTTATCTTTTCAACATTGTAATTTATTCAAAACACATGACTTAATGTTGTTAGTATAAATATTATAAGTAACATTAATTCAGTAATGAATATCATAAAATCCTCTTAATATATCTATCTCTCACTTGAATTACTCAATTTCTAACAACTTGAATGGATATTTATCCCAACATATTACTAGTTGTTTTAATCTATTATCATGCCACCTTTATATAAGATAAAAACACATTTTACAATTAACTACGGAACAAATGGAAAGATGATTGGGTTTTAGCTTCAAACATATATAGTAAATTCTTGATCATAGAAGTAGATTGGGCGGATTTATTTATTTAAGACTTGAATAATTTTTATTTTATTTAATTATTATTGAATAATAATCCAAGAAAATAAACTGAAAGAATAAAATAGAAAAAAAAAAAAAAGAATGCGGCCAGGGACAGACAAAGCGAGGACTGGGCGATTCTGAAATAGAAATTTTATTATATTTTTTATATATTGATTAAGAATATATATTTTTTAATATTTTTATTTTTATAAATATTTAAAAATAATAAGAAAATTATTAAAAATAAATAAATAAAAATAATAATTTTTTATTTTATTTTAACTAGATATCCCATTCGGGACCCGCCGTTTGTGCGCTCATATTTTATGCTGCGGTAAGGCCAATGACGTATTTGGATTTGGCAGTGGGTATTCTAAAAAATCCCACGAACAACAATTGAATCACGTGTTCAATAACTTTTTTTCATCTCCCACTTTCTCTACTGAAGCTTCACAGAAACAACATCCCCACTCTTCTTCCCAAGTGCATGAACCTCTTTTCTTATTTATGCATATATATATACTCTTTTCCTCAAGGGTTACAGCACCACCCTGTTTTACATCTAAATTCTAATCTCTAAATCCGAAAACGCTCTGCACCGGATTTGGTTGCGAAATGATGTACGGACAAAATAGTACCGAGTCTGATTTAGCCATTCTCGACTCGATTGCCCGTCATTTGCTCGGTGAAACAGAGTCGCGATTCTCCGAAAATACCCCGATGTTCCGTCGGAGCTCCAGTTTTGGAAGCTTGTACCCTTGCCTCTCAGATGACTGGGGCGATTTACCCTTGAGGGAGAACGATTCCGAGGATATGGTATTGTATGGAGTTCTCCGTGATGCCATGAACGTTGGATGGGTGCCATCACTTGCTCCGGAATCATCCGAGGGCTCTTGCGATTCTGGCTTTCAGGACAACGGTATAAAATCCGAGCCCGAAATGTTCACTGCCGTCAAATCCGAGCCCGAATGTTTCCCCGTGGCGGTTGTGAACAGGTTGCCGGAAAAACCGGCTGTCCAGGTGTCAGTTCCATCACAGAAGGAGCCGGCGCCGCTGGTGGTACCGGCGAAGGGAAAGCATTACAGGGGTGTTAGGCAACGGCCTTGGGGGAAGTTCGCCGCTGAGATTAGGGACCCGGCGAAGAACGGCGCACGGGTTTGGCTAGGAACGTTCGAGACGGCGGAGGACGCCGCGCTGGCATATGACCGAGCCGCGTACCGGATGCGAGGGTCCAGAGCCTTGCTCAACTTCCCTCTTCGGATCAACTCAGGCGAGCCCGAGCCGGTGAGGGTAACGTCGAAGCGATCGCCGCCGGAGCCTTCTTCATCGTTGTCTTCTGTGGAGAGTGTGTCGCCGAAGCGGCGGAAGAAGCCTGACGGGTTGGTGGATCGGGCTAAACCTGGACTGACTCTGGCGGTGGGATTACAAGTTGGGCATCAAGTGGCATCGTGTGCACGTGGCGATCAAATACTGGTTATTTAAAGCTTACGGACAGTGGAGGATACACTTCGGAATTATCGAGGCTCATTGTAATTATTACATCTGAGATAATATTCTTAGGAGACGATCGCAAGCATTTTTGGCATTGCCATAATTTTTGGATTTGTCATCTCAAAAATTTTGGGATGTGTTTGGGAATGAGAATATTAGAAAAGAAATCTGTAATGTGTAAAAGAAAGGTAAGAACAGTTGCTTGAGTTTGTGAATACAAGATTGCTATTAATTATTTTTGGGCAGTTTAAGGATAGCATCTGAGTAGTGTTTTACGCGTCGTTGCACGTTTTTCTTTTGGGCGTTAAGATTTACTGCATTCGCACGTGCCTTTTTTTTTCGGCATTTTGTACCAATAGTTTTTCATAAAAACAATATTTCTGTCCTTATTTTATTACCATCTTTTAATGTGATATCAAAATAAATAATAAATAAATAAACGATTTCTCAAATATTATATGAAATAATGCTAAAGTAAGACAGATTCTCCAGATTATGGTTTTTGTAAAAGAAAATTGTTTAAAAAAATTAAAGAAATAATGAAAAAAAAGACTGCTCAATTTAGTTTTCAAATACATCTCAATTAATTTCATTTTATTATTATAATTTTTTTTTAATTTTTATAATTTTTTTAAATTCTTATATAAAATATAATAAATAATTTAAAATTTTTATAATATTTTAGTTTTCAAATTTTATAAAAAATAATATTTTAATAATATTTTACTCCTCTCACTCTCGGTATCCTAACGCTGTATTAGATCTTGTCAACTGACTGCAGATGGTAAATGAGGTAATGATACGGTATTTTTCAATTATTTGGATTCGTGTGCTTTTATTGAATTGAGAAAGAAATTAATTAAGATAAAAATTAGAAGTTAAATAAAATACCACTAAACTAATTTAATTAACAATGTATTAAATATAAAATTTGAAATTAATTAAATACTAAATTTTAAAGAGAGCGAAATAAAAATATTATTCCTAATGATCAAAACAAAAAATTAAATTAAAAATAATAAAGTTTAACATGTTAAAAATAAAATACTAAAATTAAACAATATTAAAATAATAATCTTAAAAAATAATTTAATGTAAAACATAAATTAAAATTAAATAAAAATTAAAGAATCTAAAGAATAAGCCAAATTAATGAAAACGAAAATTAAAAAGAAATTCTTTACTCGCGTTCTCAAAATCTCATGTTATGCCCGCTGCACGGTTTAAGCCGAAAAGTGAATGCTAATTAATTGAAAAGTGCAGCCGAATGAAGTCTAAGTGCATGATTGAGATTACGATGAGAAATATTATTTTTAATTTAAGATTTATAATTTAAAAACTTAATGTAATAAGTTTTATTACTAAAAAATTTTTTATTGTTTAGAATCCATATATCTAAAATACTTTTAGAATTAGTTACAGTAATTTTTTAAAAATATATAATTATCTGCATGAATTTTTTGATAAAAGTTATAATTTTATGGTTATTGAAAAATATGATTTTTAACTTTTTCAATAGATTAAAGTCTTTTTAATAAAGTTATCCAAACATATATTTTTTCTTTAAAAGTATTTTTAACTACTTAATAACACTTTTAAAATTTTGAAACGTAATCTCAAATATACTCCAAGTTTAAACTACTATACGGTTATCTAATAGAATAATTTGTGAAAAATTGGTGTGGCACTTCTCCTAGAAGAAATATATATCTCCCATTTGGATCCATTCTGGGTCTTGTTAGTTCTAATTTTTTTTAAAAAAATTTTACATCATTTTTCTAATATTTTTAAATATTTTAAAAAAATTATAATATTATTAAATAATATTTTCTTAAACATTAAGTTAAGAGTGAAATTCAGAGTGAAACTCAACTATTATTGTCTATTAAGGCATTTAACGAAAATGGAATACATGGCAATACAGAGGACCATTGCACCTCAGTAACAGAGGTTGAGGACCATTGACCTCAGCAACAGAGGCTCTTACAGAATCTTCCAGAATAATAGAATGTAACAAACCTAAGCCAGCTGGCATTATTTGATTGAATGTATTTTACAATTCTGTTAGAATCCCTTCTATATATTGGAATGTATTGTGTACACAGAGTGCAATGAACGGAAATATTTTGAACCCGAGATGAATTTTCCATTACCTGTCCTAGTCATTTCTTCAAACACGATCTACGCTTAGTATTTCTTCTCTGTTTCATTATTGTCTTTTCGTTTTCCACACTCCAACATCCGAACGAATCCCTCTTGTAAAATGAAAGAAAAACGTGCGGCCCGGGTGAAAAAAGCCCACGTGCGGCTTTGAATTAAAACTCCCGTGAGGTGCTGAGGTCCCACCGAATACCATAAATGTGTTGGGCCCAGCCCAGTCAAATTGCCAGTTCAGCTATGAAGTGAAAAACATAGTGGGTGCTGTGTAGGGTCAGAGCCCAAGTTGAATTGCGGTGCTTAAAACCGGATGAATGTATTTGTGTGGCTGGTGGTTTAGGTAAAACCGGATGGAATGAATTATCTCGTGCGGCCTCAATTGTGCAGTGCGAAGCTCAGCCCATCAAATTCTGGAGTGAGGTGCGGCCCAGTTGCTTTTTGGTAATTCAGTCCTTGCTTAGTGAAGTTGAAGTTCGCCCATGCTTGTGTGTGGGGTCTCCCACCGAAAGGACTGAAGTTGTGAATTGAAAGAAACAAACACATGCGGCTTTTTGAGGTGAAAGCCCGAATGAATTATTTATTGGGCCCACTAGTGTTTGAACTGCAGCCTCCCTCTTCTTTTCCAATTAAAGTGCAGGTCCAAAAAATGAAGTGAATTTCGGCATCTCTCCTCCAACGTGCTTCCTTATCCCATTTTTCCAATTGTTTTGAAGTCTTAATGCATATCTTGACCCATATAAAAAATAAAAGTAAAAATCAAATAAGATAAAAATGAGAAATGAAATATAAAAAATGTGTTATGCATGTAAATAAATATTACTCGATTAAATTAAAGTTATAAAATTAGTATAAATAATGCTATTAATTAATTTACATCACAACTTAGATTTACACCTCTTAACCATTTTTTCATCTAAAATCAATGATAATTTCATGTATCAATTGAAATATATTGATTTTAGATGTATAAAATATACAATAATTTAACTCAATCACTTGATACCCAAGCGCGCCACCATCCACAACCAACACACTTTCACGACATTATGATTCTTAACCACACATTCATTGTATGCCCCAACTATCAACATGTAGAGAACCACCTAATCCAAACACATGCCAAGAAGAATTAGGGTTTGCAACTCCAAACGCTTCCCTATCCATTGTAGGTCATGAATTGCCCTAGGTAAACACCCACTACACTAGATGAATTCAAAATCCTAGGCATGTTATGATATATTAGTGTAAATAGGAGAGAGAGAGAGAGAGATTACAAGCCTAGACCAAGTAAGCATGTCTCGGCTAAGCTTAAATTGAGCATGATGCAAGCCCCTAACACGACCATGTCATGCGCCCTAAACCTGAGTATGTCACAAGCATAAAACCAAGCATATCACAAGTTATAAGCCATAAGCTGAGCATGAGATAAGCATGAAACCAATCAAGCCAAATCATAGCATTGAATAGACATAGTGATACGCAAGGAACAGAGACAACTAAGAGACTTCACAACCAAGAGATCCATGCATGAAGCATAACACGCATAATAACCAAAGATTTAAGAAGTTTACATGATTGCTTAAAATATAATAGGTTTGCTTGAAATGTTTGGAGAAATGAACAATTATCTTAAATTGCATAAGGATCGAGGTAAGTGATGGTGATCATGCCTTTTTAACATTAATTTTTAGTAAACTATAAAAATTCATTTGCAAAAGTATATATCTATTATTATTAATTTTTTTTGTAAAAGTATGTATTTATGTATGCATTAGCCCTTCATTTGCAGTCCCTTTTTGTGAACACAATGTACAAATGAAAGATGTTTTATGATGTTAGTTAGAATTGCATGATTGTTGTGTGACTGAATACTGTATTACATGATTTTATTTTAAAGAATGAAAGGTAAGGTAGGGTCAAAGAAAAGCAAAGAAAACGAATTTGTGGTTTCATGATGTTTGATGAGGTTAATGAATTGGCCATAAAATTAGGAAGAAGGTACTATGAGGTTGGGATGGATGGCAATGTTAGAGTGCATCACTGGCAGTGCATCACTAGCGGTGCACCTCTAACATTGATTGCAAGGGTCAATTTTAAACCCATTCCTGAGGTTTGGTTCTAAAGCTAGTCGCTTCGGAAAGAACCATTGATCGCAAGGGTCATCTACTCTAACATACATGGGTTTATACACAGTAATGGCCACATAATGATGAGGTTAAGATAACGAATCATTAATGATTTAATGATGTAATGAAGATAAAATGCTTGTAAGTGAAGATGAGGTAAAAGAAAGTCTCTCAATACTTTATGATTAATGTTTGATTTATGCTTGACGTTGAGTAAGAACAATGTTTACTTCATGATATGGTTTTTGCTGAGTATTTGACTCATTTTATCTATTTTTAAATATTTTTCCACTCTGATGAGGAAGAGTTAGAGGAAGTTGTGAGTAAGGATGATGTCCAAGAAGTTGACATTGACAACGAGGCTTAAGGCTTTAAGAGAGGATTTATACTTTACCTTTACTACTATATAATTTATGCTTCTGCAATGCTTAGGACAAGAAGAATGTTATATTTAAATAAGTGCCACTATACACAATGTTTATTGAGAGATATTGTAACACCCCGGTCCCGAAAGTCCAGAGAGTTAGGTCATTTTTCTCAAATCATCCCAAAACACCAATTCATATATTCCAAATTCTCCAATAACCAACTAATATAAAAAGGACACTCCATAATTAATTAACAAATATTTATGAAACTCTCCAAGAAACTAAACATAAACTTTAATAAAATCAAATGACTTCAAATACTTGCAACAATCCAAAACTTGACGTACTAGAAATATCAATGAAGATAAATATTTACTAAGACTAAAAAAAATGTATCCAGGAGCACTTATTCTCCTATGATCACCAAGCCTCTCTAGTAATGGCTACCCTTGCTGATAATGCACTGAAACATCTCAACTATCTGAAAAATGTAATTAGAGGAGGGGGGTGAGTTATCCACAACTCAGTAAGTAAAGAACATATACTAGTGTGCAAACATGAGCATTTACCAAAATTCATAATGCAGAATAAAATATTTCTTACTTTTCAGAAAACATGCGGAAGCAGATTACATTATCAAAAATCAGAGCGAAAGTTTAATATAAACGGAAACAGAAAAAAAAAATCCTTTTGGCATAGCATAACTGAAACGTCTTATCAAAATAGAAATACCATGTTTAACCCCCGTGGTAGGGTTGTGCAAATCTCGGCGGCCAACCGAGCAGAAACAGAATGTGAATCTTCCCCTTATTATTCTCGGAGTTCCGAGTGTGCACACAGGAAAGACCACGCAGAAAACCACTTTGTAACCAAAGTGGGCGCACCAGAAACAGAATAGTTGGTACCAACCCAGGACTAAACCAAGCGAAACAGAACCAGAATGTCATGCCAGAGGTTTCAGAAATCATATCATATCATATCCGAGTACAGAATTTTTCCAAAACAAGATCAGAATCAGATCATAAATATCATTTATACAGAGATTTTCATATTCGCTCTTTTTTTTTTCAGTTCGAAAAATAGAATGCAACAAAATAGCTCATGTCTACACCAGTTCATGCCAGAAAATATTTTATTCTTATACGATTTCTTATGCATATGCGAAACAAAACTGAGGTAGTTTCAAAATTTCTTTCCGTAACTAAAACATGCATATTTTCCAAAATAAATCTCAGTTCATATTTTTAATGTAAAGTCTAGCATAGGAACCCCGCTTACCTGAATTTCTTAGCTTCTCAAAATTTATCTCCACATGGCTGAACAAAAATTAGTCGCCACCTATAAAATAATCACATAATTTCCGTAAACTTCTAAATGATTACAAACTTCCAAAATAGACCCTGAGATATAAAAACCCAATATTTTTCCTTAACATCTAAACATCCTCGATATCCCAAATAACAATTCTCCTCAAAATACTAGAATTCGCTAAACTTCTCTCAAACCTTATAGTAAATTTCTTCAATACCTCGATCTTCACTTAATAAAATATTACAAGGCTCAAAAAATTTTAAAGATGTATCCAAAATAATATAGAGTTCGAAATCAAAAATAACAATTTAAAATAGAACTCGAACCCAATCCAAAACATTTAACCTCAAAAATACCTTAACATAAAACACTTGAAAAGAACCTGAGTAGTAACAAGCTCCGTAGGCTCCAAGTCCAAACAAAACAACCTTTATATAAAAATATTGGGTTGCTTGACAGCAGTACAGTTGCTGCTATACATGTGACGCCCCCAACTTACGTCTGGGATTTAACGTAAATTAAGGTGTCTGGATGAGCAACACTTGGCTACTCACCCTCGTACTTAACAAGGATAAAAGCATAAATTACTAAATTCGCAGCGGATTAGGTTTTTCAATATAAGACTTTCTAAAGATCACACGGAAATTATATATACAACATGCATTAAACTTAAACATTGTACTTCTTACATGTACACAACCCAACTGTAACAAAATATATTACATTCATCCCAAAAAGAAACTTTCCTTCACCTCACTCTTTCTCCCTCTTAACCTCGGGATATTCCCTCCCATAGCGAAACCTATCCATGCTAATACTAAAGTCTCGCTGGAGCTGTTGTCCCTGTGGAGTCACACAAACTCCACACATGGACAACGAGCCGTCTACTCCTAAGGTTAAGCAGCATCCAGTACGTCTCCTCTCCTCAACAAAAGTGGATGCGTCAAGACTCCCAGCTCCGGTGGGTCTGATAGGAGGTCCGAAGGAAACAAAAGAAATGTCCAAAAAGGGACTGTAATCGGAAAGTCCCTCAGGACTCCCCGAAGTCTCCTGTGTCATCGGGGCTGTCCCCCTGCTGGTCATCGAAACCTGTATGAAATAATACGCACAAATATATGGAGCCACAAAAGAGTGAGATTTCGAATGAAATCTCAGTAAGTACATAAATAGCTTAAAGGAAACAGGGAAAACACCCACAAAGTTACTACCACAACTGCCAAGGGAAATTACTCTAACATACCCCTCACAAGACCACTGTCTAACTGACACATTTCTCAACTCACCCATTGTCTTATATTAAATTACATTATTTTCCCCTTTAAAATTCTTATTCTTTCATATCACTGATGGGCGTTACGTATCGCCGTCCCCATAACAAACACTCATCAATCATCCGGGCGTTACGTATCGCCGTCCCCGTTATGATGAGTCTGGTGTCAATCATCCGGGCGTTACGTCTCGCCGTCCCCGTTATGACACAAAACATATATACATATTACTGCGGGCGTTACGTCTCGCCGTCCCCGCAAGGATCAATCACACGGGCGTTACGTATCGCCGTCCCCGTGGAGATCACAATTTCATATCACGACAGGCGTTACGTATCGCCGTCCCTGTCGGCACGTCAGTCATACGGGCGTTACGTATCGCCGTCCCCGTCATGACGTGACTAACTTAATCTCGATAGGCGTTACGTATCGCCGTCCCTGCCGGCACGTCAGTCATACGGGCGTTACGTATCGCCGTCCCCGTCATGACGTGACTAACTTAATCTTTTATATAATATTTTCTTTCTTTAATTTCTTCTCTTATACACATGAGTCATCTCACTCATAACCCTTCCCATTTAAAACACCACTTCCATACCAAGGAAACCCTAAGTCTAGGCAAAACAGGGTATCTCGCTCGAGCGGCTTGTCGAGCGAGTATCGAGCGAAGTCTCGGGTTGGGACTCGCTCGAGCGGGTGTCGAGCGAAACTCTAGCGAGGGTTCATATTTTGCCTTCGCTCGACTCACATGTCGAGCGAGGGTCGAGCGAACTTACGGGTCTAGGGGTTTTTCCACTCAAAACACACCAATCTTTTCCATACACTCTATTTATCTCCTTAAAAGCCTAAATCTAAGTTTCCACAATTTTATTGAACATAAAAACAAGACAAATACAATTAACCCTACTCATGTGTTCAATTTTCACTTAAACATGTTCTCATGTGTTCACTACTAGGAAACCTAACTCAATCATGCCAATAAACCAATTCCATGCTTAAGTTAAGCTAGAATATGGACTTACTAGTTCTTCCAAGCTTTAGGGAATTGATCCACTCAACTTCCTCCAAGTTTGCTCCCACACACACTCACTTCACTCACAAGTGATCACTTTGAGGGTTTGGGGAGGGTTTTTCTGATTTGGCTTCACAAGGCAAGTGCTCTCTCCTTCTAAAGGAGCTTAGGAAGCTCTCAAGGTCCTATATATATGGTGGTGGTCGACCAACATGAGGGAGAGAAAAGGAATTGCACCAAAGGTACCCTAGTTGGCAGATTTGCATATGATGAGGTGTCCATCTAGGCAAAATCTAATGATGAGGATTAAGCCTCCCAAATCCTAGGCTTTGCAGCTGGATTAGTCATCCAAGGGCTCACAATTGAGGTGGTTTGACTGCCCATTTTGATCCATGGCTGAGAAGCAAGCTAAAGGGATAAGAGGTGAGGTGGCACTTCACCTAACCATGCATGCATCTCTCATCTCCAGCTCTCCCCCTTGTGTCACACGCCCCTCATCAGGTTTTCTCCTCCATTTGGTTCCTTCCCAACTCCCTTAGGTCTTCCCTCAACAAGTCCTAGAAGGTCACTTCATAGTTTAGTTAAGGTAGAGCCAAGTTTGATCCAATTAGTCACCAATCAACCAGATTTTGGCTCCCTTGAGTTTCCATCACACCAACTATTCAATTGACTTCCAAATCAACTTTACATTCATTCCTAACTATCCCTACACATGTCCTAATCCCAGAGAATCCTAGAACCAGTTGCCTATTTGGTTACATGCCCCAATCTAGTTCAATTACCCAACTCGGGTTCCATTTAAGTCCATTCCCAAGCTGCCTACTTGGTTCCCAAATAAGTTATTGATTACTTCCGAATCTCAGGAAACTTCCAAAATAAAAGTTTTAGATCCATCTCTTAGGGTTCTATACCAATTGGAATCACCTCATTTAGACATCATATGGCTGACTTATGATCATTTTCCTAAAACTCGACAGATTGATCCGAAAGTGCATAACTCCCAATACTAAGTAAAATCTCACATTTCCTCAACTAAATCTCCCATTCTCATTTCCCAATAAATAAATGCATTAAATAAATCTCCTTAAAATAATTTCTATTAAATAATTTACCTTAGCAAAATTTGGGCTATTACAATACACCTACACATCTCCACATATTAAATTTTTAATAATTATTATCTTTTTTTTTCAAACAATAGGTGTGCACCGACGGTTGCTTTTCCAAAAATATGACCTTAAAACTCTGCTTTTCATTTTGCAAAAGAAAAATATTTGACAGGCTCGACTGTTTGCGGCAGCCAAAACATCCCAGACATATTAATAGTATTTTTACTGTTTATGTAAACAGTAAAAATAATGTTAATGCTGTTGAACCCAAGGTTTCAAGTCTCGTATTTACGTATAAATTTTGATGATAACAAATAATATTGAAAACTCAAGCTCAAGTTGTCTATGCATGAAGGGAGCTAAACACATCAAGAAATCAAGCATGAGCAAGAAAGATATCAAGTCTACAAATGAAGCTCATAGATTATTTTTGTACATCTCTTGATAAAATTAGAAATTGGATTAAGGCTCCAAATTACTCTTTTTTCTCATAAAACATCAAATTATTTTTTCCACATATGCAAGACATTTTTAAATGTCTTAGTTTTGAAAATTATGTTTTTCACATGTGCATAACACCATCAAACAAAATAATTTCGAAAATTATATTTTTTTATAAAAACTTGATTTTATAAGATGATTGATTATCATATTTGACATGTGCATATTTTGTTTGAAAGTCTTGAAGGGAGGTGGTGTGTTTTTTTGACTAATGCAAAAGGTAGATGATTTTGTTTGAGAATCTTAAAGGGTGGTTGTGTGTTTTTTTGACAAATATAAAAGATAGATGATTTGTTTGAAAATCTTAAAGGGTGGTTGTGTGTTTTTTTGACATATGCAAAAAGAAGATGATTTGGTTTGAAAAATAAATCATGCTCATTTTGTCTTGTATGAAAAGCAAAAGATTAGGTTTGATTTCTTTGAAAAATGAATGGAGTTGTCTTTGACAAATGCAAAAAGGAAATGTTTTTATTTGAATTTTTTGAAAAGTGAATAGTGCTCTTATTTGACATGGGAATCTTTTCAAATTTGAAATTGAAGACTCATTTACCTATAAATAGCTCACTTGAGTTTTGCAAAAATCACAACAAGAGCTTACACATCTATTGCTAAATTTTGCATCATTCTTTCAAAGCTCTCATTCTCTCTTTTCTAAAGTTTTGAGCCTTAATTCTTGTTCTTGTTGAGAGAGATATAGTTTGTGCTGTATTGTTCTTATTTCACTCATTGAGGAGTATTTTCTGATAGCCTACCCACTATCAATTCTTGTATCAGTAAGAGGGTGTGTATAACCCTTGTGTGTGTAGAAGGTGTTCTACACGGGGAATAGTTAAATCACCAAGTGTGAGGTGATTGGAAGTAAGAGGGTGTGTATAACCCTTGTGTGTGTAGAAGGTGTTCTACACAGGGAATAGTTGAATCACCAAGTGTGAGGTGATTGGAAGTGTAGAGGGTGTTCTACACGGAATCTTTGGAGCAGTGCTGCTCAAAGGTGTAATAGGTTTCTATCTCCACCTAAAGGAGATTGAATAGTGGATTTGGGAATCCTCAAGGGGTAGCTTGAGGCGAGGACGTAGGCAGTGGGGCTGAACCTCGTAAAAATACTGAGTTTGCTTTCTCTTACCCTACTCTTTATATTTCCTACTGCTTTATATTTTGGTTATATTTTATATTGTATATTTAGTTTATAAGTATTAATTTTTTAATATAACCCAATTCACCCCCCCTCTTGTGTTAGTCATCTGGGCAACAAATGCGTTTCCAACTGCAATCACTGCTCTTTTCAAAAATATCACCTAAGGGGGTAAAACTGTAATTTCATAAGCTAAAACTCTACAACGATACGTAGAGGGTGAAAACACAGGTAGAAAACCCAAGTTATTAGCAGGGAAGCATAACGAACCGAGGCTGAGGCTAAGGCATGCGATGGAGGATCACTGAGATGATGAATAAGCGGTGGTAGGCAGCGGCAAGAAGCTGGGCGCGGTGGGAGACCACTGCGAAAAGAAGCGAGAGAAGGTGCTGAAAGAGAGAATGATGAGAGAGAGAGAGAATCCGAGAGAGCAGAGGTGAAACCGTGGGGACGAAAGAAAACTCGTCGTGACTTACCGAGAGGTGGCCACGGCGGACTGGGTGATTTGTGGGGACGTGAGGTGCGCGGGCGGCACTCTCTGTGCAGGGTGACAAAGTGGAGGGGGTTGGCGCCGTGTCAACCGTGGGGAAATAATCTCCCCTGTCTCGGCAGTTCAAAACAGAGCACTCAACTAGGTCTTAGGGTGGCTGAACGCTGAGGGTCCAGGGGTTACGAAAGTGGTGTGGAGTGGCGTGGTGGAGGAGCATAGCGGCTTGGCCTCCTTGGAGCAGCTGTTTGTTTTTCTCGTGGGCTGGGTAGTGGCTAGAGCAGCCGGCAACGGGGTGGATACGAAACTGGCAAGGGCTGGTTTGTGGGGTCTAGTAGTTTCCGGTGGTGCAAGGCTTTGTTTCCCTCCGCTAGGTGCAGCTACGAAACAAGAAACGTGCAGAGAGTGGGATCGAGAAGTGCACGAAGCGGCTCAAGGCTGCTACTTGCGATGGAGGTTAGCGGCTGCAGAAGGTTTTTCCTATGCATGAAGGGTAACTGCAACTATAGATATATATATATATATATATAGGGGCAGACTTTGCTGGGAAGAAAATTGATCGGTTGCCAAAAATAGTGGGAGAAGATACGTGCATGGTGATGTGAAGGTGAGGGCCGTGATCGCGGAAGAGGTTGGGATCGCTACCGGGATGCCTGATTCTATGGGATGCGGCCACTGTGAGTTAAAAGAAGCAAACGGAAAAAGGGCAAAAAAAATCCGAGTATAGAAGGAAAATGTGAGGCTAACGTCAATGGAAAAGGAAGGAAATTTATAAAAATGGAAAGTGTAAATCAGAGGAACCGCTGGAAATAAACAAACAGTTAAAATAAATAAATAATAAAGATCATACATTAAAACTATGTCGGATGAAAAATCTGGCTCCTCAAGGTTGTGGGTGTTACAGATATTATATTAAAACTCTGTGGACAATTTATTTATGGATTCTTTTATGCATGCATGGTATAATGAATGTATGTTTTAATGTTAGTAGTACCCAATTCCTCTAGACGTTTTACAAGCCTTAGATCGAGGGATGATAGCATTAGCATCTATTCACGAACACCTATTATTTGGAAGATAAATACATGTGAATGTGAAATCGTATGACTGATGATATGACTAAATACTGTACAATATGGTTATATTTTTAAATAAATGAAAAGCAAGGCAAAGCAAGATAAGGTTAGAGGAAGAACAAAAAAAAATAAAGAAAATGTAAGATTGCATGTCACTGTTCAAATAAATTATGATCTGCCATGACAGTGAAGACGATACCATGATGCTAGAGCCGGATTGTAATACCACAATTAATGCATCATTCTTGAGGAGGCTAGGTTCCTATCCGCTAGCCACACTAAGATCAGCCATGACCGCAAGGTCTGCTAACCCTAACATATGGGGGCTAATAGCGTGTAATGACCATTAAGGATATATGGTTTAAGGAATGTATGCTTCTTTTATATTTTAAGGTTAATGTTACCTATGCTTTAAAGAATGTTAATGTTTGACTAAAAATCAAGACTATTCATGTTATGTTTATTGCATGATGTAGTTCTCACCGAGTGTTTGACTCATTTTTATTTTTTTATGTTTTCCTAACCCAAGTGAAGATGATTATGGGGATGCTTCTCAAGGAGATGACCTTGAGGCTTGAGGCATGGAGGAGGATTTTATTTATTCACAATATTGAGTGATTTATTAATTCAGTTCTTGTAACTTTGAAATCCTATGGGGGCGGGGTGTTACAGGGACGGAAATAGGTTATTTGCATTGAAAGATTTGGTTAATTAGGTTTCAGGCTGATTGAGGTTTATTTGAAAATTTATTGTAACATCCCGACCCCAATTTTGTTTTTAGATTAAATTATTATTATTATTATTTTAAGTAGTATTAGCTGTTAGCTATTGTTATTTCATTTGAACCCCTTCACATTCGGATTTATCCTTTGATAATCATTATATGTGCATGTTTCAATTGATCTTCAATTCTAAATTTAGTCTCCACAATCACGCTTCAAACTCAAACGCTTATCCTCTCTGTTTACTTTTCTTTATGACCCACACATTCAGTTTTTTTTTAGCTACATGGTTTCTTATTTGCAAACAAATCTTATCTTCTAATGCTCTATGTTATCTCCCCTTATCCCGTGCGTGTGTTTCCCTTTTTCGACCTCCAGTAGATCTAAATCTCCTCAAATCCATTAGCCTAGTTGTTATTATCATCTCAGTCTCCTTATCAATCACGTATATCCCCTCCCCCATCTATATTTACTACCCCTTGTGCATGAAATCAAGGAAGCCGCCAGCCTCCATAGTAGATCAAGCCGTAGCAAATCTAGAAGAGAAAACACAACCGTTGCCCAGCAGCCCAGCCACGATCAACCACCTCCTCTCATGTTGCACAAACCGAACTCTCCTACGAAGTGCAACCTCATGGCCTTCCCTCAACCACTGCATCGTCCCATGCACAACTAGTGCAAACCGCCGCTGCACCACCTCGAGTAAACCACTACACATAAGCGTCGACCGTGCAACACTTCTGCCCAACCAAGCCATAGCCTAAACACCACTGCAAATAGCCTCTTCACGTTCCCAAGCCCCCACGATGAAACACCACATGGTAACCACTTGGAGAAATTAGTGAGTGTAGTCCCCTGTTTTAGCCACCTGAAACAGAGGAGCTTTCCTCCCTGACGAGCCACCGTAACCCACGACTCTAGCCCCTCCTCATCGTCACCGCACTTCCCAGAAAGCATCGGATAGAAGCACAAACCATCGGATACCAACCGCCGCACCTCAGTTTTCTCTCCCCACAGTAAGCATGGCACGAACTCCATTTGTCTGGTTTTGCGCTTCCCGTAAGCAGCAATGTTCTATTTTAATTGCTTTGGTTCAGTTCATGTTTTTCACAAAAATAAAAGCCTCGTATGATCTCGGTAACTTCATATTTTTCACCCTGTACGGTAAATAGCATGATCATATTTTTCACGCTGTACGGTAAATATATTTTATAAAAATATTATGTACGTACAGTCATTATTTGAAAATCTCTTTTTATATACCCAGTCATGATATAAAAATTATGAAAATTCATGTATGGTTTATAAGATGGTTTATGCATTAAAAACATTTACGAAATGTCATGATTTTTATAAGAGAGTTATGCATTAAGATATTTATGAAATATCATGATTTTATATATTAAAATTATTTATGAAAAGTTATGATTTTATGTGAAAGTACATAAAATCATTTATGAAAGATCATGAATTCATGTGAGGAAGCATGTATAATGACATATTACGAAAGTATGCGATTTCTTTTGAAATCTATGATATGATAAGTATGCAAGTATGATAAGCTATGTAAATAGCCTATATATGATATGAAGTTGGTACCTATGTGTTGACGCCCCAATCCAAGCTTGAGATCGCACGTGAATAGAAACGTCAGGGATGAGCGACACAAGAAAGTTCATCCCTCGTCATATCGTGTAGGTACGTTTTTTTTAAACGTTGAAGTAAAAATTCTTGCAGCGAAAAAAGGTCAAGCCTTCTACAATAAGCATCACATGGTTATGCTATTGATCTCTGAACAAATATCATACATAGCCTAAATACAAGTTACTTAACTTTGTCCAGATAAATAAAAGAGCACTTCCCACAAGCAGAAAGACTTTACCAAATATATAATTAGAGGGCTTTACAAAATAGAGTGGGCTTTAGCACTGTCCATTAAGTTCAATATACAGGCTCCTTCTTTATCTTCTTAAGGCATGGGCCCCAGCGAAACTGATCTAGGTCTAAACTAGGTCCTACCTCACAAATCACCCTAGAGGGCGACTCAAAAACACGTCCCATGTGAAGGGGCTCGTCTACTCCTAACACTAAGTAACACCCCGTAGGGCGTAAATTAGTCAAACGGTACATCACCATCTTTAGTGACTCCCTCTCCCACTGGCCTAGAAGATCCAGAGCCACTGGCCCGACTTAATTGGGTCCCTAGGGGTTTGAGGTATCGTAACGGGAGTTGTACTCTATTGAACCATCGTCACCTGCAATTACTTCTATCATTTCCAAGAAGGAAGGATAATAAGAACATAGAGAGGGGTGAGATTTCGGAGGAAATCTCAACAAGTATATCAATATTTCAAAAAAGCATTTCAGTCATATGATTAAGCGAATAACAAGCAAATACATACATATATAGTAACATGAGACTCATGCTAGGACCGATGCACATGCTCGTGACAAAATTCATCTTTCTTATTTTTTCTCAATTTCCAACGCATACTCGTTCATAATATCATATAGCAAAATTTTCTTGACTCATGTTCTCCAAAGAGAAATTTTATTCAAAAACTTTTTCGTCTTTTCTTGTCTTATGCATCACTTATCATATCATATCATATCAGATACAGCTCGAAAGCCCTTTACTTTTCGTCATGGCTTCTTATTTTGGACACCTCACGGTTCTCCTATGCACTGTGTGCTTCCTGCTAGTTACCGTCACACCCGGCGACCATGTCAAACCTAGGTGAATACGTTTCATGCCCTTTCGCGCTTTTCGTCACTGGGAGATTTCTCTCCGAACAACTACAAACTTTTTATATGGTGAGGCCGAGACCAACATAGCTTTTAGGGCACCCACTAGCATTAGATGCGACTACGCTCTGGACACCTTTTGGAGCCATACATGGTCTGCCGACTGTTCGTCGTCAACCCATAAGTTTTCACTCAATTTAGACACTCCTGAGTGAACAGGGAGTTCCACTAGGACACTACCCCGTCCCAATATTTGGGGTTTTTCTAAAACTTTAATCCATTTATTTCGAAAACGTGTTTAACTCTAAACATGGTTTTCGTGCTTATGCATGAGACATGTAACTTCTAACTTTGTGATGCAAAACTCGAGGCGAACTCGAGTACAAACATTTGGTAGTTTTCCATGCAAAACCCCATTCTCATTCGATTAATCACTTATGCAAAAACACTTAAATGGTTCTAATAGGTTAAGTAGGGTGCTCGGCTTCCACCCCTAGGGTTTGGGCCGAAACCCTCATTGTTTCCACTTAGTGTTTTCTTCCTCTATTCATCTTCCTTTCACTCTCAAGCCTTAGTTCAATAATTAAAACAATTTTCTAACCTTACAAGAGAGCAACCCGAAATCCTATAGCCCTTATATTTTGTGTTTCCTACCTTATTTCATCAAAACAAGTATTCTACTTGAACACTTACGGGGAAACCGAAAATATACATGATATTCTCCCACTCCTTATATTTCTAAATTCTCCAAAATATCCAAACGCAAGTATTTCATGAAAGGAAAATAAATCCTCAAGATTTCCACTCCAAGAAACCCTCCAAACTGAAACTCCATAAGCATGTTCTCCCTCTTTTTTTTTTCAAGCTTATAACATTTATTTTACCAATCATGCATTTCTTTACCAACCATCAATCAATAATAGTAATAATATCATCCAAGAACGATATAACTAGATTGTACCAAAATTTTATAAATATTCATCCTAGTATGGCATTTCAATAAAGAAGATATTTGCTACTAGAATCAAGATGCTTCTTCTAATGATCTATCCCAGATCACCCAACATTCAACAAATTTAAACGTAATCATGCTTACATGCTTTCCTCAACAAAACCACCAAGATCCTCAACATTTATATCCCTTCATTTAAAAAGGAACATAGGTTCTAAGCATGGATTTGCATCTAACTAAAAGAGTATTTCTACCTAAAAAGTTTCATCATAGCATATCAAGCAAGAAAACCAAGTAATACAAGCATATACAATCATATTCACTCAAAAATATACTAGAGATGCTAGAGGCCAATTAAGGATATACTTACAATTCTCCTAACTAGCATAGATGAGTTCTAAAATATGAGATATATTCTATTAGATTAAGCTAAGAACACACCATTTTTAAAGAGGAGATTTCTTTTAGAAAAACATGAACATAGAAAGTGTTCTTCCCTACACTTCTAGGTTTGTTTTAACTTGACAAAGTCACTTACCTTTTCTTGGATTTCTCCTTCCAAAACCACTTGCTTCTCCTTCCTCTAGGCTTAGAGTGTTTAGATGTTTAGGTGGTGAAGTAAAATGAAGCAAAGAGAATGGAATGGGAGGGTGAGTTGCCGTGAGGTAGAGTGAGAGATGTGTGTGTGTGTGTGTGTGTCCGAATGAAGCAACCAAAAAGGTAAAGGAGTAAGGCCATTCGGCCATGAGACTCTCCTAGGCTCTAGGCCACTCATTTTTCCTAAGTTTGGAGTGACACTTGATGGGTTTTGAAAGACCTTTGAGTGACCACCATCACTTGATCACATCAAACCTAATCTAGATCATTCTACGTTGAAGAAATAGTTTCTTTTTCTCTCCCCATATGGTCGGCCTCTCTCAAGGATTCCAAGCCCTTCCCATCACCTCACATTACCTCCTTGTCTCCCAACCATCATCTCATAGGTCAACCTAAGAGATTTGAGGATTTAAATCTTGGAAAAAGGCAAGGGGTTCGGACCCTTTGTCCTTATCCGAAACCCTCTCCTCTTCCCACTCTCCTTTCCCTTTTGTTATGTGCTCAATCAATCAAACTATTCACCTCACTTCTTAAACTTACTTGTCCTATCACTCTTACACAATCCTATAGTCTAAATTTGTTGGCAAGAAGAACACCAAAAAAGGGAGAGGGAGTCGGCTACTCACCTCACCTGAACCCTCCTTTTCTTCTTCCCACTTTTGCATCCATCAATCCACATCTCAAGTCATCATTCCCTTCCACACTCTAACACTCATGTCTTGTCTATTCTTACACAACCTCACATGTCCATTCCATCTAGATTTGGAGGCAAAAACAGAACATATACAAGGAGGGAGTGGTCGACTACATGCTTACCCGTAGCCCTCCCTTCCTCTCCATTGGTTTTGCCTTTCTTCCCCACTTGTTCCATCACTCACTCAATTAACCTATCAAACCCTTACTTGTCTTTTTAAAATCTCTTAGCAATCATTCCTCAAGATTTGAAAATATGCTTGTGAGAAAAGCCCTAGGGCATTCGGCTATAGCCCACCGAATCCCTCTCTCTTTTTCTCATTTTCAAATCTTCTCAAATCTTACCTCATCATTTGGCTAGATATGGTAAAATCTTATGATGATATTTTTTGACAAAATCCCTTGTCTCACATGCCTATCTAGGTAGGAAAAGATGTGGATATTTCATCTTAATCTTCTCTTTCCTTTCTCCAATCAAAACAACTAGTCAACCTTCTCACCTACTAGTATTCTCTTTCTTTCACCTACTAGTCTTTGTCAACTTACAAAACTTTCCCTAACTTGACATGTGTCCTCAAGTATGGGTTTGGGTTAACCATTGGATTTCATTTTATGGACCTATGGGCTTGTCATCTCCACTTGGGCCCATAGTCTTGGTTATGGCCTTATGGCCTTCAACTTCTAAACCCACCTTTTAAGGCTTTACCACTAAATTACCTAAGTCACCATGCTCTACTAGTTTAATTAAATAAAAGTATAGTAGGAAAATTCGGGATCATCACATAATATGTCGTTTCTCATCATCTAATGTCACGTCATAGAATAATGAGAAAATGAATGATGATTGGCATTGCTCTTTACTATTTATCATTTTTCGTAAGCAACTAGAAGATATAAGGTTGTTTATTAGTCTACCCTTCTGTGATGATTCCAATTAAATGCAAAATAATTAAATTACACCAGGATGTCTCAATTAATTGGTGAAAAAAATTACCTTAACAGTTTTGTTATCTACCATCTATGAAAAAGCATATTGTATTTTACAAATCAACCTCATTTATAAAGTAAATAACCTTATATATGATTCATATGGTGAGGTAATCATATCATTTAACTCTTCTTTGTGGGGAAGGATTTACAAAATCTTAATACTTAAAAGTCATTTAATGCATGAAATCTAACCTTGTTGCCTAGGTTTTTTTTTTCATTATTATTATTATTTTATCATGATGCAATGACCACCACACAGGGTGGCACAAAGTTTTGGCAACTGCGAGGTGGCCTATGAAGAGTTCCTCTCTCTTGTGGTTAGCAGCCAATGACGAGGCACGACCTTGTCCTCATCTCCAAACATTCTATTCTTTATTTAAACAATTTTTTTATATTTTTTTTAATAATCTAGAAATTTTAAAGATATGTTTTTCTTACATAATTTGTAATAAATTTGCTTATCTATAAGCAAGATGACATTTAATAGTCTTTAATTGTTGGCACTGATCATATTTGTCCTGTGGCCTATCATAATACTAAATGAGTAATGAATGCTAGACAAAGACCCAAGCATTTATTTTACAATTACCCATTTTTGCTAAGCGATTAAGCGATATATAGCCATTTCATAGGCTGTCCCCTTAACATCATATCTCATTTTCTTAAATCACTTTATGCTAAATTCTTCCATTTTCTGGCATTGTTTATCTTCTATTTCATCAATAATCAGACCACAAAAAAATTCAATGGATTTTTTAGATATTTATTTGCGAAGATTGACTCTTAATTTTTGACGAAAGTTCGCATGCATATCAAGGATCTTGAGTAATGGCATTCTTCAAGAAATTTAGGTATATTTCTCCATGTTGATTTACTTGCATTGTGGAGTAGTAACATTTAACCAATTAATTTTGTAAATCACACAAATAGATGGTATTTGTTGAGAGAATCTTTCTTGCATGTACTTGATGGGTGATCATCCTAACGATTTCTATTGAAAACTTTTGTCCAATCTTGAAGGCTATATTGTTTTTAAAAGTATGTTCAATAAGTGGAACTTTTTCAGCTATAAGATTTATCTCTCTGATATTTCTCAAGTAAAAACGTAGACTTTTATTTGTTTTACTCGGAATTTTGATTTAGTTATAGGCAAATCTTATGTTAGCGTAAGATCTAGATACTTCAAAATTTGCTATGTTTGAATATATAATGAAAGATTTCTTACTATCTTTGAATCTTCTTTTATAAGTTGTATATAAGAAGTCATTGGTCCACAAATACTCATAAAACAAACTAGACTATCACACAAAAATACTTTGATAATCTTAAGATTTAAAACCATAAATGGTTCCACTTAATAATTGTGCCATCAAATGAAATTAAAAAGTCAAATGAGAATTAAAGGGGTGGGTGTGATTGGGATAAGTCTTGTGATTAAAGTCATGATGATTATTATAATGATAGCATTAAGCAACAACAGTGTTTAAGTACTGTATTTCTTATCAAATTGTAACCTAGATGTTTTGCCATTAAATTGAAATTTAGAGACAACACTAGACATATTTGAGAGGAAAAGCTAAAATGATTATTATTTTTATTCATACCATTATCGTTATTGTTAAGCTTTTCATGATTATTTGTCTATGATATTGAACTAGAGTTGAACAAGATAATAGCACATTAAGAAAACTTGACTTT
The DNA here is from genome assembly GCA_036898215.1 of Platycarya strobilacea. Taxonomy (NCBI): domain Eukaryota; kingdom Viridiplantae; phylum Streptophyta; class Magnoliopsida; order Fagales; family Juglandaceae; genus Platycarya; species Platycarya strobilacea. The sequence goes on along the minus strand of CM072549.1, from coordinate 22,162,550 downwards.
GTTATCATGTGGTTGCGTTGAGAAAAAGGAGGTTGGAATTTCATGAAATTTATGATATATGTAATTTCTAAACTACTAGCTAGCTTTGCTCTTATTGTGCAATGTCATCCAAATTATCCTATAAATTCTGATATTATGATCTTACAAAAAAAGTTTTGAAGATAGAATTATGGTTATTAGATCTACTATTTATGTTGCTTATTCAATAAAAAGGAAAAAAAAGACGTTTTTTTTTTATCATATTATGGCTATTGATTTACCATTAATTGTCTCTTATATTTCTGATTAGTATTTAATTCTTCTAAGACCTTTTTATTAATTTTTTGAATAAAGAAAACAAGATTTTTCTTTTTATTGCATGAGCTATTGACTCTGCAATAGTACTAATTCCCGTTGGCATCCTGAACATTCAACTCTTCGACTTTGAACTTTCTGTATTTTTCACTTCTTAATGTTGGTTTAGTTTAAATATATAAAATTTTCTTTCTCAAGATTATAAAGTATTTTTGCACTTTAAACTATTTGACAATGATTATAGACAATTAATGTATAATGCAAATTCAATTATTTCTCACGCATTACTTTAGTACATATATTATTTTGGTTTATTAATGCCAAAAAGGAATTTAAATTTTATTGAAATTAATGACAAAAAGAAATTGAGCCTTTATTGAAATTAATTTGTATAAAGTTTTTTGGAATAAAGAAAGTTATAAATTAAATTAACTAAGGGTGGTTTGGTTGTGATTTTAGAAAATTGAGTTTTAGAATGATGATCATAATTAAGAGTTAAATAGAATATCTTCTATCGAGTGTCTTATTCCTTCAAGTTCACTAGTTACAATGGATATTCAGATTATATGATAATAATATGTTCCAATTTTCTTATTAGACCTTTTTACCTTATGAATAATCAGAAAAGAACTTTTCCATTTCCTATTGAAATGTTCCATTATATGCTTGCATTAAATACATAAGGTTACTCGTTGTTTCTCTTACGTTTTAATTAGTCTTCTATATTTGTAAAAACAATATTATATCTCAATTAAGATGGAAAAAAAAGGAAAAAATAAGAAAAAAAAGAATCTGACCGTTGACAAATCAAAATGACTTTCTTCGCAAAACAAAACATGAATCAAAACATTTTCTGCATTGCTTTTCATTATGTTGGTAGTGGAGATAATTTGATTACCTTTATTTCACATGATTGAATGCATGGTTTGTATTTTAAACTCAGCTCCATTTTTCTGATGCATAAACTTTTGATCCAAACAGCTAGCACATTTTATTTTGAGAGAAAGTTTTCTGATATTGATCTGAGTACTTAAAACTATGGCCTACGAATTGAGAGACAGGAGCCAAAAGAGAATTTACTTCGACACAAGCAGTTCAGATAGTGACTCCAGCTATTCTGATCCTGACTATTTAAGGTCTACGCCACAAAGACCACAAAATCAAGCCATAAATATTGAAATAGGAAGTTCAAGTTTGGTGCAAAGAAGAGGTCGTCCCATAAAGAGAAGGGTAAATGGAGGAGAAAACCAAAGTTTCGAAGTTGGAGAAAGTTTTATGGGAAGAGAGCAAGAGAAAAAAAATATAAGTGCTGAGAAAGCTCATGAAAAAACAACCATCTTGTCATGGTTAATAGACTTGGGGATTGTCAAGGAAGATGCAGAAGTGTGGTATCTGGAAGACAATCGAGTAACCATTTTGTTGAGGGGAATGATTAGAATGGCTGGGATATTCTGTCTGTGTTGTGAGGAGGAGATATCAGTTTGGGAGTTCGAGATTCATGCTGCGACTGATGTGAGAAGACCATATGCGAATATTTTCCTAGCCTGTAAACTCGTTTCTCTCTTCCAGTGCTAGCTTAAAGCTTGCATTATGGTCATGGGATCAAACCAATCTGGATTTAACCATGTTTTCCCTAATGAAAATGCTGTAGACAGGAATGATGATGCTTGTATGATTAGCACGGATGGAGGGGACTTGATTTGTTGTGACAAATGTCCTTCAACGTTTCATAAAGATTGCTCAAGACTGGAGGTAAGGAATTTGTTCCATGCGGTTAAGAATTCTTTAAGAAATAAAATATATTATAATTTGATCAATAATTATTACAAACAAAAAAAGATTATACAAAGTAAATTGTCAAACTGATGTGCTTTTATAGAATATATTGGATCTATTTTATAATAAAAATACTATCACTTGAAACTACAATAATTTGAGTTTATTTTGTATAATCCTTTTATGGTTAATGTATTTTTCTTATTGTTATTGTTTTGGTTCTAACATAATTAATGTATGAATGGATTATGGATTTTAGAGTGTTTCGCAAGAGGAATGGTTGTGTCCTTACTGCATTTGCAAATATTGTGGTCTTCTTGGCCATGGTAATGAAGAATTATTCACATGTTCCCAATGTCAAAAGAAATGTACGCACTTTCATACCTCAGTTTTATTGGGATTTGTATAGCATTTTTTGGATCTTATATCTAATAAGTGACTATAGTTTTTATTAATTAATTAATTAAAGAGTTGCTTTTGTAGATCATTGGGCATGTTCTCTTGAAGAAGACATAGATCTTAATACTCCAGTCCCCTCACTTGGCAACTAGACTCTGATCAATTCTTTCTGTGGAAAAAGCTGCAGGGAGGTATTTAATTATTAATTTCATGTTTCAAAATATTAAATTGTTGTGATATTTCATGTATTATATTGTAAGTTGCATTAATTATAATGGCGTGAATTTTACATAGATTTTTAAGCACTTGGAAAGTATGACTGGAGTCCGAAATGAGGTAGATGGAGGCCGATTGTCTTGGTCTTTAATGCGCCTAACAGATCTACAATCAACAATGCCTACCAATAATATTCATCAGATTGTGGAAAGTAACTGCAAGATTGGCATTGTATGGGGCATAATGAATGAATCCTTCGCTACAACCATTGACCGACTTACTAATATAAATATAGTTCGAAGTGTCGTATACAATCAAGGGTAAGTACTAATTATGTTTTGATAAATTTTGATATATATATATTTTAAAATACCCAAGTATTTGAAAAAACTTTTTAGATTGTATGTTTGCCCTTTTTTTAACTTCATTCAATAAAGTACTTTTTAATTTTAAAAAATATATATTTATCTAACATTTGTTTATATTAATTTTAGTGAAACAAAAATAATAACATGCACAATAAAAATAATCTCCTATCTACTTGATTTACAAAACACAATAACAAAAGTGAGCCCATCGTTTGAAATTTACATGTAATTAATTAGAAACAACATATCTCGATCGGTACTACTCACAACATCGTTGTTTACAGATCAAACTTGGCTTGAATTAACTTCCAAAGATTTTATACTGCCGTTCTTGAGAAGGACAATGAGATAGTCTCTGCAGCATGTTTGAGGTAATTTCTTAATCATAACGATATTTTTATCCGTAAGCAGAAAACCAATATAAGTATGCAGATTAAAAGAATAACCCTTTGAACTAAAATGATCATCATCAACTCATGATGGTTTTACAGGATACATGGAACGAAAGTTGCAGAGATTCCCTTTGTTACAACTCATGAAAACTATAGGGCAATGGGGATGTGGAGAAAGCTTCTAGTTGTGATTGAATCTGTAAGTTGTTGAATTGATAATGTTTCCCACTGCATGTAAATATATTCCAATGTATGGCATATATATAACAAGTATATAAATAAAGACTTTATGGTTGCAAATTGAATTTTGTAATACATGGAAATTATAGAGAGACTTTCATGTGTTACATTATACATTAGCCGATATCAAAAACACAAAAAATGTTTTGGTTACATTATTAGTTGCATATAGCAAAAATGAGTCAAATTGGCTTACTAATTAACAAAATCAAGAAGGTTAGGCCTAAGTTTTGGGTCTAATAACAATTGGTTATGCAAGAGGCCTAGGAGTCATTGAGGGTGGCATACCCCTTGTCCAGATAGGTGGTGGAAGGCAAAATCCATAGTCGAAGACATTGTTTATTAAACCATATAACAATATGGGTGGACGCCTCATGGCCCTCTTGACCTGGTGTTGGTACACTAGAGTCCATATAATACAGTGGTTGCAATTCTCCTTCACCTCATTTTCTATATGGTGCACCCACTAGTGTTAGGTGCAACTATTTCGTTCCAGAATTTTTTAAAAAGAATCATTTCAAGTCGAGTGACTATACTTCTTCAATCAGAGGTCATCACTCTAATTTAATCACTCTAGAATGGATAGGAGAGTTGCACTAGCTATGATATTCTGCCATCCAAGCATTTGAATTGTAACAAAACCATTGTAACCCATAACCCAAAAATATGATACATGTGACCGTTTATCTTTCATGTAATAATGTATGTACTTGTGCCATATTCAAAGAGTGTATCAAGCGTACATCTTGAAATAATTAGAACATGTCAAAACATATACTTATACATATTAGTGAAAGTTCAACAAAGCATATACATGTTCCGTTCTAAAACTCCAAACACATCTTTTAAATCAATCCAATTATGAGCAACATTGAACAGAGCATGCATATATAAGATCTAAGTCATAGCATATAACAAGTAGCAATTCCATAATCCAATATGAATAACTAGCATGCAGAGTTTACATGAAACATAAGTAAATTAACCAAGAGTAAGTTAGAGGCTAACTTATAATTCTCCAAATGCAAAGAAAATACTAACAGTCAAGGAAGCATACTAGGCTCCACCAAATAATGTTTCTTGACTCCTCTTTCTATGATGGTACGAAATTGGTGTCGGAAGGGAAGATATGATGTTTGGCTTTTGAGACCCTAAAGTCTCCCAACGAAAATGGGGGATTGGGGTCGAATTGGAAGAAACGTGAGCTAGGTTTCCAATCCTTCCTAGGTGGTAGGCATGTGGTGTGGGAGATGAAGAGAAGAAAATATGTCGAAGCAACAACGGCCTTCTAGTTTTGCACTAGGTGTACGTCCAATCATCATAAATGCCCCTTTAAATGCTTTCTTGTCCATTTATCTTGAGAATATTAAGATCACTAATTACAAGTGCATGGAATGCTCTTCCCTCTTCTTTTCTCTATTTTCAAAACCCTAGCCTTTGCATGGTGCCATGTGACGTGTCCCTCCTATTATCAACACCTACTTCTTTAACTTCCTCACAAGTTTTGCCACATGTCATGGCCAAATAACACTCATACTTTTGTGGTCTTGGTGCAATAAATCTAGAAAGGGTGCTATGCATGGATGCGAAATGGCATGTGGCTCTTGCAATGTGACTACACTACAAGAAAATTGCAATGTGACTACACTACAAGAAAACTGGTTATGATTCTTGGCTGGCTATTTCCTGCCAAAATATTTATTACCTACCAAAATGAGTATATTTTTGCAAAAAATAGTCAGTTTTACCTCAAATAATCCGTCACAGATACTCATTTTTCTTGTAATGCAAGCACAATGAGGGTAGCATGTGTCCTTTATGTCTTTTAAAATCCCATCCTTTCACTTCTTTCTCCCACTTTTGGGTTCAAATACAATGAATCTATAGAGTGTAAAGGCATGATTGCCAATTGGCATGGTGGGGGTTAGGGTTAGCATGTGCTCTAGGTGAGCTGAAACCTTAACGTTTTCCTCCTCCTGCATATGGCTTCATCTAGAAGCCTAGAGATTCAATACGTGAGGGACAAGTGGTGGATGGATGCTTTCTTGAAAGACAAAACTCCCTTTCCCTATAAGCCTAATGATTATAGTTTAAGGAAACTCAAGGATCTCTCTTAGGTGCCTCTTCTTTCCTAAACCCTAATTTGGTCTCCACACCTGGTTGAAACATAGCTAAGCTTTGGGCTCTTTATTGGGCTTGGATGCCTAGCTAGTTTACCATCTTTTAGCAAGATTTACGCTAATAACATATTCTTAACCTCTTCAATCTAATGGAACTAAGTCTATCTAGAACAAAATAGAAATTAAAAATATACAGTAAGGACCTAGCTTAGGTCAGGTTATCACAATGGGTATAACCCTTCAAAATAGGGAAGAAAAAAGGTGAGTTACAAAAGTTAGTTGGTAAACCTATAGAAATGAGTAGTAGGTGTAGAAACCTACACACAACAATGCAATATCTCGTTATATCACCCAACTCATAATTTCCTAGCAACATATGGTGATCAATGAGATGACATGTCAAATATAACAGCACAACACTTCATGTACAACAACAAATTGGTATAGGGTAATTTAAACCTTTGGAAATACTTATTTCACTTTACAAGTCATGAATGGAAACTCCATTTCTAGGTATCGGCCTTTATTCTTTATTACATTATGGTCTTTGCCATAATTAACTTTTCATTAATTGCATTTTAACCTATAAACTTTAGTAAAACTACATGATTTTAAGCCTATTTCTCCATTTTTCTCATAAATGATCATTTTCTTGACATTTCTTATCTATTCTTATATTGATCATTTTCATCATAAATCAATTTGCTTAAAAACTTTAGATCCCTAGAGGTTGACTTCTCCATGCTTATTTCTAAGTTTTTATTTCTCATCTAATTTTGTTGCATTTACAATTTCTTAAATTTTTTTATTAATTAACTTAAATTAAGTTTCACTATGATTAACACTAGACCTAATTAATTACATCTCTCAATCTAACAAAGCCATTGAAACCCTAAACTATAAACCCCTAACTAAACTCTTAACATTTAATATTTATAACTTCATCCCCTTTCAAATTATATACACAAACTCAAATTCTATTTTTCTTTTTCACTTATTACATGGTCTATATTTATTATGATCTTCAAGCCCTAAACTTCAAATCTTGATCAAATCAATTACAGATACTTCAAACACCATCCCTTCATCATTTTTAAAATTCTATTTCCATATAAAAGATTTCCAAATTAATGTAGCTAGCCAAATGATCGAAATCTACTTATGTCTTTCCTCCAAAATCTCAACATCAATTTCACAACACACAACTATATATCATTATAACTCTATATTTTTCAAAATAAAAAATAAATTTAGAAACTTACTATTTCCATATAAAAGAATACAACTTAATGTAGGTAGCCAAATCGAAATCCACTTATGTATTTCCTCCAAAATTTCAACATCAATTTCCCAACACGCAACTAAATATCATTATAACTCTAAATTTTGCAAAATAAAAAATAAATTTGGAAACTTACCTTGGTTGCTCATAAAAAGGTAAACATCTCTCTTTCGTGCAACACCAAGTAAGAATGACATGAATTTAGGCTTTATGTGCATGTGATTTCAAGAACGAAAATGAAGTTTTGAGAGAGGGAGAGAGTGAGTGAGTGAGTGAAATATAGCATTCGGTGTAGGGGTTGTATGCAAATCAAGAAGGCTGTTACTACAAAAAAAACTGTTTATTTGCACCCAATTAATTCTAGTGAAATGATTATTTACAATAAAAAATTATTATAAATAGTCTTTTCGTCATAATTAATTGGTCACAAAATTTCATTTTTCTTGTAGTGCGTGGAAGTAGGAGCTAGCTGAAGATAAGGTAATTACATGTCAGCCAATTACAAATAATTAGTTATTAATCCACTAAATGGTTGACTAGTGTACAAAAGTAAGTTAACCATAAAACCATCTCTTTTGAGCATCTCATGCCCGGCTATATACCCTCAGGTGAAGAGTTTTGTATGTAACTTGAATTTTTTGATAAGAAAAACCAAATGTTAAGTGAAAGGCAATGCAAGAAACAGAGTAGGTTAGAACCTACATGAATGGGCATGTCTCAATGCCGTTTACAATGCCCAGCATATCATATGTTTGCAACACTTGTATGCATTGGGAGATCCAGAGTAAGAATATCTATGAAAAATCCATCTTGATGAAAATGTATTGGTTAATATCTGAAATAATAACTGAAGAAGAGCTTAGTGAAGATATATATCAATCATATGGATTGACAATGGTGTAGAGATAATGGTACGTACGTACTCTCACTACAAGAAAAATGGGCAGTAGTGACCTAATATTAGCAACGAAAAGGATTCTTAGTGACTAAAATAGACTATTAGCGACAAAAATAAATTATTTGTGACTAATAAAAATAAAGCAAATAAACAGTTTTCTTGTAGTGTCTCTAGTACCGAAAATTTAATTCCTAAAAGGATAAGAGGTTGTAAGGTGATCTGAAAGTAGAGGTCATGTATTAAACTATAAATGAATCCGAGAAATTTATAATTTTATTAAACTAATTCATTTAGTAGCAAATACGGTGAGTTTATATAAAATCATAATGCATTACGAACTGATGTCATTGACTTGATATAGTACATTAAATTATAAATTACTTTTATTATAAAATAAATTTAATAGATTTTATAAAACCACCTCAGTTTATAAGTTAATTCCTTTGTGTTATCCGTGTCTTTATCAATTCTCTTACAATTATGGTAGCTATACTGCTGCAGTATATATAAAAATAACAAAGTGCTTAAAATCCCTTAAGTCGTGCATATGGGCGTTTGGGAGGGGTTCTATTTGTTGAAGTAGGGTGAATATCTTTGTGGAGCATTGCTCTGAGGATTGCATACTTTAAGGGAGGGAATAAAGGGCATAAATATCTTTCCACTGAGAAATTTTTGATCAAAAGAACGAGGTGCCAAACGGCCCAACTCTTTACCTTTTCTATTATTAGTATTTCCATTTCGCTCATTCTGTTCTATCCTAAATTATGAATGTCATGCCCGGCCCAAGGCCTTTCAGCCAGCCCATGACCCGGCCCAGCCCCAGCCCCAGCCCCAGAAACGGCACCGTTTCTGTCCCAAGTATTTTAAGCTACTGCCCCCTTTCTTCTTTCTTTTCTTTTCTTTCCTTTTCCTTTCTCTTCTTCCCTTCCCCTGCCCCCGACGGTTTCATCTCCCATGTTTTTCGCGCAGCCCTCTATTTTCTCTCGCATCAAACCACGATCTCGGTGGTTATCAGTTTCAAATGAAAATCTCTCTCTCTCTCTCTCTCTCTCTCTCTCTCTCTCTCCATACGGCATTTTATCTCTTGCTTGGATTTCTTTCCTTCTGTAAATTTTCCCCCCCTCTGGTTTCGGTTTCGGCGCAGGAATATCACGGTAAGATTTTCTAATATTTCTTCCCACGTTTTCTTCTATCCATGGGTTCGGTTTGGTACTTGAAATCACTGAAAACTTGTGTATTTTTGGTAGGTGAAGTCGAGTGTGGAGAAGCCAGAAATTCCTTCCTTTAGTGCCCTGTTTTCGTCAGGGTTGTCACTTCATTTTGGTGCAAGCCATGGTTCATCTCAGGTAAGAATTTCTACCTTTTTCTTGAGACCAATCGGAAGCTCGTACGTTGGTTATGCATAGTGTATATATATGTGTTAGTTGGCGCTGTTTTTGGAAATTTGGTGAACAGTTGCCGAATTTTGTGTGGGATGAGGAAAAATTTAATTTACTTGAATGTATATACCCGGTTGAGTATTATTTTTCTATGCTGAAATATTTATGGATTATATTCTCTATTTTCCGAAGACATTTTCGAAGTGATTTTTGGTGGATGTTCAAGGGTTGGTTGTCTAAATTTCCTTTTGCTGATTGGTGTTGCCAATGGGTTGTTTGGGATGTTTTGTGTGATGTAAATGGTTGGGTTTGGTAGTTTTGAACGTATGGGAGACTATAAAATTTTTTGGTTGGCTTTATCAGAGGGATGCCTGAAATGAGTTGGTAGTGGACTGAAATGATATTCTTTTTTTTTTAGTATGGAGTGCGCTGGTTTTACGGGTCGTAGTGGCTGGTTGCTTGGGCTTAATATGCTAGAAATTATGAAATTAGGCAGGAATTGTAGTTAATTTATAATTTTTCAGATTTAGGCCTTTGGGGTGGTCATTAACATAAAGGAAATTATTTTCATATAGGTGATGAAACTCTTAGAAGTCAGGCTCAAAGTTTTGATAATTCGCTGCAGGAGTTAGGTAAGCGGAGCTTCTATCCTAGATTTACATAAATGGAAAATTGGCTTGAGGTTGGTTTTATAAAATGTGCATATTCTGTTTTTAAGAAAAATGTGAAAAAAAACAACCTCAGTATACGTTTCATGCATTCGCTCATGAAAATTTATACGATAGAGAAAATTTCCTTTTGACATAAATGTGTAGATATGAGCAATATTTGACATGTTTCTGAACTATGCATAAGAGTGAACATTATTTTTGATGCTATCTTGTGCATGTAAAGTAATATGTTTTGTTGTGTTTTTGGCTTGTATGGAAATGGATAAGAAAGTGAAAAACAAGTGGCTTAATATGATATGTTTACGGAAAAATCTTTGGCATACTCATCTGTTTGTCTTTATTTCTGAATATGTTTCGGACATGATTATATGGATTTACGTGATATGGTTGGTACCTCCATGATACGATATGATAGGAGTGCAATCACTTTGGAAACAAAGTGATCATTTTTATGTGTTTCTTTCCTATGTGCATACTCGGGGCTCCAAGAACGATTGAGGGAAAGTCTCACAATATGATACTGCCTGGTTTGGCCACCGGGGATAGCACAACCCTACCACGGGGGTTAAACATGATATATGTTTGGAAATGGATGAGATGTTACAGTTATTTTTGCCAAAGTGTTTTGGGTATAAAAAGTTGGTTTTGTGTATACTTTACGAAAAATAAAGGTTCGCTCAGCTTTTGGTTGGTTTATAAGTTTTGGAATTGTTTCCTTTCAATAAAAGTTTTTCCGTTACATGCTTAAGGATTTTATAAAAAATGCTCATATTTTACATACTAGTATAGGTGTTTTGCTTATTGAGTTGTGGATGAACTCACCCCCTTATCCATATACATCTCAGATGAAGTGGAGGTCTCGCCTGAGGACCAAGGTTAATATGTTGGGACCAGGATAGGCGGTCATCTTTGGGGTTGAAGTGAAGACGATATTTATTATTTTGTTGTTACGTTATTTAGCATGATTAGATCAAAGTGTTAGTAGGATATTTTGATGGGAAGTTGTGGACCCTATATGATGGCATTATTTTATTTAATGTATGAACTTTATGGATATTTAGATTTTAATTGGTTTAAAATTTGGAGATGAGGAATTATTTGTGGATTATTGATCAGATATATTCTTAGATAGAATTTGTAGATGAAAACAGGTTCAAGTCAAACAGGTTGATTTTCAGGACCCCCCTTTACGGGTACGGGGTGTCACAGTTGGTATCAGAGCGAATGTTTAAGATTCTGCAGACGTATGCAATAAGGTTTTTGGAATTTGAGGTTCTAGAAATTGCCAACTTTAGGAATTATTTGAGGTGTAGAATTATATAGACTTGTGAGCTGATAGTTTTGGTTGGAGATTGAAGGAATAGGTTTATGAATTTCTTATAATTGTACTTGTGGTGGATACCTTACTCTTATTGGGGAAATTGTATACCATTGTTTGGCTACTATGACTACCCGTTGATATTTATATAGCTTCTTGTATGTGTGCTTGTAATAAACGATTTGTTTAATAGTTTAAGTCTTCTCAGGATGCCGCCTCGCCGTGAACGAAGTGTATCGGATTTGAACGCAGCCAAGAATGAAAGGGAAGCAAATCCAAGAGCTTCTGAAGTACTCCGGGCAGCAGCGCATCAATTGATAGACGATCTTGCACAAAATTCATCCGGCTGTCGCCGCACCACAAGTGAAAGGGGTTGCACCGTGGAAGATTTCAACAAGTTGTGCCCCACATCTTTTGATGGGAGAGGCGACCCGATATTAGCTGAAGATTGGGTGCAGGACATTGAAGAGATATTTCGAGTCTTGCCTTGCACGGATGAACAAAAAGTGGCTTTTTCTACATTCAAGTTGACTGGAGAGGCAAAAAGGTGGTGGATCTCAGAAAGGACCATCAGGGAAGCTGAAAAGAAGGAAATAAAAAGTTGGTCGCTGTTCAAGGAAGTTTTTCTGGAGCGTTTCTTCCCCATCTCAATGAAAGAGGATAAGGCTATAGAATTCGCCACATTAGTCCAGGGGGCGATGTCAGTACACCAATATGCAGCCAAGTTTACTGAGCTGGCACGCTTTGCAGCATATTTGATTCCTGATGAAGAGAAGAAGTGTCGCAAATTTGAGCAAGGACTGAACGAGAAGCTGTACGAACAAGTGATGGGTTTCCAGTTGAAAAAGTTCACAGAGTTGGTGAATAAGGCCACTTTGTTTGAGGGATGCCTTCAGAGGAGCGCCACCTTACTTGATCAAAGGAAGAGGTCTACCCCATCTGGATATCATACAAGCAACAACCAAGGACAGTGGAAGAAGAGAAATGAAGGGGGTAATTCAAACAAGAGGCCAATTCAGAGTGATCAACAGCCTTATCATTGCAGAACTTGTGACCGTGTTCACACCGGAAAGTGTCAGAAAGAGTTAGGCTTATGTTACCGGTGCGGCAAGTCGGGCCACTACCTCAAGGATTGCCCGCTTACTTTGGGCAGCAATAGACCTGCCCCACTACCACCCCCACCCAGGACTGGAGGGGTGCCACGAAGTAATACCCAACGCCCTACTGCACCTGCTTGGGTTTTCGCATTGACACCAGGAGAGGCTGAAGGCAGGGAGGATGTGATCACAAGTATTATTCCTTATTTTTCTTTTAGGAATAGCTTAGTAACTATTGTGGATGTTAAATCAAAGGGTACTTTGTATGTGATCACATGCATTCTTTCTTTGTTTTCTAATCATGCCACTACACTGTTTGACTCTGGGGCAACACATTCCTTTATTTCTAAGAATTTTGCCAAATTCTGCTCATGGGAAGGTGAAAGGTTGGATTTTAACTTAGTGGTCTCAACTCCGACGGGGACTACAGTGTCTTGTCACAAAATTCTCCACGGCTGTCCTATATCTATTGAAGAGAGATTGATGCCTGCTGAACTTATTATTTTTGATATGATTGGATTTGATGTAATTTTGGGTATGGACTGGTTGGCTTCATACCATGCCAGCATTGACTGTTTTAAAAAGGAGATAGTTTTCAAGCCTCCTGAAGGGGATGAAATTCGATTTGTGGGAACGAAAGTGCGATTATTCCCATCAATCATATCAGTAGTTCAGGTTGGGAAATTGTTGCGAGATGGTTGTCAAGGATTTTTAGCTTGTGTGATAGATGCACCAAAAGATGAGTTGAGCCTAGAAGAGATTCCTGTGGTGAGAGAGTATCCGGAAGTGTTTCCTGAAGATTTGTCTGGATTATCACCTGACCGAGAAGTAGAATTCGCTATCGATCTTGTTCCAGGCACAACACCTTTGTCCAAGGCTCCTTATAGAATGGCGCCATCGGAACTCACCGAACTTAAAGAAGAGTTACAAGATCTATTAGACAAGGGTTTTATCCGACCCAATGTGTCCCCATGGGGTGCTCCAGTGTTATTTGTGAAGAAGAAAGATGGAACAATGAGAATGTGCATTGACTATAGAGAACTCAACCGAGTAACCATCAAGAATAAATATCCCTTACCCCGCATAGAAGACTTGTTTGATCAACTACAGGGTGCGCAAGTTTTCTCGAAGATTGACCTTCGATCAGGGTATCATCAATTGAAGATCAAGGCTGAAGATGTATCCAAGACTGCTTTCAGGACCAGATATGACCACTATGAGTTTCTGGTCATGCCTTTTGGTTTGACTAACGCCCCAGCGGTATTCATGGATTTAATGAACAGAGTATTTCATGGATTCTTGGATAAATTTGTGGTTGTCTTTATTGACGACATCCTAATCTATTCTAAGAGCAAGAAGGAGCATGAGGAACACTTGAGGCTAGTACTCGGAACACTTAAAGAAGAAAAATTGTTTGCTAAACTGAAGAAGTATGAGTTTTGGCTGAATGCGGTTACATTTCTGGGGCATGTTGTCTCAAAGGAGGGCATTTCAGTGGACCCCGGGAAAGTGGAAGCAGTAGTGAACTGGTCAGCACTGAAAAATGTACATGAGGTTAGGAGTTTCTTAGGATTGGCGGGATACTATCGCCGATTCATTGAGGGTTTTTCCAAGATAACGGTTCCCCTCACCGCACTCACAAGGAAGAACAAGAAGTTTGAGTGGACAGAAAAATGTGAAGAAAGCTTTCAGAATTTGAAACAGAGACTAGTGACCGCCCCAGTTTTAATAGTTCCCATTGCGAGATGTGGGTTTGTGGTATATAGTGATGCTTCAAGACTGGGTTTAGGGTGTGTATTAATGCAACACGGGAAAATTATAGCCTATGCTTCACGGCAACTAAAGACACATGAACAAAATTACCCCACACATGATTTGGAGTTAGCAGCAGTTGTGTTTGCACTTAAAATTTGGAGGCATTATTTATATGGGGAAAAGTGTGAAATCTACACAGATCACAAAAGCTTGAAGTATTTCTTCACCTAGAAAGAATTAAATATGAGGCAAAGAAGATGGCTCGAGCTAATAAAGGATTATGATTGTAATATCAATTATCACCTAGGCAAAGCGAACGTTGTAGCTGACGCCTTGAGTAGGAAATCAATGAGTTCAGCAGTAGCATCCCTTACTACTCAACACCAGTTACTAATGGACTTAGAAAGGGCTGGTATTGAGGTCATCACAAATGATACAAGTGCTTTCGTGGCTAGTTTAATAGTGCAACCAGATTTGTTAGAAAGAATCAAAGCAGCTCAGAAAGTAGATTCAGCGTTGATAAAGCTAGTGGAGGAAGTTAAGAACGGGGACAAAGTTGATTTTAGCATTTATGAAGATGGAGTTTTGAGGTTTAGAGACAGATTATGTGTACCTGCAGATGATGCATTGAAGAAAATAATTCTTGAGGAGGCACACCGCTCTTTATACACAATCCATCCAGGGAGTACCAAGATGTATCGGGACTTGAGAGAGTCTTTTTGGTGGAACGGTATGAAGAGAGAAATTGCTAAGTTCGTAGAACAGTGCCTGACATGTCAACAGGTGAAAGCAGAGCATCAGAGACCAGTAGGATTGTTACAGCCATTGCAAATTCCAGAATGGAAGTGGGAGCATATATCCATGGATTTTGTGACAGGTCTACCGAGGGCTGTAAACGGACAAGATGCAATATGGGTAGTCGTAGATTGCTTAACGAAGACTGCACGCTTTGTGCCCATTAAAATTTCTTATAAATTAGAGAAACTAGCTGAGCTGTACATACAAGAGATTGTGAGATTACATGGGATACCAGCGTCTATTGTGTCAGATAGAGATCCTCATTTTACTTCTAGATTTTGGAGAAATTTGCAAGAGGCAATGGGTACTTAGTTGAATTTTAGTACGGCTTATCACCCTTAGACAGATGGGCAATCGGAAAGGACTATTCAGACTTTAGAAGATATGTTGAGGGCATGTGTGATGGACTTTAAAGGAACTTGGATACGACACTTACCATTGGTGGAATTTGCTTATAATAACAGTTTCCAGACTAGTATTGGGATGGCACCGTATGAGGCTTTGTATGGCAGAAGATGTAGGTCTCCTTTATATTGGGATGAGGTTGGTGAAAGAAAAATATTGGGACCAAAGATCATTCAGAAAACGACAGAAAAGATTGACATCATTAGAGCTAGAATTAAAGCAGCTCAGGCTCGACAAAAGAGCTATGCTGATAACCGACGCCGTCCACTAGAGTTTGAGGTTGGAAATGAAGTATTCTTGAAAATAGCACCAATGAAAGGGGTTATGAGATTTGGAAGTAAGGGCAAGTTGAGCCCTAGATATATTGGACCCTTTGAGATTCTTGAGCGAATTGGACCTTTGGCATATAATTTAGCACTTCCTCCGAATCTTGCGGGAGTGCATAACGTATTTCATGTGTCCATGCTAAGAAAGTATATTTCCGATCCAACTCATATCATTCACTATGAACCGCTGCAGATTCAGGAAGATATGACTTATATTGAAGAACCAGTGCGGATCTTGGAAAAGAAAGCACATACGCTGAGGAATCGTAGCATTCCCATGGTCAAGGTTTTATGGCATAATCATACAAGCAGTGAAGCTTCCTGGGAACTCGAGGAGGAAATGCGAGAGAAATACCCACACCTCTTCCATGAAGATTTTGAGCTCTTTTAGTAATTTTCGAGAACGGAAATTTGTTTAAGGGGGAGAGGATGTCATGCCCGGCCCAAGGCCTTTCAGCTAGCCCATGACCCGACCTAGCCCCAGCCCCAGAAACGGCACCGTTTCTGTCCCAAGTATTTTAACCTACCGCCCCTTTTCTTCTTTCTTTTCTTT
Source organism: Platycarya strobilacea (assembly GCA_036898215.1). NCBI lineage: Eukaryota > Viridiplantae > Streptophyta > Magnoliopsida > Fagales > Juglandaceae > Platycarya > Platycarya strobilacea. The sequence continues at coordinate 22,146,263 of CM072549.1, read as the reverse complement.
TCTTTCCTTTTCCTTTCTCTTCTTCCCTTCCCCTGCCCCGACGGTTTCATCTCCCCTGTTTTTCGCGCAGCCGTCTATTTTCTCTCGCATCAAACCACGATCTCAGTGGTTATCAGTTTCAAATGAAAATCTCTCTCTCTCTCCCTCTCTCCATACAGCATTTTATCTCTTGCTTGGATTTCTTTCCTTCCGTAAATTTTTCCCCCCTCTGGTTTCGGTTTCGGCCCAGGAATATCACGGTAAGATTTTCTAATATTTCTTCCCACATTTTCTTCTATCCATGGGTTCGGTTTGGTACTTGAAATCACTGAACACTTGTGTATTTTCGGTAGGTGAAGTCGAGTGTGGAGAAGCCAGAAATTCCTTCCTTTAGTGCCTTGTTTTCGTCCGGGTTGTCACTTCATTTTGGTGCAAGCCGTGGTTCATCTCAGGTAAGAATTTCTACCTTTTTCTTGAGACCAATCGGAAGCTCGTACGTTGGTTATGCATAGTGTATAAATATGTGTTAGTTGGCGGTGTTTTTGGAAATTTGGTGAACAGTTGCCGAATTTTGTGTGGGATGAGGAAAAATTTAATTTACTTCAACGTATATACCCGGTTGAGCATTATTTTTCTATGCTGATATATTTATGGATTATATTCTCTATTTTTCGAAGCCATTTTCGAAGTGATTTTTGGTGGATGTTCAAGGGTTAGTTGTCTAAATTTCCTTTTGCTGATTGGTGCTGCCGATGGGTTGTTTGGGATGTTTTGTGTGGTGTAAATGGTTGGGTTCGGTAGTTTTGAACGTATGGGAGACTATAAAATTTTTGGGTTGGATTTATCAGAGGGATGCTTGAAATGAGTTGGTAGTGGACTGAAATGATATTTTTTTTTAGTATGGAGTGCGTTGGTTTTGCGGGTCGTAGTGGCTGGTTGCTTGGGCTTAATATGCTAGAAATTATGAAATTAGGCAGGCATTGTAGTTAACTTATAATTTTTCAGATTTAGGCCTTTGGGGTGATCATTAACATAAAGGAAATTATTTTCATATAGGTGACGAAACTCTTAGAAGTCAGGCTCAAAGTTTTGATAATTCGCTGCAGGAGTCAGGTAAGCGGGGCTTCTATGCTAGATTTACATAAATGGAAAATTGGCTTGAGGTTGGTTTTATAAAATGTGCATGTTCTGTTTTTAAGAAAAATGTGAAAAAAAAACAACCTCAGTATACGTTTTATGCATTCGCTCATAAAAATTTATACGATAGAGGAAATTTAATTTTGACATGAAATGTGTAGACATGAGCAATATTTGACATGTTTCTGAACTATGCATAAGAGCGAACATTATTTTTGATGCTATCTTGTGCATGTAAAGTAATATATTTTGTTGTGTTTTTGGCTTGTATGGAAATGGATAAGAAAGTGAAAAACAAGTGGCTTAATATGATATGTTTACGGAAAAATATTTGGCATACTCATGTGTTTGTCTTTATTTCTGAATATGTTTTGGACATGATTATATGGATTTACGTGATATGGTTGGTACCTCCATGATACGATATGATAGGAGTGCAATCACTTTGGAAACAAAGTGATCCTTTTTATGCGTTTCTTTCTTATGTGCACACTCGGGGCTCCGAAAACGAATGAGGGAAAGTCTCACAATATGATACTGCCTGGTTTGGCCACCGGGGATAGCACAACCTTACTACGGGGGTTAAACATAGTATATGTTTGGAAATGGATGAGATGTTACAGTTATTTTTGCCAAAGTATTTTGGGTATAAAAAGTTGGTTTTGTGTGTACTTTACGAAAAATAAAGGTTCACTCAGCTTTTGGTTGGTTTATAAGTTTTGAAATTGTTTCCTTTGAATAAAAGTTTTTCCGTTACATGCTTAAGGGTTTTATAAAAAATGCTAATGTTTTACATACTAGTATAGGTGTTTTGCTTATTGAGTTGTGGATGAACTCATCTCCTTATCCATATACATCTCAGATGAAGTGGAGGTCTCGCCTGAGGACCAAGGTTAATATGTTTGGATCAGGATAGGCGGTCATCTTTGGGGTTGAAGTGAATACGATATTTATTATTTTGTTGTTACATTATTTAGCATGATTAGATCAAAGTATTAGTAGGATATTTTGATGGGAAGTTGTGGACCCTATATGATGGCATTATTTTGTTTAATGTATGAACTTTATGTATATTTAGATTTTAATTGTTTTAAAATTTGGAGATGAGAAACTATTTGTGGATTATTGATCATATATATTCTTAGATAGAATTTGTAGATGAAAATAGGTCCAAGTCAAATAGGTTGATTTTCAGGACTCCCTTACGGGTACGGGTGTCACAATTAAGACCTTCGTTGATGATTAAATTTGTAAAGTTATGGGTCACACTGAGGATATATGTTCGGTAAGACTGTACCTATGTAACTCAATATATCTGTTTTCAAAAGCTTAAGCTAGTGGGAAGATATAAATTTAATTCTTTAAATTATATTCTCTAACAGTTTGATGCGTATCTAATTTCAGGCTCTTCAGTTTCTTAGAGTTGAGTATTTGGTCATTCCATCTATCGACCATCTTGTACCAATGTGGACTGAGAAATTTGGTTTTAGCAAAGTCGAAGGTCCCCTGATGAATGAATTAATCTTCCTCAACACATTGATGTTCACTGAAGCAGTTAGATTGCAGAAGACCTTGCTCCCAGCTCACTCTGTAGAACCAGATGGGGGAGATAATGGGGGTCTCTCTCTCTCTCTCTCTTCATTGCAATCACCACTTGTTGCTTCTTGATTTATTTTTACTGCTTTATTTTTCCAGGCAAGGAAATTGATGGGGTTAGTAAACAGAAGGAGCAAAATGGAACAAGCAAAGGACGAAACCTTGTAAAACTCCAGCTTTTTGACCTAAATGTTGAACCTTCAGAAGAGGGTAAACAGTGATGCCTAAGCAATAACGGGGAACAAGTTGACAAAGCACGATGCTCCCAACATTCTTCAGACAACGATTTAGGTCCAAGACTGTTGTAGGCTAAATGGAAGGCGAGTCTAACTTGCAAGTACTTCACCTTACCATTTTGAAGACTTCAGTCGTACAATATTAATAATGCATATACTAGATATATATATATATATATATATGCGATATTTTTTTAGTTTTCTTTTTACAAAAATTTTTAAGGTAGTATGGATTTATCTAAAATCTGAAACCTTGTGTTGTCAAATGTGAAGTTCAATTTCCATATTATGTCTTGTAAGATGAGCAGATATTGAGCTTATTTTTGGTCAAGGGTGGTTTTGAGAATATTTGGAACTTGTTTAGATTTGTTTTGTAAATGAAACTGATCTCTATTGCAATTGGAAGACTTACAACATCTCACTTAAAACAGTGCATTTAGGACTGACGACGTTGAGGAAAATCCTCCAATCATACAAGGTTTCATGTATTAAAAGCATCTTTAGCAAGGTATGAGCACGCAGCCATATTAGCACCTTTATTGGTATGTGATACTGACCAAGATGTAAATGAATAAAGGCTTCTCTTTGCATCCTTGATCATTGGACCCCCTAAGCTCTAATCTGAGTTGGCCTTTTTCAACATATTCACCTCTTGCAAAGCATCACCCTCTATAATGATTTGTTTCAATCCCATCTAGACAGCTGCTACCACCAATGCATGAGCTTCTACAGCAAAAGAATTTCCACTCAAATTTCTAAAAGCTCTAAGAGTGCTAATAACTACCTGTCCCTTAAAGTCCCTAGCAATCACACTAATACCAATCTTTGCCCTCTGCATTATTGATGGTTGCATCTTAGTTCAGCTTGTAAACTACTTATGCTGGTTTCTACCATTTTGGTTGCACAAGAGCTAGGCTGATTGATCTCCTCTAGATTTTTTTAGATGTATTGCTTATTGGGTTTTATAAAAGTGGATAGGACAAATTGGATAAAAAGCTTTTTTTTCGAAATATATTTTGTGTTGTGGTTTGTGAAAGTGGATATGTAAAGTTGCTTAAATATTGTTATAGATGTTTTCCGTAATTCGGGTCACGTTTGCATGTAACCTACAGTAAGAAATTAGAGGGGGTTAGAATTCTTTGCGGTACCTCTAATGATTAAGTCAATATATCTCTTGGGGATTTTGTGATGCCCCAATCTTCGCTTGAGATGGAATGAAAACTTAGAGCATCAGAACATCCAATACAAAGTTACATACTCCTGTACATGATATATAATTAATATGTAATGCATGCTATAAATGCATCTAGTAGTATGCAATAACTTCAATAAAAAAAAAAGATGAATAAAAACTCATGGCCGAATAAACTAAAACATCCTAATATCATTCATAATAGTCATGAGTTCAGATTATAAGGTAGCATAATCTTAGTACATGAATACTTTAGATAAAAAGTCTCTCTGTCTAAGGCAGCTGCTTTATGCATTCTAATGCATGAAGGGTTATGGCTAAAAACTCAAAATGAGATCAAGTCTCTTATTTAGATTTGGTTCCTCTTCAATCAGCTGGATCCATTTTTCCATCAAGTCCATCCTCGTCAACAACAAATATAACTTCTATCGTTTCGAGTGGAATTATAGTAGATTCCACAAAGGGTGAGAGTTATTTGAAACCTCAATAAGTTAAAAAACCAATATTCATAAAGACAAATTATGCACGATGAATCATAAATATGAAATGCATCTGAAACATAAAAATTAGTACTTATCTCTCATCCAGAGTTCTCAACATTTAGAAAACTTTTGATGCACATTTTGTTACGTAGAACATGTTTTCACTTCAAACATCAAAACATATGTTTCATCTGAATGTGTCATCATATTTAATTGTTATGTTACACTGTGAGAATGTACTTGTTGGTTATCTGCAGAATCGTTCTCAATGCATTGGTAATAACATAATATAATCATAACATGTATACCCACCAACTTTCATTACGACATTTTTTTAAAAAGAACTCATTTGAAGCCCGTTGACTGTTCTTCGTCAACTCAGGGTTTGTCACTCTATATCTAATAACTTCAGAGTGGATAGACGAGTTCCACTATAATACTTTCTCATCCTAGACTCTGGGGTCGTGACAACAAATTTATTTTCATGCTATGCTAAAAAAAATTTATAATTTCATGACACGTGCATATGTAACAGTCTTTCAAGTGAAAAATGATAGTATATGCAAAAGTGTTAACATGGCGACAATGTCATACATCATGTATGCCATTGTCTTGTCATGTAATAGTCTTTCAAGTAAAATATGATGTTTTATGCTCAAAGTGACAATTATAACGTGTGCCCCTAAAAATTAGTGTTTTTTAATGTGTTTATTAGTATTATTATTGTTTATTTTATTTTATTTGTTGTATTATATTTTTATCATTCTCTTCCCTAAAGGATTTGGACCCATTGTGTAGTGGCTTAGGAAAAGGGCTTGTTTTAGTGTTAAGAACTAGGGTTGTAAATGAATTAGGCTACTTGACAGCCCACTCAGTATTCACTCGGTTAACTTAAATTGAATTCGATTCGTGAAAAAAAAACTTGCTCATGAAAGCAGATACCCGCTTGATTAATAAATGGTACACACCCGACAAAACTTGACTTTATTCGACTAAGACTTGTTTATGCTCAAGTCGACTCGTTAGCTTTATTCGATTAAAATTTATTCATATATTGATAAATATATACACATATATATGTTATATATATTAAATATAAGTATAGCACTTTTATAATTAAAAATGTAATATGTAATCTAGTTACTTCTATCTATATAATGAATATATTTCATAACTAAGTTTTATAATTTATACAATAATTGGCCTATAAAACTTAATAATTTTAATATATTAGTACATGAAAAATCATGTATAAAATACATATATGTTATCATATTATATGTATTTATTACTAATATATATAAACATATAATATATTGTTATGATGAATAAATATCAACTAGTTAGATATTAAGTATTAATTTTTTATTAGACTTATTTTTATTTTTTTAAAATTTTATTGGAAAAACTAAAAGAAAAAAATTCGAGCTCGGCTTGACTTGTAACATCCCGACCCAGATATTTAGTATTTAAAAGCAAATAGTTTGGTCTTCCGAATTTTCATATTATTATATAAATTTATTATGATTACGATTATTATTAGTGTTATCAATTTTATCAATTTTATTATTATTATTATTATTATTTTAGATATGTTTTAAGGTGGGACTTCATTTTGAATAAAATTTACAAGTTATTAACAGATGAGATTGTTTTTGAATCACTCTCTATATCGAAACAAAGATCACTTTCACTTAGACACGTCTCTCACCAGCAAGCACGTTTTTATTTTTTTATTCATCACTAGGGCTTTTTCCAAACGCCTATAAATATACACCTCTCTTCTACGTATAGTACTGACTCTGCCGCCAGCACCTCACGTCCCCAAACCACCACCAGCAACCATCACTGCCAGCCCCTGCATTCGCTCGCCTCACACGAAGTGTACCCTCAACTGTGGCACCATACGCTGCCCCTTAATACTCGAGCTTTCAACTACACCTTGCACCTGTCAGTCCCATGCGCGACCTGTGATCCTCATTGTCATAACACTGCACCACGTGAAAACTGAAGGACCACCAAAACAGAGCCTTTTCGTGGTGCACTCAACACAGCCACCCCCATGGACTTGCATCGATTCCCACCATGACTCAGCCCCCACTGTGCTCATATAACAATCACGCAAGCCTCTATTTTTGCCCATGAAAAATAGAGCCAATCATGGGCCACCTTTCTCCTTCATGCAGCGGCGCCAGCCCCTGTTTTGCACCACTGCGTTGTTACCAAAGAGCAGCCCTGTCTTCCACTCCATAAACAGACAAACTCAACCTTTTCAGAAGCTGCCATCCCCTTCAGCCACCAAGGTTGCACCTCAACAAACACCCATGTTTTTGGTGATCGAAAACAGAGCAATATTAGCCAATTAGTGCTCTTCGCATTTGGAGCCATCCTAGGACGTCGGAGACCCATCGACAGTGCCGAAAATCCCTATACCATCACACCCACTCTCGTGGGTAAGGCCTTTTCCGCTGCACTCTCCCCTCCCTCTCCTATTCTTTTCGGTTTAGTACTTTCTCTCTAAAATCTCTTTCTCTCTCTCACCTTGTCGCTTCACTACTACCATAGCACTCAGTTGGTGCCACCAAGAATCCCAGCCACCCAAAGTTGCTGCGCATCACCTCCTCTTTCTGTGAGTTCCAGTTTTTCGAACAAGTCATGGCAATATGCTGCTCGGCCTGCTTTTATCTTTACCCTAGACTTGTTTTAATTGGAGACATATTTATTTATAGCAAAACCATTTTATTATGTTTTTCTCGTACTTGATGTAAATTAAATGAATATAGCAGCTCAAGTTTTTACTGTTTATGGAAAATATTTTGGGGTTTTGAATTATATTATCAAGTATTACTTTATTATTAAACTATAGTAATAGTTTACAATAAATTTTAATATTAAATACGTTATCCATAATTTTAGTAAGCTTTATTTCCTACAGAAAGTAATTAAGGATATTTTATATTAAGTATTATTAAATTTATTTTATGAACTAAATCCCATTGTCTTTTTTTGACTCAAATGAATATATATTATTTTCTTGATTATATTTGAAAAGACTATGTATGATAGTATTGTTTCAATAATTATTTGAAATTGGTATTTGATAGATTTCTTATAACATTGAATAAATATGTTAATAATCCTTTAAACATAGTTAATAATTATTAGATTTATTATAAAGTTGAGTACTTATGTTAATTATAAGAAGGTAAACCTATTTTAAGGATTTAGAATTTCACAGCTTATTTTGAAAGAATTAAATATAGTTCAAAGTATTTTTTTTCTAGGTTTTAATATGTTATTAGTATTTAAATATTTTAAAATATAAGTATTCGACATGTTAAATACAGATTTGATTATTTTACTAAAGTATATTTTTTTAAAGTGAAATATGTTATTAATACTTATTAGTTTTGTAATATTAGTATTTAATGTCTTTTGTATGATGCATAATATTTATAAAGATTTAGATCACTCTTCATGATATATATTAATTTAGTAGACTGTTACGGTACGTTATTTTAGAAACGTTAGTGATGGTTCGTACTTCATATAGATAACGTCGAGTTATGAAGGAGAACTTAGAAAGTAGCACAATGAGGTAAGTGAATTTGATCACAAAACTATGATCCTCACATTAATTTATGTTATTAGTAAAGCCAATTTTTTTATAGGAATTTTCAAATACCTCTCACATCATGCAAGTATGTCATTTCGCATAGCATACGATCATGTCATCAGCATCATGTTTAGACTCAACGAATTATATTTATTTATGATAGTATGTATTATGCATATCATGCCACATAAGTCACATAAGTTGAGTTAAGTTTAAGTATAAAATTAAATCAGATCAGAATTCAATTAAGCAGTCATCTAATTAAATCAATCAGTTAAAACAGTTCAGCTAGCTTCAGTTCAGTAAATCAGTTATCTCAGATGGCCATTCAGATGCATGGTATCAATGCATATCAGATCAAGGTGGATGTGCAAGTCACGGACCTAAACGTGGTCCACCATAATACGCTAGAGTACTATCAGTGGCTCCCCTTGCTGCAGCGGGACGTGGGGCCGGTGCACAACCTTACACACAGGGTTAAGTGTGTTGGCCAAACAGTTCAGTTAAAATATTCAGTTAGAATAGTTCAGTTAAATCAGTTCAGCTAAATCAGATTAGTTAAATTGGCTCAGTTAAATAAGTTCAGTTAAATCAGTTCAGTTAAATCAGCTTAGTTAAATCAATTCACCTAAATCAATTCAGCTAAATCAGTTAATAAGTTTAGTCAGATCAATTAGTTAATTCTGATCAGTCATTTTAAATTAGTTAGTCAATTAAATCAAATAGTTCAGTCATGCATAGTATAAACATTAGCATTTATAATCATATTTTTCAGAATTTAGCATAAGTTTATGAAAACCTCCTATAGTATTTATCTTACGTTGTGGGGGATTTATTACTAAGTCATCGACTCATTTTAATTATTTTTCTATTTTTAAAATCACCAAAGTGAAGAAGATGACTAGTGCGAGTAGGCAGGCCAGAAGTAGATTGAGCAGTTATTGTATTTTCAGCATTTCTAAAAGTAAATGTTTTTATGACACAAGTTTAATTTCAGTGATTTCGGTAAACGTTTTATTTAGAAAAAAACATGTTTTATTCAAATTTCATTTCTTTGGAGTAAATGTTATTTAATTTATTATTAAAATCAACAATCTTATGCCGGATTAATAGTTTTAGAAAAATTTTAGTGATATCCCTTAGACTTCGGGAATGGGGTGTTACATGACTCGAGTCGTTTATGGGACGAACTCGATCTTTAGCTCGAGTTAGAAGTTTAGCTTATCAAGTTGAGCTCGAATGAAAAATAAATAAAAATTTCGAGCTCGAATATTTTGAGTCGAACCAAGCGCAACTCGATTTGATTACAACCTGTTGCCCATATGACTAACACAAGAGGGGGGTGAATTGAGTTGTATTTAAAAAAATAACAATTATAAATCAAATATACAATATACAATATAAAATATAAATAAAATATGAAACAACAATAAATATTAAGAGTAAGGGTAAGAGAGAAGCAAAGTCAGTATGTTAACGAGGTTCGGCCCCACTGCATACGTCCTCGCCTCAAGCTGCCCCTTGAGGATCCCCGAATTCACTATTCAATCTCCTTCAGGTGGAGATAGAAACCTATTATATATTTGAACAACACCACTATAAAGGATCCATGTAGAACACCCTCTATACTTGCAATCATCTTATACGTAGTGATTCAACTATTCTCTATATAGAACACTTTCTACACGCACAAGGGTTATACACACCTTTTTACTAATACAAGAATTGATAGTGGGTAGGCTATCAGAAAACACTTCTCAATGAGTGAAATAAGAACAATACAGCGCAAACTATATCTCTCAAAATGAATAAGGGTTAAGACTCAATACTTAGAGAAGAGAGAATGAAAGTTTTGAATGAATATTGTATGCTCTTAATGTCATAAATGTAAAACTCTCAAATGATCTATTTGTAGGCATATGAGACTTCATATTCAAATTTAAAAAGATTCACATGTCAAAGATATCATCATTCACTTTTTAAAAATTTTAAACCTAATCTTTTTACTTTTTGTATGTGACAAAAGGATCACACTTTACTTTTCAAAAATTTCAAACTTAATCTTTTACTTTTTGCATATGACAAAAGGAGCATACTTTATTTTTTAAAAATTTCAAACAAAAACATTTACCTTTTGCATAAGTCAAGAAAAGCATCCATCACTTTTGAAAATATTCAAATAAAACATGCACATGTGAAAGATGACAATCAATCATCTTAATTTTTCAAAATTTAAACCTTTAATCATGTCATGCACATGTGAAAGATGAGAATCAATCATTTTTCAAAATTTTCAAATTTAATTTTCAAAATATTCATGCACATGTGGAAAATGTATTTTAATGCTTTATGACAAAATATTAATTTTGAGCCTTAATCCTAATTTCAAATTTTTAAGAGATTTACAACATTATTCTATGACTTTAATGTGAACTTGTTCCTTTCTTGCTCATGCTTGGTTCCTTGATGTGCTTGATTCTATTGTGTAGACAACTTGAGCTTGAGACTCTTTTATTCTTTGAATTCATTTGTTATCATCAAAATTCATGTGTAGATTTATAAGTACATGAAACTTGAAACATTGGGTTCAACAATCTCTCCCTTTTTTATGATGACAAATACTTGATAGAAGCTGAACCCTGTATTAATACTTAAGCTCTTCCTAAGAATGTGCGTTAGTTTTTCAAGCAAAAATATAAATATAATTCTAAGCATATATAACAAGTTTAGCAGTTTAAACAATGTTAATATTCTAGTCTAAAACTTCTCCGCTTTTGGCATCATTAAAAAGGATCGGCAGTAAGTAAATAGACTGAAGAAAACGGTGCGTTAATAGACACTGTAGATAGTTGAAAAAGGGAGCCGTCCGTGACCCGACAAGTGCTGCAAAGCCTCAAGGCCTAACTCTATGAATTTAGTGCGGCTGAAGATTTAAAAAATCGCCTGATATTGTTGACAAACGAGATTGAAGACTTTGAGTCTTTATAAAAAAATGATCATTTTCACCTATCGGATACCAAAAAAAAACATCGCTGCTTGATCTGAGTTCTATTTTTCCATAACGATAGAATGGCCGAACAATTCTCTTCCACTAATGTTCCAGACTTGAATCAGGAACCCTTGACGCATCAACCATCAATCTTCTCTCCTGAGGCCGTCAATACCATGATAGGAGCAGAGAACCATTTTTCTAGTAGGGCTGATTCTGAGATTATTGCAAAATCAAGAATGCTCAGTAGTCAATATGTTGCCTCTATTACGATCATGTCTCGAAGGTTAATGGCGAGGGTGAGTGAGATTGATCATCTTAACATCCAAATATCTGAGTTACGACAGAAGCTTGCTAATAAGGATAAAGAGAATAAAAGGCTAAAGCAAGAAAACAAAGAGTTGAAAAAAGTTACAGATTAGTATGCTCATGATCTGCAACCACGAGTAGAGGAGCTGAAATGAGAAAGGGTTCAGATACAAGGTCAACATCGACTAATAATAGCAGAGGTTTATCGTTTACTAGAAAAATAGGGACAATCTACTATTAATCTCGCTGGCTTAGTAAGAAAACTTTTGACAATGTGTGTCTAGCATATCTTGTATTTCTTTTGACTAAATAAGATTTGAAGAGATAATAGTTTGTCTTATTCTTTATGCTATATCTATAAAATCAGTTTTAAAGTTCATCCGATTTGGATCAAATCTTATTGTCATCTCTATAACTCATCTGCATTCCTTCAACATTCTCGCTTTAAGTTTTCAATTCTTTTCTCAATGGCTCATTCTTATAACATTCCTCTAGATCCATCCATGAGGTATTCTACACCTCAATCTCATGTCCTTTCTGTAGCTACCATTAGTGCCATGTTGCAGCAAGAGAATAATAGTTTGGCTAATAATTCAGACTCCGATGCTATCTACGACTTGGTGAGTCTCGAGACTCGCTACTCATCCTCTATTGTTACTTTTTCCCAGCGGCTACAAGTCAAAAACTATGAGGTTGAAAAGCTTAAAGAACAAATTGTTGTATTTCAACGAATTGTTTAAGAGTCTCACACAAGGGAAGGAATCCTTCGGCAGAAGAATAAACAGTTGAAATCTCTATTGGATTTTTCATTTCGCTTGCCAGTTCTCATGGATAGGGATGACATGATATTGTATGAAGAGAATGAGCGTCTCAAACATGAGGCTAAGAACCTCAAGTTTATGTAAAAGTAAAAAGTATCTCTCTATTTTTATGAACTCTGATCTATCTTTTAAGAGATATTCATAATATGCATCATACCTGTTTCTCTTCTAATCATACATAATCTATCTTCTGGTAAAGGTTTTGTGAATATATTTGCTAACTGATTGTGTGTGTTTGTGAATTCTAGTACTATATCGCCTTTTTGCACATGATCTCGAAGAAAATAATATCTTATTTCAATATGCTTAGTTCTAGAATGTTGTATTGGGTTTTGAAAGATTTATAGCACTTGTATTATCACATTTGATTGGAATGTGATTATACATGAGTTTAAAATTTTCAAGTTGTTGCTTCATGTAAAGAACTTGAGCACAACAACTATCCGCAGCAACATATTCTGCCTCAGCAGTAGAAAGTGCAACAGAATTTTATTTTTTACTAAACCAAGAAACTAGTTCATGACCTAAGAAGTGACATGCTCCACTAGTGCTTTTTCGATCTATTTTACAGCCAGTATAATCTGCATCTATGTAGCTAATTAGATTGAAAGATGTGTGCTTAGGGTACCATAATCCTAAGTTAATTGTACTACTAAGATATCTAAAAATGCGCTTAACTGCAATTAAATGTGATTCTTTTGGAGATAATTGAAAGCGTGCACATAAACACAACTAAACATAATATCTGGTCTACTGGCTGTCAAATATAATACGCTACCAATCATACCTCGATATACCTTCGAGTCAACTGGTTTACCGGATTTATCTTTATCAAGTTTAGTGGATGAGCTCATTGGTGTTCCAATTTCCTTAGTACCTTCCATCCTAAACTTCTTCAGCAATTCCTTAATATATTTTGATTGATTGATGAATGTCCTACTTTTTGCTTGCTTAATTTGCAATCCGAGAAAGAATGTAAGCTTTTCCATCATGCTCATTTCAAATTCTTCCTGCATAGTTTTAGCAAAAACTTGGCACATATTTTCATGAGTAGCACCAAATATTATATCATCAACATAAATCTGAATCAAAAGATTATCATCATTTTCGTATTTAATGAAAAGAGTTGTATCAATTTCTCCTCTTGAAAAGCCTTTTTCAATCAAAAAACCACTGAGTCTCTCGTACCACGCTCTAAAAGCTTGTTTGAGTCCATATAGTGCTTTTGCGAGTTTGAAAACATGATTTGGAGAAATATGATTTTCAAAACTTGGAGGTTACTCAACATATACCTCTTCATTTATTAAACCGTTTAAGAAAACACTTTTATCATCCATTTGAAAAAGTTTGAAATCTTTATAACAAGCATATGCAAGTAGCATTCGAATAGCTTCTAATCTTGCGACTGGTGCATATGTCTCATCATAATCGATTCCTTCTTCTTGATTGAAATCTTGGGCTACAAGTCGAGCCTTATTTCTAGTAATGACTCCGGACTCATATTTCTTGTTTCTAAAAACCCATTTTGTTCCAATAATAGTATGATTTTTGGGTCTAGGAACAAGTGTCCAAATATCATTTCTTTCAAATTGATTAATCTCTTCTTGCATAGCTAGAATCCAAGATTCATCAAGAAGTGCTTCATCAATATTTTTAGGTTCAATCTAAGATAGAAAAACAGTATAATTTCAAATATTTCTAAGAGATGATCAAGTGCTTATATCTCGTGAAGGTTCTCCCAGAATTTGTTCCACTAGATGATCTTTCACAAATTTTCACTGTTTGGTTGCATCTTGTATTAAATTTTGATGATCTTTCCTGATACCTCCATGTTAGACTTCCTCTATTGTGTTCTCTTTGTTGAGATTGAGACTTTTCGTATTATTTATACCTCCTGTTTCTTCATCAATAGATTTCTTGGAGAGTAGAGAATTAGATTCATCAAATACTACATGCATAGATTCTTGTACAGTCAAAATATTTTTATTGAATATTTTATAAGCTTTACTATTAGTAGAATATCCGAGAAAGATACATTTATCATATTTTGCATCAAACTTGCCTAAATTATTCCTGTCATTTAAAATAAAACATTTGCATCCAAATACATGAAAGTAACCAATGTTGGGCTTTTTCTCATTCCAAAGCTCATAGGGAGTTTTATCTAATTTGGACCTTAGCATAACTCTATTTATAACATAACATGTAGTACTTATCGCTTCGGCCCAAAAATAACTAGGCAAGTTGTTCTCATTGAGCATTGTTCTTGCCATTTCTTGAAGAGATCTATTTTTCCTCTCTACTACCTCATTTTGTTGAGGAGTTCGAGGAGAAGAAAAATTATGCACAAAACCATTTTCATCACAAAATATTTCAATATTTTTATTAACAAACTTTTTTCCCTTATCACTTTGGATACTTGAAATAGTATAAGCCTTTTCATTTTGAATTCTCTTGCATAACTTGGTAAAGATATTATGTGCCTCATCTTTATAAGTAAGAAAGATGATCCAAGTATATCTAGAGAAATCATCAACAATAACAAATGCATAATATTTTCCTCCTAAACTTGCAACTCTATTTGGTCCAAAAAGATCCATGTGTATCAGTTGCAGTGGTCTAGTAGTGGAAATATGTTTCTTGGTTTTAAAAGAAGTTTTTGTTTGTTTACCAAATTGGCATGCATCACAAATTTTGTCTTTAAGAAAATTTACTTTTGGTAAACCTCTCACAAGATCATTTTTTGAAAGTCTGGAAATAAGTTCCATGTTGGTATGACCTAGTCTTCTATGCCATAACCAATTAGTTTCATTTTGAGTTGAAAAACAAATAGAATCTTATGAGGTAATTTCTTCAAAATCGATTGTATAAATATTGTTGCTTCTAAAAGTAATAAAACAAATATTACAATCAAGATCATTCAAAATAATGAACTTATCCATTTTGAAAATAACTGTAAATCCTTTATCACATAATTAACTTATGCTCAAAAGATTATATTTTAGACCTTCAACAGGTAGAACATCTTCAATTATGAGAGAAGACTCATTACCAATTTTACCTATTTTCACGATCTTCCCTTTCGAGTTGTTTCCAAATGTCACGTGTGCTTCTTCTTTAGATTTAAGATCAAAGAACTTTGTCTTGTCTCCCGTCATGTGTCTTGAATATCCACTATATAAAAACCATTTATTTTTGTTTGTGGAGGACATCATGTATACCTATAAAAACAATTAGAATGATTTTTCTTGGTACCCAAATTCTTTGGGTTCTTTATTTATTAGTATTAGAAAAAATAAGATTTTTAGATACCATATGACCCTAATAGTCATTGTATATTTTCTTCTAATAGGACAAGCATGATAATTATGACCATTTCTATTACAAAAATTGCAAATAGCATGTGACATATATGAAGAATTTGAGTGATTATAATAGTATCCTTTTTTAACAAAATTATTTTTATGAAAAGAATTTTGAATATTGGATTTTGATGTAGAAGGATTATCAAAGAAGTTTTTATAAGGTTCGTAATTTTGTTTTGGCATATATACTAAGCCTGTCATGTCAAAAACACATCTTTAACTACTAAGAAATTTTTCAATTTTTTTTTCCATTCGTAAAGTTTTCAATAATATTTTCTAAATCAGTTTTCTTTTTCTTCAACTCAAGATTTTCATCTTTCAAAACAATATTTTTTTTCTTAAAATATCAATTTCATTTGTTAAAGAAGAATTTTTCTTTTTCAAAGCAGTATACTTGATATCTAATTTTTCAAATTCCTCATATACCTCTTCTAAAACGTTTTGTAATTCTTCATATGAAGGATCTTCAATATTATCAAGATTTGTTACCTCAATGTCATCTTTAGCCATAAGACAAATATTTGCTTATTCTCCATTGCTTGCTTTACTATCTGAGCTACTTGAATCATCATCCCATGTAGCTTTAATTGATTTTTTGCCTTTGTTTCGATCTTTCTTTAGCAGAGGATAATCTGACTTGATATGACCAAACTTATTGCATTTATAACAAATTAAAGTGTCATTTTTACCTGAATCTTTCTTGGAAAACTTTTTGAAGGATTTCCTTGGAGGAGTTTTATTTTTCTTTAAGAACCTCTGAATTATTCTTGTTATCATCGCAACTTCTTCATCATTGTCGTCATTTTCCTTATCTTCATCACTTTCACTTTCATGTGGAACAGTTTTAAGTGCCAAGCTCTTCTTTGGCTTTCCTTCTTCTTCTCCTCTTTTCAATGTGAACTCAGGGGTGATAAGTGACTCGATGACTTCATTCACTTCGAGCTTCTTAAGGTCTCTAACTTTAAGAATCGCTGTCACTTTTGATTCCCAACATTTTGGTAGAGAGTTGAGAATTTTTTTTACTATCTCCACTTTGGAATAAACTTTGTCAAGAGCTGTCAAACTGTTTATGATGTTAGCAAAACGAGTGTGCATACTAGAAATAGATTCATTATCATTCATCTTAAACATTTCATATTCATGAGTAAGAATATAAATTTTTGATTCATTGACTTGATAAGTTCCTTCATAAGTAACTTCCAAATTATCCCAAATTTCCTTTGCTGTAGCGCAAGTCATTACTCTATTAAACTCATTACCATTGAGAGCATTATATAATAAATTCATAGCAGTTAAATTAAAAGTATAAAGTCTATTGTATTCACAATCAAACTCTTTTTCTTCCTTTTTGACCTTTACTCCATCAACCACTTTTGTTGGAATATAAGGTCCATTTACAATGCATTTCCATATTTCTTGACCTTGAGCCTGAAGGAATATTCTCATTCTAACTTTCCAGAATTAGTAATTGTTTCCGCAAAAGAGTGGACGCCGACTGCTAGATTGACCTTCACCAAATCAAGCTGCAATGTTAGCCATAAGATTTTAACTCAAAAGATAGTTAATCTTATAACAGAGCTCTAACTCTGATACCAATTGTTGTCCAGATGACTAACACAAAAGGGGGGGTGAATTGAGTTGTATTTAAAAAAATAACAATTATAAATCAAATATACAAAATAAAATATAAACAAAATATGAAACAACAATAAATATTAAGAGTAAGGGTAAGAGATAAGCAAATTCAGTATGTTAACGAGGTTCGGCCCCACTGCCTATGTCCTCGCCTCAAGCTACCCCTTAAGGATCCCCGAATTCACTATTCAATCTCTTTCAGGTGGAGATAGAAACCTATTACACCTTTGAACAACACCGCTACAAAGGATCCGTGTAGAACACCCTCTACACTTGCAATCACCTTACATGTGGTGATTCAACTATTCCCTGTGTAGAACAATTTCTACACGCACAAGGGTTATACACACCATTTTACTGATACAAGAATTGATAGTAGGTAGGTTATCAGAAAACACTCCTCAATGAGTGAAATAAGAACAATACAGTGCAAACTATATCTCTCAAAATGAATAAGGATTAAAGCTCAATGTTTAGAGAAGAGAGAATGAAAGCTTTGAATAAATGTTGTATGCTCTTGGTGTTATAAATGTGAAGCTCTTAAATGATCTATTTATAGGCATATGAGACTTCATATTCAAATTTAAAAAGATTCACATGTCAAAGACATCATCATTCACTTTTCAAAAATTTCAAACCTAATCTTTTTACTTTTTGCATGTGACAAAAGGAGCATACTTTACTTTTCAAAACTTTCAAATCTAATCTTTTTGCTTTTTTGCATATGAAAAAAGGAGCACATTTTACTTTTCAAAATTTTCAAACAAAGACATCTACCTTTTGCATAAGTCAAGAAAATCATCCATCACTTTTGAAAATATTCAAATAAAACATGCACATGTGAAATATGACAATCAATCATCTTAATATTTTTAAAATTCAAACCTTTAATCATGTTATGTATATGTGAAAGAGAATCAATCATCTTTCAAAATTTTCAAATTTAATTTTCAAAATATTCATGCACATGTGGAAAATGTATTTTAATGCTTTATGATAAAATATTAATTTTGAGCTTTAATCCTAATTTCAAAATTTTAAGAGATTTACAACATTACTCTATGACTTTAATGTGAACTTGTTCCCTTCTTGCTCATGCTTGGTTCCTTGATGTGCTGGATTCTATTGTGTGGACAACTTGGGCTTGAGACTCCTTTATTCTTTGAATTCATTTGTTATCATCAAAATCCATGTGTAGATTTATAATTACACGAAACTTGAAACCTTGGGTTCAACATAACCCTATTAAGAACTACTTCAAGTTGAAAAAGGGATGGAAAATGGGCCCAGCCCGTAAGCAAGTGGGAGCCTAGCCCCACTTGGAAAACGCTATGTCCCTTAGCAGTGAACTCCGCATGTTGTCCACCACCTCGCGTTGTTGCCACCGTCGTTCGTTGAAGCCACCATCGGCATGTTGCTATTGGACTTTAAGCTTATGGGCCTGTGCTCTGCTCTTTGTGGCTTTCTCTCCCTCGACAACTAATGGCCTTTGCTCCACCTCCACCTTCATAACTCGCTAGCTCCTCTTCCTTTCCCAACCCCTCAACCATCATCCTTCTATTTCTCTCTCGATACCTCCTTCCTGGCTCTACCTCCCTATCCCTCTTCTTCCTCATGGCTTCTCTTCATATCAGCCATATGACAAGATCACTCAATGATGAAAGCTAAGCTGCCAGCCACTATGAACGTTGGCTCGAACCCCCAATGCCTCCCTTCTCTATTTCATCCATGTGCCACTTGGTAATTTTTATTTAGGGTTCTGCCATACTCCTCCATGGTGCACTGCAACAAGAGCTCTAATATTGGTAGTCAGATCTCCCCACCACTTTTTCCCTTTCACTAGATCTCTTTTGCCGCTTCTTAGTTTTGCCCAAAACCAATACCTAAAGTGCTCTCTCTCTCTCTCTTTGCTGCAACCATGCTGCTACTTTGCCACTTTTAGTGTCACCTTGGTGAGCAAAATTTGCCTTTGCATTTAATTTCCATTTTATGCTTTTATGATAATCTAATTGTTTTGTGTTTGTCTGCATGGTGGTGCCAGCACTCGTCTTATCAGGGACCCCATAGATGCGTACTCGATAATTCAAATTTACCCTTCATCATCATAAGTAACTATCCAATGGGACTTTTAAGATTAACATATAAATTTATCAGTAACATTGTTGTAGTATGGTTGTGTTGAGTGGGGTCATATGCTCGGTGAAGTGTTAGGATTGATAATTGTAGTTGTGGTTGCAAATGAGGCCTTGGGCTAGATGGAAGATGAGATTATGCATGTAGTTAAGTTTATGAAATTGTAAACTTTATCATGATTGTTGTTATGTTGTATATTGTTTGATGTGTGTTATATCATATCATCCAATATACGGCCTGACATGCATCTGCATATTTTATGTTATGCCATGGGGTGTGAAGTGAAAACTAATTTTTCATGTACTGGTGATAACATATGTTCGAGTGATATCCCCTGAGATGTTGTTGGGCAACAATTGGGTCGTGCCAAGAGCGTTAAGCCAAGATAGTAACGCTCTTGGCACGACCCTAAGCTCCTCATTGGTGGAGCTAGAGGTTGCTTAGTTATGGTACGCGTTGGGCATTGCTTTTATTGAAGTCATATGTACAGTTATTACTCGTGGTGTGACAAAGGAAGTTAGGGTGTGCAGATGGTCCCGACAGAAGACTATGGTATATTTGATAATAAATGGTTGTGTTTTGGACCAAAAGGATTTTTGGCGTGAGTGATTATGTTTAAATGTGTTATTTTTGGAAAAATGTTATAAAAATGGATGTAATAAAAATTCCTTTTAAAAGGTTTCCTTAAATTATATATTTATTTTTGTAATCATTTTAGTATTTTTATGGAATTTTTGGAAACATATTCAATAAAATGTGATGAATTGTGGTCAAATTCTTGGAAGTTTGAGCAAAGTATTAGCTAGATTATTTTAGTTTAAAATTAGGGAAATATTATTGGAAAATTAAGAAGAAAACTTAAAAAATTGAAGTGGAAAGAAAAGAACATGTGGTGAGCCTGGATTGGATATTCTCGGGCAGTCTTGACGTGTTTCGATAAATTAAGCATAACTTTCTCATTTTATCTCCGAATAAAATGATTCATCATTCTATAGATCACTAAGAGGAATATTTAGAACATTCATGTTTTAAGTTTTTAGAGAAACTGTAATAACCCTTCCTTTTAAAAAGTCTTCCTTAGGTTAAATATTTATTTTGAGGTCATTTTAGTATTTTATAGGATTTTTAGAAACATATGGTATTGAGATATTAAAAATCCAAGTGAAGATATTTAAGCTATTAGGTAAAAAATTATGAATTATGGTCAAATTTTGGAAATTGAGCAAGGTTTTAGCTAGAATATTTTACTTTGAATTTAGAGGAAAATTATTTTTAAGATTAAGAGAAAAATTGAGAAAATTAGAATTGGAGGGAGGAAAACACATGTGAAGCTCAGATTGGTGCTCTCGGATTACTCCAACCAGTTTCAGTAAAATAAATATATCTTTCTCATTTGATCTCGGAATTAGGTGATTCAAAATCTTATATATCACTAAGAGGATGATCTAAAACTTTCATGTTTTGAGTTTTTGAATACTCGAATTGGATCAAGAACCTATTTGTGATAGAAGTGATCAAACATGAAAATGGCAGAATTGGAACCCAAAATGGATAATTAGCACCGCCTTACTCATAGGGGCGAAATCTAATTGGTTTCTCATGTTTTTGGACATTTTTACATTTGTAGGGAGGCATGTGGTAGGTGGAGAAAATTTGTTTAGAAGGATAGTTTGCATAAAACCATGGAGGAACCATAGGAGTAAGGAAATCTGTTAGGAACTAACTAAACAAGCTAATTTCAGATGTTACCCCAAGCAAGTTCTAGAATCATCTTCTAGATTAATACAAGTGTCTTCCTAGGAGGCTTAAAAAGTGGAAAATTGGGGGAAGGAGCTTTGGAAGTGTCGTTGCCCCTTGGAGAATCCAAGTAGCCGATGCATGCATGGTGGGATATATCCAGCTATATCCAGCTATGTCCAGCTATACATCTCCATGTGATTAAATTTTCTAAACCCTTGATTAAGATAAGTATTTAGGTGACTCAAAACTAACCGTTGGATCAAGATATTATCAAGCAAGCCTAAATATAGAGTGATCATGAGGGCTAATAAGAGGTTAGACACCTCATACACATAGACGGCAAAAAGGGGGGGAGGGGGGGAAGAAACTGAATAGCTTGAGCCTTTCACCCCCCATTGAGTTGCCTCTCTCTTGTATAAATAGTTGGATAAGCTTCTCACACTTCTCTTTTAGTGAGAACACACAGCCAAAATAGAAAAATAAAACAAAACTCTTCCCAATGATCATTACATCACCTAAACACCTAAAGGAGAGTAATTGAGTGTTTTGAAGGGAGACTTACAAGGGTTTTGTTCAAACACCAACTCAAGCTTAGGATAAATTTGTAAGAACACCATTTACCTAATATTGACATAGAATAAGTGATTTGATCATTAGATTATGTTTGTTACTTGTTTGAATTTAAACTTTGCTTTGGTGTTGAAATGAAATCTATTATGTTTTGGATTAGTTCTTGTTATGGAAAAATGTTAAGAAAAATTGTAAGAACTTATAAATATGCTTTATTTTGATATGTGAAGAAGTTTATGTAAAAATAAGAGACTTTGGTTTAACAAAAAAATGAGAAAACAACCAAAGTATATTTCGGCCTTAATAGGATTTTTGATGAAATTTTGGTTCTAATTTGTATCCAATAGTGTTTTAATTAATTTGAGGATATTTTAATAATTATGAGAAGTTTAGAAAATCTAGTTTACTTGGAAAAATTTTCAAGAATCATCATGCTAGAAATTAGTGAAGAAATAATTAAGAAAAACAATTTAGTTAAGATTAAATTTGTTTTTAAACTAAAAGAAAATTTGGTATTTTGTAAATAAAGAGTTTGGCTTTGTTTAAATAACAGAAAATTAAGGTTTGAAATTATATAAGGTTCGGCCAGCCATGGTTTTATATTATTTTATATTTTTTTTAATTATTTAAACATTATTTGTTATGTTTTGATGTTATGAGATGATGTGACGTAAATGTATATACACATGATACATGTTATTGTGATATGTATATACATGTCATAAGGTTGATAAAGACATGAGATATGCATGTTAAAAGCCTAAGGTTGTGGTCATGTTGCATTTTGTCATATGTGTATCATCATAAATCATGACGTCATTTTTTTAAGGAAACAAAATAAGAAAACTCTATAAGAATATGATAAGACTAAGATAAGACTAAAGTCACATCATGACGGGGACGTCGATACGTAACACCCGTATAACTGACGTGTCGACAGAGATGGCGATATGTAACATTCGGATGACTGACATAATTTGATAAGTTAAGACTTGTGTCATGATGGGGACGACGATACGTAATACCCAAAAGACTGACATGACTAGCGGGGACAACGATACGTAACGCCCGCTATGTTAAGTATTTTTCGTGTCATGACAGGGATGACGATACGTAATGCCTGAAAGACTAACACGAGACTCGTCACAATGGGGACGGCGATACGTAACGCTCAGATGACTGACGACTTATATGTACAGCCAAACTGACTCGTAATGCTAAGAAAACCCGACGGGGACAGAGATACGTAACACCCGTCGAGGTTATATAATAAGTAAGATCACAAGATTAAGAAAGAAAATAAAAAAAATAAAAGTTTTAAGTATAAAATGGTAAGTTCATGAAAGGTATAAGTCAAGTCATGCATGTGTCTCATTAAACATTTCCTGAGTTATATGTTGTGATAAAAGTAATGTATGTTCTATCTTGTCTATGCTTCATTAAGTTAGTTGTATACTTACTGAGATTTCTAAGAAAATCTCATTCTTGTGTGTTTCCATATTTTTGCCATATAAATTCTTATTGCAAGAATTTATGATAGAGAAGGGCAAGGCCCCGATGTTTCAAGAAAGCCAGAGGAGCCCTGAGAGGTCCTCTAAATACTCACTTTTTGATACTTTTGTCTCTCCCATTTATGATACTTATGAACGTCCGATGGGGGTTTGGGGTCAAGGTACATCCGCATTTTCAGAGGAGCAGCGACGTATCGGATGTTATTTGACGTTAGCTTTAGATGGCTCGTTGTCCATATGCAGGGTCTACACGTCACCGTATGGACAATACCTTCGTCAAGATTTTTGTATTAGTTTGGATATGTTTTGTTATGGGAGGGAGTTTCCTGAAGTAAAAAAGGAGCCTCGGTGACTCTAAGGTTGTATTCTAATAAATTATGTATGTATATGTGAAGATCTAAGAAAACTAACCATTGATAATCTTAACCTTCTAGATGGCACAAATTTGACCCTTAGATGAAGATTATAACAACTAAGCCTAAATCTAGATGTGAGCTAAAAGGGAGGAGGGACTAGTGTATATGGCAATTTGGAAGTAACCAGCCACTACAAGTTTTTGCACCCTTTTGGCTATGTGTGCATCGTCCTTTGTAGGTATATATATATATATATATATATATGGGAGAGCTCTTCACTTCTTCTCCTTTGAAAGCTCACGGCTACACTAAGGAAATAGAGATTATTAACCCTTTCAATCCCTTTTGTCTTCCAAACACCTAAAAGAGAGCATTTTGAACTTATTGAAGAAGAAATTGTGAAAGCTTGTTCACTTGCAATACTAAGCTTTGGAGAAAAATTGTAAGTACACAATTTAACTTAATTTTAGCATAGAATACTTGATTTGAATGTTAAATCATGTTTGTTACTCTTTTGAACTTAAACTTTGTCTCAGTGTTTGCATAAATTCAAGTTAAGTTCAAATTAGTTTTTGTTATGGAAAAATACTAAGGAAAATTAAAAGAATATAAGAAAATATTCTGTTATGATATATTAAGAAATTTATGTGAAAATTGGAAGTATTGGAGTGACAAAAAAATAAGAAAACCTACACTAGAGGAATTCGGCCTAGTGAAGGATTGAAGTAATTTTTAAGTTAAAATCCTATCTCTTTGAATTTTTGTTATTTGGATGTTATTTAAGTATTTTGATAAGCTTAAAAACTCTAGTTTACTTAGAAAAATTTCAAGAATAATCATAAGAGAAATTAGTGATGAAATAACTAAGAAAAACATAAGAATTTTGGCTTAAACTTACTCTTGAAATTGTGGAGAATTGTAGTATCATATAAATGAAGAGTTTGGCAAGATTAACATAAAAGAATGAACCTTATGGAGTATGCAACCAACCCCTCTTGGATTTAATATTTTATTATTTTAATTATCTTGCTAGTGAAATTGTTATGTTTAAACGTTACGTAGTTATTTGACATGAATGTATATAAATATGATGTATGTTCTAGTGGCATGTTTCTATATGTCATAAGATTTATAAGGACATGAGATATGCATGCAAAAGTTTAAGGGTATGTTCATGTCTCATTTCATCACATAAGTATCGTCATAAGTCATGAAGTTTATGTTAAGAAAATCAGATAAGAAAATTTATAAGAATATGATAAGACTAAGATAAGCTTAAAAGTCATTATGACGGAGACGGCGATATGTAACACTCATATGACTGATGTGTAGATGGGGATGGGGACATGTAACGCCCATCATAAAATAAGAATCGTGTTACGAGGGGAATGAAAATACGTAATACCCAGATGACTGACATGATTTAATAAGTTAAGATTCATGTCACGACGGGGAGTGCGATACGTAATGCCTAGATGACTGACATGACTGGTGGGGACAGCGATACGTAACACCTGTTATGATAAGTATTTCTGTATCATGACAGGGATGGCGATACGTAACGCCCGTATGATTGACACGAGACTCGTCACGATGGGGACGGCGATACATAACAGCCAGACGATTGATGAGTATATGTATGGCCAAGCTGACATGTCATGCTAAGAAAAGCCAGCTGGAATGGCGATACGTAACGCCTGTCGCGATTAATAAATAAGTAAGACCCATAAAATTGAGAAAGAAATACAAAAGAAATAAGAACTTTAAGAAAAGATGGTGGGTCCTTGTAAGGTATAAGTCGGTATAAGAAAAGGAAATATAAGTCATGCATGTGTCACATGAAACATTTCATAAATTATTTGTTTTTGATACCTATCATGTATGCTCATACATTGTTTTGTCCATGTACTTAGCTATATACTTACTGAGATTTTGGAAGAAATCTCACTCTAATATGTTTCTGCCTCTTTTTAGAAAATTTAAATGTTGTTACATGAATTCATGGCAGAGAAGGGCAAGGCCCTGATGACTCAATGGACTTAGTGGAGCCCTAATGGGCCCACTGTTTACCATTTTTTTGATCATTTTGCCTCTCCCGCATATGACTACTTGATGGAGGTTTGGAGCTATTATGCATCCTCCACATTAGTTGAGCGGCAGCGTGTCAAATGTTGTTTAGTGTTGATTTGGATGGCTCATTGTCCCTAAGTGGAGTTTATAAGACCCCGTATGGGAAATACCTCCAACGGAATTTTGATATCAATATGGATAAGTTTCGGTATGGGAAACAATTTCCAAAAGTGGGTTATGATATAAACTATGTATTGGCTCGAAAATGTTATTTTGATAAATTATGTAGTTTATGAATAAGAAAATTAATTGGGTTATGATATAAAATGAGACAATGTGGTGATGTAAATATTATGTAAATATTATGTTGTGAGTAAGGTTATGTTTCTACCATGTGATCATTAGATTTCTCTATAAAATTTTAATTTAGACCTCTATCTGCTGCGAATTACATTGCATATAATAATAAGTTTAGGTGTATGCATTAAATTTCCGATACGTATGGGGATAAGTAGCCTAGTGTTACTTATTTTGACTCTTTAATTTATGTTAAATCTCCAGGCATAGATTGAGGACGTCACGATGGATGTTGTGGTCTTTTGCTTGTATGGCTATCATACTTTGTTGATTGCATAAGTGCATATTTTAATATTTTGGTTGTAGCATGTTGATTACTTATTGAGATTGCAAAATCTCACTATGGTATTCCTACCTATAGTTCTGTTTCATGGAACTGTAGACTTTGATGCAAATGAAGAGTTTAAGCTGGAGGAATCGACTATGCATGAGGAGTGATAGTATAAGGGTTGCTTTTTAGTAATATTATCGTTGTGGAACTTGTTATTGTTTTTATTTAAATTTCAGCCAAACGGCAGAGGATTGTTATTTTGGGTTATATTGTTTTTAATTTTTCTAGTACTTAGATTTTGACTATCTTTTATTTTTTCATTGTGTTATTCATATTGTACTCATATTGCATGCTCACACATACTAGCATTAGGTGATGGGGTGTGTTGTAACACCCCAGTCCTAGAGGGAGTTGGAGAGTTACTATCTGACTCCAAAAAAGTCATTCCAAAGACTCCATAAGAGATATCCTCATATATTTTCAAAGATTCCATAACCATAAATACAACAATTCAAGACTTAAAACAATCGATCAACTACAAATTGATAACCTTTCAATAATCTCAGTACTATTTCTCTACACTTAGCAATCTTGTACCAGCTTTCTATTATTGATCCTTAACTGAAATATTAACTTTTTCTAAAAAACATTTGGAGATAGGGAGTGAGTTATCAATAAATCAGTAAACAGAGTACATATAGTAGAGTGCAAATATGAGTATTTACATAGTACAAAATCAAGCAAAAATATCTTTCAAAGTTAACATGCTGAACAAAATACATTTTTAAACGTAATAGAGCGATGATTTTTAATTCATATAAAATCCATAATACTTTGGCTTAACAAAATTGAGTATTATCATAATATCAAAATAGAGCATCTAACAAAGCAGAGACTATGTTTAAACTTGGTGGCCAAATTGGCCAAAGATAGAGGTAAATATTTCAATTATTCATTCTCAGAATCCTGAGTGTGAACACATGAAAGTTCAAATAAAAACTACTTTATTTCCAAAATGAGTGCACTCAAAGATAGAGAAGTTGGTACCAACCCAAACAGAGTAAAGAAGATTAAGATATAAAACCAGTTAACTATGCCAAAGCTTTTTAGAGCCACAACAAAAATAATAGAAAGTTTTCAAAATATTTTCAAATCATTCTCACGAAAATATTCTAAAAACATCTTCAGATCACTTTTACCAAAATAAAACAGAAGTTGGAGCTTCTTTATAAATTAATGCACAAATGTCAATTTCTCAATATCGCTCTTTTTTCACATTTTAGAAACAACATGACGAAACAAAACTCATGTCTATACAATGCATGTCAGAAATATTTTTCTCTTTTCATATAGATTTCATGAGTAATGCAAATAACTAATTGAGTTTTTTTTTTTCCAAATTCTCATTTCATAACAAAATATGCAAAATTTTCATAAAGTCTATCTTAATCTAATAGTTGGTGTAAAGCTCACACATAGGAATCTCACTTGCCTAAACTTCTTAACTTTTTAGAAATTTCCTCAACAATTCTGAACAAATAAGTTCGTAAATTTTCAGTCAAATATGTATTTCAATATTTAGGGCCAAGATGCTAAAATAACCTATTTTAATTCCTCGAAAACCTAAAATTCTCAATCCCTAAAAAATATCATCACCTCCCAAAGTATAAAATTCTAATTCATTTATTATTGAGGCTTAACTATAAAATATAAAACTAAATAACATAATTATAACAAAGTCATTTTGAGTAGAAAAATAATTATTTAATACTACTAATATATCATGTAGTAGAAATCACAAATTTCTTAAATACTAGTAGTTTATAAAACATCCATTATAATACTTATGTAAGTCATTGTAAATTACTAATCATATCTAAGTTAAAAGCCATCAAAGATTTATTTCGTATAAAAACCTTAAGTTGTTTAAAAAAAAATAAACACTTACACATTTATTACCAAGTAATATAATTAAAGCTTTTGAATATTTTCTTTGTAAATCAAAACTTATGGACTAATACATTTATACGACTAAAATTATGCCTCCTTTAAAAATACTAAACTCAAGCCAAATTAATAATATATTAATCTTAATAAATAAAATAAAGCTAATTGAAAACTAAACATTTAAATTTAAAAGGATTTAAAACAAAAAAACCCATCCGAAAGCCCTCGGCACTATGATGATGACACTTGACCTCATGGTCCCATGACTCACAGCCCATAACCATTTAAAAGAATAGGAGTTATGGGTATTGTAGCATGGCAGAGAGGCGAGCATCCCCATTGATCTCATCAAAATAAATTATCAAAATTTGATAAAAAGTGTAAATTTACACACATTGATGAGTGCACAAAAATGCACTCTAAATACTCTATTTAAATACTAAAAGAAATGAGAAAAATAATGGATATAACTCATGTTATTAAAATTAATGGTCATTTATCTTGAAATAGATATAAGCATGATTTAATATATTGATGAGAATATAAAATGCCATATTTTCTTCTCTTAATGTTTAATACTTTATTCTTATTTGATGCCTAAATATACTCATTATTATTATATTTTGATTTAGGACACAAATGGAGACATTAGGAGCAAATGAAGATAATTGCGGAATTTTAGACAGTTCTGACATCTTTTCGTAATATGGGCATAACTCTCTCATCAAATCTCCGATTGAGCTTATTCAAGATGATCTAGAACCGCAAGAGAAATATCTATAACTTTTATGTTTTATGTTTGAAGAGATATTCACTCAATCTAAGACAAAATCGACCATCAAGTGGATGCACCTGCACTTGACGTTCCTGGATATTTTTCAGCCACTTGCATCAAATCTAAATGTTATCATAATATTTTCCAGCAAGCACTCCTACACCAAGTTGGAAATTCAATGATCAATTCATATGCAAGATGAAGTGCACTCAAGTTTCTTGTAGACAAATTATTTGACCACAAGATATTAAGTCATACAAGACAACTAATAGATAGAGAAGCAAAAATGAAACACTCAACCTACAAGCAAAATCCAGCTCATGCATAGTGGGAAAACAAATGATCAAAATGACAACTCACAAATCACTTGGATTCAAGAATGGCACATGGCAAAACAAGTTGAAATTGTGATGATTTTGTCATGACAACTTGCATGAAGGATGCTTATAAATAGAAGGAAGGGGTGTGTGTTCTAAGACAATACTTAGTGTGGGAGGATACTTTGGAAGAGCCATTATCTTGAGAGCTT
Source organism: Platycarya strobilacea (assembly GCA_036898215.1). Lineage (NCBI taxonomy): Eukaryota > Viridiplantae > Streptophyta > Magnoliopsida > Fagales > Juglandaceae > Platycarya > Platycarya strobilacea. The sequence goes on along the minus strand of CM072549.1, from coordinate 22,116,647 downwards.
GAGAAAAGAAAAGAAAAACCAAAGAAGAGAGAAGAAAATAATGGTTGGCTCTTCCATATTATCCCTTAGAGAATTTTTGTTGCATATTTTCAATATGTGTAACTAAATTCTCAAGGAGGGCTAGGGATGAACTTGTGTGTGTGATGATATTTGTAATTTATTTTTGATTCATGTATTTGGTCTTTAAATATTAAAACTCTTTTGTTTTATTATTCTCAATTTATTTGTGATGTTTTTTCGTCTTCAAATAATTATAGAATCTATTTCGTTTATGGATTCAGTCATGCTTTTTCTATTGAGTGAATTAGTTCTATAATTATGTTTGGAGCAATTGATTATCTATATTGATTTAATTCTCTGCTGCAATATCGCCTCTTGGGTATATTGTCGTCGTTGGATTTTCTCAATATCGATAACAATTTATGAGAGTTAAGCGCGAAGAATGATTTTTCAAAGAGTTACATGTGATTTAAGTTTTGGTTATTAATGTTATATCTTTCGATTAAGAATTTGGACATAGAATTCTTAATTGAGTTATCAATGAATTAAGAATAAATTTGAATACCACAAATACACAAGGAATTCCCTACGCTCTACTTTTCGTCTCATTTTTATACTTTTCAAATTACTCATTTAGTTTTAATTTACATCACACTCTAAAATTTACTTATCACACTCATTTAATCTTTTGTTAATTTCGTTACTGTTCTTCAATTTCTCAATCCATCTCCCTGTGGAATCGACACCCCAAAGCTATACTGTAAACGACCGCATTATTCTTTGGGCGTAATCAAATTTTGGCACCGTTGCCGGGGAGACGGTAGAAGAATTTGTAGAGTTTTTTAGTAGTTTGTAAAAAAAAAAAAAAAAAAAAGAGCGGTAACTTCGTTCATTTTCTTTTTAGCTTTTTGCATTTTTTTTATTTTACTTTTCTTTTCGTATTTTTTTTTAGTATTACGTTTTTCTTTACTTTGCATGCGCAGGTACAGAGACGGTTTTGGACGGTTTGCTAGTAGACCCGTGCTAGAATCAGATTCAGAATCTAATTTTTCTAATCGCTTGTTTGATAATTCCTCCAATTCTAACGCGATGAGTGAACACGTGGACCAACCTGTTAGAACCGTCCAAGATTATCTTCATCCCGCACGAACAGTCACACCATCCTGTATTATGTTCTCACCTAATGTTCGTCACGTAGATTTCAAAATAGGAATGATACAATTACTTCCGACTTTTCATGGTCTAGAAAATGAAAACCCCTATATTCATATTAGGGAATTTGAGGAAGTAGTTACAACATTCCACAGTCAAAATATCACTGACGACACGGTAAGGTTAAAGTTCTTTCCTTTTTCTTTGAAAGATAAAGGTAAGAGTTGGTTGTACTCACTAAGACCACGGTCTATTGGAACATGGAGTGAGATGACTCAAGTGTTTTTCAATAAATACTTTCCCCAACATAAGACCAATGTTTTAAAAAGACAAATCTCTACCTTTGCACAAAAGGATAGTGAGACTTTGTACCAGTCTTGAGAAAGATTTAAAGAATTACTGAGTATGTGTCCCCACCATGGATATGAGAATTGGCGCTTAGTGAGTTATTTCTATGAAGGGCTTACGCCCAGGGAACGTCAATTCGTGGAAATGATGTGCAATGGAGAATTTTTACAGAAAAATCCCGATGAGGCCATAGAGTACCTCAATGAGCTTGCTGAAAAAGCTCATACTTGGACTGGACCTAGTGCTACTGATAGCACATACAGGTCACAACCTACAGGAAACTTGAGTGATGGTATTTACCATCTCAGGGAGGAAGATAATCTAAAAGCCAAGGTTGAAATGCTTACAAGGGAAATAGAGCTGTTAAAGATAAGAAACTTAAAGTCAACACACATGGCTAATCATGCAGACTCTCTTGTGCCATGTGCTGTGTGTGGCAGGGTAGATCATCATGCCCAAGAGTGTCCTACACATACTAACATGAATGATATGTATGAGGAACAAAGTAATACTCTGAGTATGTACAAAAAGCCCTTCACACCTTACTCTAAAACCTACAACCCAGGATGGCGTAATCATCCCAACTTCAGCTGGAAGTCTGAAAACCAGCAGCCTGCACAACTCTCTAGATCATATCCTGCACCATACCATGCACCTCAATCTTCTAGAAATTCTTTAGAAGATACTTTGCATACTTTTATTGAAATACAGGGTAAGACTAATCAAAAATTTGAATTTTTGATTATGCAGGTTGTCGAAGAAAATAAGGAAATCAAGAGCCAGGTGTCTAAAATAATGAGTTCATTGACTATGAATGAGAAAGGTAAGTTTCCTTCCCAAACTCAATCTGTACCTCATGGTCAACATATGGCACAAGAAACTGTGAAGAATCACAAGTACCAGCAGATATATATGATTGACTCACTCATAGACAGGGAAGTTTTCACAACTCATGATTCTGATCCCCTTGAGAATTTTATTGTTGATTTTGGGTATAATCCTATCAGTGATTCATCTGATGTAGCTAATATTTGTGCAATTTTTTACAATACTCAAGATTATAGCACACGGGCTTGGCAACCGAAGTTTGAGGAATTGCTTGAGAAAAATGAAAAACAGATTCTTTCAAGTGGGCAAGTACCAAAAGTTAATCTAAAGCCTTGCCACCTACCTGTGAAGCTCGAGCACCGAGTTTATTGGATAAATAAGCGTTTCGTTTTTTACTCAGGAGGAATAGTTTAAGAAGTGGAAGATAGTCCAGTTGTAGACTTGGTCTATCAATTTTGACCACACCATGCAACAATAATTATTATTATTATTATTATCTTATTTATTTTGTTTTATTTTTGTTTACTACTGTTTTCTTTATTTGTTTGCAGGATAGTTTCATTTTGTCATTTCAGATCACCACTTTTGACGCTTAGCGAGCTATCCACATCACACATCAGGTGTATCCTACTCTTTTTAGTTACTCTCCATCCAATTTTGATTATTAAACATTGAGGATAACGTTTCATTTAAGTTGGGGGGTGGGAATACAAATCTGTTATTTAAACTCTGTGGCATATTTCAATCAATATATAAAAAATTGCCAAATTTTTTCACACAGGCATCTTTTCACACATGATACTCATGCTCATTCATTACCATCTTGGTGAATTCAACAAATCCATTTTAAATCATTTTGCTAAAGCATCCACAGAACCATTTATGCACTTCTCCAAACTTTGTGGTAATATGGTGATTTCACACATGTAACTAAAGAATTATTTTGCTCAAGTATTCATGTGAATTTTGTGAGAATTGAGAGCTTACAAATATAGAAATTGTGATAAGTATCCATTGATCTGTTGAATTTGACACTTTTTTTGAGAATATCATTACATGGTTTGTGGTAAGATGGTGGATATACTTAGGATTAACGTATGAGCCTTTCAAGCTGAGCCTTTTCATCATAGATCCCTAGCAGCCAATTTTGAGCCAATATACACATATGGCCTTTTCTTTTCATATCTATATTATCCATACTTCTCCATATTGGAATATAGCTTATACACTATATTTTCCTACCATTTTACTTCCAAGTGTGTACTAGGTGTGAAATTATCATTTAAAAAAAATTATCATTTAAAAAAAAAGAAAAAAAAAAGAAAAAAGAAAAAAAGAAAACCATGACAAAAATAGCATGGTGCTAGATGTGTCCATCAAATTATTTATGAAAGAGTTCATCGAATTGCGAAGACACCAGTGGCAAAAGAAGATGGAAAAGTGTACTTAGTCAAAAATCTAAAAAATTGAAAAGTACATCAAAAGGAAAGTATAGTCTACTGAAAAATTTAACAGATTCCCTTTTGTGTATAATTGGAAATTTTTTAAACCTCTTCACCTTTTCTTCTTATGAACCCCAACCCTAAGCCACATTACAACCCTTTGTGTTGATTTTTCTGATCCTAAGTATGCTTGTGGAAAGAATGGTGGAAATCTCATTTGTTAGTATTCCAATCATAAGATCAATGTTTACTTGTTACTTATATATAATTGGCTATATTTCCATGAGAGTAAATGTACACCTTTGTCAACTCCATAGAGAGAACCCTTACATGAAACACTTCTATACCCGTGAGTTATGGAGTTGAACCTTTTTGCTTAAGATATTCTAATATTGCATGTGTCGAAACCTCTGATTTGATAAAAATAGTTTGGAACACATACACACTCTGTGGATTGCTATATTTGAATTACTTGTGAAAGGGTTATTGAATTTCTAAAATTGTTTTGATATGTAAATTTGAAAAATGTGTCTTGATGGCCCCTATGTGTGATTTTATTTCTCTTTCTCATCATTTTGCATGAAAATTACTAGGGACTAGCAATGAGTAAGTTGGGGGGTGTGATGAGTGCACAAAAATGCACTCTAAATACTCTATTTAAATACTAAAAGAAATGAGAAAATAATGGATATAACTCATGTTATTAAAATTAATGGTCATTTATCTTGAAATAGATATAAGCATGATTTAATATATTGATGAGAATATAAAATGCCATATTTTCCTCTCTTAATGTTTAATACTTTATTCTTATTTGATGCCTAAATATACTCATTATTCTTATATTTTGATTTAGGACACAAATGGAGACATTAGGAGCAAATGAAGATAATTGCGAAATTTTAGACAGTTATGATATCTTTTCGTAATATGGGCATAACTCTCTCATCAAATCTCCGATTGAGCTTATTCAAGATGATCTAGAACCGCAAGAGAAATATATATAACTTTTATGTTTTATGTTTGAAGAGATATTCACTCAATCTAAGACAAAATCGACCATCAAGTGGACGCACCTGCACTTGACGTTCCTGGATATTTTTCAGCCACTTGCATCAAATCCAAATGTTATCATAATATTTTCTAGCAAGCACTCCTACACCAAGTTGAAAATTCAATGATCAATTCATATGCAAGATGAAGTGCACTCAAGTTTCTTGTAGATAAATTATTTCATCACAAGATATTAAGTCACACAAGACAACTAATGGATAGAGAAGCAAAAATGAAACACTCAACTTACAAGCAAAATCCAGCTCATGCATGGTGGGAAAACAAATGATCAAAATGACAACTCACAAATCACTTGGATTCAAGAATGGCACATGGCAAAACAAGTTGAAATTGTGATGATTTTGTCATGACAACTTGCATGAAGGATGCTTATAAATAGAAGGAAGGGGTGTGTGTTCTAAGACAATACTTAGTGTGGGAGGATGCTTTGGAAGAGCCATTATCTTGAGAGCTTGAGAAAAGAAAAGAAAAACCAAAGAAGAGAGAAGAAAATAATGGTTGGCTCTTCCATATTATCCCTTGGAGAATTTTTGTTGCATATTTTCAATATGTGTAACTAAATTCTCAAGGAGGGCTAGGGATGAACTTGTGTGTGTGATGATATTTGTAATTTATTTTTGATTCATGTATTTGGTCTTTAAATATTATAACTCTTTTGTTTTATTATTCTCAATTTATTTGTGATGTTTTTTCGTCTTCAAATAATTATAAAATCTATTTCGTTTATGGATTCTGTCATGCTTTTTCTATTGAGTGAATTAGTTCTATAATTATGTTTGGAGCAATTGATTATCTATATTGATTTAATTCTCTGCTGCAATATCGCCTCTTGGGTATATTGTCGTCGTTGGATTTTCTCAATATCGATAACAATTTATGAGAGTTAAGCGCGAAGAATGATTTTTCAAAGAGTTACATGTGATTTAAATTTTGGTTATTAATGTTATATCTTTCGATTAAGAATTTGGACATAGAATTCTTAATTGAGTTATCAATGAATTAAGAATAAATTTGAATACCACAAATACACAAGGAATTCCCTACGCTCTACTTTTCGTCTCATTTTTATACTTTTCAAATTACTCATTTAGTTTTAATTTACATCACACTCTAAAATTTACTTATCACACTCATTTAATCTTTTGTTAATTTCGTTACTGTTCTTCAATTTCTCAATCCATTTCCCTGTGGAATCGACACCCCAAAACTATACTGTAAACGACCGCGTTATTCTTTGGGCGTAATCACACATCAAAATAATTTCGTAATATTTGATCAAAAATGACAAAAAGAAAGTGTATAGCATAAAAGTGCTTTTTGCTTGATTTTTGACTAGTAAATTATCAAATTTGATCTGTTGTCATTTTTGATCAAATATGACGATTTTTTTCTTATATGTGTGCAAATTTCTACTTTTCAGCAAATTTCGATTTTATTTTAAGGAGACCAATGGGGATGCTCTTACTGCATGAGAGAAACTAGTGCATGCAACGAGAGGGCCAAGTTGTATTTGATGGGTTGATGTCGATCGTGGCGCTGCTAGGGAGGACAACAGGTCACTATGGAATGGAGAGAGGAAGCATGGCGTGAGGAAGAGAGAATCACATAGGAAGAGAGAGAGAGTTACATTACCAAGAGGGGTGGCACATGCAGTGATTCAAGTGTAGCGGCTAGCGACATCGTTGACTTCATCGATGTGTCAAGAGGCTGAAACTAAGATGGGAGGGGGAGGTTTTGCTGCTATGTTTTTAGTGAGTAAAATCGGGGAATGACTTTGGTTCCCAGTGGCTGGTGTCGTGTGAGTGGTACAGGAACGGTGGTTTGCGTCACGACTGTGATGACTAGAGAAGGTGTAGTGGAGGTATTTCTTTCCAACAATGGTGCATGGCTGTGACATGAAAGGGTTGGGAGGCGACTATGTGCAAGTTCTGGTTTATGGTGGGTGAAGCAAGTTCTTATAGACCATGGCAACTGACTGGTGGTTTGTAACGAATGGGAAAGACTCTAAGAGAGAGAAAACCTAGAGCATGAAAGATATGGATAGAGAGACTTTGTTGAGAGAGAATTTAAAATAGAGAACCAGGCTGTAGAGGCATGGGGGAGTTAGAAATTTGGTGGACTGATATCCAGAGATAGAGAAAATTGAATGGCAAAAAGCTGGGGAAGGATATCGCATGTAGAAGAAGGAGATTAACGCAAAAACACCATTGTTCTGGTGTCTTTGGTTGGCTAAAAACGGGGTCTAGGCCAGTGTTGCCAATTGGGCCTTGGGCCCGAGTATTACATATGCGATTCGTGTGATCATCATCTTGGTGTCAACTTAAGTTAAGTTAGATGTCAACTTACAAACTGCCTGCATTTGGAAATATTGTAAAGGCTGTAATAAAAGTCATACTAAATTAGAATATATAACATTTAAGAAGATGTTCATCAAAAGGTTTCTAAAATAATGGGTATTTAGAAAATTATCCCTAAACTTTTAATATTGCTACAAAACCCTAATTTTTTCACTAATCGCAAATGAGCTCCAAATTTATCAAACTTCATAGACATCATATTTCTCACATGCTAAATTCATGTATGAACTTAGAATTCAAAAAATAAAAATAGCATTAGCATAAACACGGTTAACAGATGACATGCACTCTAGTTGACGCCAAAGTATGTTTTCAATTATTTTCCCTTATAAATGCAAGCATAATCAATTTCCTAAAAGATAAAAGAATACTCTAACTCTTAATGACTTGATAAAGCCTAAACTTGGGTGAACTAGTTCATCCTAACACTTGGTCATAGCTATAAAAAAAAAAAAAAAAACCTTCATCTTTATTAAACAAATCTTTAAGTTTGCATGACATTTCTCAACCTTTTTACCAATAAAAGTTAGAATTAAATCATGCATTCTTATTATATCAATAAGAAGGCTTTTCTAAATGCTCATATTTCAAGTTAACGTGAAAGAAGTCAAACTTCACAAATTAAGCATGATTTAATCAAATTGTGCATGCTTTGATGATTAACACAAGATATAAATTAAAACTCATTATGGATGATTTTTAATGTGATACTCCAAATTTTTACATACCTTTATTTACTCATATTTTTATCATTAGATATTTTAATCTATTTTAATAAATTAAAATGATATCTCACTCATTTTATTCCAGGTACGCTTTATTTATGACTGAGGTTAATTTATTTACGATTTTAATAGTTATAGTTATTTAAAGATTATTATTGGTTTTATCATTTGAATTCTTATCAATATTATTTTGATTTAGTGGTTTTAGTTTTATTATTACTACAAGCTTTTGAGAGATTTCTCAGTAACAATGTTTTTAGTTATTTTAATTAATTGATACTATTGGTCTTTTAATTTAAAATGTTATTTTCATTATTATGATTTTAATCATCTTAATATATAGTTTGATTTGTTGTATTTCTTTTGATGAGCATTTTATTTTATTTTGGTACCATCTGGTTCGTTGATTTTAAACTTATTAAATTATTAAGTCCTGTTATGTTTATTCTATTTTGTTTGGTAGCTTTTGAAGAGCTCCTTAATATTACATAACATACGATCATTTTATTGCCTTGGTTTTAGTTGTTTAAAATATTGTGAGATCTTAAATGTATTTTAAGCATCTAATTTAAATATAAGGCTTTATTCTTTTAAATAATTAGAAGCTTCATTATTTAATTGAGGATGGAAAATATTGTATTATAAAATTAGAGTTAAGTTGACATAATATTTTATTTTATTTTCTTGAATGTTTTTAAGTTTAATTAACTTTATGTATTTTTATATTAGTGTTTTAAACACATCCTTTATCAGTTTGAAAACCCAAACGCGTCGGACCTATAATTAGCGCGAAAAAGGTGAAATCCCTCATTTTTCCCCTCTTCCTTTTCCTTTTCTCTCTTTCCTCTTTTTTCTCTCCTATGTGCTATAGTAACCGTGGGGAGGCAGTCTGGTTTTTAGCCCGTGGCGGCGCTACCCTTGCCTGGTAAGCCTCACCTCCAACCCTGTCTGAACCACCACCCTCCGGCGAGTCCAACCGTACCGGAGGTGTCGACCACGACAACCCCACGTCTCGCCCGGCAGCCCCAAACCTGAGAGGTGTTTAATCCTCTATGCCCCACCTTGCTCGGCCCATATCTTCGCCGTGAGAGACCGTACCATGACACCACCCCCGCCATTTATTCGCCACCCATAGGCGACTCACCACCAGAAAGTTTAGCCCCAATGGAGCCCTCACCTTCTCTTTCCTCCTATAAAACTGAAATGGGTCTAAAAAAGGACTTTCCCTTGTTGCGCCGCTGTCCGGCCACCGTGACTCTCACCTCTACCGCCAAAAGCTTTCCTTACCTCATATTGTTACACCCCTAAAATAGTTTCCCCATCCATGGCCGCACCTCTCTTATACAAGGGAAAATCTGAAAATGAGTTTCCACTGTTTCGAGCTAGATCTGCCGCTTTCTGGTGGTTGCACCACCTCACCACCACCGCCATAATATTCTCCATCCTCCAAGGTGTATTCTCCTAAATTTTGGTGTCAAAAGGAGTACCTTAACCCAACCCGTCACTTACCGTGCCCAGAGATGAATAGTGTACAACTTATCCGCTAGGGATCGTGAATTGACGCGATGCTTGATTGACGTTCGTTTGTGCGCTGTAAGTAACAGATATTTGTTTGATTGACTGTTTGATTTGAGCTAATCTCTATTTTGTTTGCTTGAAGTGTTATCTAGTGATGATAAGTAATTCGAAAGTAGATTGAATGAGCCTGAGGCTATTTAATGAAGATTGAGATTATCTCGAGTTAATCTTATTGTGGTTGAATATTGTGTAGATGGTAATTGTTGATGATATAATATTTTGGTTGAATGACTGTTATTTTAGTAATTATTGGGTATAAAATGATCTGGTTGGATAACTTGGTTATTTTAGTAATTATTAGTGATAAAATGATTTGGCTGGGCGACTCGGTTATTTTAGTGATTATTGACGATAAAATGATTTGGTTGGATGACTTCAGTATTTTAGTATTTGTTGGTGATATAATGGTTTGGTTGGATAATTTCATTACTTTTTTACTATGTTTTGATAAGGTGATACACTAGGATTTTAATCGAAGAAATATCTGGAAGAACATGGTGAAAATTGAAGAGGGAACTTAATAAGTACAGTTATGTAAAATTCAGTTAAGGGTTGAAACAATGGCATAATATGTTGGATGATGAAAAGTTTATTTTTGGGAGTTTATAAGTTTCAATCCTGGTATACTTATTTGGGAAAAACATTAGGTTTTAACTCATGATATGATGTATGGTTATGACTTGAGTCTTTGGATGAAATATCAATGTGTATTGTTAGATTCCCTTGATGCCTAGATTGAGAAATGTTTGGGTTTAGAGAAAATATTATATGATGATAATTTGTTAAAGAGGATAACTATACAGGTAATGGAAATGTGGTGATTAATGATTGGTCATGATATAGCTAGTAAGTTTTGAGAATATCTTAAGGAAATATGCGTGTTTTGGTAAAGAGAAAATAGAAGAAAAGTTAGGTTTGACTTCATTATAGGTTGCGTCCTTAACCCCTATAGGACAATGTTGGTTTGATGCAATATGACTTAAGGTTCTAACTATCTATTCATAGGAATAGGCACAACGTGTTGGATAGAAGATAAATTAAAAAGGGATGTCTGTTCATATGTTAATATGTATGAGATATGATTTGTGAATATATGATTCATATGTTTCATGACTCACATGTTTTGCATAAGAAGAGACATGTCACATGCATGTCCCATGCATGAGCACGAAAAGTATGTTTTAAAAGAAAGAAAAGAATTAAAGTTTTAGAAGAACCCCAAAGGCTGGGACGGACAAGTGTCCCAGTAAAACTCTCTGTTCACTCAGGAGTGTCTAAATTGAGTGAAAGCCCCTAAGTCGACGAAGAACAGTTGGCGGACCATGTATGGCTCCAAAAGGTGCTCGAAGCGTGGTCGCACATAATGCTAGTAGGTGCCATAAAAGAGGTGTTGGCCTCAGCCTCACTATATGAAAAGTTTGTAGTTGCTCGGAGAGAAATCTTAGAGTGACGAAAAGCGCGAAAGGGCGCGAAACGTATTCACCTATGTTGACATGGTCGTTGGGTGTGATAGTAACTAGTGGGGAGCACACGGTGCATAGGGGAACCGTGAGGTGTCCAAAATAAGAGGTCATGACGAAAAGAAAAGGGCTTTCGAGCTGTATATGATATGATATAATAAGTGGTACCTAAGATAAGAAAAGACGAAAAGCATTTTGAAAAGATAACTTGTGAAAAGAAGTTCAAACAGTACATATGAAAGAAGTCAAAGTTATATGAAAGCACTTTTATAAAAAGCATGTACATGAAGCAAAGTTTTGAAAACTGTCAAGGTTATGGAAGTTTTTATATGAAAGTACATGTGCATAAATCATGTTGCAAGTCTCATATTCATGGTACATGCACCCATAGAGTTTACTTGCATATGCTGATGATGTTCTGTTGTGTGAATTAGTTGTATGTTGTTTGTTGTCTGTTACTTACTAGGATTCACATCTCACATCCGTGGATCGCGCCCGCCCTACGGTCCCCATTTTATGGGATTGTAGTTTGTGATTGCAGAAACAAAATTTGGCCCAAGAGACAAACTCTACAAGAAAAGAAATTCGTTGAGAGGATGAAGATCAAGATTATGATTTCAAAAGCAGTATTGCTTATCTTTTTCTTTTGAAAAACTGTATAATCTCTTGTTGGAGAAATTGATTTAAATTGATTTGTAATTTTTAAAAATCTCTAGTACTAGAACGACTGACTTTTATTTATTTTTCCGCTGCAAATATTTATTGTACACTTGGTGCATGCTTCACACACTCTTCAAACACTATTCGATGGGATAATTGATCCATGAGATGATCGTCTTGATGTCGCGAGTTCTTCTAAATCCCAGGGGGGATTTGTGGGCATCACATTACATGTGTGAGCTTGGTGGGTCATGAGTCAATCTCATAGGCTTGTGGGCTTGCTATTTCTTCCTAGGCCCAATAACTCATTCTAACCTTCAAAGCCCTAATCTTAAGCCCATGCCCTTCTTCCTTACTTTCTATTATACATAATCTAATTAATTAATTAATTACTTAATCAAGATAAATATTCAATTAAATAATACGAATTGAAAAAATCTCGGGTCGTCACATCTACCTCACTCTGAGGTCTGACAGGTCCTTATTCATGGATCGTGTATACCCCTTAGAGAAGGGGGCCTGTGTCTTGCATGGTGATCGAGTGGTTTTAGGGTAATTCCTTTTTGGTCGAGGAGCTAAGGAGGTTAAGGATGAGCTCCTAAGATAGTGGACGGTTGTGGGGTCGGCACGTGGGCTATGTTGCATATTTTTATTTATTTACTTTTTGTTAGTTCCTGATGTTTTGGGAAGACGCTTGTTTTGTGGAACTTGAGACAACTGACATTATTATGAATATGAAGTGTTATTTTGGGAACTTTAGTTTTGTTATACTATGTGACATACGGCAAAAATTTTAAGTTCTTGCCTAATTTTAGAAAGGCTTGACCTTTTCCGCTGTAAAAATTTCTAACAACTACTTTTATTATAAATGCATGCTCGAATTTAAGTTAAGAACGAGGGGTGAACTTCCCTATGATGTTTATCCCCAACGCTTCAGTTTGCATTCGATCTCAAACATAAGCGGGGACGTCGACACAAAACTAAAGACCAAAAAGCAACAAAGGTGCTAAACGAAACCACACAGCAGACAAACACCACCAAGATAATTATCTTGTGTGCTGTAAGGCTGGCATACCACTATAATCAAGCTGAAGAATTCCCTTAATCATCATCAGAATATTTTCTACTGAAAAAACCTGACTACAACCAGTACTTCCTTACTTTGCTAGCCAGTATGCAGCTAAATTCCCTTCCCTGTAGACATGGTTAACCTTAACATTCATACTTTTCATTATGCTTAAAATCTCCTCCCAAAAATCTTCCAAATACCATATATTACATTTCCCATTTTCCAACCATGATATAAACAAAATAGAATCCATTTCTATTATAGGGTTTACCACCCCCATATGTTGGCAACGACGTAAGCCTAGCAACAAGCTCATCAACTCTGCTTTGTTATTAGTACATGTACCAATATACTTTGAAAAAGCAAAAACTAATTGTCCCTTATGGTTTCTTAGCAGTCCACAAGCACCGGACTCACCCGGGCTATTTATACTAGAACCATCAATATTCATTTTTAACCAGTCTTCCGAAGGTTTTTCCCAAGATACCTACACAGTTTTCATTTTCTTGGTAGAACCAGTCAACAAATTCAGTTCTCGTAAAATAGCTCCATCACGAAGTTGCAGATTGTTGGAGTTCAAATGAACAGCCACCTAGCTTAACCAGTAGCGCACCAACCTCCATAAAGATTTCAAGAAACCCTTTCTTCCTTCCATACGTGTCGAACAATGCCACCTCCACAAAAGCCAAGTTAAAATAATTTGAGTCAATCCAATCAAGTGTCCCATGGCTAAAGACTTTTTGTCCTTCAAAACCACGCTTCGATGATAGCATTCCATGTACGAACAGCCACATGGCACACCCAAATAATTAGAACAAATTTTCCATAACTAGGCTGTAACATGACCGTTATATAAAACATGATTTAAATCCTCCAAACGTTATCTTTGGCAGCATTCACACTTTGAGACTAAAGGAATGCCTAGACGGCATATCAAAGCATCTACATGACAATTGGATTTTTTTTTTGGCAGATCATTATGTCAAATCCACTCTAACAATTGTTTTTTCGGAGCTAAAACACGAACCAGGTCCCAAGAATTATTTGTGGAGAATTTTTCATCTGCATTGCCAAGCCAAATCAATGTATCATAGCCATTTTTGGTTCCCCTAACATGCGACAAAATTTCCTCTAAAAAATCCTAACCCACAAGATGCACTTAAGCATCCACATCCTAGCTGTTATCAATATGCGTTCTGTGATGCCCACGAATCCCCCCTGGGATTTTGAAGGACTCGCAACACCAAGACGATCATCTCATAGATCAATCATCCCATCGAATAGTGTTTGAAGAGTATGTGAAGCATGTACCAAGTGTACAATAAATATCCGCAACGGAAAAATAAATAAAAGTCAATCGTTCTAGTACCAGAGGTTCTTAAAAATTAAAAATCAATTTAAAACAATTTCTCCAATAGGAGATTGTACAGTCTTTCAAAAGAAAAAGATAAATAATACTGCTTTCGAGATCATAATCTCTATCTTCATCATCTCGACAAATCTTTTTTCCTGTGGAGTCTATATCTCGGTCCAATTTCATTTTCTGCAATCACAAACTATGATCCTGTAAAATAAAGACCGTAGGGTGGGCGCGATCCACTGACGTGAGATGTGAATCTTAGTAAGCAACAGACACAGACAATATATAACCAATTCACACAATAGAACATCATCAACATATACAAGTAAGTTCAATGAGTGCATGTACCATGAATATGAGACTTGCAACATGACTTATGCACACGCACTTTCATATAAATACTTCCATAATCCTTGACAGTTTTTGAAGCTCTGTTTCATGTACGTGCTTTTCATAAACATGCTTTCATGTAACTTTGACTTTTTTCATATGGACTGTTTGAAATTCTTTTCAAAATGCTTTTCATATTTTCTTATCTTAGGCGCCACTTATCATATCATATCATATCATGTCATATCATATCATATACGGCTCGAAAGCCCTTTTCTTTTTGTCATGACCTTTTATTTTAGACACCTCACGGTTTCTCTATGTACCGTAGCACCCGGCGACCGTATCAAACCTAAGTGCTACGTTTCGCACCCTTTCGCGCACTTCATCACTCAGCGATTGATCACTCACCGAGCGACTACAAACTTTTCTGTATCGGTAAGACCGAAGCTAACACCATCCTGTAGGCACCCACTAGCTTTAGGTGCGACCACGCTCCGGACACCTTCTCGAGCTATACATGGTCTGCCGACGGTTCTTTGTCGACCCAGGGGCTTTCACTCGACTTTAATCACTCCTGAATGAACAGGGAGTTCCACTGGAACGCTACCCCGTCCCAGCCTTTGGGGTTCTTGTAAAACTTTAATTCTTTTCTTTCTTTTAAAACATGCTTGACTCAAAAACATGCTTTTCGTACTCATGCATGAGACATGCATGCAATATGTGACTTTTTATGTAAAACATGTAAATCATGAAACATATGAATCATGCATTCACAAATCATATCTCAAGCAAATTAACATATGAACAGACTTCGCTTTCTAATTTATCTTCTATCCAACATGTCGTGCATATTCCAATGAAGAGATAGTCAAACCTTAAGTCAATTCGAATCAACCAACACTATCTCATAGGGGTTAAGGACGCAACTTATAATAGAGTCAAGCCTAACTTTTCTTTTCTTCTTTGAAAACACATTTTCGTAAGATTCTCTTAAAAGTTAGCAACCAAGTCATAACAAATCACTAGCAATCACGTCATAACGAATTATTAACCAATCATTTATGCTGCTTATAAAGTTGCTCTTTTCAACGATTTGCCATAAATTAATGCCTAATGTCTCTCCTAAAAAATATACCATGATTGATACTTATAAGATCCTGAAAAAAAACTTTTTATCGTTCAACATATTATGCCATTGTTTCAACCTTTAACTGAATTTTACCTAACTAAACTTATTAAGTTCTCTCCTCAAATTTTCACCATATTCTTTCCAATATCTCTTCGATTAAAAATCCTAGCGTATCACCTTATTAAAACATAATGAAAAAGTAACGGAATCATCCAACCAAACCATTATATCACCGATAATTACTAAAATACTGGAGTTATCCAACCAAATCATTTTATTATCAATAATCACTAGAATAACCGAGTCATCCAACCAGATCATTTTATTACTAATAATCACTAAAATAACCGAGTTATCCAACCAGATCATTTTATCGCCAAAAATCACTAGAATAATCGAGTTATCCAACCAGATCATTTTATCACTAAAAAACACTAAAATAATAGTCACCCAACCAAAACCTTATATCATCAACAATTAATTTCCACACAATAATCAATCACAATTATATTAATTCGGGTATTCCTATTTTCCATTAAAAGACCTCAAACTCAATCAACATCCTTCCGAGTTATTTATCACCGCTAGCTAACGCATCAACAGTCAAAATAGAGATTAGCACACAATCAAGCAGTCAACCAAATATCAAACAAATATCTGTTACTTACAGCATATAAACGAACGTCAATCGAATATCGCGGTGATCCCCGATCCCAAGCGGGTAAAGTGTGCACTATTCATCTCCGAGCACGACAAAGTGACGAGTTGGGCTCGGATACTCCGTTTGACACCAAAATTTAGAGAATACTCCTTGGAGGATGGGGAATCTCATGGCGGTGGTAGTAAGACGATGCAACCACCAGAAGGCGGCGGATCTAGCTCGAAACGGTGCAAACCCATTTTCAGATTTTCCCCTGTATAAGGGAGGTGCGGCCATGAATGAGAAAACTGTTTTAGGGATATAACAATATGAGGTAAGGGAAGTTTTTGACGGTGGAGGTGAGAGCCACGGTGGCCGGACGGCGGCGCGGAGAAGGAAAATTCATTTGGAGACCCATTTCGATTTTATGGATGGCTAGGGAAGGTGAGGGCTCCGTTGGGGCTGAAATTTCTAGTGGTGAGTCACCTATGGGTGGCAAATCAAATGGCAGGGTTGGTGTCATGGTACGGTGGCTGATGACAGAGTTATGGGCAGCGAAAGGTGTGGCATAGAGGATTAAACACCTCTCGAGTTTGAGGCTGCTAGCGGGATGTGAGGCTGCGGTGGTCGACACCATCGAAGGGATTGGGCTCGCCGGAGGGTGGCGGTTCAGGTGGAGCCAGAGGTGAGGCTTGGCAGGCAGGGGTGGCGCCATGACGGGCTGAAAACCGAACTGCCCTCCCACGGTTACTGTAGCACGTGGGAGAGAAAAGAGAGAGGAGAGAGAGAAGCGGAAAAGGGAAAAGGAAAAAATGAGGACTTAACCCATTTCCGCGTTATTTATAGGCCCGACGCTTTTGGGTCTTCAAACGGACAACAGATGAATTTAAAACAATGATTTGAAAGCGTATATCATCAATTTAACTTAAAATTCTCAAATTCTCAAATTAATTAAATAAAATATTATTTCAATTTATTTTATTTCTCAACATAATATTTTTCATCAATACTTAAAATGATGAAATTTATTTAATTATTTAAAAGGAATAGATCCATATATTTAAATCAGATATTTAAAACACGTTTAAAATCTCGCAATATTTCAAATAACTAAAATCGAGGTAACAAAAGAATCTTATAATATAATATTTTTGGAGCTATTCAAAAGCTACCAAATCAAGATAGAATAAACATAATAAGACTTAATGATTTAATAAATTTAAGATCAATAAATCAGATAATGTCAAATAAAATAGAATCAATGTTCCGTAATAAAAATACGACAAATCAAACCATATATTATAATAATTAAAACCAAAAAACACTGAATATATCGTTTCAGATGGAAAGACTAGTAGCAACAATTAATTAAAATAATTAAAAGTACTATTATTCAAGAATCTCACAAAAACTTATAACCATAATAAAATCAAAACCAATAAATCAAAATAATATCGATAACAATCCAAATGATAAAACCAATAATAATCTTTAAATAACTACAAATATTAAAATCGTAGATCTCACAAATAACTAACTCTAATTATGAATAAAATGTACTCGAAATAAAATTTGTGAGATAGCAATTTAATTTATTAAAATAAATTAAAATATCCAATAATAAAATATGAGCAAATACAGATATGTAAAATTTCGGACTGTTACACGTTCCTTAAAATTTGAACATAGGAGCACCGAACATCGGAACCTCATTACATATAGGACTAGAGTTAAGCCATTTATCTCTCCAAAAGGATAAGTTCTTTTCCTTAACTAGCCATTTTGATTGACTAATTATCGAAGGAATTGCACCAATAAGCCTTCTCCAAAACGAAGTTTGTTTTGAAGAATCAATAAGAAAAATATGCTAATCCTTTACATAATTTACTCTGAAAAACTTAGACCACAAAGACTTTTCTTTGAGAAGCGTCCATGCAAACTTAAAAGTTAACAATTTTTGAACATCCATAAGGTTACGGAGACCAATACCTCCCTCATCCATTGGCTTGCACATCAATTCCCAATTGATCTATTTCTTTTTTGGTTTGCCTTCAATAGACCCAAAAAAAAAAAGGAGCTGAAAGCACTATTAGTCTTGGAGTATATCTGAGAAGGCACATGCAACACTGACAATAAATGCACTGGTAAACTAGATAAAATATATCTAAGAAGAATCAAGCGAGCCCCAATAGACAAAAATCTCATTTCCACCTCTCAATTTCTTCCAAATTTCTAGCAATATATTCTCCAAATAAATGATCGAAAATGATTGGCACCCCTAGGTATTTCTCAAGAAATTCCCCAACTGAGAAACCAGTAATTCTCAAAATCTCCCTTCTTTGAGTAGAAACTTTTGTGGAGAAAAAAATTGAAGATTTTTTAACATTAACAACCTGACCCGACCACCATGCATAGTCATTCAAACTCTCTTTAATCATCTTTACTAATTTCTTTTCACTATAGGCAAAAATAATCATATCATCCGCATATAACAAATGTGAAATAAAAGGACCATTTCGTGGTTGTGAGAAATAACCAATATGAATCAGCTACAATTTACTGTGCAAGAGTCTAGAAAACACATTTTCCACCAGAATAAAATGGTAAGGGGATAAAGGATATCCCTGACGGAGTCCTCTACCAAAAAAAGTGTTGTTCATCACAACTGAATGCCACGGCTCCGTAACACACAATTTAATGAGGTGACAACCCTTAGACAAAAAACCAAAGGCACGAAGAACATGCATAAGAAAACTCCAATCAATAGCAATAAGTCTACAGACAAACGTCTGTACATAGTCGGCGGCCAAATGTCTGACGTGGCACTGTGCCACGTCAGACGTCACTTAATATATTTAAAAAAAAAATAACGAAAATGAAATCAAATATATTCTATCAAAACTTAATGCCCCCCTCATTTCCCTCCCGCCCACGCGAACCCTCCTCCCCTCTCGACCTGGGACCTGGTTCCCTCCCCCACGAATTCGCCCCCACCTCCCACTCGACTTTCCTCCCCCACAAGGCCTCAGGCACAGATATAGTCCACGATTCATGGTTCCCCCTTGACGGAAAGTTGTTCGAAACCCTAAAATCGGATCATTGCTACATGTCGGCGCTATGCCCTAAATCGAGCATCCCGTCTTCAATCTCCCAAGAAAATGTCGAGTACTCACTCTCTACGGTTAGATGGCAACGTCTTACGCTTTAAATTCATTTTTGCTTTGTTTTCGTGGCAGATTTTTTTATTCTTTGACCACTTACGTTGGATATTTAGGCTTCTCCCTTTCTCATTTTTTTTTTTTTTGGTGTTTATTTGCTGTTTTCGTTTTAGGCATGGATGGGTTGTCTTATCGTTAACAGCCTCTGTCCAGTCATCTATTTGTGCTCATCTATGTGAACGATATTATTGTGACTGGTACTTATGCCTCAAATATTTCATGGCTTATTGATAATTTGCAGAATGAATTTAAAATAAAAAATCTTGGCACACTTTTTTGACTTGTTGGATAGAATTGATAGGCTTGGTGCCAAGCCTTACTTTGCATTTTAAAGGCAAAAGTCACACAAGTTTAAGGGTGATCCTCTAACAGATCCCACAATTTATAGGATATAATGGATTATGGGAGCCTTACAATATTGCACATTATTTACTTATGATCCTTTGAAACTAAATACTTATTGTGATTCAAATTGTGCTGGAGAACCAATTGATAGAATGTCAACTGCTATATGGAGGTAATCTAGGAAATTTCTTTGATTTAATGGCAATCAAAGAAACAACTTGTGGTAGCCATATCTAATATCGAATCTTAATACTAATAGTTATGGAGGTTTTCTAGGAAATCTCTTTTTTTTTTTTTGGACACCCTAAGAAGGGTCGTCCTGGATTCCCCTCCGACTTGGATACGTGGGAGTTATAAATCATAGATAAGAGGTAATTATGTAGCTTTTGGGAGATTTACCAATGTGTCTTTATAAAATCCTTTAAATTAGCTTTTCCATGTGGGCCAAGACTAAGATGGACAACATAGCATGCAAGGCTAGTTTACTAGTAGGATGAGGTCCTAATTCTATGTTCAATTTAATGCTTTGAATAGGATATTATGCTCAACCAAAGTATCAAAGATGCTATTGTTACTGAGGAAAAGTTCTTCCGTAGTCATCCAGTATGTCCATGTTATCCCATATTATTCAGTGCTCTATATAAATTTCATTAAAAAATATTGGACTTAATTTTCTTCTTCTTATTAGGTATATAATGGTCAAGTTGATCGATGTGGCGTTTCCCAGTTGGCAAAGAAGTTGAACCAGGTTGGATTTAAAACACAATTCACTAAATATGCTACTGAATGTCATAGAATACAATTTAACTATTCCAAAGTAGATTTTTTTTTTTTTAAATCATCATCTATTGTGGCTCGAGTGCACATGCATGTGCACACACCCCTCTTCCCCTCTCTTGGACCCCTTTCCATATGACATAGTTGGACAATTAGTTTGCCCCCTTCTAAGTTTATGTGATTCTGGAAACTTCTTGGTATTTTTGTGCCATGAATGCTAACTTATGGTTTTAATTCATAAATTCCCAATTAACTTGGAATTCATTGTGTTTTTTCATTTGCAGATTCTTGTACACAGCACATTAAGGTAGTGCTTCCAGGGCTTAAGTCACGCAGAAGCTCTGCATTGGTTTCCATTGCCAAGGAGCACGCAAGCTATGGAGAAATCACGGGATCAAAGGCATGTTTTGTTATGTCTAGACTCTATGCAATTGTGGTTGACATAAGTTTTCAACTGATTGCATCTATATTGCTTGTCCTGAGGTTATAGGTTTTGCCTTAGGCATAACAGTGGAATGTAAATTTTGCATTTCCAGCTAATTGTGATCCGACATTGTGTATCGTATGGAATGAACCAATGTTGTGTATAGTATGGAATGTCGGAGTTTGAACTGTTTTTTTGTTTGTTCAATTTGTCACTGCTTTTTTATCGTAAAAAGGAGTTTTATTGATGAAATAGGCATAGTCTATCTATCAAAAAAAAAAAAAAAAAATTATGAAATAGGCATAGTCTAAGTCATGACACGTACAAGAGCAAATTTTGTCATTGCTTGATGTTCTTATATTGTTAATTAATTTTAACTTACTTGAAATCTTCTGTTGGCTACCTCTTAATGCTTTTCTTATACTTATTCAAACCTATCCACCAGTGGATTTTTTAAAAATATTTTTATTGATTGCTACATTTTGTACCCCTTCACACACAATAAGCTGTTCAGGGAAGCTATTCTGGCATTTGACCCATTCTATGATCTAGTTTACTCTCTGCAATTATATGTAATGGATTGATTGAATAATTTCCAGATGTCATTGCTTGATTTCATAATATGCTCTTTATCCACTAAGTTGGACGCTTCTTTTTGGTTACTCATGTTTTGCAAGTTGCTACAGTTCTAAGTTTTTGCTCTTCTGGCATCCTGCTTCTATGTTATATGACTATTTCCCATATACTAACTCACTTCATCAATCCAATAGGTTGGCCAGAGAGTTCTTCTTCTTAACATTCTTTCAAGCATTATGCTTTTGTGAGGTTGAAGCCACGGTGAGATAGAGCTTGAGAAGAGGTTTGGCAACGTCGAGAAGAGGGAGATCGAGCTACATAAGAGCTGGGATGAGGTCAAAAAAATGGAGAGTGATGTATGTAAGACCATGGATGAGATCAATAACAGAGTGATGGCACTATCTGCATTAAATGAAGATTTTCTCAAGAAGCAGTCGGTGATTTTGGAACAACAAACTGAAATAAGGCACTCACGCACACTGCTGCAGCTGTGCTGTCTGCTGTATTTGTATTTGTGGGTTATCTTTTTGCTTAGTAACTTAGCTTGTTTAATGTAGTACACACATTAAGAAAAACTTATTTAGTCTAGTGCACAACAATCTCACTAGTCATGATGTAAATTGTTAGTTGGAAATGATGGTGCCAGAAAACTTCTATGTTTGTCATCTCAGTTTCTGTTGATTACTGACGAGATAGAACTTATTTGACTTATTTTGGTATGTTGTGAAAATGTGGCATCAAGAAGCTACTCTTTTGTGTAATGTGGCATCAAGTAGCATGTACTATTGCAGGCTAAATTTCAAGTGACGGAAATGTTGTGAAATGTGGCATCAAAAAATAAAATCTTCTCCAGTGCACCTTCTTCAATATCTCATGGTGATTGTGCTTTAACAAATTATCTCATACTTTTATTGGTTTATTGCCATTTTTTTAGCAATAAGAATCCTACTTCAACGACTCTTCTTGTGTAGAAGGGTTTATTTGTGGGCATTTTCGGACTTTACAATTCTTTAAATTAAATTGAATTTAAGAATTACATACTAATGTTTTAGTGTTGGAGCGTGACCAGTGCTATGCATATTGACAAGAAGTGCACAAACGAAGATATGGAAAAAATATATATGATATTACCACGTGATGAAATTTTGGCATTGACTGGAAGGTTAGATGGCAAAATACCTGTTCTTTTTAATCTTGACCTCACAAGCAAAAGATATGATAAAGAGGCTGAGTGATATAAAACAAAATCATATTACTTTGAAATACATCCAATATACAAAAAATACATCACATCCATAACAATGCCTTGAAATGTATCCAATACACAAAAAATATATCCCATCCCTTACAATGCCTTCAAATCCATCCAATATACAAAAAATACATCTCCTCTATAACGTAACCCTGAAATGTATCCAATACACAAAAAATACATTCCATCCATAACAATGTCTTGAAATACATCAAAAACACAAAAATCTTTGTGTGAATCAACAACCAATTTAAATGGCCAAAAATGGCCAATAATATAACCAATGCACAATGTTTCCATTTAGTACAAAAACAAAAAAAACTTCAATCTCAAATAATTATATCAGTTGAGATCCATCCAACCCAAGTTCAAGTCGATTGTGAACCATCCAACTCAAATTATACCTATTCAAAGGAAAGCTGAAATATTAATATCATTAAAACATCACTATTAAAAATGTGGAAAAAATGTTAGGAATATTACACTTTCTTGGGTTCCATTAATCGTTTTTTGATGTTGGGTTCCATTATTGTCAAAACTTGCTTGGTGTTGAATAAGCTTATGTGAATCAAAAACATTTAAAGCATTATTAGTATAACTTCTGATGGATGAAGTACATTCCTGATGACTGACCAACAATGGAGAAAAAAATACTAGTATTTGTGACGATATGGTGATATCTACTTTTGATGGCTGAAATAAATTTCTGTACATGTCCGGGACTGATGTATCTACTTTTTCTCGTTGTCATAAAAAAGTAACATGTATCGAATGCCTTGAAATGTTGTAAGAGCATAATATGAAATTTTAGTACCAATTTATACATAATTACAACCTGTTTACGTTTCCCTCTAGCAGGTGGTTTTTTCTACTTGGCTTTAACTTTTCGCATGTCTATTTCCATCCTCGATGCTCTCCTCAGCGATGAGGGTCTTCTTTTTCTTCTAGCAACATTTGGACTACGCACTTGTTGTGAATTGCTACCAACAGTTGGGTCCTATGTCGTGATACCAACATTTGACCCTGTTAGCGAAGATGGATACCAAAATAAAAAAGGCATTTTCACATTAAAAAAAAGTAGAATGTAATACATTTTATAAACTACTATCAAACTTGTTTGGGTCAAAGACGGTGGCTGTTGGTGCTCACGATAAAGGCTAGTCATTTCATGTATCCTCTTCTTTGCATCTTCAAAGTGTTCATTGGAATCTACTGCATATAGGATCATCTGATTACACATATTCAATAGAATTAAATACCTATTACCGCTAGGCCTCTGATCCTCATTTTCATAGCTATTGCGAATTAAAAGTAGTTCCTCTTGAGTTCCTTCCTCCATTGATCTAAAATATACTGCTCTGGCAATGATGTTATACCGTTATCATGATATATGGCCAAAATATGCTTACATAATATCCACCTCGTCTGAAATAGGCCACATGAACAGTTTGCATTTTTCTCTTTCTTATTAAAGACTACTGAATAGTTCACTTTCTTAGTGAACTCTTCAACCATAACTTCGTCTTCAATAAAATAGGTTTTCAGTACACCATCTGACCCTGACGTACTTAGCAATGTCTTCAGATCGAGTCTCCCAATTATTTGTTGCTAAACTTCTTTAAATTAGTATTAGTTTACAACTCTTGGAATCTCTTCTCAATTGGAGATTTGGATACACAGGGAATACTAACGATGTATGAATGAAAGTCGGCACTGTTTTCATTCTCAATTTTCTTCTGCAGCGCTCCATCAAAAGAGTCTATGAACTCCTTCAAGTTTATCTTCGAATGAACATAACCATAAAAAAAAGCATTCATACTCTCACTACACTAGGTTGAACTCATTCCAGCCCAAAAGTACTCCTTAAGGAATATCGGTATCCAATGCTCGCGCTAAGCATATAAACTTTTCAACCAAGCATTATCATGTACACCATTTGTGTTAAGTAACTCGTCCCAACATGTCTCGAACTCCTTAATAGATTGAGTGTCGTACACACATTTCATCAGGTGACTCCTCAGGCCTTTATTATAGGCAGTATATGACCCAAGTTTCTCGAGCACTTTCTTCAGTACATGACACAAACAATATTTATGTCAAGCGTATAGGAAGACAATAGCAATTGCATTTTTCATTGCTCTATCTTAATCAGTAATAATACGTTTAGGAGCTACACCATCCATGCACTGCAGCCACATCTGGAATAACCATGTAAACGTCTTTGTGTCCTTACTTGAAATCAACCTAGCAACCAAAAGTATGGATTGTCTGTGATGATTTATACCAACAAATGGGACGAAGGGCATCCCATATCTATTGATTAGGTATGTGGTGTCGAATGTGATGACATCACCAAAAAACTTGTAAGTTGCCTACTACGGGCATTAGCCCAAAAAACATTCTTCAGTCGTAAGTCATCGTCCATATCCATCAATGAAAAAAAGCCGAGATTCTTGTACTGCATCCTCAAAAAATATTCTCGAAGTGCTTTAGCACCACTTGACCCAAGCTGAAACTTTCTTGCCTTCATGATGTAACTGCGACAATCTTTTTCTTGGAATGAAATATTCTCGAAGCCATGTGCTCCGACAGCAAGAGATCCATAACTTTTACTGGGATTAATGCCAACTTCATCATTTGTGTCCAACGGGGGAGACAGCTTCTCTGTTACATCGAAAGAAGCGAGATTTCTGGGGATTGAGGCTGTGATTATTCTCATGATGAATTGTCATGATTATTCTCATGATGAATTGGATGTAGAGCAGCAACATTCGAACCTTTATTTCAAAATTTTTCACCACGAACATAAACGAAAGTAACATATCTGATACATCCATCCTGTCCCTTCTCACTCCTTTATGTGCTCACCCCAAATCCGCATCCCTTACCATATTCTTTATAATAACTCAACAACTCTTCAACAAAGTCAAATTCCTTCTCCTTCTTCGGCTCCTCAATCTAATCAATATCATCAATTTCGTCTGGCTGTAGTTTCCCGGTAGTGGCATTGTCGGTTTTCAGAGAATCTTGTCTATCTTCTTTATTTTCTTCTTCCATTTTAGAGGAGGTACAAGGTGCTTCAATTTTCCTAGGAACGAGTGTGTCCTTTTTACTGACTGAAGTAGTCGTTGTGGAACTTGTAGTAATTCCAGGAGTTGGAGCTCCCATCTCATGCTAAAATGGGTTCCAAAAAGATGATAACCATGTAGGTGGACCATAATAGCCGTGCATGTAATTTGGTAAGTTTGATGGACTAGTTTGGGGGATGTCCTCCTCACAGTAAAATCATTCATCCATAATTAGCAACACATTGATGATAAACAGCTAGCACACCTACTCAATTAATATTTAGAAATAACAAATAACGTACTGAGGTTGGGGGATTTGAGCTCGATGGTGTTCGCGGAGATGGATGTTCTTTCCTTTTATCCATGCCCTCCACAAAAAACATCTCAGTCTCATTAATTTTAATAGGCTTATAATTCAAGAACATAAATTAGCCTTTTTCATTCATCTAGCAACATTTACTATTTATAAGCGGGATTTCCAAAAAAAAAAAAAAACATTGATTTTGGTGATGTTAGCATAAGCTTGAAAGGCCCATGCCAAGTTGAATTGTTGCAATCCAATAAAAACTAATCTGATAAACCAGTGCAGAGAAACAGATAAAAGCAGTGCTGCAAAATAATTAATTTGATCATATATATATATATATATATACAAAGCAAAATAACATAATAGAAATCAGGAAGTATAGACGCACAAGAGGATGGAAACGGCATGCATCACATGGGATCAAAAGAGAAGATCTCCAAAGCAAACAAATCATGGAAAAGAAATCTACAAGATAAGTAAGGCCTTGATTTAAACTTGAAAAGAAAAGGGAAAAAAATATAATCTAACAAAACAAGGTTGGCGGTTTTTGAGACATGAGAATTCTTTAATGTATAAGCTGTTTAAAGCTAAATATTTTCTTTGATGCAAAATTGAATTTTAACTCTTCTTACGTGTGGCAATGATTTATATGGCTTTGAAGTTCTTAAGATCAGGTTGTATATGGCAGGTTGTGAATGGTAGGGGGTATTAGAGTTTTTAAGAATTCCTAGGTTCCAAATGTTGCTTTGCAGGATATGCAAGACTCAAGCTTTGATGAAAATCTGCAAGTTTCAGACTCGCAGATTTTGAAGATAAATGTTTCTCTAAACAATAAGAATAGTCTCATTTGGCCTTCTGAGTCTAATGGGTTTTATTCGATTAAAAGTGCTTACAAAATGATTGTGTGCCACTTATACGGCAGCAAATGGGAGAAAGTTCCAAGGAGAAATTAACACATGCCTTATGAAAGTGTTTTTGGAGTTTAAAGCTTCCAGGTTGTCCTAGATAATCTTCCTACTTTTCACAAAAAAAAAAAGATGATGGCTAACATTATGAGCTGCAACTATTTTATATTATGTTTTCACATGAGATTTTAAGTAGATTTCTAAATTTTCGAGAAGAATTTGACTGAAACTTTTCTACAAAAACTTTTTCCTCTTTCTAAGTTTCCATTTAGTTGTTCATGTAACCATTAAATAAAAATAAAGGCTAATCCTATATTTTTCCCGCTTGCTTTACTTTACACCCGGTTTAAGACCCAAAGATGATAATTATCCACTATGGGTACCACATTAGAAAAGAAAGCTAATAATTTTAGCTAGAATACACCCAAAAAGCAAAGGAATATGTTCAGGTGCCAACATGAAGAGGAAAGCGGGAAAGGACCAATGGCTTGCTGTGCTAAAATGAAAAATATTCACCCAATCACCTCGGTGACCTAGAGCTTGATCCCCCTCAAACCAGAACTCCACAATGCGCAACAAACTATGACTTGAGGAAGACACCTCAAGCGGGACCTGAGGAGATGCACGACGCTGAGCGAGGAGATGCTAACTCCGGGAACTAAATGACGACGGGTGAGAAGAACTCACTCCGGGAAATGCACGACAAATACCAACCAAATCATTTTATCACTAACAAATACTAAAATAATGGAGTTATCCAACCAGATCATTTTATGCTCAATAATTACTAAAATAACAGTCATCCAACCAAAATATTATATCATCAATAATTACCACACACTCAATATTCAACCACAGTAGGATTAATTCGGGATAATCTCAATCTCCATTAGATAGCCTCAGCCCAATCAATCTACTTTCGAATTATTTATCATCACTAGATAACACTTTAAGCAAACCAAATAGAGATTAGCACACAATCAAACAGTCAATCAAACAATCAAACAAATATCTGTTACTTACAGTGCACAAACGAACGTCAAGCAAGCATCGCGCCGATCCATGATCCCGAGCGGGTAAGTCATGCACTATTCATCTCCGGGTACGGCAGATGACGGGTTGGATTCGGGTACTCTGTTTGACACCAAAATTTAGGAGAATATTCCCTGGAGGATGGGGAATCTCATGGTGGTGGTAGTGAGGCGGTAGATCTAGCTCGAAATGGTGGAAATTTTCGAATTTTTTCTTGTACACGGGAGGTGTGATAACCCGAATTTTTAGATATCTGCTTAATTTTCATATATGGAATGATTATGTTTCTCCAAAACTATTTTAGGAATTTTTGGGATATATGTATAGGATTTTTTATATTGAAAGGTTAGGAGTAGGATTGGGTGCAAATGTGGCTTGTTTTAAGGTGAAAAAAGTGCCTAACCCGAGATCTCGCTCGACTCTCGCTTGATTTTTGGTTCGAGTGAGATACAATGACAGACTTAACGTCTTTTGGTAGAACGGTCATAACTTGCTCGTTTGATGTTGGATTTGGGTGATTCAAGAGGATATGGAAAGCTAAGAGAAATATATACAACTTTTATGTTTTGAGGTTTAAGAGATATAGATTTAATCAAATAAGAAATAGAGATTGAAGTACTAGATCTGAATTGGAGATAGATAAGCATTGACTTTGAAGTTGACTAAGAACTTTGGATAATATTAAGCCTTTGGATTATTTTCTCAATTATCCTAAGATCTGGACAAGTGTGTAGAGATGTGGAAAACGAGGAGATTTTATTTAGTAAATTTCGTGTGAAATAAGAGGAATCATTTATTCACTACTTGGTGTGCCCGGATTGGTGTTATCGGGCTCATCTGTCGAGTTTTATTAGAAAAATCATAACTTAGTCATATGAACTCCAAATGAAGTGATTCTAGTTCCTATGAACCTTAAGACATAGATCTAGAACTTTTATGATTGGAGGTTTTACAGAATCGAAGTGTATCAATGGATTACTTGGGCTGGAATGGGACTGATCTCTTTTAAGTGCAAACTGGAGCCCGAAAATAAATCACTCCACCACCTCATTTTAGATGTACGAATTTGATTGGTTTTTCCTCATTGTTATCTGCTAGATACATGTATAAAAGCATGTGTCAAGTGGAGGAAGAGCTTCTAGAAGAATAATTAGTTTAAAACTAAGTAAAAGTGAAGAACTAATCTGATTGGCCAAAACAGCCAACTATCCCCCTTGTTTCCAATTAATTGGTAACCAAACCTTGGGAATTAGGTGATGAGATATTTTCCAGCCACTCTAAGGGTACTAAGGAAGTCTTGGACGTGTGGACAAAGGTGAAGAAGAGGTTTTAGAAGCTTTGAGGGTGCAAGGAAAGGCCAATAGCCAGTTGAGCTTATCTTAGATATTTTAGACTTTTTGGAGTTTACTTTTATACCTATATTTAGTAATTATTTGGGGCCATTGATCTAAGATGATTTTAGATAAGGAAGAAGTATAGCCATGGGATGAAAATCCTTAGAGATCATGAGAGATATGGAGGATCATTAGATTAGGCTAAGGCTGGACAACATGTCATACCCATACACGGTTGGATCTAACTAATTGCCTTGATTGGTTTTCCTTCCTTCTTCCCAAACCATCGATCCCTCTATATATATATATAACCATCTTCAGTCCATAAGGGACCTTTTGGGGGAAGAAACTCACGCCCACTTGGAGAGAATGCCAAAGAAGAAGTCTCTCTTAACCCTTGAACCTCCAAATATCACCTAAGTGAGCTAAGTGAGTGCTTTGAGGAGAAATATTGCAAGGACTAGTTGGATCATTCAACCAAACTTAACCAAACTTTGGAGAAACTTGTAAGTATACAATTTAACTTAATCTTGGCATAGAATAAGTAGATTGTTGATGGAATTAAGTTTGTTGTTAGTTGGAGCTTAAACTAGGCTTATATGATGTGTTTGGAATCTATGGTGTTTTGGATATGATTTTGTGATGGTAAAATGTTAGGAAAATTATTAGGACATAGATTTTTGTTTTAATAAGTAAAAATAAGGTTTATGTGAAAAGATTGCTTGGTTTAGGTTGAAAAACCCCATAAGCCGTGATCTCGCTCGACTGTCGCTTGATATCCCACTCAAGCGAGTTCCAACTCGTGACTTCGCTTGACTTTCGCTCGACACTCCGCTCGAGTGAAATGCCCTGTTTTGCTTAAATTTAGGGTTTTTCCTGGAATAAAATTAGTGTCTCAGATGAAATGAGTTCTAGGTGGGAAAAACTCATAAGAATTAGGAAAGACATAGTGGTATGACCCAACTACGGGTAATAATAGTGGTATGACCCAACTATGGGTAATATTAGTGGTATGGCCCAACTATGGGTAACAATAGTGACATGGCCTGACCACGGGTAATAATAGTGGATATTAGTAAAGACTTATGAGAACAAGGGTTCTAAGATAAGAATGAAAAGCATATGCATGTATGAATATGTTAGTCACGTCATGACGGGAACGACGATACGTAACGCCCGTATGACTGACGTGCCGACAGGAATGGCGATACGTAATGCCTGTCGTAAGAATAAGAATTATGTCACTATAGGTATGGCGATACGTAACGCCCGTAGGATTGACATGGCTAGCGGGGACGGCGATACGTAACGCCTGCTATGATAAGAATGCTTACGTCATCACGGAGACGGCGATACGTAACGCCCGGATGACTGGTAAGTTGACGGGGACGCCTGTCATATATGTTAAGTATGTTCCGTGTCATTACGGGGACGGCGATACGTAACGCCCGTAAGATCGACACGAGACTTATCATTACGGGGATGGCGATACGTAACGCCTAGATAATTTATGAGTTATATGTGATGGGGACGGCAATACGTAACGTCCATCAAAGATAAGAAATAAGTAAGACTCGACAGGGATGGCAATACGTAATGCCTGTCGAGATTATGTAATAAGTAAGACCCGACAGGGACGGCGATACGTAACGCCTGTCGCGGTTATGTAATAAGTAAGACCGGATAGGAACGGCGATACGTAACGACTGTTGAGGTTATGTAATAAGTAGATCCCGATGGGGACGGCGATACGTAACGCCCATCAAGGATAAGTAATAAGGAAAACTTATAAGGTTAAGAAGTATAAGTATAAGTATAAGTATTAAGTATGTGATGATGGGTCTAGCTAAGATCTAAGTTTGTATGGGAAGACGGGTAATTGATTTGTATAAGTCCCATAAAGCATTTTTATAAGTGATATGTTGGTGAGTATGGCTATGTATGATGATAGTTGTTGTTATCTGTGCCTTATTTCGTTAACTGTGTACTTACTGAGATTTCTTGTAAATCTCACTCTTTTATGTTTTATCTATCATTCTTTATGGAATGATAGATGTTGTTGCAGGGATAGATAAATTTCATTTAGACCCGATCAGCATTGGAGATTCTGAGATACCCTGAGGGTTCTATAGAATACTCCTCTCCAGTTGAGATGATCCCGTGTTCGTGATCAAGTAAAGAAGTAAGAGTACTGGATGATGGTGGGATATGAGATTATGTTTTGAGAAAACTAACTGGGTTATGTAAGAGTTAATACAGTATGTTTTATGTAAATACGATGTTATGAGAAGTGTAATTTTAATGTGCCATGTGATCTATTGATGCGAGAGTTAGATCTCTTTGCATATATTGAGAATTTACTTCTTCCAGCTGCGATCGGCGTTGCATTTAATTAGTAAGTTTAGATGCATGCATGCTACTTTTATATTTACGTAGGATAAGTAGCCTTGTGTTACTTGTCCGGATTCGTCAATTTACGTTATAATCGATGCGAAAAAATCGGGGCATCACAGGAGGTGGGGCCATGGATGGGAAAACTATTTTAGGAGTGTGATAAACTGAGGTAGAGGAAGTTTTTGATGGTGGAGGTGAGAGTCAAGGTTGCCGAACTGTGGCACGGCGAAGGGAAGTTCATTTGAAGCCCCACATTTCGGTTTTATGGATGGCAAGGGAAGGTGAGGGCTCTGTTTGGGCTGGAATTTCTGGTAGTGGGTCGTCTATAAATGGCAGATCAAATGGCGGGAGTGGTGTCGTGGTACGGTCGCTCATGGTGGAGATATGGCCAGAGTAGGTTGCGGCGTAGACGATTAAACACCTCCCGAGTTTGGGGCTGCCGTGGTCGACACCTCTGGTGGGGTTGGACTGGCCAGAGGGTGGAGGTTCAGGCGGGGTCGGAGGTGAGGCTTGGCGGGCAGGGGTGGCGCCGCCATAGACTGAAAACCAAGCTGCCTCCCCGCGGTTACTGTAGCACGCGGGAGAGAAAAGTGAGAGGAGAGAGAGAAAAGGAAAAGGGAGAGGGAAAAAATGAGGGATTTGACCCTTTTTGCACTATTTATAGGCCTGATGCTTTTGGGTCTTCAAACTGATAAACGATGTGTTTAAAACACTGATCTCAAAGCGCATAACGTCAATTTAATTTCAAACGCTAAAGTTAATTAAATAAACTATTATTTCAACTTACTTTATTTCTCAACATAATATTTTTCATCAATACTTAAAATGATGAAACTTATTTAATTATTTAAAAGGAATAAAGTCATATATTTAAATCAGATATTTAAAGCACATTTAAAATCTCGTAATATTTCAAATAACTAAAATCAAGGTAATAAAAAAATCTTGTATAATATAATATTTTTGGAGTTATTCCAAAGCTACCAAACCAAAATAAAATAAATATAATTTGATTTAATGATTTAATAAATTTAAGATCAATAAATTAGATAATGTCAAATAAAATATAATCAATGCTCATTAATAAAAATATGGCAAATCAAACCATATATTATAATAATTAAAACCAACAACACTAAAAATATCATTTCAGATGGAAAGGCCAGTAGCAACAATTAATTAAAATAATTAAAAGCACTATTATTCAAGAATCTCACAAAAGCTTATAACTACAATAAAATCAAAACCACTAAATCAAAATAATATTGATAACAATTCAAATAATAAAACCAATAATAATTATTAAATAACTAATAGTATTAAAATCGTAGATCTCACAAATAACTAACTCTAATCGTAAATAAAACGTACCCAAAATAAAATTTGTGAGATAAAAATTTAATTTATTAAAATAAATTAAAACATCCAATGATAAAATATGAGCAAATACAGATATGTAAAAATTCGGGGTCTCACATCCTCCTCCCTTAAAAGGAATTTCGTCTTCGAAATTTGTTAGACTGCAGCGTTAAGAATCCCAGCATACCGCTCGTCACTTCTCCACACAAGTTTACCCGATTATTGTTCTCCCTAAATACCTACAGGTATTGTTCCCTCTTAATTACTTCACTAGGTACATCCATCTAATTGTATAAATCTCCAATTAGTGTATTAGGCTTAGAACTCCTACTGCAGTTAGGGAACTCGAAATCTCTATACTCATAAAGTCCTTAATACAATTTCGAAAATCACAACACGCATTAGTTCCATACCACATATCGCAACCTCTTCGAATGAATCTTAAGTTTAACTGTCAACTTACGTTTTACTCCACAATTCGATGACCTATTAGTTACCTATTGAGTAGATCACTGATAGACATGAGTTGCACAATAAGGATCAACTTAAGAGGAAAGAAAGTCTCAATCTTAAGTCATTCCACATATATCTTTAAAATCAGCCTAAAGTCTAAACGTTTCCTGTCTAACTTCTATGCTAAACTTCTTCCAATTTTAATGTTACTAAGTCTTCAAATAATACATTCATCTAAAGCTCACGACAAGTCTTGCAATGAGAATCTCCAACTCTTTAGACATCGACGTACTATACTCTGGAGTCCCAAGGCTTTATTACCTCATAAATCTAATTAGGTCGCTCATTATCAATGCCTAAAATCCAACTCTCCAACCTTTAATGCACATCCTACTTTATAGTGACTCATCACTCTTTTTATGGATTGATTAACAAATCCACATCTTTCCAACCATTCATCCAATCTCCCAAGGAAGGAATAGCCTCAAAATTTTCAGTTCCTATGCGATCTCAAGTCACAACTAATTCCTGAAAATAACTATCACAATCTTGTCAATCAACAACTTAGCCAAGTATCTATATTTAGATTGTTCCTTCCAATCAACTCATCAAATAGCCTAAGGCTAAGATCACTTAAATTTAATATCAATGCATCGAGTCAATATTCAACTCTTAGCAATCAACTTATTCCAGGGAATCATAACAAGGGTACACACACACACTGTCCAAAATTTTATACACTCTTTCAACTACTACTAGTTAATCATCAAATATCCATCAACAAACCAAAATTCTACCAACCACACAGTTAATCAACTACTACCTTCAATATTATAAAAGAAGAAACTATGTTGTTATACCAAACGCTAAGGATTCAACACTCACAAAGTTCCACCTAAACATAATTCCAACAACCTCCTCAGAATGACAATAGAACTTAAAACTCTAACTCTACATGAGATCCAAGTATTACATGTAAATAACATATAAGAATGCTAATGAAGAAATATGAATAATTTAATAAATATCAACAATTTCTCCACCTTATAACAAAATTAGAATATACTCAAACACTTAGTGAAACCCATGTAATTTACGTAAATATCACATGAAAATACAAAGAGAAGATCTAATAAACAAATAAATATGGAGTAGCAATTCAATAAAGCAAGTCCACCTTACTTGTCAAAGACAACTTTACTAAAAGCTTTCATTAAAGGACAAGAAGGTTAAATTAAAAGAAAGGAAAGGAAGTGATATGAAAAATAGAATGTTGAAATTCACTTCAAAACCAACTATAAAAAGTTTTTTGTAGAAATTTCATAGTTGTAGAATTTCTTCTTCTTCCCCTTGTTTTTTTTTTGAAATCTCAAAACTTTAAAAATCTCAAAGTTTAAGAGAAAAGAACCATGGTAAATAAATAAATAAATAAACAAATCTTAACAACTTAATAAAACAAGCCCACTCTTGTCAAAGACCACGTCAACAAAAGCTTATCCTTGAAAGGACAATGGTTGAATTAAAAAGAAATAAGTAGGAAAACCAAGTGACAAATAAATCTCAAAGCACATCTCAAAAAGGTTTATGAAAGTAATAGTGTCTTTAAAATTCTTCCCTCAAAGAATTTTAAATCTCTAGAATCATATGAAAGAAAAGAGTTATAGTAAGAATACATGAAAAACAAAATAACAATTCAAACCAAAGTCATTTTACAAGTAGCTCATGAAATGAAATTCCAAACAAGATACCAATAAAATAAGATACTCATCAAAACCAAATGGAACTCAAATATTGCATAACTATAAAATATAATACTTTAAACCAACCTACCAAAACTAAGATAAATCCAAAGATAACGAACAAAAGGCTCATTATAACAATAACACAATACAATGAAACAAATATTTAAAACCTTTAAAATATAACTTGGTAGAAAATGAACTAGAGGATGATAAAATATCATAAAATATGCAAACAATAAAACAAACAACCAAGTTTAAAACAACAAAATTCTCTGGTACAGTTCCTAGGCAGTATATGGGTTTACCCAGAGCCAAATTGCTCTGATATCACCTGTGATGCCCACGAATTTCCCCTAGGATTTAGCAGGACTTGCGACATCAAGACGATCATCTCATGGATCGATCATCCCATCGAATAGTGTTTGAAGAGTGTGTGAAGCATGCATCAAGTCTACAATAAATATTCGCAGCGGAAAATAAATTAAAGTCAGTCGTTCTAGTACTAGAGATTTTTAAAAATTACAAATCAATTTAAAACAATTTTTCCAACAAGAGATTATACAGTCTTTCAAAAGTAAAAGATAAGCAACATTGCTTTCGAGATCATAATCTCGATCTTCATCCTCTCAACAAATTTCCTTTCCTGTGGAGTCCGTATCTCGGGCCAAATTTCATTTTCTACAATCACAAACTACGATCTCATAAATTGGGACTGTAGGTGGGCGTGATCAACTGAAGTGAGACGTGAATCCCAGTAAGAAACAGACAACATACAACCAATTCATACAACAGAACATCATCAACATATACAAGTAAACTCAATGAGTGCATGTACCATGAATATGAGACTTGCAGCATGACTTATGCACATGCACTTTCATAAAAAACTTCCATAATCTTTGACAGTTTCTGAAACTTTGCTTCATGTACGTGCTTTTCATAAAAATGCTTTCATATAACTTTACTTCTTTCATATGTACTGTTTGAACTTCTTTTCAAAAGTCATATTTTCAAAAATACTTTTCATCTTTTCTTATCTTAGGCGCCATTTATTATATCATATTATATATGGCTCGAAAGTCCTTTTCTTTTCATCATGACATTTGTTGGACACCTCACGATTTCCCTACGCACCGTGTGTTCCTGCTAGTTACCATAGCACTCGGCGATCGTATCAAACTTAAGTAGCTACGTTTCGCGCCCTTTCACGCTCTTCATCACTCGGCGATTGATTACTCACCGAGCGACTACAAACTTTTCTGTATCGGTAAGGCCGAAGCCAACACCGTCCTGTATGTACCCACTAGCTTTGGACACCTTCTGGAACCATACATGGTCTGCCAACGATTCTTTGTTGACCCAGGAGTTTTTACTCGACTTTAATCACCCCTGAGTGAACAGGGAGTTCCACTGGGGCACTACCCCGTCCCAACCTTTGGGATTCTTATAAAACTTTAATTCTTTTCTTTCTTTTAAAAATGTGCTTGACTCAAAAACATGTTTTTCGTGCTTCATGCATGTGACATGCATGTGACATGTGACTTCTTATGCAAAACATGTAGATCATGAAACATATGAATCATACATTCACAAATCGTATCTCATACATATTGATATATGAACAGACTTCCCTTTTTTAATTTATCTTCTATCCAACACGTCATGCATATTCCAATGAAGAGATAATGAGAACCTTAAGTCACATCGAATCAAACCAATATTGTCTTATAAGGGTTAAGGATGCAACTTATGATAGAGTCAAACCTAACTTTTCTTCTCTTTTCTCTTTACCAAAACACGCATATTTCCTTAAGATCTTCTCAAAACTTAATAGTCATATCATAACCAATCATTAATCACCACATCTTCATTACCTGTATAGTTATTTGCTTCAACAAATTATCATCATATAATATTTTCTCTAAACCCAAATATTTCTCAATCTATACATCAAGGGAATCTAAGAATGCACATCAATATTTCATCCAAAGACTCAAGTCATAACCATACATTGTATCATGAGTTAAAGCCTAATGTTTTTTTAAAGAAGTATACCAGGATTGAAACTTATGAACTCCCAAAAATAAACTTCTCATTGTCCAACATATTATGCCATTGTTTCAACCCTTAACTGAATTTTACTTAACTGTACTTATTAAGTTCCCTCCTCAAATTTCTCACCATATTCTTCCAACTATCTCTTCGATTAAAATCCTAGTGTATCATCTTGTTGAATCACAGTGAAAAGGTAATGGAATCATCTAACCAAACCATTATATCACCGATAATTACTAAAGTGTAACGGAGTCATCCAATCAAATCATTTTATCAACAACAAATATTAAAATAATGGAGTTATCCAAACAGATCATTTTATGCTTAATAATTACTAAAATAACAGTCATCCAACCAAAACATTATATCATCAACAATTACCACCCACACAATATTCAACCATAGTAGGATTAATTCGGGATAATCTCAATCTCCATTAAATGGCCTTAGGCCCAATCAATCTACTTTCGAATTACTTATCATCACTAGATAACAAACGCTTCAAGCAAACAAAATAGAGATTAGCACACAATGAAACAGTCAATCAAACAATCAAACAAATATCTACTACTTATAGCACACAAACGAACGTCAGGCAAGCATCGCGCCGATCTATGATCCCTAGCGGGTAAGTCATGCACTATTCATCTCCAGGCACGGCAAATGACAGGTTGGGTTCGGGTACTTTGTTTGACACTAAAATTTAAGAGAATACTCATTGGAGGATGGAGAATCTCGTGGTGGTGGTAGTGAGGTAGTGCAATCACCAGAAAACAGTAGATCTAGCTCGAAAGGGTGGAAACCTATTTTTAGATTTTCTCTTGTACACGGGAGGTGGGGCCATGGATAGAAAAACTGTTTTAGGGGTGTGATAAATTGAGGTAGGGGAAGCTTTTGCCGGTAGAGGTGAGAGTCACGTGGCCGGACGGTGGCACCGCGCAGGGAAGTTCATTTGGAGACCCATTTCGGTTTTATGGATGGTGAGAGAAGGTGAGGGCTCCGTTGGGGCTGAAATTTCTGGTGGTAGGTTGTCAATGGATGGCGAATCAAATGGAGAGGGTGGTGTCGTGGTACGGTGGCTCACAACAGAGATATGGTTAGAGCAAGGTGCGGCATAGAGGATTAAACACCTCTCGGGTTTGGGGCTACCGACGGGACGTGGGATTGCAGTGGTCCACACCTCTGGTGGGGTTGGACTCACCGGAGGGTGGCGGTTCAGGCGGGGTTGGAAGTGAGGCTTGGCAGGTAGCGGTGGTGCCGCCACGGGCTGAAAAAAACCGAACTACCTCCCTGTAGTTATTGTAGCACGTGGGAGAGAAAAGAGAGAGGAGAGAGAGAAATCGAAAAGGGAGAGGGGAAAAATGAGGGATTTGACCATTTTCGTGCTATTTATAGGCCTGACGCTTTTGGGTCTTCAAACTGATAAACGATGTGTTTAAAACACTGATCTAAAAGTGCATAACGTCAATTTAACTTCAAATGCTCAAGTTAATTAAATAAAATATTATTTCAACTTACTTTATTTCTCAACATAATATTTCTCATCAATACTTATAAAGATGAAACTTATTTAATTATTTAAAAGGAATAAAGTCATATATTTAAATCATATATTTAAAGCACATTTAAAATTTCGCAATATTTCAAATAACTAAAATCAAGATCATAAAAGAATCCTGCATAATATAATATTTTTGGAGCTATTCCAAAGCTACCAAACCAAAATAGAATAAATATAATTAGACTTAATGATTAATAAATTTAAAATCAATAAATCATATAATGTCAAATAAAATAGAATTAATGCTCATTAATAAAAATACGGCAAATCAAATTATATATTATAATAATTAAAACCAAAAATACTGAAAATATCATTTCAGATGGAAAGACCAGTAGCAACAATTAATTAAAATAATTAAAAGCACTATTATTCAAGAATTTCACAAAAACTTATAACAATAAAATCAAAACTACTAAATCAAAATAATATTAATAACAATTCAAATAATAAAACCAATAATAATTATTAAATAACTAAGAGTATTAAAATTGTAGATCTCACAAATAACTAACTCAAATCGTAAATAAAACGTACCCGAAATAAAATTTGTGAGATAACAATTTAATTTATTAAAATAAATTAAAACATCCAATGATAAAATATGAGCAAATATAGATATGTAAAAGTTCGGGGTCTCATATAATAATAGTCCAGCAATGTCCAAAATAACCTAAACCAAAATCATTCGATCCCAGACTACTGTTAATTGGGATGGAAAACAAAGCCTATTTGATTTCCATTTTTGTCGGACTTCTGAAATATTGGAATTCTCGATCTCCTCTACTTCTAGCTAAATTAAATTAGATAAGTTTGGAAGCTGGCTTGTAGGATGACCCTCTAGTAAATCTTCAAAATACTGAGTTGTTTCTATATGAATGAGCTCCGACGTGAAGAGCACTCGTCCATCTGCCATATGCTTGGTCTGAATACCTGTTTCTTCCTTACTTGTAAGGCTGTGAAAAAGGAGGAAGTGATCTCCCCATGCTGAATCCAAGTATTCTTGATTTTTTTGTGAAACCTCTTCTCTTTTAATCCAAGACTCTAACTCCACTTTAGAAGCTAGCACGTTAAGCTCTACCGCCTTAGAATATTCATCTTGCAACTTGGCTTCCCCATCTTCAATAAAATTCTGCAAACGTCATATATGTGAACCAGTCCTCCCAAAAACATCTTTATTCCATTGCCGAAGAGCAATTTTCAGCTTTTTGAGTTTACTAGCTCCTTTCCATAAACCTGTTCCGCCAACCTTTTCAGTCCAAATTTTCTCAACAAAATCCTAGAAATCTTCATGCATAGTCCACATCTACTGGAATTTCAAGGACCTGGGGCCATACCTCATCGACACATCCAACAAACTCAAAACCATAGGTGCACGATCAGAAGTTCTTCTTGCCAAGTACATAGTAGTTGTTGTAGGAAACAAATCAAGAAATCTAGAATTACAAAGCACTTTATCCAATCTTTCCCAGCTTCTAGCAAAACCACAATGCCCGTTACTCCATGAGAATTTATTTCCAGAAAAAGGAATGTAATAACTCAAATTTTTACTTGTCCTTTTTAATTTACATGCTTAGCTTGATTATAATTCCTTTAGAGTTATTTTGGTTGATGTTTGGAACCTTTTGGAAATATATTTATTATTTATTCTAGAACTTTTCTTATTAGGAACATTGACAAGTTAGCCTCAAATGGTGAAAAAATGCAAATAAAGCAATTTAGTACAAACCAAGTCAATTGAGTAATTTTTGATAGATTTGACGCCTCTCGATAATCTGCTCATAACTTTCTCATTTTATTTTAGATTTGGATGATTAAAGATTCTAAGGAAATCAAGAGAAAGATCTAAAATTTTTATGTTTTCAGTTTTAAGAGATATGGACTTAATTAAGGACTAAAGTAGGCATGAAGCTAACACGTCTGAAAATGGATCCAAATGGCTGAATTTCACTTTGTTTTCATTTTGTATGTATAGTACCCCAAGGATAATGATGTGACTTAGATGACATGTATGCTTGTAAAAAAAACAAGGAAATCCAATGATAGGAGAATTTTAGTTATACAAGCAAGGTATTTTTGAAAGAATATTCCTAAACAATTCGGATTAAATAATCTTGGGCAGGTTTGAGGTATTTTTGTAATTTGAGAATAAATTTCTCATCCAATTTCCAAATGAGATGATTCAAAAGGATATAGAACACTAAGAGAAATATGTAATAGCCCTAAAATCTTCATCTTAATTTAATTATTCAATGAAATGCTAATATACAAGATTAATGGTAATTTGTAAAAATAAGCTTTAAAGAGATAGGCTTGGGAATGAGACTTTTGAGGAATGGATCAAGTGAATGGGCCAAGAGAGTAGTGGTGAGCCCATAAGCCCATAGAGTGAGCCCATAGCCCATCAAGCCCATAGTAGAGACACATGTCACTTGGAGAAAAACCCTAGAAAATTATCCAAGGCTTGTAGGAAAATTCTAATTGGTGGAGATTGACTAGTAGGTAAACATATGCCATGTAGGATTGAGTGTAGAATCTAATGGAGTGATTTTCCTACCATGGAATCTTGGAGGTACAAGACACCATTCCTTGACTTTCCATTAGAGGTCATATTGTATAGGAATGTGACAAATGGCATGAAGAGAAGCATGGAAGGAAGGAGCAATGAGGGATTCGGTGGATGCAATCCGTGAGGTACCTTGGGAGAATTTCATGGGGTATGGCCACCAACAAGTTGATAGGAAAATGGAGGAGTGTGTAAGTGAATAAGGTACAATGTGTAAGAGAGTATGGTGATGTGAAGAGAGGTATGGTGTGGGTGTAGGTGATGGAAATGACAAAAGCAAGGAGAAGGAGCAAAGTGGGTTTCGGTGGAGGTAAGCTTGGCCGGATCATGCATTGCTCAATTCCCAAAAAGCATAGCCTTGAGATTACTTGGATGGACACATGAGAGGATGTAGGGATGATGATTGAATGAAAAGCAAGAACATGAGTGCTAAGCACTCAAGGGAGGCGCCGGCCATAGCAAGTGAGGGAGGAGAAAAACAAATCCTCCAAGGCATGGCCAAGATTTGATCTTGGAATGGCCTAGTGTTGTCAATCACCCCATCCATCATTGGCCATACCTAAGTATGGTAAAAAGTGTATCAAAGACCCTAGAGAAAAGGTTTGGCCGTGTGACCCTATATCCATTTCCCTTAGCTCACTTCACTTGGATACATGCAAGCACCTTCCTATCTCATTCTCTCTTCACTTCACGACCAAAACCACTTAAGCCACCTCTACCTTTGTTTCTTCTTCTTTCACCACGCAATTTGAAGAATCCTAAATTAGTGGAACTAATATCAAGAGTGTTGAGGTGGACAATACATTGGAGAAGGTTAGTGCCTAAATTCATGCAAGTTTAGGAAGAACACACACACACATGTAACACCTTTGTTTTGGTTAGAAGGAAATAAGGTTTCCTTTAAATCTTTGTGTTTATAGCTATTCTAGTAAGAGATTCTATGTGTATATTTTCAGATTTTAATCAAAACTTTAATAGGAATATTGTAAGTATACTTTCACCTTTTCCTTAACAATTCTTGTATATAGTTAGGTGATCATGCTTGTTGGATTAATGATTGTATTGTCATGTTTGGATTAAATTGATTATACTTGTCTTTGATATGAATATTCTTGTGTAAATCTCTATGATGAAATAAGATTAGAATGTGAGTATAGATGATGGATCAAGTATTAGTTGCAAAAAGAAATGAAAAAGCATGATTATTATTTGAAATGATGAAAGTTGATGCATGATGGATTTTAGTGTTAAGTTTATAAATTTGGTGTTGCTAAGATAGAATTTATTTGAGGAAATTAGTAATGAAATTGACTTATTCAAGGAAAATATTGTCTTGAGGAAATGAAAATGGACATGGGAATAGAAATACATGATTGATATGAATTGAAATAGTGTATACTTGCATATGGAAAGAAGTAACCACTTGTGTATGATAACTAGTAATGTTTAATTGGAATTTTATGATATTTAAGGTTAAGGTTAGAAGATTGAATTATATTTCTTTGTGGTGGAATTATTTAGTTGAGCTTATAGAAGAAACTTATGGAAAAGGAAACTTTGAATAAATTAATAAAAGGAAATTTCCCCAAGTTGAAAGGTGAAAGAAGGAAGTTGTGAATTAAGTTTGGGGATGAAAATGTCTACTTGGTGGATTATAGGGTTTCGGTTACCCATTCTAAGGATGGTATATGTTTTATTTTTGACACCTTTAATTCTTGGAGGATGATTAGAGTCAAGTGATGAAGAAAAGCTCTAGGAATTACCCTAGGAGGGTCGGCCATGATGGGTTAGAGATGGGCCAAGTACCCCACTTCAATCCTAGGCCCAAATATTGGATGTAGAGCATGATGACTAAGTAGGAAGTTGTAAAGTTATCCCTATGAAAAAGAAAAGAAAATGAAATATTAATGCACTCGAGCTCGTCTCGGGTTTTGCATGAAAATAAGTAAGTGTTGCATGTCTCATGCATAAGTTATGAAAAGCATGTTTTTAAAGTCCAATATGTCTTTAAGAAAAGAAAAGAAAGGATTGAATTTTTTAAAGAAAAGAAAAGAAGTAAAGTTTTATAAGAACCCCAAAGGCTGGGACGGAGAAGTGCCCCAGTGGAAATCCCTGACCACTCAGGAGTGTTTAAAGTCGAGTGGAAGCCCCTGGGTCGACGAAGAATAGTCGGCGGACCGTGTATGGCTCCAAAAGGTGTCCGGAGCGCGATAGCACCTAACGCTGGTGGGTGCCAAGGACGGATAAGGTATAAGGACCTGCCGTTTTATAAGTTATATGACGCACTCACTTTAAGGTGATGCGGTAACCAGCAAGGAACACGCGGTGCTTAGAAGAGCTGTGGTGTGTCTCATATATGCTAAGTGATAAATCATGACAAGATGGGCTTTCGAGCCATAAGAAAAGATTTGTCTATGATAAGTGGCGCCTAAGAAAGAATAAAAGATACGAAATGTTTTAAACAAATGATTTGAAAAGCAATGACATGAAAAGAAGTCTGAAAGAAGCAAGTCCGTGTGAAAGTTTTCGTGAAAAGAAATCTGAAAGAAGCAACTCCGTATGAAAGTTTTCATGAGCATGTGCATAAGTCAGTCATTCATTGTATATGCATTAGTTACGAATATTTTGTTCACTTATCTGTATATTTGAAATGTTCTGGTTTAAGTGTTAGTATACTTGCTGAGATTT
Source organism: Platycarya strobilacea (assembly GCA_036898215.1). Lineage (NCBI taxonomy): Eukaryota > Viridiplantae > Streptophyta > Magnoliopsida > Fagales > Juglandaceae > Platycarya > Platycarya strobilacea. The sequence continues at coordinate 22,072,436 of CM072549.1, read as the reverse complement.
CTCCCGAAATCTCACCCCCTTTTTATTATCTCTACTATCGCTCCCTTGGGAACGATATAAGTTATTGCAGGAAATGATGGATCCCTAGATTATGACTCTTGAGAAGATGGGTCGAACCCTCATGGGCCCGACTAAGACTGATACTGTTGGGCCAGTGACCCTAGACCTATTGGGTCAGTGGGCGGCAGAGTCGCTTCCTATGGCAACGTACTTTTTTGACGACCTACGCCCTACGGGGTGTTGTTTGGTGCTAGGAGTGGATGGGCTCCTCCACATGGAATGCCTGTTTACATCATCCACTGGGATGATGTGTGATGTAGGCCCATGACTGAGTTTGGACAGTCTTTGTTACAGTCCGAACTTTAAGAAGATAAAAAAAGAACCCGCCTATTAATATGTTTGGCGGAAGGGGGAGGAGATCGTTAATATCTTTATTTTGTACCACCGATATATTTTGAGGAAAAATCTTCCCGTCGTTTTGGGAAGTGCTTTTGTATAAACTGTTTACATTAGTGATCTTAACTTTGATGTATATGTATATGATGCTTAATTTGGGTTTTATTTTGTTAACCATGTGATGTGCGGCAAGCGTAAATGTTTTGCCGAATGTTTTTGGCTTGACCCTTTTTCCGCAGCGAGAGAAAGAGAGAGAGAGAAAAAAAAACAAAATATAATATTAAATAATGCTCTCACATGTAAAGATGAGGGATGACTTCCTTGTGACGTTCATCCCCGGCGTCGTAATTTGCGTACGAACCCAAGCGCAAGTTAGGGCGCCGACATAAACAACTTTCATGTTTTAGATTTTAAGAGATACAGACTGGATCAAGGATGAAATCGGGTGGGAAAAGGATGCACCTGAAATGGATCTATCTGGAAACCACCTTAAATATTGGTAACCAACCTTTTGGTTTGACCTATAGGGATATTTTTCTAACAGCTATGATAACTTGCCAAGTGTAAGGGTAAGTGTTCCAATGAGCTTAAGATAAGCTTAAGCCTTACCAAGAGCCAACTAAGCATAATGTTAGATAAAAAGATGTGGGCTAACAACTAGAGGGATAAGTGGAAGGCATGGGAGAAATCTGAATTCCTTAAGCCACTCTTCACCATTTAGCCTTGTGTGTATGTCGTATATATGTATACAAGAAAATAATTATTTACTTATCCCATTAGAAGCATTCGGCCAACCCAAGAAAAAGAGCTCAAAACCCTTCCTTCAACCCACCAAGCTTCCAAATCCTTCAAAGAGAATATTTTGAATATATTGGAGTGGAAAATTGCTTAAGCTTGGTTCATTTGCCAATTGGAGTTTTGAAGAAAATTTTGAGTACAATAAATAACCTAACCTTGGTATTGGATTATATGTATGATAGTTTGATAATCATAATTATTCTTTTGAACAAAAACAAATACTAGTAATTGTTGGGGTGATATGAGCATGCTTTGATTTATGTTATTGTATAAGAAATTAAGAGGAACCTTATTAGAGAGCAAGAATTCATCTTAGATAGACATGGGTGGAAGAATAGATCAGATTTAGATGATAAAAGAAAGTGGAAGTAGAGATTCAAGGGTTTTGGCCCTATTGAATATCTTTGAGGTATTTTAGGCTTTATCACTCAACTCTTTGATATGTTGATTATTTGGTGATATTAAAAGATTAAATAAATTCTAGGGAAAGATATGGATTATGGAAGAAAAGTATTGACTAATAGAATTAAGTTTGGAACTCATAAAGTTTGGCTTTAGTGAATTACTTTGGGGTATTATGATTATTATTATTAAGATGATGATTTATTTGAGGAAATTATATGATTAATTTTCTTGGAGAATAGTGGAAGAAAGATAAGACTTTTCGGTTATGGGTTATATGGTTGAATTATGAAAAATTTCCCAGAGGAAAGTGAGTTGACTCAGAGAAAAAAGGAAAAGAAAATCTTGAATAACTCTACTTTAAGGGTTTTGGTTCTATGCTTTTGAATTAAGGTGAAATTACTTTAATATGCATTAAAGTAGAATTATCTATGCTTTAAGAATCTTAATCCAAAAGGAAATATGGTGGAATATAGTTGTTTCGGCTTTGGAGGCCATAGACATATTTTATGAATTTGTGAAGTATATAAAATAAGAAAGGAACAACTAAAAATAAAATTAAAAAGTTAGTCACGTCACGACGGGGGTGGCGATACATTGACTGATGTGCCAAAATGGACGGCGATACGTAACGCCTATTGTATGATAAGAGTGTTTACATCATAATGGGGACGGCGATATGTAATGCCCATATGACTGACATGAATATGATAAGGCTCGTCATGACGGGGACGGGGACGGCGATATGTGACGCCTGGACGACTGAAAAAAACATAAAGCTGGTGGGGAAGGCGATATGTAACGCCCGTTGAGGCTCAAAAATAGTGATATGGCCCAACCTCGAGTAATAATAGTAGATATGGCTCAACCACAGGTAATAATAGTGGATATGCCCAAGCACGGGTAACAATAGTGGATAAGGCTCAACCATGGGTAATAATAGTGGAGAACCCGATAGTGAAGGCGATACGTAACTACTGTTAAGGTTCAGATATATAAATAAGACTAAAGAAAAAACGAGAACAAGATAAGAATTTTAAGAAAAGTCATTGCAAGATATGAAAAGTTTTGTACACATATTTATATAAGTTACTCATTGAAATGGTTAAGACTATGTGAAAAAGGTACATAAGTCATGCATATGACATGCATAAAGCATTCATGATTCAAGTATTACGTTAATTTATCATAATACATGCTATTTCATTTTTATTGATATGTTCTGTTGATGTCTTTTTTACGTTATTAATGTACTTACTGAAATTTCTTAGAAATTTCACTCTCTTCAATTTTAGCTATCATTATTTATAGAATGATAGATGTTGTTGCAGGAATAAGTAATTTGTCATGAGACTTAGACGTCACAGGAAACTCTGAGGTACCCTGAGGGTCCTACAAAATACTCCTCTTTTGATGGGATGATCTCTCATGTACGTGACCAAGTGGGATAGCAAGATTACATGATGATAGTTGGATATATTATGTTTTTATGTTTTAAGAAGGCTAATGGGTTATGTAAATATTTGATACAATATATTATCATAAACATGAAATTATGATGGTTATAGTTTTACTTTTGCCATGTGATCTATGTATGTAAGAGTTAGATCTCTTTGCATAACCACGGATGTAGACTCTATTCCACTACGAACTGCATCACATATGATAGTAAGTTTAGGTGCATGCATAAAATTTCTGACAAGTATGGGGATATGTAGCCTAGTGCTACCTATCCTAACGTTTCAATTTACATTAAAACCTAAACGTAAATTGGGGACATTACAAGGAACTTCAAAGACACCTGCATCATGAATAAACTTACAAATATCCTCCATTGCACAAGGCAATCTCGGATTTCCTCCTATCTACACTCTATCATTGCAAATAATATTAAAATCTCTTATGATAGTCCATGGCATAGTTAGCGAACCAAGTCAAGCCAAAGCTCTTCTATCAATATATTTGCATTTAGCATAAACAACTATCACAATCAAGGAGGAATTGATAACCAAAGTAGCATATTGGTTAGAAAACCCCATAGTGTTAATCTACAAATCGGCCTACCAAAATAATCATAACTTCCTGTTCACTCCACCATTAGAAAAAGAATCATTAAACCTGAAAAGATTTTGCTATCGTAGAAGACTACTTTGCTTCCAAAAATGTTCAGCCACAACCAACAATTTTGGATTGAATTGAGATGAGATTGTAAATGTCATATTTTTATCCCTTAAAGTTTAATATTTTATACTTATTTGATGCCTAAATATACTCATTATTCTTATATTTTGATTTAGAATGCAAATAGATGCATTAAATGCAAAACGAAGCTAATTGGGTGATTTTGGATAGTTTCAATATCTTTTTGTAATCTAGGCATAACTCTCTTTTCAGATATCCGATTGAGATGATTCAAAATTCTATGGAACTAAAAGAAACAGACATACAACTTTCATGTTATGAGTTTTGAGATATACTAGATGCATCAAGGTCTAAATCGGGATCAAAGTTGACATGCTTACATTGATGATGTTCCGTTTCAAAATGTTGAACGAAAAGGGATGTGAATATGTGAAGCCATTTCAAAGTTTAAATTCAAATTCAAAAATAAGTCTATCAATGGAGGAAATTCAAATTCATGTACATAGAAAGACACGAAGGATAATTCAAAATTTAAATGACGTGTATCTTATCCAAATCCAATCCAAAGAACTAACGAAGGGATGAGACTTATATATATCTAGTTTTGAAGGAGAGCATGCCCCCAACCCTTTTTCGTCCTCTTTTTCATATTTTCCTTTGAGTTTCATCATAGCCTTGCATGGCTTAACTTTTATAATTGGTCGGAGGAAACAAAAATCTCGGAATCGATAAATCTATGAGATTTAATGTGTTTTTATTATTCAATTTATACTTTGAGTATCGGATGTTCTTCTGTACCTATTTTCATCATTATCTCATTTAATTACTAGGAGGCCTACATGTCGATGCCTCCGCTTGCACTTGGGATCGTACGCAAATCGAGACGTCGGGGATGAGCATCACACCATCGTCTTATCGTGTATATGTTTTTTTTCCAAATAAAAGCAGTGAATAAAGGTTTTTGCAGCAGAAAATGTCAAACATTTCTAAGTGTATATCACATGGCTCAACAAAATTAATATCCCAAAATACTTCATTACTATTAATATAAACATAACGATCATCCATAATTGTTCATTCTTCCAAAATAACAGAAGCCCAAAAATATAACAAGTAAAAACAAAAGTTGCATAGGAGATTCCCCTTGCCCTTCCTTTTTAATCCAATGGCTCTTTCTTTATCTCCTTGAAATCAAAACCATAATGAATACGGTCCAAATCCAAGGTCGGCCCTACCTCACAACTCATCCCGAAGGATGACTAAGAGTCACTGGCTTAGAAGTAACGGACTCATTCGAGCCCTCGGGGGTCTGAGGCATCGTCTCTGGGACTATATTCGTCGATGTTGTTATCACTTGTAACTACTTCTATTGTCCCAAAAAGAGGGGCAATAGTGGAGAGATAAAGAGGGGGTGAGATTTCGGAAGAAATCTCAATAAGTACATCTATATCTCAATAAAAGCATTTCAAGCATACAGTTAAATGAATAACAAACAATTATCTATACATTATGCATTATGGAACTCATGACTATGCTTATGCACATGCTCATACTCATGCTATTTCTTTTCCAACTTGTTTTTATTTATTTCTTTCATGAGTTTGCTTGTAACCTTATAAAACAAAACGTTTGAACTTCTTTTCAAAATTCATCTTTTCACAAATGCTTTTCATTTTCTCTAATCTTAGGTGCCACTTATCATATCATATCATATGGATCGAAAGCCCGTCTTTTCATCATGACATCTTATTGGAGACCTCACGGTTTCCCTACACACCGTGTGTTCCTACTAGTTACCGTAGCACCCGACGACCGTATCAAATCTAAGTAGCTACGTTTCTCGCCCTTTTTGCGCTCTTCATCACTCAGTGATTGATCACTCACCGAGCGACTACAAACTTTTCTGTATCGATAAGGCAAGAGCCTACCTTGTCCTGTATGCACCCACTAGCTTTAGGTGCGACTATGCTCCGGACACTTTTTGGAGCCATACATGATCTACCAACGGTTCTTTGTCGAGCCAGGGGCTTTCACTCAACTTTAGACACTCCTGAGTGAACAGGGAGTTCCACTGGGGCACTACCCCATCCCAGCCTTTGGGGTTCTGATAAAACTTTAACTCTTTTCTTTTCGTTTAAAAACATGTTTGACTTAAACGTAGTTTTTGTGCTTCATGCATGAGACATGAAACTCATATCACTGAACATGTGAAATGTGAGATGAACATACGTGTATTCTACGTCAAGCCCTTTCACAATTCAAGTACCATGTAACTTCACTTCTTTTCTATCTAGTAGCACTTAGTGGGCCTTACCCATATCTAGGGGTCCTCGGCCCCCTTCCCACTAAGGTTGGGCCGAGACCCTCCCTTAGTATCTCTTAGTATTTTCTTCTCAGATTCTTCTCCAAATACTTCAATCTAGCTTCAATAAAATAATTAAATATTTTTAACACCAAAAACATGTCTTGGCCGAAACCTAGGGTCCTTATGTTTGTTATTTTAATCACTTTTCTTTTCCTCAAGATAGCTCACTCAGTTATTCATGTGAAAACCAAATATCATGCTATTATACTCCTTTTGTTTTCATATCTCTAATTTCTCCAAGTATTCAAAATTTAATCATAACATAAAACAATAGTTGAAAAGATAGCTCAACCCCAAAATCCTTCAATCCAAAATATATATATGCACAAATCCAACATTTTTCCAACTCCAAATCAAAATTTAACAAGCACATATAACATCATCACTCATCATGTTGATCATACCACATTATTCCTTTGTATCTACGTATTCAAATCCACAACAAAATATAATCCTTAATCTAGCAAGATATTTAAACTTACACATGTATTTTGCCACCAAATAAACAACACATTTTCTTCAAGTACTCTAACCCATATCATCCAATATCCTACAAGCTAACCTAAAATCGTGCATGCATTTTCTTCAATCCACCTCATGTTAATTTATTTAAAATAACTTAACTAAATCCACCCATCATTTCAAATTCTCAACTTAAAGAATCATACACTTAAACATGGATTCCTACCTAACTAAGCATGTCATTTTCACTAAAGAATTTCATTTTAGCATAACAAGTAAGAATTCAAACAATACAATCAAATTCATTCAAAAGTATACTAAAATTGCTAAAGGCAAAAGAATATACTTACAATATTCCTAACTAGCTTAGATGAAATTTGAAAATATATTTAGCATTTCATTAGATTAATCTAAGAACATAACATCTTTAAAAGAAAATCTCTACACAAGAACATGGATGTGGTGTGTGTTCATCTCTAAGTTTCTATACTTGAACTATTTAGAGATTCTACTTACCTCTTCAAGAACAACTCCTCTTCAAGAATATTGGCTCTAGCTCCTCTACACTTAAGATAATTTGATGTTTAGAGGATAGGAGGAAGTGAAATAAAAGAAGATAGAGGGAGAGGGAAGGTTGGCCGAGAGGTAGAGAGAGAGGGTTTGTGTGCAAATGAACAACCAAGTGAGGGAGACTCCCTCCTTGGGCCATTCGGCCATGCCTCTCCATAGGGTACTAGGTACTCATTTAACTAGTTTTAGGTGTGACATTTGAGGGGTTGAATGACTCTTTGATTGACTTCTATCTCATGACCACTCCAAGACCAAATATAACCATGCCTAGGTGGATTTTTGTTTCCCCTCCCTTCTTGCTATGGCCGGCGTCCTCCATGGGGTTTTGGCCCTCTATTTCCATCAAATCACTCATCTATCTTTCCTCCATCACCTCATGTGTCAATTCAAGGGATTGCAAAATCATCCTTTCGGGGAAAAGGGCAAGTATGGTTCGGCTATGCCCATTTTGGTTTCAACCGAAACCTCCTTTCCCTCCCATGGTTTTCCTCCCTTCTCAAGCACCTATCCATCAACTTGTCAAGTCACCACTTCTTCCTTACACTCTTACATATATGTCTTTTCCCTTCTCATACCAATCTAAAGTGTCCATTCAACTAGATTTGGAAATACACTAGGAAGGCTCCAAATGAGGCTCACGGCATGCCTCACCTGAATCCCCTCTTGGTTTTGCTTTTCTTTTTCCTTCATATCTCTCCAATAATACCACTCCTCACTTGTAAATCACTTTTTCAACTCACCCTTACAAGATCTATTGGTGATCATTTGCTTAGGTTTGTGAGAAATTACATAGAAAAGGCCCCAAAGGGTTTCGGCTACAAGCCTCCACCGAATCTCCTTCTTCTCTTCTCTTCCATTTCTTATTTCGACTAAAAGTGTCAACTATTATCTAGAAAGACTAAAATAGAAAATATCTTTGTTTTTCCCAAGATATCCCAATGACGGGAAAATCTCATCATGAGATTTCACAATCTATCCTATAAAGCAATCCACTAGTCAACTCCCAACTACTAGTAATTTTTCACTTTTATCTATTAATTTTGGATGACTCACTAGGGTTTTTCTAGAGGTGACATGTGTCTATTGTGTGGGATTGATGGATCATGGGTCAATCTCATGGGATTGTGGGCTTGTGGTTCCTTTCTTGGCCCACTAATTTAAGTTGGGCTCTCAAGACTTCAATTTTAAGCCCAAGCCTTAATCTTCACTTCTCAATATTATTATTATTAATGAAATTAATTACTTAATTAAAATAATAGGAAATTAAAATCTCGAGTCGTCACACTACTAGTTTATTATTCGTTGCAATCTACTGATAGATTAGATATCAAATCCGTAATTGTTTGATCCCTCTAATCTATGAAGCAACTAAGATTTAATGATTTGCTATGTCAAAAATTATTAGATCTTAAGAAGAACGCTCGACTAAATTAAACGCAACCGTTTGTGCTTGTAATGTTTAGTTCCATCGATCTTTCTGATTCTTAAGACTTCTACTAGATTAAATCCTTAGTGCTTGTCTTGGATTGTGTTGTAGTTAGGATTAATTAAATCGCTTATTTTCTAATTAACTATGACTAAGGAGAGATAGTAAAATAGTTCCAATGGTGAATATTCAAAGTATTAAATGATATATATTTGCATCGATGATTAGTTGTAAAATTCTGATGGTAAATGTTGACTTAGATCAAGGTTTGTTCTTTTGATCAATTTCAGTCCCTTAAACTGAATTGTTCCTTAGTTGTTTTTATTTTTCTTAAAATTATTTTTGTTATAGTCAAAACCCCCATCCTTGTTCATGTAGCATAAAACTAGGCTAGATAGTCTCAGTGGGAACGATCCCTACTTGCACTACTATATGTAATTTTTTTGGTTGCCTGCGACAGCACACCAAATTTTGACGTTGTTGCTGGGGAGTGATTCTAGTTGATTTTTGTGCTTCTTGTGATCCTTATTTCATTTTTGAAAAAAATATTAAAAAAATTTGAAAAAACAAATCACATTAGCATTTGGTTAAGGATTGGCTTTATTATCTATCCTCTGGGAGTATTACCACAAGGAGTGAGATGAAGAGGTTGTTTTTAGAGAAATATTTCCCAACTTCAAGGGCGGCCAACATTCAAAAAGAAATTTGTGGTGTAAGGCAGCACAACAAAGAGTCCCTACATGAATACTGGGAACGTTTTAAGAAATTATGTGCAAGCTACCCTCATCATCAAATTAGTGAGCAGCTACTTATATAATATTACTATGAGGGTCTTCTACCTACTGATAGGAGTATGATTGATGCTGCTTGTGACGACCCGAGATTTTCATTTTCTATTATTTTAATTAAGTAATTAATTTAATTAATGATAATAATATTGAGAAGTGAGGGTAAAGGCTTGGGCTTAAGATGAAGTCTTGAAAGCCTGACTTAGGTTAGTGGGCCAAGAAAGGAATAATAATCCCACAAGCCCATGAGATTGACCCATGATTCATCAAGCCCACATAAGACACACATGTCACCTCTAGAGAAACCCTAGTGAGTCATCCAAGACTAGTAGATAAAAGTGAAAAATTGCTAGTAGTTGGGAGTTGATTAGTGGGTTGCCTTGTAGAATGGATTCTGAAATCTCATGATAAGATTTTCCCATCATTAGAATATCTTGGGAAGAACAAAGATATTTTCTATTTTAGTCTTTCTAGGATATACCATATCTAGAATAGTGACACTAGTGGTATGAGAGGAGAAAAGAAGTGAGGAGCAAAAGGGGGTTTTGGTGGAGGCTTATAGCCGAGCCACTTTGGTGGGTTTTCCCATACAATCTTCAACAATCTAAGCCAATGATCAAGAGTAGATCATGTAAGAGTGAGTTGACAAGATGATTGACAAGTGAGAAGTGGTACCATGAGAGAGAGGAAAGGAAAAGGAAAAGAAAACCAAGAGGGATTCGAGAGAAGCTTTGTCGTGAGCCTCATTTGGAGTCTACCTAGAGTGTTCCAAAATCTAGTTGAAGGGACACATGAGATTGGTGTAAGAAGGGAAAGGACAATGTGTAAGAGTGTAGGGAAGAGTGGTGACTTGACAAATTGATGGATAGATGATGAAAAGAGAGGAAACCATGGGAAAAGAAGAGAAGGATGCGGTTGAAACCAAAAGAGGCATGGCCAAACCATGCTTGACCTTTTCCCAAAAACTTGATCTTGAAATTTTTTGGATTGACACATGAGGTGATGGAGGATAGATGGATAAGTGATTGATGGAAATAGGAGGCCAAAACGCCATGGAGGGCGCCGGCCATAGCAATAAGGGGGGGGGGGGACAAAATCTACCTAAGTATAGGCTAGATTTGATTTTGGTGTGGTCTCATGATGAGAGTCAATGAAAGAGTCAATCAACCCTTCAAAATGTCACACCAAAGCATAGGCAAATGAGTGGTTAGACTTAGGGAAGAACCCCATGGGCGAATGGTCTATTTGCCTTGATCTTTTCCTTTCTTGCTCACACACACACGCCCATCCTTCCAGCCTACACCTCTCGGCCTTAAGCAATTCTCTATACCCTCACCATTGTTTCACTTTCTTATACCTCCTAAATCAAAGTATCCTAAGCCTAGTAGAGTTAGGAGCAAGTGTTCTTGAAAAGGAAATTGCTTTGGAAGAGGTAAGTGAAATCTCTAAGTAGTTCAAGCATAGATACCTAGAGAACAACACACACACCACATCCATGTTCTTGTGTAGAAATCTTCTCTTTAAAAATATTATGGTCTTAGATTAATCTAATAAAATGCTTATTATATATTTTCAGATTTCATCTAAACTAACTAGGAGTATTGTAAGTATTTTTTTATCTTAACCTTAGCAATTCTAGTATACTTTTAAGGGAATTTAGTTATATTGTTTGAATCCTTGCTTGTTATGCTAAAATGAAATTCTTTAGTGCAAATGCCATGCTTAGTTAGGTATGAACCCATGTCTAACCTTATGATTCTTTAAGTTTGAAAATATAAGATGATGTGTGGATTTAGTCAACTTATTTTAAAGAAATCAACATGATATGTGGATTGAAGAAATGCATGCATGAATAAGGTCAACTTGTAGGATATTGGATAATGTGAGCTAAATTACTTGAAAGAAATATTTTGTGTATTTGGTGGCAAAATACATGTTTAGTTTAAGTATTTTGTTACATTAAAGATTATTGTATCGTGGATATGGATACGTTGATATGAATAAATAATGTAGCATGCTCACTATGATGGGTGTGGACGATATGTATATGCATGTTCAAATTTAACTTGGAGAGAAAATTGTTGGATAAGTGCATGTATGTATTTCGGATTTAAGGGTTTTGGGTTAAGCAATTTCTTCAACTATTATTTTATGTTATGATTAAATCTTTCATATTTGGAGAAATTAGATGTATGATACCAAAAGGAATATAATAACATGATATTTGGTTTTCACATGAATAATTGAGTGAGCTATCTTGATGAAAAGAAAAGTGATTTAAAATAATAATCTTAAGGTCCTAAGGTTTCGGCTAAGACATTTTGGTGGGGTTAAAAATATTTTATTATTTTATTGAAGCTAATTTGGAGTATTTGGAGAAAAATAGGAGAAGAAAATACTATGAATACTAAGGGAGGGTCTCGGCCCAACCTTAGTGGGAACGGGCCGAGCACCCCTAGATGTATGTAAGGGCCAATAAGTGTTTTTAGATAAAAAAGAATTGAAAACTATATAGTACTTGGATTGTGAAAGTGCTTGACACATAGTGTACGCGTGTTCATCTCACGAATCACATGATAAGTGTCACGAGTTGCATGTTTCATGCATAAAGCATTAAAACCATGTTTTTGAGTCAAACATGTTTTTAAAAGAAAAGACAACGATTAAAGTTTTATAAGAACCCCAAAGACTAGGATGGGGTAGTGCCCCAGTGGAACTCCCTGTTCACTCAGAAGTGTTTAAAGTCGAGTGAAAGCCCCTAAGTTGACAAAGAACCATCGGCAGACCATATATGGCACACCTAAAGCTAGTGGGTGCCTATAGGACGGTATTGGCTTTTGCCTTACCGATACAGAAAAGTTTGTAGTCGCTCGGTGAGTGTTGAATCGTCGAGTGATGAAGAGCACGAAATGGCACGAAACGTAGCTACTTACATTTGATACGGTCACCGAGTGCTACGGTAACTAGCAGGACCACATGCTATGTAGGGGAACCGTGGGGTTTACAAAAAGATGTTATGATGAAAAGATGGGCTTTCGAGCCATATGATATGATATGATAAGTTGTGCCTAAGATAAGAAAAAGATGAAAAGCATTTGAAAAGATGAATTTTGAAAATAAGTTCAAACATTTTGTTTTATGAGGTTATAAGCAAACACATGAAGAAGTCAGAAAAAAACAAACTGAAGAAAATGACATGAGCATGAGCATGAGCATGAGCACATGCATAAGTAAAGTCATGAGTCTCATAATGCATGATACATATATGATTGTGTGTTATTCGCTTAACTGTATGCTTGGAGTGCTTTTGTTAAAATATGAATGTCCTTACTGAGATTTCGCCCAAAATCTCACCCACCTTTATATATCTCTACTATCGCCTCTCTTTTCAGTACGATAGAAGTGGTTGTAGGTGATGATGACCCAGTCGAGTATGATTCCAGGGACGACACCTTAAACCCCTAAGGGCCAGGCTGAGTCCACTACAGTTGAGCCGGTGACTATCAGCATACTAGGCCGATGGGCGGCGGAGTCACTACCATTAGCGACGTATATTTTGACGGATCTACGCCCTACAGGGTGTTGTTTAGTCCTTGGCGTAGATGATTCCCTCTACTTGGGACACCTGTATGAGTCATCCTTCGAGATGAGTTGTGAAGTAGGATCGGCCTTGGATTTGGACCATCTTCGTTATGGTCGTGATTTCAAGGGGATTAAGAAAGAGCCATTGGATTAGAGAGGGGAGGACAATGGGAATCGCCTATGTGACTTTTGTATTTACTGTTTATGTTTTAGGCTTCTATTGTTTTGGAAGAAAAGACATTTATGAATGATCTTTGTGTTATATTATTAGTAATGAAGTAATTTGGGATATTAAATTTGTTGAGCCATGTGATTACACTTAGAAAGGTTTGACCTTTATCCACTACAAAAATCTTTATTCACTGCTTTTATTTAGAAAAAAAATATACATGATAAGACAAGGGGTGAACTTCCCTACGATCCTCATCCCCGACGTCTTGGTTTGCATACAATCCCAAGCGCAAATGAGGGAGCCGACAGCGGTGGTATCAGAACAATTAAGTCTCTGAGTAAAAACTACAAGTCCTAGGAAAAAGAATCACATAGTAGGCTATGATCTCTTACCTATAGGCTTAAATTCTTAGAATGGTTGGTTGGAGATGATATCCGTATGAAATTATGACATTGAAAGTCATAAGGAGCTTAAGCGCAAGAGTTAGGGTAACTCATGTAAGGATTCTGTGCTTTTCAGGAAAACATGGCAGGAGGAAAGTGCCGTGCTCCTACCTTGAGACCTGAAGCACCACCACAAGGAGTTCCGAATGCCCCGTTAAATGGTGGACAGGTGATAGCGGAGGCTATCCGCCAGATGACAGAATTGGTGAAAAACTAGATGGAATAGAGCCGATGTCATCCAAATACTGGGGGAGGAACGTTAGGATGCCCCTATGAGAAATTCCTGGTCTATTGGTACCCAAACTTAATAAGGACCGAAGGAGCCATGAAAGCGGACCGCTGAATTATGAATTTGGAACGCACTTTTGAAATTAGTAGGTGCATGAAGACATAAAAAATACAGTACGCTGGTCAACTACTGCAAGGGGAAGACAGTTTATGATGGGACATGAAGAGGAAGCTGCTAAGACAAGAGCTCGGAAAGAACATAACCCCTACCTAGGAACGATTTAAAACAGAGTTCGATGATCGCTTCTTTCCTGAGTCGGTCAAATAGCAAAAGGCTATGGAGTACGCCACACTAACGTAAGGGAGCATGACAATGGACTAGTATGCTGCAAAATTCATGGAACTGACGTGATTCGCTCCTCATCTAGTGTTAACAGAGAAGATGAGGGTGAAGAAATTCCAAGATGGCTTGCAACCCAGAATTTGCAACCAAGTGGCCTATCTACAAATTGAAAACTTCCAAGAGCTAGTAAATGTGGTGGCTATTGCTGAAACGGAACAGAATAGCCGAATTAGTCAAGCTTAAATGCATAAGAAGAGAAGTATTCCCTACTCTTCAGGAAGGGATGCAGGAAAGAGGAGGAATGTTTTTCACATGGATAAAGGAAAGGGCAAAGTGAGCGGACCTGGAGTGCTGACATTGTCGCCACCATGCATAACTTGTGGAAAACTGCACAAAGGTGAATGTCGAGTGGCAACGAGAGCTTGCTTCCAGTGTGGTCAAGTGGGCCACATGATGCGTGACTGCCCTCAGATGGCTTCTAGCAGAGTTGCAACACCTGGAGGAAAGGTGAATACCCTCACAAAGGCAAAAGTGTATGCCATCGGCCCCGGAGAGGTAGACGTGGAGGAGGAGGAAGCTATCAACGCTGAAATCATTACTGGTAATAATTTGACCTTACCTTAATTTAAATTATAAGATGATTTTTCGTAAGATGACAGTAAAAAAATTTTGATAGGTGAGATTATTTTGATGTGTAATGTGGAATATGCTTTATTTGACTCTGGCATGACGAGATCCTTCATTTCATATGATTGTGTTTTGAGGTGTAAGCTATATGTAAAACCATTAGCTCAAAAAGTGTTGGTGTCACTCCCTAACGGGAAAGTGATTGGATGTCAATGGACAGTGAGGAACTGCTCGTTGGAGATTGTTGGCATGCGGTTAAATGATAGCTTGATAGCTTTTCACTTGTTGGGATTTGACGTAATATTGGGCATGGATTGGTTATCCAACCATTATGCCAAAATCGATTGTTGCAAGAAGGAGATCACGTTTGAGCTGCCTGAAGAAGAAAAGTTGCGTTATGAAGGGGAGATAGTTAGTTATGTTTCCTCTGTCGTGATGGCAAAAAGAATGACAAAAAGTTTAAAGGGAGAAGCATAAGTGTTTCTATTAATGTCCTTGAATGCATTGGAGGGTGCCAAGAGTATTAAAGAAATCCTAGTGTTGAAAGATTATCTTCGAGTATTTGCCATTGAATTCGAACCTACCACGGCTCCAATTCATAAAGCTCCCTACTGAATGGCGCCAACAGAGCTGAAAGAATTAAAGACACAGATCGAAGAACTATTGGAGAAGGGGTTTATATGGCCTAGTTCATCGCCGTGGGGAGCCCCAGTTCTGTTTGTGAAAAAGAAGGGTGGGACGATGCAGATGTGCATCGATTACAGAGAACTCAATAAGGTCACCATCAAGAACAAATATTCATTACCATGGATAGACAACTTGTTGATTCAACTGCAAGGAGCGACAGTATTCTCAAAGATTGATCTCAAATCAGGGTATCATCAATTGAAGATCAAGGAACAAGATGTGCCCAAGATGGCTTTTCGAACCCGTTATGGACATTTTGAGTTCCTGGTTATGCCCTTTGGATTAACAAATGCCCCAGTAGAATTTATGGACCTGATAAATCGAATTTTTTGACAGTATCTAGACAGTTTCATCATAGTCTTTATCAACGATATTCTGATCTACTCCGGGAGTGATGAGTCCACAAAAATGCACTCTAAATGCTCTATTTAAATACTAAAAGAAATGAGAAAATAATAGATATAACTCATGTTATTAAAATTAATGGTCATTTATCTTGAGATAGATATAAGCATGATTTAATATATTGATGAGAATATAAAATGTCATATTTTCCTCTCTTAATGCTTAATAATTTATTCTTATTTGATGCCTAAATATATTCATTATTCTTATATTTTGATTTAGGACACAAATAGAGACATTAGGAGCAAATGAAGATAATTGCGGAATTTTAGACAATTCTGACATCTTTTCGTAATATGGTCATAACTCTCTCATCCAATCTACAATGGAGCTGATTCAAGATGATATAGAACCGCAAGAGAAATATCTATAACTTTTATGTTTTATGTTTGAAGCGATATCCACTCAATCTAAGACAAAATTGACCATCAAGTGGACGCACCTGCACTTAACGTTCCTGGATATTTTTCAGCCACTTGCATCAAATCCAAATGTCATCATAATATTTTCCAGCAAGCACTCCTACACCAACTTGAAAATTTAATGATCAATTCATATGCAAGATGAAGTGCACTCAAGTTTCTTCAAGACAAATTATTTGACCACAAGATATTAAGTCATACAAGACAACTAATGGATAGAGAAGCAAAATTGAAATACTCAACCTACAAGCAAAATCCAGCTCATGCATAGTGGGAAAACAAATGATCAAAATGACAACTCACAAATCACTTGGATTCAAGAATGGCACATGGCAAAACAAGTTAAAATTGTGATGATTTTATCATGATAACTTGCATGAAGGATGCTTATAAATAGAAGGGAGGGGTGTGTGTTCTAATACAATACTTAGTGTGGGAGGATGCTTTGGAAGAGCCATTATTTTGAGAGCTTGAGAAAAGAAAAGAAAAACCAAAGAAGAGAGAAGAAGATAATGGTTGGCTCTTCCATATTATCCCTTGGAGAATTTTTGTTGCATATTTTCAATATGTGTAACTAAATTCTCAAGGAGGGCTAGGGATGAACTTGTGTGTGTGATGGTGTTTGTAATTTATTTTTGATTCATGTATTTGGTCTTTAAATATTAAAACTCTTTTGTTCTATTATTCTCAATTTATTTGTGATGTTTTTCGTCTTCAAATAAATATAGAATCTATTTCATTTATGGATTCAGTCATGCTTTTTCTATTGAGTGAATTAGTTCTATAATTTGTTTGGAGCAATTGATTATCTATATTGATTTAATTCTCTGCTGCAATATCGCCTCTTGGGTATATTGTCGTCGTTGGATCTTCTCAATATCGATAACAATTTATGAGAGTTAAGCGCGAAGAATGATTTTTCAAAGAGTTATATTTGATTTAAATTTTGGTTATTAATGTTATATATTCCGATTAAGAATTTGGATATAGAATTCTTAATTGAGTCATCAATGAATTAAGAATAAATTTGAATACCACAAATACACAAGGAATTCCCTACGCTCTACTTTTCGTCTCATTTTTATACTTTTCAAATTACTCATTTAGTTTTAATTTACATCACACTCTAAAATTTACTTATCACACTCATTTAATCTTTTTGTTAATTTCGTCACTGTTCTTCAATTTCTCAATCCATCTCCCTGTGGAATCGACACTCCAAAGCTATACTGCAAACGACCACATTATTCTTTGGGCGTAATCAAATTTTGGCGCCGTTGCCGGGGAGACGGTAGAAGAATTTGTAGTTTTTTTTAGTAGTTTGTTAAAAAAAAAAAGAGACAGAGCGGTAATTTCGTTCATTTTCTTTTTAGCTTTCTGCATCTTTTGTTTTATTTTACTTTTCTTTTCATAATTATTTTTTTTTAGTATTACGCTTTTCTTTACTTTGCATGCGCAGGTACAGAGACATTTTTGGAAGGTTTGCTAGTAGACCCGTGCTAGAATCAGATTCAGAATCTGATTTTTCTAATCGCTTGTTTGATAATTCTTCCAATTCTGACGCGATAAGTGAACACGTGGACCAACCTGTTAGAACCCTCCAAGATTATCTTCATCCCGCACGAATAGCCACACCATCCTGTATTATGTTCTCACCTAATGTTCGTCATGTGGATTTCAAAACAGGAATGATACAATTACTTCCGACTTTCCATGGTCTAGAAAATGAAAACCCCTATGTTCATATTAGGGAATTTGAGGAAGTAGTTGCAACATTCCAGAGTCAAAATACCACTGACGACACGGTAAGGATAAAGTTCTTTCCTTTTTCTTTGAAAGATAAAACTAAGAGTTGGTTGTACTCACTAAGACCACGGTCTATTGGAACATGGAGTGAGATGACTCAAGTGTTTTTCAATAAATACTTTCCCCAACATAAGACCAATGCTTTAAAAAGACAAATCTCTACCTTTGCACAAAAGGATAGTGAGACTTTGTACCAATCTTGGAAAAGATTTAAAGAATTACTGAGTATGTGTCCCCACCATGGATATGAGAATTGGCGCTTAGTGGGTTATTTATATGAAGGGCTTACGCCCAGGGAACGTCAATTCGTGGAAATGATGTGCAATGGAGAATTTTTACAGAAAAATCCTGATGAGGCCATAGAGTATCTCAATGAACTTGCTGAAAAAGCTCATACTTGGACTGGACCTAGTGCTACTGATAGCACAAACAGGTCATGACCTACAGGAAACCCGAGTGGTGGTATTTACCATCTAAGGGAGGAGGATAACCTTAAGGCTAAGGTTGAAATGCTCACCAGAGAATTAGAGTTATTGAAAACCAAAAACTCAAAACCAACACGCATGGCTAATCAGGTAGAATCTTTTGGGCCATGTGTTCTCTGTGGTGGGGTAGATCATCATGCTCAAGACTGTCCTACACATGCTAACAAGAGAGGATGGCATAATCACCCCAACTTCAGCTGGAAGTCTGAAAACCAACAACCTGCACAGCCTGCACAACCTTTTAGCTCATATCCTGCACCATACCATGCACCTTAATCTTTTAGAAATTCTTTAGAAGACACTTTGCATGCATTTATTGAAGTACAGGGTAAGACTAACCAAAAATTTGAGTTTTTAATTATGCAGGTTGTTGAAGAACAAAAGGAGATAAAGAGCCAGGTATCTAAAATAACGAGTTTCTTGAGTGTAAATGAGTAAGGTAAGTTCCCTTCTCAAGCTCAGTCTATACCTCAAGGTTAATATATGGCACAAGAAAGTGTGAAGAATCACGAGTGCCAGCAGATATATATGATTGACTCACTCATAAACAGGGAAGTTTTCACAACTCATGATTCTGATCCCCTTGAGAATTTTATGGTTGATTTTGAGTTTAATCCTATCAGTGATTCGTTTGATGTAGCTAATATTTGTGCAATTTTTGACAATACTCAAGATTATAGCACACGAGCTTGGCAATCGAAGTTTGAGGAGTTGCTTGAGAAAAATGAAAAACAAATTCCTTCAAGTGGGCAAGTACCAAACGTTAATCTAAAGTCTTGCCACCTACCTGTGAAGCTCGAGCACCGAGTTTATTGGGCAAATAAGTGTTTCGTTTTTTACCAGGAGGAATAGTTCAAGAAGTAGAAGATAGTCCGGTTGTAGACTTGGTCTATCAACTTTGACCACACCATGCAATAATAATTATTATTATTATTATTATCTTGTTTGTTTTGTTTTATTTTTGTTTACTACTGTTTTCTTTATTTTTTTTTGCAGGATAGTTTCATTTTGTCATTTCAGAATACCATCTTTGATGCCAAGCAAGCCACCCACATCCCACATCAGGTGTATTCTACCCTGTTTAGTTATCCAATTTTGATTATTAAACATTGAGGACAATGTTTCATTTAAGTTGGGGGGTGGGAATACAAATCTGTTATTTGAACTCTGTGGCATATTTCAATCAATATATAAAAAATTGCCAAATTTTTTTCACACAGGCATCTTTTCACACATGATACTCATGCTCATTTATAATCATCTTGGTGAATTCAACAAACCCATCTTTTAATCATTTTGCTAAAGCATCCACAGAACCATTTATGCACTTCTCCAAATTTTGTGATAATATGGTGATTTGACACATGTAACTAAAGAATTATTTTGCTCAAGTATTCATGTGAATTTTATGAGAATTGAGAGCTTACAAATACATAAATTGTGATAAGTATCCATTGATCTGTTGAATTTTACACTTATTTTGAGAATATCATTATATGGTTTGTGGTAAGATGGTGGATATACTTGGGATATGACGAAAGTCAACTTAGGATTAACGTTTGAGCCTTTCAAGCTGAGCCTTTTCATCATAGATCCCTAGCAGCCAATTTTGAGCCAATATACACATATGGCATTTTCTTTTTATATCTACATCATTCATACCTCTCCACATTGGAGTATAGCTTATACACTATATTTTTCTACCATTTTACTTCCAAGTGTGTACTAGGTGTGAAATTATCATTTAAAAAAAAAAAACCATGACAAAAATGGCATGGTGCTGGATGTGTCCATCAAATTATTCATGAAGGAGTTCATCAAATTGCGAAGATATCAGTAGCAAAAGAAGATGGAAAAGTGTACTTAGTCAAAAATCTAAAAAATTGAAAAGTACATCAAAAGGAAAGTATAGTCTACTGAAAAATTTAACAGATTCCCTTTTGTGTATACTTGGAAGTTTTTGAAATCTCTTCACCTTTTCTTCTTATAAACCCCAACCCTAAGCCACATTACAATCCTTTGTGTTGATTTTTCCGATCCTAAGTATGCTTGTGGAAAGAATGGTGGAAATCTCATTTGTTAGTATTCCTATCATAAGATCAATGTTTACTTGTTACTTATATATAATTGGCTAAATTTCCATGAGAGTAAATGTACACCTTTGTCAACTCCATAGAGAGAACCCATACATGAAACACTTCTATACCCATGAGTTATGGAGTTGAACCTTTTTGCTTAAAATATTCTAATGTTGCATGTGTCGAAACCTCTGATTTGATAAAAATAGTTTGGAACACATACACACTCTGTGGATTGCTATATTTGAATTACTAGTTAAAGGGTTATTGAATTTCTAAGATTGTTTTGATATGTAAATTTGAAAAATGTGTCTTGATGGCCCCTATGTGTGATTTTCTTTGGTTTTTCTCATCATTTTGCATGAAAATTGCTAGGGACTAGCAATGAGTAAGTTGGGGGGTGTGATAAGTGCACAAAAGTGCACTCTAAATACTCTATTTAAATACTAAAAGAAATGAGAAAATAATAAATATAACTCATGTTATTAAAATTAATGGTCATTTATCTTGAGATAGATATAAGCATGATTTAATATATTGATGAGAATATAAAATATCATATTTTCCTCTCTTAATACTTAATACTTTATTCTTATTTGATGCCTAAATATACTCATTATTCTTATATTTTGATTTAGGACACAAACAGAGACATTAGGAGCAAATGAAGATAATTGCGGAATTTTAGACAGTTCTGACATCTTTTCGTAATATAGGCATAACTCTCTCATCCAATTTCCGATTGAGCTGATTCAAGATGATATAGAACCGCAAGAGAAATATCTATAACTTTCATGTTTTATGTTTGAAGAGATATCCACTGAATCTAAGACAAAATCGACCATTAAGTGGACGTACCTGCACTTGACGTTCCTGGATATTTTTCAGCCACTTGCATCAAATCCAAATGTCATCATAATATTTTCCAGCAAGCACTCCTACACCAACTTGAAAATTCAATGATCAATTCATATGCAAGATGAAGTGCACTCAAGTTTCTTCAAGACAAATTATTTGACCACAAGATATTAAGTCATACAAGACAACTAATGGATAAAGAAGCAAAATTGAAACACTCAACCTACAAGCAAAATTCAGCTTATGCATAGTGGGAAAACAAATGATCAAAATGATAACTCACAAATCACTTGGATTCAAGAATGGCACATGGCAAAACAAGTTGAAATTGTGATGATTTTGTCATGACAACTTGCATGAAGGATGCTTATAAATAGAAAGGAGGAGTGTGTGTTCTAGGAGAATGCTTAGTGTGGGAGGATGGTTTGGAAGAGCCATTGCTTTGAGAGCTTGAAAAAAGAAAAGAAAAACCAAAGAAGAGAGAAGAAAATAATGGTTAGCTCTTCCATATTATCCCTTGGAGAATTTTTGTTGCATACTTTCAATATGTGTAACTAAATTCTCAAGGAGGGCTAGGGATGAACTTGTGTGTGTAATGGTATTTGT
This sequence comes from Platycarya strobilacea, assembly GCA_036898215.1. Classification (NCBI taxonomy): domain Eukaryota; kingdom Viridiplantae; phylum Streptophyta; class Magnoliopsida; order Fagales; family Juglandaceae; genus Platycarya; species Platycarya strobilacea. Next base: position 22,050,345 of record CM072549.1, on the reverse strand, counting down.
AATTTATTTTTGATTCATGTATTTGATCTTTAAATATTAAAACTCTTTTGTTCTATTATTTTCAATTTATTTATGATGTTTTTCGTCTTCAAATAATTATAGAATCTATTTCGTTTATGGATTCAACCATACTTTTTCTATTGAGTGAATTAGTTCTATAATTATGTTTGGTGCAATTGATTATCTATATTGATTTAATTCCCTGCTGCAATATCGCCTCTTGGGTATATTGTCGTCGTTGGATTTTCTCAATGTGGATAACAATTTATGAGAGTTAAGCACGAAGAATGATTTTTAAAAGAGTTACTGAGTATGTGTCCCCACCAGTCTTGGGAAAGATTTAAAGAATTACTAAGTATGTGTCCCCACCATGGATATGAGAATTGGCGCTTAGTAAGTTATTTTTATGAAGGGCTTACGCCCAGGAAACGTCAATTCATGGAAATGATGTGCAATGGAGAATTTTTACAAAAAAATCCTGATGAGGCCATAGAGTACCTCAATGAGCTTGCTGAAAAATCTCATACTTGGACTGGACCTAGTGCTACTGATAGCACAAACAGGTCACGACCTATAGGAAACTTGAGTGGTGGTATTTACCATCTGAGGGAGGAGGATAACCTTAAGGCTAAGGTTGAAATGCTCACCAGAGAATTAGAGTTATTGAAAACCAAAAATTCAAAACCAACACACATGGCTAATGATGCTGAATCTTTTGGGCCATGTGTTGTCTGGGGTAGATCATCATGCTCAATACTATCCTACACATGCTAACATTAGAGGATGGCGTAATCATCTCAACTTCAACTGGAAGTCTGAAAACCAACAGCCTGCACAGCTTGCACAACCTTCCCATTTGTGTATACTTGAAAGTTTTTGAATCCTTTTTACCTTTTGCTTCTTATAGCCAAACCTAAACTACGTTATAACCTTTTGTGTTGATTATTCTGATCCTAAGTATGTTTGTGGAAAGAATGGTGGAATTCTCAACTGTTTGTATTCCTATCGTAAGATCAATGTTTACTTGTTACTTATATATAATTTGCTAAATTTTTATGAGAGTACATGTACACCTTTGTCAACTCTATAAAGAAAACCCTTACATGAAACACTTCTATACCCGTGAGTTATGGAGTTGAACCTTTTTTCTTAAGATATTCTAATGTTGCATGTGTCGAAACCTCTGATTTGATAAAAATAGTTTGGAACACATACACACTCTGTGGATTGCTATATTTGAATTACTTGTAAAACGGTTATTGAATTTCTAAGATTGTTTTGATATGTAAATTTGAAAAATGTGTCTTGATGGCCCCTACATGTGATTTTCTTTGGTCTTTCTCATCATTTTGCATGAAAATTGTTAAGGACTACCAATGATTAAGTTGGGGGCTGTGATAACTGCACAAAAATGCACTCTAAATACTCTATTTAAATGCTAAAGAAATGAAAAATAATGGATATAACTCATGTTATTAAAATTAATGGTCATTTATCTTGAGATGGATGTAAGTATGATTTAATATATTGATGAGAATATAAAATGCCATATTTTTCTCTCTTAATATTTAATATTTTATTCTTATTTGATGCCTAAATATACTCATTATTCTTCTACTTTGATTTAGGACACAAATAGAGGCATTAGGAGCAAATGAAGATAATTGTAGAATTTTAGACAGTTCTGACGTCTTTTCGTAATATGGGCATAACTCTCTCATCCAATCTCCGATTGAGCTGATTCAAGATGATATAGAACTGTAAGAGAAATATCTATAAAAATTTTTATGTTTTAAGATATATCCACTCAATCCAAGACAAAATCGACCATTAAGTGGACGCACCTGCACTTGACATTCCTGGATATTTTTCAGCCACTTGCATCAAATCCAAATATCATCATAATATTTTCCAGCAAACACTCCTATACCAACTTAAAAATTCAATGATCAATTCATATACAAGATGAAGTGCACTCAAATTTCTTCAAAACAAATTATTTGACCACAAGATATTAAGTCATACAAGACAACTAATGGATAGAGAAGCAAAATTGAAACACTCAACCTACAAGCAAAATTCAGCTCATGCATAGTGGAAAAACAAATGATCAAAATGACAACTCACAAATCACTTGGATTCAAGAATGGCACATGGCAAAACAAGTTGAAATTGTGATGATTTTATCATGACAACTTGCATGAAGGATGCTTATAAATAGAAGGGACAAGTGTGTGTTCTAGGAGAATGCTTAGTGTGGGAGGATGGTTTGGAAGAGCCATTGCTTTGAGAGCTTGAAAAAAAAAAGAAAATCCAATGAAGAGAGAAGAAAATAATGGTTGTCTCTTCCATATTATCCCTTGGAGAATTTTTGTTACATTTTTCAATATGTATAACTAAATTATCAAGGAGGGCTAGGGATGAACTTGTGTGTGTGATGGTGTTGTAATTTATTTTTGATTCATGTATTTGGTCTTTAAATATTAAAACTTTTTTTTCTATTACTCTCAATTTATTTGTGATGTTTTTTGTATTCAAATAATTATAGAATCTATTTTGTTTATGGATTCAGTCATGCTTTTTCTATTGAGTGAATTAGTTCTATAATTATGTTTGGAGCAATTGATTGTCTATATTGATTTAATTCTCTGCTGCAATATCACTTCTTGGGTATATTGTCGTCGTTGGATTTTCTCAATGTCGATAACAATTTATGAGAGTTAAGCGCGAAGAATAGTTTTTAAAAGAGTTACATTTGATTTAAATTTTGGTTATTAATGTTATATCTTCCGATTAAGAATTGGGACATAGAATTCTTAATTGAGCTATCAATGAATTAAAAATAAATTTGAATACCACAAATACACAAGGAATTCCCTACGCTCTACTTTTCGTCCCATTTTTATACTGTTCAAATTACTTATTTAATTTTAATTTATGTCACACTCTAAAATTTAATTTTTGCACTCATCTCAATTTTTTTGTTAATTTCGTTACTGTTCTTCAATTTTTCAATCCATCTCCCTGTGGAATCGACACCCCAAAGCTATACTGCAAACGACCACATTTTTCTTTGGGCGTAATGAGGAACCTTGGGCGAATGGCTTTGCTTCCCCATTCTTTTGGCTTGCTCCATTCGGACACACACACACACACACACTCCATGCACTTTTCACCTCACGGCAACCACTCCCCATTCTTTCCGCTTTGCTTCACTTCACTTTACCACCTAAATGCCTAAACACTCCAAGTTTAGAAGAAGAGGAAGATAGTGATTTTGGAAGGAGGAGGAAACCAAGAAGAGGTAAGTAACTTGGTTGCTTTAGAATAAAACCTAGAAGTGTAAGGATGAACCCTATGTTCTTGCTTTAAAGAAGAAAACCTCTTTTTTTGAAAATGGTAAATTCTTAGCATGTTCTAATAAAGTATTTGTTTTATTTTCAGAACTCTTGTAAGCTAGCTAGGAAGATTGGTAAGTATATCTCTATTTTGCCTTTAGCATGTTTAGTATATTTTTGAGTGAATGTGCTTGAATGTGTATATATACTTGTATATGCTTGTATTGTTTTGTTACTTGCTTAGTATTGCCATGATGAAACTTTGCGGGTAGAAATGTTATATTGGTTAGAATCCATGAGTAGAACCTATGATTTTTCTTGAATAAAGGAGTTATAGGATGATTGATGATCATGATGGTTTGATGAGGAAAAAGCAGGTTAGCATGAAGATGTTGAGTTAGTCGTGTATTGGGGAATATGGGATATATGCATATATGTTATTTGAAGAAAGCATCTTGATTTTAGTTGTAAACATCTTGCCTATTGAAATGTCATGCTAGGATGAACATGTATAAAGTATTGATGGAATCTAGTTATATTGATCTTGGAAGATATTGATATTATTGTTGCTTGATGGTTACTAAAAAAATGCATGCTTGTGGAGTTATGTTTTGGACGATTTTCTTGGAGTGGAAATCTTGAAGTTTTAATTCCCTCTTTGTTTAATATTCATGTTCGGATATTTTGGAGAAGTAGAAATATATATATATATATATATATATATTGGGAGGATGACATGTATGGATTCGGTTTCACATAGAGTATTCAAGTAGGACCCTAGCTTTGAAGGGCTGAGAAAAGAAAACACAAAACTTGAAGGCTATAGGTTTCGGGTTTGCCCATTTGTAAGGCTAGGAAATTGTTGATGTTGAACTAGGGCTAGATGGTGTAAGGAAGATCAATAAAAGAAGAAAACATCAATTAGAGACAAAGTGGGTCTCGGCCCAAACCCTAGGGGTGGACACCGAGCACCTTATTCACACTAATGCACTTGTTTAAGTATTTTCACATAAGTATGAGTTAAGAAGAAGAAGGTTTTGAAGGAAAAACGACCAAATGTGTATACTCGAGTTCGCCTCGAGTTTTGCATTCACAAAGTTGGAAGTTGCATGTCCCATGCATAAGCACGAAGACTCATGTTTGGAGTAAAATATGTTTTCGAAAGAAATGAATTAAAGTTTTAGAAGAACCCAAAGGCTGGGACGGGGAAGTGTCCCAATGGAACTCTCTGTTCACTCAAGAGTGTCTAAATTAAGTGAAAACCCCTGGGTCGACGAAGAACAATCGGCGGACCATGTATGGCTCCAAAAGTTATCTGGAGCGTGGTCGCACCTAATGCTAGTGGGTGCCATAAAAGCGGTGTTGGCTTCGGCCTTACCATCTGGTAAAGGTTGTAGTTGCTCGGAGAGAAATCCTTGAGTGACGAAGAGCGCGAAAGGGTGCGAAACATATTCACCTAGGTTGATGTACTTGCTGAGATTTCCCTCGAAATCTCACCCCTCTTTATGTCTTTACTATCCTTCCCTCTTGGGAATGATAGAAGTAATTGCAGGTGAGGATTGCTCCACCGAGTACGACCCATGTGATGACACCTCGGATCCCCAGGGACCCGATTAAGGCCGCCCTTAGGAGGCCAGTGACTCTGAACCTCCCAAGTTAGTGGGAGGTAGAGTCACTAAAAATGACAATGTACAGTTCCGTCGGTTTATACCCTACGAGGTGTTGCTTAGTATTAAGGGTTGACAAGTCCCTTCACTTGGGACATATTTTTGGACCGCCCACTAGGGCGATATGTGAGGTAAGGCCTAGCCTAGACCTGGATCGACTTCGCTGGGGCCCGAACCTTAAGAAGATAAAGAAGGAGCCCATCTGTTAAACTCTATAGGCAGTGTTCAGACCCACTTTCTTTTGTAACACCCCTTATTTATGTATTTGGTAAAGTCTTCCGGCTCGTGGGAAGTACTATTTTGATATTCTGGACAATGTTATGTAAATTTTGAAATTGGCCTATTTATGATGTTTATTTTGGGATCCATAGGGTAACCATGTGATGCATATTATAGAAGGCCTGACCTTTTTCTTTCACTGCGATAATTTTCACTTGACGCTTAAAAAAAAATGTACACGTATGATATGACGAGGGGTGAACTTCCTTGCGTTGCTCATCCCCGACGCTTCTATTCACGTGCGATCCCAAGCATGGGTTGGGGCGTCGACAGCGGTGGTATCAGAGCAGTTAAGTCTCTGGGTAAAAAACCACAAGTCCTAGGAAAGGAAATCACATGGTATAGGATTTAACCTTTTAGTGTTAGGCTTGACATATTTTGGAAGACTGATTGAAAGTGATGATAGTGCTGTGAAGATCAGAATAGAATATCAGAGTTTGGGTAACTTACGTGTAAAATTTGTACTTTCAGGAGAGATATGGCAGGAGGAAAACGTTGTGCTCCTACCCCAAGGTTCAAGGCACCCCCAGAAGTAGACGATCAGAATGTCGGCAGTCCTACGAAGGGCGAGACGCCACTGATTTCTCCCCCTAGAACCGAAGAAAGGGAAGCACGGAATACCCCGATGGACGGAGGACAAGCCATAGCTAAGGCGATCCATCAAATGATAGAGTTAGTGAAAACCCAAATGGAATAAGGTAGATGCCATCCATATACCAGCAGAGGAACGTCGAGCTGTACTTACGAAAAGTTCCTAGTCTACCGATATCCGAACTTCGTGGGAACAGAGGGAGCTATGAAAGCGGATAGATGGATTATGGACTTGGAACATACCTTCGAGATCAGCGGGTTTACGGAGACCCAGAATATATAATATGCGGGACACCTGCTACAGGAAGAGGCTGGACTATGGTGGGATACAAAAAGGAAGCTACTAAAGGAGGAACTGGGAGAGAATGTGAATCCCACCTGGGAATGCTTCAAGACAGAATTTGACAACCACTTCTTCCCCGAATCCATCAAACAGCAGAAGGTCATGGAATTCACCACGCTAGGACAAGGGGGCATGGCAGTGAATCAATATGTCGCGAAATTCATAAAATGGCGCGATTCGCTCCTCACTTGGTATCCACAGAGAAAATGCGAGCGAAGAAGTTTCAAGACGGGTTGCAGCTAAGAATCCGTAACCAAGTAGCTTGGCTGCGAATTGAAAATTTCCAGGAGCTAGTGAACGTAGCGTCTATTGCTGAGGTAGAGCAAAAGAGTTTGATTAACCAAGTACAAATGAATAGAAAGAGAAATTTTCCCCACTCTTCTGGGAAGGACGTAGGCAAGAAAAGAGTTTCTTTTCCTGCAGATAAAAGGAAGAGCAAAATGAATGGGCCAGGAGTACCAGCATCCTCGCCACCTTGCAGAACATGTGGACGGCCGCATCCGGGCGAGTGTCGGGTGGCGACAGGAGCCTATTTCAAATGTGGTCAGAAACACCATAAAGTCCGCAATTATCCTCAAATGGTCGCTAGTGGGACCACGCTACCAAGAGAGAAAGCAAAGACACCTATGAAAACCAAAGTATATGCCCTTACCCCGAGAGAAGTGGACCTGGAAGATGAGGAGGCCATTAATGCAGGCATCATTACTGGTAAAAGACTCGACCTTGTCTTAATTTAAATTACGAAATGATTTTTACTAGCTTGATGATAGTGGAAAATCTTTATAAGGGAAATCATTCTAAGGCGTAATATAGTGTATGCATTGTTTGATTTTGGAGCAACGAGATCCTTCATCTCCTATAATTGCATGCGAAAGTGTAAGCTAGAAGTAGAACCCTTAGATCAGAAGGTACTGGTAGCCCTCCCGGACGGAAGAACAATAGGCTGCCCGCGGATAGCAAGGAATTGCCCTTTAGAGATTGCTGGGGTACAATCAGATGCCAACTTGATAGTTTTTCACCTGTTGAGATTTGACATAATACTGGGGATGGACTGGCTATCCAAGCATTTCGCCAAGATTGACTGTCGCAAGAAGGATATCACCTTTGAGCTGTTAGAAGAACAAGAGCTACGTTATGAAGGAGAGATGGTTAGCTCGGTTCCTTCTATTGTGACGGCAATGAGAGCAATCAAGAGTATGAAAGGAGAGGCGAAAGCATTCTTGCTGATGTCCTCCAATGTAATAAAAGAGGCGAAAAGTATTGAAGAAATTCCAGTGGTACGAGATTTCCCTCGACTATTCTCAGAGGATTTGCCTGGACTACCTCTAGATCGCGAGACAGAGTTTACCATCGAATTGGAACCTATTACGGCTCCAATTCATAAAGCACCATATCGAATGGCGCCAACGGAACTCAAGTAATTGAAAGTGCAAATAGAAGAATTACTAGTGAAGGGATTCATATGACTTAGCTCATCACCATGGAGAGCTCCAGTTTTGTTTGTAAAGAAGAAGGATGAAACGATGAGGATGTGCATCGACTATAGAGACCTTAACAAGGTTACTATCAAGAATAAGTATCCGTTACCACGGATAGATGATCTGTTAGATCAATTACAAGAAGCAATGATGTCTTCAAAGATTGATCTCAGATCAGGATACCATCAACTAAAAATCAAGGAGCTGGATGTACCCAAAACTGCCTTTTGAACTCGTTATGGACACTTCGAGTTCTTAGTTATGCCTTTTGGACTGACCAATGCCCCAGCAGCATTTACGGACCTAATCAACAGGATTTTTCGGCAATATCTGGATAGTTTTGTCGTGGTGTTTATCGACGACATCTTAATATACTCCCGGAATGATGAAGAGCACTGAGAGCATTTAAAGACTGTGTTGAACACTCTGCAAGAGCATCAATTATAAGCCAAGCGCTCACGAGATACAAAGTGCGAACAGAGTTTCCAAGCGGTAATGGAATGGCAGAGATCGACAAGCGCTCACGAGATACAAAGCTTCCTTGGTCTAGTAGGATAATACAAGAGATTTGTGGAAGGATTTTCTAAGCTATCTGGTCCTCTGACGGCGTTAACTAAGAAAAATGCCATGTCTGGAGCGATAAGTGCGAACAGAGTTTCCAAGAGCTCAAGAAAAGACTAACGTCAGCACCAGTACTATCTCTGCCAGAACCTCACAAACCATATGTGATATTTAGCGACGCCTCGAAGATGGGTTTGGGATGTATCCTGATGCAGGAGGGACAAGTAGTTGCCTACGCATCCCGACAGCTTAAGGATCACAAACATAATTACCCTACACACGACCTGGATTTGGCAGCAGTAGTATTCGCACTAATAATTTGGAGACACTACTTGTATGGGGAAAGGTGTGAGATATATACAGATCACCAAAGCTTGAAGTACCTATTCAGTCAAAAGAATTTGAATATAAGACAAAGGAGATGGGTTGAGACGATCAGTGATTTTCAGTGAGCGATCAAGTACCACCTAGGAAAAGCTAATGTGGTGGCTAATGCATTGAGTCGAAAGACGCGGATAGAAAAGTCACCAATGCTGACAGCTATGCGGGATATGCTAGTTAAGGACCTACCCCAAGGGTTGATACTACTGGCGACACAGGAAATCATATCTCTGACTGAAGATGAAATACGAGAAGGGCAACGAAAGGATGCTAAATTGGAGAAGATTCGACAGAAAGTGTTAGACAGGTAGGGATCACCTCACTTTACAATATCAGATGATGGAACACTGTGCTTCAAGAAAAGGACAGTAATACCAGACGATCCAGAATTCAGAGAAAAGCTTATGAGGGAGGCGCATTGCACCCCTTATACAGCTCACCCAGGGAGCACCAAGATGTACCAAGACTTATAAAAGAAATTCTGGTGGGAAGGCATTAAAAAGGATGTGGCTATGTTCGTAGCCAAGTGCTCGATATGCCAATTGGTTAAAGCCGAACATGAATGTCCGGCTGGAATGTTACAACCCTTACCGATTCCAGAATGGAAATGGGAGGACGTGTCTATAGACTTTGTACTGGGATTTTCGAGAACATCGGTAGGGAAGAATACGATCTGGGTAATAGTCGACAGATTGACTAAGAGTGCACACTTCTTGCCAATAGTCAATATGGATTCCATGGAGAAGTTGACACGAGTGTATGTGAAAGAAATAGTGCGCCTGCACGGCGTGCCCAAAACTATTCATATCTCGTTTCTGGCAAAGTCTACAAAAGATGATGGGATCAAATTTAAAGCTCAGCAGTGCCTATCACCCACAAACTGATGGTCAAACAGAATGTACAATTCAGACCTTAGAAGACATGTTGCGAGCATGTGTACTAGACTCGCGCGACAACTGTGAAAGTCTTTTGCCTCTGATAGAGTTTGCCTATAATAATAGCTTTCAAGCTACTATCCAAATGGCACCCTATGAAGCCCTGTATGGAAGAAAATGCCGATTGCCTCTATACTGGGACGAAGTTGGCGAGAGTCGACTATTAGGGCCTGAATACTTACAAGAAGTCTTAGCCCAAGTGGAAATGATACGAGACAGAATGAAGACCGCGCAGAGCAGACAAAAGAGCTACGCGGATCGACGTCGAAGGCCCTTGGAATTCAAAGTTGGCGATTGGGTATATATTAAGATTTCCCCAATGAAGGGAGTAACTCGATTTGGCAAAAAGGGGAAATTGAGTCCTCGTTACGTAGGCCCTTATGAAATTCTTGAGAAAGTCAGGTCGATAGCTTACCGTGTGGATTTACCCACAAGTTTATAAGGAGTTCACAATGTATTTCATGTATCATCACTGAAAAAGAGTCTAAGTGAAAGACCAGGGATAGTTATGGACTCAAAAAGCATCAAACTACGTCCTAACTTAACATATGAAGAATGGCCAACTCAAATTGAAGACTACAAAGAACAAGAACTAAGGAATCGAAAGATTTCGATGGTTAAAGTATTAAGAAACAACCCCGCTTTTCAGGAAGTGACGTGGGAACGTGAAGATCTTACGAGGGCTAAATACCCTCATTTGTTTGCAAACAATTGATGTATCTATAGTCTTTTGCTTGAACCTTTTGTGTCTTTTGGAAAATGATGACAATGATATGTGTGTACATGTATGAATGTATGAGTGCTTTGTGACATTATATCTGTAATCGCTTGACTATTCCTTAGAACTATAGTGACTTGTGAGTTTTAATCAGGAGATGGCCCGAACTAAAAGAAATCCTCGTATATCCGTAGCTACCGAGCTCAAATGAGGGAAAGAAGGGAAAATAGACAAAGGATAATGCGCAGAAGGCGCGAAAGGATGAGAGTACAGGGATTAGCATGTTCGAAACAATACGAGTGGCACCGCACTCATATTATAAGCATAACTTGTAGAGGAATACTTGTTCCTCGTCCAGCTCTGCCTCACGAAGAACGACAACCACTTAAGAGCTAGTTGAGAGCGGAGAGAAGGCAATTACGTAGGATAATCCGAGGTGAGGCGAGCGAACCAAACTTAAAGCCCCTGAACTTTTCCGACACTTCTGAGGACCGTATTAGACTAAGAGAGGAAGGAGTGCCCCGAATAGAGATAGAGGAATAAATTACTCGTAGGATAAACGAGTTGAGATTGAACATGTACTATGACCCGGACATGGATGCTGTGTTCTACCACTCCCAGGACTCTGTGACTGAGGAGGAAGACATACCTACCTATTCTTCTTTAGAGGAATCTACTGCGACTAGCACAAGAGGTGTATAATATATATATGTGTGTGTGTACAAAAAAAAAAAAAAGAAAAAAACCCACCCATTAATTGTCTTCTTGTGCATGCCTTAGTGATTTCGAGGACAAAATCTTCTTTTTAATGGGGGAGGATGTGACGACCCCGAATTTCCCATACTTTGCTTTTATTTAATTAAATATATAGAGCTTAGTAAGTTAGGCAATTTGGTGGATAAAGCCTTAAAGGATGGGCTTAGGAGTTTAAGGCCTTAAGGCCATAACAAAAGCTTTGGGCCTGAGTGGGGGAAGACAAGCCCATATGTCCATGAAAGGAAGTCCACTAGTCAACCCAAGCTCATACTTGATGACACATGTCAAGTTAGGAGATGTTTAGTAAGTTAGCACAAGACTAGTAGTTGAAGGAAGGAAAATACTAGTAGGTGAGAAAGTTGACTAGTTGTTTTGGTTGGAGAAAGGAAAGAGAAGATAGGAGTGGAATCTTCCCATATTTTCCTACCTAGATAGGTGTGTGAAGTATAGGATTTTGCCAAATGAGATCAACATGGGATCCTACCATATCTAGTAAAATGATGAGATAGGATTTGAAAATATTTGGAGATGAGAAAGAGAGAGGGGATTCGGTGGAGGGCTATGGCCGAATGACCTTAGGGTTTTCTCACCAAGATATTTCCAAATCTAGATGGAATGGACATGTAAGATTTGTGTAAGATTAGATAAAACTTGATGTGTGAGAGGGTGTAAGAAAAATATGACATTAGATGTGAGTTGATGGATCAAAAAGTGGGAGAAAGGAAGTGAAGGGTTCGGGTATGGCCATGGCCGACTCCCCCTCCCTTTGTTTGACATCCTTTTTGCCACCAAATCTAGGATATAGATTTGTGTAAGAGTGATAGGACAAGCATGTGTAAGAGGTAAAGTGATTGGTTGATGGAAAGAGTATGTGACACAAGGGAAATGAGAGGGAGAAGGAAGGACGGTTTCGGATGAGCAAGGGGTCCGAACCCCACTAGTGCATTCTCCCAAAAAGTGATCCTCAAATCCCTTGGAATGACATGTGAGATGATTTCTGGGAAGACCAAAAGTGATGTGAGATGATGAAAAGGGGTTGGAACCCCTGAGAGAGAGGCCTGCCATGAGGAGAGAAAGGAGCAAAATCTTCAACCTAAGATGAGCTAGATTAGGGTTGATGTCATCAAGTGATGGGAGTCACTCAAAGGTCTTTCAAGCCCATCACATGTCACCCAAACTTAAGGGAATGAGTGGCCTAGAGGCCTAGGAGGGTACCTTGGCCGAATGGCCTTGCTTCCCCATTCTTTTGGCTTGCTCCATTCGGACACACACACACACACACTCCACTCACTTTTCACCTCACGGCAACCACTCTCCATTCCTTCCACTTTGCTTCACTTCACTTTACCACCTAAACACCTAAACACTCCAAGAGGTAAGTAACTTGGTTGCTTTAGAATAAAACCTAGAAGTGTAAGGATGAACCCTATGTTCATGCTTTAAAGAAGAAAACCTCTTTTTTTGAAAATGGTAAATTCTTAGCATGTTCTAATAAAGTATTTGTTTTATTTTTAGAACTCTTATAAGCTAGCTAGGAAAATTGGTAAGTATATCTCTATTTTGCCTTTAGCATTTTTAGTATATTTTTGAGTGAATGTGCTTGAATGTGTATATATGCTTGTATATGCTTATATTATTTGGTTACTTGCTTAGTATTGCCATGATGAAACTTTGCGGGTAGAAATGTTATATTGGTTAGAATCCATGAGTAGAACCTATGATTTTTCTTGAATAAAGGAGTTATAAGATGATTGATGATCTTGATGGTTTGATGAGAAAAAAGCATGTAAGCATGAAAATGTTGAGTTAGTCGAGTATTGGGGAATATGGGACATATGCATATATGTTATTTGAAGAAAGCATCTTGATTTTAGTTGTGAACATCTTGCATATTGAGATGCCATGCTAGGATGAACATGTATAAAGTATTGATGGAATCTAGTTATATTGATCTTGGAAGATATTGATATTATTGTTGCTTGATGGTTACTAAAAAAATGCATGCTTGTGGAGTTATGTTTTGGAGGATTTTCTTGGAGTGGAAATCTTGAAGTTTTAATTCCCTCTTTATTTAATATTCATGTTCAGATATTTTGGAGAAGTAGAAATATATATATATATATTGGGAGGATGACAAGTATGGATTCGGTTTCACATAGAGTATTCAAGTAGGACCCTAGCTCTGAAGGGCTAAGAAAAGAAAACACAAAACTTGAGGGCTATAGGTTTCGGGTTTGCCCATTTGTAAGGCTAGGAAATTGTTTTAGATGTTGAACTAGGGCTAGATGGTGTAAGGAAGATCGATGGAAGAAGAGAACATCAATTGGAGACAAAGTGGGTCTCGGCCCAAACCCTAGGGGTGGAGGCCGAGCACCCTATTCACCCTAATGCACTTGTTTAAATGTTTTCACATAAGTATCAGTTAAGAAGAAATAGGTTTTGCAGGAAAAGCGACCAAATGTGTGTACCCGAGTTCACCTCGAGTTTTGCATTTACAAAATTGGAAGTTGCACGTCCCATGCATAAGTACGAAAACCTATGTTTGGAGTAAAATATGTTTTCAAAAGAAATGAATTAAAGTTTTAGAAGAACCCCAAAGGCTGGGACGGGGAAGTGTCTTAGTGGAACTCTCAGTTCACTGAGGAGTGTCTAAATTGAGGGAAAACCCCTGAGTCGATGAAGAACAGTCGGCGGACCATGTATAGCTTCAAAAGGTGTCCGAAGCGTGGTCGCACCTAATGCTAGTGGGTGCCATAAAAGCGGTGTTGGCTTCAGCCTCACCATCTGATAAAGGTTCTAGTTGCTCGGAGGGAAATCCCCGAGTGATGAAGAGCGCGAAAGGGCGTGAAACGTATTCACCAAGGTTGACTTGGTCGCCGGGTGTGACGGTAACTAGCGAGAAGTACACGGTGCATAGGGGAACCGTGAGGTGTCCAAAATATGAAGTCATGATGAAAAGAAAATGGCTTTCGGGCCGTATATGATATGATAAGTGGCACCTAAGCTAAGAAAAGACAAAAAGTTTCTGAACAAAGTGTCTTTTGAAAGAATGTGCATTAAAGAAGTTTTGTTAAGTGTTTTGAGCAAATATGTTTTGTAAATGGAGAAAAAGATGAGAAAGATGAATTTTTGTCATGAGCATGTGCATTGGTCCCAGCATGAGTCTCATGTCACTATATACGTATGTAACTGCTTGTTATTCACTTAACCATATGCTTAAAATGCTTTCGTTAAAATGTTGATGTACTTGCTGAGATTTCTTCCGAAATCTCACCCTTCTTTATGTCCTTGCTATCCTTCACTCTTAGGAACGATAGAAATAATTACAGGTGAGGATGGCTCCACCGAGTACGACCCCCGTGATGACACCTCAAATCCTCAGGGACCCAATTGAGGCCGCCCTTAGGGGCCAGTGACTTTGAACCTCCCGGGTCAGTGGGAGGTGGAGTCACTAAAAATGACAATGTACATTTCCGTCGGTTTATACCCTGCAGGGTGTTGCTTAGTATTAAGGGTTGACGAGCCCCTTCACTTGGGACGTATTTTTGGACTACCCACTAGGGCGATATGTGAGGTAGGGCCTAGCCTAGACCTGGATTGGCTTCGCTGGGGCCCGAACCTTAAGAAGATAAAGAAGGAGCTCGTCTGTTGAACTCTATGGGCAGTGTTAAGACCGACTTTCTTTTGTTATGCCCCTTATTTATGTATTTGGTAAAGTCTTCCCGCTTGTGGGAAGTATTTTTTTGATATTCTGGACAAGATTATGTAAATTTTGAAATTGAGCTATGTATGATGTTTATTTTGAGATCCATAGCGTAACCATGTGATGCATATTATAGAAGGCCTGACCTTTCTCTTTCGCTGCGAGAATCTTCCCTTGACGCTTAAAAAAAACAAAAAAAAAAAGGTACACGTATGATATGATGAGGGGTGAAATTCCTTGCGTTGCTCATCCCCGATGCTTCTATTCACGTGCGATCCCAAGCGTGGGTTAGGGAGTTGACAAACCCCATGGCTGAATGACCTATTTGCCTTGATCCTTTCCTTTCTTGCTCACACACACACGCCCATCCTTCCACGCCACACCTCTTGGCGTTAAGCAATTCTCTATTCCCTCACCATTGTTTCACTTTCTTCTACCTCCTAAATCAAAGTATCCTAAGTCTAGTGGAGCTAGGAGCAAGTGTTCTTGAAAATGAAATTGCTTTGGAAGAGGTAAGTAAAATCTCTAAGTAGTTCAAGCATAGAAATCTAGAGAAGAACACACACAGCACATCCATATTCTTGTGTAGAAATCTTCTCTTTGAAAATATAATGTTCTTAGATTAATCTAATGAAATGCTTAATATATATTTTCAGATTTCATCTAAGCCAACTAGAAGTATTGTAAGTATTTTTTTATCTTGACCTTAGCATTTCTAGTATACTTTTGAGGGAATTTAGTTGTATTATTTGAATCCTTGCTTGTTATGGTAAAATGAAATTCTTTAGTGCAAATGTCATGCCTAGTTAGGTATGAACCCATGTCTAACCTTATAATTCTTTAAGTTTGAAAATATAAGATGATGTGTGGATTTAGTCAACTTATTTTAAAGAAATCAGCATGATATGTAGATTGAAGAAATGCATGCATGAATAAGGTCAACTTGTAGGATATTGGATAAAGTGAGCTAGATTACTTGAAAGAAATGTTTTGTGTATTTGGTGGCAAAATACATGTTTAGTTTAAGTATTTTGTTAGACTAAAGATTATATTGTATTGTGGATATGGATACATTGATATGAATAATTAATGTAACATGCTCACTATGATGGGTGTTGATGATATGTATATGCATGTTCAAATTTAACTTAAGAGATAAAAAGGTTGGATTAGTGCATGTATGTATTTCGGATTTAAGGGTTTTGGGTTGAGCTATCCCTTCAACTATTATGTTATGTTATATTAAATCTTGAATATTTGGAGAAATTACAGGTATGAGACCAAAAGGAATATAATAGCATGATATTTGGTTCACATGAATAAATGAGTGAGCTATCTTGATGAAAAGAAAAGTGATTTAAGATAATAATCTTAAGGTCCTAAGGTTTCCACTAAGACATCTTGGTGGTAAAAATATTTGATTATTTTATTGAAGTTACATTAGAGTATTTGGAAAAGAATAGGAGAAGAAAATGCTAGGAATTACTAAAGGAGGGTCTAGGCCCAACCCTAGTGGGAAAGGGCCGAGCACCTCTAGATGTATGTAAGACCTAATAAGTGTTTTTACAGAGAAAAGAAGTGAAAACTATATAGTACTTGGATTGTGAAAGTGCTTGACGCATAGTGTACGCATGTTCGTCTCACGAATCGCATGATAAGTGTCACAAGTTACATGTCTCATGCATAAAGTACGAAAACCATATTTTTGGGTCAAACATGTTTTCAAGAGAAAATAAAATGATTAAAGTTTTATAAGAATCCCAAAGGCTGGGACGGGGTTGTGCCCCAGTGGAACTGCCTGTTCACTTAGTCTAAAGTTGAGTGAAAGCCCTTGGGTCAACAAAGAACCATCGGCAACCCATGTATGGCTCCAAAAGGTGTCCGAAGCATAGTTGCACCTAAAGCTAGTGGGTGCCTACAGGACGGTGTTGGCTTTTGCCTTACCGATACAGAAAAGTTTGTAGTCGCTCGAGAAATGATCAATCACCGAGTGATGAAGAGCGTGAAAGAGCACGAAGCGTAAATACTTAGGTTTGATACGATTGCCGGGTGCTGCGGTAATTAGTAGGAGCACACGGTGCGTAGGGGAACCATAAGGTGTCCAAAAAGATGTCATAACGAAAAGATGGGCTTTCGAGCCATATAATATTATATGATATGATAAGTGGCGCCTAAGATAAGAAAAAGATGAAAAGCATTTGAAAAGATGTATTTTGAAAATAAGTTCAAACATTTTGTTTTATGAGGTTACAAGCAAACACATGAAGAAGTCTAAGAAAACAAATTGAAGAAAATGACATAAGCATGAGCATGAGCATGTGCATAAGTAAAGTAAAGAGTCTCATAATGCATGATGCATATATGATTGTGTGTTATTCGTTTAATTGTATGCTTGGAGTGCTTTTGTTGAAATATAAATGTACTTACTAAGATTTTTCCTGAAATCTCACCCTCCTTTATATATCTCTACTATCGCCTCTCTTTTTGGGACGATATAAGTAGTTGTAGCTGATGACGACCCAGCCGAGTATGATTCCAGGGATGACACCTCAGACCCCCAAGGGCCCGGCTGAGTCCACTACAGTTGAGCTGGTGACTCTCGGTCTACTAGGCCGATGGGCGGCGGAGTTACTACTATTAGCGATGTATTTTTTGGCTGACCTATGCCCTACAGGGTGTTATTTGGTCCTTGGCGTAGATGATACCCTCCACTTGGGACGCCTGTATGAGTCATCCTTCAGGATGAGTTGTAAAGTAGGACCGACCTTAGATCTAGACCGTCTTCGTATGGTCCTGATTTCAAGGGGATTAAGAAAGAGCCCTTGGATTAGAAAGGGGAGGACAATGGGAATTGCCTATGCGACTTTTGTATTTACTGTTTATGTTTTGGGTTTCCATTGTTTTGGAAGAAAAGACAATTATGAATGATCTTTGTGTTATATTAATAGTAATGAAGTAATTTGGGATATTAAATTTGTTGAGTCATGCGATTATGCTTACAAAGGTTTGACCTTTATCCACTACGAAAATCTTTATTCACTGCTTTTATTTAGAAAGAAAAAATATACACGATAAAACGAGGGGAGAACTTCCTTGCAATGCTCATCCCCGACGTCTCGGTTTGCGTATGATCCCCAGCACAAGCGGGGGCGTCCACTCTGGTAGTGGAGGAGCTCTGATGGATAAAACTTCTGAGGCTGTGAGAAACTTAATTGCAAATATGGCGGTCAGTTCTCAATAGTTTGGCACTAGACTTGACCTTCAATTTAAGCAAGTTAATGAGGTAAATATATCCTCCTTTGAACAAAAAATTGTGAGTCTAACTTGTCTTGTTCGTCAAATGGCTGTAGTTAATATACAAATGGCAAAAGCTTGTAGGATTTGTTCAGTAGTAAGGCAACCAACCGATATGTGCCAAACTCTTTAAGAGGAACCCATTGAGCAAGTGAATGCAACGGGTGGTTTTCCTTGACAGCTGCAAAGGAATATTGATCCCTATTTGAGTACATATAACTCGAGATGGAGAGATCACCCCAATCTTAGGTATGAGAATCAACAAGTAAATCAGTCTGCGACTCAAAACCACCCAAGTTTCCAGCAATATAAGCAACCCTAGACAACAATAAGGCCAAACTTCTAATTCTGGAATGTCTTTAGAAGATATTGTCAAGTCTCTTGCCACTAAAACTTTGCAATTTCAACAAGAGACAAAATAATTCCAAATACTGGCGAGAGCTAGTTTTCAAAATTTAGACAATCAGATGGGCCAGATGGCAACCTCAATTAGCTAGCTTAAGGTGCAAAGTTCGGAAAAATTATCATCTCAAAAGATAGTAAATCCAAGAGAAAATGCAAGTGCAATCGTTTTGAAAAGTGATATAAAGGTTGAGATTCCAGTAAAGGTAGCCCCTGCATTGTTGAAGCAAGAAAATGAGAAAAACATCGTTGCTGACAGGAACATTTCTAATTACGATGACGGACCTAAGCATAAATTCCCACCTCTTTCTGAGTATAAACCAGTACCTCCTTTTCCCCATACTTTATCAGAATTTAAAAAAGATGATCGAAATACAGATTTATATAAGACATTTTATAGATGCGAGGTAAATATTCCACTTTTAGATGCTATTAAACAAGTACCTCGTTATGTTAATTCTTGAAAGAACTATGTTGTGACAACCCAAATTTTCCTTTTCTAATTGGATTCTTGCGTATGCTTAGAGTATATATTATTTTTATTTTTAGAGAGGTATGGACCAAATTTAGGTCTTTTCTTGGAGAAAGAATATAGGAGTAGGCCTAAGAATAGTGAAACAAGGCCCAAAACGCCTGTGGAGATGGGTGGTGGCTCGCCATACCTTAGGTGATGAGTACCTAAGAAAATGTGAGATCTCATGGGACACTTGGCACACTAAGAATATCACATTTTTGGATTCCCAATAAAGAAGATTTTTGGAAAAGAAAGAAAGCATGGTGTAGGAAAGATTTGAGTGTGGAATATACCTCTTGGAAAATGTGTGACAAGTGACAAGTGACAAGTGAGATTTGTTGGGATTTGAGAGAGAACGTTTTGATTGGAGAGGAAAAAATGGGGGAGCCAACTTTGCACTTTGAGTTTTCCAAGTAAGCTTCACATCTTGATACTTGACAAGTGAGATTTGTGTAAGAAAATCTTTGGGAGAGTGATTGACAAGTGATGGTGTGAGTGACATCCAAGCAAGTGAAGGGACTTTAACCCATGAGAGTTTTCAGCTAGGCTAGACTAGGGAGGCCAAAACTAAACCTTGAGTGTGCTTCTATAGGCACTATCATATCCCTAGAGATAGGAGTTTTTCAAGTGTCAATCATGCTTGTGTCAATCCCTTTCTTGTGTCAATCAATCACTAGCTGTGGTGGAATATTCTAGGCACCAAGACACCCAATGGCCGACTATGCTATTTCTCATTTTCCCTACACTTTGTCTCCCTACTCTTTCAAGGACTTTTGGCCAACTCATTATCCCCACTCTCTCCACTTTTCTCTTCAATTTCTCATCATCTAAACAACATTTCTCAACCAAACCTAAGTGTTTTCTTTAAGGATTTTTGTGGAGGCACCTATTTTGAAAGGTAAATAATCTCTTAAACTTCTTTATACCTTTTCATGCAAAGATTTAAGGAGTATTTCTTTTTAAAGTTTTAGCCTTTAGGTTTTCTTGCACTTTCTTGAACTTACATGGAAAATTAAAGCTTTTTAATTCTTCTCAAAACAAAGGTGAAAACTAGAGTGCTTTTGAGAAAAATGATTTTTTTTCTTCTTGAAAACCAAACGGTTTCCTTCCAGTAAACAAACTTTTGATTGTGTTGAGTTATGATTCCCTAGACTTAATCTTTTTTCTTTTGTATATTTCTTTTTAGATTTTTCTTTCCCTATATTTGGAAGTTTTGTAAGTACATTCTTAACTTAATCTTAGCATTATTCGTATATGTAGTGTGAACTTGTTGCTATGGTTGCTTTATCCTATTATTTGGCATGCTTATTGGATGATCTTATCATACTTGCTCTATGCCTTGTTAGTATTTTAATCTAAGAGATATTGAAGGAATATAGTGATTATTTGTTTAAAGAATATAAAGAATATGCCATGGTAATTTCAGCTAATGCATGTGAAGTAATGGTATGACATGTTGGGTGATGGAAACTTTTTTTTTTCTATGGATTTTGGCAATGGTAAGTTATAAGAGAAGACTTTAGGCTTTTAACTCTTGGTTGATGCATGATGATAATTTAAAACATTGAGTGGTTTATAAGAGCATAACTCCTTGATTTCTTGATGCATGATTTCGAGTATGTGGTGTAAAGTGAAGATCATATTATATCAAGATGTTGGAGTAAATAGAATAACTAAGCATTTTAAGGGTTCGGTTATGCCATGTATAGACCCTGTTATTGAGTTTTGGTTGTTATTGAGTTTTGATTGTTCTTTAAGGAATGTAGGAGTTGATGGAAGAAAAAGAAAAGGAAAAACTAAAGTTTAAACCCCAAGGGTAATTCAGGCCTACCCACTGTTCTAGGGCTAGAGTTGTTTGAATGGCTCTCGTTTGTTTGAATGTGTATGACAAGCTTGAAAAAAATAATTATGTTCACATGTTAGCATATACAAGCTATGGCTTGGAAATGCATGCATCATATGTCTCATGAATCATATGCCTTGCATAAGAAAGTCAAAATTTTGCATGTATGTCCATTCAAATCATGAGTTCCATGTCCTTTGGGTCAACATGTTTTTTTAAAAGAAAATGAGTTTTTTTTTTTTAAGAACCCCAAAGGTTGGAGTGGGGTAGTGTCCCAGTAGAACTCCTTATTCACTCAAAAGTAAGAAAAGTCGAGTGAAACTCCGAGGTTGACGAAGAACAGTTGACAGGCCACGAATGGTTCCTATATAAAGGATTTCGGAACGTGATCACACCTAAAACTGGTGGGTGCCAAGGATGATAAAGGCGATTCGATCTGCCATTAAGAATATGATCATGACGGTGATGGCGATTCGATCTGCCGTTATGATTATGATTATGACGAAGTCACCTGATTAAGCCCAAAGAATAACGCGGTCGTTTGCAGTATAGCTTGGGGGTGTCGATTCCACAGGGAGATGGATTGAGAAATTGAAGAACAGTAACGAAATTAACAAAAAGATTTAGATGAGTGCGAAAAGTAAAGCATCGGGAATCCTTTGTATATAATTGGTATTTTAATTATTTTCGATTCATTAATAACTCAATTGAAAATTCTATGTCCAAATTTTCAATCGAAAAATAAAACATTAATAACCAGATTTAAATCAAATGTAATCTTTCGAAAAATCATTCATCACAATATAAGAACAGGAATTGTTATCGATAGTACAGAAATTCAGCGTCGACAATATACTCGTAAAGCAATATTGCAGCAGAGAATTAAATTAAAATAAATAACCAATTGAACCAAACATAATCACAGGATTATTGCATTTAATAGAAAAAGCATGACTGAATCTATAAATGAAATAAATTCTAAGATTATTTGTTGACGAAAATATTTATAATAAATTTCGAATGACTAAACAAAAGAGTTTAATATTTGAAGAACACATATATGAATCAAAAACAATTACAAATACCATCATATATACAAATTCATCCCTAGCTCTACTAGAAAATTAGTTACACATATTGAAAATATGCAACAAAAATTCTTCAAGGGATAATATGGAAGAATTATTTTCTTCTCTCTTCTTTGGTTTTTCTTTTCTTTTCTCAATCTCTCAAAAACAATGTATCTTCCAAGACATCCAAGCACACTAAGCATGGTCTTAGAACACACACCCCTCCCTTCTATTTATAAGCATCCTTCATGCAAGTTGTCATGACAAAATCATCACAATTTCAACTTGTTTTTCCATGTGCCATTCTTGAATCCAAGTGATTTGTGAGTTGTCATTTTGATCATTTGTTTTCCCACTATGCATGAGCTGGATTTTGCTTGTAGGTTGAGTGTTTCAATTTTGCTTCTCTATCTATTAGTTGTCTTGTATGACTTAATATCTTGTGGTCAAATAATTTGTCTTGAAGAAACTTGAGTGCACTTCATCTTGTATCTGAATTGATCATTGAATTCCAAATTGGTGTAGGAGTGCTTGCTGGAAAATATTATGATGACATTTGGATTTGATGCAAGTGGCTGAAAAATATCCAGGAACATCAAGTGCAGGTGCGTCCACTTGATGGTCGATTTTGTCTTAGATTGAGTGGATATCTCTTCAAACATAAAACATAAAAGTTATAGATATTTCTCTTGCGGCTCTAGATCATCTTGAATCAGCTCAATCGGAGATTGGATGAGAGAGTTATGCCCATATTACGAAAAAATGTCAGAACGGTCTAAAATTCCGCAATTATCTTCATTTGCTCCTAATGCCTCTATTTGTGTCCTAAATCAAAATATAAGAATAATGAGTATATTTAGGCATCAAATAAGAATAAAGTATTAAACATTAAGAGAGGAAAATATGGCATTTTATATTCTCATCAATATATTAAATCATGCTTATATCTATTTCAAGATAAATGACCATTAATTTTAATAACATGAATTATATCCATTATTTTCTCATTTCTTTTAGTATTTAAATAGAGTATTTAGAGTGCATTTTTGTGCACTCATCACACCCCCCAACTTACTCATTGCTAGTCCCTAACAATTTTCATGCAAAATGATGAGAAAGACCAAAGAAAATCACACATAGGGGCCATCAAGACACATTTTTCAAATTTTCATATCAAAACAATCTTAGAAATTCAATAACCCTTTCACAAGTAATTCAAATATAGCAATCCACAGAGTGTGTATGTTTTCCAAACTATTTTTATCAAATTAGAGGTTTCGACACATGCAACATTAGAATATTTTAAGCAAAAAGGTTCAACTCCATAACTCACGGGTATAGAAGTGTTTCATGTAAGGGTTCTCTCTATGGAGTTGACAAAGGTGTACATTTACTCTCATAGAAATTTAGCCAATTATATATAAGTAACAAGTAAACATTGGTCTTATGATAGGAATACTAACAAATGAGATTTCCACCATTCTTTCCACAAGCATACTTAGGATCGGAAAAATCAACACAAAGGGTGTAATGTGGCTTAGGTTTTGGGTTCATAAGAAGAAAATGTGAAGAGGTTTCAAAAACTTCCAAGTATACACAAAAGGGAATCTATTAAATTTTTCAGTAGACTATACTTTCCTTTTGATGTACTTTTCAATTTTTTAGATTTTTGACTAAGTACACTTTTCCATCTTCTTTTGCCACTGGTGTCTTTGCAATTTGATTAACTCTTTCATAAATAATTTGATGGACACATCTAGCACCATGCCATTTTTGTCCTGGTTTACTTTTTTTTTTTATGATAATTTCACACCTAGTACACACTTGGAAGTAAAATGGTAGGAAAATATAGTGTATAAGCTATACTCCAATGTGGAGAAGTATGGATGATGTAGATATGAAAAGAAAAGGCCATATATGTATATTGGCTCAAAATTGGCTACTAGGGATATATGATGAAAAGGTTCAGCTTGAAAGGCTCAGACGTTAATCCTAAGTTGACTTTCGTCATATTCCAAGTATATCCACCATCTTACCATAGACCATGTAATGATATTCTCAAAAGAAGTGTCAAATTCAACAGATCAATGGATACTTATCACAATTTCTGTATTTATAAGCTCTCAATTCTCACAAAATTCACATGAATACTTGAGCAAAATAATTCTTTAATTACATGTGTCAAATTACCATATTACCACAAAGTTTGGAGAAGTGCATAAATGGTTCTGTGGATGCTTTAGCAAAATGATTTAAGATGGGTTTGTTGAATTCACCAAAATGGTTATGAATGAGCATGAGTATCATGTGTGAAAAGATGCCTGTGTGAAAAAAATTTGACAATTTTTTATATATTGATTGAAATATGCCACAGAGTTTAAATAACAGATTTGTATTCCCACCCCCCAACTTAAATGAAACATTGTCCTCAATGTTTAAGAATCAGAATTGAATAACTAAACAGGGTAGAATACATCTGATGTGAGATGTGGGTGGCTTGCTTGGCATCAAAGATGGTATTTGTTAAAATAAAATTAACCTATAACAAAATAAAGTAAACAATAAACAAAAATAAAATGAACGAAAATAAAATAAAAGAAAAACATACCTGGAGATGGTCAAGATTGATATACTGGGTCCATAAGTGGAATGTCTTCCACTTCTGGAATTTGTCTATCAATTAAGATTTTGAGGCGTTGACCATTTACTTTGAAGATACATCCATCTTTTGGATTTTCTATTTCTACCGCCCCATTTGTGAAAACATTTTTTACTATAAAAGGGCAGGTCCATCTAGATCGAAGTTTTCCTGGATGCTTATGGAGTCTTGAATCATATAAAAATACTCGATCATTAGGCTTAAATGTTCTTCTCAAAATATTTTTATCATGAAATACTTTCATTTTAGCCTTATAGATCTTGGAGTTTTCATAAGCATCATTTCTCAATTCTTCTAATTCCGTCAATTGGAATTTTCTAAATTTTCCTGCTTTTTCCAAGTCAAAATTGAAATGTTTAATGGCCCAATATGCTCGATGCTCGAGCTCCACGGGCAAATGACAAGGTTTTCCAAAAACAAGTCTATAAGGTGACATGCCTAAGGGAGTTTTGAAAGCTGTACGGTAAGCCCAAAGCGCATCGATTAGTCTCAAAGACCAATCTTTCCGATCCGGGTTGACCGTTTTTTCTAAAACTTGTTTAATTTCCCTATTCGCAAGTTCAACCTGTCCACTTGTCTGAGGGTGATATGCAGTAGAAAGCTTATGTATCACCCCATATCTTTTCATTAAAGCTTCAAAAGAACGGTTACAAAAATGCGTACCTCGGTCACTAATGATAGCATGTGGGGTACCAAATCGAGATAATACATTTTCTTTGAGAAACTTAATTACCGTCCTGTTATCATTGGTCCTGCAAGGTGCTGCCTCTACCCATTTTGACACATAATCTACTGCCACAATAATATATAAATATCCAAAAGAAGGAGGAAATGGTCCCATAAAATCAATGCCCCAACAGTCAAAAATTTCAATTACCAAAATTGGGTTTAAGGGCATCATATTACGACGGGTCATAGCTCCTAACTTTTGACATCTTTCGCATGAGCGACAATAGATATTTGTATCTTTAAATAAGGTGGGTCAATAAAATCCACACTGCAGGATTTTTGCAGCGGTTTTCTTCATTGAAAAGTGGCCACCACAAGCTTGGGAATGACAAAATTCCAAAACGCTTGCAATCTCTTCATCAGGGATGCAACGCCTTAAAATTTGATCAGGGCAGTATTTGAAAAGGTAAGGGTCATCCCAGTAGAATTTTCGTACCTCAATCATGAATTTCCTTTTGTCTTGGGTGCTAAAATCTTTTGGTATTTCACCTGCAGCTAAATAGTTCACAATATGAGCAAACCATGGTAGAGAAGTAATAGAAAGTAAATGCTCATCGGGAAAATCATCTTTGATTGGTATGTGGTCAGAAGTGTCCTCAAATGTGAGTCTAGAAAGATGGTCTACCACTACGTTCTCCACTCCTTTCTTGTCTTTGATGGTGATGTCAAATTCCTGCAAAAGCAAAATCCATCGTATTAATCGTGCCTTAGCATCCTTCTTTGTAAAAAGGTACTTAAGGGCTGCATGATCTGTAAAGATAATGATAGGAGAACCAATCAAATAAGCGCGAAATTTATCCAAAGCAAATACTACAGCTAACAACTCTTTTTCAGTGATGGAGTAATTCATTTGTGCATTATTTAGAGTTCGACTAGCATAGTAAATGACAAAAGGTTTCCCTTCTCTTCGTTGTCCAAGAACAGCACCTACATCAAAATCACTAGCATCACACATAATTTCAAAAGGTAAATTCCAATCAGGTGGTTGCATTATGGGTGCTGAAGTAAGCTTGCCAATTAATGTTTTGAAAGCCTCTTGACAGGCTTGTGTCCATTCAAATGGGGTATCCTTAGCTAGGAGGTTACATAGTGGTCTAGATATGGCAGAAAAATTCTGTATGAATCTCCTATAAAAACCCGCACGACCAAGAAATGATCTTATATCCTTGATTGTTCTAGGTGTAGGCAATTTAGAGATTAATTCAACTTTTGATTGATCAACCTCCATTCCTTTGGAAGAAATAATATGCCCTAAAACAATACCTCAAGGTACCATAAAGTGACATTTTTCCCAATTTAAAACCAATTCTTTTTCTTCACAACGAGTCAGTACTCTTTCTAAACTCATTAAACATGCATCAAAAGAAGATCCAAAAACAGTCAAGTCATCCATAAAAACTTCCATGCACTTTTCAACCATATCACTAAAAATACTCATCATGCAACGTTGAAAAGTAGCTGAAGCATTACACAGTCCAAATGGCATTCTGCGGAAAGCATAAGTACCGAAAGGACAAGTAAAAGTAGTTTTATCCTGATCTTCTAATGCAATTTCAATTTGATAATAACCAGAATAACCATCCAGAAAGCAATAAAAAGGATGACCAGCCACCCGCTCAAGAATTTGATCAATAAAAGGAAGCGAAAAATGGTCTTTTCGTGTGGCGGCATTTAATTTTCTGTAATCAATGCACATCCGCCAAGCAGTCACCAGTTTTGTAGGGACTAACTCTCCAAGGTCATTTTTTATCACAGTTACCCCTGACTTTTTAGGAACAACCTGCGTAGGACTTACCCATTTACTATCAGCAATAGGATATATCATTCCTGCATCTAATAGTTTCAATACTTCATTTTTCACATCTTCTTTCATTGTGGGATTAAGTCTACGCTGGGGGTCTCTTCGAGGATTAGTTCCTTCCTCTAAATTTATTTTATGAGTACAGATTAGGGGACTAATGCCTTTTATATCAACAATACTCCATCCTAGGGTTAATTTATATTTGCATAAAATCTGAATTAATTTCTCACCTTGGGACTCAGATAATTCAGATGAAATAATAACAGGAAAAGTATCACCTGGATCAAGGAAAACATGCTTTAAACCCTTAGGTAGGGATTTTAATTCAACTTTAGGGGCTTCCCTACTTGAAGGAATCTGTCTTTCTCTTTTTTCAGGCAACTTCTCAAACTTTGGTTGCCATGCCTGTGTTCTATAATCATGAGTTCTGTCAAAAATAGCACAAATGTCAAATACATCAGATGAATCACTTATAGGATTAAATTCAGAATTAACAATAAAGTATTCAAGGGGATCTGAGTCATGAGTTGTAAGAACATCCATTTCTATAAGTGAGTCAATCATGTATGTCTGATGAAACTCGACATCCTCTTCTGGCTGTTTTGCAATATGAAAAATATTTACCTCAAGAGTCATATTGCCAAAAGAGAGTTTCATCAATCCATTTCTGCAATTGATAAGAGTATTAGAAGTAGCAAGAAAAGGTATACCTAAAATTAATAGAATTTGAGAGGTGGTTTCTACAGCAGAACTAGTGTCTAGAATTAAGAAATCAACAGGATAGTAAAATTTGTCAACTTGAATTAAAACATCCTCTACCACACCCCGTGGTGCTCTGACTGAACGATCAGCTAATTGCAATACCACAAAAGTTGGTTTGATTTCTCCCAATCCTAATTGCAAATAAATAGAATATGGCATCAAATTTACACTAGCCCCTAAATCTAGCAAGACCTGTCCAAGCTCATGATTGCCAATGTTGCATGTGATGGTTGGATTTCCAGGATCCTTGTACTTAGGGGGAATCCACTGTTCAATTAGAGCACTAACTTGCTCTGTCAAGAATGCAGTCTTCTTCACATAATGCTTCCTCTTAACTGTACACAAATCTTTGAGAATTTTTGCGTAAGTAGGAACTTGTTTAATTACATGCAAAAGAGGAAGATTAATTTTTACCTCTCTAAGATTTTCCAAAATATCATTGTTATGATCTAGAGTTTGTTTGCTTGACTTTAATGCTTGAGGAAAAGGTACCTTACCAGGATTTTTTGTTACCGCAGGTTCCTCAGGTTTTGTTATCTCAAGTTCTTTGGGAAGCTCAGGACTGCTGCTATCTTGATCTTTCTCTACATCCTTTTTTTTGTCTATTATTGGATCACGTAGAGACTTACCACTTCGTGTCATAATGGTGTTTACGTCCTTCAGATCTCCTTGTGCCATATGTTGACCATGAGGTACAGATTGAGTTTGGGAAGGAAACTTACCTTTCTCATTCATAGTCAATGAACTCATTATTTTAGACACCTGGCTCTTGATTTCCTTATTTTCTTCGACAACCTGCATAATCAAAGATTCAAATTTTTGATTAGTCTTACCCTGTATTTCAATAAAAGTATGCAAAGTATCTTCTAAAGAATTTCTAGAAGATTGAGGTGCATGGTATGGTGCAGGATATGATCTAGAGAGTTGTGCAGGCTGCTGGTTTTCAGACTTCCAGCTGAAGTTGGGATGATTACGCCATCCTGGGTTGTAGGTTTCAAAGTAAGGTGTGAAGGGCTTTTTGTACATAGCTAGATCATTACTTTGTTCCTCATACATACCATTCATGTTAGTATGTGTAGGACACTCTTGGAAATGATGATCTATCCCACCACAGACAAGACATGGCCCAAAAGATTCTGCATGATTAGCCGTGTGTGTTGGTTTTTAGTTTTTAGTTTTCAATAACTCTAATTCTCTGGTGAGCATTTCAACCTTAGCCTTAAGGTTATCCTCCTCCCTTAGATGGTAAATACCACCACTCAAGTTTCCTGTAGGTCGTGACCTATTTGTGCTATCAGTAGCACTAGGTCCAGTCCAAGTATGAGCTTTTTCAGCAAGCTCATTGAGGTACTCTATGGCCTCATCGGGATTTTTCTGTAAAAATTCTCCATTGCACATCATTTCCACGAATTGACGTTCCCTGGGCGTAAGGCCTTCATAGAAATAACTCACTAAACGCCAATTCTCATATCCATGGTGGGGACACATACTCAGTAATTCTTTAAATCTTTCCCAAGACTGGTACAAAGTCTCACTATCCTTTTGTGCAAAGGTAGAGATTTGTCTTTTTAAAGCATTAGTCTTATGTTGGGGAAAGTATTTATTGAAAAGCACTTGAGTCATCTCACTCCATGTTCCAATAGACCGTGGTCTTAGTGAGTACAACCAACTCTTAGCTTTATCTTTAAAAAAAAAAAAGAAAGAACTTTAGCCTTACCGTTTCGTCAGTGGTATTTTGACTGTGAAATGTTGCAACTACTTCCTCAAATTCCCTAATATGAACATAGAGGTTTTCATTTTCTAGACCATGGAAAGTCGGAAGTAATTGTATCATTCCCGTTTTAAAATCTACATGATGAACATTAGGTGAGAACATAATACAGGATGGTGTGGCTGTTCGTGCGGGATGAAGATAATCTTGGAGGGTTCTAACAGGTTGGTCCACGTGTTCACTCATCGCGTCAGAATTGGAAGAATTATCATACAAGCGATTAGAAAAATTAGATTCTGAATCTGATTCTAGCACGGGTCTACTAGCAAACCGTCCAAAAGCGTCTCTGTACCTGCGCATGCAAAGTAAAGAAAAGCGTAATACTGAAAAAAAATAATTACGAAAAGAAAAGTAAAATAAAATAAAGATGCAGAAAGCTAAAAAGAAAATGAACGAAGCTACCATTCTTTTTTTTTTTTTTTTTACAAACTACTAAAAAAAACTACAAATTCTTCTACCGTGTCCCCGGCAACGGCGCCAAAATTTGATTACGCCCAAAGAATAACGCAGTTGTTTGCTGTATAGCTTTGGGGTGTCGATTCCACAGGGAGATGGATTGAGAAATTGAAGAACAGTAACGAAATTAACAAAAAGATTTAGATGAGTGCGAAAAGTAAAACATCGGGAATCCTTTGTATATAATTGGTATTTTAATTATTTTCAATTCATTAATAACTCAATTGAAAATTCTATGTCCAAATTTTCAATCGGAAAATATAACATTAATAACCAGATTTAAATAAAATGTAATCTTTCGAAAAATCATTCGTCACAATATAAGAACAGGAATTGTTATCGATATTAAAGAAATTCAACGTCGCAATATACTCGTAGAGCAATATTGCAGCAGAGAATTAAATTAAAATAGATAACCAATTGAACCAAACATAATCAAAGGATTATTGCATTTAATAGAAAAAGCATGACTGAATCTATAAATGAAATAAATTCTAAGATTATTGAGTGACGAAAACATTTATAATAAATTTCGAATGACTAAACAAAAGAGTTTAATATTTGAAGAACACATATATGAATCAAAAACAATTACAAATACCATCATATATACAAATTCATCCCTAACTCTACTAGAAAATTAGTTACACATATTGAAAATATGCAACAAAAATTCTTCAAGGGATAATATGGAAGAGCCAACCATTATTTTCTTCTCTCTTCTTTGGTTTTTCTTTTCTTTTCTCAAGCTTTCAAAAACAATGTATCTTCCAAGGCATCCAAGCACACTAAGCATGGTCTTAGAACACACATCCCTCCCTTCTATTTATAAGCATCCTTCATGCAAGTTGTCATGATAAAATCATCACAATTTAAACTTGTTTTGCCATGTGCTATTCTTGAATCCAAGTGATTTGTGAGTTGTCATTTTGATCATTTCTTTTCCCACTATGCATGAGCTGGATTTTGCTTGTAGGTTGAGTGTTTCAATTTTGCTTCTCTATCTATTAGTTGTCTTGTATGACTTAATATCTTGTGGTCAAATAATTTTTCTTGAAGAAACTTGAGTGCACTCCATCTTGTATCTGAATTGATCATTGAATTTTAAGTTGGTGTAGGAGTGCTTGCTGGAAAATATTATGATGACATTTGGATTTGATGCAAGTGGCTGAAAAATATCCAGGAACGTCAAGTACAGGTGCGTCCACGTGATGGTCGATTTTGTCTTAGATTGAGTGGATATCTCTTCACACATAAAACATAAACGTTATAGATATTTCTCTTGCGGTTCTAGATCATCTTAAATCAGCTCAATCAGAGATTGGATGAGAGAGTTATGCCCATATTACGAAAAGATGTCAGAATTGTCTAAAATTCCGCAATTATCTTCATTTGCTCCTAATGCCTCTATTTGTGTCCTAAATCAAAATATAAGAATAATGAGTATATTTAGGCATCAAATAAGAATAAAGTATTAAACATTAAGAGAGAAAAATATGGCATTTTATATTCTCATCAATATATTAAATCATGCTTATATCTATTTCAAGATAAATGACCATTTATTTTAATAACATGAATTATATCCATTATTTTCTCATTTCTTTTAGTATTTAAATAGAGTATTTAGAGTGCATTTTTGTGCACTCATCATCACCTCGACTAAAATAGTCGTAGTGTGATGCGGTAACTAGCAGGGAACACATGATGCATAAGAGAGCAATAAGATATCCAACATGAAAAGTCATGTTATGAAAAGTGACGATTATGGCATTACAATCTGCCTTCAAGATTAATATGAACAAGAAATATAGTGCCTAATGATATGAATACTATAAAAGACACAAAAAGTTACGAAAAGGCTTTGATTACGTGTCAAAGAAGTTATTATATGTGAAAGCCTTTTATGAAAGTGCATGTGCATAAGCCAAGTCATAAGTCTCATGTTCATGGCACATACATTTGTTTTTTGTGTTTACCTATATATGTTTGTGATACTTTTGTTATAATAATTGTATACTTACTCAGATTTTGAGAAATCTCACTCCTTTAATTTCAACTATCATTCCTCTCCAGGATGATAGAAGTGATTGGAGGTGTGAATGGATTCTAGGAGCTAGATTCCTCGAGAAACTCCTTGGACCCTTGAGGGCCCGACTAAGTATTCTCTTTTTAATGAGGTGGCCCCATTTTGGTACGAACGTTTTATAGATGAGATGCGGAGGAGGGCACCTAGGCCAACAGAAGACCAGTGACCCATAAGGTGCTGTCTTGTTATGAGGACAGACGGGTCCTCATCCCTTGACAGCATCTATGCCTCGTCATCAGCGATAAGTGTTCAGCGGGGACACTGTCTAAGCTTGGGGCATTTTCATTTTGGACCTAGGTATAGAGAGGTCAAAAAGGAACTGTGACTTAGGGAGGGGTAACGGGGCCATTTCCTTTCTAGTATTGAATTAAGTTATATTTTGTAAACTTGGAGAAGTTTATATATTTTCCCATGTGTTGGGAATTTGGTCTTTTGCTAGGCTTGATACATTATGACGTATGTTTATAAAGTTTTCATTCAAATTATTTTTAGCTCTACCATGTAATGATTGGTAAGCTTTATATTTCTTGCCTATATTATTCGGCTTGACCTTATTCCACTGCGATAATTATTGCATACTACTAGTAAGTTAGGTGCATGCATTTATTTATGACATGAACAAGGGGTATGTAACATTGTGGTACGTGTCCTTGATGTTTCAGTTTACATTCGATCTCAAGCGTAGGCTAGGGGCGTCATGTGTACAATTAAGAGGAAACATAAATTTAAAAGATGTAAGGAGGTGAGAGTAGGGGAGAATGTTTCTGCAATTATTCAAAAAAACTTCCTACGAAGTGAAAAGATCCAGGTATGTTTATTATCCCTTGTATGATAGGTAACACTAGATTTGAAAAGACCATGATAGATTTAGGAGCTTCCATCAATATCATGCCATATTTGTGACACCCTAATTTTACGCCTTAGATTTAACGTAAATCGAAGCGTGAGGATAAGTACACAAGGCTATTTACCCTTCGTAAATGTAAGAAGTAGCATGTATGCACCTAAGTTTACTAATTAAATGCAGTGCAAATCGAAGTGGAAAGAGGTAAATTTTTTATAGATGCAAAGAGATCTAACTTTTTTACATAAAGTGATTACATGGCATAGAATAACTATAACCCATAATTTACTACTCATTTCATTGGAGAGTACCAAATATTTACATCATCCCAATTGCCTCAAAACACATACATAATATGTCATATCCAACTTCCCATATTACCACTCTTAGGGTTTGCTTTCGACTTCCTTGTACATTTTACTATCCAAATGGGTCACTTACGTAAGAGATTAATCCACAAAATGGGAGTATTTTATAGGACCCTCAAAGAACCTTAGAACCTCTGGCAACATCTAGGTCTCACGGTGAGTCACAAATTTCTGCAACAAAGTCTATCATTTCATAAGGAATGATAGATAAAATTAAAAAAGTGAGATTTTCAAAAATTCTCAATAAGTACACAAATAACGTAACAAAGGCTATCAGTACATATCAATAAAATGAAATAGTAAATATCATGATAAATTAACATAACACATGACTCATGAATGATTTATGCATGTCTTATGCATGACTTATGTGACATTTTCACGTAAACTTATATATTTTCATGATAAATTTATGTGCACATGGGTACAAAACTTTTCATGACATGCAACGATTTTTCTTAAGATTCGTGTCTTGTCTTAATTCTTATTTTTATTTCTAAACCTCGATGGGCGTTACGTATCGTCGTCCACATCGAGTTCTTATTCTCGTCAGTCGTTCGAGCATTACGTATCTCTGCCCTAGTCGTGACGAGCCTCTTGTCAGTCATACGGGCATTACGTATCACCGTCCACGTCATGACACGAAAATATTTATCATGGTTCACGTTAGTTATACGGGCGTTATGTATCACATCCCTGTCATGACATATATATTCTTATCATAACGGACATTATGTATCGCCTTTCCTGCTAGTCATGTAAGTCATACGAGTATTACATATCGCTGTCTCCATCATGGCATGACTTCTTATCATATGATGAGCGTTATGTGTCGTCGTTCCCGTCAACACGTCAGTCATACGGGCGTTACGTATGAGCATCCCAATCATGAAGTGACTAACTTTTAAATCTTTTCTCTTATTTTTAGTTCTTCCTTTCTTGTTCTCATATATGTTCTCATTTTTCTCAAAAAAATGCATGCGATGGCCTTTTGACGTAAAACTTGTCATGCCTCTTGTCGTAAAAACTTGTATGTAAGTTGGGACATGCATGTACTCTTAGACATTTGCATGCATGCATCATGCTTACATAAGTCATATGACATATATAACATGTTTAATAAATGTGGCATAATTCAATTGCATCACGTATCACATCCCAAGTAAAACGTAATTAATTAACTTAACAAAAATGTAAAATAAAATATTTCGTGTAAGAAACCAGTGATAGCCAAAACTCCCTAGGTTATTTAGGAGTTCTTTTATTTTCTCTTTACTCAAGCTCATTTATTATTTTATAGGTTTCAAAGATGCATAAAATAACCTTAAACTCATCAAAACCGAAAATCCACTTAACGTGTATTTCTTCAATATATTTCAAATAACTTCTTTGGTACAATACTTTCTTCTCATAATTTAATGGATGATTAAATCTATATTTTTCCATAGAATTTATACAGTCACTTGATATCATCAAACACTACACATGTCAAAGATTTAAGTAATAAAGCTAAAATATTTCAAAAGCAACTCCCTAAGGCCAAACCTATTAGCCATCCATTTCCATTTTCTTTTGTCATCAAATTCCTATATAATTTCATCTATTCTTCCATCCATAGTTATCTAAGATAAATTATTGATTCCTAATAAGTTTTCTTTCAATTTCATGCAAAATAACATAACTCAAAATTTACTTAACTCAAGCTAATAATTTATATCCTTTTGAGTTCAAATAAATTAACCAATACTATAGAACTATTAAACAAGTAATTTATGGCCAAGTTTAGGTTATTTTGTGCACTTACCACTTTCTCCAAAACTTTTTACTAGAAATTAGACTTGTCTTTGGCAACCCCCTCAACAATGTATCCAAAATGCCCTTTTTCAAGAATTTAGGAGAAACTGAGGGATTAAGTGGAAATCCTAGTGTTTCTTTATGGGGTAGCCGTGGGTCTTGAGTGGGAGAGCAAGTGAGAAAATTCTATTCATAAGGTGGTTGGCTGAATATATGGAAAGAAGGGTGAAATGTGCTTCAGACACATGGTCCTCTCTATACCATGTCCAAAGTCCTCCTAGGCTCCATCATTTGATCTAAATACTTAGGCTTGGTTAGCAAGAATTCATCTAAGGGCTCTCCTTGTGCCACTTAAGATATTAACCTCATCAATCAGTTTGTATAATCTTATCACTTGGGAAGAAAATCTTGAATTACACCACATGCTTGGTTTCGGCTCCTTAGGTGTTGTCTGAAACCTCCTAGCTTCCCTTGGATTGGTTTCACTTGTTTAGGTTGGTCACGCCACTTAGCATAGATTTGGTTAGCAAGAAACTATCTATTGGTTCATCTATTGCCACCAAAGAGTCAAGCTAATCATTAGATTTGTCACCATGTTCACACTTGAGTAGGAATATAAACATTTGTATCACATGCATGTTTCAAATTCCATAGGTTTCCTAATGACATACAACACTTTCTAGGGAAAGAACCCCCTCTTGCCACTATCTACACATATGTTAAGATCTTGGGATGATTGAGAAAATATTTCAAGGATTTTATCTAGATCAAATTCGGTGGACACTCAAAGTCGGTGCTCACTATGACTAAGTTGATTATGTTATTTTCAAGTCATATTTCGTCATTGATAGAGTCATTATCTCTTAATACTTGAAACATGAAAGTTGTATATCTTTTTCTTAGTGTTCTATAACATCTAGAATAATCTCATTTGGAGATTAGATGGAAGAGATATTCCCAAATTACTAAAGGACGTCAAAACTGTCTAATATTCATTTTTCCTCCTTACATTTCCAATTTCGGCTCCTCCATTGGCTTGACGTTTAGTTCACTTATTTCATTCACTTCCTTAGTTCTAGGCTTAATTATACTTATGCCAAGTGTCCTTTTTTAGTTAAAAATGAAAAAGATTTCTTTTAGACTTGTTTTAGCCAAGACTGTCAAGAGAACCTTCAATAGTTTTTCATTTCTTCGTTCATCCAATACTTTGCTTCTTCTTGTGTCACACGAAGCTTCCTAGATAAAATCTTCTCATCATACTTAGTGTCTCCAATGATTCTTTCAACATCTAGATATATATATCCAATACATATAGGCTTAATACCAATAAAAGGTTCATAGGAAATATATATATATATATTTATATATATCCAAAAAGTTTCAAAGGTTTCCTAAAATAATCTTAAAGAAACATAATCATGCCAAGCATGAAAATTAAAAAGGACACCTAAAAATTCGGGTTATCACATTATATCTATATATGCTTCTTTGAAACTTGGACCTTTGAATATAATTAGTGTTGTTATTCAATTGGCTGATAAATTTATTGCCTATCCAAAGGGTGCAGTTGAGGATGTTCTTGTGTAAGTTAATGATTTGATTTTTCCTATTAATTTCTATGTACTTGACATGGAAAATGGTGGTCAAAATGCTCATATTTTATTAGGAAGACCCTTCTTAATGACATCAAAGATTAAGATAGATGTTCATAGTAGCATACTAACCATGGAATTTGATAATGAAATTGTTAAGTTTAATATTTATGATGCCATGAAATATCCTGATGATGATAATCCTGTTTATTCTATTGATGTTATTAATTCTTTAGCACAGAAAGTTTTTGAACTTGATGGAAAAGATGAATTAGAAGTTGCCATTAGTAAGCATCTTGTGAAAGAGAATGAGGAGTTAGCCTTGAGTACTGATTTGCAAGAAAGAGTTGTAGCGTTGAATGATTTTCTGAAGTTACAACAATCAGGTAACATTCATTATATTGCGTCACCAGTTTCTAACGTGAGGCCTTTACCCTCTGTTTTGCAGGCCCCTGTTCTAAATTTCAAGATGGATGAAAATGGAGAACACATAAAGTTGCAACTACAAGAGTTAAAGGAAATTCGCAATGATGTCTATGAGAGTGCAAGGATTTACAACGAAAAGATGAAAGCTTTTTATGACAAGATGATCTCTAGGATAGAGTTTAAAGTTGGTCAAAAAGTCCTTCTACATCATTCACAGCTTCGTTTGTTTCTGGGTAAGTTGTGTTATGAGGTAGGGCCGACCTTGAACTTGAACCGTCTTCATTATAGCCCAAATTTCAAGGAGATTAAGAATGAGCCTTTGCATTAGGAAAAAAGGGCAAGGGAAATCTTCTATGCGACTTTTGTATTCACTTAAAACATTTTGGGCTTCCGTTGTTTTGGAAGAATAAACAATTATGGATGATCTTTATGTTTATGTTAATAGTAATGCAATGCTTTGGGATATTACATTGTTACGCCATGTGATGTACGCTTAGAAAGGTTTGACCTTTTTCCACTGCGAAAACCTTTATTCTTTGTTTTAAAATATATATATATATTGTACATGATAGGACAAGGGGTGAACTTCCCTGTAATGCTCATCCCTGACGTCTCAGTTTGAGTACGATGCTAAGCACAAGCGGGGGCGCCGGTAGCGGTGGTATCAGAGTTACCCCTGACTTTTTAGGAACAACCTGCGCAAGACTTACCCATTTACTATCAGTAATAGGATATATCATTCCTGCATCTAATAGTTTCAGTACTTCATTTTTCACAACTTCTTTCATTGTGGGATTAAGTCTACGCTGGGAGTCTCTTCGAGGATTAGTTCCTTCCTCAAAATTTATTTTATGAGTACAAATCAGGGGACTAATGCCTTTTATATCAGCAATACTCCATCCTAGGGCTCATTTATACTTGCATAAAATCCAAATTAATTTCTCACCTTGGGACTCAGATAATTCAGATGAAATAATAACAGGAAAAGTATCACCTAGACCAAGGAAAACATGCTTTAAACCCTTAGGTAGGGATTTTAATTCAACTTTAGGGGCTTCCCTACTTGAAGGAATCTGTCTTTCTCTTTTTTCAGGCAACTTCTCAAACTTTGGTTGCCATGCCTGTGTGCTATAATCATGAGTTCTATCAAAAATAGCACAAATGTCAACTACATCAAATGAATCACTTATAAGATTAAATTCAAAATTAACAATAAAGTATTCAAGGGGATCTGAATCATGAGTTGTAAGAACGTCCCTTTCTATAAGTGAGTCAATCATGTATCTCTGATGACACTGGACATCCTCTTCTGGCTATTTTGCAATATGAAAAATATTTACCTCAAGAGTCATATTGCCAAAAGAGAGTTTCATCAATCCATTTCTACAATTGATAAGAGCATTAGAAGTAGTAAGAAAAGGTCTACCTAAAATTAATGGAATTTTAGAGGTGGTTTCTACAACAGAACTAGTATCTAGAATTAAGAAATCAATAGGATAGTAAAATTTGTCAACTTGAATTAAAACATCCTCTACCACACCCTATGGTGCTCTGACTGAACGATCAGCCAATTGCAATACCACAGAAGTTGGTTTGATTTCTCCCAATCCTAATTGCAAATAAATAGAATATGGCATCAAATTTACACTAGCCCCTAAATCTAGCAAGGCCTATCCAAGCTCATGATTGCCAATGTTGCATGTGATGGTTAGATATCCAGGATCCTTGTACTTAGGGGGAATCCGCTGTTCAATTAGAGCACTAACTTGCTCTGTCAAGAATGTTGTCTTCTTCACATAATGCTTCCTTTTAACTGTACACAAATCTTTGAGAATTTTTGCGTAAGTAGGAACTTGTTCAATTACATACAAAAGAGAAAGATTAATTTTTACCTGTCTAAGATTTTCCAAAATATCATTATTATGATCCAGAGTTTGTTTGCTTGACTTTAATGCTTGAGGAAAAGGTACCTTACAAGGATTTTTTGTTACTTCAGGTTTCTCAGCTTTTGTTACCTCAAGTTCTTTGGGAAGTTCAGGACTGCTGCTATCTTGATCTTTCTCTACATCTTTTTTTTTGTCTATTATTGGATCACGTAGAGACTTACCACTTCGTGTCACAATGGCGTTTACGTCCTTCAGATCTCCTTGTGCCATATGTTGACCATGAGGTACAGATTGAGTTTGAGAAGGAAACTTACCTTTCTCATTCATAGTCAATGAACTCATTATTTTAGACACCTGGTTCTTGATTTCCTTATTTTCTTCGACAACCTGCATAATCAAAGATTCAAATTTTTGATTAGTCTTACCCTGTATTTCAATAAAAGTATGCAAAGTATCTTCTAAAGAATTTCTAGAAGATTGAGGTGCATGGTATGGTGCAGGATATGATCTAGAGAGTTGTGCAGGCTGCTGGTTTTCAGACTTCCAGCTGAAGTTGGGATGATTACGCCATCCTGGGTTGTAGGTTTCAGAGTAAGGTGTGAAGGGCTTTTTGTACATACTCAGAGCATTACTTTGTTCCTCATACATACTATTCATGTTAGTATGTGTAGGACACTCTTGGGAATGATGATCTATCCCACCACAGACAACACATGGCCCAAAAGATTCTGCATGATTAGCCGTGTGTGTTGGTTTTGAGTTTTTGGTTTTCAATAACTCTAATTCTCTGATGAGCATTTCAACCTTAGCCTTAAGGTTATCCTCCTCCCTTAGATGGTAAATACCATCACTCAAGTTTCCTGTAGGTCGTGACCTGTTTGTGCTATCAGTAGCACTAGGTCCAGTCCAAATATGAGCTTTTTCAGCAAGCTCATTGAGGTACTCTATGGCATCATCGGGATTTTTCTGTAAAAATTCTCCATTGCACATCATTTCCACAAATTGACATTCCCTGGGCGTAAGCCCTTCATAGAAATAACTCACTAAGCACTAATTCTCATATCCATGGTGGGGACACATACTCAGTAATTCTTTAAATCTTTCCCAAGACTGGTACAAAGTCTCACTATCCTTTTGTGCAAAGGTAGAGATTTGTCTTTTTAAAGCATTGGTCTTATGTTGGGGAAAGTATTTATTGAAAAACACTTGAGTCATCTCACTCCATGTTCCAATAAACCGTGGTCTTAGTGAATACAACCAACTCTTAGCTTTATCTTTCAAAGAAAAAGGAAAGAACTTTAGCCTTACCGTTTTGTCAGTGGTATTTTGACTGTGAAATGTTGCAACTACTTCCTCAAATTCCCTAATATGAACATAGGGGTTTTCATTTTCTAGACCATGGAAAGTCGGAAGTAATTGTATCATTCCTGTTTTAAAATCTACATGACGAACATTAGGTGAGAACATAATACAGGATGGTGTGGCTGTTCGTGCGGGATGAAGATAATCTTGGAAGGTTCTAACAGATTGGTCCACATGTTCACTCATCGCGTCAGAATTAGAAGAATTATCAAACAAGCGATTAGAAAAATTAGATTCTGAATCTCATTTTAGCACAGGTCTACTAGCAAACCGTCCAAAAGCGTCTCTGTACCTGTGCATGCAAAGTAAAGAAAAGCGTAATACTGAAAAAAAATAATTACGAAAAGAAAAGTAAAATAAAATAAAGATGTAGAAAGCTAAAAAGAAAATGAACGAAGCTACCGCTCTCTTTTTTTTTTTACAAACTACTAAAAAAAACTACAAATTCTTCTACCGTCTCCACGGCAACAGCGCCAAAATTTGATTACGCCCAAAGAATAACGCGGTCGTTTGCAGTATAGCTTTGGGGTGTCGATTCCACAAAGAGATGGATTTAGAAATTGAAGAACAGTAACGAAATTAACAAAAAGATTTAGATGAGTGCGAAAAGTAAATTTTAGAGTGTGACGTAAATTAAAACTAAATGAGTAATTTAAACAGTATAAAAATGAGACGAAAAGTAGAGCATCGGGAATCCTTTGTATATAATTGGTATTTTAATTATTTTCGATTCATTAATAACTCAATTGAAAATTCTATGTCCAAATTTTCAATTGGAAAATAAAACATTAATAACCAGTTTAAATCAAATGTAATCTTTCGAAAAATCATTCGTCATAATATAATAACAGGAATTGTTATCGATATTAAGGAAATTCAACGTCGACAATATACTCGTAGAGCAATATTGCGGCAGAGAATTAAATTAAAATAGATAACCAATTGAACCAAACATAATCAAAGGATTATTGCATTCAATAGAAAAAGCATGACTGAATCTATAAATGAAATAAATTCTAAGATTATTTGGTGATGAAAACATTTATAATAAATTTCGAATGACTAAACAAAAGAGTTTAATATTTGAAGAACACATATATAAATCAAAAACAATTACAAATACCATTATATATACAAATTCATCCCTAGCTCTATTAGAAAATTAGTTACACATATTAAAAATATGCAACAAAAAATTTTCAAGGGATAA
The DNA here is from genome assembly GCA_036898215.1 of Platycarya strobilacea. Lineage (NCBI taxonomy): Eukaryota > Viridiplantae > Streptophyta > Magnoliopsida > Fagales > Juglandaceae > Platycarya > Platycarya strobilacea. The sequence goes on along the minus strand of CM072549.1, from coordinate 22,008,723 downwards.
TATGGAAGAGCCAACCATTATTTTCTTCTCTCTTATTTGGTTTTTCTTTTCTTTTCTCAAGCTCTCAAAAATAATGTCTCTTCCAAGACATCCAAGCACACTAAGCATATCCTTAGAACACACACCCCTCCCTTCTATTTATAAGCATCCTTCATGCAAGTTATCATGACAAAATCATCACAATTTCAACTTGTTTTGCCATGTGCCATTCTTGAATCCAAGTGATTTGTGAGTTGTCATTTTGATCATTTGTTTTCCTACTATGCATGAGCTGGATTTTGCTTGTAGGTTGAGTGTTTCAATTTTGCTTCTCTATCCATTAGTTGTCTTGTATGACTTAATATCTTGTGGTCAAATAATTTGTCTTGAAGAAACTTGAGTGCACTTCATCTTGCATATGAATTGATCATTGAATTTCCAAGTTGGTGTAGGAGTTCTTGCTGGAAAATATTATGATGACATTTAGATTTGATGCAAGTGGCTGAAAAATATCCAGGAACGTCAAGTGCAGGTGCGTCCACTTGATGGTCAATTTTGTCTTGGATTGAGTGGACACGCTTCAAACATAAAATATAAAAGTTGTAGATATTTCTCTTACGGTTCTATATCATCTTGAATCAGCTCAATCGGAGATTGGATGAGAGAGTTATGCCCATATTATGAAAAGATGTCAGAACTGTCTAAAATTCCACAATTATCTTCATTTGCTCCTAATGTCTCTATTTGTATCCTAAATCAAAATATAAGAATAATGAGTATATTTAGACATCAAATAAGAATAAATTCTTAAACATTAAGAGAGGAAAATATGGCATTTTATATTCTTATCAATATATTAAATCATGCTTATATCTATCTCAAGATAAATGACCATTAATTTTAATAACATGAGTTATATCCATTATTTTCTCATTTCTTTTAGTATTTAAATAGAGTATTTAGAGTGTATTTTTGTGCACTCATCAAGTTGCCTGATGAACAGAATCTGCATTATGAAGGGGAGGTGTTAGTTCTGTTTTCTCTATCGTGATGGTGAAAATGGTGACGAAACGTTTGAATGGAGAAGTAGAAGTGTTCCTGTTAATATCCTTGAACGCATTAGAGGGTGCCAAGAGTATTGAAGACATTCTGATAGTGAAAGATTTTCCTCGGGTATTCTCTGATGATCTGCTTGGGTTACCCTCAGATCGCAAAACTAGGTTTGCTATTGAATTGGAACCTATTACGGCTCCAGTTCATAAAGCCCCTACCGAATGGCACCAACAGAGTTGGAAGAATTAAAGACACAGATTGAGGAACTGTTGGAGAAAGGGTTTATACGGCCTAGTTCATCGCCATGGGGAGCCCCAGTCCTATTCGTGAAAAAGAAGGACGGGATAATGCAAATGTGTATCGATTACAGAGAACTCAATAAGGTTACCATCAAGAACAAATATCCGTTGCCACGGATAGGCAACCTGTTGGACAACTGCAAGAAGCAACAGTATTCTCAAAGATTGATCTCAGATCAGGGTACCATCAATTAAAGATCAAGGAGCAGGATGTGCCCAATTCGGCTTTTCAAACCCATTACAGACATTTTTAGTTCTTGGTCATGCCTTTCGGATTAACGAATGCTCTAGCAGCATTCATGGATCTGATAAATCAAATTTTTCGACAGTATTTTGACAGTTTCGTCGTAGTCTTCATCGACAATATCTTAATATATTCCCGGAATGACGAAGAGTACAAAGATCAGTTAAAGGCTATGCTGAGTATTTTACAAGACCACCAGTTATACGCCAAACTTAGCAAATGCGAGTTTTGGCTTAGAGAGGTTAAATTTTTGGGACACGTAATCTCAAGTAAAGGAGTAGCCGTGGACCTAGCTAAGATTGAAGCAGTGATAGAGTGACAGAGACCGACGAGTGCTCATGAGATACGTAGTTTCCTTGGATTGGCTGGATACTACAGAAGGTTTGTAGAAGGATTTTGTAAGCTATTTGGCCCTCTGACAGTCTTGACTAAGAAAAACGCTAAGTATGTTTGGAGTGAGCAGTGTGAGCAAAGTTTTCAAGAACTCAAAAAGAGGTTAACTTCGGCACCAGTATTAGCATTGCCAAAACTCCACAAGCCTTATATAGTATATAGTGATGCCTCGAAAATGGGCTTAGGATGCATTTTGATGCAAGAAGGACGAGTAGTTGCATACACATCCCGACAACTTAAAGACCATGAGCGAAATTACCCCACTCATGATCTAGAATTAGCAACATTAGTATTTGCATTGAAGATCTGGAGACACTACTTGTTTGAGGAAAAATGCAAGATATACACTGATCATAAGAGCCTGAAGCACCTATTTAGCCAAAAGAATCTGAATATGAGGCAGAGAAGATGAATCGAGACCATAATTGATTTTCAGTGCGAGATTAAGTATCACCCAGGAAAGGCTAACGTGGTGGCAGATGCTTTAATTCGAAAGACTCGAGTAGAATAGCCAATCCTATTAACAGCTATGCAAGACATGTTGGTTAAGAACCTGCCTAAAGAAGCGACGTTTGCAGCAGCATAAGAAATTGCCTTGCTAACTGAAGATGAAATTCGAGAAGAACAACAAAAGGATGCTAAGTTGGAAAAAGTCTGACAAAAATTGCTAGAAGGGCAAGGATCGCCCCACTTTACGATATCGGATAATGGAACATTCTATTTTGGAAAAAGGATAGTAATACCGGACAATCCAAAATTGAAGGAAAGACTTATGAGGGAAGCGCACTGCACCCCTTATACAGCTCATCCTGGAAGCACCAAAATGTATCAAGACCTGAAAAGAAGATTCTGGTGGGAAGGTATCAAGAGGGACGTGGCTATGTTTGTAGCTAAATGTTCAGTGTGCCAGTTGGTTAAAGCAGAGCATCAATGCCTTGCAGGAATGTTACAACCTTTGCCAATCCTAGAATGGAAATGGGAAGACGTATCTATGGATTTCGTAGTAAGATTTCCGAGAACATCAACATGAAAGAACACAATCTGGGTAATTGTGGATAGACTAACCAAAAGTGCCCATTTCTTACCCATAGCCAATACAGATTCGATGGAAAAAACTAGATTTATGTAAAGGAAATATTTCGTCTGCACAGTGTACCCAAGACAATTGTTTCAGATCGAGACCCTAAATTTACGTCTCGCTTCTAGGAAAGTTTACAAAAAATGATGGGATCTGAGCTGAAGTTTGGCAGTACCTATCATCCACAGACAGATGGTCAGACAGAGCGGACGATTCAGACCTTAGAAGACATGTTGCGGGTATGCGTATTAGACTCAAGTGGTGATTGGGAAAGTCTTTTATCTTTAATCAAATTTGCCTACAACAACAGTTTTCAAGCTACTATTCAGATGGCACCATACGAAGCCCTATATAGGAGAAAATGTAGGTCACCATTTTACTAGAATGAAGTAGGTGAAAGCAGGGTGTTAGGGCCTGAATATCTACAGGAGTTTAGAACTCAAGTGGAAATAATACGAGATAAAATAAAAACTGCCCAAAATAGACAGAAGAGATGCGCGGATCGAGGAAGAAGACAGTTGGATTTCACGGTTGGTGATTGGGTATACATCAAGATTTCACCAATGAAAGGAGTAACTCGATTCGGCAGAAAAAGGAAGTTGAGTCCCCGTTATATTAGACCTTATGAGATTGTTGAGAAAGTTGGAGCAGTTGTCTACCGATTGGATTTACCTGTGAGCTTGCAAGGAATCCACAATGTATTTCATGTGTCGTCTTTAAAGAAACGTTTTGGTGAATGACTAGGGACGGTGATGGACTTGAGCAATATTGAGTTACGTCCCAACCTGACTTATGAAGAGTGGCCAACACAGATCGACGACTGCAAGGAACAGGAATTGTAGAATCGCAAAATTTCATTAGTTAAAGTGTTGTGGAGCAACCCAGCTTTTCAAAAAGTAACATGGGAACATGAGGATGTTATGAGAGCCAAATACCCTCATCTATTTGTGAACTAGTGATGTGCTTCTTGTTTTCTTGTTTGAACTTTGTTACGGTGTGTGGATGAATATATATATATATATATATTTATATATATATATATAAAAGTAATGTGTAAAGTACGTTTATCTAGTTTAATTTCTAACAAAAATTAGAAGATTATTCATAATTAAATAGATAATAAATAATTACACGTTTTCACATATTATAAAAAAAATATTAATAAAAATAATAAGATAGTCTCAGAAATAAATATAACCTATAGTTTTATCAAATTTGTTTGAAATAATTTTGATTGAAATTTTAATATAAGATTCGTTCAAAATATTATATTTTTTATAAATTTAAGATGATAATATAATATTTGCGTTATTTTCCACAGCCTCAAAAGAGAGGACATTAAAATACATATGTTTTTAGTTTTTGAGTTTTTCTAAATCTACATAAACTTGAATCATCCATAGTTTTTTTAGTTATGTGATTATTTTTAAGAAATAATATAATTTTTTTAAAAAAATAAATTATATAGTTTATAATTTATATAAAAGAATGTTATATTATAATTTATAACATTAAATTTTAATCTTAAATATGTAAATTTATTAGATCATATATATTTCAATTAAATATCAAACATATATAATATATTTATTATATTTATTATATTTATTATCTATTATTACCAATTTAATATAATTATAGTTAATTGTATATACTGTATATTTATCATCTCAAAGAATAAATAAATAATACATTCATTTTAAAATTATAAAATAATTTTTAAAGAATGAAATTATTAATCATATAATAGGAATAAATTTTCATAAATAAAATTAAACTCTCTAACGTATAAATTAACATCTCTATGTAAGGATTGCATTGTTATATTGTTATGGATAGTTTACTTATATATATTGTTATATATTCTATAATACTATTATGTCATTATATACTATTATTATTATTCTATATTTATTTTACATAAAAAAAAATTTTAATGAAAAATTTATCGTTATAGAAAATTGAAGTGGTGTAATTAAATTTAATGTCCAGAACATTATTTTGGTAATTAATGGAATTATTGGATTATATTTAAAATAATATTTCTCATTAAATGCAGTATTTATTTTAACAAAAATGGATGGAAAGTATTAACTTTAACAGAAAAACAAAATTTTTCATTAAAATAAGATTTTTCGTTAGATAACCACTTTATATATATAAAGATATGGGTGCTTTCACTATTTTATGTTTGTTATTACTCTACTATCATAGTGATTTATAGAACTTTAACCAGGATATGGCTCGAAATAGGAGGAACCCACGTATGTCGGTAGCTACAGTAGCTCAGTTAAGAGAGAGAAGAGAAAACAGGCAAAAGATATTATGTAGAAGACGTGAAAGAATGAGAGTACAAAGGCTGAGGTTTTTAGACCATTTTGAGAGACACCGCACCCATCTTATGGATATAGATTGTGAGAGAGTACCTGTTTTTCATCGCACTAGGACACATGAAAAGCAACAACCACCTAGAAAATGGATTAGAGCAGAAAGAGAACAGTTACAGAGGTTGATCCGAGGTGAGATGAGTGAGCTTAGTGGAGAGCCAATAAATTTTTCTGATACTTCGAATGACCATATAAGGCAAAGAGAAGAAGGAACACCCTGAATAGACACAGAGGAAGAAATTATGCGTAAGTTGAATGAATTAAGGACAAACATGTACTATGACCCCGACGTGGATGCCATATTTTATTTCTCCCGAGACTCTATGACAGAAGAGGAAGACGTACCATCTTATTCGTCGTCAAAAGAGTCCACCATCACGAGTGCTAGAGATATATTGATCTTATTAGTATCCATATCATGACACGAACTGATTTCGAGGACGAAATCTTCTTTTTAGTGGGGGAGGATGTGATGACCCGAAATTTTCATTTCATATTATTTTAACTCAGTAATTATTTTAATCAATGAGAATAATATTGAGAAGTGAGGAAGAAAGCTTAGGCTTAAGATTGAAAGCCTTAAAAGCCTAATGTAAGTTAGTGGGCCAAGAAATGAGTAGCAAGCCCAAAAGCCCATGATATTGGCCCATGATCCTTTAAGCCCACATAATAGACACATGTCATCTCTAGATAAACTCTAGAGAGTCAACCAAGACTAGTAGATGAAAGTGAAAAATTGCTAATAATTGAGAGTTGACTAGTGGGTTGTTGGTAGGATAGATGGAGAAATTTCATGATAAGATTTTTCCATCATTGGGATATCTTGGGAAGAACAAAGATATTTTTCTATTTTAGTTTTTCTAAGATATGTCATGTTTAGATAGGTGACACTTGTAGATGAAATAAGAAGTGAAAGAGAAGATAAGGAGGGATTCGGTGGAGGCATGTAGCCAAAATCCCTTGGGGTGTTTTCTATGTAATCTTTTAAAAATCCAAACCAATGATCACAAAGAAGATCATGTAAGATGGAGATGATAAGATGATTGACAAGTAAGGGAGGTGTTATGGGGAAGAGGAAAGGAAAAAGGAGAAGAAAACCTAGAGGGGTCCGGGTGGAGTTGCCATGAGCCTCATTGGGGTTTTCCTAGAAGCATTTCCAAATCTAGTTGAGTGGACACTTTAGATTGGTATGGGAAGGGATAGGACACATGTGTAAGGGTTTAGGAAAGAGTGGTAACTTGACAAATGGATGGATAGATGCATGAGAAGAGAGGAAACCATGGGAAGGGAAAGGAAGGTTTCAGTTGAAACCCAAGTGGAGCTAGCCGAACCATGCTTGCCCTTTTTCCCAAAAGGATGACTTTGTAATCCTATGGATTGACACATGAGGTGATGGTGAGTAGATGGATGAGTGATGTGAGGGAAATGGAAGCCAAAAACCTCACGGAGGGTGCCGGCCATAGCCAAGGGTGAGAGGAAACAAAATCTACCTAGGCATAGGCTAGATTTGATCTTGAAATAGACATGAGATGGAGGTCAATCAAGGAGTCACTTAACCCCTCAAGTGTCACATCTAAAACTAGTGGAATGAGTAACTAGTACCCTAAGGAGAGGTATGGCCTAATGGCCTAAGGAGGGAGTCTCCCTCACTTGGTTGTTCACTTGCACACAAACCCTTTCACTCTCTCTACCTCTTGGCCAACTCTCTCTTTCTCTCTATCTTCTTTGCTTCACTTCCTTCTATCCCCTAAATATCAAAATATCTTAAGTGTAGAGGAGCTAGAACCAATATTCTTGAAGAGGAGTTGCACTTGAAGAGGTGAGTTATCTTCTAAATTAAGATCAAGCATAGAAATCTAGAGAAGAACACACACCACATCCATGTTCTTGTGAAGAGATTTCTTTTAAAAATGTTATATTCTTAGGTTGATCTAATGAAATGCTTAATATGATTTCAGATTTCATCTAAGCTAGCTAGGAATACTGTAAGTATATTCTTATCTTGCCCTTAGCAATTTCAGTATACTTTTGAATGAATTTAGTTGGATTGTTTGAATATTTGCTTGTGTATGTTAAAATGAAACCCTTTAGTGGAGAAAAATGTCATGCTTAGTTAGGTAGAAAATCCATTTTTAGGTTTATAATTTCTTTAAGTTTAAGAACATGAAATAATGTGTGGATTTAGTAACTTACTCAAAGTGAGGTGGAATAGAGAAAATGCTTAAATAGTAGGATATTGGATGATGATATGGTATTGTTTATTTGGTGGCAAAATCTATATTTAAGTCCTAGTATCTTGCTAGATTAAAGATTTTATCATGTTGTGGATTTGAATATTTGATATAAAGGATGATTGTGGTATGGCCAACATGATGAGTGATAATGATACATATGCTTGTTAAAAATTTGACTTGGAGTTGAAAAAGATTGGATTGTACTTATATGTATTTAGGACTTAACGGTTTTGGGTTGAGCTATTTTTTCGACTATTGTTTATGTTATGATTGAATTTTAAATATTTAGAGAAATTAGAAGTATAAGAACTAAAGGATTATGCAAGCATGATTTGTGGCTTTCACCTAAGTAATTGAGTGAGCTTTCTTGATGAAAAGATGAGTGTTTAAAATGATAATTTAAAGGCTCTAGGGTTTCGGCCAAGACATGTTTTTGGTGTTGAAATTATTTAATTATTTTATTAGAGCTAAATTAGAGTGTTTAGAGAAAAATAAGAGAAGAAAATGCTAAGAAATACCAAAGGAGGGTCTCGGCCCAACTGTAGTGAGAAGGGGCCGAGCACCTCTAGATGTGTGTGAGGCCCAATAAGTGTGTTTGGGTAGGAAAGAAGTGGAATTATGTGGTGCATAAATTGTGAAAGAACTTGACGTAAAATACGCGTTATGTTCGTCTCACATTTCACATGTTCAGTGATATGAGTCTCATGTCTCATGCATGCAGCACGAAAATCATGCTTTAAACATGTTTTTAAAAGAAAAGAAAAGAATTAAAGTTTTATTAGAACCCCAAAGGCTGGGACAGGGTAGTGCCCCAGTGGAACTCCCTATTCATTCAAGAGTATCTAAAGTCGAGTAAAAACCCCTGGGTCGACAAAGAACCCTCGGCAGACCATGTATAGTTCCAGAAGGTGTCCGAAGTATGATCGCACCTAGAGCTAGAGGGTGCATACAGGACGGTGTTGGCTTTTGCCTTTCCGCTATAGAAAAGTTTGTAGTCGCTCGATGAGTGATCAATCGCCGAGTGATGAAGAGCACGAAAAGGCATGAAACGTAACTACTTAGGTTTGATACGGCCACCGAGTGCTACGGTAACTAGCAGGAACACACTATGCATAGGGGAACCGTGAGATGTCCAGTAAGATGTCATGATGAAAAGATGGGATTTTGGGCCATATATGATATGATATGATAAGTGGCGCCTAAGATAAGAAAATACGAAAAGCATTTTTGAAAAGATGAGTTTTTGAAAAGAATATTCAAATGTCTTGTTTTGTGAGATTACAAGCAAGCATATGAAAGGAATAAAAAGAAAAGAAATTGAAATAGAAATGGCATGAGTATGAGCATGTGCATAAAGTAAAGGCATGAGTCCCATTACGCATAATGTATAGATAATTGTTTGTTATTCATTTAGTCGTATGCTGGAAATGCTTTTATCGAGATATAAATGTACTTACTAAGATTTCTCCCGAAATCTCACTCCCTTTTTATCTCTCCACTATCGCCCCCTCTTTTGCGATAATAGAAGTAGTTGCAGGTGATAACGACATTAACGAATATAGTCCCTAGGACGATGTCTCGGACCCCCAAGGGCCTGAATGAGTCCGTTACTTCTAAGCCAGTGACTCTCGGCTATTTGGGCCGATGGGTGGCGGAGTCACGACCTTTGGCTGCTTATATTTTGAGGAACCTACGCCCTACGGGGTGTTGTTTGGTCCTTGGCATAGATGATTCTCTTCACATGCATCGCCTGTATGAGTCATCCTTCGAGATGAGTTGTGAGGTGGGGGCGACTTTGAACTTAGACCGTCTTCGTTATGGCCCAAATTCAAAGAGATTAAGAAGGGAACCCTTGGACTAGGAAAAGAGGGTAAGGGAAATCTTCTATGCGACTTTTGTATTTACTTAAAACATTTTAGGCTTCCGTTGTTTTGGAAGAATGAACAATTATGGATGATATTTATGTTTATGTTAATAGTAATGCAATGCTTTAGGATATTACATTGTTACGCTATGTGATGTACGCTTAGAAAGGTTTGACCTTTTTCTACTGCAAAAATTTTTATTCTCTATTTTAAAAATATATATATATATATAGTACATGATAAGAGGAGGGGTGAACTTCCCTATAATGTTCACCCTCGACATCTCAGTTTGCATACGATCCCAAGTGCAAGCGGGGGTGCCGACAATTCCTCCTAAAATTCCAATAAAGGAGTCTATTTACATGTGATATATACAAGGTATAAACTGTTGTGAAGGATCATTCCCTACTACAAATGAAGAGTTTTCCTTTTGATCAATCTCTTTTTCAACGGAAGAGTTTTACATGGTTTATGTAACGCCCGTACCCGAAAGCGTCAGAGAATCACTACCTATCTAATCTAACCTTTCTCCAAACTCAGAAACCATCTCCAAAGATTTTCTAAAGTAAATAAATAATTCCCATTTATAAATCCATAAATAAATATATCTACAAAGTCATAACCAAAATATCACCATAAACAAAGGGTCAACAATCTCCCAATAATCTCAACATAATGAACAAATAATACTCAAGTCTAAAAATACTAGGAACATAGCATCTAATCAATATTAACAGCCTATCCATCAGCAATGGTACTCTAATAGCTTAGTCTTACTCATAGTTAATAATCCTGGTCCACTATTGGGACATTCATATCATCTGAAAAATATTTACAGATAAGGGGGTAAGTTTAACCATAACTTAGTAAGCAAAGCACCTATACTAGTATGTACAACATGAGCATTTTCAATAAAACCTCATATGCATGAAACAGAAATATTTTATTTTTATATATAAATATTTTCCAAAACATATTAAGAAAAGATCAGAGTGACTATTCAATCTTTTCATATTTAGAAAACCATTTTTCATAATCAAAACACTTTGGCACAAATAGCTAAATAATCTCATTGTATCATCATATCAAAACATATACCATATTTAATCCCTGTGGTAGGGTTATGCTATCTCTGGTGGCCAAACCATGTAATATCATATTGTGAGACTTTCTCTTATTTATTCTCGAAGCCCCAAGTGTGCACAAAGGCAAGAAACGCATAAAGAACCAATTTGTTTCCAAAATGGTTGCACTTCTATCACATCATATCATGTAGACCAAAAATATCACATGAACAATATTATCATATCAGAAATCTTTTTCAATCCAGAATTAAACAAGTACAAATGGCAAAGATTTTACCTATCCCTTTCATATCAAAGCAAGTGTCAAGCACGTCCATATCATTCTTTAGAATACCAACAACAATTCTAAAAACATTTTATATCTCATAAATAAAATATCAATTTTCATACTCGCTCTTTATGCATTTTATATGTGAGACCCTAAATTTTTATCTTTATTTACTCATATTTTATCATTGGATATTTTAATTTATTTCAATAAATTAAATTATTATCTCACAAATTTTATTTTGGGTACGTTTTATTTATGATTAGAGTTAGTTATTTGTGAGATCTACGATTTTAATACTCTTAGTTTAATAATTATTATTGGTTTTATCATTTGAATTGTTCTCAATATTATTTTGATTTAGTGGTTTTGATTTTATTATGGTTATAAGTTTTTGTGAGATTCTTGAATAATAGTGCTTTTAATTATTTTAATTAATTATTGCTATTGCTGGTCTTTCCATCTGAAATGATATATTCAGTGTTTTTTGTTTTAATTATTATAATATATGGTTTGATTTGCCGTATTTTCATTGATGAGTATTGATTCTATTTTATTTGATATTATTTGATTTATTGATCTTAAAATTATTAAATCATTAAGTCGTATTATATTTATTCTATTTTGGTTTGGTAGCTTTTAAATAGCCCCAAAAATATTATATTATACATGATTCTTTTGTTACCTTAATTTTAGTTATTTGAAATATTGCGAGATTTTAAACATGCTTTAAATATCTGTTTTAAATATATGGCTTTGTTCCTTTTAAAATAAGTTTCATCATTTTAATTATTGATGAAAAATATTATGTTGAAAAATAAAGTAAGTCAAAATAATATTTTATTTAATTATTTTGAGAGTTTAAAGTTAAATTGAGGTTATACACTTTTAGATCAGTGTTTTAAATTCATCTGTTATCCGTTTGCAGACCCAAAAGGTTTGGGCGCATAAATAGCGCGAAAAGGGTTAAACCCCTCATTTTTTCCCTCTCCCTTTTCCTTTTCTCTCTCTCCTCTCTCTTTTCTCTCCCACGTGCTACAGTAACCGCGGGAGGCCATTCGGTTTCTGGCTCGTGGCGGCGCCACCCCCGGCCGCTAAACCTCACCTCTAGCCCCACCTGAACCGCCACCCTCCAGAGAGTCCAACCCCACCAGTGGTGTCGACCACCGCAGTCTCACGTACCGCCAGCAGCCCCAAACCCGAGAGGTGTTTAATCCTCTACACCGCACCTTTTGCTGCCCATAGCTCCACCGTCAGCCACCGTACCATGAAACCACCTCCGCCATTTGATTCGCCACCCTTAGGTAACTCACCACTAGAAATTTCAGTCCCAATAGAGCCCTCACATTCTTTCTGCTCCTATAAAACCGAAATGGGTCTAAAAGTGGACTTTCCCTTGCCGCACCGCCGTCCGACCACTGTGGCTCTCACCTCCACCGCCAAAAGCTTCCCCTACCTCTTATTGTTACACTCCTAAAACAGTTTTTCCATCCATAGCCGCACCTCCCTTGTACTGGGAAAAATCTGAAAATGGGTTTCCACCATTTCGACCTAAATCCGCCGCCTTCCGATGGTTGCACTACCATCGCCATGAGATTCTCCATCCTCCAAGAAGTATTCTCCTAAATTATGGTATCAAACAGGGTATCCAAGCCCAACCCGTCACTTTGCCATGCTCGGAGATGAATAATGCACGACTTGCCCGCTAGGGAATGTGGATCGGCGCGATGCTTGCTTGACGTTCGTTTGTGCACTGTAAGTAACAGATATTTTTTTGATTGTTTGATTGACTGTTTGATTGTGTGCTAATCTCTATTTTGTTGCTTAAAGTGTTATCTAGTGATGATGAGTAATTCGAGAGTAGTTTGGTTGGGCCTGAGGCCATTTAATGGAAATTTAGATTATCCTGGGTTAATCTTACTGTAGTTGAGTATTGTGTAGATGGAAATTGTTGATGATATAATGTTTTGGTTTGATGATTGTTATTTTAGTGATTATTAGTGATAAAATGATCTGATTGGATAACTCGATTATTTTGGTGATTATTAGTGATAAAATGATTTGGTTGGACGACTCAGTTATTCTAGTAATTATTGGTGATATAATGATTTGATGGGATGACTTCATTACTTTTTCACTATGTTTTAATAAGGTGATAAACTAGGATTTTAATCGAAGAGATATTTAGAAGAACATGGCGAAAATTGAGGAGGGAACCTAATAAGTATAGTTAGGTAAAATTCAGTTAAGGGTTAAAACAATGGCATAATATGTTAGACGATAAAAAGTTTATTTTTGAGAGTTCATAAGTTTCAATCCTGGTATACTTCTTTAAGAAAAACATTAGGTTTTAACTCATGATATGATGTATGGTTATGACTTGAATCTTTGGATGAAATATTGATGTGTATTGTTAGATTCCCTTGAGGTATAGATTGAGAAATGTTTGGGTTTAGAGAAAATATTATATGATGATAATTTATTGAAGAGAATAACTATACAGGCAATGTAAATGTGGTGAGTAATGATTGGTTATGATATAGCTATTAAGTTTTGAGAAGATCTTAAGGAAATATACGTGTTTTGGTAAAGACAAAATAGAAGAAAAGTTAGGTTTGAGTCCATTATAAGTTACATCCTTAACCCCTATCAGACAATGTTGGTTTGATGTGATGTGACTTAAGGTTTTGACTATCTCTTCATTGAAATATGGATGACGTGTGAGATAGAAGATGAATTAAAAAAGGAAGTCTATTCATATGTTAATTTGTATGAGATATGATTTGTGATTATATGATTCATATGTTTCATGATCTACATGTTTTGCATAAGAAGTCACATGTCGCATGCATATCCCATGCATGAGCACGAAAAGCATGTTTTGAGTCAAGCATATTTTTAAAAGGAAAGAAAATCATTAAAATTTTATAAGAACCCCAAAGGCTGGGACGGGGTAGTGTCCCAGTGGAACTTTCTGTTCACTCAGAAGTGATTAAAGTCGAGTGAAAGCCCCTGGGTCGACGAAGAACTGTCGGCAAACCATGTATGGCTCCAAATGGATATTCGGAGCATAATCGCAACTAAAACTAGTGGGTGCATACAGGATGGTGTTGGCTTCGGCCTTACCGATACAGAAAATTTTGTAGTCGCTCGGGGAGTGATCAATCGCTGAGTGATGAAGAGCGTGAAAAGACGCAAAACGTAGCTACTTTGATTTGATAAGGTCGTCGAGTGCTGCGGTAACTAGCAGGAACACACGGTGCGTAAGGGAATCGTGAGGTGTCCAACAGATGTCATGACAAAAAGAAAAGGGCTTTCGGGCCATATATGATATGATATGATAAGTGGGGCCTAAGATAAGAAAAGACGAAAAGTATTTTTGAAAAGATGACTTTTGAAAAGAAGTTGAAACAGAACATATGAAAGAAGACAAAGTTATATAAAAGCATTTTTTTATAAAAAGCACGTACATGAAACAGAGTTTCGAAAACTGTCCAGGATTATGGAAGTTTTTTTTATGAAAGTGCATGTGCGTAAGTCATGTTGCAAGTCTCATATTCATGGTACATGCACTCATTGAGCTTACTTGTATATGTTGATGATGTTCTGTTGTGTGAATTGGTTGTATGTTGTCTGTGTCTGTTGCTTACTAGGATTCACATCTCACGTCGGTGGATTGCGCCCACCCTACAGCCCCCAATTTACGGGATCGTAGTTTGTGATTACATAAATGAAATTTGGCCCAAGATACAGACTCCACAGGAAATGAAATTTGTTGAGAGGATGAAGATCGAAATTATGATATCAAAAGCAGTGTTGCTTATCTTTTTCTTTTGAAAGACTGTATAATCTCCTATTGGAGAAATTATTTTAAATTGATTTGTAATTTTTAAGAATCTCTGGTACTAGAATGACTGACTTTTATTTATTTTTCTGCTGCAAATATTTACTATACACTTGGTGCATGCTTCACACACTCTTCAAACACTATTCGATGAGATGATTGATCCATAAAATGATCGTCTTGATGTCGTGAGTCCTTCTAAATCACAGTGGGGATTCGTGGGCGTCACATCATAAAACATGTCAACATTGCTCATGTCTACACTATTAATGTCAAAAGTATTTTCTAGTTTATAAAGATCTCATGGGTGAATGCAAAACATACATTGAGATTGTTTTTCACATTTTCCTTTTTAAAAGCATATCATGCATATTTTCTAAATCCAACCTCAGTTCATTTTTTTTGTGTGCAAATCTAGCATAGGAAATCCCACTTACCTAACTCATGTAGCGTATTATCAAAATTTTGAGTCCGACCTCTAAGAGTCTTGTCACCTATTCATAAAATATTAAATATTAGGTGCTAACAACCAACCCAAACAGCCTTAATCTAAAAATTAGACATTCAACAAGATTAATCCCAGCAACATATCCCAAGTATCTAAACATGAAACACCACTCCCTCAAATCAGAACTACACACCAATGAGATGTTGGACAATCCAATAGTCATAGCCATCCTATCATAGACATAAGCTACCTACACATAACCATAATTTTCCAGCAAACAAAACCCAAGCAACCAACGACCAAATTCATCTAACAGCATGGATAATGCCTCCAATCAAACTCATTAATCCAGCCCACTACATATCCATCTTGGACATCACACTATTAAACCCAACCAAACAATATACATCATTCACCTCCTTCCAAAAATATCAATAATTTATGAATTAATAAGAAACACCCAACAAAGAGATTTCTATTTACGATCCAACAATAAATCACAATCCCACAAAAATTCCAGCATCTATCAATCAACTTCATATGCCATGTATCAACCCAAACCACCAGCAATAGAAAATTAGGAAAAGCACAACAAAACCAAAATGGCAAACACAAGCCCTGAACAACCACATAATACCCTTCATTATAATCCCGATAAGAAAAAAATAATAATCCTTTAAACAAAACGTAAAACAGTCAACCATGAGTCTCAGTAATCTAAGAATCTTACCTTAAGATCAAAAGTGTGGCTAATGAAAAATGAAGGGGCTGAAATAGAAATGTTTGGGCCTTAGCAATGTTGTTGAAGAAGAAAAAAAAATTCAAAATTTTAAGGAACCTACAAATGTGAGAGTCTTGACAATCCAAAGCTGAAACTCTAACACTACATACCAAAATTGCATAAATAAAGAATGGTGTGACAGAAAGAGAGAGCGAAAACCATACCCATGCAAGGAGTTGAAGATCAAATCAGTTTTGAAAACTCTAAAATCGCAGCAAGAGAGAAAATAAAATAAAAGTCGCTAGAGGAGAGAGAGTTGTCTGATGAAATAAATCCAAAAGTGAGAAAAATCATGCCAAATATTTGGAAGAGAGTGGGAAAAGAGGAATTGTGGGCAGATGAGAGAATAAAAATCGAGAGTTGAGTAACAAGCAGAAGTGAAAAGCAGGGGAGAAGGAAACTGAAGTGGATCATACCAAATAAGAAAATAGCACCATTTCGAGGTCTTAGAGGCTGAAAAAATGAACCAGGTTTGGGCCTAGGCAGTGGGCTTAGGTCTTACATCATTTATTTTAAAATGAACGATTTGTTTAATAGTCCAAGTTTTCTCAGGATGCCACCTCGTCAAGAATGAATTGTGTCGGATTTGAATGCGGCCAAAAATGAAAGGGAAGAAAAACCAAGAGCTTTTGAAGTGCTTCAAGCAGCAGCGCATCAATTAATAGATGATCTTAGGCAAAATCCTTCCAGCCGCCACTGCAACACCAATGAAAGAGGTTGCACTGTGGAAGATTTCAACAAATTGCAGGCCACGCCTTTTGAGGGGAAAGGCAACCCAATACTAATGGAAGATTGGGTGCAGAAAATTGAGGAGATATCTCGAGTCTTGACTTGCACAGGTGAATAGAAGCTGGTGTTTGCTTCAGTCAAGTTGACCAAGGAGGCAAAAAGATGATGAATCTCTGAAATGACTCCCAGGGAAGCTGAAAAGAGGGAAATAAAAAGTTGGTCGCTGTTCAAAGAAGCTTTTCTATGGTGTTTCTTCCCAAGCTTGGTTAAAGAAGACAAAGCTATGGAATTTGCCACTTTGGTTCAGGGGGCGATGTTAGTACTCCAATATGCAGCCAAATTTATAGAGTTGGCACGTTTTGCAGCATACCTGATTACAGATGAAGAGAAGAAGTGTCGCAAATTTGAACAGGAGCTGAACGAGAAACTTTTTGAGCGAGTGGTGGGCTTCCAATTAAAAATTTTACAGAATTGGTAAATAAGACTACAGTGTTTGAAAGAAACTTTCAAAGAACCGCTGCCTTGCTTTATCAACGGAAGAGGTCTAACCCATCTAGGTACCATTCAAGCGTTGACCAGGGATCGTGGAAGAAGAGGAATGATGGGGGTAGTTTAAGGAAGAGGCCAATTCAGGGTTACCAACAGCCCTATCAGTGTAGAATTTGCAATTATGTACACGTGAGAGAGTGTTAGAAAGAAGTGGGTCTATGTTTCTGGTGTGGCAAGCTGGGCCACTACCTCAAGGACTGCCCACTATAGTTGGGTAGCAACAAACCCGCCCTACCACCACCACCCAAGGCTGGAGGAACACCACGAGGTAGTAATTAACATCCTATTGCACCTGCACAAGTTTTTGCTTTGATATCTGGAGAGGATGAAGACAGGGATGATGTGATCACAGGTATTATCATTGACTAGTCCTTTTAGAGTATAGGCCATGTGGTTTGGGCCTTCCATTAGAGTGTTATAAATGGTATCAGAGCCTATCTTAAAAAGAATTGTGGGACTTGAGCCATGCCACTTACGAGGAACAAGGCCGACGAGGACGTCGGGCATTTAAGAGTGATAGATGATGATACCCCCACATATAATAAGGATAAAGGTGGGGGTGTATGAGATTTCACATTACATGGGAAGAAGAAGTTTTTGCTCTTTATAATGTTCCAATGGGACTCTAATTGTATCAATAACTAATCCTTTTGGAGTATAGGCCATGTGGTTTGGGCCTTCAATTGGAACAATACAGTTTAAATTCTTTAAAACCAAATTGAAGAAGCTGTTCAATGGATTGATTGGTTTTACACGTCTTATATATTCTAACTTGAGTTGATTCGTTTTTGCTTCACTAGCTTCTATGGATTTTGAGCTACACTCCCAAATATTTCCCACCTTAACCCTAAACCCCGTTACAACTCTTGAAAAGTTCTTATGATTTGTGTTATGTGTGTGATCACAGTAGTGGAGAATAAGAAGATATGCAAGCCTACGGTAGATCATTTCCTTTGGAATAAATTTGAGCGAAACACAAACCCTCTAAACACATGAAAGTCGAGTGTTTGTTTCCACAAGGGTCTACATATTAGTTTACTTCATCTTTGAGTGAAAATGCTTACTAAGTAATTGTAAGTTGTTTGTTCATGATATGTTATGAGTTTTGAAGAGCTTGATTGTCCTTTGGTGATGGCATTACAACCTTGGTATTTTTGGAAAAGTGAATTTGAGTTTTGTCCAAGGACGAGCAAAAGTTAAGTGTGGGGGATTTGATGAGAATGCAAAATTTCATATTTCTATCCCTTAATGTTTAATATTTTATTCTTATTTGATACCTAAATATAGTCATTATTCTTTTATATTGATTTAGGATACAAATAAAGACGTTAAATTCAAAAAAAGCTAATTGGGTGAATTTGGACAATTTTGACATCGTTTTGTAATCTGGGCATAACTCTTTATTATGAGCTCCGATTGAGATGATTCAAAATTATATGGAACTCCAAGAAACAAACCTACAGCTTTCATGTTTTGAGTTTTGAGATATACTGGCTGCATGAAGGTCGAAATTAGGATAGATGTCAATGCATTTACATTGTTGATGTTCCATTTTAAAATGCTAAACGAAAAGAGATGTGAAGATGTGAATTCATTTCAAAGTTTAAATTCAAATTCAAAAAGAAGTCTATCAATGGAGGATAATTCAAATTCAAATTCACGTGCATGGAAAGATATGAATTATAATTCAAAATTTAAATGAAGTCTATCTTATCCAAATCCTATCTAGAGAACTAGTGAAAGGAGGAGACTTACATATATCTAGTTTTGAAGGAGAGCACACCCCCAACCCTTTTTCTTCCTCTTTTTCATATGTTCCTTTAAGTTTTCATCATGACCCTGCGTGGCTAAACTTTTATAATCGGTCGAAGGAAACGGGGAAACCTTGGAATCGATAAAACTATGAGATTTTATATATTTTTATTGTTCAATTTATGCTTTGAGTATCGGATGTTTTTCTATACCTATTTTCATGATTATCTCGTTTAATTACTAGGAAGCCTACTAGTTTATTATTCATTGCATTCTACTGCTAGGTTAGATATCAAATCTGTAATTGTTTGATCCCTCTAATCTGTGAAGCAATTAAGATTTAATAATTTGTTGCATCAGAATTTATTAGATTTGAAGAATAATGCTTGATAAAATTAAATGCGACCACTTATACTTGTATTGTTTAGTTTCATCGATCTCTCTGATTCTTAAGCCTACTACTAGATTAAATCCATAGAGCTTATCTTGGGTTGTTTAATAGTTATGATTAATTAAATCATTTGTTTTCTAATTAACTACGACTAAGGAGAAATAGGAAAATAGTTCTAACGGTGAATATTCAAAATATTGAACGATATATATTTGCATTGATGATCAGTTGTAAAATTACTTAAGCAAAGTTTTTAGCCTTGCTTTCTAGCTCAACAATTCCAAAATAAAATTTTATCAATCATGAATCAAATCGAGAAGGCCTGCTAAGAGCCTTTGTGGCACTTGGTAAAGTCAGAAACCTTATCTTTATCTTTACCAACATGAGGTAAAGCTCCATCTCCATCTGAGGTCGAAAGCTATTGTTGATTAGGCACAATATTAGTCATCCCACCTCCACTTGAATCGAGACGAAGTTCTTCTCCATTCGCACCAAGATCCTCAACCAACACTGTATCACCAATCGGTTGCACAACTGGCTCACATGAGCCACCTGGGAGTATAGTATGATGGTCCCTGCTTCAACAGCAGATATTGTTTCTACCGAGTCAATAGTTGTGACACCCCGATTTTTATTTTACATGGTTGATTTTTTTTATGTTGATAAATTTGTTTTAGTTATGTTTTGGAGATATTTAGAGAGGGTTATATGTATGTATGTTTATTTTTATATATATAGTCCCCTTTTATTTGTATTAAGCATGGGTGTATTAGAGTGACACTTAGAATAAGATGAGTGAGGTAAGGATGAATATGAAAGATGCATAGTACATGGTTTCTCAGCTTTTCAAGAAGATGTAGCATGAGAAGCGAGAGATGTGAGAATACAAGACAAGAAATAGTTTATGCCTAAGGTTTCGGATTGGAGAGAAAATAAAGATGGTTGGAAGACAACTAGGTATTTAAAGGAATTTTTGGGACACTTGGCACTAAGAGGATAATTGTCATTTTAGAATTTCAAGAGACCAAAGCATGAAAAGAAGAGTTAGGTAGGTTGGTCAAAGGAATTTTGGTAACACAAGCAAAGTATATTCTCCTTGGAGCCAATCGGTATATGCGCCTTGGGAGGAGTTGAACCAACCTAAATTTTTGTTCTCTTGTGTTAGCTTATTCTCTTGGGGAAAATAGGGGACATTTGGCAAGAGATGATTAGATAAAACATGGAGTGTTTTGGTGGAGTTTTGGATGGAATATAATGTGTTAGCCAATTACTATTTTGTCTTTTCTCTAGATCAGTTTTACACCAAAAGATTTAGATAAAAGCATGGTCTTATCAAGACAACTAAGTCTAAAAAGAGAGAAATGATATAACCTAAGTTTAGGGGGGGACACAAGGTTGGTGGATGGGGGGGAAAACATCCTAGGCTAAAGCATGCATGTGTTGACTAAGGTAAGAAAATTTCTCCCACTTCTTTGAAGCTCTTGGCCAGATTTCACTACTCTCCTCCATCTCCTTTTTCTTCCTTCCCTCCTCCCTTAAACACATTTCCTAGTGTTTTGGTGAAAGTCTTCTTCAAGAAATTTGGTGGATATCATCCTTAAGCAAGATTTCCTAACTTGTTGCTTGGATAGTGGTAAGTACTTCTTTAACTAAACTTAGTGTTCTTTGTAGAGATTTGTCATTGGTTATTCCATTTGATTACTTGGCACACTTGTCAAATAGATAAGCTATGTTTTATGTTTTGTTAAAATTGTATCCTAGGTTTTAACTTAAGATATATTTGATGGAATTTGATGATTGTGTGAGAAAGTAAACAATAAAAGTGTTTCTTGGTGGTTTCAGTTGGGGTTAAATTTAACTTTGCATGTTTTGGGGTGATAGAATTATCATTTTGAGGGTTGATATATTTGGCCATGGAGGTTTTGGAAACAAATAAGTGAATATTTTAAAGAATTATCTCATAAGTATGGAAATGATGGTGGGTTGAAGTCGAGATTGATTTAAGGTAGGAATATTAATTTAAGTTTGAATTTTTAGTGTGGAAGTTGACAAATAAGTGATGAAATTAAGGAACCTCTAGGGTTCAGTCAAACCACTTGGTGGTTGAATAATTAATTTAATTATTTTTATAAAGAATATATGAGTTGACAAAAAGGAAAGAGAAATAGAAGGATTAAGATTTGAGATTCATGGAGTGTTCGGCCTTAGTCTTTTAGGTTATGGTTGTTCTTAATTGAATCTCTTGGTATTTGAATAAATATAGTTTTCTTGAAAATAATATGTGAAGAAATGCGCGAACTAGGGTTGGAAACCCATTTAGGTTTCAGCCTATTCTTGTGACTTAGGGTTATTTGACTTGTTACACTTTTTGATTTGAATGAAGATGTTATTCTTGGAAATGAATTAGTTTACATGGTGTGGCATGGCTAAGTTTTCATAGTGTGACATGATCAAGATAAGTCTTGAAAATGCATGTCTCATATATCTCATGAATTACATGTCTTACATGAAAGTCACATGCTACACGTATGCTCATTGAAGTGATGAGTTCCATATCCTTTGGGTTATCATGTTTTTCAAAAGAAAAATAAAATAAGATGTGTTTTTATAAGAACCCCAAACGCTAGGACTAGGTATTATCCCAGTGGAACTCCTCTGACCACTCTGAACTACTTAAGAATGAAATGGTAACTCCTGAGTTGATGAAAAACAGTAGACGGACCACGAATGGTTCCTTTTTAAAGGGTCACGGAGCGTGGTCGCACCTAACGTTGGTGGGTGTCAAGGACGGCAAAAGTATAACAACCTGTTGTAATGACTATGATTTTGATTATGACGTATTCACTTAAGTTGATTAGGTAACCAGCAGGGAACACACGGTGCATAAAGGAGCCGTGATGTAGCCAATATGACAAGTATGAAAAGAAAGGCTAGCCTAAAGAAAGATATGAACAAGAAAAATGACATGTAAAGTTACGAATAATAAGAAAATAAAATAATACTTTTTCTGAAAAGTTTCAAATTCATGATAAGTTTTGAATACGGTCAACAAGAATCAAAGCAATATGAAAGTCTTTTTTTTTTTATAAAAAGCAAGAAAGTCTTTTATGAAGAACCATGATGCACAAGTCATGCACAAGTCAAGCATAAATCATGCATAAATCATGTCTCACATCTCATGGTCATGGTATATGCGCTTGTGTATCCATATATACTAACGATGCTTGTATTGCAAGTTTTCTGAGTAGTTACTAAGATTTCTTGAAATCTCATTTTTTAATTTTATCTATCATTCTTTACGAAATGATAGGCATGATTGTAAGAGTAAAGCTCAGCATGAGACCCCGATGTTGCAAGAAATTTTGAGGTGCCTTAAGAGTCCTTTAGAATATTTCTCTTAAGATAAGATGAACCATCCTTTAACAGGTGAAATTAAGAAAAAATTCTGCAAAATAGTTGTATATTTTTATCTAGGAAAATCCAACAATGATATATAATTTGTAAAGTTAATAAAAAATTTTCTTACCATGTGATATTACCAAAGATTTAGATTTCTTTGTTGATTCTTTAAAATTGACCTTATTCCACAATGGTATTTTTTGCATATCATTAGTAAGTTAGGCACATGCATTTTGTTTTCTGACGCAAACGAAGGGATATGTAACCTTGTGTTATATATCCCGACGCTTTAATTTATGTTAAAAATCAAACGTGGATTGGGGATATCACAGTAGTATTAGAGTCTTTATTCAACTCACGTTCTATCAACGCCCCCGCTTACATTTGGGATCGTACAAAAACCGAGACATTAGGGATGAGCATCACAGGAAAGTTCACCCCTCGTCTTATAGTGTATATTTTTTTTTAAATAAAAGCAATGAATAAAGGTTTTCGTAGGGAAAATGTCAAATCTTTCTAAGCATATATCACATGGCTCAACAAAATTAATATCCCAAAATATTCATTACTATTAATATAAACATAATGATCATCTATAATTGTTCATTCTTCCAAAACAATGGAAGCCCAAAAATATAACAAGTAAATGCAAAAGTTGTGTAGGAGATTCCCCTTGCTCTTCCTTTTTAACCCAAAAGCTCTTTCTTTATCCCCTTGAAATCAAAACCATAACGAAGATGGTCCAAATCCAAGGTTGGCCCTACCTCACAACTCATCCCGAAGGATAACTCATACAGGCATCCCAAGTGGAGGGAATATTCTACACCAAGGATCAAACAACACCTTGTAGGGCGTAGGTCCGCCAAAATATAAGTAACTAAGGGTAGTGACGCCGCTGCCCATCAGCCTAGTAAGCCGAGAGTCACCGACTCAACTGTAGCGGACTCAGTCAGGCCCTTGGGGGTCCGAGATGTCGTCCTTATAATCATACTCGATGGGGTCTTCATCTGTAACTACTTCTATCATCCCGAAAAGAGGGGCAATAGTGGAGAGATAAAGAGGGGGTGAGATTTTGGAGAAAATCTCAGTAAGTACATTTATATCTCAACAAAAGCATTTCAAGCATACAGTTAAATGAATAACAAACAATTATCTATACATTATGCTTATGGGACGCATGACTATACTTATGCACATGCTCATACCTCATGCTATTTCTTGTTAAACTTGTTTTCTTTATTTCTTTCATGAGTTTGCTTGTAACCTCATAAAACAAAACGTTTGAACTTCTTTTCAAAATTCATCTTTTCACAAATAGTTTTTATTTTCTCTTATCTTAGGCGCCACTTATCATATTATATCATATGGCTTGAAAGCCCATTTTTTCGTCATGACATCTTATTGAATACCTCACGGTTTCCTTACGCACCGTGTGTTCTTGCTAGTTATTGTAGCACCCGGCGACCGTATCAAACCTAAGTAGCTATGTTTCGCGCCCTTTCACACTCTTGATCACTCAACAATTGATCACTCACCGAGCGACTACAGACTTTTCTGTATCGGCAAGGCAAAGCCTATACCATCCTGTATGCACCCACTAGCTTTAGATGCAACCATGCTCCAGACACATTTTGGAGCCATACATGCTCTGCTGATGGTTCTTTGTCGACCTAGGGACTTTCACTCGACTTTAGACACTCCTGAGTGAATAGGGAGTTCCACTGGAGTATTACCCCATCCCAACCTTTAATAAAATTTTAACTCTTTTATTTTCGTTTAAAAACATGTTTGACTTAAACGTGGTTTTCGTGCTTCATGCATGAGACATGAGACTTATATCACTGAGCATGTGAAATGTGAGACGAACATACATGTATTCTACGTCAAGCCCTTTCACAATTCAAGCACCATGTAACTTCACTTCTTTTCTATCTAGTAGCACTTATTGTTTTAACACCAAAAATATGTCTTGGCCGAAACCTAGGATCCTTATGTTTGTTTTATTTTAATCACTTTTCTTTTCCTCAAAATAGCTCACTCAATTATTCATGTGAAAACCAAATATCATGCTATTATACTCCTTTTGTTTTCATATCTCTAATTTTTCCAAATATTTAAAATTTAATCATAATATAAAACAATAGTTGAAAAGATAGCTCAACCCCAAAATCTTTAAATCCAAAAATACATATATGCACAAATCCAAACTTTTTCAACTCCAAATCAAAATTTAACAAGCATATATAACATCATCATTCATCATGTTGATCATACCACATTCTTCCTTTGTATCTACATATTCAAATCCACAATATAATATAATCCTTAATCTATGTATTCACGATATTTAAACTTACACGTATTTTGCCGACAAATAAACAACACATTTCCTTCAAGTACTTTAACCCATATCATCCAATATCCTACAAGTTAACCTAAAATCGTACATGTATTTTCTTCAATCCACCTCATGTTGGTTTTTTTAAAATAACTTGACTAAATCCACCCATGATTATATATTCTCAACTTAAAAGAATCATACACTTAAACATGGATTCCTACCTAGCTAAGCATGGCATTTTTACTAAAGAATTTCATTTTAGCATAACAAGCAAGAATTCAATCAATACAATCAAATTCATTCAAAAGTATATTAAAATTGCTAAGGGCAAGATAAGAATATACTTACAATACTCCTAACTAGCTCATATGAAATCTGAAAATATATTAAACATTTCATTAGATTAATCTAATAACATAACATCTTTAAAAGAAAATCTCTACACAAAAACATGGATGTGGTGTGTGTTCATCTCTAGGTTTCTATGCTTGAACTATTTAGAGATTCTACTTACCTCTTCAAGAACAACTCCTCTTCAAGAATATTGGCTCTAACTCTTCTACACTTAGGATAATTTGATATTTAGAGGATAGGAGGAAGTGAAACAAAAGAAGATAGAGGGAGAGGGAAGGTTGGCCAAGAAGTTGAGAGAGTGAGAGGGTTTGTGTGCAAATGAACAACCAAGTGAGGAAGACTCCCTCCTTAGGCCATTCGGTCATGCCTCTCCATAGGGTACTAGGTACTCATTTCACTAGTTTTATGTGTGACATTTGAGGGGTTGAATGACTCTTTGATTGACTTCTATCTCATGACCACTCCAAGACCAAACCTAACCCATGCATAGGTGGATTTTGTTTCCCCTCACTTCTTGCTATGGTCAGTGCCCTCCATGGGCTTTTGGCCCTCTATTTCCATCAAATCACTCATCCATCTTTCCTCCATCACCTCATGTGTCAATCCAGGGGATTGCAAAATCATCCTTTTGGGGAAAAGGGCAAGCATGGTTCGGCTATGCCTATTTTAGTTTCAATCGAAACCTCCTTTCCTTCTCATGGTTTTCCTCCCTTCTCAAGTACCTATCCATCAACTTGTCAAGTCACCACTTCTTCCCTACACTCTTACACATGTATCCTTTCCCTTCTCACACCAATCTAAGGTGTCCCTTCAACTACATTTGGAAATACACTAGGAAGGCTCCAAATGAGGCTCACGACATGCCTCACCCGAATCCCCTCTTGGTTTTGCTTTTCCTTTTCCTTCCTATCTCTCCAATGATGCCACTTCTCACTTGTCAATCACTTTGTCAACTCACCCTTACAAGATCTATTTGTAATCAATTGCTTAGGTTTGTGATAAATTACATAGAAAAGGCTCCAAAGGGTTTCAGCTACAAGCCTCCACCGAATCTCCTTCTTCTCTTCTCTTCCATTTCCTATTTCAACTACAAATGTCACCTATCTAGATATGGTATATCCTAGAAAGACTAAAATAGAAAATATCTTTATTCTTCCCAAGATATCCCAATGATAGGAAAATCTCATCATGAAATTTCACAATCTATCCAAAAGGCAAATCCACTAGTCAACTCCCAACTAATAGCAATTTTTCACTTTTATCTACTAGTCTTGGATGACTCACTAGAGTTTCTCTAGAGATGACATGTGTCTATTGTGTGGGCTTAATGGATCATGGGTCAATCTCATAGGCTTGTGGGCTTATGGTTCCTCTCTTGGCCCACTAACTTAAGTTGGGCTCTTAAGGCTTCGATTTTAAACCCAAGCCTTCATCTTCACTTCTCAATATTATTATTAATTAAATTAATTACTTAAGTAAAATAGTAGGAAATAAAAATCTCGGGTCGTCACACATTCCAACACGATAAGATCTTTATTAAGGTCCTAGTTCGAGTTATATTTCCTCCAATACCATCCCAAAAACATTATTCTTCCCTTCCGAGGCTTCTCCAATTTCAATCACTGTCTTTCCTTTCACTTCATCTGCATTAATCTGTTTCGGCACCCAAACTTTCACAGAATCCTTTTTCTTCTCTTCGACCTTGGTTACTACCTTAGATGAGATATCAATATGACTTTGAACCTTGCACTTCTTGTAAAACGTTGGTAACGTTTCAAAAAACAACTTCTTGATAAATACTTGTGACGATCCGATATTTTAACTATTTGGATTTCCTGTCATGAATGGTTATATTATGTTTCCTTTGAATTGTTTTAGTCACTTATTGGAACTTCTTGGAAATATATTTTCTATTTATTTTTTAGCCTTCTCTTGTATTAGGGGTTGGATATTTTAGTCCACAAGGGTAGGAAAAATTTTATCTTTGAGAACAAATGGGAGAAGCACAAGAGGTAATATAAGCAAACTTGAGATTTTCTTAGTGATAGACGTGTGACTAAACTTATGCTTAATTTTATCATTTTCCTCATGTAATATTTCATCTTTGTTGAGTAAAAACACTTGGCAAATGATGGAGCAAGGAGTAAGCAAATCTTGGAATTTCCTTAGCAAGTTTCGGCTATGAGGAATTCGGACACAATCCAATTGATTAAAGGAATTAAAAATAGACACTTGGCTCAAGCTAAACCAGCCTAGAACTAAGGGTTTGGTGAAAAGAAAATTTGTCATTTTTTCAAGAAGTGGCCAACGACTTTGAAGGGGGGGATAGCCGGATGCCTTCTTTCTCCATCTACTTACTTGTTTGAAGTGGGATTAGGAAGAAGTGATCTTGCCACATAGGTATGATTTCTTTAAGCACTAGGAAGACATTTAGCAAGATAGGAAAACTTGGTTTGGAAATCCAAAGAGATTATGCATGGGAATTGCAGTTAGGTAAGTTGGCCAAAAGGAAGTCAAGTAACATAAGGAATATTCTCTTGAAGAGTTTTGAGCTATTGGATGAATTTTAGTGGGAAAATCAACTTCTACCTATTATTTTAGGTTGTCTATGCAAAGATCACTTTCTTAAGAGATAAGGAAACAAATGATACGTGGTGATAGGGTGCACATAGAGGTGCTAAGTGCAAACAAAGATAATTGGGTGTTTCTCAATAGTTTTGACATCTCTCGATAATTTGGGCATAAATCTCTTATCTGATCTTAAATTGAGATGATTCAAGATATTATAGAACATCAAGAGAAAAATATACAACTTTTATGTTTTGAGTTTTATGAGATACTAGCTGGATCAAGAACAAAATTGGGCTTGAAACTGATGCACTTGAAATTGATCCAAATGGTGGTTTCGAATTTGGCATGTACTTAGTCTTTTGTTTGCTTTTCTTGCAAGAATACACCTTTTGAGAGATGATGACATGTAGAAGTAGGGAGAAGAGGATATAGCCGAAACCTACTTTTGCCCCACCTTATATATGTGCACAAAAAGAAGAAATGATACATACCCAGTTTTGTCTTCTTCCTCCATGTGTACACTTTGGTATAAAATAAGTTCTAAGTCATTTCAAGTGCCAACTAAGCCTACAAGGGAATGAAATGAGAACACTAAGGCCTAATAGGACATGTGGCATAGCATGAATGGGTTTTTTAGGATTTTTGTTATTCTTTTATTTAAAGGTGTCGACTAAGATAAACCAAGACTACCCACACACTTTTTCCATTTTCTTTCCAAGAGAATTTCGGCCAAGAACCCCTCCCCATCTCTCCATACCTTTTCTTCCTTCTTTTCAACTTCTAAAATACTTCCTCTGGCATATTTGAGTGAATTCTTTTTCAAGGACTTGGTAGAAGACTTCTCTTTTACGAGGATTCTTGGGTTATCTCTTGGAAAGTTAGTAAGTACTCCTTTAACTAAATTTAGTATTCTTTGTATCAATATGTCATTGGTTATTCCATTTGATTATTTGGCACACTTGTTGAATGGATGAGCTATGTTATTCTGTGTTTTGTTAAGATTGTATCTTAGGTTTTAGTTTAAGAAGTATTTGATGAATATGTGGAGATTAAACAATAAGAATGGAGTTTGATGATTTTCCTCTATGAGTAGGTTAAACTATATATGTTCTAAATGATAGAATAATTTACTCTTGAGAATTTTAGAATTCGGCCCTAGGGAGTTTTGGAAGAAATATTCTAAACATTCTCCTCTTGAATAAGGACAGGCCGTTGCTTTAGTCCTTGAGTGGTTCATAAGTGATTTAGGGGTGAAATACTAATTTGAGTTTGAACTCCTAGTGCGGAAGTTGACATATAAGTGATGAGACAAAGGAACCCCTAGGGTTCGGTTAAGTTTCTTAGTGGTTGAATAATTGATTTAATTATTTTACTAAGGAATATATGAGTTGATAAAGGGGAAAAAACAAGTTAAGCTTTGAGAACCATGGAGTGTTTCGGTCTTAGCCTTTTTAGGTTATGTTTATTTTGAGTTATTCTTTTGGTTATTAAATAAATATGGGTTTCTTAAAAATGATTATGTTAAGAAATGTACAAATTAGGGTTTAGAACCCTCACATGCATTTCAACTATATCCTGGTGGAATAGAGATATTTTGGTTGTTACCCTTTTTGGGTTGAAGAAACCTGATATTCTCAAAATATGACTAAGTTTGCATAGTGTGACATGATCAAGATAAGTTTCAGAAATGCATGTTTCATATGGTTCATGAATTACAAGATTTGCACGAAAGTCACATGTCCCATGCATGGTCATTGAAGTGATAAGTTTCATGTCCTTTGGGTCATCATGTTTTTCAAAAGAAAATAAGATAAGAAATATTTTGTAAGAACCTCAAAAACTGGGACAGGGTATTGTCTCAATGGAACTCCTTTGGCCACTCTGGAGTACTTAAGAATGGAATAATAACCCCTGGGTCGACGAAGAACAATTGACGGGTCACGAATGGTTTTTTTTAAAGTTCGCAGAACGTGGTCCCACCTAACGCTGGTGGGTGCCAACGACGGCAAATGTGTAATAATCTACCATAATGATAATGATTATGATTATGATTATGATTATGACGTATTTACTTGCGATAACCAACAACGAATACATGCTACATAGGGGAGCCGTAATGTATCCAATATGACAAGTATGATAAGAAAGACTAGCCTAAAAAAAGATATGAGTAAGAAGAATGACACGTAAAATTATGAATAATAAGAAAAGACATGAATAGTTTTTTGAATTTTCAAGTTCATAATAAGTTTTGCATACATGTCAACGAAAATCAAAGCAACATAAAAGTCTCTGTTTATGAAAAGCAAAAAAGTCTTTTATGAAGAAGCATGATGCATAAGTCATACACAAGTCGAGCATAAGCCATGCATAAATGCCATGCATAAATCATATCTCACATTTCATAGTCATGGTATATGCGCTTGTATATCCATATATGCTAACAATGCTTATATTGTAAGTTTTTCTGAATACTTATTGAGATTTACTGAAATCTTATTTATTATTTGATCTATAATTTCATAAGGAATGATAGGCATGACTGCAGGAGTAAAAAACTCAGCATGAGACCCCGACGTCATAGGAAGTTCTGGGTGCCTTAAGGGTCCTTCAGAACGTTTCTCTTATGATGAGATAAACCATTCTCTATTAAGTGAAATTAAGAAAGAATTTCACAGATAAAAAAAAAACTAGTTGTATATTTGTATCTGGGGAAATCCAACATTGATATATAATTTGAAATGTTAAGGGTTTATAAATTTGCTTACCATATGATATTCGCAAAGATAATTTCTTCGCTAATTCTTTAAAATGTACCTTATTCTGCTGTGTTATTTTTTCTGCGTACTATTAGTAAGTTAGGCGCATGCATATATTTCTGACACGAACGATGAAGTATGTAACCTTGTGTTATGGATCTTGATGCTTCAATTTACATTAAATTTCTAACGTAGATTAGGGACGTCACAATACTTAAAGGCATCCTTGGTGTTCCAATCCAAATATGATGGAGAGTCTGCTGTAAAATATTCATCAAGACACAAACACGTACCCCATCAGTTCTAGTCATACATCTAGTAGCTTTATCACTACGTGATACATTCCAACTGAAGCCACAATATTCTTGTGATAAGATTCTTGATAAAAGTTTGGAGGCAATCCGGGTAATGTAAGTCACATAGGAACCATCACAGGTTGACTTCTTCACTGAATTCTATTGTTCATTGAAAGGCCCTATAATTAACTTCATCGATGTCATTGCTTTCTCTAGACAATGCTTTCAAAAAATCATCCTCCTTTGAAAATCGAACGAACACATTACGTGATTTCCCGAGTGTTGAAACCATTGGTTGGCAAGAAAGACCCCATCTCCCATTGATAAAAGCTCTTATACAATCTAAAAAGGGCCACTGCCAAGAAAACTTCATAACCTCGAAAAGGCTCAGCTGATTTTTCTGTTTCTTCCTTAGAGAAATGCACAAAAAACTCACCCTCAAGCATTTTTGGAGGCCTAAACAGAATTTTCACTGCACGAATGGCCTATGGTGATTGCGAAACAAGGGCTGCAAACGTCCGTTGAGGCTCTACCATTATCGGAAGGCCGCTCGGGCCCCCAATGATAGCCATCACTCTTGCAAGAACCCTAGACCTAGCATAGCATTGTTTCCTTATTCAAAGCGTTTCCAATCCTTCTCATAACTCCATCTATGCAAGATCCGACTGATGTTACAAATACTATATTTGAGGATATGGTCATCTTAAAAAAAGTGATCCAAACTCTTATATTGAAGATGGATCTTCATTTGCGCATGGTGGGACAAACGCAGAAATTTGGCTTAACAAATAATGGGCATTAATCACATATGACTTAGTATATGCAAGACAATGCTTGGACAAAAATGATTGTGCCGAATAGGTGCTATAAATTTTGAACTTTATTGTGTTTTATATCTCTTGGAATTGAACAAAAGAAATGATATGGCTGGGGACAAATTTTATTACATGTTTCAAACCAAAAACTTTGGTTTAATTTTTTCTTAAAGGTTTTTATTTCCCTATAAAGTTGCTCAGTTTCAATGAATCAATATTTCTAACTTACTAGTATATGATTTTAGATGTTTAGAATTGCCATAAACCGGCAAATATTAGGTTTGTTTGATAAAAGGTTTAAAACACCTTAAAATGTTTCTAATTAAGTGAGTATATTAACATGATTTCTATCTTTTGCATTAGTAAGACGTGTAAAATATATGTTTGTTAAAGTTTAGAGTCTAGTTCATGCTTATTTGCAAAGGAATAAATGGAGAAGAGTTGTTGGATTTATTTATATGGGCTGAAATGGATGAGCCGGCAACAGGAATCGGGGTGGTTACAAGGGGATTCTTATTGTCCTGCTAAGAGAGAGTAGATTCTTGGGATTCTGCTCTGAGAGAGAGAGAGAGAGTAGATCCTTGTGGTCCTACTGAGAGAGAGAAGAGGAAAATGCCACATGTCTAAAAGGCATGTGGAAGAATGGTTGAAAGGAGAAATGAATGGGCCACTGTAAGGCTGTTCATCCGACCCGACCCAACTCGATAACGACAGTTTCCGACCCAACCCAAAACCTTCTCATGACGTTACCGTTACCGATTAGCCGACCTATTCTCAGCTACTCATACCAGTTCTACAAAAAAAAAAAACTCAACCTAGTCTAAATCGTTATAAATCCCCAACTGATTTCAAAGAAAAAAATCGCAATCCAATTCTAACTCATTCTAAATCCTTAATAGATTTCAAAAAAAAACTCAAGATTCTCAACCCAATTCTAAATTACTGTAAATTCCTAACTGATTAAAAAAAAGATCTCAAACTCAATTCTAAATCATTTGAACTCCCTAACAAATTTTTTTAAAAATAAAATCTCAAGATTCTCATCGCAGTTCTAAATCCCTAACTGATTTCAAAAAGAAAAAAGTTCTAAATCCCTAACCCATTTTCGCCGGAACAGGAACCAACTTTCTCCCATGGAAATCTTACTGAGAATTCTGCCTTATCGTCCATGATCTTTGCATCAGAAGACTATATGTGGTAGGGGCTATATTTTCGAACCATAAAACCACTTGACATCCACCCTTCAAATCGCTTTTCTGGAACGATGCCAACTCGAATGCCCACCAATGCAAATTATTGGAACAAACCCCCGCCGGGAAGACATTCAGCTTCGATGTTGTGCCGAGAGAGAGCTTGAATCGCAACTTGGCTGGGTGGATTTGAAAGTTAAAGTTGAAAAGAGACAGAGTTTGAATTGCGGCTTGTGTTTGGGGGGGGGGGGAATTTTGAAAGTTAAAGTCGATGTTAGGGTTTAAATCAATAACAGGTATTACCCGTTCCCAATTTCAACCACTAATGAGTTATAAATTCAAGTCATGTCGGGTCAAAAATTCAGGTTTTTGTTCACCCCTAGGCCAATGGGGTATATTCCTCTTGTCATCATTTTCATTGTGACGAGATTTTTTTTTTTTTAATATTTGCAGATCCTTCCTTACTTTCAATTATTTTGCTCTGTTCTCTGGGAAGAATAAGAGGTTGTTTTCAATTATCTTTGAATAGCAATGTTGGTTTCCTTAGTATTTTCGTTTGTTTTTACATTAAGTATGGAAGGCTAGTTTTATAGCCTAAGGCTTAATAAGCTAATGGAATTGCTTGAACTGATTGTGGTTTCATGTAAAATAAATCACCTCTGCTCTTATTCATTCTTATTTACTGTTTTGTTGATGAATTTATGTTTTAGAAATGGCTTGAATCTCTTGATCAAGATCTGTTGTTGACGAAAGGCACATCAAGTGCTTGAAAGAATACAAGGATTTAATGCTAACTCGAATTTCTATTTCCATTTACGAATTTCTGAAAACCTTGTTGAAGAACATTGCAAATGAACTTCCAAAGTCAAATCCTCCGCTTATAAATACCTTGGCTGGATTAATAATCGAGATAACTAAAGGTGATTGATATTGCAAGAATCACAACCAACTAAAGCTAGACCTGAAGCTTAGGTGTTTGTTTCTTTGATCAAATCATCATTTTCTACTACGAACTCTGTTTCCTTTCTTTTGTTGCGATTTCAATTATCATTTTACATTTCATATTAGCAAATTCCATCTTAGAATGACCTCTTTCATACATAAATCACAAACCCCTTTCTACCTTTGTACATTATTCATTTTACATTTTCTTCTCAAAAGTACCAAAAGCACAAGAACAATGTTCATATAAGTTCTCATTTGTTCATGTACCAGGACTTCATCCCTCCAACACTTGATACAAATTATTTATTCATATGGAATACGATCTTGAATTTATTTTTTATATAACTTGACATTTTTATACTTGAAAGAACACATTTAGAGCTATGTCAGTTAGTTTCTAAAAATATAAAATTGAAAAGAAAACAAATTAAAAATTTTCTATTTCTAAAACCATTCTTTAGTTTTTGTTTTAAACCGGATTCTATATTTTTATATAATTATTTGTAATATTAATAGTATTATTACATGATAATTGCCATTTGGACAAAGATTAGCATAACTAACAAAATTAAAGTTCCTCAATGAGAAACGCTTGGGTCCGGCAAACTAAGAAACCCAAATTTGCAGATGGTCAATCGCTAGTTGACACGTGTCTCTACATTTTAAGAACTACACACGCTTACCGGAGATCAACTGCTTAAACTCAACCAAAGACCCGACCTCGCTGCGAACCACGAACAAAGAGACCCGCGAACGCCGAACAAGAGAAACTCATCACGCCGTCGACTGACCAGCTCCTCTTCGTCAACTGAATAGTTCCTCGACGCCGACAAACCCAACTGACCAGATCGGTGATTTTCTTTCTCTCTTAGATTTTCTTCATGCGAGATTGGTGTTGGGCAGTCCCGCAAGATGATTTCTTTCTCTTTTAGATTTTTTTCATTGTTTTGGTTTTTCTCGGACTTCATAGAATAATATTCTAAGACCTACAGGAGATTGGTGTCGATTGTTAGTCTTGTTGGGATTTATAGGGCCAAATCGTTGGGATTTGTGTGTTGGGCATACCTGGGCACGTACCCTGTTATTTGCTCTATTGTGAGGACTACTCAGTTATTTCTTTACTGCATACCTGGGCACATACTCTCGAATAAAGAAATATTTCCAGACATAAGTACGTGCATTTGACTAAGAAATAAGTCTTCAATATTCAATCACCATCACCAGATACTTATTCACCGACTTTTGTGAATAGTTTGCAATACCTACTTTATAAAAGCACACTTTGGGAAGTAAAATTGAGACGTGATTGTGGGCTATAATTTCTGCATAAATACAGTGGATATGCCCTTCTTCCTCGAATGTAATGCACACTTCACGTGCATATATATATATATATTATATATGGGAAGTATCCTTTATCTAAATAAATTGCTTTGCAAAGTTTTCATGTTTCTTTAGTCATCACAATGTGCATCTCCAATTTTTTATTCCAATGAGCATGGCCTTACATCATAATGTGCATCTCCAGTTTTTTATTAAAATAAAGTATTCTGCTATCGTTGGTTTTTGACTTATCCATTTTTTGTGAGAAGTTCTTGATCCATTTTTTTTATTAGGTTGCGTCAATTATGATTTACATCAATAGATCATATTGAGATTTTGGACAACAATTATAATTCTAGCGCCGATAAAGTTGAGATAATTGAAAATGATTGTGAGGTTGAATTGGACAGGAACATATTCGAGAAAGGCTATACAATGTCATCTTTATATGTGAAGCCATATGTAGGGCTAGAGTTTGACAACATAGATGATGCACATAGTTTCTATAAAGCCTTCTCTAGACGAACTGGTTTTAGCATTCGAACAAATCATACGCAATTGTCAGGCACAGACAAGTCATTAGTTATTATCGATTATGTGTGTGCAAGAGAAGGGTACCGTCTATATAATCTTAAAGGAAAAAAGAGAGCAAGACCTGAAGCTCTGGAAATAAGGTGCGGGTGTAAGGTGATGATCCAAATAAAGAAGAATAAAAACAAATGAGTTGTGTCCAAGTTTGTATTACATTATAATCATGAGTTATTGTCACCCAAGAGTAGGACTTTGCTTCGTAGGCATGGACGGGTGACACCGGCTCAAAAAAGCTAATAAGAGACGCTATACCAACACGAGAAATAATGTCCGATTTGACTAAAGAGCATGGTGGTGATTACAATGTTAAGTGCACACCTAAAGTTATATGAGTACTTCTTAGAAAGGAAACATAACCAAACAGGCTTTGTATATTCAATCCAAGTTGACGCAGATAAATCGATGGAAAGTTGTTTTTGGGCAAATGGTAGATCACGAGTTGCATATCAATATTTTGGGAATGATGTTACGTTTGACGCTACATACCTAACAAATCGATATAAGATACCATTTGTCTTATTCACTAGAGTTAATCATTATCATCAATTTGTGATATTTGGATGTGCTTTGTTGATAAACGAGATAGTCGAGTCATACATATGGTTATTGAAAACTTGGCTAGAAGTGATACTTGGTCGTGCTTCCACGACAATAATAACTGATGATGACAAGTCAATGGCTAAGACCATCCAAATGGTATTGCCTAATACAACTCACAAATTGTGTTTATGGAATCTACTACAAAAAGTTCTTGAACATCTAGCTCATGCCTACCACAAATATCCAAAATTTAAACTTGACATTAACTATTGTATTTATGACACAGTGACTTTTGAGGAGTTTGAGTTTGAGTGGACTGCATTGTTATCGATGTACAAGTTAGAAAAAAAATACTTGGTTGCAAACTATTTACGCAAAGAGAGAGAAGTGGGTGCCCGCTTACTTGAGATCAACATTTTGTATTGGAATGACCATAACTCAACGAAGTGAGAGTGTGAACAAGTTTTGTAAACAGTATGTTCGGTCAAGTATGATGATAAGTGATTTTGTACATCAATATGAAAAAGTCTTGAATGCTCGTTATCTAAGTGAGAAAGAGAGTGACGTAAAGACAAAAACATTGATGCCAATTATACAAACTTCTTACCATATTGAAGCGAAAGTGGCCAGGCTTTACACTTTGGACTCTTTTTCCATCTTTCAAAAAAAGCTAACTAAAAGCCAAAAATTTCAGACACAAAACACATGAGAAAAATAGACAGAAAAATTATTTGGTGGCCATTTCTGGGATAGAAAAATGGGCGTATGATGTAACATTTTCCATGGAATGATGAGACAAAAAGGATTGTAGGCTGGCTATAAGTTAGTTTTAGGTTGGTTATTATGAGTACTTCTTAGGCATCTATAATGTAAAATGGTTATTATGCAAGAATGGTTATTATTCAGAAATGATTATTATGTAGCATTATGTCAGCTTTCATAAATTTCACAAATTATGTTATTTTATCCAAGTGTAAGACCATCTTTCATAATCTGTTAAACAACCTAAAGTAGCATCAATTAAAATTCTAACCACACATCAAATTAAATAGACGAATCTGATAAGCAATTACATATTCACCACACGCATGTCAATTGCAAAACATTTTACAATAAACATGTGGATCCAAAGTGTCCCCATAAGCCAACTATATAGCAAATAGTCTTTTACAAAAATTGATCCAAAACACCAATACAATTTGTCCCATTAGCCAAGTATAATTTGTTACAGATATTCTCTCTCAAGTATGGTATCAGTGATGTGCAATGTCTCATGTCAGGCCTAATTTTGGATTTGGCCATCAGAAAGGTTGTGGGACTCAAGGTAACCAATCAAGTACCCTTATATGTTTTAACGTCTTCAAGCATTTTGCTTCAGTCCATCCAACAGTTCAATATTCTTGCAAAATCCGGTTTGTTTGGCTTGGATAACTTTTTGTAGAAACCTATCATCTTCTTCTATCTCCAAAATCTGGAACTTTGACACGGGTGTTGATCAATACAAGATCTATGAGTCTATATACCATATTATCCTGCAAACATAAATTACAAAGCTCTTGAGTACACAAGAAACAGCAGAGGGGAAACATATCTTGCATTTCGCTTTTCAAAGTAATGTGATTCAGTATTAGACTCCAAAATATATGAATATAATTACTGGTCCAATTAAGATCACTATCCATAAATGCGAATTGGTATTTCTTTGGAGGGTCTTTTGTATTTGCCAGTTTTGGGTCGAAGAATTAGGGCATGACCAAAATCCTGCCAAGGATAGAGCTTACACCAGGGGAAAGTTATAACAAACAGAAAGCGCAGTAACTTCCAGAAACTCAATGTTGAAAACATCCAAATTTATCATTTCAGCATATAAAAATGTAAACTGGTTCGAGGTACTCATATCATCATTTCCTCCCAGTAATATTCAGCTTCTTGTTGTGGTTCAATATCTCAGAAATCAATTATTCTCATGTTATGCTGTAAATAAATTATAAATGTGATGGAATAAGCTTGAATGAGTATATTGCTTCATATTACATAACCTATTTATGATTTTTATCCTTCCTGAGATAATATTATTTGAAGTAAATTTAATAAATGATCTAAAATTTATAAAAGATTATATTTACAAGTTGGCGCAACGCTCTGTGTGAGTAGTGTTTTCCTTGGGTCATTATAGCTGATCTCTAAAGGCCTATTTTCTTGATTGGCTGGAATATTTTCTTCCCCACCAAAGCAAAATTAATTAGTGCTATGTCTTTCTTCTTCATCATTCTAATAAATACTCAATTGAATTAGATAGGAATCTAATGTTCA
This sequence comes from Platycarya strobilacea, assembly GCA_036898215.1. Lineage (NCBI taxonomy): Eukaryota > Viridiplantae > Streptophyta > Magnoliopsida > Fagales > Juglandaceae > Platycarya > Platycarya strobilacea. The sequence continues at coordinate 21,969,907 of CM072549.1, read as the reverse complement.
AATAATAAATAATAGATCGAATTAGATAGGAGGCAAAAAGTCTCCCAATCTACAAATCCCAACGATTTGGTCCTATAAATCCCAACAAGACTAACAATCAACACCAATCTCCTATTAGGTCTTATAATATTATTCTATAAAGTCTAAAAAAAAACAAAACAATGAAGAAAATCTAAGAGAGAAAGAAAATCACCGATCTGGTCAGATCAATCGGGTTTGTCAGCTTCGAGGAGCTATTCAGTCGGCAGAGAGGAGCTGGTCAGTCGTCAGCGAGATGAGTTTCTCTTGTTCGGCATTCGCAGGTAAGGCTGTTCATATGGGCCGGATTTTATCCAACCCGGATTAATAACCGGATACCCGGGTCTTAAATCCTGTTTTCGGATTATATAAAAACGGGCCAGAATCCGTTTTTAACAAACCGGATCAAATTGGGCCAGATATCCATATTGAATCCGAAACTCGGTTTTATCAACCCATACCGGCTTTTAAATTAAAATGGTGCCGTTTGTATACTGGTTTCAAATTCGGTTCTTCTCCTCTCCGTGGTTTCAAACTCGTTCGTCATTCAATTTCACTGTCTGTCTCTCTCTCTCTCTGCATACAAACCCTAGCCCCATCTAGTGTTGAGTCCGCGACCTCATCAGTCATCATCGTGACCCATCACCGTCTCCAAGTCTCCATCGCCGAGTCTCCATCGCCGTCTCCGAAGCTTCGTCGCCAAGTCTCCATCGCCGTAAACATTGTTCGGTACTCTCTCTCTCTCTCTCTCTCTCTCTCTCTCTCTCTCTCTCTCTCCCTGTAATTGCGTGAGGATTAGAAATGGATTTATTGAAGGAAAATCTAAGTTGATTCTAGGGTTTTATGGGTTTAGCTCTAGCTAACAAATATATACCATCTCTTGAGCTAGCTAGCTGATTTTTAGCTCCTTTTTATGTACGGGCCACGGCTCAATCTGGGTTATTTGATCAGAAATTAGATTGGATGTTTTATGAACAGATATTTAGCTTACTTTAGTTTCTTAATTACTCAAAATTCACTTTCCATTTCTGCATTAATTTTCCTAGCTTCAAAAAAATCCTCCAGAAGATGTTCTGAAAAAAGAGGAATACATAGCATATAATTTGCTGGAACCATAAGTTTTCTGACCCGTAAAAAAAAAACTATAAAAAAAAAAGTTGTTGTACATCTTCAGTTGCTGTACATGTTGAGATTTTCGCTGAGCCTTATCCTAATCTGTTGGTTTCTGTTTGACATGTTAACCTTAGCTCGAGATGATGGTTACTATTTACTTGTCCGAAGCTGCTGCTGTTCGATCGTTCTAAGACTATGAAAGGTGCTGAGCACCAATTGTTTGTGAAATATTCTAAAAGAGAAAACGCTGTGAATAAATTGTCTCTGTTTTTCTATGTTCCTCTGTATACAGTCGATTACAACATATAGAGCTCTTGGTCATAACAGAATGCTCATAATTTCAATGCCAGCTCATTCCTTTAAGTTTTCTACTGAATTATAGTCTCCTATGCATAGACTCTTTTCTGAATGGTGTAGATGCACATCTGTTAATGTTGCTACTGCCTTAACTAACAGATAGTGAGTCTTTTTAAGTGTTGGTATGTGGTAGTACTAAGTAATGGAAGTGGAAAATCTGGTCTGCTTGGTTAAACAAAACACGCACATGATCATACGAATTTGCTAGCTCCATGTTATTTTAAACTGATTTAGCACAAAAACTTAAATAAGTTTAAATAATTCGACTTATATAGTATATGAAACTGTGATTACTAAAGTGTGTAAATCTTATCAAATATTTTGTGATGTTGAAGAGATTGAGCAAGAGACTGTTCACCCATCCTTAGCTGCTCCATATCAAGAGCCTCATCAAAGTTTGCTTTGTTCCTGCTTTTTCTGAATATAAGCAGGAGGTAATAATATTGATGTCTATTAATTTCATTTTCATTCTGTTTTTTTGGAAATTATTGGCTTGTATTGTTTGCTGAAAATATCCATGCTTAAATTTGTACATGATTTTTTACTTAATTATATAGTTTGGTTTGGTTTGTTGTATTTTGTTACTCAATAACAGATAGAAGAAGATTCTACAAGTTGGAATCTTGGTATGACTCAAGGGGTTAGTGGTGACTCCTCCTCTTTTCCAGTGGATGTGGATTAGCATGGGAGTCTTCCATCCCATTCATCCATACATACCCATTCTGTTCCACTTGTACCCAAAAAATCTAGGAAAACACCTAGTAACCAATCGGTGTCTTGGGAACAATTTGAGAAAGTGTTACCTATTGACCCTGATGAACCAAAAGCTCGATGCAAACATTGTGATAAGTTGTTTAATTATCATTACAAGAATGACACTTCTTCTATGAATCACCACCACCTTTATTATACATATGAAAAATCTCCTCTTTATCGTAAACGTCCTGGAAAAAGTAAATCCTCTAGTAGTAAAAGGGATGTGGAGGGAAAAACATGTAGCCCAAACTCACAAGGTCTAGTCAACTATGATGCTGAAAAACTTAGGGTGTCTATCGCTAAGTTTTTTATTAGGTGTGAATTGCCTTTTAGGCTAGTAGAGCACGAAAGTCTGATTGAGTATGTGGCTGATCTAGAGCCTCGATTTATTTTACCATCCCGAACCACTTTGAAAAGGGACTGTATAAAGTTGTATGATGAAGAGAAAATACAACTAAAGAAATTATTAGAGGGTCAAAGAATTTGTCTAACCACCGATACCTGGACATCAGTGCAAAATGTGAACTACATGTGCATTACTGCACATTTTATTGATTGTAATTGGAATTGCATAAGAAAATACTAAAGTTTTGTCAAATTCCCAACTGTAGGGGAAAAACTATTGGGAGGGTGTTAAACTTGGGCTTGCTTGATTGGGATATTAATAAGATTTTGACCATCACCGTTGATAACGCCTCCTTTAATGATGTTGGTGTCGATTACATGAAGAGGAGGATAATAGATAGTGATTCTACCATATTGAATGGTGAGTTTCTTCACATGCGGTGTGCTGCCCATATATTGAATTTGATTGTTAATGACGGTTTGGAAGATGTTAAACATTTAATATCAACGATTAGAGAAGCCATCAAGTATGTGAAGTCTTCACCATCAAGATTTTTCAAGTTCAAGGCTTGTGCATTAGAGGAAAATATTAACAGGAGGATGTTGTGCACGGATGTTTCCACTAGATGGAACTCCACATATTTGATGTTAAGTACAGCTATAAAACACAAAAAAGCCTTTGAACGCTATAATATGTATGTGGATCATGATTTCGTGAACCCCAGTAGTGATGATTGGAAAAAAGCACAGATTTTTGTAGAGTTGCTAAAAATATTTTACGATGTCACATTGAACATTTCTGGGTCTTTGTATGTGACGACTAATGTATATTTCCAAGAATTGTGCACAATTGAAGATACAATAAATGATATGTGCACGAGTGAGGATAGCATCACTAGGACCATGGGCAAAAACATGAAAGAAAAGTGTGAAAAGTATTGGGGTAATACGGATAGGTTCAACTTGTTGATATATGTTGCTCATGTGCTTGATCCACGTTACAAAATGGTGTCATTGAGATTTTGGTTGGAACAATGCAAAGGGGATGAGTTAGCGGATAAGATAGAGGCCAAAGTCAAACTCTTGTTAAGCCGCTTGATTGAGTAGTATAGTAGATTTCGTGTGGCTAGTGAGGGAAGTTCTATTGTGGCTCAAAGAAGGTCAAGCACTACTTCTACTTCTTCTAGTAGCTCAAGTAAATTTGACATGAAGTTAGAAAAATATCTTGAGCAGCATGGGTTTATGAAGTTTAGATCAGAACTAAATAAGTATTTGTCGGAGGAACGTGCAGGAAAATCACCCAGTTTTGATATCTTGGATTAGTGGAGAGTTAATGCCGCCAATTATCCCATTCTTGCTGAGGTAGCACGTGATGTATTAGTCACCCCCATTTCCACTGTTGCCTCGGAATCTGCATTCAGTACTGGAGGACACATCTTGGATCCTTTTAGGAGTTCATTGTCTCCAGAGTCTGTCGAAGCTCTTATTTGTACCCAAAATTGGTTAAGGAACAAGCTTGTCGACATCCAAGAGTTGGAAGAATATATAGAGTTGATACAGCTTGAAGGTAAATTTGAAACATGAAATATATATTTTATTAATATCTTCCTGACTTAGCTTATTATATATCTAACTCAGTTTTTTTAATATTTTTTTAGATGATTATTTAGTAGCTTTATCTGGAATTGAGGCTGGTATGAGTCAACCTTCCTATTCATGCTAAAAAAATTAGAGTAAGTATGTTATTACTTTAGTGTGCATTACTTACTAAACTTTTGAAATAATTTTTATTTTATATATTCTTTTTGTTTTATAGGTTGGACTGGAAATGACAATGTGAGCATGGTTCAGGTGCTTCTCAACTGTTACAAGAATATACAATAAATTCAAGAATATTTGGAAAAGTAGTGCTGAGTTGTTTTTGAGTCTGGAATCTTTGTTTTCAAGATCTACCAATAACTGAACATTGCTTATTGGTACAGATAGTTAACTTTTCCATATCCTCACATGCAGTGATATTGTTGCAATTCATGGAGATAGAATCGATTGTTTTATTTTTGGGCATAATTATCGAATTATTTCAGTTCAAATTCAACTTTATATGAATGACTCAATGAGACAAAGCCCCTACGCTGGTGCTGGTTTTGTATCTCCCATAACATTTGTTACTTGGGTGATTCTTGTAAACTTTCTTGTATTTTGCAATTGTTTTGATGAGTAATGTCCATTAGTGCTCGGTCAAGAAGTTTTCAGAATATCCAAATTAGAAAAACTAACAAGTGAAATATCAGATTTATATAAGTCTTCGGTTTGGAGTACTTTTTGTTGGCTTTCAAAGACATGGAAAGCTGCCAGACGACGTAAACCTCTGAGAACATATAGGATAATTTTCTGCAAATATGGGATTTGGAAAGGGGAGACGAAGGAATTTTTTTTTTTTTGTGAAGATATGATTCAAGAGAGGAGAGAATAGAGATGGAGGGAGACGGACCTTCGTGTGGAGATATGGTAAAACTGATATAAAGGCTTAAAGCTCACTTCCATGTCAGCTTGGTCCGCGGGATGGGTGCACAAAAGCGCCTGTAACTAGACGGACTAAAGGAGTATAATGATACTCAAAATATTTGTATTTATATTGCCCTTTTCTTCGGCTTTGAAACACTTCCCAATCCCACAGGGCAGAGAGTCATACTTTTCAAAAGTGTCAAATGGATATTCATGATCTAGAAGAAAAACAGCACTAATCAGCACTAATCCCTTCTTCCTCTATATATTAATATGTATGAAACCGACCAAATTTTCTCATCTTTGTGAAAAAACACTAAAAAAGGTTGTTTTCATTCCGTCGCCTTATGCAACGAGGGCCTTATGCAAACATAATTGATGTATAGGTTGATTTGGTCCGTTATCTGGTTGATAGACTAATAGTTTGAACTAAATGTGACATTCAGGTGGATGGCACGGAATTGTTATTGCAGGCCATGCTTCATTCCAGAAAGTGGGGTACCTTGGCTTTAATGAGTATTAAAATATAACTATTATTGCACACTATTCATTTATAAAACTACTTATTTTTAATGAGTATTATCACTTTTACAAAACTCAAAATTAAAATTGGAAAAGGTATCTGAAAAAAAAATTTAAAAAAAAAAACCGGGTTTAAATCTGGAAAATGGATCCGGATCCGGATCCGAAATCTTATGGAATCCGGCCCGGATTTCAAATCCGAATCCGGTTCTAAATATTCAGATTTTGAATCCGGATTTGAAATCCAGATCCGGGTTAAGATACCCGAATTTCCATATTCAAAACCTAGTGCACAGCCTTATTCGCGGGTCTCTTTGTGGTTCGCAGCAAGGTCGGGTCCTTGGTTGAAGTTGGTTGAGTTTAAGCAACTGATCTCCTGTACGCGTGTGTAGCAACTTCTTAAAATGTAGAGACACGTGTCATCTATCGATTGGCCATCTGCAAATTTGAGTTTCTCAATTTTCAGTTTGTCGGACCCAAGCTTTTCTCTTTCTGGATATCAAGGAATGAAAATTTCAACTCCTACTTTTGCACTTAATTCAATTTAAAGCTAAAAGTCTACATGGTTTTACGTCGACCACTATTTACACAGCGGACTGACTAATTCATGTTTGGGTAACGATTTTATTAACACAGAGTACGAAAGTACTACAAAAGTAATTACTGTCGTGCATATATAAAATACTACCAAAGAAGGACCATCCAACGTAGACCGATAGATCGACGTACCGACTGAAATTCTTGGTTTGGACAATTGAGTAATTAAAGAGACAAGCATAAAACAATAAAAAATTGACGTCTTATTTCAGTTTTCTATCTTGTTTTTTCTTTTTTTAAAGAATCGTATGGGATATTTTACAATGAAGCAATATCAAGTTGGACTAGGCAAACAACCAGACATGGCCAGTCTATCTCCTTCAAGATTTAAAGTCAAGGCTTTTGCCTTTCTAGTATACAACTTCTTCACATTCGATCTCTGATCTTGTAGCAACCTCCCTAAACTCCTTTTAGCATTTGCTCTAAATGGAACATCAGATGCCAAGAACCCATCCACCAAGTGTAGGTAAGCCTCTAAGTCATGACAACATGCCATGTCAGCATTGGGCTTCAAATACGGTGACATTTTGGTATCAACCCGTAATTCGGTTCCAACATGAGAGTAGTTCAACGGCATGTTTTTCTCAAGTATGTCAACAACCGCTCCAACCCCTGTGTTTCTTAGCTTTTGGTCTAGCTCTTCCCCAACAAATATACCAGGAACTTTAGTGACCACATCTTGGGAATTGACAATTCGTAACACCTTCACATTTTGGGCATTCATACGGTCGGCAAAAGCTTTATTGCCAACACGAGGTCCACCAAAGGAAAAAACAGCAACCGGTGGTACGTTGAGGGCTCTCCTACTGATTTCATCTGCTACAAGTAAAGCCAATGCCGCACCTAGGCTGTGACCTGTGACAGTAATACTTAGGGTCTCGTCTTTATATAGGTCCATGAGCCTTTGGATCTCTTCAACCAGAGTCTCCGCTAGGCTTGGCACATGAGCTCCACTCGTCTTGTATAAGCTTAAGAATCCGCATTCAACTTTTGATTGTCTATTATCATCATCATTATCTTGATCTTGGATTTGAACCAATTGGGCCCTAACATTCTCTGCCCACTCAAGACATGTTGCGGTTCCACGTAGTGCAATGACTACATCTCTTCGTCCCATCCGTTGGATCTCCTTTTTATCATCACAAACCGCGACGTAACCGATCCAACTAGATCGTTGGGTCATCCATCCGAGATCCGGTGCCATTTCATCGACCCATTTGGGCAACCCGATGGAGGAAGTGGCATACAAACTCTTGGTCAGTTTATAAGATCTATCCGGCAAAACCACTTGATGCGGTGAGGGCGGTCCATCTTCTGACATCGTTGGGTTTGAATGGAAAGATTGGTAGGCGGCTTGAACAAACTCTCCATACCGAACCACCTCTCGGCGGAGGTTCCCGTCGAGCGGGTCTAAAAGGCCTTTCCAGTTGTTGCTGCCATGGTATTCGCGCCACCTGCTGCCAAGATTATTTCTCGGTGAGTATTCATTTGTCTTTGATAGGAGTCTCTTTAGCCGGTTAAAATTTCGGGGCGACATTTGCTCGGGGTCCTTCAATTCTGGCCAGAGTCTAGCCAAGTTAAGCCCTTCAAGTCGATTTTTTCCTTTGTTTTCCACCGGCCCATTATTCTTGGAATCATTGTGAAGGGGTTGTGGGTCCAGTTGGTTCGGCGGGGCAGTTGGCTTCTGGAGAAGTTTCTCGAGGTTGGCGAGGTGTAATCGAGTTAACTCAGTCGATGTTTCCTGTTTTTCCGACAGTGATATAGAACAACTTGTCACTGGTCTTGTCAAGGGGTTTACGAGAGACATCTGGCACATGAAGCCGGCAGGTCTCGCCTGAAACAAGTGTAGATTTTGAAGAGGAACCGGCGTCGAAGCGATTTTCATGGAATCAAGAGAGAGAGAGAGTCAATTAGATATTTGAGAAAGTGGAAAGGACAGAGGGACCTTTGCAGCTTGTTCTCCAAGTTGAAACCAAATTCTGGGCTTGAACGAATCAACGTGGGGGTATATATAGTGTGTCTTACAGAAATCCCCTTGGCGGTGCCTATTTATTACAACAAGAACCATATCAGAAGTTTCAAACAACTCTCTTTCTTTACCACTTACGACCGAAAAGTCGCTCCGGGGAACTAATAAATGTAGTACGGTAAACTGACGGCACCCACAAGTGAAAAGTGTGTTTTGTGTGTAATGTATTTTCGTTATTTTTGTAGTCAGGAATGATATTCCAATTTCCTAAAATGGTTTTCTAATTATTTAATAATTTAGATTTCAAAGAATCAATAAAATTATACGATTCTATTAGAAATATATGTTAATATTATATAATGAGAAGGAATTAAAGTAGCTGCTGAACAATTACTTTATACAACTATTGAAAGAATATTATTTTAGATTGACTGGTGATAGCCATATAACGCCTTTTACATTTATTTTACAATTTATAATGTAATACAGTTTTTTTCTTTTTCTTTTTTTATAAGTATTTTTGTAAATATTTTTAACATTAAAAAAATAAAATAATAATAATAATGTTTTTAATATTCATATTCTTAATCACTAAGTAAAATTAAAAATTAAAAATTAAAAAAATATATTAAACATAAAAAAAGGTATAAAATAATAGTCATCTTATCATTTCTCTTTTAGATTTTATTTTGACATTTGCTATTTAGAGCATTCTTAATAGATTGTTTAAAAATTTGACAATTATTGGATAAAGTCTTAGTTTTACTAGTCATAAAAAATACTTTTGAACATTTTTTTATAAATTTTATTATCATATTTGATCAAATATGACATTTATTTTCTGATATTTGTACAAAATTATAATTTTTGAATTATGATTTTTAGCTAATATACTGAGAATGCTCTTAATTTTCTCTAAAGTATAAATGGATTGTTAAGTTATTTTGATATTTGACTACTCTCCTTTTCTTATATAGTTATAAAATAATTATAAGGCTATCATTTTCCTTATCAATATTATATAAAAGAATATTTCAAAAAAATACTATTTAAAATAACTTTTACGTCCATTTATGGAAGAATAACCTCTACGTTGGAATGTTATCCTTGGAGTTGGTCCCGATATCTTCCGACGAAAATTCTAGGGGAGCTAGAGTCAATTTCCTGTTAAAATTTGGCTGGTCTTAGTTTGTTATCTGTTATAATTCTATCCACATTTCTTCATATATGCGATCAGCACACTGCCATATTTCAAGATCAGCTTATTAAACCTTGAGCGAAAGGTTGAATTTGGAATGACTTTTCAATTCAAAAGAACATGTCTAGTACTATTTTTATCGAAGGGCAATGCTACTATGCTTATTCTAATTGACATTTTTTTTTAATTTTTAATTTTAGTTAATGATTAAGGAAGTGATTATTAGTGTATTGATATTTTTCATATTTTTAAAAATATTTAAATACATTAAAAAATATGAAAACAAAAAATATTTTTTTAATTTTTTTATCATTTTAAAATATTTTTAAAAAAAATATAAAAAAAATATATCAGTATACTAATAATTACTTTTTTAATTATTAAAAAAAATTAAAAAAAATAGAGTATTTAAAATGTTAAAAACAAGTATCAAATAAAATGAGCAGAATAACGTTATCCTTATATCAAAAGTTGGTAGTTATATATGTATGTATAAATATATATATATATAAATATATATATATATATATATATATATTTAAGCTGAACAAACGATTCCTTGTTCATGAATTTCTCGAACAACCACAAGACCAAATATGCACATGCCATCTTATTTCTTTTAACTTAATTTTTATGTCTTTATTACGTAAGTAGAATATATATGCGAAAACTTATATCGGATTTTTCGTAATGTTTATAGCCAATCTAATATTATAAGAGTAATACTAGATATAATTATAGTAGATATAGTTATAGGTTGTGTAATTGTCGGATAGTTTTTATGAAAAAAATGGAATATGCTATTAAAAGATCATAATTATTTCTTTTTGTGAATTATATATTTATTCATTTTTCAAAAAAGATTACATTGTATTTATTTATTCTATAACTACAAATATCATTTTTTATATTAAAATCTCAATACCTAAAAAACAAATTAAAAGAATTCTTGAAATTGAGTTACCGTTCAGGAGTCTCCAATTTTCATATTAATTTCGAAATTACGATAAGCAAATCCACACCCCAATTATATCATGGTACGTAGTTTTATTGCATTCGTTGCAAATTGCTCTATACTTCAAAGTGATCGTAAGTGGCCCGTGTGTTCATACATTTATAATTAAAGCTCTAATTGGGACGATCGATGATCAAGAATATTAAGGCACTAGTACATGCATGGTTTTCACCCTTTTTTTTTTTATTGGTGCACTTGACAAATGATATATAGTCTACACAGCATTTGGTAGGTACATAATAAACTTGAAAATTTGGTATCTATTTATATATATATAAGTCAAGTTAGACTTTTCGATGTGTCATTTTCGATGTGTCATTCATCTTGGGTCTTTCTACTTTAAACTTGAGAATTTCCTACCTCATTCGGCTCAATAGTCAATTTTTTTGGTTCATTCATCTTGGGTCTTTCTAGTTTAAAACATGCACTTTCAATTTTTTAGTATCAAACCATTTCACCAATCATAGTGATGGCTTGCACCTGAAATGGCTTTCGATTTTTTTGGTATTAAGCCCTCACAAGTCATCGTGATCTCTTTTGTCCAAATGGTGCGCAAATAGATAGGCTCGATCTATCTCTTACAGCACAATTTGCGTCATCACGAAATATCACTTTGATTAGTACTTAAATTTGACTGGAAAAAAGTAAAATTGTGGACTTAAATTATGTCTTGGAGGAACCTTCAAGCAAGACCAAATTGTCATCTTTAGAGAATTAGAGTTTAGAAGGTAGATGGATTAGATAGTGGGTTCTCTCTATTTGTCATCGAGACAAATTAGTCTTGTGCATCAAAGTTTTTATATTTACTATAAGAAAACTGCTTCTTTATAACCAATTAATTTCAACAAAATAATTATTTACAATCAAAATTAGTCGCAAATAATTTTGTTGTCATAATTAATTGACCACAAAAACTTATTTTTCTTGTAGTGACCATATGCAAAGATAAATTCTTGAAGATCAAGCATATTGTTTGTAGAAACCAAGTTCAAATTTCCTATTTTGAGATTCTAGCTTGTCCATCATCGTAAAAAATTGACCCGTTAAAATTATATCACTTCTAAGGTTGAAACATGCTTTGGGGGTAGAAAAAGGCTTAGAGGTAGGTTGAAGAACAAAGAAGTTCCATGACTTGGTAAAATTTGTACCCATTTTAATAACAGTAGCATGGAGGAGATTTGAAGGATGCAAAACCGAAGTTGAAGAAGGCTAAAAAATAGAGTGCCTGCTTGTATTAAATTGACATCATGTACATGGGGACTCAGCTATTTATAAAGTAGTAACAATTGAATAATATAAATGAAAAATGAATACAATGACAGCATATGTAACGGAATGTAACATAATTGTTTCATGGAATTTTATCTAGTAGAATCGTGATCATCTCAGGAGGGTGAGCTTCTTGTATCTTCAACATTCCCTCGCAAGATGAAGAGTAAATATTAATTATTCCTATCTTTAGCAGTAGTCGATTGAATGTAGGAGAGTGCAAGAGCTTAGTTAGCAAATCTGCTATCTGAGCTGAAGATGAATCATGAGCAATGACAACTTGTCCAGAGGTAACTTTGTCACGAACTAGATGGCAATCTAGTTCAATGTGGTTTGTATGCTCGTGAAACACTGGGTTTGCCGCAATGTGAAGGGCAACCAAATTATCACAGTATCACCGACTGTGAGATGTTTACATGCAATTCATGAAGCAAGTAATGTAACCATGTGAGCTCACATACTACCGATGCCATAGCTCTATTCTCGGACTCTGCTGATGAGCGTGAAATTTTGGTCTACTTTCTGGACTTCCAAGAGATGAAGGAGCTTTTGATGAAGATGCAGAAACTAGTTATTGAACGCCTGAAGTCTGGACAATTTCTCGATTAGCATCGAAATAAGCCACAAGGCTGAAGGTAGAAGAAGATGGAAAGAATAGTCCTTGACCTGAGGTGCCTTTGAGATATCCAAAGATCTTAACGATAGCATTGTAGTGAGGAATCCGTGGGGAGTCTAGGAATTGTCTAAGCAAGTTTCTACTATAGCTCAAATCAAATCTAGTGTTAGATAGATATAGAAACTTTCGGACTAGTTTTCAATACAAGGTAGGATTATGAACAAATTCTCATTGCTTAGCTTGATGTTGGATTCCATGGGCAGAGGAGATGGCTTGGACGCTAACAAGCCTATTTCGGATAACACATCTAAAGTAAATTTGCATTGACTAAGCTGAATGCCCCTCTTTGAGTGGACAATTTCCATACCGAGAAAATACTTGAGCGGTCCGAGAGTCTTGATTTGAATTTTGATTCTAGGAAACTCTTGATAGCAACACTCGAGGCATTATTAGAGCTCATTAATATAAAGTCATCAACGTAAATGAGAAAGGCAACAAATGAGCTTCTTGTATCTTTGGTGAACAAGTTGTAATCAGCTTTGGATTGGGTGAATTCGAACTCAACAAGTGTAGAAGACAACTTGTTGTTCCACTGTCTGGACGCCTGATGAAGACCATATAGGCTCTTTTGAAGACGACAAACCTTGGTAGTTTTGGCTACATAGTGGCCAAGAGGGGGCTTCTATAAATTTCTTCATCGAGTTCACCATACAAAAAGGCGTTGTTGATGTATAATTATTGAAGTTTCCATCCTTTGATGGCTACAATAGCAAGGATGCAACGTATGGAGGTGAAATTGGCAACTGATGAAAAAGGTATCGTGGAAATCAATTCCTTCGTGCTAAGTAAAATCTTTTGCCACTAAACAAGCCATAGCTCATTCAATGGTTCCATCAGCGTTGAATTTATATTTGTAAATCCACTTGTAATCAATAGGCTTCTTGCCGAGAGAGAGATATACTATGGACCAGGTCTCATTTAACTTGAGAGTAGCTAGTTCTTGTTCCAGTACTTTGCACCAAATGGGTGATTTAACAACTTGGGTGTAAGATGATGGTTCGAAGTGAAGAGAAATAGAAGCTGTCAAAGCTTTAAAGGTAGGCAAAAGTGAATTATTCAACAAAAAAAATGAAATAGGAAATGAAGTCTTACCTTCGGTGATGTGCGTACCAAGAGCTTGCATCGTGGATGTTGATTTGTGGGAGGCCGTGTCTTGTTTGCAGTGGAAGTCATTAAGGTATGCAAGGGCTTTTCTTGTTCGAGTTGAGTATCATCAGGTTGGGGTCTTAGGGATGACGAGGAGATGGAGGTGTCTCAATGGTTATTGGGTCAGGGTACGAGAAGTCAAGTTGGCTGGTATCATCTAGTTGAATTGAAGGGAGCATGAGTGATGGAATTGGTGGGTTATTTGTGGAGGATGGCTATAGGCTAGAGGATGGTGTAGGGGTATAATCTGTGTGGATTTTTTTAATGGAAAAAGTGTTTCATGCAATACTACATCACGAGATATGAATGTGTTTGGTAGCAAGATCAAGGAGTTTGTATCCCTTGATACCATAAGGGTTGCTGAGAAAAATATGTGGACAATCTCAGGGGTCAAATTTTTTGTGTGTATGGGCGAGAATTGATGCATAGCACAAGCAGCCGAATATTTTAAGGTTGGAGTATGATGGTTTGCGATGGTGTAGGATTTCAAAAGGTGATTGGTAGTTGAGGAGGCGTGTGGGGGTTCTATTGTTGAGGTATACGACTGTGATGATGAAGTCTGACCAGTATTTCATGGATAATCCTGATTGAAATTTCAATGCATGTACCACATTTAAAATATGCTAGTGTTTACGCTCGACCAAGGCGTTTTGTTGGGGGTGTGGTAACGCATGTAAGTTGATGTATTACGCTTTTGGATTGGTAAAAGGATGGCATTTGGAACTCGGCACCATTATTAGTCCTCACAATTTTGATGTTGGTTTCAAATTATGTTTGAATAATGGAAAAGCAATTTTGAATGGAGAGTCAAGTTTCGGATTTCGCCTTGAGTAGATAGATCCAAGTGCAACGTGTGAATTGGTCGGCGATGGTAAGAAAGTATTTGGTGCCATCGTGAGATTGAGTTTGATTTGGTCCCCATATATCCACAAAAATTATTTCAAATGGTTTTGTTACTTTGGTTTTGGATTTGGGAAAAGGTAATTTGTGGTGTTTTGCAAGTGGACAAACTTCACATGGAATTTTGGAAGCCGTATGATGCTTGGAATTGAAAACATTAATATTATTCAAAATATATTGAGTCATTGAACTATGTTCAAGTCGGTAGTGCCACAAAGTAAATGTATCGAATTTGGAATTGTTTGTAAAGTTGTACTATCAGAATGTAATACATGAGAAGAAGAAATGGAGGTTGCAAGGTAGTGATGTTGTGTCTCGACAGCTAGAGGTGATATAAGCCGTTAAGAGCAGTCCTCACTCTAATCGTCATCCATGATGAAAGGTCCTAGATAAAACAAGAAGTAAAGCAAAAAATTAAACAACAATTGGAATGAGTAGCTAAAGCTTTGGCAGATATAAGGTTGAATGAAAAATCTAGAAGAAAATGCATTTTTTAGAATTAAGGAGGGAGAGATGCACATCACTGAGGTGTGTAGCCGTTGTGGAGTGGCCATTGGGGAGTTTTATGGAGTGAGTGATGGGGGCTATATTGTGAGTGAATAGGTGGGGGCTATAGATCATATGGGGTGGTGCGGTGTGTGGGTTTGGTGTTATGCATTGGTAAAATTATAAGAAGCAATACTAGACATAGGTAAGATGCTAGAATCAGAGATGTTGGCATGGACATGGTTCACGACTAGAGAGACAGAGGCATTGGAGGGTGAACTGAGAAAATCAATGAGCTAAATATACTATTCTTGAGAAAAAGGTGGGCCATAATTGATCTGATCCTACTCGAGAGAAGATTGATTTGCTAAGAACTTGGATTTGGAGTCTTCTTGTGCCCAAGAGGAAACCATTGAGCTTATAACACTTATCTTTAGTGTGTGCGACAATGAGCATAAATAGGGAGATTAGGATTAGCTTTAAAACATCGTTTAAGAGAATGACCTGGAATATTACTATGTGAATAGAATAAGCGATCCTGGCGGGATGGAGCTGATGAGTGTTGATCTGGAGCTCTGGCAGCCATAGCAAGAGGTGTTGGTAGAGTATGAATCTACCTGCATCGTTCTTCTTGCTGAACCAAGGAGACACTGTGATTTAGGGGAGAAAGAGGATCCTGAAATAGGATCTGTGCTCGAACCGCATCATACGAATCTCAAAGCCCATTAGAAATTGCATAACCTTGTGCTGATGGTTGAAATCATTAGCATCTTAAGGGAACCACATGTGCAGGTCGACATCAGTTGGTACATTTCCAATTCGTCCCACAGACTCTTAAGTTGGTTGTAATATTGGCTCGTTGAATCGTTGTCATGGATTAGTGAGGAAATTGATTTGGTAAGCTTGAAGATGCGTGAAGCTTTTTGGATGGAGAAATGTTCTTAGAGATCCTTCCAAATGCTTGTTCGTCGTTTCGGCGTGTGCTATGCTCAATCTATGTTTGGAACCAATAGAGTGTTGGATCCAAGCTATAATCATGTCATTACAACACTCCTAAGGAGTAAAAAGTGGATCAAATTCTTGGGTAGGTTTGAGAATTTTGTCGTCCATAAATTCGAGCTTGTTTTTGATATTTAGTGCATGCCAAATGATCCTTGCCCAGGTCATGGAATTCTCAATGGTGAGGAGATCTAGGACCAATAGAGAAGGAAGCACCTTCACCAGGCCGAATGTAGGAGGGGCTGGTGGGACAGTGGGGATTGGTCTCAAGGTTGGATGGTGGCATGCTAGAATTGATATTTTAGGAATTTTCAATCATTACTCTAGTACCATAATAATAGTAGCATGAAGGAGATTCGAAGAATGCAAAACAGAGGTTGAAGAAGGCTAAAAAACAGAGTGCCTAATTGTATTAAATTGACATCATGCACATGGGGACTCAGCTACTTATATAGCAGTAACAATTGAATAAAATAAATGAAAAAAATGAATACAATGCCAACATATGCAACAAAATATAACAGAATTGTTTCATAGAATTTTATCTGGTGGAATCGGGATCATCTCAAGAGGATGAGCTTCCTAAATCTTCAACACATTTCTCGCTAACAACTGTAGCCTAAAAAAAGGCATAATAATGATGCTAGAATAAAAAATATACAAATAAAGTAGAGATCTTCACCCTTTAATTTGTTAATGAGAAAGTTGGATTCTGTTAATCTAGACGAAGAAGATAGCATAAGAAAAAGGTCAAATGGTCATTGATAGTGAAACGGTGTGTTTCATTGATTTAAGTGTTCCTGCGGCCACTTTTTATTTTTTCAGTGGCGGAACTAGATATTTACTTTAAAGAAATTAAGTAAAGTTGAAATAGAATATATTTTATTTTATTTTTATAAAATTTTTTATATAATATAGAACAATTTGATAATAAAATTTATAATAAAAATAAAATAGGTTTAATATAACTTATATATTAAAAAAGTATATAATATGTCAATAACATATCATCATAATAGAAATATATTAAAACTTCGTTAGAAATCATTTAACTTTTTTTTTAATCTAATAAAATATATCATCATATTATTTTATTATTTTATTTTATATAAGATGTATTTTATTTTAAAATTAGATTAAATTTTGTAGAAGGGACCAAGATAATTTTTAAAAAAGATGATCAAATTAATATTATCTTACTAAATTATAGAAAAGCAACATATTTTATTTTATTTATTAAATTTTATATATATATATATATATATATATATATATTAAGAATAGGGCTAGGGCCAAGGGGAAGGGGTGGCCATGCTCAATGTGGCTCCGTCAGAACCGGCTTAACATATATTAAAGTTTAAGGTGAAATTTAAGTGAGTCATTCATAATTATATATAATAAAATAAAATATAAATTATTATATGAAATTTTAATTAAATCTTTCATAATTTTTTTAAAATTTATATTTAATAAGATAATTTATATGAAATGAGACCTTAACACAAGTTTTGTACCTCAATTTAACATAATCTTAATAAAATTATTTAAAAATATAGACAATTCATTATATTAAATATTAAATTTAGTATTATGAGGCATTGTATACATTAAAAAAATTAAAAACTATTTAAATATTATTTAATGAGATGATTTTTATTTATTTTTTAAATAATTTAAAAGAAAAATATTTAATCATTTTTATTTTTAGAAGTCTTATATGAAGTGGAGCCTTAAATAATGGCCTTGTGATTAAGTGGGACCTGGGCTCCTACATTAGACTCTGATTGTTTTTATATTTACTTTTTTTTTTTTTACATATGGGGCGCCTACATTAGACTCTGGTATTTGTGTTTTAGAAAATAAATTTGATTATCTGGAATTTTAAGAGCAAATTTGTTGATCTCTTAAACGGTCTGTGTCAATGAATTATATACATGACAAAGTGTATGTATAAAGTATGTGAAATATTGTTTCTAAGTATTTGTGGAATAATGTATTTATTATTGACGGTCTCTTAAAAATGTTGGCATGATTTCATTTACATCGTCAGGATGTGACTTATACTACTATTATATTAACTAAAACTTTAGACTAGCATGTTTTATGTCATTTTTAGTTGTGTTTCTTGATTTATTTACATTTGTTTTTGAAATTTAAAGCACCACATGATGTAAAAGTTCTTCATGAGTCAACATTGTATATAATAAGAAAAATGAATATCTATATTTATTCTGTTAGCTATTGAAAATTTTGGAATTATGAAATTTAAAATTCAAACTAAAATTAAAATATTAACAAATGAAATTACTATTCAGTATGTATAATATGGTGATTAAAATCAATGTTACGACTCTCATTTTCTTCAGAACCAAGCTTGCTTGCTTCTCTCTTAAAAATTTGGTTTTCCTATGCTTTAAACGATGCTCCTCCCCTTTTTAATTTTCTTTTCCCTTCCTCTTCTTTTCTTCTTTCTCGGCCCTTCTTTTTTTCGCCGTGGTTTTCTTGCTTTTGTCTCTTCCCTTGTGCCTCTTCCCCATTCGTTTTCAGTTTTTTTATTTTATTTTTTAGGTCTCACTGACGGAGGTTTTGATTTCTTGGATGCTCCTACGCGAAGTTGTTCCCGAAGTTTCCAGCAGCTAATGCATTACATGCTTTCCTCCATAGTGCTTCCAAAATGCCGATCTATCAAAAGGGGGAGAAATTGCGCTTTCCAAAGCTGTGTGTGAAGTTGCACTTGCCCTACGTCTCTGTAGGCTGGTCCTCCACGTGCTGCCTCCAGGGATGGCTTTTTGCGACACGCGCGACTCCACGGAGCTTCTACCCACCGGCTGCTTTGATCATGACTCTCGCCATCCTCTAGGGGCGGCGTGTGTAACTCATGCGTCACCCTCAGTTGTGAGTCTCTTAGTTATTTCTCGAATTTGTTTTCCTTCAAAGTTGAAAACCGGAGTTATGTCCATGTGAATCAGTTTTCTCATTTATTTCATTGTTGTATTATATTTTCCTTTTACTGATAAAAAACAAAAAAATATGTAATCTTTAAAATTTTTGATCCTTAGAGTGTCCCTAACTCATCTTAAAATGAGATTTGAGTTTGTTTGATTGTTTGGTGATTAAAATTGTTCAAAAGTGTAGCAATACTACTTTAAAAATGTGTCTAATATATATATATAATATTTATAAATATAAGTTATAAATTGACGTAAGTTAATAAGATACATTATATCCTTTATATTAAGAAATATTTTACAATCTAATATGTTATTATTTCAAGTTACATCATTTTGCAGTCAATTTATTTTAAAACCCTTTATTAGATCATGATAGATCAAGCAATTCTTTATTTCTTTTGTATTTAAAAATTTATAAAGCGACCTGAACAAATATAAAGCCCGCGCAATGTGGGATAAGCTGGTAATTGTTATAAACGAAGTCGGCAGTCGCTCCCCTGTCCCACCACTAAATTATGTGAATGACCCCATCACCATTATTTTAAATCTGTATAGTGACTTGCATAGTGACTTGCATAGTAACTTGTATAGTAATTTCAACGCCTATAAATATGGGTTTCAGTTGTAATGAAATTCGTAAGAAAAAATAGAGAGAGAAAGAAAGCTTCAGTTCTTAAGAGTTTCAAGAGAATTTCTTATTTCTCTTTTGCAATAGTAGTTCCTTTCTTTAAGTTTCATAACAGTAATAATGTTAATAAGATACAATTTTCTTTTTCTTCAAACAGTCGGTATGAAGCTGCACATTCCCGTTTCCTTTTATTTTCATTTTTGATAAAGAAAATTTTGAAAGTATTGAAAGTATTTTTTACACTCATAAAATGATTTAAATAAATTGACTATTTTATTTTTAAACAAATAATCATAAATGTAATAAATATTCTCAAATAATATGCTTCTAATGTTACTCTTTGGCCCCGCTTGGATTCAGAGATGAGATGAGTTGAGATGAGTTGAGATGAGTTTAGTTTATTTTTTAATATTATTATTATTTTGAGATTTGAAAAAGGTATATTAAGAATTGAAAAAGGTGTATTGAAAATTGAAAAAGGTGTATTGGGAATTGAAAAAGGTGTATAGGAATTTGTGTTTTATATAAAAAATTATAAAAATATAATAATAAAATGAAGATAAATTGAGATTAGTTGAGATGAGCTGAGCTCACCTCTGAATCCAAGCGGGACTTTATGTATATCTATCTTGATTAGCAAATAATGATAATACGACTAGGGAAGTCCCATCGCTGTTATTACGGACGTAGCAGGTAAGTCCTGCGTGTCAGAAGTAATGCTTTGCCTTCAAGGTGTAAAATATAGTTAATACTAGTGCTTTATTAAATACTTTTAACTAATTAAATTTCTTTTACAACGGCGCGTATACTTTGTCACATGATTGACATTATCCTGTGGCACTTATGCTTATATTATTAAATTTGTAGGTCTAATCTACATAGATGCAACTACATATATATATATATATAGATCCCTCATGCATGTAAAAAACATGGAGCACACAACTAAATCGCTTTTCAAATTTAATGCGTTTGGCATATTCCCATGCTTCTTTTGTGTTTCTTCCGGACCGTATCATGTGGGCCAAGCAAACTCTAAAAACTTTCCCCTGTATGGTTAGCTGCCAGAATCATATCACCAAACCCTCGAATTCGGCTGTTTATTTTTTTTTTTTGAATAACCCTACGATTAGGCTATGCATGACGGGGTTAAGAAAAAAAAAAAAAAGAAGAAGCTATGCATGAAGGAACGTGCTTATATTGTTATGGGAGATGCTGAGGATCCGTCTGTTCGATCTCCATTAAAAATAGTCTTCTAATAAAAATACAATAAAATTTTTAAAAAATAAAAAAATAAAAAACACAATAAAAAAAATAAAAAAACATAATAAAAAAATAAAATGAAGATAATTTTAAAAGGTATTCGACTTTAGCCCAGACGGAGCCGGGGACGGTGGCGGTGGGCAACACTGCCTATACCATCATGATCACCGGCCTCTGACGACCTCACTCTTACGACGGTGACCTCTGGTGTGTCTCACACAGCTTTAAATCCGTTTCAGATCTGCATGGGATATATCGAAAGTCGTTGGAGATCGTCATCGCAGGGGTAGGGTAGACGGAGGCCGGCAGTTACGATGGTATGGGCGATGTCACCCACCACTGCTAGAGCTGTCGGCTTCCATTGTTTAAAAGTATCGGAAGGTCTGATCACCAAATTTTCTCTATTCTTATTAGTGGAAAACTAAGGTATCAAACGAGAACATAGATCAATCAGAACAATCCAATCTTGTAATTAATCTATTTTAGTTGAAGGGGATCATTAGGCATCAATCTAAAAAAAAAGAAAAAAAAATGCTTAAAATATTTTAAAACAGTCTGTAAAGCAATCCTGTAGCATTGCTGACACCATAATACGTATATTGTATAGAACTCTTTATAAATTTTGTTTAATAAATTAGTTAATGTTATTATGTCAATTTTATTTGATATTTTTATTTGATATTTTATTTATTTTGATTTTTTTATTTAATGATTAAAGGAGTGATTATTAGTGTATTGATATTTTTTTATATTTTTTAAAAATATTTTAAAAGATAAAAGAATGATTCTAAAAGAAAGAAAAAATTTTATTATTTTGTTATTATTTTGTTTTCATATTTTTTTAATGTATTTAAATATTTTTATAAAAAAAAGAAAAAATATTAATACAATAATAATCATTCCTTTAATTATTAATTAAAATAAATAAATAAATAAATACAAAAAATATCAAAAAATATCAAAAAAGTAATATTGAATAGAATGACATAATAGCATTACCTTTTTAATAATTCAACACTTTTTTCTTTTAATATTTTCCGAAGATGCTGACACCATGATACACATAAAGCAACCCTGCAGCATTGCTTCAGAATTATTAAAAGAAAGTAGGTGCAGAATCGTTATTCCAACATGTGCGTTTCTGTATGAAATGAACTTCATCACCATCACGCGATTTTTTGTTATGAGTAGTCCTGTAACTAACTGACTTTAGGGCTAATTCGCTCTCATCTTCCTCTGAAATAACCTGGAAGTAACATGTACAGACGTACACGAAGTCAAGACCGAGTGCCGGAGATCATGTAGAAAGACTGATCATTATGATCTGAAGGGAGTCCAAATCCTATCTACCACGATTCTACTTCACAAACACGTGCACGCATGCACGTCTCTCACTCCTTCATCGGTCTTGGCATATAATCTTACGCCGTATGTCACGATTCTCAACGACGGAATACATGCAATCCATATGTTACCCGTGTATTGATACTTGGATCAATCTATACATGTATTTTTATTTTCTAAATTAAAAAATATTTTTAAGGTGAGATTTGTTACCTACAAGCAAATTTATAGATCGAACTATATATCAATATTATTATCTTTATATTTAAATTTTAAATTTTAAAATCTAATTTTCTGATTAATTAGATTCAATAATTATGCATATTAGTACGTAAAATTATTTATCAATATTTTAATATATACTCAGACAAAGAGAGAGGGACATAAAACAATAAGACTGTTTTGAGATTCCAGATCTTAAGAATCTTGCATTATACAAATATCTGAATATATTCTGTCCACAAAAGTTAAAATGAATCAGTAGCTATACTGGAAAAGTGGAAGAAATGAAATTCCGAAATGGGCCGCGTGGGACGCGCGAATATAATGACGCGCAAGCTTGCAACGTGGGAAAAGACTTATTTGTGGATTGCGTTCTTTTACATGAGCTTAACACGCCGGCTTTTTACAAGAAAGCTGTAAACATGTGTTTGGCAATTGGGATATATGAAAAAGGAAAGGACGTGGACATCCGCCTAATTGTTTTCAATGAACAGAGACCCCGCGCCCACCCACCGGCCACTATTACTCCTTTAAAGAAAGAAAAAAGTGTGTTAAAAAAAAAAAAAAAGGTGTGTCTATATCGACCCCGTATCCTAGAACTTACACAGCGACCCCAAACACGTAGCAGCAACTGCCGCAAAGGAAGATTTTAACTACCATATAGGTAGTAATAGTTGAGATGGAATAAATTAAAATTAAAATTAAAATTAAAAGTTTAAAAAATATTATTAAAAAATATTTTTTATTTTATTATTATTTTAATAATTAAAAAGATTAAATTATTTTTTATTTTTTATGTAATAATTTAAAAAAATTATAAAGATGAGAATGATATTTAGCGCCGAAACATAAGTAGATGTAGATATGGACAAATCACGTTCAAAATCCTAAAAGTTAGAACCCAACAACGTGTAATGCATAAGAGCATGAAGCATATATGAGAGGGAGAGAGGCGAGCTAACAACCACACAATATATAGGGACTTACTAATACTGTTCTATTTATTTATAATTTTATCAATAAGATTTATTTTATCTGTTTTTTTTAATTCAATTTTCAGTATACGAATAATTGATATGTGGAGAAATATATATATATATTGTTTTTCTTAAATATAGTTAATATTCTTCATAAATAAAAAAATGAGAAATTTGAATTTCGAAACCCAGAGTATATGCATATTTGGAAAGTGAAATGCGATGAACATTTTATAAATAATATTGACATAATTTGTAAATAGTAGTAAAATAGTTTGACTTAAGATATTTTATTAGATTTTAAAAGATAAGAGAAACTTTGAATAAAAATATTATGAAATTAAAAATTATTTGAATATTATTTTGATTTTAAAATATAATTTTTTTAATGGTTTGTTCAGAAGTTTGGAAAATGTATGATAATTAAATAAAAAAAATTGAATATTTGCAATTAAAATGCTTGTGTTTGAATGATTGTTAAAAAAAATAATTATGAAAAGTTTTAAGAGGAAACGTAATGTTCTCAACTCCTCTCCTTACTAATTAAACTTGACCTAATAGTGCTGCCTGGGGGAGAGATTTGGTCGGTCTAGATCGAAAAAACCAATTGGATTGGACCAGACCAAGATTAGATTTGATCGGTCTTAGTCTAAATAATATAAGACCAAATGATTAATACAAAATATATATTTTTATTACTTATATATATTATTTATATAATTATAGTTGTATATAATTAGTTATATAATGTATATTATTTAGTATCAAAGTATTATTAGATTATTTAATATATGTATAACTATTAACTATAATATATAGTATTAGTATATAAGAGTTATGGTAGAAAGATAGTATATGTGTAAAAAGTTATGGTATAATGATTTAGTAGAACGACTGGATCGGATTAGACCGAAGGAGACCAATTTGACCTGGTCCTATGGAGTACTTGGTCTAGTCTAGGCTAGACCACATAGGTTTTGGACAAAAGTTTAACCTTAATATAGTTTTAAGTGCGTGTTTAGGGCTGCGATATAACATAACTTTTAGTTTTAATGCATATAACTTATAACTTAAATAAAAAGTTTTATACTTCAAAAGTTGTTTGTTGTTTAGTAAATATGTATTTAAATCACCTTTAAAGTTGTTACAATAATTTTTTTTAAATATATAGTTATCTGCAAAAGTTTTTTGATAAAAATTTTAATTTGGTATTTTGTAAAAAAGCAAACTCTGAGCTTATTTAGGTGATTCAAACATTTTTTTATAAATTTACTAAACATATCATTTTGTTAGAAGAATTTTTAATTAATTAAAAGCATTTTTTAGGCTTCAAAATAAAATCCCAAACAATCTCTAAGAACAAAATAGGGCACATAAACCTAACCTTCAGACCTGATCTAATCTGCTTAACTGTGCATCTTGATCAGGATTCAGATCTGATTTTTTAAAAGTATAACACATCCAACCATATAAAACCGATTAAAATTTGAGTAGATATTGATTTTTATCTAATCGGCCATCTGGATTATAATTGGATCTATTTGTGAATACACAAGGCCAAGAATGACTCCAACATCACCATCACGCTCATGGAGTCAAGAATGATATACTCCTCAAGAATTTCTCTTCTTATTATCTCCACATACTATATATCACATTTTTTTTTATTACTTTTAAACTTATTAAATTCTTCTGTCGACGCCCCCGCTTACGTTTAGGATCGAATGCAAACTGAGATATCGGAGATAAACATTACAGGAAAGTTTACCTCTCGTTCTTAACTTAAATTCGAGCATGCGTTTACAATAAAAGTAGTGGTTAGAAAATTTCGTAACGAAAAAAGTTAAACCATTCTAAAAATTAGGCAAGAACTTAAAATTTTATCTTAAGTCACATGGTATAACAATTGTAAAATCCCAAATAGCTTCATATTACTAAGGATAATCAAGAGTATCAGTCTCTACCAAATATATACTTCCCAAAAACATCGGGAACCAAAAAATATAACTACGTAAAAACATGCAACATAAAAAACGTGCTGACCCTACAACCGTCCACTATCTCAGGGACTCAACTCTAACCTCCTTAGCCTCGGGACCAAAAAAGATTTGCCCCAAGCCCACCCGATCACCATGCAGGACACAGGTTCCCTCATTTGAGGGGTAGACGTGATCCATGAACAAAGACCCGTCAGACCTCTGAGTGTGGCAGCACCCCACACACTAGCGGCTGATAGACTTTATGAATACCATCCAACACATGTCTGAAATAAATTGCTCGTATAGATCGGGGATCACCACATCAAAATGTGAAGAGATCATCAACCCATCAGTGGGCTGGAGACTTCGTCCTAACGTCAACATCGTAGTCGTCATCTACTCCTACAATCACTTATATCACCCCAATAAGAAATGATAGTGAAAATATAAAGGGATGAGATTACGAAAAATCTCAGTAAGTACACAATTATCTCAACAAAATCATCTCAAGCATACATATAAGTGAATAACAAACAAATCATGTGTCATGCATATGCGACTAATGACTTAGCAAATACATATGCTCGTGAAGAACTTCATAAAATTTGACTTTCTTTCAATCTTGACATGTATGCTTGCTTTTCTTGAAAATGGTTTATCATATAACGTAATTTTTTTGACTCATGCTTTAAAACCCTTTTTTGTAAACATTTTTCGTTTCGTTCATCGTTTCTTATCTTAGGCACAATTTACATATTTATATCATTCATAGGACTCGAAAGCCGTTCTTGTCATGACTTCTTATTGGACACCTCACGGTTTCCCTATGCACCGTGTGTTCCCCGCTAGTTACTGTATAACTGGGCGACCACTCAAGTCTAAGTGAATACATTACGCATTACTACAACACCCCTAAGCTACTCAAGTCAGGACGACTACGTTATCTGCTCTTCATCACTCAGTGACCACTCAAACCGAGCAACTACATTCTTGTTCTTATAATGGTAAGGCAACAGCCAACACTGTCCTTGGGCACTCACAAGTTTGAGGTACGACCACACTCCGGATACCTTTTGGAACTATACATGGTCCGCCGACTGTTCTTTGTCAATCTAAGGGTTTTCACTCGACTTTAAATACTCCTGAGTGAACATGGAGTTTTACTGGAATACTACCCCGTCCTAGGCTTGAAATTCTTATAAAAACTTTAAATTCTTATCTTTTCCTTTGAAAACTTGTTTAACTCAAAAACATGATTTTCATGCTTCATGCATGTGACATGAACCCTTGGTGCTTAACATGTGAACCATGGGACTAGTTCAAGTACACGTATACTTTGTCATGCTCATTGACAACAACCATCACATGATTCCATCTATATTTCATATAAAAATATACAAATGGGCCTAATACCCAAAGAGAGGCACTCGGCCTTCACCACTAGGGTTGGACTGATACCCTCCAAAACTACTTCCTATGGTTTTCTTCTTCTATTTTTCTCCATGTACTCACTAAGCCTTAATAAAATTAACTAAACATTTTTAGCACCATTAAGAGGGGTTGACCGAACCCTATACTCCTTAGGATTAGTGTTTTCATCATCTTTCTCTCAACCAAGTTAGCATACTTACTCCTATATAGGAAAACCAAATTTCATGCTAAGGGATCTTCCTAGTTTCATGCTTCTAACTTTTTTAATTATTCAAGTCATAGTCATTACATGGAAGAATAGTTGATCTTTGAAAAACTCAACCCTAAAACCCTTTAACCCGAAACCATATATATGCACCAAATCAAGTTCTTTTCATCTCAAAACTTATTTTAACATGTATGTATTTCATCATTATTTATCATATTAATCATGCTCGCTTTTCATTCATAACAAAGTAACTAAAACCACCAATAGAAATGTAAATCTTAAGTATAGAATAATATACACTGCTAAGCATGGATTTACAACTAAACATACAAGGCATTTTTTCAAATAACCTAACCTAGCATCACTAAACATCCAACAAATTTCATCTTAGTCATGCATGTATTCTTATTACTATATACACCATATCAATATGCTTTATTTTCCTTTGCATCAAATTGACTAAATCCCCCAACATAATATAATTTCAAACCTAGAATAGCATATAGACTAAGCATGGATCTAAAACTAAATAAACAAGCATTCAATCAAGCAATACAACCATATTTACTCAAATATATACAAGAAATGCTAGAGTTAAGATAGGGATGCACTTACAGTACTCCAAGTAGAAATGGATAGCTCTGAAAAATATATGTAATACTCCATTAAAATAAACTAAAATCATATAGTTAAAGAGAAATTATTAGACTTAAACTTTGGTGTGTGTATGTGATCTAACCAAAGTTTTTATACATGAGATAGGTTAGAATTTTTGCTTACATTTGCCAAATATGCTTCCACTCAAGAGCACTAAGCTCAAACTCCACTAAACTTAGAATGTTTTTGAGTTTAGAAGGTAAAAAAATACAAAGCAATGTGGGAGTAGAAATGGGGAGTGTTGCCGTAAGGTGTAGTGTAGGTGTGTGGGAAAATGAAACTAAAGGGAAAGGTAGAATAAGGCCATTCGGCCAAGGGTGTTTCTAGGTGCTCTAGGCACTCATTTCCCTAGTTTAGGATGGACCTTTGATGGGTTGAAAGACCCCTTAGATTGACCCCCATTACTAGAGTACAATCATGCCTAAAACTAGCTTGTACTTAGGTTAAAATTCCTTTCCATTTCCTTCCTATGGCTGGTGCCCAATATGGGGAATGATGAGTGCACAAAAATGCACTCTAAATACTCTATTTAAATACTAAAAGAAATGAGAAAATAATGGATATAACTCATGTTATTAAAATTAATGGTCATTTATCTTGAAATAGATATAAGCATGATTTAATATATTGATGAGAATATAAAATGCCATATTTTCCTCTCTTAATGTTTAATACTTTATTCTTATTTGATGCCTAAATATACTCATTATTCTTATATTTTGATTTAGGACACAAATGGAGACATTAGGAGCAAATGAAGATAATTGCGGAATTTTAGACAGTTCTGACATCTTTTCGTAATATGGGCATAACTCTCTCATCCAATCTCCGATTGAGCTGATTCAAGATGATATAGAACCGCAAGAGAAATATATATAACTTTTATGTTTTATGTTTGAAGAGATATCCATTTAATCTAAGACAACATCGACCATCAAGTGGACGCACCTGCACTTGACGTTCCTGGATATTTTTCAGCCACTTGCATCAAATCCAAATGTCATCATAATATTTTCCAGTAAGCACTCGTACACCAACTTGGAAATTCAATGATCAATTCATATGCAAGATAAAGTGCACTCAAGTTTGTTCAAAACAAATTATTTGACCACAAGATATTAAGTCATACAAGACAACTAATGGATAAAGAAGCAAAATTGAAACACTCAACCTACAAGTAAAATCCAGCTCATGCATGGTGGAAAATGATCAAAATGACAACTCACAAATTACTTGAATTCAAGAATGGCACATGGCAAAACAAGTTGAAATTGTGATGATTTTGTCATGACAACTTGCATGAAGGATGCTTATAAATAGAAGGGAGGGGTGTGTGTTCTAAGACAATGCTTAGTGTGGGAGGATGCTTTGGAAGAGCCATTGTTTTGAGAGCTTGAGAAAAAGAAAAGAAAAACCAAAGAAGAGAGAAGAAAATAATGGTTGGCACTTCCATATTATCCCTTGGAGAATTTTTGTTGCATATTTTCAATATGTGTAACTAAATTCTCAAGGAGGGCTAGGGATGAACTTGTGTGTGTGATGGTGTTTGTAATTTATTTTTGATTCATGTATTTGGTCTTTAAATATTAAAACTCTTTTGTTCTATTATTCTCAATTTATTTGTGATGTTTTTCGTCTTCAAATAAATATAGAATCTATTTCGTTTATGGATTCAGTCATGCTTTTTCCATTGAGTGAATTACTTCTATAATTATGTTTGGAGCAATTGCTTGTCTATATTGATTTAATTCTCTGCTGCAATATCGCCTCTTGGGTATATTGTCGTCGTTGGATTTTCTCAATATCGATAACAATTTATGAGAGTTAAGCGCGAAGAATGATTTTTTAAAGAGTTATATTTGATTTAAATTTTGGTTATTAATGTTATATATTCCAATTAAGAATTTGGATATAGAATTCTTAATTGAGTTATCAATGAATTAAGAATAGATTTGAATACCACAAATGCACAAGGAATTCCCTATGCTCTACTTTTCGTCTCATTTTTATACTTTTCAAATTACTCATTTAGTTTTAATTTACATCACACTCTAAAATTTACTTATCACACTCATTTAATTTTTTTGTTAATTTCGTTACTGTTCTTCAATTTCTCAATCCATCTCCCTGTGGAATCGACACCCCAAAGCTATACTGCAAACGACCGCGTTATTCTTTGGGCGTAATCAAATTTTGGCGCCGTTGCCGGGGAGACGGTAGAAGAATTTGTAGTTTTTTTTAGTAGTTTGTAAAAAAAAAAAAAAGCGGTAGCTTCGTTCATTTTCTTTTTAGCTTTCTGCATCTTTATTTTATTTTACTTTTCTTTTCGTAATTATTTTTTTTTTTCAGTATTATGCTTTTCTTTACTTTACATACGCAGGTACAGAGACTCTTTTGGACGGTTTGCTAGTAGACCCGTGCTAGAATCAGATCCATAATCTAATTTTTCTAATCGCTTGTTTGATAATTCTTCCAATTCTGAAGGGATGGGTGAACACGTGGACCAACCTGTTAGAACCCTCCAAGATTATCTTCATCCCACATGAACAGCCACACCATCGTGTATTATGTTCTCACCTAATGTTCGTCACGTAGATTTCAAAATAGGAATTATACAATTACTTCCAACTTTTCATGGTCTAGAAAATGAAAACCCCTATGTTCATATTAGGGAATTTGAGGAAGTAGTTGCAACATTCCACAGTCAAAATACCACTGACGACACGATAATGCTAAAGTTCTTTCCTTTTTCTTTGAAAGATAAAGTTAAGAGTTGGTTGTACTCACTAAGACCACGGTCTATTGGAACATGGAGTGAGATGACTCAAGTGTTTTTCAATAAATACTTTCCCCAACATAAGACCAATGCTTTAAAAAGACAAATCTCTACCTTTGCACAAAAGGATAGTGAGACTTTGTACCAGTTTTGAGAAAGATTTAAAAAATTACTGAGTATGTGTCCCCACCATGGATATGAGAATTGGCACTTAGTGAGTTATTTCTATGAAGGGCTTATGCCTAGGGAACGTCAATTCGTGGAAA
Source organism: Platycarya strobilacea (assembly GCA_036898215.1). NCBI lineage: Eukaryota > Viridiplantae > Streptophyta > Magnoliopsida > Fagales > Juglandaceae > Platycarya > Platycarya strobilacea. The sequence goes on along the minus strand of CM072549.1, from coordinate 21,939,334 downwards.
TGATGTGCAATGGAGAATTTTTACAGAAAAATCCCGATGAGGCCATAGAGTACCTCAATGAACTTGCTGAAAAAGCTCATACTTGGACTGGACCTAGTGCTACTGATAGCACAAATAGGTCACGACCTACAGGAAATCCGAGTGGTGGTATTTACCATCTAAGGGAAGAGGATAACCTTAAGGCTAAGGTTGAAATGCTCACTAGAGAATTAGAGTTATTGAAAACCAAAAACTCAAAATCAACACACATGGCTAATCATGCAGAATCTTTTGGACCATGTGTTGTCTGTGGTGGGGTAGATCATCATGCCCAAGACTGTCTTACACATGCTAACATGAGAGGATGGCGTAATCACCCCAACTTCAGTTGGAAGTCTGAAAACCAACAGCCTGCACAACCTTCTAGATCATATCCTGCACCATACCATGCACCTCAATCTTCTAGAAATTCTTTAGAAGACACTTTGCATACATTTATTGAAGTACAGGGTAAGACTAACCAAAAATTTGAGTCTTTAATTATGCAGGTTGTTGAAGAACAAAAGGAGATAAAGAGCCAGGTATCTAAAATAACGAGTTTCTTGAGTGTAAATGAGCAAGGTTAGTTCCCTTCTCAAGCTCAGTCTGTACCTTATGGTCAACATATGGCACAAGAAACTGTGAAAAATCATGAGTGCCAGCAGATATATATGATTGACTCACTCATAGACAGGGAAGTTTTCACAACTCATGATTCTGATCCCCTTGAGAATTTTATTGTTGATTTTGAGTATAATCCTATCAGTGATTCATCTGATGTAGCTAATATTTGTGCAATTTTTGACAATACTCAAGATTATAGCACACGGGTTTGGCAACCGAAATTTGAGGAGTTTCTTAAGAAAAATGAAAAACAGATTCCTTCAAGTGGGCAAGTAACCAAAGTTAATCTTAAATCTTCCCACCTACCTGTGAAGTTCGAGCACCGAGTTTATTGGGCAAATAAGCGTTTCGTTTTTTACCCAGGAGGAATAGTTCAAGAAGTGGAAGATAGTCCGGTTGTATACTTGGTCTACCAACTTTGACCACAGCATGCAACAATAATAATTATTATTATTATCATCTTATTTGTTTTCTTTTGTTTTTATTTACTACTGTTTTCTTTATTTTTGTTTGCAGGATAGTATCATTTTGTCATTTCAGATCACTACTTTTGACGCTTAGCGAGCTATCTACATCACACATCAGGTGTATCCTACCCTTTTTTAGTTACTCCCCATCCAATTTTGATTATTAAACATTGAGGACAATGTTTCATTTAAGTTGGAGGGTGGAAATATAAATATGTTATTTAAACTCTGTGGCATATTTCAATCAAAATATAAAAAATTGTCAAATTTTTTTCACACAGGCATCTTTTCACACATGATACTCATGCTCATTCATAACCATCTTGGTGAATTCAACAAACCCAACTTAAATCATTTTGCTAACGCGTCCACAGAAAATTTTTATGCACTTATCCAAATTTTGTGGTTATATGGTGATTTGACACATGTAACTAAAGAATTATTTTGCTACGTATTCATGTGAATTTTGTGAGAATTGAGAGCTTACAAATATAGAAATTGTGATAAGTATCCATTGATCTATTGAATTTGACACTTCTTTTGAGAATATCGTTACATGGTTTTTGGTAAGATGGTGGATATACTTGGGATATGACGAAAGTCAACTTAAGATTAACGTTTGAGCCTTTCAAGCTGAGCCTTTTTCATCATAGAACCCTAGCAGCCAATTTTGAGCCAATATACACATATGGCCTTTTCTTTTCATATCTATATCATCCATACCTCTCCACATTAGAGTATAGCTTATACACTATATTTTCCTACCATTTTACTTCCAAGTGTGTACTAAGTGTGAAATTATTATTTAAAAAAAAAAAACCATGACAAAAATGGCATGGTGCTAGATGTGTCCATCAAATTATTCATGAAAGAGTTCATCAAATTGCGGAGACACCAGTGGCAAAAGAAGATGGAAAAGTATACTTAGTCAAAAATCTAAAAAATTGAAAAGTACATCAAAAGGAAAGTATGGTTTACTGAAAAATTTAACAGATTCCCTTTTATGTATACTTGGAAGTTTTTGAAATTTCTTCACCTTTTCTTCTTATGAACCCTAACCCTAAACCACATTACAACCCTTTGTGTTGATTTTTCCGATCCTAAGTATGCTTGTGGAAAGAACGGTGGAAATCTCATTTGTTAGTATTCCTATCATAAGATCAATGTTTACTTGTTACTTATATATAATTGGCTAAATTTCCTTGAGAGTAAATGTACACCTTTGTCAACTCCATAGAGAGAACCCATACATGAAACACTTCTATACCCGTGAGTTATGGAGTTGAACCTTTTTGCTTAAGATATTTTAATGTTGCATGTGTCGAAACCTCTGATTTGATAAAAATAATTTGGAACAGATACACACTCTGTGGATTGCTATATTTGAATTACTTGTGAAAGGGTTATTGAATTTCTAAGATTGTTTTGATATGTAAATTTGAAAAATGTGTCTTGATGGCCCCTATGTGTGATTTTATTTGGTCTTTCTCATCATTTTGCACGAAAATTGCTAGGGACTAGCAATGAGTAAGTTGGGGGGTGTGATGAGTGCACAAAAATGCACTCTAAATACTCTATTTAAATACTAAAAGAAATGAGAAAATAATGGATATAACTCATGTTATTAAAATTAATGGTCATTTATCTTGAAATAAATATAAGCATGATTTAATATATTGATGAGAATATAAAATGCCATATTTTCTTCTCTTAATGTTTAATACTTTATTCTTATTTGATGCCTAAATATACTCATTATTCTTATATTTTGATTTAGGACACAAATGGAGACATTAGGAGTAAATGAAGATAATTGCGGAATTTTGGACAGTTCTGACATCTTTTCGTAATATGGGAATAACTCTCTCATCCAATCTCAGATTGAGCTGATTCAAGATGATATAGAACCGCAAGAGAAATATCTATAACTTTTATGTTTTATGTTTGAAGAGATCTCCACTTAATCTAAGACCAAATCGACCATCAAGTGGACGCACCTGCACTTGACGTTCTTGGATATTTTTCAGCCACTTGCATCAAATCCAAATGTCATCATAATATTTTCCAGCAAGCACTCCTACACCAAATTGAAAATTCAATGATCAATTCATATGCAAGATGAAGTGCATACAAGACAAATTATTTGACCACAAGATATTAAGTCATACAAGACAACTAATGGATAAAGAAGCAAAATTGAAACACTCAACCTACAAGCAAAATTCAGCTCATGCATGGTGGAAAATGATCAAAATGACAACTCACAAATCACTTGGATTCAAGAATGGCACATGGCAAAACAAGTTGAAATTGTGATGATTTTGTCATGACAACTTGCATGAAGGATGCTTATAAATAGAAGGGAGGGGTGTGTGTTCTAAGACAATGCTTAGTATGGGATGATGCTTTGGAAGAGCCATTGTTTTGAGAGCTTGAGAAAAGAAAAGAAAAACCAAAGAAGAGAGAAAAAAATAATAGTTGGCACTTCCATATTATCTCTTGGAGAATTTTTGTTGCATATTTTCAATATGTGTAACTAAATTCTCAAGGAGGGCTAGGGATGAACTTGTGTGTGTGATAGTGTTTGTAATTTATTTTTGATTCATGTATTTGGTCTTTAAATATTAAAACTCTTTTGTTCTATTATTCTCAATTTATTTGTGATGTTTTTCGTCTTCAAATAAATATAGAATCTATTTCGTTTATGGATTCAATCATGCTTTTTCCATTGAGTGAATTAGTTCTATAATTATGTTTGGAACAATTGATTGTCTATATTGATTTAATTCTCTGCTGCAATATCGCCTCTTGGGTATATTGTCGTCGTTGGATTTTCTCAATATCGATAACAATTTATGAGAGTTAAGCGCGAAGAATGATTTTTCAAAGAGTTATATTTGATTTAAATTTTGGTTATTAATGTTATATATTCCAATTAAGAATTTGGATATAGAATTCTTAATTGAGTTATCAATGAATTAAGAATAAATTTGAATACCACAAATACACAAGGAATTCCCCACGCTCTACTTTTCATCTCATTTTTATACTTTTCAAATTACTCATTTAGTTTTAATTTACATCACACTCTAAAATTTACTTATCACACTCATTTAATCTTTTTGTTAATTTCGTTACTGTTCTTCAATTTCTCAATCCATCTCCCTGTGGAATCGACACCCCAAAGCTATACTGCAAACGACCGCGTTATTCTTTGGGCATAATCAGGGAAGAATCCCTCTTTTTCCTTCCTATCACTCCTCACACATTCATCAATCACCTCACAAGTCATTCTCCAAGATTTTAGAATCCATTTTTGGGAAAATGAGCATGCCACACTTGGCCATGCCTTCCTTTGCCCAATTCGAGACCTACTATCCCTTCATGGGTTTTCTCTTATCTTATGTGTTCCATTAATCACTTCTCACTCATACACTCTTCTACACACACAAGTCTCATCCACTCTTACACAATCCAACTTGTCCCAATCACCTAGATTTAGCAAAACCTAGGAAGTTTAAAATGGAGCATTCGGCTACACTCCCCTCCCAATCTCCAATCTCCAATGATGCTCCCCTTTGACATATCACTCAATCAATCATCCAACACCCTTCAATAAGTCTCTTTGAGATCTTTCACTTAGATTTAGTTCCTTGGGAAATCCAATGGGGTTCGACACTCTCATTTCCCACACCCCTCGAACCATGCTTCCCACACATGTTCTCTTAACTATTCTCATCATCACCAAATCTAGCATGTGTCACTCACCTAGATATGGCATGCTCCTACGAAAAATCAACTTGGAAGCTCTCATTTAGCCTCACATGCCTACCAAGTCATCCAATGATGAGAAAATCTCATCTTGATTCCAACACCTTATCTTTCAAGAAAGCCACTAGTCAATCTTCTAGTCTTTTCTCCCTCTTACCTACTAGTCCTTGAAGACTCACTAGAGGTCTTCTAAGTGTGGCATGTGTTTCTACACCTGGGTTTGGTTGACTTATGGATCAATCATATGGGCTTATAGGCTTGCCACTCCTCTCTTGGGCCAAGTACCTAAGTCTTGCCCCCAAATCTCAAATCTAAGCCCAAGTCTAAAGTCTTTACTAAAATAAAATACCAATGTAATTCTAAAAATATATAAATAAAAAAAATAAAAAGATATGAAAATTCTGGGTCATCACATCCTCCTCTACTAAAAAGAATATTTTTTCCTCAAAATTGTTTAAACGATAATATGAACATTAAACAAATAAACTCTTATACCTTTAGCACTAGTGGCAATGGATCCATCCGATGAAGAACATGATGGTATATCACTCTCCATTGATACGAAATCTTGAGAGAAATAGAACACAGCGTCCACATCAAGATCGTAGTACATATTTTCCCTCAGCTCATTCAATATATGCATAATCTCCTCTTCCATAACTACTAGTGGTACTCCTTCTTCCCTCTGTCTAATACGATCGTGATAGGTATCTGAAAGGTTCAGGGGCTCTACACTAGGGTCACTCACTTCTCCTCAAATTGAATTACACAATTGCTTTCTCTCCGTCCTCAACCATCTGCTGAGTGGTTGTCGTTCCTTATGTGGCATAGCACGATGGTTAATAGGCACTCCTCTAGGGTCTATGCTTATAATATGGGTATGATGCCTTTCATATCGGTCTAGATGTCTAAACCTTTGCATTCTCACTCTTTCTCACCTCCTACGTAATATTCTTCGCCTATTTTTTCTCCTTTCTCTTAATTGCATTATCGAGGATACTGATATGCGAGGATTTCTTCTAGTTCGAGCCATAACCTGATTAAAGTTACACAAAAATCACTATGGTTCTAAGGAACAATCAAAGAAATAACCAACACAACGTAAATCAATAAAATCATTCATATATTAATATAAATATCCATACAATCATAACAAGGTTCAATTAAGCAGACCACAACTACACTACTAGTTTGCAAACAAATGAGGGTAGTTAGCACTCATGACATCTTCATGCTCCCACGTTACCTCTTGACTTGGAAAGCAGGGTTGTTCCAAAGTACTTTGACTAGAAAAATTCTTCAATTTCTCAGTTCTTGCTCCTTACGATCTTCAATTCGTGTAGGCCACTTTTCTTAAGTTAGGTTAGGGCATAACCTAATATTGCTCGAGTCCATCAATGTTGTTGGTCCTTCACCAAAACTCTTCTTTAAGGACGATATGTGGAATAAGTTGTGGACTTCTTGTAGGCTCATAGGTAAGTCCAAGCGATATGCTATGGTCCGACCTTCTTGAGGATTTCATAGGGTTCAACAGAACAGGGACTCAATTTTCCCTTCTTGTCAAACCGAGCCACACCTTTTATGGGTGAGATTTTAAGATACACCCAGTCACCTACTACGAACTCTAAGGACCTTATACATTGATCCACATAGCTTTTCTATCTACTCTGAGTAGTTTTCATTATCTCCCGTATCATCTCCACTTGTGTTCTGATTTCTTACAGATATTCAGGCCCTAACACCCCACTTACGCCAACTTCGTCCTAGTATATGGGTGATCTACACTTTCTCCTATATGAGGCTTCATAGGGCGCCATTTGAATAGTAGTTTGGAAACTGTTGTTGTATGCGAACTCAAGTAACGGTAAAAGACCTTCCCAGTCACCACTTGAATCTAGTACACAAGCCCGCAACATATCTTCTAGGGTTTGAATAGTCCGTTCCATCTGACCATTAGTCTATGGATAATAGGCATTGCTAAACTTTAAACTAGTACCCAACATCTTCTGTAGGCTTTGCTAGAAGCGAGACGTAAATCTGGGGCCCTCGATCTGAAACAATCATCTTGCGTACACAGTGCAGACGGACTATCTCTTTTACGTAAATTTGTGCCAGCCTATCCATTGAATCTGTATTGTCTATTGGCAAGAAATACGCACTCTTGGTCAGTCTATCAACTATAACCCATATCGTGTTCTTCCCTACTGACGTTCTCGAAAATCCTACTACGAAATCCATGGACACATCTTCTTATTTTCATTCTGGGATTGGTAGAGGTTGCAACATTCTTGCTGGTCGTTAGTGCTTTGCTTTCACTAATTGGCATACTGAGCACATAGCTACAAAAGTAGCCACGTCCTTCTTGATGCCTTCTCACCAAAATCTTTCCTTGAGGTCTTGATACATGTTAGTGCTACCAAGATGAGCTGTGTAGGGGGTGCAATGCGCTCCCCTCATAAGCCTCTCCTTCAACTCTATGGTCATTCACTGTCCTTTTTCTAAAGTACAGTATCCCATCATTTGAAATTGTAAAATGCGATGATTCTTGTCCTTCTAGAAACTGCTACTAGATCTTTTCCAACTTGGTGTCTCTTCGCTATCCTTTCCAAATCTCATCTTTAGTCAAGGAAACAATTTCTTATATTGCTACCAGTACCATTTCTCTAGGCAGATTTTTAACTAGCATGTCCCGCATAATGGTCAGTATTGGTGGTTCCTCTGCTTGAGCCTTTCGACTTAAAGCGTCTACCACGATGTTAGCTTTTCCTGGGTGGTACTTGATCTCACACTGGAAATTACTTATGGTCTCGACCCATCTTCTCTGCCTCATATTCAAATTCTTTTGACTGAACAGAAACTTGTGAATCTTGTGATCTATATATATCTCACACTTTTCCCCGTACAAGTAGTGTCTCCAGATCTTTAATGCAAATAGTACTGCTGCTAGTTCCAAGTCATGAGTCGGGTAATTTCGTTCATGGTCTTTAAGCTATCGGGATGCGTAGGCAATTACTCGCCCTTCCTACATTAGAACGCATCCTAGTCCCATCTTTGAAGTGTCACTATAGACCACGTACAACTTGTAGCGCTCTAGTAGTGCTAATACTGGTGCCAACGTTAGTCTCTTATTGAGTTCTTGAAAACTCTGCTCGCATTGATCACTCCAGACGTACTTGGCATTTTTCTTAGTCAAGGTTGTTAAAAGACCAGATAGCTTAGAGAATCCTTCCACGAATCTCCTGTAGTATCCTGCTAATCCAAGGAAACAATGTATTTCATGAGCGTTTGTTGGTATTTTCCATTCTGTTACTGCCCTATCTTGGCTGGATCCATGGCCACTCTTTCGCTTGAAATAACGTGATCCAGAAACTTAACTTCTCGAAGCCAAAACTCATATTTACTAAGTTTGGCGTAGAGTTTGTGCTCTTGCAAAATACCTAACACAATCCTCATATGCTCTCTATGCTCTTCGTCATTTTGACAGTATATTAAAATGTCATTGATGAAGACTACCACAAAACTATCTAAATACTGCTTGAAAATTCAGTTCATTAGGTCCATGAATGGCATAACTAGGAACTCGAAATGTCCATATCGAGTTCGGAAAGCGATCTTGGGTACATATTGCTCCTTAATTTTAAGCTGATGATACTCTGACCTAAAATCTATCTTTGAGAATGTCGTCGCTCCTTGTAGTTGATCCAATAGGTCGTCTATCCGAGGTAACATATATTTGTTCTTGATAATGACCTTATTAAGCTCTTTGTAGTCAATGCATATACGCTTTGTCTCGTCCTTCTTTTTCATGAACAGGACTGGAGCTCCCCACGGCAATGAACTAGGCCATATAAACCCCTTCTCTAATAACTCTTCAGCTCCTTCAGCTTAGTCTGTGCCATTCTATAGGGCGCTTTAGGAAATGGAGTTGTGGCAGGTTCCAATTCAATTACGAATTCGGTTTCCCGATTCGGGGGTAAACCAGGTAAATCGTTCAAGAATAAAATCTTCCACTACGGGGATCCCTTTAATGCCCTTATCTTCCTTCAGTGCATTCAATGATACTATTAGGAACACATTCACTCCTCCTTTCAAACTTTTCGTCATTTGTTTTGCCGTTACAATAGGGGAACAAAGTTAAATGTTTCCCCTTCATAACCCAGTTTTTCCTCTGCAGGCAGGTCGAATATTATCTCCCTCTTGCGACAGTTGATCTTGGCACAATGCTCAGATAATCAGTCCATACCCAAAATTACGTCAAATCCCAACAGGTGAAAAACTACCAAGTTGGCATTTAACCTCAAGCTAGCAACCTCTAATGAACAATTCTTCACCATTTGATTGCATCCTATCACATTCCCTTCAGGGAGTGATACTAACACCTTCTGGGCTAACGGCTCTACGTCTAACTTATATCTCCATACGCAATCATATGAAATAAAAGATCTCATTGCTCCCAAGTCAAACAATGCATGCACCATATTACACTTCAAAATAATCTCACCTATAAAATTTTCCTACTATTACCTTGAGGAAGATATCATCATATACTTCAATTCAAAGCAAGGTCAAGCATGTTATCAGTGATAATGCCATCGTTGATTGCCTCCTCCTCGTCTACATCTAGTTTTGCAAGCGTAAGTGCATACACGTTTGCCTTCGGGGGGGTTTTTGCCTTCCTTCCAGCCACTGCAGTTCCACTAGAGGCCATCTAAGGGTAGTCACGGATCATGTGGCCCACTTGACCACATCGAAAACAAGCTCCTGTCGCCACTATGCACTCGCGTCTATGTGGTCGCCCATAACTTCTACATGGTGGTGACGAAATCAGTGCTTCTTGACCGATCATTTTGCCCTTCCCTTGATCTGCAGGGTGAACGTTCATTCTCTTGCTCACATCTTTCCTTGAGGAGTAGGGCAATCCCTTCTTCTTGCGCATCTGGGTCTGTGTAATCAGACTCTTTTGTTCCGCCTCAGCGATAGAAGCTACATTTACTAGCTCCTAAAAGTTTTCGATTCGCAGGCATGCCACCTAATTGCAATCCTTGGCTGTAGTCCATTTTGGAATTTCTGCGCTTGCATCTTCTTAGTATCGACCAAATGTGGGGCAAATCGGGCCAGCTCCATTAATCTTGCAGTGTATTTTTCTACTGTCATGCTTCCTTGCTTTAACGTGGCAAATTCCATGGCTTTACACTGTTTGACCATCTCGGGGAGGAATCGGTCCTTGAACTCATTCTTGAATCACTCCCAAGTGGGAACCATGTTCTCTCCCAGTTCTTGTTTTAACAGCTTCCTCTTGGTGTCCCATCATAATCTGGCCTCCTCTTGCAGCAGGTGGCCAGCGTATTGTACCTTCTGGGTTTTCGTGCACCTGCTAATCTCAAGGTGTGTTCTATGTCCATAATCCATCGATCTACCTTCATGGCTCCTTCTGTTCCCAAGAAATTTGGGTATCTATAGACCAGAAACTTCTCATATGGATAGCCTTCTGTTCCTCCCCCAGTATTCTGATGATATCTACCATAACTCTGTTCTATTTGATTTCTTACTAATTCTATCATTTGGCGGATAGCCTCCATTATCGCTTGCCCGCTGTGATGACCCTAATTTATATTTGGGATTTAATATAAATCAAGGTGTCAGGATAAACTAACACTAGGCTGCTCACCCTCATACGTATCAAAACTTAGTGAATCTATTACATAAAATATAATATTCGCAGTGGATGAGGTCTTCAATTATAAAAATTTCTAGAGATCACATGAAGAGAAATATACTTACAATATCTACATCATTCATTCATAAACTTAATATTGTATTGTCATATATACAAAGCCCAAAATAGTTATCAAAGTTAACCAAATACTTATGACATTTCAGAAGACCATAGTTATAGCCACTTGGGTTCCTTTTTAACTTCAGGAAATTTCCTCCCATACTGAAACATATATAAGCTAAGACAACGGTCTTGCTGGAGATATTGTCCCTGTGATGTCGTGTTGACCCCACATATGAACAGGGAACTATCTAACTTCAAAGTCAAGCAACATCTTGTACGCTGCTCCTTCTCAGAAAAAGTGGATGCATTGTGATACCAAAACTCCATTGGCTGGTCATAGATAAAAAGTCCCAAAGATGCAAAAGTGAAATCTACATAGGGACTATAACTAGAGAGTCCCTCAAAACTCCCCTGAGTCTCCTGCAGTATCGGGGCTTTCCCCATATTGGCCATCACACCTTGTGTATAGTTTATATGTACAAGAAGAAATATAAAACCACAAAAGAGTAATATTTCCTTAGAAATCTCAATAAGTATACAATTAGCTTAATAGAGAATAGATAAGGCAACCACTTAACATTTTTAGAAAATCTAAAAGAAGACAAAATTTAAAATATACTTCATGGGACTTATGCATAACTTATCATTAACTTAAATAGGTATGTACTCTTATGATAACTTATCACCTTTTTCTTAGAAATCTTCACTTCTTAAAACTTATTTATTTCTTATTCTCGATGGGCGTTACGTATCACCATCTCCATTGAATATAACTTATCAGTCATTTGGGCATTACGTATCACCGTCTCTGTTGTAATGAGTCCCGTGTCAATCTTTCGGGCGTTACGTATCGTCGTCCCCGTTTTGACACGGAACATACTTAACATAGCGGGCGTTACGTATCTATCATACAATAGGCATTATGTATCGCCGTCCTGATTGGCACGTCAGTCATCTGGGCGTTATGTCTCGCCGTCCCCATTACGACGTGATTAACTTATTCATAGTTCTTATTCATAGTTGTTCATTTTTTATTCTTATGAATGTTTCTTTTTCTCTTAAATACATACTATGCCCATTTTTTTAAAAACCTACCACATAATCCTTATATTAACTCACATGCATTGGATACAAGAAAATCTTAGATTTAGGTAATAGGGGAATCTCACTCGAGCCAGACGTTAAGCAAGGGTCAAGCCAAGTTTCTGCCTAAATCTCGCTCGAGCCAAACGTCGAACGAGAGTTGAGCTAGATTTTTGCCTAAAACTCCTTTCTGCCACTTCATTCCCAATTTCATCCATTATTGAGTCCTTATCTCTTAAAACCTAAAATATAAACGTTGTATATATTTCTCTGATCTTTCTATAGCCTTTTGAATCATTCAAATCAGATATCAAATGAGCAAGTTATAACCATTGTACCAAAAGACGTCAAATACCTCCCTATATCTCACTCGAGGCAGACATGATAGGGACCTCGGTCTTGTCCCGATCACGTAAGGGTTTCTCCTTGCACGGTTTGTTCATTCCAACGATCGAGTTAGACTCCAACGCTTGGTAAGGGAAATATGGATGAGGGAAAGGGTTAAGTGAGGTTAAGTCTTAGTGGAGCTAGAGGTGAATGAGAGGTGAATTGGCTAAATTAGGTGCAAAGTGATGCACGGCTAAGGGGAATTTTGGGGTGTTCGGCTAGGTCACTTGTGTGAGACCCCGCAGTTTTACATACCTTTAATTTAGTCATATTTTGTTATTGGATATTTTAATTTATTTTAATAAATTAAATTGTTATCTCATAAATTTAATTTCGGGTACGTTTTATTTACGATCAGAGTTAGTTATTTATGAAATCTATCATTTTAAATTTTATAGTGATTTAAAGATTATTATTGGTTTTATCATTTAGATTGTTATCGATATTATTGTGATTTATTGGTTTTGATTCTATTATAGTTATAAGCTTTTGTGAGATTCTTAAATAATAGTGCTTTTAATTATTGTAATTAATTGTTGCTACTGATCTTTCTATCTGAAATGATATATTCAGTATTTTTAGTGTTAATTATTATAAGATATGGTTTGATTTGCTGTACTTTTATTAATGAGCATTGATTCTATTTTATCTGACATTATCGGGTTTATTGATCTTAAATTTATTAAATTCTTAAGTCTTATTATGTTTATTCTATGTTGGTTGGGAAGCTTATAAATAGTTCCAAAAATACTATGTTATGCAGGATTATTTTATTAACTTGTTTTTAGTTATTTGAAATAGTACGAGATTTTAAAAATGCTTTAAATATCTAATTTAAATGTATGGATCTATTCCTTTTAAATAATTGAATGAAGTTCATCATTTTAAGTATTGATGAAAAATATTATGTTGAAAAATAAAATAAGTTGAAATAATATTTTATTTCATTAGTTTGAGAATTTTAAGTTAAGTTGGCGTTATACGCTTTCAAATCAGTGTTTTAAATTCATCTGTTGTCCGTTTGAAGACTCAAAAGCATCGGGCCTATAAATAGCGCGAAAAGGGTCGAACCCCCTCATTTTCCCCTCTCCCTCTTCCTTTTCTCTCTCTCCTCTCTCCTTTCTCTCCCACGTGCTACAGTAACCGTGGGAGGAGCTGTGCGGTTTTCAGCTCGTGGTGGCGCCACCTCCGGCCGCCTAGCCTCACCTCTGGCCCCACCTGAACCGCCACCCTCCGGCGAGTCCAACCCCACCGGTGGTGTCGACCACCGCAGCCCCAAGTCCCGCCGGTAGCCAGAAACCCGAAAGTCGTTTGATCCTCTACGCCGCACCCTTTCGCCGCCCATATCTCCGCCACCAGCCACCGTATCATGACACCACCCCCGCCATTTGATCCGCCACCCATATACGACCTACCACCAGAAATCTTAGCCCCAACGGAGCACCCACTCTCTCTCTCCTCCCTTGGAACCGAAATGGGTCTCCAAATGAGTTTTCCGTCGCCGCGCCGCCGTCTGGCCACCGTGGCTCTCACCACCACCGCCAAAAGCTTCCTCTACCTCAGTTTATCACACCCCTAAAATAGTTTTCCCATCCATGGCCGCACCTCCCTTGTACAGGGGAAAATCCGAAAATGAGCCTCCACCACTTCGAGCTAGATCCGCCGCCTTCCGGTGGTTGGACTGCCTGACCGACACCGCCACGAGATTCCCCATCCTCCAAGGAGCATTCACCTAAATTTTGGTGTCGAACGGAGTACCCAAACCCAACCCGTCACTTCGCCGTGCCTGGAGATGAATAGTGCACAATTTACCCGCTTGGAATCGGGGATCACTGCGATGTTCAATTGGCGTCCGTTTATGCACTGTAAGTAACAGATATTTGTTTGACTGTCTGATTGACTGTTTGATTGACTGTTAATCTCTGTTTTGTTTGTTTGATGTGTGTGTTAGTGATGATGAGTAATTTGGGAGTAGATTGGTTAGGCCTAAGGCCCTTTAATAGAGATTGGGATTATTCCAAGTCGATCTTATTGTGGTTGAATACTGGGTGAATGGTAATTGTTGATGGTATAATGTTTTGGTTGGATGACTCTAGTATTTTAGTGATTATTGGAGATAAAATGTTTTGAGTTGGACGACTCGACTATTTTAATGATTATTTGTGGTAAAATGATCTGATCGGACGATTTGACTACTTTAGTGATTATGAGTGATAAAATGATCTGATTGGATGATTCGGATATTTAGTGATTATTGGTGATAAGATGATCTGATTGGGTAATTCGATTATTTTAAGGATTATTAGTGATAAAAAGATTTGGTGGAATGACTCCGTTACTTTTTAGTAACTATCGATGTGTGTTCTTGATTTCCCTTGATGTATAGATTGAGAAATATTTGGGAATAGAGAAAATAGTATATGAGGATCATCTGTTGAAGAGAATAACTATACATGCAATGTAAATGTGGTGATTAATGATTGGTTATGATATGGTTATTAAGTTATGAGAAGATCTTAAGAAAATATGTGTGTTTTGGGTAAAGAGAAAGGAGAAGAAAAGTTAGGTTTGATCCCGTTATAAGTTGCATCCTTAACTCCTATGAGATAGTGTTGGTTGGATGTGATGTGATTTAAGGTCTTGACTATGTCTTCATTGGAATATGCGCAATGTGTGAGATAGAAGATAAATTAAAGATGAGTGTCTGTTCATATGTTAATATGTACGAGATATGTTTTGTGAATGTATGATCATATGTTTCATGACTCACATGTTTTGCATAAGAAGTTACATGTCACATGCATGTCCCATGCATGAGCACGAAAAGCATGTTTTGAGTCAAGCATGTTTTTAAGAAAAAGAAAAGAAAAGATTGAGTTTTTGAAAGAAAAGAAAAGAAGTAAAGTTTTATAAGAACCCCAAAGGCTGGGACGGGGTAGTGCCCCAGTGGAACTCCCTGTCCACTCAGGAGTGATTAAAGTCGAGTGGAAGCCCCTGGATCGACGAAGAACAGTCGGCGGACCGTGTATGGCACCAAAAGGTGTCCGGAGCGCGGTAGCACCTAACGCTGGTGGGTGCCCATGGACGGATATGGTGTAAGGACCTGCCGTTTTAAAGTTATATGACGCTCACTTTAAGGTGATGCGGTAACCAGCAGGGAACACGCGGTGCTAGGGGAATCGTGTTGTGTCCCATACATGTTAAGTGAAAAGTCATGACAAGAAGGGCTTTCGAGCCATAAGAAAGATCTGTATATGATAAGTGGCGCCTAAGAAAGAATAAAAGATACGAAATGTTTTAAAGAAATGATTTGAAAAGCAATGATATGAAAGAAGTCAAGTTATATGCATATGAAAGAAGTCAAGTTATATGAAAGCATTTTTATGAAAAGCAAGTACATGAAGCAAAGCATTGAAAAATGTCAAGGATTACGAATGCTTTTACATGAAAGTGCATGTGCATAAGTCATGCTGCAAGTCTCATATTCATGGTACATGCACCCATTAAGTTACTGGTATATGCTGATGATATTCTGTTATGTGAAATGATTGTCTGTTGTATGTTATCTGTTGCTTATTGGGATTCACATCTCACCACGGTGGATCGCGCCCACCCTACGGTCCGCCATTTTACGGGATCGTAGGTTGTGATTGCAGAAAACGAATTTGGCTCAAGATACAGACTTCACAGGAAAGGAAATTTGTTGAGAAGATGAAGATCGAGATTATGATCTCGAAAGCAGTATTTGCTTATCTTTTTCTTTTAATAGATTGTATAATCTCCTGTTGGAGAAATTGCTTTAAATTGATTTATAATTTTTAAAGAATCTCTGGTACTAGAACGGCTGACTTTTATTCATTGCCCGCTGCGAATATTATGGTACACTTAGTGCATGCTTCACACACTCTTCAAACACTATTCGATCAGATGATTGACCCTTAAGATGATCGTCTTGATGTCGCGAGTCCTTCTAAATCCCAGGGGGGATTCGTGGGCGTCACAACTTGTGTTTAGGCTAGATGGGATTTGGTTAGGGCATAAAGTGGCCGAATATTGCTTAGGGTTTCTCTAGAGTTGTCGGCCAAGTCAATTAGGGTTAGGGATATAGGGTTTTGAGTGGTTTTAGATAAGTCTTAAAAGTAGGAGTATGGCTTATAGCCATTTAGAGTGGACGACAAGGCTATGATTTGTGTGGTTGGTTGTGTGCTTGATGATGTGGCTGGTTTTGATTGGTTCTCTTCTTCAAATGATGACCAATCAAATAAGATAATTATTTTGCAATTTAATGAGGTGGCAAGTGAGGTTTCGGCTAAGGCAAGGGGATGATGGTTGAATGTGATAAAATAGGAATTTTGGTTTGATTTGAATTTGAATCAATTTGAATTCAAATTCGCTTGAGTGGCCGGTCATGCAAGGGTTAGGGGGGCACAAAATTGGCTTATTTTGGATGAGGGATGAGGTGGATTTAAGTGAGAAAATATAGGAGTGGGAGAGGATAGGTGACCGACTGCAGGCCGATATTTATTTTCAATACTACGCAACCGACTACTAGAAGAACAAATACCTCTTAAATGTTTTTGAGATTGTGTCATCCTTTCAAGGACAACTAATGCCTTTTTCTTCTTGTTACCCCTTAATTGTTTCAAAGGAAGGTGAAACTCAAGATCAGATTTCACCAAAGACACCCCAAGTTTAGCCTCTGCAGTAAGCTTTTCATCTTTAAAAGCCGAAAATGACTTTGTGACTTCCACATCATCAACTTCATTGACTACCCTATCTGCAATGCACTTAAGTTCACACTACATTATCTCATCTATAATTTGTAAGGTGCTTCTTGGAGATAAGATCCCCTCACGATCCTCTTGATCCACCACTTGCTCTAATTGTGAATAACATGCCTCTTCCTCACGATCATCACATTTCTCGTCCGGAATCTCAAATTGGGTTCGACCCAACACTTCCACCACATCAGAATCTATCCTGCACAAGTCTCTCATCTTTGACAAATCAATACCAGCTTCAAACTGTGTATGGGGACATGGCTACCCCTTGATTCCTCACATACAATATTTCCCCAGAACCATCACACTAGCCAGGTTTTTAAGACGAATTTTCTCCAACAATTCTTCTCTTCAAGAAACCTGTCCAACTCTCAACTCTGGAACTACCTAAAGTGAATTTGATTTTCCTCCTTTCCTGCCTATCTCTTTCCAAACCTGTTTCTTTTTACCTTTACCACCATCCTCAATACCTTCCTAATGTCTCTTTTGTCTTTCCCTCATTTGCTGTACTTTTTTCAAACCACAATGATAAAGTGAATGCCCCTGGTGATGGCATCGAATAAGTATAACAGATTTGAATCATAATACACCTCCTGAAAATGACCGCAATCAGATCCCGGCTGCCCTACCCAAAATGAATGGCGTAAAGGAATCGAGATATCCACTTCAAAGCAAATACGTGCCGTTTCTGGCCTCGTTACACAAGCAGTAGCATTATCACGTTTCAAGTACTAGCCAAAACCACCCCGATACTTTCCAAGACCGACTCATGAAATAAATGGATAGGCAAACCTGGTAAAATCATCTAAACAAGAACCAAAGGAGAATCCTCCTCTTCCATGAATTCTAATGTCCAATGATAAATTTGTTATGGAAAACTGGCCAGATCCGAATTCCCATGTGCCATTGTATTCACAAAATCTTCTTCATTCGTCAATCTCACAAGGACATTTCGATTATACTTTAATTGAACCACAACCAACATTGAATTCAAACTCCAACGTGCTTTATATAGCCTCTGATATGAATGAGTGAAGCCTCCTTCATAAAATTTAAGCACCATAGAGAAACAAAATGGATCGGCAGCTTTCTAAATCTTTGCCTTCGTGAATGTGAAATACATCCCTCCATCAGAAAATTTCGGATCCCTTACCTGCAGTTCCACCTCCGGAAGAGGTTGTGGTCTACCCACAACAACATCTGCAAAAACCCTTCCTGAACTTCGACCCACCATATCCTTCAGAGACCAGCACCCTCATAACTTGGCGGTCGATTCCCCTAGCCAGAATGTCCCGCCGAAAATGCCAACGAAATGACGAGATTGCCATGACGGCAACCTTAGGAAACCAAGGAAAAATCGCCCAGGTCTCTATAGAAAAATCACCTAGCATAACTCTAATGTTGTATATATTTTATAAATATATGTATATTTGGATATTGATCAATAATATAATTTTTATATAATTATAGTTTTTATAGTTAATTAAATTCAATAATAGACTAATATGAACAAATTATTATAAAATAATATACCTATACTATAATATAAATAGAATAAATTGGTTAATAATTATTTATATATTTGTAAGACCATACTATTACTACTATGTAACATTAATGCATACTAACAATAAAAAAAAAAGAATGTAACATAATGTATACCACCAAGATAGTAACTCAATTGGTACAAATTAGTATTCTATGACTTCGAGATCAAGAATTTGAGTAGCATAAGTTAAAACCAATGGTGGGAGTAAAGCTTGACTTTTGAGCCATGAGATGAACTTTAGACTAACTGACATTTTGGTGATAGGGATTACTAACTTAGGATTTAGTATTTGGGTAAGCGATTAATAAAGTGTGTAGTATATATGCATACAAGTAATATATATTTTTTGTACGTGACTATATATAAAAATTTTAATTATACGTCATAAAATTGTATACAAGAAAATATATCTATAAATTATCTTATAAGACAATTTTTCTTAAAATTTTTATAGTCTGTTAGAGACCATTAAAAAAAATATCGACTTAGGTTTTCCTCTTTAAATTAAGCTCGACGACGATATTATATGGAATAAAATTTATCTATTATCATCTCTGAAGTGAAGTTCTTTAAAAAATTTCTCAATATAAACTAGAAAATGATCTGCACGATACTCATCTTCTACTCGAGTACGCAATCTAATTTTTATAAGTTTCATGGTAGAAAATGCTTGCTCTGTAGTAGCAGCAGAAATAAGAAGAATTCATACTAGAGGAATTAACCAATCAATTAAATTATAAATTTTTAACTTTTTTGAAATTGCTAGTTGTCTGCATAGTTTAGATAATGTAGTTATCTTAAAAATTTAGATGAATCAGTATATCAAGCTAGGGGGGGGGGCAATTTAAGTGTTAGCCGTCAGGTGAAGTGAAAAGTTAGAATAGAGTTAGGTGAGTATTGTGATTTGGACGAAAAATTTCATAAAAAAATTTAGTGTCTTGAGTATTGAGGGGCAATTTTTCATTTTTATTTTGGATAAATTGAGTGGGAAAATTTCAATCATATATAAAAATATATATGTTATTCCTCCCCTGCTATATTAATTTTTAAATAAAAATTGGGGGATAGTAGCCCCTAGCTTATATGTGATTCGTCCCCTACTCAGTTGGGTTGTGGTGACGAGCTCATCTATTAGTAGTAAGTTATGACTAGAAATGGTCATTTCATAATGGGGAAGGATTCCTACGGATAAGCCCAGAGAGAGTAAGTATGTTGGCCGTTCCAACATCCCCTTTTCATGTAGAAAAAAAAATGTAACTTAAATATGTGAAATAACATGTAATACTAATGTATAAGCACTAACCTATAATAACATATAACACTAATATATAATAACTAATGTGTAATAATATTTAATATTAATGTATTATGTATAAACACAAATATATAAATTTGTAATAATTTGTAATACTGATGTATAATAATTAAAGTATAATAATATGTACTAGTAATGCAAAATAATCAACATATAATAGTATGTAATACTAATGTATAAAAATTAATTTATAATATCTGTCACATGTTTTCAAAAAAGTCAAATTGCATTAACCAAATTTTGTATAAAAAACATGTCCATGCATTCATTTTACGATTTGCCTTTATATACTTATATTCTTTGCAATATATTGCTTATTTACTTACTGAGATGTCTTGAAATCTCATCATGGTAGTTTTTACTAACATTTCAAATTCAGAATAGTAGAATTTGTTACAAGACAAGAGATTGGATATGGGAAAGTGCAATAGGCCCTTGATGGTCAAGGAGGTCCCGAAGAGCCCTGAGCACTTGGAGAGCCATCCATAGAAGATAGGCTCGAAGCGGCCAACTATCTCATAAGTGAAGTATTGGAACTTGTCGACGTTTTGAATAAATTATCAACAAGAACAAACCGAAGTAGTGAAGGCCTCATAGGGCTTTGAGTTGGAATATAAATTTCGATTAGAAAGATGGAAATAGCTTTAACTATCTTTTTGTACCCTTTGTATTTTGGTAAAATTTGAACTGTGAAATCTTTTGGTGTTAGTGTCTAATGGCACCATGATGTTTTTGTAAAATTGCTCTAAATATTTTTCTATTTACATGAGTTTGGCTGTGATTTATTGTATGCTGTTAGAATTACAATGGTACAATGGTATGTAGCCTTGAGTTGCATGTTTCGATACTTCAATCACCATCCAATTCTAAGCAAGGGTTGGGGGTTCACAGAAACCAAATGTATTCCCACCATCATCCAAAGAACCAATTAGTGCCAATAGACGAAGTAATTAAGGCATGATTTCAATCTTGTATGGTTTTAAGGAAAATTCTAAATGCAAGAGACTTTGCAGAGGAATGTGTATGAACAAAACAATGTGTTTGAGTTTTTTCTTCTTCCTAATTTCTGAAAGTGAAACCCATATCGTTCTCCCCCTCCATCTCTCCAAATGTGACCCCTCCCATCTTTTGATACCCTTACTGAACAAGTCTCACCACAATAATGCTTTGAAGCCTATAACATTGGCCAAACGCCCTTCTCTTTCGAATTTGGCGGTAAGAAGATGCCAATGTCCACCATTACCTGAAGGCACACAATGAAACAATTACATGCTAAGCTCTGTGACCCTAATTTTCTCTGGCCATTTGGGAACCTTGGAACTTGTTGGGGGCCTCCATAGCTAGTTTTGGAATGCAAGGTCTAGCTTATGGGATTATGAGGTGATTTCCATTCTTTCTTTCTTTATTATTATTTTTTTTTACTTTGATTGAAATTTAGTTATTTTGGTTTTTTCACACCTAATGTTTGTCAATATTCACAAATTGTTGCAACATGTTTTGACTAGTTTTTATCACTCCAACAATTACATGCTAATTTTGCACCTGGAAAGAGCAGTCTTCCTCGCCTTTCTCTACCAATACTCTGGCCCCATCCTGATAGCCATAGGACAATCGGAGAACATAGTTGAGCAAGGCTGGATTTTTATGCACGATTTAGTACCCCAACTCTGAGCAAGGCCGATGATGACGATGAAATATTGGGGGTTGAAAATGCTAGATGCGATGAACGAAAACCGCTTTCTCTCATGTTTATTTTTCTTCCTTTTCCTGTACTTCTTATGCTTTCTCTATTTTTTTTTTAAAATAAGCTAAGATGGCATCTTACGCAACTTGTTTGCACAAAATAACCTGCCTTTAGCGGGACTCTAATTCTAATAATGGTAGAACACCCAAGTTCGAGGATGAAATTCCTCTTTTAAGGGAAGGAAGTGAGGGTCGCACATTTCAAATGTAAGAACACCTTGTGAATGGGTCTGCACAGCTAAACATAAATATTTAATATTAGGCACTAATGGAAAGCACTATCAGATGGTTGAGGTGAGAAAAGCTTAAAGTAAACTAGACTTAGGTGGGCAATGGACTAGAAATGGAGTAACAAGTGAGTGAGGTTATGTAAAGGCCTGTGCACCGAATGGGTTGGATAGTTACCATCTAACACCTAAAATGCTTAGGAAAAAGCTTCAGGCCAAATGGGTTTGAATCTCATTTTCACACAAGCCACTAAAATAGAGACACATAGGCATTTCTAAAGCAAGAGGCGTGCACCTGGTAACACCGAACCATCTCTTTGCTTTCTCTCCCTCTCGCTTCCCCATCTAGCCTCAACAAAAACCACAAAGGACCCTCTCCATTTTCTCCGTTTCCTTCCCCCATTTGATGCCATTTCGAATCCTAGTCCTCAGCTTTCTCTCCCCAACAGAAGCCCCAACTACACTTGATGCTGACGTCGACTGAAATATTTGGGAGCATCCTTTTTCTACTAATTTTCCTAAAATTATGACTCAAATTCAATAACCGGTAGTGAAGCTACATAGAGCAGAGTCGTTAAACAAACAAAAAAATTGATAAGCACTAACTCTTGGTTCAAGGTGAATCTGATGGCATTCATGAGCATGTGATCCTAATCAACCAAAGAAAATGTTGATTTGGTGTTGTTCGAGAAGGACCCATGCTCCATCTTTCCCAAAAAAATCCTTTTAAACTACCATAAACCCACGAAGACACCATAGAAGAAGAAGTTCCTATAAATAATAAAACCATAAATGATTCTCTCATATATAAGACAAAAAATAAGAAGTTTCTTACCGATCTATCGCTGAGCAATTCCCTCTACGTAGATAGTTCGCTAGCAAAATTGTTGAGTGCATGTGGGCTTTCATTGGCGTCGGTGTCGAGTGCAAGTAGGGCTTTCATCAGGGAGAGAAAGGAGAGGGCTAGGCTTCAAATGACATTGGATAGGGGAGGGAGAAAGAGACAACAGAGAGGGTCCTTTGTGGTTTTCGTTGAGGACAGATGGGGGAGGAGAGGGAGAGAGTGAAAGAAATCAAAGAGATGGTTCATTGTCACCGAGTGCACGCCTCTTGCTTTAGAAATGTCTACATGTCGCTATTTTAGTGGCTAGTGTGAAAATGGGTTTCAAACCCATCTGGCCTGAAGCTTATCCCAATCATCTATTCATAGCACATGATATTTCTAAATATTCCATAACTATAAATTCAATCCATCTCTTGTAATGCAAGTCACATTTCTACAAGTTCCAACACAAAACATAATCTTTAACTAAAGTATACCTCTATACTTATTCCACTATGATCATGTGGCTTTATACATGCTTTCTACTCTTGATCCTCAGTTGAATTATCCAAAACATGTAAAAATTTTATAGAAATAAGGAGGTTAGCTATCAACAACTTAGTAAGCAAATGATATATATTAGTGTGCAAACATGACCATTTATAGAGTATATTATGCATAACAAAATATTTTACAGAGTTAGGATGTAGAACAAGACATGTTTTCAAATGAAATAAAGTAGTGGAGTAAAAACTGGACCTAGATATTTAGGGTTTAAATGCGAATAATCTTGTTATTTATTTTATTTCAATTCTTATATTATTGCATAATTTTCTAGTTGTTATTAATAGCATTTTAGTCATATTAGATTGTATAGTATTAATAAGTTATTTATATATTTAATGTTCAATTTTTATTATAGCTATTATTTTAAATTATTTTAACAATATTTTTTCTAATCCTGTTTAAATATTTTGAGATCTTCCATCATCCTTTAAAATGTAAAATGCAAGCTTTGGGATGCCGTTATTTTTCCTCTAGGATAATTTCTTAGTCCCAAATACTTCGTATTCTTTTAATGATCGACTTAGCTGTCTCTCGGATTTTAAATCTATCACATTTATTTTGGTAATAGACTCATGCATCAAAACCTTCACAACCCCTTTAAATTTCCCACAAAGCCCATGCACGTACGTTCACATCTCATGCAGTAATTCCCACACCATGCCCATTACTTTATCTTTTCATTTAGATTTTTTCACAAACCTTACATTCACAGATGAGTTGGTCATTGGGTATATTCAAATGTTATGCAGTTATACTTCTTAGGGTTCTCCTTCCACCTATTATATATATACATATATATACATTCTTTTGTTCCTCTGAAGAAAAGAAAACCCCATACTGTCGTAGACCCAATATGCACATCGCCCTTTCCACTCCATAACCCACAGCCAAACTGCCAAACCACTCTCACGACAACTCATCTACTATTGGCTCCCCCTCTTGGTCACGACAAGATTCACGAACGTCCTAATGCACGGATTACTGATAGCAAAAATTGAGAACGTTGCGACTCGAAGGTGGAACCACCATGGTGACTCCGCTGCTTAGACAACTATGCAATTGTCGAGAAACACTGCACGCCCCTTGGTCCTTCACGACAATCATATTTTGCACCACTCATCTCGCCCAAAAAAACTAGCCCGAGTGATATCAATGTATCTCTATTTTATACCACAAAAAAATAGAGCAACCAAAGCCCGTGTGATGCAGACGCCATGGGTAGCCACCTCTACTCGCTGCCATCATGGACAGCTTAGCCGTCACAAAAACTGCTGGGTCGAAAAGCTCCGCCAATCTCACTCTCTCTTCTCCATTGCATCATAGAGAAACACCACCAAGATAAGATAGTTCTTTGTTTCTTTCTCCCAGTGCTTTTCTGCCATGATTTTCAGCCAACCACCTTTTCATCAGCCTTTGTTTCTCTTGCATGGTAAGCCTCCACTATGCTACTCCTTTCCTCCCAAGGGATGGTATACTGTTAAAAGAAGACAATGATGCTTTTGAGTTCCTTTCTCATGTGATACTAGTAGAATTTTGAGTGACTTGACAACTTTATCCTATCTCTTTTCACTTTATACTATTTTAGCCTTTAAGAAAGCATGTGTATATTTTCCAAAAACGTGTACAGATTTAAGCTATTAGATATTTTTTTTCCCTAGCTGTCAAGTGTTCTGCGAGGTATCTTCAAGAATTATTTTTAGTAGATTGCATTATTTTGAAAGGATGCTTTTAGATTGGTATCTTCTTTTCGGTTGAAATGGTATATCGAGTTGGTTTTTAATATTTCAAAAAAAAAAACTACCATAATATGATAAGAATAAGGATATAAACCTATTTTAAAGATTTAGATTTTTACAACTTATTTTGATAGTATTGAATATAGTGCAAAGTATATTTCTAAGTTTTAGTGTGTTGCTGATATTTAAATATTTTAAAATATAAGTATTCATTGATTTCTAATTTATAAAATATTCATTAAATTATTTTATACAATATGAATATAATTAAGTAGATATATCCGACTTGTTTAATATAACTTTGATTATTTTACTAAAGTATATTTTTAAATTAAATTGTTTTATAAGTGTTTTATTTTGTGATATTAATCTTTAATGTTTTTTGTATGAAGCATAATGTGTATTATATTATTCTCCATGATACGCATAATGTCTTTCGGTCTATGGGTACTAATGATAGATTGGTGTGGAGGATATCAATATTCCAATTGTTCCTATTGTTTGTAAGAACCCAAATAGGGGAAGGGTGAAATTGAATGTTGATGGTGGATCTTGTGGTAACCCGGGAGAGTCAGGAGGGGGAGATATTATAAGAAATCATTCTGAAAAATGATAGCAGGTTTTGCACATCATTTTGGAAATGCGACGAATAATATTGCAGAATGTAAAAACACTACTTGATGGTCTTCGCTTATGCCGGAGGTTGAGATTGAGAGATGTTTTAGTGGAATCCGACTTAGTCATTATCATTGGTTGGTTAGCCTTAGGAATTTGTCGTAATTGGTTTTTATGGGATTATTGGGAAGAAATCAAAGAGATTGCTCAAGAGATTAATGCTCACTTTTGTCATATTTTTCAGAAAACAAACATGGTGGCGGATCATTTGGCAAAAGAGGGAGCTCGAGGCATTAACTCAGTATTTTATGGATTTGAGGATTTAGATGGACACATTTGAGGACTTCTTTGCATGGATAATTTGGGTTTACCTTATATTAGATTGAGATGATTATTTTGTTTTTATGTAGCAGAGATGTTTGTATAGTTATTTTTTGGTATTTCAAAGTTTTTTTGTCGTCTGAGTCTGGTATTATATGTTATTATCTTGTAAACCCTCATGTCCCTTCTGATATTACCCCGATTTATTCTCCACCAGAAGTGGCGTTCTCTTAATAAACTTGGGCATAAGTCACTATGGGAAATGTGATTATCCTCTTTTTTTCCAAAAAAAAGTAGAATATTTAAGCATGTTATTTTAGAAATATTAGTGACGATTTATATTTCGTATAGATAATGAATTATGAAGAAGAATTTAGGAAGCAATGCTATCAGATAAGTGAATTTGATCACAAATTAGGATCATCATAGTTAGCTTATATTATTAGTAAAACCAGTTATTTGATAATCTCTTTTTATGAACCCCTTATGTCATGCAAGCATATTATTCAGCATAGCACACGATCTTGTCATTCAAGATCATGTTCAGATTTAGCGAGTTATAATTATTTATATTAGTATATATATATTATGCATCTTATGTCACATAAGTTATGTTAAGTTTAAGTATAACATTAGATCAGATCAGAATTCAATTAATCAGTTATTCAGTTAATCAATTAAGTTAATAAGTTAATTCAAATGGCTATTCAGATACATGATACCAATGCGTATTAGATGATGGTGGATGTGCAAGCCACAAACCTAAACGTGGTCCACCATAGTATACTAGAATACTATTAGCGACTCCCCTTGCTACAGGTGGTGTATGGCTGGTGCACAATCTTGCACACAGAGTTAAGTGTGTTGCTAAATCAAATCAGTTAAATCAGTCAGTTAATTTCAGTTCAGTTAGTTAACTCAAATCAGTTAATCAATTTAAATCAGTTAGTCAGTTAATACATATATGGCAGTCATGCATAGCATAAATATCAGTATGAACAGTCATGTTTCAGATCTCAGCATGAAAGTTTATGAAAATTTCCTATGAGTATTATTTTTACGATGTGATGGATTTATTACTAAATTATCGACTTATTTTAGTTTATTTTTTGTTTTTAAACCACTCAAGTGAGAAAGATGAGTGCAAGCAAGTATGCCAGGATTAAATGGAGTAGTTAAATTCAGATATTAATTTTTTTATGATTTAATTATTAAATAAGTTTTTATTAAATCAGAAATCTTTCAGTTAATGTTTAGAAAGACATTTTATTAGAACTTCAGTTTTATAAAATAAATGCTATTCAGTTTTGTTATAAAAATAATATTATCGTGTCGGATTAAAATTTTAAAACAATTACGTGACATTCCTTAACTTACGAGAATGAGGTGCTACATGTGGTTTCAAAACATATAAAGCTAGAGAAACTTTGGCATAATATAAACTGAGCATCATCATCACATCAAAAGAGAGCACATAAAACAAACACCATACTTAACCTTCGTGGTAGGGTTATACTGTCCCCGAAGGCCAAATCGAACAAAGACAGAGGTGAATCTTCCTCTTGTTATTCTTGGAGCCTTGAGTGTGTAGATAAAAAAGACTACATAGAAATCACTTTATTTCTAAAGTAAGTGCACTCAGAGATAGAGAAGCTGGTATCAATCCAAACAGAGCAAAGCAAAACAAAGCAGAGTAGAGCAGAATTAGAATCAGATACAAAATAAATACACCATACCAAAGATTTTCAGATGCCATATCGAAATAAAATTGAGTGCCAAAATATATTCAAATCATTCTCACATACTGAAAATAAACATTGGAGCATCTTTCAAAATCAATATACAAATTTTCAAATTTTCAATATCGCTCTTATTCAAGTTTCAGAGACAACATGACAAAATATAGCATATGTCTATACTATGCATGTCATAAAACATTTTTTTCTCTTTCATACAAGTTTCATGAGTAATGTAAATAAATTATCGATATTTTTTTTCTAGTTCTTATTTCATAACATTACAAGCAAAATTTTTAAAAAGTGAACTTTAGTCTAAACAATTCATAAAAAGCCCAAAATAATGGCAGTAAAGCTTACTGAGAGGGAGAGCAAGTCGCAATTGAGAGAAAGGAGATTAGTGGACCCTACTTACCTAGACTTCTTTAACTTTTTTGAATATTTCCATAATCGTACCAAATGAAAGTCACTCGTCACCTCTAAAATAAGAGGATTGGCTGTAAAACTTACCGAGAGGGAGAGCAACTCGAATAGAGGGAAAGGAGATTAGTGGACTCGAGGTGACCGCTTCTTGTTGGTTGTGGTACTGTACACAGAGAGAGAGAGAGAGAGAGAGAGAGAGAGTTGTGACTGCCTAACCGAGAGGGGTCGATGGCTGTGATGCACAATGGCCACTCTAGGTAGTGAAGGCTAATCATGGTGATTCCAACATGGGGTTGCGAGGTGGGAAGGGTTGGATGGTTTGGGAAGGAACTATTGTGCTTTGAGGAAGAGAAACCATGCTTTGCTTTTGGGTGGTTAAATAGAGGAAAGGTTGAGGATGTGCTTGGGTGGCCAGACATGGGGTTGGAGATGTGGGGTGGCTTCTAAAATGCAGTGGCGACTGGTTTGGCGTGGTGGCCGTTCGTACGTTAGTGGTCCTCGGTGCGGTGGCTATGTCCTTTTTGGTCAGGGACTATCAGGGGCGAAACTAGGATTTAGTAATGTGTATTTTTTTGCATGTGACTATATATAAAAATAATAATCATATGTCATAAAATTATATGTAAAAAATACATATCCATAAATCATCTTATAAAATAATTTTTTGTAAGATTTTTGTAGTTGGATAGAGAGTCGAGACCATTACAAAAAGAAAAGAAAATGAAATATCAACTGAAAAATACCAAATAAGTAATGATATAAAATTGTAGGATTTTTTTGTATAATTTGTCTATTAAAGAAAATTCTAATTAATCTGCACACTACAATACCCAATCGATAACTCAATCCAAATTTAAATTTGTTGATGATACAATATAAACAAAATCATACATATATATATGAAAAACGTGTCTTTTTATATATCTTATACAAAATTAATATTTTTTTTATCAATAATTCATGCACTAGTTAAATGTATCTTAATTCAATGAGAGAAACTGAATACTATTATATGTGAATCATATTAAAGAAGATTGACCAAATCCAACATCATTGCAAAACAGGTAATAATTAGAGGGAACAAGAAAGATGAATAATTTTTTTTATGAATAACGAAAAATAGTACAATGGCTAATATGAGTACCTGGGGTAATTTCAAGTACCCTGAATTTCTACTAGAGCAATTCGTATTTTGTGGGGGCTAATTTTAGTGTGGGGAGCCTAAATTTAGTAAAAAAATTAATAAGTAGGAAAAAAATATACTAATCTATATATATATATATACTATATTAAATTTTTGAAAAAGTTTGGAGGGGTGATAGCCCCCCTAAGACACACACAGTTCTACCTCTAGGGCTAATTTCACAAGGGTGGTGCTTCTGTGCATGGATTGGGGCCAAGTGCGGTGGTTTCTATTTCTGGTTCCAAGCAAAGGTGGTGGTGGTTTCCGTTTGAGTACTAGGGTAACACCTAAATTAGGGGTGGCTTGTGATGAGTGGGCTTGGTTTTCGTTGAGAACACAGAGGTTCTATGGCTAGCTAGTGCATGGCTTCATCGTGGGTTGGCGTATGTGGGAGGAGCATGCAGTTCTGGTTGCTGGACAGGGAGAATGGGAGTTGGCATGCGTGTAACAGAGGGATCATCTTTATATATGTGTGTGAGCAGACTAGCGGTTTTGGGGTGGTTGAAGTTCTTAGAGATGGGAAGGGGAAACATGCATGTGCATGGGGTGGTGTGTGCATGATGGACAGTTTAAGAAAAAATAATTGTACTCTCGATTAGCAAACGAGTGTGGGCTTTAACTCATCATTTAAAAAAAAAATACACTTGTCCCATAAAAGGATTCCCCCACATTCATGAAAAATATTAATGATTTAAACTAAATTAACAAGCCTAACAAAAATTCGTTATCCACCAAAATAAAATCTGGGTTGTAGTCTATTCTAAAAAAGAATTCGAAATCTTACATGTGCTTTTTGTTGGGGTCGGCGGAAACTCACAAATAATTTGGAGATCAAGATTTAAGGTGATTCGGCCAATTTAGCCTACGTCCACACACACACAGAGGAGAATTTGTATTAAACAACAAACTAACTATTTACAATGGTTTCTCTCAACTCTCACAGCTTCTAATCTCTCAAACGTACCTCATCTCAGACTCTTCTTCCTCATTACAATCTTACATGTATTTATAGGACAAAGAAATAGTGTGAACATGAAATAACGGTGGAATTTCGGTGGCCTACATTCTTGAATTTCCAGGCAGCGCCTACCTTCCAGCTGCTACTGACAGTGCCTAACTTCATCTTCCAGAAGCCTTCAGCTCATTTGATTTGCGTGTTGATTTCTAACAATCTCCCCCTCAACACTAAACGGAGGATATCCTGTCACATTTTAGTTCAAGGTACTTAACCTAGTTATGTTTCTACATAACTCAAATTTTTCGTATGTGACTACCTTCGTTAGCATGTCCGCTGAATTCTCTTTTGTATAGATCTTTACAAGCTTCAATAGCTGTTGCTCCATTACTTCACGTATCCAGTGATACCGAATATCGATGTGCTTTGTCCGAGAGTGGTACATCGAGTTTTTACTCAGATCAAGAGCACTTTGACTATCATAATAGATTCTGTACTCTTTTTGACTAACTCCCATTTCTTGGCGAAACCGCTTTAGCTACAACATTTCCTTTCCTACTTCTGCTATAGCAATATGCTCTGCTTCTGTTGTAGATAAAGTCACACATTTCTACAGTTTGGACTGTCATGGTACAGTTCCACCTGCAAATGTGTAAATATATCCTGATGTAGATTTTCTCCCATCAAGATCACCTGCCATATCAGCATCTGTATAGCCATCCAAGACTAGGTTAGCTCCCCCGTAGCACAAACACAATTTTGATGTACCTTTAAGGTACCTGAGAATTTACTGAACTGCTTTCCAGTGTTCTTTTCCTGAATTTGAAAGAAAACAGCTCACAACTCCAACAGCGTGAGCGATGTTAGGTCTGGTACAAACCATGGCGTACATTAAACTTCCTACTGCTGAGGAGTACGGTATTGTAGCTATTTCTTGAACCTTTTCCGGTGATAAGGGACATGAGCTCTTGCTCAATTTGAAGTGATTAGCCAGTAGAGTACTGACTGGCTTTACTTTCTCCATGTTGAACCTTCGTAGTATTTGTTCAACATACTTTTCCTGTGACAGCCATAGCTTCTTTTTCTTCCTGTCACGAGTGATCCTCATGCCCAAAATTTATTGGGCAGGTCCTAAGTCTTTCATATCAAAGACTTTGGAGAGATCCATCTTTGGCTTCCTGATAATGGATGGATCTTTTCCAATAATTAGCATGTCGTCAACATAGAGTAGTAACATCACGAAGTCACCTTCTAAAAATCTCCGGATGTAAACGCACTGATCTGCAGCAGTTTTCTTGTAGTCATGGCTCAGCATGAATGAGTCAAACTTCTTATACCACTGTCTGGGAGCCTGCTTCAAACCATAAAGGCTCTTTTCCAATTTGCAGACCAAATGTTCCTTTCCAGGAACTTGGAAGCCTTCTAGCTGCTCCATGTAAATCTCCTCATCAAGATTTCCGTGAAGAAATGCTGTCTTCACATCCATCTATTCAAGTGCCAAGTCAAGACTTGCCACCAATCCGAGTACCACTCAAATTGAAGTCATCTTCACAACAGGTGAAAATATCTCATCAAAATCGATTCCTTTTTTCTACTGGAATCCTTTGACGACTAAGCGAGATTTGTGCTTCACCTGCTTGCCATCATTTTTTAGCTTGAACACCCATTTGTTTCTCAGTGCTCTCTTGTCTTTTGGAAGTTCCATAAGCTCATAAATCTGATTCTTCTGTAACGAGTTCATCTCATCCTACATAGCTTGCATCCATTTGTCGCTATCTGGATGAAATATCGCCTCCGGAAAGTTTTTTGGCTCCCCCTCATCTGTAAGAAGAATATAATCTGATTCTGGATATTTTCCAGACGGAATCAACAATCGCCCTCTAGAGGATCTGTCCTGCTGAAGTTGATCACTTGACAACTGTGGAAACTCTGCAGTTTCTGATGGAGAGGGCAACTGCTCCCCCTGCTCAGTACTGGTTTCTTCGTTGTCAGTATCCTCTTCTTTTTCTGGGGAAACTTCCTGTCTATCTTCAGTGTTTGAGACAGACTGAAGCGGTAGTGAACTCGAAGCTAGTTCTAGAGCACTTGGAGTTGTTTATTATGATCCAAACATCTGGTTTTCATGGAATACAACGTCCCTGATTCTAATGACCTTCTTCGTTTTTGGATCCCATAATCTGTATCCAAATTCTTCATCTCCATAGCCGATGAAAAAACACAGAGTAGACTTTTCATCAAGTTTCTGTCTTTTCTCCTTGGATACATGTGCAAATGTTTTGCACCCAAATACTCTTAGATGAGAGTATGAAATCTTACGGCCTGACCACACTATCTCTGGGATTTTGAACTGCAGTGGAACTGACGGTGTTCTGTTGATCAGGTAACAGGCTACTTTTACTGCTTCACCCCAGAATGACTTAGGCAACTTTGCCATACTCAGCATGCATCTGGTTCGCTTTACAATGGTCCAGTTTATCCGTTCTGCTACACCATTGTGTTGTGGGGTGTAGGGGACAGTCTTCTCGTGTCTGATGCCATGTTTGGAGCAGTATTCTCTAAACTCTCGAGAAGTGTATTCACCTCCATTGTCTGTCCGGAGGCATTTTAGCTTCTTGCCTGTTTCTCTTTCTACCATGGCATGGAAGTTTTTGAATTCCTAAAAAACTTGATCTTTCCCTTTTAGGAAATACACCCACACTTTTCGTGAAGCATCATCAATAAAAATAACAAAATATTAGTTACCTCTAAGTGATTCAACTTCAAAAGGACCGCAAATATCAGAGTGTACCAAGCTCAATAACTCTGATCTTTTTCCAGCAGATGTCTGGAATGAAATTCTATGTTGTTTCCCAAATAAATAATATTCACAAGGGTTGAGAGCAATACCTTTATTTACTGTGATCAATGCTTTCTTTGCAAGTATAAACACCCATTTTTCTCCCATGTGGCCAAGTCTCCGATGCCACAAGTTTGGTGATGTATCATCTTCAGCTACATTGAGACTGTTTGCACATATCTTAGCATTTGATTTGTACAAAGTGCCACAGATATGTCCCCGTGCAACAACCATTGTTCCTTTCTTCAATTTCCAAGCATTGTTGCTGAAGATGCTCTCGTAACCCTGTTGATCAAGGTTTCTTATAGAAATTAGGTTGAGTCGAAGATCGGGTACGTGCCGAACGTCATTTAGCACCATAGTACAGCCAACACTGGTTTTTATTCTGACATCTCTAAAGTCCACGATCTTTGAGAAATTTGAATTTCCCATCCTGACTGTACCGAAGTCTTCTGCCTTGTAAATACTGAAGAAATCCTTACAAGGAGTGGCATGATAGGATGCTGCTGTATCTATTACCCACTCGGCTTCCTCGCTTGAAACGTGCAAGCAAGATTCTTCACCAGCAGAAAGGAGTACACAATCTTCAGAAAGCGACATTGCGGCTTCGCCTTCTTCGTGCTTTGACTGACTGCTTGGCTGATTCTGCAGCTTTCGGCATTCTTTTTTAAAGTGGCCTTCAATACCACAGTAAAAGCATTTTCCCTTCTTTCGCTGTTTACCGCGACTTTGGGATCTCCCTTTCCTTTGACTTCCATTCTTTTTTCGACTTCTACCTCAACTATTTCTCTGATGCCTTTCTTCTGTTACAAAGGCATCTGTCTGGTCTCCTCCAACCTCCTTTCGTCTAGCCTCTTCATTAAATAAGGCGTCTGTCACCATTGACATGGCGAGCTTTCCATATGGAGCTGAATTACTGAGTGAGACCACTAACGTTTCCCAACTATCTAGTAGGGAACTAAGAAGTAGTAGAGATTGCAATTCGTCTCTGAATTTAAAGTCTACAGATGTAAGTTGATTTATAAGATTCTGAAACTCGTTGGTGTGGGCGGCCACTGAGATGCCGCTTTTGAGTTTCAAGTTGACAATGCGTCTCATTAATAATACCTTGTTCCGTGCAGTTTTTGCCTGGTACATGTTTTCTAGCTTTTTCCACAGCTGATAGGCATCCGTTTCCTGTGCAACATGGTGAAAAATACTATGATCAATCCACTGCTGGATCTGACCAATAGTTTTCTTATTGAACTTATACCAGTCTTTTTCCGCTACATCATCTGGCTTTACGTTTTTCTCTTCAATTTGATCGAAGAGATCTTTACAATTCAGGAGATCTTTCATTCGAGGTCTCCATAGTGCGTAATTTGTAGATGTTAGCTTGATCATCGCACCTACTCCTGAATCCTCCATCAGTTCAGCTTTAAACTTTGATTTGAGTGACCTTTTCTCAATGTTTGGATTTGAATCTCAACAAACAGAGCTCACCGTTGCGTCCGGAACGGTGGAAAGCCTTGGAAACGACTCTTGTCTCGTTCCAAAACGATCAAAATTGTGCCGAAAACCTGAAAAATAAGACAAACGAAATATTCCTTTTGAACCAGAATATTCCCTCCATCAACTGGAATATTCCCTCCGTCAACCGAATATTCTTTCCCATCAACGGAATATTCTTTCCTTGCCGGAATATTCTTTCACCAGAATATTCCAATCTGTAAACAGAATATTCTTGACGGCGACAGAATATTCTTGCTGGCGATGGAATATGCTGACGGAATATTCCTTCTCTGATGGGTTGCTGGAGCGGGTCGAAAAATGGGCCGGGAGTGGGTACGGGTCGGATCTCCCGGAATCCGGATCGGAGTCTTCTTCCTCATGGCGCGCGCGTGGGGCGCGTGGAGTGCGTGGCCAGCTCGTGGCCGGAGCTCAGTCTGCGCGTGCGGCGCGTGTAGAGGCTCCCGGTATCCGTTCGAGACAAAATGTTCACTAGAATTTTCGTCTTGACCTGAGGAATCTGATGGTATCCTCCAAACTTGCTTTCGATCAAGTTTCAAAATGGGTCTTTTACGAAAATTCACAAATACGGCCTTCTACCGGCTCTGATACCACTTGTTGGGGTCGGCGGAAGCTCACAAATAATATGGAGACCAAGATTTAAGGTGGTTCGGCCAATTTAGCCTACGTCCACACACACATAGAGGAGAATTTGTATTAAACAACAAACTAACTATTTACAATGATTTCTATCAACTCTCACAGCTTCTAATCTCTCCAACGTACCTCACCTCAGACTCTTCGTCCTCATTACAATCTTACATGTATTTATAGGATAAAGAAATAGTGTGAACATGAAATAACGGTGGAATTCTGGCGGCCTACATTCTTGAATTTTCAGGCGGCGCCTACCTTCCAGCTGCTACTGACGGTGCCTAACTTTATCTTCTAGAAGCCTCTAGCTCATTTGATTTGCGTGTTGATTTCTAACAATCTTTTGTAAGAAAAAAATTCCAATAGATTTTAGAAAGCGAGCTTAGGCCCGGGTGTTACAGGTTCAGGGCCACTTTTGGGCGAGTAAAGGTTAGGCGGACAATATGCATACGAAAACAAGCAAAGTGTGAGTGAGCTGGTGTTCGAAACTTGTACCACAAACTAGATAAAATGGAACATAAGACACCAGGACACGTGCCTTTGCTAAAAATTCGAGCCAAGATGTGAAGTTTGAGTGAGTGAAGTGTGACTGGAAGGAAATTCAAGAGTGCTCAAAGAAAAAGCATGCACCTTATCGAAGATTTCGGACACAATCGACAATGTTTCTTCAAGAAGCATGCGTAGGATAGGAGAATCACAAACTTGAAGGCATCACACAACCCACCATGCGAAAGGTGTTAGACCATGTGGATGATATTCACAAGCTGAAATCCTCAGCTCCTTGGCCGAACTTCTAAGACACGCAGAACACATCATTTCCATCCCTATCAACCAGCTTCCATTTAACATACACTTGGACACTGGATATTCGCCAATTTACCGACCAACCTATGTCGAGAACTATGCAGTCCGTGAGAGGGCAATTGTTCCTTATAAAAGCATCATATCACTGAGTTTCACTCTCACACTTTGAGATCTCCAAAATCCAATAGACATGCTTTTTCTCTCGCTCTTTGATCATGTTCCAATCTCCAAAGAAAATGTGAGACTCGAGCTCCATAGCAAAGCTTGTACTTTCACGCATTTGAACATCAGAGTCTTGATTAAACCAAGGTAAGCTAAAACCATCACTGATTGACTAGGTGAGAATTCACGGCTAAAGATAAGCTCTACTACAATACTAGCAATGTTGGTTAACGAGTATGAGTATGCTATGCTATGATCTACTAAATCTTCATTATATTTTTTTGCACGCATAATATCCCACTATGATTTACAACCCTAAGTTAAGATAGGGCATTATCTCTCAGTAAAGCTTATCTGACTACTTGAGAATGTTTAAGAATTAAGTGACGTTTTATGGGTTGTCATTGGGCGACAATAAGCTCGGGTGGGATGGTAATTGTTGATGTCGTGTTTCTTTCCTTGGACAACGTGGCCTCTTTGCTGCTTTGTCCCTACATAGTTTGATGAGAGGGGCTCAATGGGTATGGGATATCTCCGATGCCTAAGTCAAAATTCTTGTTTCTGGTGGAAGTGCAATATGAAATCAGAGAAAGAGAGAGAGGGAGCCCTCTACTCGCAATCTTTTCTGACGTGTCTGCCATCACCCTGTCGTGTTGCACACAATCTATCTCTTCTCGATTGTATGGTGTTTCCACTACCCTAATGCCAAGGGTATGATGTTCCCACTATCTTGGTGGCAAGAGTAGTGTTCTTTAATGTGGCATGCCGATCCTTGTGTGACAGCTCCTCTTATGCATTTAATTCTTCATGCCCACTATCCGACCATGCAGGCTGCAGGCCATGCTGGGGGTGTGACCCTCGTTTCTGCTAGGCGGGCCCTCCCTTGGGCTAAACCCAGCCTCCCTTTTTCTTTTCATCTTCTTGGGGCTATTTTCTTGGGCCGAATGGGCTCTGAGTTGGGCAAGTCCTGTGCAGCTAGGAGCGGGAACTTGTTCCGTTTTTAGTAAGACTCTCATGTCAAAGTTGTGGCCTCTTGACTAGCAATGGCTAGAGAACGTTGTTGTCAAGGACGAGGTCCAAAGTCAGGCATGGCTTGTAATAGAGTCATAATGTATGTATGACCATTCTAAAGGGAGACCGTGTCCCACATGTTAATAAACACTATAAGATGATATTCATGTTGTTGAATAGACCTGGAGTCCGAGCTCGTTAACTTTGTTGTGAACCATTTAGATTTCATTTGCTTGGAGGTTTGGGTCGAGATATATTTGGTCTTCCTTCTATGTACTTTTAGTTCATTTTGTTATATTATTCACAATTACCTGCATTATTAATTTTCTTATAAAATGAAGCCTCAATAACATTAGAAATGCCACAAACCCTCATCATAGTGAGATACGAGTGAACTGAGGGTGAACTGGTCACTCTCAATCATCAAGGCTTTCCCATAAGAAATTTGAGGAAACAAAACTCGCAGAGTACTGCTATTCACCAATATCCTAATTTGTACAAACGTTTTTTAAAATCAAATATATTAAAAGAATGGAATTTAACAAAGTGCTGTACCGACAAGCAAATTAACAATATTTGTTCATATCAAAATATTAATAAGACTAGTTTAACATGCCACAGCTAAACACAGACACATCATGAACCCCCTAATACTTGTTCCCTTTAAGAAGAGCAGCAACCAGACTTTTGGTTTACAGGCTGTCCCCGAATTTGCACTGTTGGAGGCCTGGCATTGTTCATGGGTTGGCTTGCCATCCTGCATGAGAGAAAGTGAGCGAGAGAGCATCAGAAATGACAAACGGTCAATCATCTTGCAATATGCATAAATAATTTTAATTAATTGGACTTGGAGATTTCACATAGAGAATCACGGTATCTATACCTATTCTTAAAGCAAGCTGTTCCAAACCACAACACTTTGATAAAAAAAAACTATTGCCAAAGAATAGAACCAACAAATAAAAGCTTGATGCAAAGAATAGAACAGCAAATAAAAGCTTGTTACACCGAAAAAAAAAAATCCAAAACAAATAAAACAACAAAACCAAGCAAAAGAGGCAAAGAAACTTGTTAAAAAACTAATGCCAAACCACCAAAATGTTGCCAAACCATATGACAACATAAAAGCATATAAACACAGTACCTATTCTTGATTTCAGCAGCCATGGCCATGAAAGCTTGTTCCACATTGGTTGAATTTTTAGCACTTGTTTCCATAAAAGGGATCCCAATTTCATCCGCAAATGCCTAAACAGGGAAGAGGATATGTAAACATTGCCAATAGACTTTTCGAGTAAGCAAGTACCATCAAATGACAACGGAAAACCTGAAAATTTAGTATTACCTTGGCTGTTTCATAGGACACAACTTTATTTGCTGTGAGGTCACATTTGTTGCCAACTAGAAGCTTGTTCACATTTTCACTCGCATAGCGATCAATTTCATTCAACCATTGCTTAATGTTGTCAAAGCTCTCCTGATCTGTGACATCATAAACAACCTGTCCAACAGCCACCAGCTTGAGACAAATTTCTTACAAGAGCCGCCACCAAATCAGAAATGAAAGAAGCAAGCAGTAAATGAAACAGAAAATTCAGAACTTACAATAATCCCATGAGCCCCACGGTAGTAGCTGCTAGTGATTGTCCTGAAACGTTCTTGACCAGCAGTATCCCACTGAATTTTCCGAGAAAGGAACAGCAGTTAGTCATTTTTTTATAGCAGGAAAATGATATGGCCACAACTATTACACAACTCTCTAATAATTATTATTATTATTTGAATACCCATCAAAGTAAAGCAAAATTCAAATAAATTCAAGAAATAATAATATTATTAGAGAGTTGCGCAGAAGTTGAGCATTATTTCTCTCTATATAATTTTTATGGCGCAAAAGAGATTGATCGAGCAGAAAAACAACTTACATTTTTTTTTAAGTCACTGGGCCTACTTAAAATATAAAGACAATAAGAGTTGATAGTGTTGTGGTATAAAGATTTAACTCATCAACAAATATCAACACTTAAACCTAATTTTTGGATTGGACATTTCAAAATCATACAAATCTTTCAGATAGACATCATCATTAATATCAAAGCCTGGTATGTACTGTGTCCCGCAACAGATGAGTAATTTACACCCATGGGATTCAACTTGATTGCACTAGACACCAATACTAATGATGGGACTAGAATTTTCCAAGACAAGAAAAGCAATTGCATGGGGAGTCATAAACTTATAGACAACAAAAAAAGAAATAATATAGCAATTCATAAACTTACAATTTGGAGTTTAATGGTCTTCCCATCTTGTTCCACAGTGCGAATTTTCTACAAAACAAAATAGAAGAGGTTATTGCTGTATGTTTACGCTGAAAATTTTTATGATAAAAACCAACAGTTAGGCAAATGAATACTTACAAAGTCCACTCCAATGGTGCTGATGTAGCTATCAAGATATGAATCATCCTGGTTTCCAAAGAATAGAATATAATTATAAAGCATATAAATTTTTCTCCTTTAAAGAATCATAAAAAGTTGGACCAGTAAACTTTGATAATAAGGATATCACAAAAGGTACATTTATTGATCACATAACTTGTTTTGATGAGTAAATTTTATATTGATCACATAACTACAAGATATATCCCATAAATTTGGATGAAAAACCATAAAATTTCACTATTATTATTTTATTATTTTCCTTTGGCTATCCCGCACTAAAAGCAAATGCTTATACTTGAATTTAGTTTCATAAGGACCAGATCACAATCTAAAACTATCTAATCTCCCATCTTAAGAAATGGCTGAAACAGAAACCATGGACATATGTTTTTTCTAAAGAAAAAGTTCACAGGTTATCCCATTCAAGGTAGATGATAATATACACACACACACACACACACATATATATAACAACAATAATGATTTGGATATAGCATTATGAAAATTGAATTCCTAGAGTCAGAAGACTTTCGATTTCCATGATAAAGAAAAATAGTCCATGGCAATCATTAGCCCATGTAAGTTTTTTGACTGAAGCCAATGAAACGCACTCACTAACACATACACCAATATCGGAATTCTCTTAATATAACAAAACATGTATTCAGCTAATAGAATATAAGAACAAAGGGCACTAAAAACTCACAGCAAACCTCAACAGCAGACAAGATTTGCCAACACCGGAATCCCCAATAAGCAAAAGCTTAAACAAATAGTCGCTGCAAAAAAGAAAAAAAGAGGAAAAATATTTATCTTGTTTTTTCCATATTCAAAGAAAAAAATGCAAAAACCACAAATCCATTCATAATGGAAAAATGAATATATAGAACTATACCATGCCTCCAAAACCAAAAATGAAACTTCATAAGCACCAGTTTGCCAATAAATATGCAAACTATAGTCAACTACGCAGAGAAATCCATAAAACCCATAAGAGCTCAAACAAACAGGATTGCCCCCCATTTCTGTCTACAGTTATTGATCAAAAACCATGCCTTAAATTAGGTTTTCAAAATTAAATTCAATACAAATACCTATGCCAACACGATTTGTCATACGTTTCTTACAATCATGAAGAGAATCAGCACCGCTAAGCAATCATAAAATGGTTTCTATTTGCTAGATCCGTAATCATATCACAATAAATAAATAGGCAAATTTTCATTCGACTTTTTCTCAAAATATTTTGTCGGCATGGTCAACTAACTGCCCACGTTCAAGCAACCTGAATTTATCCTGAACTTATAACCACTCGACCAAATTTCGCTTTCGATGGCTCAGTTGGTTAAACCAAACTTCCCCACCTAATTTGCATGCCTTTCCCTAAAGCCTAAGCTATAATAAAATTCACCCGACCAGTTTCGGGACAGTGGATCTGGCAGAAAAAATCTAGATCTAATATCCATGAGCTAAATCCAAATACAAAATCATCCAAGAGAAATTAATGATCCAAAAATGGCAGCATAGATTAATAAAAATGAAAGTAAACATTTTTGTCGGCAATTGAGCAATAAACCACCACAGATCAGGACGAATTCACCAGGAAAGAAAAAACAATTCAGAACAAATAGAAAAAGGAATAGAATTTGAACCCCATGCGAAAAAAAAAAAACGGAAAAAAGCTAGTTTAGGACAAATTAGACTTACTAGTCGGGATTCATAGTTAAGCTAGGATGGGGATCGATTAAATGACAAGAATCTCAACGAAATGATGGAGTCGAATGCTTTTTTCCAGGCGATAACTTGACCTTAACTAGTTCGAATCGCCAGACTCAGAGAGACAGAGAAAGAGAGATTGAGAATGTAAAGGAAGAAATCGAGGAAATGGAGAAGGGAATATCGATGGGGTGCGAATTCTGAACGCCTAAAAGGACCCGGAAAGGCCCGAAAGGGTGACTATGGATGACGTAGAAAAAGAAACGGAATGTCGCCACGTGTTATACGGCCGAAACAGTTTACGCACTTAACAATTCCGACTTAAAAGAAATAAAAAGGAAATATTTAAAATTGTTACGAAACTAAAAAAAAAAATTACTATTGTAAAATAGAAATAAGAAATTTTTTCTGAAATTTTTAAAAATTGAATTTTTTTTTTCTTTATATTTTCTTATAAATTTCATTATAACTGAAATTTCTATTTATAGACTTTGAAATTACTATATAAATTACTATGCAAGTCACTATGTAAGTCATTATGCAGAATTTAATATTATAGTGGTGGGGTCATTCACATACTTTTAGTGGTGGGCCAGGGGGCGGCTGCCGTTGTTTCATTCTGCTTAGTTCATTACACTCCCCCTTGAATGACCACCCATAGGGAATCTGTCTCGTTAAAACCTTGCCAAGTAAAAACCTAGTAGGAAGAAAAAGTAATGACGAAGGAAAAAGAGTACAGTATTCTTATGTATCTACAAGTACTTTAAGATTGTCTCATTAAAACCTTGCAGAGGAAAACCCAGTGGGACAAAACCTCAGTGAAGTAAAAAGAGTACAATCAGCACATTTACTCCCCCTGAAAAGTGCATGACAAAAGATCTTTGAGTTTTCGCATTCTAATGTTATGCACAATTTTCTTGAATGTGGAAGTTGGTAACGCCTTTGTGAATAAATCTGTCAGATTATCACTAGATCATATCTGCTTGATATCAATTTCACCTTTCTCTTAAAGTTCATGAGTATAAAAGAATTTAGGTGAAATATATTTGGTTCTGTCACCTTTGATATATCTTCCTCTGATTTGAGTGATACAAGCAGTATTATCTTCATATAAGATTGTTAGGCTATTATTGATCATGGGAAGTCCATACTTTTCCTAGATATGTTGAATAACTGATCTCAACCAAATACACTCTCGACTTGCTTCATGAATAGCAATGGTCTCTGAGTGATTTGAAGAAGTAGTAGATAGTGTCTGCTTAACAGATCTCCATGATATGACAGTATCTCCATAAGTAAATAAATATCCAGTTTGAGATCTACCTCTGTGTGGGTCTGAAAGATAACCTGCATCTGCATACCCAATCAATTCTGGACTTGAACTACGTTGATAAAATAATCCCATATCAATCGTACCATGAAGGTAACGAAGGACATGTTTAATGCCATTCCAATGCCTTCGAGTTGGTGCAGAACTATATCTTGTAAGTAGATTAACTGAGAATGTAATATCTGGTCGAGTGCAATTTGAAAGATACATCAAAGCTCCAATTGCACTAAGATATGGTACTTCAGGACCAAGAATTTCTTTATTGTCATCACAAGGACGGAATGGATCATTCTTCACATAAAGTATTCGAACAATCATTAGAGTATTCAGGGGATGAGATTTGTCCATATAAAAATGTTTTAAGACTTTCTCAGTATACATGGACTGATGAATAAAAATTCCATTTGGCAAGTGCTCGAGCTGCAGGCCGAGACAAAGTTTTGTTTTACCAAGATCTTTCATTTCAAATTCATTCTTTAAATATATAGCGGTTTTTGAGATCTCTTCAGGAGTTCCCACAATATTTAAATCATCAACATAAACCGCAATAATGACAAATCCGGTATCTGATTTCTTAATAAAAACACATGGGCATATAAGATTATTCTCAAATTTTTCTTTCAATAGATATTCGCTTAAGCGATTATACCACATGCGTCCGGATTGCTTCAACCCATATAAAGATCTTTGTAGTCTGATTGAGTACATATTTCTACATGTATTTGTAGTTGCTTCAGGCATCTTATATCCTTCATGGATTTTCATATATATGTCATGGTCTAAGGATCCATATAAATATGCAGTGACCACATCCATCAACCGCAGTTCCAATCCTTTTGTAACAACCAGACTAATCAAAAATCTAAATGTGATTGCATCCATAACGGGAGAGTATATTTCTTCATAATCAATCCCGAGTTTCTGCAGGAAACCTTGTGCGACAAGCCGTGCTTTGTATC
Organism: Platycarya strobilacea; assembly: GCA_036898215.1. NCBI lineage: Eukaryota > Viridiplantae > Streptophyta > Magnoliopsida > Fagales > Juglandaceae > Platycarya > Platycarya strobilacea. Next base: position 21,895,827 of record CM072549.1, on the reverse strand, counting down.
GCACAATTTCATTTTTCTCATTACGTTTTCGTACAAATACCCACTTATATCCAATAGGCATCACACCCTTTGGTGTTTGGACAACAGGTCCAAATACTTCTCGTTTTGCTAGCGAATTTAATTCAGGTTCAATAGCTGTTTTCCATTTTGGCCAATCATTTCTACGTTGACATTTTTCGACGCTTTTTGGCTCACTTTTTCATTACTTCTGGTAATGTCAAGGGCCATTTTATATGAAAATATGTTGTCGACAACAGTTTTATTTCTATCCAGAATTTCTCCAGTTTTCATGAAATGTATTGAGATCTCATTATTTTCAAGTATCTGTTCCTCTTCAGGGGAAAACATTTCATGACACACCTCTTCAAGAGGTCCCTTTTTAGGAGATTTATACTCTTCAAGAGTTTCCTCTTCAGGAGGTTCTGGAATAGAAGATTTGAGCTCTTTAGGAGCACCAATTATATTTATAACCTGTATTGTGGGTACGTGTTCTTCAGGAACACCAAATTCATTTTATATTCTTTTCCTTCTAGGAATTTTGTCTTTTGCACCAATAGGTCATCCACGCTTCAAGCGTATTTTAGATTCACCTATTGCTGCTTTGACAATTTGTCCTTCAGGGACTTCAATCCTTACTGGAGTATTAACAGTAGGAATATAAGATTTTACTACACCTTTAGTGTCAGTAAATACATCCGGTAACTGATTTGTAACATTTTGCAAATGAATAATCTTTTGAACTTCCCGTTTACATTCATTTGTAGGAGGATCAAAATGAGACAGGGTCTTATTATCCCAAGTAATATCTTGTCGTGCTTCAGGCACCGACTTTTCTTTACCCATTAATGGAAAATTGGATTCGTCAAAATGACAATCGTCAAAATGACAATCCTCAAAACGTGCTTTAAACATATCCCATATAAGGGGTTCAAGGTATCTAATAATAGATGGAGAATCAAAACCAACATATATCCCAAGTCTACATTGAGAGCCCATTTTTGTACGTTGCGGAGGTGCAATTGGAACATATACACACATCCAAAAGTACGAAAATGAGAAATATTTGGTTGTTGACCAAATGCAAGCTGTAATGGAGAATATTTATGATATGCAGATAGTCTAATGCGAATTAGAGATGCTGCATGAAGTATAGCATGTCCCCAAGCAAAAACAGGTAGTCTTGATTTCATAAGTAAAGGTCTAGCGATTAGTTGAAGCCTTTTGATCAAAGATTTAGCTAAACCATTTTGTGTGTGTGTATGGACAACAGGATGTTCAACATCTATTCCTATTGACATGCAATAATTATCAAAAACTTGAGATGAAAATTCACCTGCATTATTGATTACGCCCAAAGAATAACGCGGTCGTTTGCAGTATAGCTTTGGGGTGTCGATTCCATAGGGAGATGGATTGAGAAATTGAAGAACAGTAATGAAATTAACAAAAAGATTAAATGAGTGTGATAAGTAAATTTTAGAGTGTGATGTAAATTAAAACTAAATGAGTAATTTGAAAAATATAAAAATGAGACGAAAAGTAGAGCGTAGGGAATTCCTTGTGTATTTGTGGTATTCAAATTTATTCTTAATTCATTGATAACTCAATTAAGAATTCTATGTCCAAATTCTTAATCGGAAGATATAACATTAATAACCAAAATTTAAATCACATGTAACTCTTTGAAAAATCATTCTTTGCACTTAACTCTCATAAATTGTTATCGATATTGAGAAAATCCAACGACGACAATATACCCAAGAGGCGATATTGCAGCAGAGAATTAAATCAATATAGATAATCAATTGCTCCAAACATAATTATAGAACTAATTCACTCAATAGAAAAAGCATGACTGAATCCATAAACGAAATAGATTCTATACTTATTTGAAGACGAAAAACATCACAAATAAATTGAGAATAATAGAACAAAAGATTTTTAATATTTAAAGACCAAATACATGAATCAAAAATAAATTACAAATACCATCACACACACAAGTTCATCGCTAGCCCTCCTTGAGAATTTAGTTACACATATTGAAAATATGCAACAAAAATTCTCCAAGGGATAATATGGAAGAGCCAACCATTATTTTCTTCTCTCTTCTTTGGTTTTTCTTTTCTTTTCTCAAGCTCTCAAAATAATGGCTCTTCCAAAGCATCCTCTCACACTAAGTATTTTCTTAGAACACACACCCCTCCCTTCTATTTATAAGCATCCTTCATGCAAGTTGTCATGACAAAATCATCACAATTTCAACTTGTTTTCCATGTGCCATTCTTGAATCCAAGTGATTTGTGAGTTGTCATTTTGATCATTTGTTTTCCCACCATGCATGAGCTGGATTTTGCTTGTAGGTTGAGTGTTTCAATTTTGCTTCTCTATCTATTAGTTGTCTTGTATGACTTAATATCTTGTGGTCAAATAATTTGTCTACAAGAAACTTGAGTGCACTTCATCTTGCATATGAATTGATCATTGAATTTCCAAGTTGGTGTAGGAGTGCTTGCTGGAAAATATTATGATAACATTTGGATTTGATGCAAGTGGCTGAAAAATATCCAGGAACGTCAAGTGCAGGTGCGTCCACTTGATGGTCGATTTTGTCTTAGATTAAGCGGATATTTCTTCAAACATAAAACACAAAAGTTATAGATATTTCTCTTGTGGTTCTAGATCATCTTGAATCAGCTCAATCGGAGATTGGATGTGAGAGTTATGCCCATATTACGAAAAGATGTCAGAACTGTCCAAAATTCCGTAATTATCTTCATTTGCTCCTAATGCCTCTATTTGTGTCCTAAATCAAAATATAAGAATAATGAGTATATTTAGGCATCAAATAATAATAAAGTATTAAACATTAAGAGAGGAAAATATGGCATTTTATATTCTCATCAATATATTAAATCATGCTTATATCTATTTCAAGATAAATGACCATTAATTTTAATAACATGAATTATATTCATTATTTTCTCATTTCTTTTAGTATTTAAATAGAGTATTTAGAGTGCATTTTTGTGCACTCATCACACCCCCCAACTTACTCATTGCTAGTCTCTAGCAATTTTCATGCAAAATGTTGAGAAAGACCAAATAAAATCACACATAGGGGCCATCAAGACACATTTTTCAAAATTTCATATCAAAACAATCTTAGAAATTCAATAACCCTTTCACAAGTAATTCAAATATAGCAATCCACAGAGTGTATATGTGTTCCAAACTATTTTTATTAAATCAGAGGTTTCGACACATGCAACATTAGAATATCTTAAGCAAAAAAGTTCAACTCCATAACTCACGGGTATAGCAGTGTTTCATGTATGGGTTCTCTCTATGGAGTTGATAAAAGTGTACATTTACTCTCATGGAAATTTAGCCAATTATATATAAGTAACAAGTAAACATTGATCTTATGATAGGAATACTAACAAATGAGATTTCCACCGTTCTTTCCACAAGCATACTTAGGATCGGAAAAATCAACACAAAGGGTTGTAATGTGGCTTAGGGTTGGGGTTCATAAGAAGAAAAGGTGAAGAGGTTTCAAAAACTTCCAAGTATACACAAAAGGGAATCTGTTAAATTTTTCAGTAGACTATACTTTCCTTTTGATGTACTTTTCAATTTTTTAGATTTTTGACTAAGTACACTTTTCCATCTTCTTTTGCCACTGGTGTCTTCGCAATTTGATGAACTCTTTCATAAATAATTTGATGGACACATCTAGCACCATGCCATTTTTGTCATGGTTTTCTTTCTTTCTTTTTTCTTTCTTTTTTTTTTAAATGATAATTTCACACTGTTGCCCAGATGACTAACACAAGAGGGGGGGTGAATTGAGTTGTATTTAAAAAATAACAATTATAAATCAAATATATAATATAAAATATAAATAAAATATGAAACAATAATAAATATAAAGAGGAAGGGTAAGAGAGAAGCAAACTCAATATGTTAACGAGGTTCGGCCCCACTGCCTACGTCCTCGCCTCAAGCTACCTCTTGAGGATCCCCAAATCCACTATTCAATCTCCTTTAGGTGGAGATAGAAACCTATTACACCTTTGAGCAGCACCGCTCCAAAGAATCCGTGTAGAACACCCTCTACACTTCCAATCACCTTACACTTGGTGATTTAACTATTCCTCGTGTAGAACACTTTCTACACTTCCAATCACCTCACACTTGGTGATTTAACTATTCCCCGTGTAGAACACCTTCTACACACACAAGGGTTATACACACCCTTTTACAAATACAAGAGTTGATAGTAGGTAGACTATCAAAGTACACTCCTCAATGAGTGAGATAGAAACAATACAGCGCAACCTATATCTCTCTTAACAAGAACAAGAATTAAGACTCAAAACTTTAGAAAAGAGAGAATGAGAGCTTTGAAAAAATGATGCAAAACTTAACAATAGATGTGTAAGCTCTTGTTGTGAATTTTACAAAACTCAAGTGAGCTATTTATAGGCAAATGATTTTTCAATTTCAAATTTGAAAAGATTCCCATATCAAAAACATCATCATTTACTTTTCAAAAATTTCAAATCTAATATTTTTACTTTTTGCATGTGACAAAAGGAGCACACTTTACTTTTCAAAAATTTCAAACATAATCTTTTACTTTTTGCATATGACAAAAGGAGCACACTTTATTTTTCAAAATTTTCAAATAAAGACATCTACCTTTTGCATAAGTCAAGAAAAGCATCCACCACTTTTGAAAATATTCAAATAAAACATGCACATGTGAAAGATGACAATCAATCATCTTAATATTTTCAAAATTCAAACATTTAATCATGTCATGCACATGTGAAAGATGACAATCAATCATCTTAATATTTTCAAAATTCAAACCTTTAATCATGTCATGCACATGTGAAAGATGACAATCAATCATCTTTCAAAATTTTCAAAGTTCAAACCTTTAATCATGTCATGCACATGTGAAAGATGACAATCAATCATCTTTCAAAATTTTCAAATTTAATTTTCAAAATATCATGCACATGTGGAAAATGTATTTTAATGCTTTATGATAAAATATTAATTTTGAGCCTTAATCCTAATTTTGAATTTTTAAGAGATTTACAACATTACTCTATGATTTTAATGTGAACTTGTTCCCTTCTTGCTCATGCTTGCTTCCTTGATGTGCTTGATTATATTGTGTGGACAACTTGAGCTTGAGACTCCTTTATTCTTTGGATTCATTTGTTATCATCAAAATCCATTTGTAGATTTACATGAAACTTGAAATCTTGGGTTCAACAATCTCCCCCTTTTTGATGATGACAAATGCTTGATAGAACCTGAATCTTGTATTAATACTTAAGCTCCCCCTGAGAATGTGCGTTAATTTTTCAAGCAAAAATATAAATATAATTCCAAGCATATATAACAAGTTTAGCAATTTAAATAATGTTAATGTTCTAGTTTAAAACTTCTCCCCCTTTTGGCATCATTAAAAAGGAATCATAATTAGATCAATAAGATATATTCCTGCAATAACCAATAGATAAATAAAACGCTGCGTTAGTAGAGACTGTAGAGAATTCGGTGCGTAGCCATACGTGTTCGACAAAACTTACAAAGGCTGGAGGCCTAGTTCCGGTAATTCGGTGCGGAAGGAGATTTTGTAAAGAGCTAAATAATTGAAATCACCCGTGCCCGACAAAACCTGTAAAGGCTGGAGGCATAGCTCTGGCAATTCGGTACAGAGATTTGATCCGCTTGATGTTGCTGAAAAATGAGATATTATCATGATTTGTAAGTTTGTCTTGTTCTTATTTCCGTTTCTATAAGAGCAATCCTTAGCTTTATCTATTTCGCATCAAGCTTTCTTCTCATCTTTGCAATTTGCTTGCATTCTCATTCTACAATTTTTCAATGGCTCGTAGAATTCCCTTCAGTGCTTCTCTTGATCAAGATTTGAGGTATCCTTCACCTCAGTCTCAATCTATTTCTGCATCTGTCGTGGGTGCCATGAAGCAACAAGAGACTGATTTAGCTAATAAATCAGATCATGACGCCATTTACGAGCTTGTGGGTCTCGGAACTCGATACTTATCATCTATCGTTGCGTTTTCTGCTCGGTTGCAGTCCAAAACTCGCGAAATTGAGAAGCTTAACGAGACTGTATCTGTACTTCAACGACTTGTTTATGAGTCAAACAAAAAAATAGTAGAATTAAAGCAACAGAATAAGGATTTGAAATCCTTGCTTACTTCTTCATTTCGATTGCCTAATCCTTTAGACAAGGATGGCATGATGATTTATGAGGAGCAAATGCATTTGAATGATGAGGCTAAACGTCTCAAGTTTCTGTAGGTCATTTAAGATAATGAAATAAAAGTATCTAGCAGATATCCATGGCATGCATCATTCCTATTTCTCTTCTAATCATGCATAGTCTATCTTCTAATAGGGGTTTTGTGAAAATGTCTGCCAATTGATGATGTGTACTAGTGAATTCTAATACAATATCGCCCTTTTGCACATGATCTCTAAGAAAATGATATCTAATTTCAATATGTTTGGTCCGAGAATGTTGTATTGGATTTTTTGAAAGATTTATAGCACTTGTATTATCACATTTGATTGGAATGTGATTGTACATAAGTTTAAAATCCTCAAGTTGTTGCTTCATGTAAAAGAACTTGAGCACAACAACTGCCCGCAGCAACATATTCTGCCTCAGCAGTAGATAGTGCAACAGAATTTTGTTTTTTACTAAACTAAGAAACTAGTGCATGACCGAAGAAGTGACATGCTCCACTAGTGCTTTTTCGATCTATTTTACAACCAGCATAATCTGCATCTGTGTAGCTGATTAGATCGAAAGATGTGTGCTTAGGGTACCATAACCCTAAGTTAATTGTACCACTAAGATATCTAAGAATGCGCTTAACTGCAATTAAATGTGATTCTTTTGGAGATGATTGAAAGCGTGCACATAAGCACACACTAAACATAATATCTGGTCTACTGGCTGTCAAATATAATAAGCTACCAATCATACCTCAATATACCTTCGAGTCAACTAGTTTACCGGTTTCATCTTTATCAAGTTTAGTGGATGGACTCATTGGTGTTCCAGTTTCCTTAGCACCTTCCATCCCAAATTTCTTCAGCAATTCCTTAATATATTTCGATTGATTGATGAATGTCCCACTTTTTGCTTACTTAATTTGCAATCCGAGAAAGAATGTAAGCTCTCCCATCATGCTCATTTCAAATTCTTCCTGCATAGTCTTAGCAAAAACTTGGCACATATTTTTATTAGTAGCACCGAATATTATATCATCAACATAAATCTGAATCAAAAGAATATCATCATTTTCGTATTTAATGAAAAGAGTTGTATCAATTTTTCCTCTTGAAAAGCCTTTTTTAATCAAGAAACCACTAAGTCTCTCGTACCACGCTCTAGGAGCTTGTTTGAGTCCATATAGTGCTTTTGTGAGTTTGAAAACATGATTTGGAGAAATATGATTTTCAAAACCTGGAGGTTGCTCAACATATACCTCTTCATTTATAAAACCGTTTAAGAAAGCACTTTTAACATCCATTTGAAAAAGTTTGAAATCTTTATAACAAGCATATGCAAGTAGCATTCGAATAGCTTCTCATCTTGCGACTGGTGCATATGTCTCATCATAATCGATTCCTTCTTCTTGATTGAAACCTTGGGCTACAAGTCGAGCCTTATTTCTAGTAATGACTCCGGACTCATCTTTCTTGTTTCTAAAAACCCATTTTGTTCCAATAATAGTATGATTTTTTGGTCTAGGAACAAGTGTCCAAACATCATTTCTTTCAAATTGATTAAGCTCTTCTTGCATAGCTAGAATCCAAAATTCATCAAGAAGTGCTTCATCAATATTTTTAGGTTCAATCTGAGATAGAAAAGCAGTATGATTACAAATATTTCTAAGAGATGATCGAGTGCTTACACCTCGTGAAGGTTCCCCCAGAATTTGTTCCACTGGATGATTTTTCACAAATTTCCACTGTTTGGTTGCATCTTGTATTAAATTTTGATGATCTTTCCTGATATATCCATGTTGGACTTCCTCTATTGTGTTCTCTTTGTTGAGATTGAGACTTTCCGTATTATTTATACCTCCTGTTTCTTCATCAATAGATTTCTTGGAAAGTAGAGAATTAGATTCATCAAATACTACATGTATAGATTCTTGTACAGTCAAAGTCTTTTTATTGAATACTCTATAAGCTTTACTATTAGTAGAATACCCGAGAAAGATACCTTCATCAGATTTTGCATCAAACTTGTCTAAATTATCTCTGTCATTTAAAATAAAACATTTGCATCCAAATACATGAAAGTAACAAATGTTGAGCTTTTTCTCATTCCAAAGCTCATAGGGGGTTTTATCTAATTTAGACCTTAGCATAACTCTATTTATAACATAACATGCAATACTTACCGCTTCAGCCCAAAAATAACTAGGCAAGTTGTTCTCATTGAGCATTGTTCTTGCCATCTCTTGAAGAGATCTATTTTTCCTTTCTACTACCCCATTTTGTTGAGGAGTTCGAGGAGCAGAAAAATTATGCACAAAACCATTTTCATCACAAAATGTTTCAATATTTTTATTAACAAACTCTTTTCCCCTATCACTTCGGATACTTGAAATAGTATAACCCTTTTCATTTTGAATTCTCTTGCATAACTTGGTAAAAGCATTATGTGCCTCATCTTTATGAGTAAGAAAGATGACCCAAGTATATCTAGAGAAGTCATCAACAACAACAAATGCATAATATTTTCCTCCTAAACTTGCAACTCTATTTGGTCCAAAAAGATCCATGTGTATCAGTTGCAGTGGTCTAGTAGTGGAAATATGTTTCTTGATTTTAAAAGAAGTTTTTGTTTGTTTACCAAATTGGCATGCATCACAAATTTTGTCTTTAAGAAAATTTACCTTTGGCAAACCTCTCACAAGATCATTTTTTGAAAGTTTGGAAATAAGTTCCATATTGGCATGACCTAGTCTTCTATGCCATAACCAATTAGTTTCATTTTGAGCTGAAAAACAAATCGCATCTTGTGAGGTAATTTCTTCAAAATCAATTGTATAAACATTGTTACTTCTAAAAGCAATAAAACAAATATTACAATCATAATCATTCAATATAATGCACTTATCCATTTTGAAAGTAACTGTAAATCCTTTATCACATAATTGACTTATGCTTAAAAGATTATGTTTTAAACCTTCAACAAGTAGAACATCTTCAATTATAAGAGAAGACTCATTACCAATTTTACCTATTCCCACGATCTTCCCTTTCGAGTTGTCTCCAAATGTCACGTGTCCTTTTTCTTTAGATCTAAGATCAAATAACTTAGTCTTGTCTCCCGTCATGTGTCTTGAACATCCACTATCTAAAAACCATTTATTTTTGTTCGTGGAAGACATCATGCACACCTCAATGTCATCTTTAGCCATAAGACAAAGATTTCCTGATTCTCCATTGCTTGCTTCACTATCTGAGCTACTTGAATTATCATTCCACGTAGCTTTCATTGCTTTTTTGCCTTTATTTCGATCTTTCTTTAGCAGAGGACAATCTGGCTTGATATGACCGGGTTTATTGCATTTATAACAAATTAAAGTGTCATTTTTACCTGAATTTTTCTTGGAAAACTTATTGAAGGATTTCCTTGGAGGAGTTTTATTTTTCTTTAAGAACCTCTGAATTCTTCTTGTTATCATTGCAACTTCTTCATCTTTGTCGTCATTTTCCTCATCTTCATCACTTTCACTTTCATGTGGAACAGCTTTAAGTGCCAAGCTCTTCTTTGACTTTCCTTCTTCTTCTCCTCTTTTCAATGTGTACTCATGGGTGATAAGTGACCCGATGAGTTCATTCACTTCGAGCTTCTTGAGGTCTCTAGCTTCAAGAATCGCTGTCACTTTTGATTCCCAACGTTTTGGTAGAGAGTTGAGAATTTTTCTTACTATCTCCACTTTGAAATAAACTTTGCCAAGAGCTGTCAAGCTATTTATGATGTTAGTAAAACGAGTGTACATACTAGAAATAGATTCATCATCATTCATCTTAAACATTTCATATTCATGAGTAAGAATATAAATTTTTGATTCCTTGACTTGAGAAGTTCCTTCATAAGTAACTTCCAAGTTATCCCAAATTTCCTTTGCTGTAGCACAAGTCATTACTCTATTAAATTCATTACCATTGAGAGCATTATATAATAAATTCATAGCAGTTAAATTCAAAGTATAAAGTCTATCGTCTTCACGATTAAACTCTTCTTCTTCCTTTTTGACCTTTACTCCATCAACTACTTTTGTTGGAATATAAGGTCCATTTACAATACATTTCCAGATTTCTCGACCTTGAGCCTGAAGGAATATTCTCATTCTAACTTTCCAGAATGAGTAATTGTCTCCACAAAAGAGTGGAGGCTGACTGCTAGATTGACCTTCACCAAATGAAGCTGCAATGTTAGCCATAAGATCTTAACTCAAAAGATAGTTAATCTTATAATAGAGCTCTAGCTCTGATACCAATTGTTACTAACCATAGGCCGCACCTATGTCACCTAACAACTGTACCTACCAGACTAGCCGGCCACCGTCTCTACCGGTGCACCGTCACCCATGGTCGGAGAGTCTTACTTCGGTGACACAGTCACAAGCGAGAGTTCCCATGAGTGATCTGCCTGTATGAACAGTACAGGTCAACTAGCTCTGATACCAATTGTTACTGACCATAGGCCGCACCTATGTCACCTAAGAACTTTACCTACCAGACTAGCTGGCCACCGTCTCTACCGGTGCACCGTCACCCATGGTCGGAGAGTCTTGCTTCGATGACACAGTCACAAGCGAGAGTTCCCATGAGTGATCTGCCTGTATGAACAGTACAGGTCAACTAGCTCTGATACCAATTGTTGCTCAGATGACTAACACAAGAGGGGGGGTGAATTGAATTGTATTTAAAAAATAACAATTATAAATCAAATATATAATATAAAATATAAATAAAATATGAAACAATAATAAATATAAAGAGGAAGGGTAAGAGAGAAGCAAACTCAGTATGTTAACGAGGTTCGGCCCCACTGCCTACGTCCTCGCCTCAAGCTACCTCTTGAGGATCCCCAAATCCACTATTCAATCTCCTTTAGGTGGAGATAGAAACCTATTACACCTTTGAGCAGCACCGCTCCAAAGAATTCGTGTAGAACACCCTCTACACTTCCAATCACCTTACACTTGGTGATTTAACTATTCCTCGTGTAGAACACCTTCTACACTTCCAATCACCTCACACTTGGTGATTTAACTATTCCCCGTGTAGAACACCTTCTACACACACAAGGGTTATACACACCCTTTTACAAATACAAGAGTTGATAGTAGGTAGGCTATCAAAGTACACTCCTCAATGAGTGAGATAGAAACAATACAGCGCAACCTATATCTCTCTCAACAAGAACAAGAATTAAGGCTCAAAACTTTAGAAAAGAGAGAATGAGAGCTTTGAAGAAATGATGCAAAACTTAGCAATAGATGTGTAAGCTCTTGTTGTGAATTTTGCAAAACTCAAGTGAGCTATTTATAGGCAAATGATTTTTCAATTTCAAATTTGAAAAGATTCCCATATCAAAAACATCATCATTTACTTTTCAAAAATTTCAAATCTAATATTTTTACTTTTTGCATGTGACAAAAGGAGCACACTTTACTTTTCAAAAATTTCAAACATAATCTTTTACTTTTTGCATATGACAAAAGGAGCACACTTTATTTTTCAAAATTTTCAAATAAAGACATCTACCTTTTGCATAAGTCAAGAAAAGCATCCACCACTTTTGAAAATATTCAAATAAAACATGCACATGTGAAAGATGACAATCAATCATCTTAATATTTTCAAAATTCAAACATTTAATCATGTCATGCACATGTGAAAGATGACAATCAATCATCTTAATATTTTCAAAATTCAAACCTTTAATCATGTCATGCACATGTGAAAGATGACAATCAATCATCTTTCAAAATTTTCAAAGTTCAAACCTTTAATTATGTCATGCACATGTGAAAGATGACAATCAATCATCTTTCAAAATTTTCAAATTTAATTTTCAAAATATCATGCACATGTGGAAAATGTATTTTAATGCTTTATGATAAAATATTAATTTTGAGCCTTAATCCTAATTTTGAATTTTTAAGAGATTTACAACATTACTCTATGATTTTAATGTGAACTTGTTCCCTTCTTGCTCATGCTTGCTTCCTTGATGTGCTTGATTATATTGTGTGGACAACTTGAGCTTGAGACTCCTTTATTCTTTGGATTCATTTGTTATCATCAAAATCCATTTGTAGATTTACATGAAACTTGAAATCTTGGGTTCAACACACACCTAGTACACACTTGGAAGTAAAATGGTAGGAAAATATAGTGTATAAGCTATACTCCAATGTGGAGAGGTATGGATGATATAGATATGAAAAGAAAATGCCATATGTGTATATTGGCTCAAAATTGACTGCTAGGGATCTATGATGAAAAGGTTCAGCTTGAAAGGTTCAGACGTTAATCCTAAGTTGACTTTCGTCATATCCCAAGTATATCCACCATCTTACCACAAACCATGTAATGATATTCTCAAAAGAAGTGTCAAATTCAACAGATCAATGGATACTTATCACAATTTTTGTATGTGTAAGCTCTCAATTCTCACAAAATTCATATGAATACTTGAGCAAAATAATTCTTTAGTTACATGTGTCAAATCACCATATTACCACAAAGTTTGGAGAAGTGCATAAATGGTTCTATGGATACTTTAGCAAAATGATTGAAGATGGGTTTGTTGAATTTACCAAGATGGTTATGAATGAGCATGAGTATCATGTGTGAAAAGATGCCTGTGTGAAAAAAATTTGACAATTTTTTATATATTGATTGAAATATGCCACAGAGTTTAAATAACAGATTTGTATTTCCACCCCCCAACTTAAATGAAACATTGTCCTCAATGTTTAATAATCAAAATTGGATGGGGAGTAACTAAAAAGGGTAGGATACACCTGATGTGTGATGTAGATAGCTCGCTAAGCGTCAAAAGTAGTGATCTGAAATGACAAAATGATACTATCCTGCAAACAAAAATAAAGAAAACAGTAGTAAATAAAAACAAAACAAAACAAATAAGATGATAATAATAATAATAATTATTGTTGCATGCTGTGGTCAAAGTTGGTAGACCAAGTTTACAACCGGACTATCTTTCACTTCTTGAACTATTCCTCCTGGGTAAAAAACGAAACGCTTATTTTTCCAATAAGCTCGGTGCTCGAACTTCACAGGTAGGTGGCAAGGTTTAAGATTAACTTTGGTTACTTGCCCACTTGAAGGAATCTGCTTTTCATTTTTCTCAAGAAACTCCTCAAACTTCGGTTGCCAAGCCCGTGTGCTATAATCTTGAGTATTGTCAAAAATTGCAGAAATATTAGTTACATCAGATGAATCACTGATATGATTATACTCAAAATCAACAATAAAATTCTCAAGGGGATCAGAATCATAAGTTGTGAAAACTTCCCTGTCTATGAGTGAGTCAATCATATATATCTGGTGGCACTCGTGATTCTTCACAGTTTCTTGTGCCATATGTTGACCATGAGGTACAGACTGAGCTTGAGAAGGGAGCTTACCTTGCTCATTTACACTCAAGAAACTCGTTATTTTAGATATCTGGCTCTTTATCTCATTTTGTTCTTCAACAACCTGCATAATTAAAGACTCAAATTTTTTGTTAGTCTTACTCTGTACTTCAATAAATGCATGCAAAGTGTCTTCTAAAGAATTTCTAAAAGATTGAGGTGCATGGTATGGTGCAGGATATGATCTAGAAGGTTGTGCAGGCTGTTGGTTTTCAGACTTCTAACTGAAGTTGGGGTGATTACGCCATCCTCTCATGTTAGCATGTGTAGGACAGTCTTGGGCATGATGATCTACCCCGCCACACACAGCACATGGCACAAGAGAGTCTGCATGATTAGCCATGTGTGTTGACTTTAAGTTTCTTATCTTTAACAGCTCTATTTCCCTTGTAAGCATTTCAACCTTGGCTTTTAGATTATCTTCCTCCCTGAGATGGTAAATACCACCACTCAAGTTTCCTATAGATCGTGACCTGTTTGTGCTATCAGTAGCACTAGGTCCAGTCCAAGTATGAGCTTTTTCAGCAAGCTTATTGAGGTACTCTATGGCCTCATCGAGATTTTTCTGTAAAAATTCTCCATTGCACATCATTTCCACGAATTGACGTTCCCTGGGCGTAAGGCCTTCATAGAAATAACTCACTAAGCACCAATTCTCATATCCATGGTGGGGACATGATGAGTGCACATAAATGCACTCTAAATACTCTATTTAAATACTAAAAGAAATGAGAAAACAATGGATATAACTCATGTTATTAAAATTAATGGTCATTTATCTTGAGATAGATATAAGCATGATTTAATATATTGATGAGAATATAAAATGTCATATTTTCCTCTCTTAATGTTTAAAACTTTATTCTTATTTGATGCCTAAATATACTCATTATTCTTATATTTTGATTTAGGACACAAATGGAGACATTAGGAGCAAATGAAGATAATTGTGGAATTTTAGACAGTTCTGACATCTTTTCATAAAATGGGCATAACTCTCTCATCCAATCTCCGATTGAGCTGATTCAAGATGATCTAGAACCGCAAGAGAAATATCTATAACTTTTAGGTTTTGTGTTTGAAGAGATATCCACTCAATCTAATACAAAATCGACCATCAAGTGGACGCACCTGCACTTGACGTTCCTGGATATTTTTCAGCCACTTGCATCAAATCCAAATGTCATCATAATATTTTCTAGCAAGCACTCCTACACCAACTTGGAAATTCAATGATCAATTCAGATACAAGATGAAGTGCACTCAAGTTTCTTCAAGACAAATTATTTGACCACAAGATATTAAGTCATACAAGACAACTAATAGATAGAGAAGCAAAATTGAAACACTCAACCTACATGCAAAATCCAGCTCATGCATGGTGGGAAAACAAATGATCAAAATGACAACTCACAAATCACTTGGATTCAAGAATGGCACATGGCAAAACAAGTTGAAATTGTGATGATTTTGTCATGACAACTTGCATGAAGGATGCTTATAAATAGAAGGGAGGGATGTGTGTTCTAAGACCATGCTTAGTGTGCTTGGATGCCTTGGAAGATACATTGTTTTTTTAGAGCTTGAGAAAAGAAAAGAAAAACCAAAGAAGAGAGAAGAAAATAATGGTTGGCTCTTCCATATTATCCCTTGAAGAATTTTTGTTGCATATTTTCAGTATGTGTAACTAATTTTCTAGTAGAGTTAGGGATGAATTTGTATATATGATGGTATTTGTAATTGTTTTTGATTCATATATGTGTTCTTCAAATATTAAACTCTTTTGTTTAGTCATTCGAAATTTATTATAAATGTTTTCGTCACCAAATAATCTTAGAATTTATTTCATTTATAGATTCAGTCATGCTTTTTCTATTAAATGCAATAATCCTTTGATTATGTTTGGTTCAATTGGTTATCTATTTTAATTTAATTCTCTGCTGCAATATTGCTCTACGAGTATATTGTCGACGTTGAATTTCTTTAATATCGATAACAATTCCTGTTCTTATATTGTGACGAATGATTTTTCGAAAGATTACATTTGATTTAAATCTGGTTATTAATGTTTTATTTTCTGATTGAAAATTTGGACATAGAATTTTCAATTGAGTTATTAATGAATCGAAAATAATTAAAATACCAATTATATACAAAGGATTCCCGATGCTTTACTTTTCGCACTCATCTAAATCTTTTTGTTAATTTCGTTACTGTTCTTCAATTTCTCAATCCATCTCCCTGTGGAATCGACACCCCAAAGCTATACTGTAAACGACCGCGTTATTCTTTGGGCGTAATCAAATTTTGGCGCCGTTGCCGGGGAGACGGTAAAAGAATTTGTAGTTTTTTTTAGTAGTTTGTTAAAAAAAAAAAAGAGCGATAGTTTCGTTCATTTTATTTTTAGCTTTCTGCATCTTTATTTTATTTTAGTTTTATTTTCGTAATTTTTTTTTTTTCAGTATTACGCTTTTCTTTACTTTGCATGCGCAGGTACAGAGACGCTTTTGGACGGTTTGCTAGTAGACCCGTACTAGAATCAGATTCAGAATCTAATTTTTCTAATCGCTTGTTTGATAATTCTTCCAATTCTGACGCGATGAGTGAACACGTGGACCAACCTGTTAGAACCCTCCAAGATTATCTTCATCCCGCACGAACAGCCACACCATCCTGTATTATGTTCTCACCTAATGTTCGTCATGTAGATTTTAAAACGGGAATGATACAATTACTTCCGACTTTCCATGGTCTAGAAAATGAAAACCCCTATGTTCATATTAGGGAATTTGAGGAAGTAGTTGCAACATTTCACGGTCAAAATACCACTGACGAAACGGTAAGGCTAAAGTTCTTTCCTTTTTCTTTGAAAGATAAAGCTAAGAGTTGGTTGTACTCACTAAGACCACAGTCTATTGGAACATGGAGTGAGATGACTCAAGTGTTTTTCAATAAATACTTTCCCTAACATAAGACTAATGCTTTAAAAAGACAAATCTCTACCTTTGCACAAAAGGATAGTGACACTTTGTACCAGTCTTGGGAAAGATTTAAAAAATTACTGAGTATGTGTCCCCACCATGGATATGAGAATTGGCGCTTAGTGAGTTATTTCTATGAAGGCCTTACGCCCAGGGAACGTCAATTCGTGGAAATGATGTGCAATGGAGAATTTTTACAAAAAAATCCTGATGAGGCCATAGAGTACCTCAATGAGCTTGCTGAAAAAGCTCATACTTGGACTGGACCTAGTGCTACTGATAGCACAAACAGGTCACGACCTACAGGAAACTTGAGTGGTGGTATTTACCATCTAAGGGAGGAGGATAACCTTAAGGCTAAGGTTGAAATGCTCACCAGAGAATTAGAGTTATTGAAAACTAAAAACTCAAAACCAACACTCTAGATCATATCCTGCACCATATCATGCACCTCAATCTTCTAGAAATTCTTTAGAAGATACTTTGCATACTTTTATTGAAATACAGGGTAAGACTAATCAAAAATTTGAATCTTTGATTATGCAGGTTGTCGAAGAAAATAAGGAAATCAAGAGCCAGGTATCTAAAATAATGAGTTCATTGACTATGAATGAGAAATGTAAGTTTCCTTTCCAAACTCAATCTGTACCTCATGGTCAACATATGGCACAAGGAGATCTGAAGGACGTAAACGCCATTGTGACATGAAGTGGTAAGTCTCTACGTGATCCAATAATAGACAAAAAAAAGGATGTAGAGAAAGATCAAGATAGCAGCAGTCCTGAGCTTCCCAAAGAACTTGAGGTAACAAAACCTGAGGAACCTGCGGTAACAAAAAATCCTGGTAAGGTACATTTTCCTCAAGCATTAAAGTCAAGCAAACAAACTCTAGATCATAACAATGATATTTTGGAAAATCTTAGACAGGTAAAAATTAATCTTCCTCTTTTGCATGTAATTAAACAAGTTCCTACTTACGCAAAAATTCTCAAAGATTTGTGTACAGTTAAGAGGAAGCATTATGTGAGGAAGACTGCATTCTTGACAGAGCAAGTTAGTGCTCTAATTGAACAGCGGATTCCCCCTAAGTACAAGGATCCTGGATGTCCAACCATCACATGCAACATTGGCAATCATGAGCTTGGACAGGCCTTGCTAGATTTAGGGGCTAGTGTAAATTTGATGCCATATTCTATTTATTTGCAATTAGGATTGGGAGAAATCAAAGCAACTTCTGTGGTATTGCAATTGGCTGATCGTTCAGTTAGAGCACCACGGGGTGTGGTAGAGGATGTTTTAATTCAAGTTGACAAATTTTACTATCCTGTTAATTTCTTAATTCTAGACACTAGTTCTGCTGTAGAAACCACCTCTAAAATTCCATTAATTTTAGGTAGACCTTTTCTTGCTACTTCTAATGCTCTTATCAATTGCAGAAATGGATTGATGAAACTCTCTTTTGGCAATATGACTCTTGAGGTAAATATTTTTCATATTGCAAAACAGCCAGAAGAGGATGTCGAGTGTCATCAGACATACATGATTGACTCACTTATAGAAAGGGATGTTCTTACAACTCATGGCTCAGATCCTCTTGAATACTTTATTGTTAATTCTGAATTTAATCCTATAAGTGATTCATCTGATGTATTTGACATTTGTGCTATTTTTGACAGAACTCATGATTATAGCACACAGGCATGGCAACCAAAGTTTGAGAAGTTGCCTGAAAAAAGAGAAAGACAGATTCCTTCAAGTAGGGAAGCCCCTAAAGTTGAATTAAAATCCCTACCTAAGGGTTTAAAGCATGTTTTTCTTGGTCCAGGTGATACTTTTCCTGTTATTATTTCATCTGAATTATCTGAGTCCCAAGGTGAGAAATTAATTCAGATTTTATGCAAATATAAATCAACCCTAGGATGGAGTATTGCTGATATAAAAGGCATTAGTCCCCTAATCTGTACTCATAAAATAAATTTAGAGGAAGGAACTAATCCTCGAAGAGACCCCCAGCGTAGACTTAATCCCACAATGAAAGAAGTTGTGAAAAATGAAGTATTGAAACTATTAGATGCAGGAATGATATATCCTATTGTTGATAGTAAATGGGTAAGTCCTACGCAGGTTGTTCCTAAAAAGTCAGGAGTAACTGTGATAAAAAATGACCTTGGAGAGTTAGTCCCTACAAAACTGGTGACTGGTTGGCGGATGTGCATTGATTACAGAAAATTAAATGCCGCCACACGAAAAGACCATTTTCCGCTTCCTTTTATTGATCAAATTCTTGAGCGGGTGGCTGGTCATCCTTTTTATTGCTTTCTGGATGGTTATTCTAGTTATTATCAAATTGAAATTGCATTAGAAGATCAGGATAAAACTACTTTTACTTGTCCTTTCGGTACTTATGCTTTCCGCAGAATGCCATTTGGACTGTGTAATGCTCCAGCTACTTTTCAACGTTGCATGATGAGTATTTTTAGTGATATGGTTGAAAAGTGCATGGAAGTTTTTATGGATGACTTGACTGTTTTTGGATCTTCTTTTGATGCATGTTTAATGAGTTTAGAAAGAGTACTGACTCGTTGTGAAGAAAAAGAATTAGTTTTAAATTGGGAAAAATGTCACTTTATGGTGCCTTCAGGTATTGTTTTAGGGCATATTATTTCTTCCAAAGGAATGGAGGTTGATCAATCAAAAGTTGAATTAATCTCTAAATTGCCTATACCTAGAACAATCAAGGATATAAGATCATTTCTTGGTCATGCGGGTTTTTATAGGAGATTCATACAGAATTTTTCTGCCATATCTAGACCACTATGTAACCTCCTAGCTAAGGATGCCCCATTTGAATGGACACAAGCCTGTCAAGAGGCTTTCAAAACATTAATTGGCAAGCTTACTTCAGCACCCATAATGCAACCACCTGATTGGAATTTACCTTTTGAAATTATGTGTGATGCTAGTGATTTTGCTGTAGGTGCTGTTCTTGGACAACGAAAAGAAGGGAAACCTTTTGTCATTTACTATGCTAGTCGAACTCTAAATAATGCACAAATGAATTACTCCACCACTGAAAAAGAGTTGTTAGCTGTAGTATTTGCTTTGGATAAATTCCGCGCTTATTTGATTGGTTCTCCTATCATTATCTTTACAGATCATGCAGCCCTTAAGTACCTTTTTACAAAGAAGGATGCTAAGGCACGATTAATACGATGGATTTTGCTTTTACAGGAATTTGACATCACCATCAAAGACAAGAAAGGAGTGGAGAACGTAGTGGTAGACCATCTTTCTAGACTCACATTCGAGGACATTTTTGACCACATACCAATCAAAGATGATTTTCCCGATGAGCATTTACTTTCTATTACTTCTCTACCATGGTTTGCTCATATTGTGAACTATTTAGCTGCAGGTGAAATACCAAAGGATTTTAGCACCTAAGACAAAAGGAAATTCATGATTGAGGTACGAAAATTCTACTGGGATGACTCTTACCTTTTCAAATATTGCCCTGATCAAATTTTAAGGCGTTGCATCCCTGATGAAGAGATTGCAAGCGTTTTGGAATTTTGTCATTCCCAAGCTTGTGGTGGCCACTTTTCAATGAAGAAAACCGCTGCAAAAATCCTGCAGTGTGGATTTTATTGGCCCACCTTATTTAAAGATACAAATATCTATTGTCGCTCATGCGAAAGATGTCAAAAGTTAAGAGCTATGACCCGTCGTAATATGATGCCCTTAAACCCAATTTTGGTAATTGAAATTTTTGACTGTTGGGGCATTGATTTTATGGGACCATTTCCTCCTTCTTTTGGATATTTATATATTATTGTGGCAGTAGATTATGTGTCAAAATGGGTAGAGGCAGCACCTTGCAGGACCAATGATAACAGGACGGTAATTAAGTTTCTCAAAGAAAATGTATTATCTCGATTTGGTACCCCACGTGCAATCATTAGTGACCGAGGTACGCATTTTTGTAACCGTTCTTTTGAAGCTTTAATGAAAAGATATGGGGTGATACATAAGCTTTCTACTGCATATCACCCTCAGACAAGTGGACAGGTTGAACTTGCGAATAGGGAAATTAAACAAGTTTTAGAAAAAACGGTCAACCCGGATCGGAAAGATTGGTCTTTGAGACTAATCGATGCGCTTTGGGCTTACCGTACAGCTTTCAAAACTCCCTTAGGCATGTCACCTTATAGACTTGTTTTTGGAAAACCTTGTCATTTGCCCGTGGAGCTCGAGCATCGAGCATATTGGGCCATTAAACATTTCAATTTTGACTTGGAAAAAGCAGGAAAATTTAGAAAATTCCAATTGACGGAATTAGAAGAATTGAGAAATGATGCTTATGAAAACTCCAAGATCTATAAGGCTAGAATGAAAGTATTTCATGATAAAAATATTTTGAGAAGAACATTTAAGCCTAATGATCGAGTATTTTTATATGATTCAAGACTCCATAAGCATCCAGGAAAACTTCGATCTAGATGGACCGGCCCTTTTATAGTAAAAAACGTTTTTACAAATGGGGTGGTAGAAATAGAAAATCTAAAAGATGGATGTATCTTCAAAGTAAATGGTCAACGCCTCAAAATCTTAATTGATAGACAAATTCCAGAAGTGGAAGACATTCTACTTATGGACCCAGTATATCAATCTTGACCATCTCCAGGTATGTTTTTCTTTTATTTTATTTTCGTTCATTTTATTTTTGTTTATTGTTTACTTTATTTTGTTACAGGTTAATTTTATTTTGACAAATGCCATCTTTGATGCCAAGCAAGCCACCCACATCCCACATCAGGTGTATTCTACCCTATTTAGTTATTCAATTCTAATTCTTAAACATTGAGGACAATGTTTCATTTAAGTTGGGGGTGGGAATACAAATCTGTTATTTAAACTCTGTGGCATATTTCAATCAATATATAAAAAGTTGCCAAATTTTTTCACACAGGCATCTTTTCACACATGATACTCATGCTCATTCATAACCATCTTGGTGAATTCAACAAACCCATTTTAAATCATTTTGCTAAAACATCCACAGAGCCATTTATGCACTTCTCCAAACTTTGTGGTAATATGGTGATTTGACACATGTAACTAAAGAATTATTTTGCTCAAGTATTCATCTGAATTTTGTGAGAATTGAGAGCTTACAAATATAGAAATTGTGATAAGTATCCATTGATCTGTTGAATTTGACACTTCTTTTGAGAATATCATTACATGGTTTGTGGTAAGATGGTGGATATACTTGGGATATGACGAAAGTCAACTTAGGATTAACGTTTGAGCCTTTCAAGCTGAGCCTTTTCATCATAGATCCCTAGCAGCCAATTTTGAGCCAATATACACATATGGCCTTTTCTTTTCATATCTACATCATCCATACCTCTCCACATTGGAGTATAGCTTATATACTATATTTTCCTACCATTTTACTTCCAAGTGTGTACTAGGTGTGAAATTATCATAAAAAAAAAAACATGACAAAAATGGCATGGTGCTAGATGTGTCCATCAAATTGCAAAGACACTAGTGGCAAAAGAAGATGGAAAAGTGTACTTAGTCAAAAATCTAAAAAATTGAAAAGTACATCAAAAGGAAAGTATAGTCTACTGAAAAATTTAACAGATTCCCTTTTTGTGTATACTTGGAAGTTTTTGAAATCACTTCACCTTTTCTTCTTATAAATCCCAACCCTAAACCACATTACAACCCTTTGTGTTGATTTTTCCGATCCTAAGTATGCTTGTGGAAAGAATGGTGGAAATCTCATTTGTTAGTATTCCTATCATAAGATCAATGTTTACTTGTTACTTATATATAATTGGCTAAATTTCCATGAGAGTAAATGTACACCTTTGTCAACTCCATAGAGAGAACCCATACATGAAACACTTCTATACCCGTGAGTTATGGAGTTGAACCTTTTTGCTTAAGATATTCTAATGTTGCATGTGTCGAAACCTCTGATTTGATAAAAATAGTTTGGAACACATACACACTCTATGGATTGCTATATTTGAATTACTTGTGAAAGGGTTATTGAATTTCTAAGATTGTTTTGATATGTAAATTTGAAAAATGTGTCTTGATGGCCCCTATGTGTGATTTTCTTTGGTCTTTCTCATCATTTTGCATGAAAATTGCTAGGGACTAGCAATGAGTAAGTTGGGGGTGTGATGAGTGCACAAAAATGCACTCTAAATACTCTATTTAAATACTAAAAGAAATGAGAAAACAATGGATATAACTCATGTTATTAAAATTAATGGTCATTTATCTTGAGATAGATATAAGCATGATTTAATATATTGATGAGAATATAAAATGTCATATTTTCCTCTCTTAATGTTTAAAACTTTATTCTTATTTGATGCCTAAATATACTCATTATTCTTATATTTTGATTTAGGATACAAATGGAGACATTAGGAGCAAATGAAGATAATTGCGGAATTTTAGACAGTTCTGACATCTTTTCGTAAAATGGGCATAACTCTCTCATCCAATCTCCGATTGAGCTGATTCAAGATGATCTAGAACCACAAGAGAAATATATATAACTTTTATGTTTTGTGTTTGAAGAGATATCCCCTCAAAATAAGACAAAATCGACCATCAAGTGGACGCACCTGCACTTGACGTTCCTGGATATTTTTCAGCCACTTGCATCAAATCCAAATGTCATCATAATATTTTCTAGCAAGCACTCCTACACCAACTTGGAAATTCAATGATCAATTCAGATACAAGATGAAGTGCACTCAAGTTTCTTCAAGACAAATTATTTGACCACAAGATATTAAGTCATACAAGACAACTAATAGATAGAGAAGCAAAATTGAAACACTCAACCTACAAGCAAAATCCAGCTCATGCATGATGGGAAAACAAATGATCAAAATGACAACTCACAAATCACTTGGATTCAAGAATGGCACATGGCAAAACAAGTTGAAATTGTGATGATTTTGTCATGACAACTTGCATGAAGGATGCTTATAAATAGAAGGGAGGGGTGTGTGTTCTAAGACCATGCTTAGTGTGCTTGGATGCCTTGGAAGATACATTGTTTTTTTAGAGCTTGAGAAAAGAAAAGAAAAACTAAAGAAGAGAGAAGAAAATAATGGTTGGCTCTTCCATATTATCCCTTGAAGAATTTTTGTTGCATATTTTCAGTATGTGTAACTAATTTTCTAGTAGAGCTAGGGATGATTTTGTATATATGATGGTATTTGTAATTGTTTTTGATTCATATATGTGTTCTTCAAATATTAAACTCTTTTGTTTAGTCATTCGAAATTTATTATAAATGTTTTCGTCACCAAATAATCTTAGAATTTATTTCATTTATAGATTCAGTCATGCTTTTTCTATTAAATGCAATAATCCTTTGATTATGTTTGGTTCAATTGGTTATCTATTTTAATTTAATTCTCTGCTGCAATATTGCTCTACGAGTATATTGTCGACGTTGAATTTCTTTAATATCGATAACAATTCCTGTTCTTATATTGTGACGAATGATTTTTCGAAAGATTACATTTGATTTAAATCTGGTTATTAATGTTTTATTTTCCGATTGAAAATTTGGACATAGAATTTTCAATTGAGTTATTAATGAATCGAAAATAATTAAAATACCAATTATATACAAAGGATTCCCGATGCTTTACTTTTCGCACTCATCTAAATCTTTTTGTTAATTTCGTTACTGTTCTTCAATTTCTCAATCCATCTCCCTGTGGAATCGACACCCCAAAGTTATACTGTAAATGACCGCGTTATTCTTTGGGCGTAATCAGGACACATACTCAGTAATTCTTTAAATCTTTCCCAAGACTGGTACAAAGTCTCACTATCCTTTTGTGCAAAGGTAGAGATTTGTCTTTTTAAAGCATTAGTCTTATGTTGGGGAAAGTATTTATTGAAAAACACTTGAGTCATCTCACTCCATGTTCCAATAGACCGTGGTCTTAGTAAGTACAACCAACTCTTAGCTTTATCTTTCAAAGAAAAAGGAAAGAACTTTAGTCTTACCGTGTCGTCAGTGGTATTTTGACTGTGGAATGTTGCAACTACTTCCTCAAATTCCCTAATATGAACATAGGGGTTTTCATTTTCTAGACCATGAAAAGTCGGAAGTAATTGTATCATTCCTATTTTGAAATCTACGTGACGAACATTAGGTGAGAACATAATACAGGATGGTGTGGCTGTTCGTGCGGGATGAAGATAATCTTGGAGAGTTCTAACAGGTTGGTCCACGTGTTCACTCATCGCGTCAAAATTGGAAGAATTATCAAACAAGCGATTAGAAAAATTAGATTCTGAATCTGATTTTAGCACGGGTCTACTAGCACGGGTCTACTAGCAATCTGTCCAAAAGCGTCTCTGTACCTGCGCATGCAAAGTAAAGAAAAGTGTAATACTGAAAAAAAAAATTACGAAAAGAAAAGTAAAATAAAATAAAGATGCAGAAAGCGAAAAAGAAAATGAACGAAGCTACCGCTTTTTTTTTTTTTTTACAAACTACTAAAAAAAACTACAAATTCTTCTACCGTCTTCCCGGCAATGGCGCCAAAATTTGATTACGCCCAAAGAATAACGCGGTCGTTTGCAGTATAGTTTTGGGGTGTCGATTCCACAGGGAGATGAATTGAGAAATTGAAGAACAGTAATGAAATTAACAAAAAGATTAAATGAGTGTGATAAGGAAATTTTAGAGTGTGATGTAAATTAAAACTAAATGAGTAATTTGAAAAATATAAAAATGAGACGAAAAGTAGAGCGTAGGGAATTCCTTGTGTATTTGTGGTATTCAAATTTATTCTTAATTCATTGATAACTCAATTAAGAATTCTATGTCCAAATTCTTAATCGGAAGATATAACATTAATAACCAAAATTTAAATCACATGTAACTATTTGAAAAATCATTCTTCGCGCTTAACTCTTATAAATTGTTATCGATATTGAGAAAATCCAACGACGACAATATACCCAAGAGGCGATATTGCAGCAGAGAATTAAATCAATATAGATAATCAATTGCTCCAAACATAATTATAGAACTAATTCACTCAATAGAAAAAAGCATGACTGAATCCATAAACGAAATAGATTCTATAATTATTTGAAGACGAAAAACATCACAAATAAATTGAGAATAATTGAACAAAAGATTTTTAATATTTAAAGACCAAATACATGAATCAAAAATAAATTACAAATACCATCACACACACAAGTTCATCGCTAGCCCTCCTTGAGAATTTAGTTACACATATTGAAAATATGCAAAAAAAATTCTCCAAGGGATAATATGAAAGAGCCAACCATTATTTTCTTCTCTGTTCTTTGGTTTTTCTTTTCTTTTCTCAAGCTCTCAAAATAATGGCTCTTCCAAAACATCCTCTCACACTAAGTATTTTCTTAGAACACACACCCCTCCCTTCTATTTATAAGCATCCTTCATGCAAGTTGTCATGACAAAATCATCACAATTTCAACTTATTTTTCCATGTGCCATTCTTGAATCCAAGTGATTTGTGAGTTGTCATTTTGATCATTTGTTTTCCCACCATGCATGAGCTGGATTTTGCTTGTAGGTTGAGTGTTTCAATTTTGCTTCTCTATCTTTTAGTTGTCTTGTATGACTTAATATCTTGTGGTCAAATAATTTGTCTACAAGAAACTTGAGTGCACTTCATCTTGCATATGAATTGATCATTGAATTTCTAAGTTGGTGTAGGAGTGCTTGCTGGAAAATATTATGATAACATTTGGATTTGATGCAAGTGGCTGAAAAATATCCAGGAACGTCAAGTGCAGGTGCATCCACTTGATGGTCGATTTTGTCTTAGATTGAGTGGATATCTCTTCAAACATAAAACACAAAAGTTATAGATATTTCTCTTGTGGTTCTATATCATCTTGAATCAGCTCAATCGGAGATTGGATGAGAGAGTTATGCCCATTTTACGAAAAGATGTCAGAACTGTCTAAAATTCCGCAATTATCTTCGTTTGCTCCTAATGCCTCTATTTGTGTCCTAAATCAAAATATAAGAATAATGAGTATATTTAGGCATCAAATAATAATAAAGTATTAAACATTAAGAGAGGAAAATATGGCATTTTATATTCTCATCAATATATTAAATCATGCTTATATCTATTTCAAGATAAATGACCATTAATTTTAATAACATGAGTTATATCCATTATTTTCTCATTTCTTTTAGTATTTAAATAGATTATTTAGAGTGTATTTTTGTGCACTCATCAATTATCCAATCGAATGGTCTTAATTGGATACTCAGGAAATTGTGCTCGTAGTTTAATTATCTGAGCAAGAAGTCTAGCAAATGCAACATTTCTAGTGGAAAGAAGACAAACATGTGACCATTGACTAGATTCATCAATTAGAACCATAAAATATCTAAATGGTCCACTTGATGGATGAATAGACCCACATATATCTCCGTGAATCTTTTGTAAAAAGGATGGAGATTCAACAATGACTTTTGAGGGAGATGGTCTAATAATTAACTTACCTTAAGAACATGCAGAACACGGAGATTCATTGGGTAGACATATCTTTTGATTCTTTAAGGGATGCCCATGCGAATTTTCAATAATTCGTCTCATCATTATAGAACCCGGATATCCAAGGCGATCATGCCAAGTCATAAATACTTTAGGATCAATGCACTTCTGGTGCATTACCACATATGATTCAATTGTTCTCATTTTTGTATAATACAATCCAGAACATAGAGTAGGCAGTTTTTCTAATACGAGCTTCTGGCCCGATATTGTTTTAGTAATAAGAAGATGCTCTTTACTGCCTTCATTAGTTGTTTCAATATGGTAATCATTACGACGTATATCTTTGAAACTCAATAAATTTCTTCTAGATTGTGAAGTGAATAGAGCATCATCAATACAAAATTTGGTGCCATTAGACAACACAATATAAGCTCTTCCGGAGCCCTCAATTAAATCCGATGAACCCGATATGGTATGGACATATGCTTTACTTAGTGTTAGATTTTGAAAATATTTCTTTTCTTTGAGAATTGTATGAGTTGTAGCACTGTCAGCCAGACATATATCTTTATCATTCAACTCAGAGATAAAAAGCTCATCGATGTGATCCATGGTTCTACAAAATATACAAAACTTTTATTACAGATAGAAAGAAAATACATTAATTGAGTGGAACACTTCCATCTCTAATTAAGTGTTCAATACTACCTTCAGGATGATTAAAGAAATCAGATATATCAAGATGAGTAACGTCTACATCTACTGAATCTAATAAATCATCTGATGGTTCTACTAAATTACTTTCATGCACTTTATTCTTTCCTTTAATAGAAGCTTGATATAAATCAGCTAAGTGCCTGGTTGTACGACAGATACGTGACCAATGTCCAGTCATTCTACATCTATGCCACACCTCTTCACTTTTTTTTGAAGAATTATTCTTAGGATTTTTACCCCTTTCTGAATTGTACCATTTCTGGTGATATGGTATATTATTATCCCTTTTAATATTGTCATTCATGGGACCAACATTTCGATAATTTCTCCTACCACGTCCACTCCCCCAATTTCTTTTAAAGGATGCACCATTCACTTTTGGGAATGATGCAAACCTATTACCATTCACTTCAGGGAATGATATTGAGCCAGTAGGGCGTGACTGGTGATTTTCTAATAAGAGCTCATTGTTCTGCTCAGCTACTAGAAGACATGATATAAGTTCAAAATATTTATTGAACTTTCTCTCTCGATACTGCTGCTACAGGAGCACATTCGAGGCATGAAATATAGTATAAGTCTTCTCTAGCATATCATCATCGGTGATTTTCTCACCGCATAATTTTAATACTGAGCTTATTTTAAAAAGTGTAGAATTATACTCACTAACACTTTTATAATCTTGTAACCTCAGGTGTAACCATTGAAAACGAGCTCTTGGGAGGATGACAGTCTTCTGGTGTTCATGCCTCTCCCTTAAATTGTTCCACAAAATATAGGGATCTTTTACTGTGAGATATTTAGTTTTCAATTCTTCATGAAGATGGTGGCGAAGGAAAATCATTGCTTTAACACGATCTTGCAGGGATGCTTGATTTCCGTTTTTAATAGTTTCTCTCAGGTTCATTGCATCAAGATGAATTTCAGTATCAAGTATCCATGATAAATAATTTTTCCCAGATATATCAAGAGCAACAAATTTTAATTTTGTAAGATTTGCCATTTTCTACACATATAAATAATGAAATAAATATGTGTATCTCAGAAAATATATTTATAAATTCACACAGATAATCATCAATAAAATATATCAAAAATTTCAAATAATATATTGAAAAACTTACAGAGGAATAAGACCAATAGTTTCAGAATTGGTAGAACCGTCGTGCTGATAACGTGTTATGAAACTAAAGAAAGAAACTACTATTGCAAAAGAGAAATAAGAAATTCTCTCTGGAACTCTTAAGAACTGAAACTTTCTTTCTCTCTCTATATTTTCTTATGAATTTCATTACAACTGAAGCCTCTATTTATAGGCTTTGAAATTACTATACAAGTTACTATGCAAGTCACTATACAGAATTTAATATTATAGTGGTGGGGTCATTCATATAATTTTAGTGGTGGGCCAGGGGGCAGCTATCGTTGCTTCATTTTGCTTCGTTCATTACAAGAATATAAAAATAATTTTGGCACCTATTAATAAAATTGTGCCATATAAATATTTTATGAAAAAATATAATAGATTTAATAACATTAGAAAATATTCTTTTTATATTTTAGTATATTTTGATAATATATAATGATTTTTGATATTTTAATATATTTTAATATATTTTGATAAGTTGTCATTATTAAATTTAAAGTTTCAAGTTTTATATTTACGTGCAGATTTTGATGATAATAAATAAATTCAAATTTTAAACTCAAATTATCTACGTAATTGAGCGAAGCGCACATCAAGTATAAAAGGACAAGTCTACAAATGAAGTTCATAAATTATTTTTATACATCTCTTGATAATATTCAAAATTCGATTAAAGTTCCAAATTACCCTTTTTTCTCATAAAACATTAAATTATTTTTTTCACATATGCAAGACATTTTTAAATGTCTTAGTTTTGAAAATTATGTTTTTCACATGTACATAACATCATCAAATAATATAATTTCGAAAAATTTATTTTTTTTATTTAAAAATTTGAATTTGTAAGATGATTGATTATCATATTTGACATGTGTATATTTTTTTTGAAACTCTTGAAGGGTGGTTGTGTGTTTTTTTTTTTTTACAAATGTAAAAAGTAGATGATTTTGTTTAAAAATTTTAAAGGGTGGTTGTATGTTTTTTTGACATATACAAAAAAAAGATGATTTAGTTTGAAAAATAAATCATGCTCATTTTGTCATGTATGAAAAGTAAAAGATTGGATGTAATTTCTTTAAAAAATGAATGGAGTTGTCTTTGACAAATGTAAAAAGGAAATACTTTTATTTGAATTTTTTGAAAAGTGAATAGTGTTCTTATTTGACATATATTTTCAAATTTGAAATTGAAAACTCATTTGCCTATAAATAGCTCATTTGAGTTTTGCAAAAATCACAACAAGAGCTTACATATCTATTACTAAGTTTTACATCATTCTTTCAAAACTCTTATTTTCTCTTTTCTAAAGTTTTGAATCTTAATTCTTGTTCTTTTTTAGATAAATATATGTTGCGCTGTATTGTTTCTATCTCACTTATTAAAGAGTGTATTTTAATAATCTACCCATTATCGACTTTTGTATCAGTAAGAGGGTGAGTATAACACCTATGTGTGTAGAAGGTGTTCTACACAGGAAATAGTTGAATCACCAAGTGTGAGGTAATTGGAAGTGTAGAGAGTGTTCTACACGAATTCTTTAAAGTGGTGTTGCTCAAAGATGTAATAGGTTTCTATCTCTACCTAAAGGAGATTGATTAGTGAACTTAGGATCCTTAAGGGGTAGCTTGAGACGAAGACGTAGGCAATGGGGCTGAATCTCGTAAAAATACTGAGTTTGCTTTTTCTTACCCTACTCTTTACATTTCTTGCTGTTTTATATTCTGTTTATATTTTTTTATATTGTGTATTTGATTTATAAGTGTTAATTTTTATAATATAACTCAATTGATCCCCCTCTTGTGTTAGTTATCTGGGTAACAATTAGTATTAGAGCAAAAACTCTGTTATAAGATTAACTATCTGTTGAGTTAAGATCATAGGAATAATATTGTAGCTACTTTCGCTGAAAGTCAATTCAGTAATCAACTTTCACTATTTTGTGGAGATAATTATACTTTCTGGAAAGTTAAAATGAGAATATTTTTTCAGTTTCAAGGTCGAGAAATCTGGAAATGGACTGAACACTTTTAAGGGTTGCAAACTCCCAAACCCTAGCCAGAACACTACTTCCAAGAACCTTGTAAATCTTGTCAACCTAACCATTGCTACTGTTAACACCCAAAGATAACCTAAGAGACTTAATCCTCAAGCTCCGATACCTAATCCTCAGAATGTGCAAAATCCACCTCATAATGACAAAGGTTACTAGGGGGGTACAGGCCATTGTGAATACTGTACACCTGCCACCTCAGCAGCCAAACCTAGTCTGTCGACTTGATGATTTTCAAAGTACGAAGGACTTCTACATAAATTATAGGGACCCATATGCATCTGCATATTCCAATCTCGATGACACAAACAAGTCAGTGATGCTAGACTGGTATGAAGATGGAGTGCCGAACGACCTGTAAAATGCAGAAGAAAGCATTTGGTTCGACTGTAGTTTCATAGATCTACATGGGAATCTTCTTGAGAACGATCAAGAGAAATCGATCAATCATGCAGGCCAGAAATTCGATTGGCCTTCCAGAGAGCTGACATTAGAGGACTTACACCCACAGCACCAGCAAAGCTGTACGACATACGATCAGAAGTTCAGGATGATGTGATCGAATTTTTTCATATTATTTGAATTTTTTTCGTCTTTCTACGAGTGTCCTTTCTCCTTTTTCACAATATCATCATTTTTGGTGTTCTTCGTACAGAACTATGGCTTCTGGACTGGTATTTGAGTCAGCCCGACCAAGACCCAGAGTGGATTCAATTTGTTCGAGAAGGGCTCGAAACTAGTCCACCTCAAGTGTATTGTAAATGGACCTTATATTCCAACAAAAACTGTTGATGGAGTAAATGTCAAAAATGAAGAGAAAGAGTTTGATTGCAAAGACAATAGATTTTATACTATGAATGTAATGGCTATGAATTTTCTATATAATACTCTCAATGGTAATGAATTTAACAGAATAATGACTTGCAGAGCAGCAAAGAAAATTTGGGACAATTTGGAAGTAACCTATGAAGAAATTTCGCAAGTCAAAAAATCAAAAATTTATGTTTTTATACATGAATATGAAATGTTCGAATGATGATAAATCTATCTCTTCTATGTATACTCATTTTACTAATATTATAGATAGTTTAACATTTCTTGGTAAAATTTATTCTAGTTTGGATATAGTAAGAAAAATTTTCAACTCATTGTCAAAACGTTGGGAGTAAAAAGTAACGACGATTCTTGAAACTAGAGATCTTAAAAAACTCGAAGTAAATGAACTCATCGAGTCACTTTTTACCCATGAGTACACATTGAAAGGAGGAGAAGAAGAAGGAAAGCAAAAGAAGAGCTTGGCACTCAAAGTCATTTCTCATGAAAGTGAAAGCAATGAAGATGAAGAAAGCGATGACGAAGAGATTGCAATGATTACAAGAAGATTTAAGAGATTCTTGAAAAATAAAGCTCCTCCAAGGAAACCTTTCAAAAAATCTTTCAACAGAGATACAGATAAAAATGATTCATTAATTTGTTATAAATGTAAAAAGTCTAGACATATCAAAGTAGATTGTCCCCTGCTAAAGAAGGATTGATACAAAGGCAAGAAAGCAATGAAAGCTATATGGGATGATAATTCAAGTAGCTCAGACAGCGACGCAAGTAATGAAAAATCTGCAAATCTTTGTCTTATGGCTAAAGATGATCTTGAGGTAACAAATTATGAAAATATTAAAAATCTTTCTTATGAAGAATTGCAAAATGTTTTGGAAGAGGTATATGAGGAATTTTAAAAAATCAGATATTAAGTATATCGCTTTGAAAAAGAAAAATTCTTTTTTAATAAATGACATTGATGTTTTAAGAAAAAAAATATAGTTTCAAAAGATGACAATGATGGACTGAAAAAGAAAGTAACTGATTTAGAAAAAATTGTTAAAAATTTCACACAAGGAAAAAGATATTTCGAAAAACTTCTTAGTAATCAAAGATGTGTTTTTGATAAGGTAGGTTTGGGATACATATCAAAAGAAAAACTCAAACCCTATAAATTTTTTTTGATAAACCCATTAAATCAAAGCCAGACTGTCAAAATTCTTTTCTTAAAAATAAATTTGTCAAAAAAAGACATTATTACAACCATTCAAGTTCTTCAAATATGTCACATATTATTTGTAATTTTTGCAACAGAAATGGTCATAACTATCATGCTTGTCCTATTAGAAGAAAACATACAATGACTATTAGGGTCATATGGGTACCAAAAGAAATTATATTTCTTCTAATACTAATAAATAAAGAACCCAAAGGATATGGGTACCATTAAAAAATTATTTTAATTGTTTTTATAGGTATGCATGAAATCTTCCATAAGTAAAATAAGATGGTTTTCAGATAGCAGATACTCAAGACACATGACAGGAGATAAAACTAAGTTTATTGATCTCACTCCTAAAGAAAAAGGACACGTAATATTTAAAGACAATTCGAAAGGGAAGATTGTGGGAATATGTAAAATTCGTAATAAGTCTTCTCTCATAATTGAAAATGTTATACATGTTGAAGGTCTAAAACATAATCTTTAAAGTATAAGTCAATTATGTGATAAAGGATTTATAATTACTTTCAAAAAAGATAAATGTATTATTTTGAATAATCATGATTGCAATATTTGTTTTATTGCTCTTAGAAACAATAATGTTTATACAATTGAATTTGAAGAAATTGCCTCACAAGATACTATTTGTTTATCAACTCAACATGAAAATAGTTGGTTATGGTATAGAAGGTTAGGTCATGCAAATATGGAACTTATTTTCAAAATTTCAAAAAATGATATTCTGAGAGGTTTGCCAAAAACAAACTTTTTTAAAGACAAAATCTGTGATGTATACCAGTTTGGTAAACAAACAAAAACTTCTTTCAAAATCAAGAAACATATTTCCACTACTAGACCTTTGCAACTATTACACATGGACCTTTTTGGACCAAACAGAGTTGCGAGTCTGAGAGGAAAATATTATGCATTTGTTATTGTTGATGATTTCTCTAGATATACTTGGGTCATCTTTTTTGCTCATAAAGATGAGGTACATCATGCCTTTACCAAGTTACGCAAGAGAATTCAAAATGAAAAAGGTTATACTATTTCAAACATCCGAAGTGACAGGAAGAAAGATTTTGTCAATAAAAATATTGAGTATTTTTGTGATGAAAATGATTCTCTGCATAATTTCTCTGCTCCTTAAACTCCTTAACAAAATGGGGTAGTAGAGAGGAAGAATAGATCTCTTCAAGAAATGGCAATAACAATGCTTAATGAAAATAGTTTATCTAGTTATTTTTGGGCCGAAGCGGTAAGTACTACATGTTATGTTATAAATAGAGTTATGTTAAGGTCTAAATTAGATAAAACTCCTTATGAGCTTTGGAATGAGAAAAAACTCAACATTGGTTACTTTCGTGTATTTGGATGCAAATGTTTTATACTAAATGACAGAGATAATTTAGGAAAATTTGATGCAACATCTGATGAAGGTATCTTTCTTGGATATTCAACAAATAGTAAAACTTATAGAATATTTAATAAAAAGATTTTGACTGTACAAGAATCTATGTATATAATATTTGATGAATCTAACCCTTTACTCTCCAAGAAATCTATTGATGAAGAATCAGAAGGTACAAATAACACAAATAGTCTCAATCTCGACAAAGAGAATACAATAGAAGAAGTTCAACATGGAGACATCAGGAAAGATCATCAAGATTTAGTACAAGATACAACCAAACAGTGGAAACATATGAAAGATCATCCAGTGGAACAAATTCTAAGAGAACCTTCACGAGGTGTAAGTATTCAATCATCTCTTAGAAATATTTGTAATCACACTGATTTTTTTATCTCAAATTGAACCCAAAAATATTGATGAAGTACTTATTGATGAATCATGGATTCTAGCTATGCAAGAAGAGCTAAATCAATTTGAAAGAATAATGTATGGACACTTGTTCTTAGACCCAAAAATCATATGGTTATTAGAACAAAATGAGTTTTTAGAAATAAGAAAGACGAGTCTGAAATCATCACTAGAAACAAGGCTCAACTTGTAGCCTAAGGTTTCAATCAAAAGAAAGGAATCGATTATGATGAAACGTATGCACCTGTCGCAAGATTAGAAGCTATTTGAATGTTACTTGTATATGCATGTTATAAAAATTTCAACCTTTTCAAATAAATGTTAAAAATGCTTTCTTAAATGATTTTATTAATGAAGACGTATATGTTGAGCAACTTCCAGGTTTTGAAAATCATATTTCACCTAATCATGTTTTTAAACTCGCAAAAGCATTATATAGACTCAAACAAGCTCCTAAAACTTGGTATGAGAGGTTTAGTGGTTTCTTGATTAAAAAATGTTTTTCAAGAGAAAAGATCGATACAACTCTTTTCATCAAATATGAACAGGATGATATTTTTCTAATTCAAATTTATGTTGATCATATAATATTTGGTGCTACTAATGAAAATATGTACCAAGATTTTGCTAAGAGTATGCAGGAAGAATTTAAAATGAGCATGATGGGAGAATTTAATTTTTTTCTTAGATTGTAAATCAAGGAAGTAAAAAGTGGAACATTCATTAATCAATCAAAATATATCAAAGAGTTACTCAAAAATTTTGAGATGGAAGGTGCGAAAGTAATTGAAATACCAATGAGTCCAACTACCAAACTTGATAAAGATGAAAGCGGTAAGTCAGTTGACTCAAAGGTATATCGAGGTATGATTGATAGTTTATTATATTTGACAGCTAGTAGACCTAATATTATGTTCAGTGTATGTTTACGTGCACATTTTCAATCATCTCCAAAGTAATCTCATTTGATTGTAGTCAAGTGTAATTTTAGATATCTTGCCGGTACCATTGATTTAAGGTTATGGTATCCTAAGCACACTTCTTTTGATCTTATTAGTTATTCAGATGCGGATTATATTGGTTGCAAAGTTAATCGAAAAAGTACTAGTGGAACATGTCATTTTTTAGGTCATGCACTTGTTTCATGGTTTAGTAAAAAATAAAATTCTGTTGTATTATCTACTGTTAAGGCAGAATAAGTTGCTGTAGGCAGTTGTTGTACTTAAATTCTTTACATGAAGCAACAACTTGAGAATTTTAAACTTATATACAATCATATTCTTATTAAATGTGATAATACTAGTATTATAAATATTTCAAAGAATTCAATACAACATTTTAAGACTAAGTATATTGAAATTAGATATCATTTTCTTAAATATCATGTGCAGAAGGGTAATATTGTATTAGAATTCACTAGCACATATGATCAATTGGCAGATATTTTCACAAAACCCCTACCAGAAGATAGACTATGCATGATTAGAAGAGAAATAGGAATGGTGCATGCCATGAATATCTGCTAGATACTTTTATTCCATTATCTCAAATGACCTACAGAAATTTGAGACGTTTAACCTCATCATTCAAATGCATTTGCTCCTCATAAATCATCATTTCATCCTGAGACTGCAACTGAAATTTGGACTGCAACTGAGCGGAAAAAGTAACAATGGAAGATGAGTATAGAATCCTGAGACCCACAAGCTCGTAAATAGCATCATGATCTGATTTATAAGCCAAATCAGTGTTTTGTTGTTTCATGGCACCTACAACAGATGTAGAAATAGTTTGAGGTGAAGAATACCTCATATCTTAATCATAAAAAGTACTGAAAGAAAATTGATGAGCTATTGAAATTTTGTAGAGTGAGAATGAAGATGAATTACAGAGATGAGAAGAAGATTTGATATGAATTAAATAAAACTAATGATTGCTTTTATAAAGATGGAAATAAGTACAAGACAAACTGTCATCTCTTCAAATCTTACTTAGTCAAGCTTACAAGATATGCCGGATGCATATTGTTAAAAGTTACCGAACTAAGCCAGAGAGATTAATTACAAATGTCCATATTTCTCTTGTGAAACATTGCCATTATCTATTGATGTTGACTCTGTACTTGAACTCTCACTCGTTCCGATTCCTCTATTGGAAGTTTTAGAACACGAGCTAATTCCGTCAAATCTTTATTTTCTTACTTTAACCTCTTATTTTTTCTACCTTTATTTGCAAACTTTTGATACAGAATATATATTTGATTGTTAAGTCGATCAACCTCATTTGCCCTTACTAGTAATTTCTGAGATATGGTTGTAACAGATGCAGCATATTGAACACTGAGAGTTCTTGATGCTGCAATAACCTCAGAATCAGTTCAACCAGAAAAATGCATCTCTACTTCTATCATGGTGTTGACAATCTCAGGAGATAAAATGACTGGTTGAGATGGTTCTTGATTCAAATCCGGAAAATTATTAGACGAAATTTTCTTTACTATTCTATCTTTTTGGATAAACAGATATTTGTTTAATGAGTAATATGAGATTTGTTTTAGCATTCGGTGGGTGAAAATGGTTATTTAAATAGAAACTGAAAACTTTCAAATCTCTACGTATCTTATTTGTTAACAACATCAAGTGGATTTAAATCTCCTTCCGCACCAAATTGCTAGAACTAGACCTCCAATCATTGCAGGTTTTGTCAAACACGCGAGGCTCCGCACTGAATTTTCTACAGTCTCTACTAACGCACTATTTTATTTGTCTATTGGTTATTATAGGAAGATGTCTTATTGAGCTAATTATGATTCCTTTTTAATGATGCCAAAAGGGGGAGAATAATGTAAATATTTAAATTTTTAATTATGTTATATATGCTGGAATTATGTTTATCTATTATTTGGAAAACTAACGTATATTTTCAGGGAGAGTTTAAGCATTACTGCAAATTTCAAAATTCTACTAAGTATTTGTCATCATCAAAAGGGGGAGATTGTTGAATCCAATGTTTCAAGTTTCATATTTACGTGTAGATTTTGATGATAACAAATAAATTCAAGTCTCAAACTCAAATTATCTACGCAATTGAGCGAAGCGCATATCAAGTATAAAAGAACAAGTCTACAAATAAAGTTCATAAATTATTTTTGTACATATCTTGATAAAATTCGAAATTGGATTAAAGCTCCAAATTACTCTTTTTTCTCATAAAACATCAAATTACTTTATTCACATATGCAAGACATTTTTAAATATCTTAGTTTTGAAAATTATGTTTTCACATATGCATAACATCATCAAATTATATAATTTCGAAAATTATATTTTTTTTTATATAAAAATTTGAATTTGTAAGATGATTGATTATCATATTTGACATCTGCATATTTTGTTTGAAAGTCTTGAATGGTAGTTGTGTGTTTTTTTTTACAAATGCAAAAAGTAGATGATTTTGTTTGAAAATCTTAAATGGTGGTTGTGTATTTTTTTGACATATTCAAAAAGAAGATGATTTGATTTGAAAAATAAATCATTATCATTTTGTCATGTATGAAAAGCAAAATATTAGGTTTGATTTTTTTGAAAAATGAATGGAGTTATCTTTGACAAATGCAAAAAAGAAATGATTTTATTTGAATTTTTTAAAAAGTGAATAGTACTCTTATTTGACATGTGAATCTTTTCAAATTTGAAATTGAAGACTCATTTGCCTATAAATAGCTCACTTGAGTTTTGCAAAAATCACAATAAGAGTTTACACATCTATTACTAAGTTTTGCATCATTCTTTCAAAACTCTTATTCTCTCTTTTTTAAAGTTTTGAGCCTAATTCTTGTTCTTTTTTAGAGAGATATAGGTTGTGCTGTATTACTTCTATCTCACTCATTGAGGAGTTTATTTTGATAATCTACCCACTATCAACTCTTGTATCAGTAAGATGGTGAGTATAATCCTTGTGTGTGTAGAAGGTGTTCTACACAAGGAATAGTTGAATCACCAAGCGTGAGGTAATTGGAAGTGTAGAAGGTGTTCTACACAGATTCTTTGGAGCAGTGCTGCTCAAAGATGTAATAGATTTCTATCTCCACTTAAAGAAGATTGACTAGTGAATTTGGGATTTTCAAGGGGTAGCTTGAGGCGAGGACGTAGGCAGTGGGGCTGAACCTCGTAAAAATAATGAGTTTGCTTTTTTTTACCATATTCTTTACATTTCTTACTGTTTTATATTCTATTTATATTTTATATTGTGTATTTGATTTATAAGTGTTAATTTTTATAATATAACCCAATTCACCCCTCTCTTGTGGTTAGTCATCTGGGCAATAGTAATGATCTTTAATATTTTAGTATATTTTGTGTATGAGTTGATATTAAAAATAAAATAAAATTATATAGATAGGTTGATCTTGTGGACAGGTTAGCATATATGGATATATTAATATTCTTTGAAAACGGATGTTTCTTGAGCCACGATTAAGAAATATATATATATATAATATAGGTTTTTCAAGATTAAAAAAAGAAAAAAAATGAATAGATTAATGTAGCATCTCAAATAAAGTTAAAGGCATTCATCTTAATGTATTGATTCGGCTCAATCAAGTGTAAAGTATTTCTTAATGAAACATCTACGCGACAATTTCTATTGATGGGTGCAAAAGTCATTTTTACACCCATCATATTCCAAGTGCCTCCTATTAGAAAAAGAATTTTTCTGGGTGGATTCCTCATAAAAAGTAGTTCGCCGCTTCTAATAGTGGTGGTCGATACCGCTCATGTTATCAAGATTGGCTCCCTCCGGCAATCTCATTCCTGTGACAGTGACTCCCGACGACCTCCCACCTTCCCTTGGCAGCCTTAAACCCGAAATTGGTCTATCGAAGGGAGCTGGTCTAGATAGTATAGGTGGTGTCGCCCACCGTTACCGGCGGCGGCTCCGTTCGGCTGAGAACTGAATCCTCCCTTAAAATCATCTTTATTTTATTTTTTATTGTATTTTTAATTATGTTTTTATTCTTTTATTGTGTTTTCTTTATTTTATTTTTTTTATTATATTCTTTGTTGTATTTTTTTCATTTTATTATATTTTTTTTAAAAAATTATTGTGTTTGTTGTGTTTTATTTGGCTGAGGGATGTTGGGCTATTTTTGACGTTAAGGGCAGCCGAACTAACCCTAACATCACCCTTAAAAAATGCTCAAGTTTGACAATTTTTTTTTGATATCTAATGTATTTTATATTATTTTATTTTATTTAATAATTAAAAAAATAATTATTAATGTATTAATTTTTTTATATTTTTTATAAATATTATAAAATAATAAAATGTAAAAAAATTAATAGTAATAAATTGCAACGATAGCACCAGCATCACCCAAGAATTAACATTTATTTGGTTTCACATTTCTCAACACAACTGATCTCAACATTTAAATCTAAATAATTTTTAATTTTTAATTTTTTAATTTAATCATTAACTAATCATTATAACTTCATAAATTTTTAAACAAAACACAAAAATAATTTAATTTTTTCAGATCACAAAATAAAATTAATATTAATAAAAGATATTCAATATTTTAAGTTTATAATACTTTTTTTATTCAATTTTTTTTCTCTCATTTCACACAAAATCTAAAGGAATTCATATCGTATTTCATGATTATTCTCTTAGTTTCAAGAATTTGATGATGGCGATTGTGGATACGATAGAGATTTCGCTACAACCTAACCTAACCATATAAGAAGTTACAATTTAGATCATCAATTAAAAAGACAAGGAGCTTCGAAATAGAAAGATCCTTTAGTCAAGGTCCTTTGACGAAACAATGATATTGAATAAGCTATGTGGGAAAAGGAGGGAGGAATGAGAAACAAATACCCTTATTTGTTTGGCTTGTGAACTATTTCATATCATCATGGCATCCGCATCTATTATGCACGCATGCATCCATTCCATTTTCATCATATGACTCTTATTTCTCTTATTCTTTTCAACTACGCTATGGTCGGACCTGACAGATTTGCATGATGAATATACGACTCTTAGGCGATGTCGAAAGTCAAGAGGAGGTAGAGACAACTTGAGCGTATGAGAGAGAGACTGATAGGTTGGAGTACCACAAAACGCACATTCTTGATCATGATGGGCGGGGTAAAATCCATATGAGGAGACCCTTACCCCACCAGGAGCATCACCCCCTTGATCCTATCTATTTAATTATATAAAAGCCAATTTTTCAATTGCTGATTTGACATTCATACTATAAACTTAGGAAATAAAAGGGTGAAAAAAACCTTAAATTTATTGTCAAAACAACACACCGTTTAGTAATGGCAAGTGGCAAAGAAATATAATGACAAACTAATTGTATACCTGAGGGTATGGCATTTCGTTACATGCACCGCTTGAATGCATATATTTATTCAATCTTGGATCTCATTTTTGCTCTGCTTGAGTGGTATTGATCTCAAATTCTAGAGTTATGCTACATAGAAGCCTGCATACTATGCATATCAAAGGTTTTATGTGTAAATTTAAAGAAGGTAAAAAAATAAAATCACATTTTTTAGTGAGTGTGCAGGGTGTGCTGACTTCTATTTAGAAATTTTTCATATTACACCGCTTAAGCTTTTGTGGTTATATGCAAAAGACAATAAGGACCGAGAAAGAAAGAAGACCTGAGGGGAAATGCATAGCAGCAAGGCTTGTATCTCATTTTTAATTTATTTTGGAGTTCATACAACAACGACTTGTGTCCCAATCACTTTTTTCACTTCCGTTTCTTAGCCTGGAAAATAACACTTCCATCACTACTTTTTTTCTTCTGGAATTCGTAGTTTATTAGTAATTAACTAAGGTAATTACTTTTATAATTAGTTTGTTATACATAATCACTTTCACAATTCTCTCCCCTCTCTCTCTGATACTCTATGCCCTCTATTCCCCTCAGGTACTCTTTTTTTTTTTTCCTGCACATTTATTTCACTTTTAAGATATGTCAGTTGTCTGATGTAATGTAATTTATTTGGTTGTTCAATTATCTTCCTTCTGTCTCTTTTTCTGTGGTTGTCACATTTATGTTCGGAATTGAGTTTTAGGTGTGTCCACCCACTTAAAGGAAGTGGTGGCGGAAGAGGGTGATGGGTATTATGTGTATTGTAAAAGAGGGAGGCGAAAGGCTATACAGGGCCAATACTCTACTGTGGCTAAAGTTCAGGGAGATTCCAAACAAATAACGCTAAAGTAGCTATCTTTTTTTTTTTTTTTTTTTTTGGTCCAGTATTAGATTCGTTGTGTGAGATTAGTAATTTTTTGCTATTAAGTGGTTGTGGAGATTAATTATTTATTTGGTTGTGGAGGGGCTGAGACTGACATGGAGTCATAATCATAGGCATGTCCCTCACGGTAACTTGGAGGGGGTGGTAGAGGTCTTTCAAACCTATGTATACCATCATAATCTCTTGCTTCACATGTATATTTGTCTTGCTTTGAATGTTGAGAGTTTACTAATATTAATTCATATTATATGATTTTTTATGTTAAGTTTTGGATTTATTATAACTTTAATTGTAAATTGACAATAAAATATTTATTGATAAATTGGACACTTTTATATATGTATTCTCCAATTTATATATGTACAATAATCCTAATATACATTTATTTAATAATTGTGATAATAATTATGTATAATGAATTATTTAGATTTATAAAATTCAGCATAAATAATGACTCGCACATTTCGTGAATTATATGCTAATTAGATTTATGATGTGTCGACCATAACTTGGTTTAGATGACACCTTAGGATTACCTCTATGACTGTTATTGATCAGTTAGAATAAAGTCATGCTACTGAGAAAACATCAAGCTGAGCAGGAATCGCTTGATGAGTGTACAAAATTAATCTAAATATCTTATTATTGAATTAAAATATTAAGATGTAAATAAAAATAATGGAATATATTTTATATTATTAAATTAAATTTTTATTTACATTGAAATATATTTAAGTTTAATTTTATAATATCTTAAATATCAAATATTGCATTTTTGACGAGTGAGAAACGGCAATACACTTTACATGAGCTGTACTCATAAATTGGACTCGCAAGTTGGTGTGCACTCTTTCATGTTTAACTTGGCAATGGAACTACCTCGGCCCACTTTCTTCAATTCATCCACATGCAATCTTTGACTTCATGCATGGGGCCCCACGCACTTGATTACTCATAGGATCACAATGCCACCAAAGGTACCACTCGATTGCACATTGGGCTTCAATGTTCAATTGAACCGCACGGCAATAAAAGAATTAAACTGGGCCACAATTCTACTCTCATTTTAAGCTGCACGTTACTCACTACTCAGGGGACACGGCACTCGGCAGCATGTTATTGGATTGGACTCTCATTATTTCAGTAAGC
Organism: Platycarya strobilacea; assembly: GCA_036898215.1. Taxonomy (NCBI): domain Eukaryota; kingdom Viridiplantae; phylum Streptophyta; class Magnoliopsida; order Fagales; family Juglandaceae; genus Platycarya; species Platycarya strobilacea. Next base: position 21,852,303 of record CM072549.1, on the reverse strand, counting down.
CGCACTCCAGTACCTGCTTTCAAATACAAGATACGGTTCTTTGTCATTTCAATAGCAGGCTACATGGGCTTTACTTCAAATACTTTTCAAACCGACCCATAACACTTAATGCTCCATTGAGAGAGTTTTCACGTACGTAGTAGACGAACGTACATAGAAAATAATTGCTGCCGCCAGCTCTTAATGATTTTTCTCTTTAAGGTTTTTATTATCCATTATGTTTATAGATAATTAAAATTTTAAATAGAATTAATAATGAATTTATATATTAGATGATATTTTTAATTTATTTTTAATTCATATATTTGAGTTTTAATTTATTAAAAAAAATGTGTTCTATCATTCTTAATTTATTATTAATGTTTTCTTTTCCGAATGATCATATAATTTATTCTTTTTATGAATTCAGTCAAATATTTTCTATTAAATAAATTAGTTCTTTGATTATATTTGGATCAATTGATTGTCTATATTGATATAATTCTTTGCTGCAATATTGCTCACTGAGTATATTGTCGTTGTTTGGTTTTCTCAATGTGGATAATAATTTGCATGCTTTAAAAGTGATGAATGATTTTTTAAAGGTTACCTTTGATTTAATTTTGGTTTATAATTCTATATTTTCTGATTGAAAATTTTGGAATTGAATTATCAATTGAGTTATCAATGAATTAAGAATAATTAAAATACCAGATATGTGCAAGAGATTTTCAACGCTCTACTATTCATCAGTTTGAATACTTTTTCCCGTTAATTATTTGTTAAATTTTGATTTGCATTTAAAATCAATTTTTGTATTCTTATTAATCATTTAATATTTTTTTAGTTTCTTTACTATTCTGTTATTTTTTTAATTTGTCTCCCTGTGAAATCGACACCTCAAAGCTGAACTATAACTACTGCGTTATTCTTTGAGCGTAATCACCACCTATCTCTGAACTCCCATCTTATGACTCTTCTAACCTTTCCAACTCCTCGGTGATATACGATTTTGTGAGGAGGGAGAGCCCTAAGTAGTGAGTGATGAGATTAGGTAGTTAAGATTTAATGAGGAGCATATAAATACTTTTTATGATTTTGATGACAATGAGTATTATTATCATTCTCAAGATGAGATTTCTGATGAGGATCTTGACAGACCCCCATCTAGCCCCACATCATAGTACGGTTGGTGAGTCTTGCTTGACTGTGTTTAATGCATGTTTGTTTTTTGTGTTAGGACTTCGATTAGGTTAACCCTAGAGCTTAGAAGATTAGCTTACATACTTAGAATGAACATTGATTTTCACTATGCGAACTTAGTTTGATTTTATTCATTTCTCAAGCCCTGATTTTAAAATTTTCTTATTTGGTCATCAATTTCTACCGTTCATTAGCCATACTTGAATTTTTGTTAAGGCTTAGCACATGTCATTTTGAGTGGTGACATGTCAAACCCTAAAACCGTATCGATTGGCAAGCACGTATACTTTGTGTACATTGGACCAATATGTTGATACCCCCGCTTATGTTTGGGATTGGACGTAAACTGAGATGTTGAGGATAAGTAACACAAGGATACTCACAACTCGTTCTTGTTATAAGTAAATACATGCGCCTAACTTACTATCAGTATGCAAAAAGTATCGCAATGGAAAAAAGTCAAGCCGAATAATATAGGCAAGAAGTATAAAACTTGCCAAGTATCACATGGTAGAGCTAAATAAATACTCGAAAAGAAACTTCATAACATATGTCATAATGTATCAATTTCCACAAAATACTGGGCCCATTACCTCTCCCTAAAACAGGGGTTCCTCTACAAATCCTCTATGAGACGGTCATACTAAAAGGGCCACAATATCAAAAGAGAATACTCAGTTGGACCCTCATGGGTCCGAGGAGTCTTTCAGAAAATCGGGCTCTTAGAACCCATCGTTACTTGCAACCACTTCTATTGTCCTGAACATGAATGATAGTTGAAAATTAAAGGTGTGAGATTTTAATAAATCTCAGTAAATACACAATTATCGTAATAAAAATATTACAGACATATATAAGTGAACGCCAAACAAATGCATGTGTCATGAACATGAAGCTTATGACTTGATTTATATACATGGACTTTCATAAAAAAGACTTTCATGTAACTTGACTTTCTTTTAGACCTATATCTTGTGTACGTGCTTTTTCATAAAGAGGCTTTCTTATAACTTTGACTTCTTTGACACGTATACAAAACATTTTTCATAAACTTTTTGTATATTTTATCATATTATGTCATTAGACGGCATTTGTCACATTCATATCATTCTTTGACCTCGATAGCAGTTATGTATCGTTTTCACCATCGTCACGTCAGTCATACAGGAGTTACGTATCGCCTTACTCGTCACTATTCATTTTGGACACCTCACGGCTCCCCTATGCGCCGTATGTTCCCTGCTAGTTACCGCATCACACGAGGTGATTACGTCTTAATCATATTTTTACGGCAGGTGAAACACCTCCACGGCATTGTTTTTGATTTCATACCGTACTGGCCGATATGTCCGAAATATGCCTTACCAGCCAAGTAACCAGTACATATAACACCTCTGTTTCGTTTCGGAAAAAATATCGATCGTACTGGCCAGTATCTATGATTCCGACCGGTACATATATGCCGCCCGATAAGTTAGATCTGAGTGTAATATTTGTTATTTTTGTAAACCTGCAATATTAATTTGGTCGATTTCAATCATTTGGAAAACCCTTCTCACTTTTCAGTCGATTCCACTTTCTCCTTTAAAATCCCTTCGCCATTTTTATCTTTAGACTTCGGTTCTCCCTTTGCCTAGAATCTCCGTCGCCTGTTGTCACCATCGTAGTGTTGCACATCTCAGCGTTTCCATCTCACATCACAAGTATTATCTTGAATCTTGATCCTTATCTCTCCATTATTGTTAGATGTAAATATGAAAATAAACTAAGACTGAAAATTAGAAATGGGGTCAAGTAGCACACTTCGAAAATAAACTAAGGGATATGGGGTCAATCAAAGGACTTTGTAAGTTTGTAGTCTGTGATTCTCATGGGCTCATTTTTTATTCCTTTATAGATCTGGTTTTGGTTTTTCATCCTTCAAATGTAGATATGTTGCTGTAGGTTGTTTTGGTTGCCTTCTTGAGTTGCAATGATAAAAAATTCCTGTTTATAATTTGTCAATTTTGTTGTTCTCTCTTGAGTTCCAATTGTGCAAGTTCTCGAGTAGAATGTTAATAAAATTAGGACTTATTTTTGAGCATGAATGTTGTTCTCGTATTTTTATCTTGTACATATGACTATATTCCCACGTAAATAGTTGAGTTTATGCCTAATTTCAATTTTCTCTTGGCGTTTTGTAACTTTTGTCTTGCATACTTTTTATTCATATACGAAGTAATGTACTTAAATGTGAAGCATACAAAACTAAAAGGGAGATTAGAATTTTCGGTGACATATATTCACATTACAATTTGAGTTTCAAGCAAATCTTGAAACTTGAAACCATATATTTTTAGCTTTTATATATATATAATTTATTCAAATTTAAACTATTCTGAAACAGTACATGAAACAGTATTGTTATCAAAATGATATGGGTATTGAAATATCATTTCAAAACAGTACACGAAATGGTACCGGTACCGAAATATTTCGTACTAGTGCCTTGACTGGTACGACCTTTGGTACGGTATTCAAAACTTTGCTCCACCGTCCTTAGACACCCACTAGCTTTAAGTGCGACCACGTTTCGAAATCCTTTTGAAGCCATTCGTGGCATGTCGATTATTTTTCGTCGACCCAGGGATTTTCACTCGACTTTAATCACTCTTGAGTGAACAGGGAGTTTCACTAGGGCAATACCCCGTCCTAGCCTTTGAGGTTTTTTAAAAAAATCTTTATTTATTTCTTTTGAAAACACATTGACCCAAAATACATAAAACCCTTGACTTGAATGGACATGCATGTTAATACCATGGCTTTCTTTTACAAGACACATGGATCATGAAGTGTATTATGCATGCATTTTCAAACCCATCGCTTATTCATACTAACATGTGAATATAAGTATCTACCAAGCATGTCATATGCATATATTCATACCAAGAAAATTATTCAATAAATCTAACTTTAGAAAATAGGTATGGCTGAATACCCTCTAGGACTCAAACCCTAATTTATCATTTTTTTTCCTCACATCAACTCTTGTAATCCTTAGTGAATCTCCAAAATACAAATAATATGGTCCATATATGGCATACTCAAAACCTTGAAAATATCTAAACATATTATTTATCCAATAACTCAATATAACATGACTTCGTATTGCACCTAACATACACCCAAACCATACATCAAGAAAATCAAGATGCATGTTCATATTGATTACCCAATATTTTAAATCTACATATTTCATTAACCAAGAGTTAAAACCCTAAGTCTCTCCTTTTTAGATGACCATAACCAAAACTCATAAGTTCAAAAAGATACGTTTCTATCCTTCAACATGTCATGCTATCACCACACATGCTCTAGCTGAAAAATACTATGGCATACCCCTTTCATTCTTTTAACAAATAATCATTATATTTCAACAATCATGCCTTAGATTAAAAGCCTAAAATATCATCTGAATAACACTCAAAGAGAGTATAATAAACTCATTAAATAAACAAATCAAACCAAAGAACAAAGCAACGCAATCATGAGTTCATCTCATACATACAAGTGATGCTAAGGTTAAGATAAGAATATACTTACAAATATTCCAAGTATAGAGTAAGGAAAAAATTTGAAAATATACAATGAGAAACATGATTAACCTAGAGAATATTTGCTCTACATAACCAAAAAATGGCTTACTTAGTAGGAAATTCTTTTTGAGATTCAAAGAGAGCTATTTTCTAAAATACTCTAGTTTTCATTTTCCTTTTAAAAAGAACAAAACATTTTAGATCTTTCATGCAGATTCAAGAAAATAATAGGAAACATGGTGACTAAAACTTTTAAAAAAATAGTTCTTTTGATATTTGCTTGAAAGGAAAGAAAGAGTTTTAAAAGATTACTTACCTTCAAAGTAGTAGTGTTCACAAAACCCTTGAAGAAAACCCTTGAGCTTGCTAGGAAATGGTATTTGGAAGGTAATAAAGTGTGAAGAGAAGTGGAGAGTGTAGAGAGACTAGACTGGTGAATGTCACAAAGGAGAAATGAGAAAAACCAATTGAAGAGATGAAAAGCAATGCCATGGTCGGCCAAAGGTTTCTTCCTAGGCTTAGGGTATTCCATTCCCTATTTGATTGACACCATAGATTGACACTTGAAAGGTTGATACAAGACTTTGATTGACCTATTGAAAGATACCTATACTTAGGGATAAGATGATGCCTAACACACACATGCATAAGATCGGTTTGCCTCCCAAAATAAGCATGATCGAAAGTCACAAGGAAGACAGACCTCTTAACCTTGCTTGCAAGTCACTCCACCACTTCTCATTCAACAAGATATGAACATTTTTTAGGAGACTCAAAATGCATAAGTTGGCTCTTCCTTTCCTTTCTCTCATCGAAAACTCTCTCCCTCCAAAGATAGCATATTTCTCTTGTCACCATCACATCCTTACAAGTCAATCACACCCTTACTAATCTATCATTCCTAAAAGATCTTTTTGCACAAAATCTTCTTTTGGTCATGTCAAAGAGTAGGGCTTTGCATAGGGAAACTCAAAGTGAGGTAAGGTTGGCTTCCTCTTGCTTTTCTCCATCTGAAACCTTCCTCCCTCAAATCCCAACAAATCTTCATATGTCACTTGTCAAACATTTTTCAAGAGGTATTCTTACACACAATCTTCCACTCCATGCTTTATCTTTTCCTTAAAAACCTACCATTCTTGGAAGTCCAAAGATCACTTCTTGGAAAACCTACCATTCTTAGAAGACCAAAGAAAACCTACAATTCTTCTTGGGCTTTTGGGTCTTGTTCTAACATTTTAGGCCTACTCCAATGTCCTTCCTCCAAGAAAGGGCCTAGGTTGATGCAAACATCTTTACTAAAATAAAATAAAATATAATATAATTTTCACTCTAAACATACCCAAGAATCCAAGTAGGAGAACAAAAATCTGGGTTGTTACACAATATATCCGTAGCTCAAAATTTTGTGCCATTTTTTTTTATCAAGGGAATTACTGTCTTTAGCCCCTTGAATTATTCATAAATTTTTAACTCTAGCCAAAATCCTAAATAGTTTTAGATATACCAATTTTGCCCTTGTGAATTTTGACCAACCCTTTTATTATATTTTCTCCCAATTGTTTATTTAATTTTTGGCCACTACTCCACCACTCAATCATCACCATAAGCCAGCATAAAGAGCACTTAAGTTTGCCTTGCTTAGCCACTAGAAGCTAATGGAATAGTTTAAGAGAATAAGACAAAATAGTACCTTGTTGAGAAACCCTGACCAACTACAACAATGGGTGAAACCCTAGCATTTAATGCACCATCTTTTCGCTCTCCACCATTTACACGACAACTCTCTCTCTCTCTCTCTCTCTCTCTCTCTCTCTCTTCCCTTTGGTTAATTTTTTCCCTTTACCTAAGACATCTAAGACATTATCATGCTAACATTTATGGAGAAGCTAAGCTTGAGAAGCATCATGGGCAATCACCCAAAAAACCCAATGAGGAGCCACCTATGCCCAACGCTACCCTTATCTTCATGGCTATATATAACCCACTTCTTTTTCACTCCACTTCACTTGTTCACTTTTCTCTCAAGTGTTCTTGAGTTCTCTCTTTAAATTCGTCAAGTTCTTGAGTGTTCTGGAGTTTTAATGGGAAAGATTCAAAGGGTTCCAATCTTTGTAAGTAATTTCTCTCTAGATCTTAGTTTTTATGTTAATTTAGTTTTTTAGGTATTTGTAGTCATTTGAGCACGATGATCCATACTAGTTGAATCTGCATGTTGAGATAGGGTTATGATAAAATTTATTCTTGAGGAAAATAGCTACGGCATGCCTTAATTATTCATGGTATGGTTTGATCATGTCATAGGGTTATTTATGAAGGTTAAGAATAAGATTAGAAACATGCCATAACTTGGCTTTAAATTCTATCTTGTGTTTATCACCCAGCATGCATGGATTGACTTTATAGAGATTAGCCTAGGTTTGAATCATGATCATTTTTAAATCCTTCTGATTGGGATAAAGGGAATGTATGATTAATTAGCTTGTCATTGGTGATAAGATCATATCATACATCACTAAAATTTAGTTAGCATTTGAGAATTTCATTAGGCATGACTAAGTGTTAGGATAAACTTGCTCAAGGTTAGGATTTAAGCATGTCATTAAGAGTTTTATTGAGCATGTTCCTTTAAAGACTTTGTCTTGCATAAATTTATAAGGAATCATTAGTCGAGTTTCATTTGGGCATCAACTAGAGTGAATGCTATGTATTAAATAAGAATAGGCTATGAATTATTGAAGTATCAAAAGTTTAGATATCATGCAACATTTAGATGTCTAAGAGAATTTTTGTAATTTCCCTTTATGTTGAGATTATTTTAACTTAAGATATTTAGTTTCTAAACTTAGTATAATTTTATTCACAACCATTATACTTCACTACCAACATTAGTAGTCTGTAAGTTGGTTTCTAACCTACAACTTGATTGATTATTTATGATTTATTGATAAATGTCATTTTTACAATAGTCAATATTATAATTGCCATTTTAGCATGAATTGTCATATTATTTTTGCGTTAAAATGTCATTTTTGTGCCACTCATATGCATTTTATGAAAATCATTATTTTCGAAAGCCTTTGCATGAAAATTATTTTATCATGATCCCAAAAGTTAGGATGAGGAAGTATTTTAGTGGAACTTATTTGTCCACTCTGAAGTGATTAAATATGGAGTGGTAACTTCTAAATTGACGAAGAACATTCATGGATTTTGAATGCATTCTTTTTAAATAACGTTTGAGCAAAGTCATATATTTATGACACCTAATGCTGGTGGATGTACATGTTATAAATTTTTACGATATTATATTACTGATGAATTGAAAATAAGTTTTTAGTTTTCAATCCAAGTTGTACTACAGTTACTGGCAGATACTCACAATATAAATGGAGAACTACGTAGTTACTATACGTTATGTTTAATTGCAAGATTCATGTAATTTTTATGATAAAAACTAAGTTTTTAAGACAAAAAAGAAGTTATGTTCTTTATATCAAAATGTGCATCAAAATGTATTTTTTTGAACATTTAAATGGGAGATTAATGCAATTTTCTGCATTACTACATGTTTTTCATTTATCTTGCTTAGTCTATTTTTGGGCATGTTTGTTATCAAATTGATTGAGATTTCATGTAAATTTCACCCTTTGTAGACCTTATCATTTTTCGAAATGATAGAACTTGTAGATGTTGATGGACTTCATGGACCAGTGGATTGAAATGGTTGAGGATGAACCATACATAGACAAGAGATTGGACTTGATCTTGATATTTCTAGGCCCAACACTTTGTCCCTTAGAGTGCAATTAGCAGTTGGTTTTGTTTATTTTGGAGACTAATTTTTTTTTCAAGATTAAGATACTTGATGATGATAATTTTGTCGATCTAATGGCTTTTTGATATATTATATTTTGGGATGAGTTTGTTATTTTCGCATAAGTGTTATTTTACCCTAATTTTTTGATGCGATTCTTGCATATTGCTAGTTGTATTTTTAGGATGCATTGCATATTTATAGGGATATGTGACCTTGTGTTGTATGTCTTCATGCTCCAAGCCTTCGTTACATCCCAAACGAAGGTTAGAGGCGTTACTATCATGGCTAAAATCTCATCCCAAAACAATTTACTCAATCAAAACTCCAAATATAAACCGAAATGCATCTCTTCAAGTTAAACCTCAAATAACTCAATCAAAATCTTCATTCTTTTGTCATAAATCAAAGCCTAACATGTTAATCTAACAGCCAACAACATATAAGACAAGATCACTTACCAAAAGTCGTGGCCCTTGGGCTCTCAAAACTCAACTCACTCCAAAAACCTCACTCAAGCTATTCGATTTTCACTCTTCCTCGCACTTTGAATGCTTTTCTCTCAAGAACATCAAAGGAAAGCTGAAGAGAGTTTTGTGAGGAGATGAGGAGTGAATGTGGTATTTATAGAACTCAATGGAGGGTGAGAGATAAGGAGGGGCTTTGGTCTTTGATAAAGGAAAGTGTTGTGAGTAGTGGAGGTGGGTGGTGGAGTATTGAGTGCAAGTTTTAGATTTGTCATGGCCTGATCAGTTGAATAGTGGCCTAAATCTTCTTGATTGAACCTTTTCAAGTGGTAGAAGGTGTCCATTGGTGTAAGGGGCTGCAATGGTTCAGGAATTAAAAACAAAAATTCCCAAAGAAGCAAGACACCACCAAAGATTTTAGTTCGACAAACTATCCGGGTTTTTCATCCTCTCTTGTCCCATCTTCTTGGTCTGATTTGAAGGCATAATGACCACCATTGATTGACTTTATTGTGTGGGTAAAGAGGTGGGGTTGAGTGCCAATTTATTAAGCTTGAGCATAAAATAAAAACAAAGCTTTAATGTCAATATGTTTCGGTCAAGTTAACACAATCAACCATAGCTATCCATTTGCCAATCGATTTAAGGTCCAAAAAAGGGGGATTGGCTAAGTATAAAGACTATACAATTTGAAGCAGTTCCAAGGGACAAAAAAAGGGGTGGTGCATTTGGGGGGGGGGGGGGGGGGGTTACCAAAATAGGTGCAGAAAATTCTTGGAAAGCAAGGGTATACCATTGGAGTTATTCTTTGATTTCCTAAGTGAATAGTGGTGATTTTGGCTTGGCTTGTGAAATTGTTTTTTAGCCAAATCTTAGGTCTGATTTTAGGAGATATGATGAGGCTTTAATGGTGTAGAAAATACTCAAGAAAACTTATGGAAGGGGCGTGGTTGTGGAGGCATGTTGAAGGGGTTGCTTGGTTTTGTACCATACTGACATGTCTCTGGTTTATGAGGCATGGGTTAGGTTAATACTAACCTTCAATAATTATATAAGAGTGATGCAAAAAAAAGTGCATAAAAGAAAATATTTTAGATTAAGAAGAGTGTTCAAGAAAACTATCAAAGTCATAATGCTAGAGTTACTATTGACAGGTGAGATGAATAGTGATATTAACTCAAGTTAAAACCTTAAACAAGGTTGAATGGGTAACCATAGGGGCATGTGGTTGAGTTGTGAAAGAAGGGAAATCAATAGTATGGTGTATGTAGGTCTCATTTGGATGAATGAAATGAAAAATAAGGTTTGGGCTTCATGGATTAGGCCTAAATGGGCCCACTATTCATTCCTCTATGTGAGGGCTTGAAAGTGAACCTCTTTATAGGCCTCATGTCCCAAATTATTGGGCCTTTCCTTGGCTCAAAAGTCCAATATGTTAGGTCCCATCTTTGGGTCTTTCCTCAATTGGTCCAATAGCTTTAAACCTTGCCAAGTTGGGCCTAATATCTTGGATCTAATAAGTTAGGCCCATAGTCTTGTGTCTATCAAGTGGAGTCTAAAGTCTTTATCAAGTTGGGCCTAAGGACTTTTAATAAACCAATCTAATGGGTTTTCCTAAAACCTTTTAGTACCTAATCCAAATCACTAACTCCACCAATATGCCATGTGTCCTTTTCCTATTGGCCTCTTGGCTTTATATCACAACATAATAATATTGAACTAAAAATCTCCAAAATATTACTACTAAACTAATCGAGTTCCAAAAATTCCCTTTTCCTCAAATCAATATTGCCCTAAAAATTCCTAAAAATTATACTAAACCCAAAGCATATGACCCTCTTTACCAACTCAAGCTCCAAAATTTTATTACTTTTAAATAGCCTAACTCCTAACTAGGATTATGACTACTAAGATCAAGTTCTAAGGGGCTTTTAAGAAGGGTGTCACAGTATTCTGGTACAAAATTATTATGAGCCAAAATTTTTCTACGATTGTTGCATACTATTATGTTATTCATAAGATGCATTGCATGTTATCTATCATGAACAAAGATATTTAACCATTTGTTGCATCTCTTGATGCTTCAAATGTGATGGCCCAGATTTTTATTCCCCTACTTGGATTCTTGGATATGTTTAGAGTGAAAATTATATTTTATTATATTATATTTTTATTATTTTATTAAGGAGATGTGAGCTCAATGTTATGCCTTTTCTTGGAGGAAAGATATAGTGGTAGACCCAAGATGTTAGAACAAGATCCAAAAGCCCAAGGAGAATGGTAGGTTTTCTTTGGTCTTTTAAGAATGGTAGGTTTTCTAAAAAGCATGTTTTGGTCTTATAAAAATGATAGTTTTTATTGAAAAGAGAAAGTATGAGAAAAAGGAGATGTGACTAACCAAACTTCTTGGAAAAGCAAATGATGGAGATAAGTGGAGATTTGTTGGAATTGAGTGAGTGAGTGAGTTTCGGATGAGGAAGAAAAGAGAGAGATAGAGCTAGCCAACCCATCCAATTTTTGCGTTTCCCTATGCAAAGCCCCACTTTTGATATGATAAAAAGTAGATTTTGTGTAAAAAGATCCTTAGGGATATGATAGACTAGTGAGGGTGTGATTGACTTATAATGAGGTAATGGTGACAAGTGAAGAAGATATCTTTGGAGAGAAAGAGAGAGTTTCGGATGATAGGAGCAAGAAGTGAGCCAACTCTCACTTTATTTTTCCCAAAGAGATCACACTATATTTAGGTGTGAGATTTGGTGTAAGAGAAAAGTCTTGGTGAGGTGATTGACAAGGGAAGGATGTGTGACAAGTGAACAAGATTTGGTGACTCACCCTTGTGAGTTTTGGCTAGGTGATTTTTGAGAGGCCAACCGATCAAGGTATGGATGCATTTTGGGCATCATATCATCCCTAGGTGCATGTGTCTTTCAAGAAGTCAACCAAGGCCTTGTGTCATTATTTCAAGTGTCATTCCACGGGGTCAATCAAGTAGGAAATGGAGAACCCTAGGCTAGGAGAAGACCTTTGGCCAACCATGGCCTTTTCTTCTCATCTCACTTGGTTTTTCTCCCACTCCACCCTTGTAACTCTCGGCCATACTAGTTTCTCTACACTTTCCACTTTCCCACACACTTTCTCACCTTCCAAACACCATTTTATAGCAAGCTCAAGGGTTTTCAAGGCTTTTGCAAAACATCTACCTTTGAAAGTAAGTAAATTTTTTTTGTTAAACTCTTTCTTTCCTTTCAAACAAAGATCAAAGGAGCTCTTTTTTTTTTTTAAGTTTTAATCACCATGTTTCTTAATATTTTTTTTGAACTTGCATGAAAGATCTAAACTTTTTGGCTCTTCTTTTTAAAGGAAAATGAAAACTAAGGTGTTTTTGGAAAAATAACACTCTTTGAAAAACAAAAAGGATTTCTTTCTAGGCAAGCTATTTTGGTTATGTAGAACAAATATTCTCTAGGTTTAATCATGTTTCTCCTTGTATATTTTCAAATTTTTCTTACTCTATACATAGAATATTTGTAAGTACATTCTTACCTTAACCTTAACATCACTTGTATGTGTGAGGTGAACTCATGATTGTGTTGTTTTGTTTGGTTTGACTTATTTGGATTGTTATTTGAGGATCTTAGTATACTTTCTCTATGTTTATTAAGATGATATTTTAGGCTTTTAATCTAAAAAATTATTGTGAAAATATAGTGGTAATTTGTTAGAAGAATGAAAAGAAATGTGCTATGGTGATTTCGGTTAGTGCATGTGGAAAAAATGGTATAAATTTGTGGTTGTATTACTTTGTTCTTTGGTTTGACTTGCTTGTTTAGTGAGTTTAGTATACTTTCTTTAAGTATTTTTGAGATGATATTTTAGACTTTTAATCTAAGGCATAATTGTTGGAATATAGTTTTCCACACATCGTGCCATTACCACAAAAGTACTAGTTGAAAATTTCCTTAGCATACTTATTTCATTCTTTAGGTTTTAATTCTTGGTTGGTGAAAGATGAAAATTTAAAGTATTGGGTGGTTTATAAGAGCATGAATATTTGATTTTCTTGATGTATGGATTCGGGTGTGTGTTAGACGCAATATGGAGTTATGTTATATTGAGTTATTGAAGAAATAATATGTATGAGTATTTTTAAGGCTTTGGTTATGCCATGTATAGACTATGTTATTGAGTTTTTGAAAGAGAACTTTAGGTGTGCATCTCTTGAATAATGATATGATCTTGATCTAATTCCTTGAGTAACTTAAGAGCTCAATGATATTGTTTTCTTGTGAATATGATTTCGGGTACATGCATAAAATAAGATTTTGCTCTTGTTATGGAATTTGATAAAAGAATATTGAAGTCTATAGCATCTAAAGTTTCAGCCAGTGATCCCTTATAGTTTGTGTATTAGTTTATTTATTTACTTCTCTAAGGAATGCATGAGATGATAGAAGAAAAAGAGAAAGGAAACTAGGTTTGAATCCCTTAGGTGGTTCGGCCTTACCCTTTTGAGTTAAGGTTATTTGGTTGCCTTTCTTTTATTTGAATACGTTTATCTGGAAACAATTATATTCGCATATTAACATGTATAAGCTATGGTTTGGGAATGCATGCATTATATGTCTCATGAACTATGTGCCTTGCATAAAGAAAGTCAAAGTTTTTGCATGCATGTCCATTCAAGTCAAGTGTTCTATGTATTTTGGGTCAATGTATTTTCAAAAGAAATGAATAAAGAGTTTTATAAGAACCCCAAAGACTGGGACGCAGTATTGTCCCAGTGAAACTCTCTATTCATTTAGGAGTGATTAAAGTCGAATGAAAGCCCTTTCGGTCCACGGAGAACAATTGGCGAAGCATGTATGGCTCCAAAAGGATTTCGGAGTATGTCGTACTTAAAGCTAGTGGATACCCAAGGAAGGTAAAGGCATTGCACCTTGCCGTTATAAGAACCGAGGATGTAATCACTTCGGTTTGAGTGGACATCGGGTGATGAAGAGCAGATAACGTAGTCACCCAGACTTGAGTAGTCGTTGGATGATGCAGTAACGAGTAACGTAGTCAGTTTGGACTTGGGTGGTCGTCGAGTGATGTAGTAACTAGCAAAGAACACACGGTGTGTAGGGGAACCGTGAGGTGTCCACAAGAAAGTTATGACAAGAATGACTTTTAAGACCCAAAAATGATATGAACATGTTTAATGGCGCCTAACGATAAGAATATGATGAAAGACATGAAAAGTTTATGAAAATGTTATGAATACGTGTCAAAAAAGTCAAAGTTACATGAAAACTTTTTTATGAAAAAGTACGTGCATAAGTGATGAGTTACATGAAAATGTTTTTATAAAAGTGCATGTGCATAAGTCAAGCCATAAGTTCATGTTCATGACACATGCATTTGTTTGGTGTTCACTTATATATGTTTGTAATGCTTTTGTTAGGATAATTGTGTACTTACTGAGATTTCTTGAAATCTCATCATTTTATTTTCAACTATCGTTCCTTTTTGGGCGATAGAAGTGGTTACAAGCAACGATGGATTCCACAAGTCAGACTCCTCTAGAGACACTTTGAACCCCTGAGGGCCTGACGGAGTATACTCTTTTGATGTTGTGGCCCCTTTTTGGTATGACCGTCTCATTGAAGATATGCAGAGGAATCCCTGTTTTAGGGAGGGGTAATGGGACCATTTATTTTCTAGTGTTGTTTCTAAGTCATAATTTGGTAATTTCAGAGATCTTTGGATATTTTTCGTGTATTGGGAATATTAGTATTTTGTGGAACTTAATACCTTATAATGTTATTTATAAAATATCTTTTGGGATAATTATTAGTTCTACCATGTAATACGTGGCAAGTTTATATTTCCTGCCTATAATACTCGTCTTGACCTTATTCTGCTACAAAATTATTTGCATACTGCTAGTGAGTTAGGCGCGTGCATTTACTTAAGACATGAATGAGTGGTGAGTATCCTTGTGTTACTTATCCCCGACGTCTCGATTTACGTCCGTTTCCAAGTGAAGGCGGAGGCGTCGACACCAAATCTTCATCAAGTCACAATTGGAGGTTGGAGTGTCACAGTTATATTGATATAGTGTCGACGCTCCTAGCTTACGTTTGGAATTTAACGTAAACTTGAAGCACCTGAGACACATAACACAAGGCTATATACCCCTTGCTCAAGACAATATAAAATGCATTCACCTAACTTATTATCAATATGCAATAATTATCGCAGTGGAAAAGTTATTTCTAACCAAATAGGCAAAATAACTATATAATGCATCAATCACATGGTAATCACTAGTTCAACTATCTCAAAAGCTTTAATAAGCAATTGCACCTCAAAATATCATAGTTATGAATCCTTAATTCCTAAAACACGAGAACACCAAAATCCTCAAAATTTAAACAAAAGATATCATTGTCTTTTATCAAAAGAAACTTAAATCTAGTCTTCTTCCTTCAAAACGGGGGTTCTATCTTAACATTCTTAACCCGTTCTCCAAGAAGCAAACTAATTAAACTCAAGCTTTGAGCCCTCTGACGGTATGACCCATCCATCAAAACATAGACATTGTCAAGGGCCAAAGAACCATCTGGGTGCAAAACTAAGCAATGACCCGAAGATCGTGGGGCTTCTAGTGGTGGGGGCTCGTTCTGCCTAACAATCTCCTGCAACCTCTCATATAAAAACTGGTCCACCCAATGTTTTGAATACTGTACCGGTACTGGTATCGGTCAAGTCACTGAAACGAAATATTTCAGTACCGGTACCATTTCGTGTACCGTTTCGGAATAATTTATACATAAATAAATTATATATATAAATACAAATATAAATTATATTTCAAAATAATAGTTGATATAAAAATAAATTATATAGATAAATATATATATATATAATTAATTTAGTCTAAATTAAGGTTAAAACATAATAAAAAATTTAAAAAAAAAAAAAAAAAAAATGGGAAGGCCGAAATCCGGTACGACCGGTATCGGCCGTACCGGTAATTTTTCGGCCGAAACAAAATAGGTTATTTTTTGTACCGGCCGACCGGCCGATACGGAAAATTCTGGCCGTACTGGCCGGTACGGCACGGTATTTAAAACACTGGGTCCACCTCCTTCTCGAACCTAGTATAAGCGGAGCATACCAAGGTGCCCTTAGGGCACTTCGGGGTCTCCTGAGTCTTCTTGGGAGGCGGCCTCTTACACTTTCTCATCTAGTCCTACAATCACTTTTATCATCACGAAAAAGGAATGGTAGTTAAAACTACTAGAGTAAGATTTCAAAAAATTTCAGTAAGTACACAGATAATATAGCACAAGTATTATAGGCATATAAAGGTAAACGTAAATAAATGTATGAATTATGAATAATGAGACTTATGATTTGACTTATGCATCATGCACTTTTAATGTAAAATACCTTCACAGTTCTTTGAATTTTCTCTAACACGTGTTCGTAATATTTCATATCTTTCATGGTGTTCATGTCATTCTTAGATTTTCTTGACATTCATATCATTCGTATTATTCATAGGCTCATAGCCTTTCTTGTCATGACTTTCATATATTTGTATGGATACTTCATGGCTCCCTTACGCACCGTGTATTCCCTGCTAATTATCGCATTAATCTATGAATTATTTAGTTGAGGTGACTATGTCATGGTCATATACTTATATGGTAGTTTGCTTATTTTGCATTCATTGTACCTTAGTATTTACCTCAAGAGTCATATTGCCAAAAGAGAGTTTCATCAATCCATTTCTGCAATTGATAAGAGCATTAGAAGTAGCAAGAAAAGGTCTACCTAAAATTAATGGAATTTTAGAGGTGGTTTCTACAGCAGAACTAGTGTCTAGAATTAAGAAATCAACAGGATAGTAAAATTTGTCAACTTGAATTAAAACATCCTCTACCACACCCCGTGGTGCTCTAACTGAACGATCAGCCAATTGCAATACCACAGAAGTTGGTTTGATTTCTCCCAATCCTAATTGCAAATAAATAGAATATGGCATCAAATTTACACTAGCCCCTAAATCTAGCAAGGCCTGTCCAAGCTCATGATTGCCAATGTTGCATGTGATGGTTGGACATCCAGGATCCTTGTACTTAGGGGGAATCCGCTGTTCAATTAGAGCACTAACTTGCTCTGTCAAGAATGCAGTCTTCTTCACATAATGCTTCCTCTTAACTGTACACAAATCTTTGAAAATTTTTGCGTAAGTAGGAACTTGTTTAATTACATGCAAAAGAGGAAGATTAATTTTTACCTGTCTAAGATTTTCCAAAATATCATTGTTATGATCTAGAGTTTGTTTGCTTGACTTTAATGCTTGAGGAAAATGTACCTTACCAGGATTTTTTGTTACCGCAGGTTCCTCAGGTTTTGTTACCTCAAGTTCTTTGGAAAGCTCAGGACTGCTGCTATCTTGATCTTTCTCTACATCCTTTTTTTTGTCTATTATTGGATCACGTAGAGACTTACCACTTCGTGTCACAATGGCGTTTACGTCCTTCAGATCTCCTTGTGCCATATGTTGACCATGAGGTACAGATTGAGTTTGGGAAGGAAACTTACCTTTCTCATTCATAGTCAATGAACTCATTATTTTAGACACCTGGCTCTTGATTTCCTTATTTTCTTCGACAACCTGCATAATCAAAGATTCAAATTTTTGATTAGTCTTACCCTGTATTTCAATAAAAGTATGCAAAGTATCTTCTAAAGAATTTCTAGAAGATTGAGGTGCATGGTATGGTGCAGGATATGATCTAGAGAGTTATGCAGGCTGCTGGTTTTCAGACTTCCAGCTGAAGTTAGGATAATTACACCATCCTGGGTTGTAGGTTTCAGAGTAAGGTGTGAAGGGCTTTTTGTACATACCTAGAGCATTACTTTGTTCCTCATACATACCATTCATGTTAGTATGTATAGGACACTCTTGGGAATGATGATCTATCCCACCACAGACAACACATGGCCCAAAAGATTCTGCATGATTAGCCGTGTGTGTTGGTTTTGAGTTTTTAGTTTTCAATAACTCTAATTCTCTGGTGAGCATTTCAACCTTAGCCTTAAGGTTATCCTCCTCCCTTAGATGGTAAATACCACCACTCAAGTTTCCTGTAGGTCGTGACCTGTTTGTGCTATCAGTAGCACTAGGTCCAGTCCAAGTATGAGCTTTTTCAGCAAGCTCATTGAGGTACTCTATGGCCTCATCGGGATTTTTTTGTAAAAATTCTCCATTGCACATCATTTCCACGAATTGAAGTTCCCTGGGCGTAAGGCCTTCATAGAAATAACTCACTAAGCGCCAATTCTCATATCCATGGTGGGGACACATACTCAGTAATTCTTTAAATCTTTCCCAAGACTGGTACAAAGTCTCACTATCCTTTTGTGCAAAGGTAGAGATTTGTCTTTTTAAAGCATTGGTCTTATGTTGGGGAAAGTATTTATTGAAAAACACTTGAGTCATCTCACTCCATGTTCCAATAGACCGTGGTCTTAGTGAGTACAACCAACTCTTAACTTTATCTTTCAAAGAAAAAGGAAAGAACTTTAGTCTTACCGTGTCGTCAGTGGTATTTTGACTGTGGAATGTTGCAACTACTTCCTCAAATTCCCTAATATGAACATAGGGGTTTTCATTTTCTAGACCATGGAAAGTCGGAAGTAATTGTATCATTCCCGTTTTAAAATCTACATGACGAACATTAGGTGAGAACATAATACAGGATGGTGTGGCTGTTCGTGCGGGATGAAGATAATCTTGGAGGGTTCTAACAGGTTGGTCCACGTGTTCACTCATCGCATCAGAATTGGAAGAATTATCAAACAAGCGATTAGAAAAATTAGATTCTGAATCTGATTCTAGCACGGGTCTACTAGCAAACCGTCCAAAAGCGTCTCTGTACCTGCGCATGCAAAGTAAAGAAAAGCGTAATACTGAAAATAAAAATAATTACGAAAATAAAAATAAAATAAAATAAAGATGCAGAAAGCTAAAAAGAAAATGAACGAAGCTACCACTCTCTTTTTTTTTTTTTTTTAACAAACTACTAAAAAAAACTACAAATTCTTTTACCGTCTCCCCGGCAATGGCGCCAAAATTTGATTACGCCCAAAGAATAATGTGGTCGTTTGCAGTATAGCTTTGGGTGTCGATTCCACAGGGAGATGGATTGAGAAATTGAAGAACAGTAACGAAATTAACAAAAAGATTTAGATGAGTGCGAAAAGTAAAGCATCGGGAATCCTTTGTATATAATTGGTATTTTAATTATTTTCGATTCATTAATAACTCAATTGAAAATTCTATGTCCAAATTTTCAATCGGAAAATAAAACATTAATAACCAGATTTAAATCAAATGTAATCTTTCGAAAAATCATTCGTCACAATATAAGAATAGGAATTGTTATCGATATTAAAGAAATTCAACGTCGACAATATACTCGTAGAGCAATATTACAGCAGATAATTAAATTAAAATAGATAACCAATTCAACCAAATATAATCAAAGGATTATTGCATTTAATAGAAAAAGCATGACTGAATCTATAAATGAAATAAATTCTAAGATTATTTGGTGACGAAAACATTTATAATAAATTTCGAATGACTAAACAAAAGAGTTTAATATTTGAAGAACACATATATGAATAAAAAACAATTACAAATACCATCATATATACAAATTCATCCCTAGCTCTACTAGAAAATTAGTTACACATATTGAAAATATGCAACAAAAATTTTTCAAGGGATAATATGGAAGAGCCAACCATTATTTTCTTCTCTCTTCTTTGGTTTTTCTTTTCTTTTCTCAAGCTCTCAAAAACAATGTATCTTCCAAGGCATCCAAGCACACTAAGCATGGTTTTAGAACACACACCCCTCCCTTCTATTTATAAGCATCCTTCATGCAAGTTGTCATGACAAAATCATCACAATTTTAACTTGTTTTGCCATGTGCCATTCTTGAATCCAAGTGATTTGTGAGTTGTCATTTTGATCATTTGTTTTCTCACCATGCATGAGCTGGATTTTGCTTGTACGTTGAGTGTTTCAATTTTGCTTCTCTATCTATTAGTTGTCTTGTATGACTTAATATCTTGTGGTCAAATAATTTGTCTTAAAGAAACTTGAGTGCACTTCATCTTGTATCTGAATTGATCATTGAATTTCCAAGTTGGTGTAGGAGTGCTTGCTAGAAAATATTATGATGACATTTGGATTTGATGCAAGTGGCTGAAAAATATCCAGGAACGTCAAGTGCAGGTGCGTCCACTTGATGGTCGATTTAGTCTTAGATTGAGTGGATATCTCTTCAAACACAAAACATAAAAGTTATATATATTTCTCTTGCGGTTCTAGATCATCTTGAATCAGCTCAATCGAAGATTTGATGAGAGAGTTATGCCCATTTTACGAAAAGATGTCAGAATTGTCTAAAATTCCGCAATTATCTTCATTTGCTCCTAATGTCTCCATTTGTGTCCTAAATCAAAATATAAGAATAATGAGTATATTTAGGCATCAAATAAGAATAAAGTTTTAAACATTAAGAGAGGAAAATATGACATTTTATATTCTCATCAATATATTAAATCATGCTTATATCTATCTCAAGATAAATGACCATTAATTTTATTAACATGAGTTATATCCATTGTTTTCTCATTTCTTTTAGTATTTAAATAGAGTATTTAGAGTGCATTTTTGTGCACTCATCACTTAGCATCCACTAGTTTTAGGTATGACCTCGCTCTGAAATCCTTCCATAGAAACCATTCAAGGCCTGTCGACTGTTCTTCATCGATCCAGGTATTTCACTCGACTATAAACACTGTTGAGTGAACAGAGAGTTTCACTAGGGCATTTTCCCGTCCTAGTCTTTGGAGTTCTTATAAAATACTTGACTCTTTTCTTTTGAAATCTTTGACCCAAAGACATGAAAACATATGACATGGTGTACATGCAAATCCTTGACTCACTCATGCAAGCATGAAATCATGAACATGTGAAGCATGTATCTTCCAATCATAACTTGAAAACATTAGAACATGCAAACATAATTCAATTCATGAAAACATAGTCAATCAATCCTTAAGAAAACACCAAATAGCTCAACCAAGCCCCTTGAAAGAGTCAAGGCCGAATCTATCAAGCCTTACCGTTCCTCATTCCCTTGCATTATATCATACCATTTCATGCATCCTTTAAGCATTCATCAAAACACATTCCTAGGCTATAATAGAAGCCTAAGCCAAAACCCTATGTAACTCACAACATGATTTCCTTCATCAATTATCATGACTTATCCTCAACCCATTTAAATATGATATTCCCGAATCATACTCTAGGGTAATCAATGAAATAAATCTATGAATCACGCAAGGAAATTAGTAAAATGATCATACTTCCATTCATGTATCAAAAGCATAACCTTACCTCAAAAAATTAGCCAAAGTCGAACTTATAAGTTTTCAAGATTCTCATTTTTCATCAAAAAATCATTCCTTTTTCCACCCACTCTCTTAGGCCGAATTTCCACAAATCATACCTCTCAATAATTCCTAAAATAACCAACATCAATTCATCAAAAAATCCTTAGATCAAAACCTTAGCATATCCTTAAAAAAATATAACAAATAACCAAGAAAACAAATAGATTAACGAAATAGCAAACAAGTTTACACATTATATACAAACAATACCAAAGCTAGGTTAAGAGCATACTTACAAAAATATCCAAAAAATATAAGCAAGGATCTTAAAACAAATCAAAGAGAAAAATAAAAACTTAAACTCAAGAAATCCTAGATTCGAAATCTAGAAAAGAAAGGGTGTTTGTTTTCCAAGAAAATCACATTTTTCATTCAAAAAGACCCTAGGGCCGAATCTCTTCCAATAGATAAACCCTAGTTTTCATTTTCTTTTCAAACAAACATAATTTAATCTGTAAAACCCAATTTTTCCTTGTTTAAAAACTCAAAAAAATCTAGGGTTCCATTACAAAGATGATTAGAACCTTACTTTTTACGTGAAAACGTGTATGTATGTGACCTTCAAGATCGAAACTCTAGAGGGAAGAAACACTGTAAAAAACATGCATAGTGTTCCAAAAATGAGATCATAGACTGCTTACCTCTTATATATGATGTTTCTAAAAGATTGGCATCGAAAATCAAACAAAAGGATCATGAATGAAGGTGTTTGGCTAGTGAGAAAATGAAAGAAAATTAGAGAGCATAGAAGAATGCTCTTGGCCAAAACTCTCTAAGAAAAGGAAGAGCCAAATGTAAGGGGAAAAGACTCCATGATTTTTTGGCACTACCCTTAATAGAACCTTCCTTCTCTTATCTTACTCTAATGCATACGTGACATATGACGGAATCTTCCCATTTTTTCCAAAATGATGAGATTTGTTTGGGAATTCCAAAAGGCAAATCTCAGCTCCCTCTCTGTCTCTGAAACTTGAAACTCTTCTACCCACATTTCCCATTTAAACCTCAATCCTTACTTAAGACAAAAGCCTAAGAAGGGCTCTTTGGGTATCTCACAAAAACCTATATTCTATCTTTGCCACTTGGCATGCAATGAGTGAGGGTGGCTTGTCAATTCTAAGATGACCTTTCCACTTCTCCACACCACTCTCTCTTACATGCTTAGCATGCCTTTGATCTCCACAAAATCTAACTTTTGATCTTCCACATGTAAGAAACTTCCTTGGAAGGGTAAAATATTTGTATTCTTGCTTCGCCACTTGTCCAAAGGGAATACAAATGGTCCTTAAGTACCACCTCCTTGCATAGCGGGCCATCTAAACTTCTCTTGGGTCTTTGGGCCTCATTCTAATCTCTTGGGCCAAACCACTACACTTTAAACAAAACAAATGAGTCCAAATCCACCAGTACTTATGATTTTCTTCAAAAAGACTTTCACTACTCTCATCTCTCTCTCTCTCTCTCTCCTCTAAGGCACTAAATACCTCAAAACAAACAAATAAAAGAATTACCCATCCAAATCCTATCACGAATAATTGGTTTTATCACGAAAGTCCAGGATGTCACATATAGTCCATTGATCATACATTTTTGTATTTTCATGATTTATTAACCTTGCTCTTATAGTTTTTGAAAAGGTAATGTTCTTGCTCAAGTCGTTAGCTACATCACCTTGATCACCAATTCAGGTGGAAAATATGCCATTGTGATTGAAGCTTGAGTATTAGGTGATTGAAAAGAGAAGTTTCACAAACAAAGGATGCCATTGAAGCTACGATTTGGTCCAAAATTGCATCAATAGTGCAATAGAACCCAACAACACTTATGTAGTCTCTTCTTATCGATTTTGTAACTCACATCTTGTAATTATATATTTTCCATATTCTAATATATAAATAGCAAACAATGTAACATGTAGTGGATTGCATTGCGTTTTTCATAAATTTTACACTATGAATATTAGATCTCTTTTTCTTTCTTTTGTTTAACATGCATTTAGTTGAATAGCTAATTAGTTGTTTATATCTTATGCTGTTTTTTACATTTTGATGTATTATTATTATTATTATTATTATTATTATGTATAATATTAATGTTCCATACAATATTATAATTTTTTAAAATAATTGTTTTTTGGATAGTTTTAGTATAATATAACCTTTTAAAAAAATTTAACAAAGTTTTGCTACAACCCGTGTTACTAGATTTGCACAAATATTTTTATTTTATTTTATTTTTTAAGAAAGAAGATCACTTTACAAACTGGGAGGCAAAATGCTTGCCACCCAAGCAATATCTCAAGAACAAAAGATGGTGTAGCTCTCTCCCAAGTTAGGATGATTGAATGAAAAAGTGCTTGCGCTATGCGAGCAACATGAAGAGCAAGAGTGCTCGATGCAACATTGCAGCCCAAGCTATGCTCTTGAGGATAAGACTTAATTCTAATCTTAGATTATAAATACTAGAACTATGTGAGTGAAGTGAACCCTATCTTTTGTTAGTTGGATAGGCACCCAAGCATTAAAGAAGGCCTAAGGTCTAGTGTATGTTGGCCATAGAAGGGTTTAGAGTTTGTGTGTAAGTGGAAGGTGTCACTTGGAGAGAAGCAAGATTGGGAGCCTTGAGTTCCCCAAGCTACAATTATGAGGCATCAAATAAATGAGACTTTCATTTTTTACAACGGATGTGCCACTTGAGCAGCAAGCAATCAAGTTTCGAGAAGAAGTTACAAGAAAAAGGAAGGACTTGGGACTCAGTTACTTAGAGGGCATGCCAACTTTAGCATGACCACTTATCACACATGCATAAGTATATGAGACTTCTAGAGTAATCTAATAATGGAAGAAGAAGAGATGGATTAGGCTAATGAATAGGATGCCACATCTCTTCCATGCAAGGAAGTTTAAGGGTTCTAGAAAGGTCTCATGATGCAAGAAGACCATTAAGGTTTCGATTTTGGAGGGCACACACCACCTAGATTGCCATTTGGCACTCATGCACTTCCTTCTCTAGGTTCATTGTATTTAGACCAAAAATGGACGAAGGAAGATAAAAAATTCAGTCGTACCATTGGGCGAGCATGCATTAGGGTTTCTAGAAAGATCTTATAATGATGAAGCCTGAGCGTTTTGGCCTTAATGGGGAGCACCACATGTCCAGCATGCAACAAATTCTTTTTAAGTTTTCAATAGAGGAAATGATGAAGCGCAAGGGGAAGACATTCAGCCATCACACTTTGCAAGCTTGCATGGGCTGTTCAACATTGTACATGGTCATATATGAGAGTTTTTGAACATACAAAAGACACTTTACACATTCTACATTCAGTTAAAAGGAAGAGCAAGAAGCCAATGTTGAAAGAAAGCCGCACAATGAGAAATATTAAACTTCCACTACAATCTCTTCACCTTTGCACACATGATCACAGGAGTTGTTGGGGGGTAAGAAGTGGCTCAGATTTGAATAAAAGAACGCCATCACATCCAAACTATGGGAAATGGTAGACTGTTTAGGGTTCCATTTTGGTGAATGTTGTCAAAACAAGGAGAGACTGGGATCTTCTTCAAGAAGAAAACCAAACCACCACTAGCAAGGCACAAGTGAAAGAGAGACCTTGGACATAATGAGGGACCTTAGAAACAATGAGATACCTTAAACCACTACTTCGATTCAAACTAAGGTTTCCTTTTCTATGAAGTTTCGGCCATGGGAGTGATGTTCATCATGCACAACATGTACCATTCACACATGTCATGCTCACTAGCAAAACACTAAGATCAAAATTTTGAGTAAGGAACACCACCACCTCTTGGCCTAGGGCAACTCTTTAGACCTAAGCTGTAATAGCCCTAAAAATCTCCATCTTGATTTAATTAACTAATTAAGGATTAATGCACAAGATTAGTGGTGGTTGGTGAAAGAACCAAATAGGCCTTGAAGAGATGGGCTTAGGAATGAGACTTTTGGAGAATGGATCAAGTGAATGGGCCAAGAGAGCAATGGTGAGTCCAAAAGCCCATAGAATGAGCCCATAGCCCATCAAGCCCATAGTTGAGACACTTGTCAATGGGAGAAAAATCCTAGAAAAAATTATCCAAACCCTTGTAGGAAAATCTTATTTGGTGAAGGTTGACTAGTAGTTGGATGCATGCCATGTAGGATTGAGTGTAGGATCTAATGGAATGATTTTTCCTACCATGGTATCTTGGAGGTACAAAACACCATCCCTTGACTTGCCAAGTGAGGTCATGATGTGTAGGGAAGTTACAAGTGTCATGAGGAGAAGCTTGGATGAAGGGAGCTTGGAGTTTCGGTGGAGGCCAATCCGTGGGGTTCCTTGGGGAGTCTCATGGGGTATGGCCATCTACAAGTGATAGGACAAAGAAGAAGAGTGTGTAAGTGGATGAAGTACATGTGTAAGAAAGTATGGTGATGTGAAGAGAGGTATGGTGTATGTGTAGGTGAATGAAATGACAAAAACTAGGAAGAGAAGCAAGAAGGGAGTTTCGGTGGAGCTAGCTTGGCCGGTCATGCCTTGCTCAAATTCCAAAAAGCATGGCTTTGGAATCACTTGGATGGACACATGAGGGGATAGGGGAATGATGATTGAGTGATAAACAAGAAAATGGAGGCTAGAGGCACCAAGAAGCCGCCGGCCATAGGAAAGAAAGGAGAAAGGAGAATCATCTAGGTATGGCCAAAATTTGATCTTGGAGTGGCCTAGAGTTGTCAATCAACCCATCTATCTTTAGCCATGCCTAAACATGATGAGAAGAGTACCAAGGACCTTAGGGAAGGGAGCTGGCCGTGTGACCCTTAGGCAAAACCCCTTGAGCTCAAATCACTTAGACACATGCAAACACTCTCACTTCCTCTCCACCTCTCGGCCAAACTCACCCTAGCCAATCCTACTTTTGTTTCTTCTCTTTTTACCACATATTTTGGAGAATCCTATAGTAAGAAAGCCAAAAGCAAGAGTGTGAAGGTGATCAAGTCATTGGAGAAGGTTAGTGATTAAACCTATACAAGATTAGGAAGAACACACACACACATGTAACACTTTGTAATGGTTGGAAAGAAATAGGGTTTTCCTTGAGTTTTATGTTCACGACTAGACTAATGGGAGATTTTATATGTGTAATTTCAGATTTAAGCTAAAGCCTAGAAGGAGTGTTGTAAGTATACTCCCACTTTTTCCTTAACAAGTCTTGTATATAGAGAAGTGATCATGGTTGTTGGATTAATGGTTGCCATTGCCATGTTTGGATTGGAATGATTTTTCTTGCTTGTGATATGGATATTCTTGGATAAATTTAGATGAAGGAACAAGCTTAGAATATGAGTAGAGATGATGAATTAAGTGTTAGTTACAAAAGAGAGAAAAAAAAAGCATGATTATTTGATGAAATGATGACAATGATGCATGAAGGATTTTAGTGTTAAATATTAAATTTTGGTGTTGCTCAGGTAAAGATTTTTTTATTTGAGGAACTAGTGATGGAATTGATTTATTCAAGGAGCATATTGTGGTAAGAAAATGAAAATGGACATGAGAATAAATTATTTGATTGAGATGGATGGAAATGATAAATATATATATTTGCATATGGAAGAAATGATCACTTGTGTATGATGTATAGAAATGTTTAATTGGAAATTGATAATATTTAAGGTTGAGATTGGAAGATTAATATTATATTATGATGTAGTGTTTTTGTTTAGTTGAACTCATAGAAGAAACCTTTAGGAAAGGAAGTTTGAATAGACTAAGGGGAGGAATTCCCTAAGTTGAAAAGGTGAATGGAGGAAATAGGAATAACTAAGTTTGATGTGAAATGGTTACTTGGGAAACATTAGGGTTTCGGTTACCCCTTGCTAAGGAGGGTACTTGATTCAATTTGATACTTTAAAATTATTGGAGGAAGTTTGAAGGCAAATAATGAAGAAAAACCCTAGAAAACTCTCTAGGAGAATTCGGCCATAATGGATTGGAGATGGGCCCAATACCCCATTTCAATCCTAGGCCCATTTTGGGTATAGAATATGATGGCTAAGTAGGAAAATTATGAAATTATTCCAAAAAGGGGAGAAAGAAAATGAAGTGTGAATGCACTCGAGCCTGTCTCGGGTTCTTGCATGAAAGTAAGTAAGCATGCATGTCCCATGCATAAGTCATGAAAAGAAGTTTTTAAAATCAAGCATGTTTTCAAGAAAAAGGAAAAGAAAAGAAAAGATTGAACTTTTTGAAAGAAAAGAAAAGAAGTAAAGTTTTATAAGAACCCCAAAGGCTGGGACGGGGAAGTGCCCCAGTGGAACTCCCTGTCCACTCAGGAGTGTCTAAAGTCGAGTGGTAGCCCCTGGGTCGACGAAGAACAGTCGGCGGACCGTGTATGGCACCAAAAGGTGGCCGGAGCGCGGTAGCACCTAACGCTGGTGGGTGCCCAAGACGGATAAGGTGTAAGGACCTACCGTTTTAAAGTTATATGACGCTCACTTTAGGGTGAGGCGGTAACCAGCAGGGAACACGCGATGCTAGGGGAACCGTGTTGTGTCTCATACATGTGAAAGAAAAAGTCATGACAAGAAGGGCTTTCGAGCCATAAGAAAGATCTGTATATGATAAGTGGCACCTAAGAAAGAAAGAAAGAAAGATACGAAATGTTTTAAAGGAACGTTTTGAAAAGCAACGATGATATGAAAAGAAGTTTGAAAGAAGAAGTCTGCATGAAAGTTTTATGAAAAGAAGTCTGAAAGAAGTATGTCTGTTTAAAAGTTTTCATGAGCATGTGCATGAGTCAGTCATTCATTGCATGTGCATTAGTTAAGAATGTTTTGTTCACTTATCTGTATATCTGATATGTTCTGGTTTAAGTGTTAGTGTACTTGCTGAGATTTCTCCCGAAATCTCACCCCCTTTTATTATCGTTACTATTGCTCCCTTGGGAACAATAGAAGTCATTGCAGGACAGGATGGATCCACGGATTACGACTCTCGAGAAGATGGGTCGGACCCTCATGGGCCCGACTAAGGCTGAGACTGCCGGACCAGTGACCCTAGACCTGTTGGGTCAGTGGGCGGCAGAGTCGCTTCCTATGGCGACTTACTTTTTTGACGACCTACGCCCTACGGGGTGCTGTATGGTGCTGGGAGTTGACGGGCTCCTCCACTTGGGACGCCTGTTTACGTCATCCTCTGGGATGATGTGTGACGTAGGTCCAGGGCTGAGTCTGGACAGCCTTCGTTATGGTCCCAACTATAAGAAGATAAAAGAAGAACCCGCCTATTAGTATAGTTGGCGGAGGGAGGAGTGGATCAGCAGCACCTTTATTTTGTATACACCGATGTACTTTTGGAAAAAATCTTCCCGCTGTTCTGGGAAGTACTTTTGTATAAAACTGTTTACGTTGGTGACTTTATTCTGATATGTATATATATGAGCTTGCGATGTTTAATTTGGGTTTTATTTGTTAACCATGTGATGTGCGACAAACGTAACGTTTTGTCGTTTATTTTTGGCTTGACCTTTTTCCGCTGCGATTAAAAAAAAAAGTTAAGGCTCTCCTAAGTAAAGATGAGGGATGACTTCCTTGTGACGTTCGTCCCCGGCGTCGCATTTTGCGTACGAACCCAAGCGCAAGCTGGGACGCCGACATAAGCACTTGAAGATGTTATGAAGTACAAAAAACAATCCTATAACCAAATGGGAAGAACCCTAGCACGCCACTCACATACACTTATGGATAAGGGTTTCATTATTTCTCTAAGTCTAATAATTTACATAATATATTTACAGCTTGCTCGCGCGTTCATATTCCTTTACTTCGAATATTTGTGAGTTAGCCTCTAACTTACTCTTGGATAATATATTTACATTTTTATATAAACTTTTCATTTTGGTTACTCAAATTGTATTATGGAATTGCTACTTGTTGCAGCTACGATTTGTATCTTATATGTTCATGCTATGCTCAAATGTTGTTTGATAAAACTATTGGTTCAAATGATATGTTTGGAGTTTTGAGAAATGGTGGATATTTTGTTAAGCTTCCATATGTTGTATGCAAGTATATATTTTGGCATGTGCTAATTCTTTCAAACTATGCACGTGATGTATATGGAATAAGTACATGACATTGATGTATAAAAGTTACATGGTCATGTGTCACATGATTTTGGGTTGTGCATTAAAAGAAAAGAAAGATTGTCACAGGTACATGTTACATGCATTTTCGAGTGTGCATTAAAAGAAATCATTTGTCTCACGATTCAGAATACTAGGATGGAAGAATATCTTAGTGGACCTTGTATACTTACTTTGGATTGCTTAAATTAGGATGGTAAATCCTGGGTTGACGAGGTACAATCAGTAGATTTCAAATGGGTTATTTTTAAAATATTTTGGAGCGAAGTGACACTTAGCACTAGTAGGTGCAAAACAAAGAAAACACAATAAAGACATTACTATTTGTCATGCCACATTATATATATGGTGAAATCAAATGACAAACTTTTGTATCATGTGAACTTTGACATATTCACACCAGTCAAAAGGGTAAGTAATGTGATGCAATAACTAGCATAAAGCCCACAGTATTTAAAGGAGTCATGAGTTATCCACCCATATTGTTATATTGAAAATATTCCAAGACATTAATAAAAAATGGTACTTTGTTATATGGTTACATTGTTACTTTGATACATTGTTACAAGATTAGTGTTTTTGAAGAAAGAAAGGATACCGATGGGAGAAAAATATGTTTTGGGTCAAAGTATATGTTCATGCATTCATTCTCATAGTTTGCCTCTTGCATGCTTATATATTATCTTTATGTATATTTTTGATTAACTTTCTGAGACTTTCTTGAAATTTCACTATGGTAGTCTCCAATACCATTCTCCCTACAATGGTAGAGCTGTTAGCAAGATTGAGAGTAATTAGTTAGGACGATGATCAAGGCCGATGATGAGCTAGGACTGGAATTAGTCATGATTTACTTGGAGGTAGTAGAGATTAGAAATATACTTTAATGATTTCCTTGTTAGTAAAAAGGTCTTTGAAGACAATACTCATTGTGTTAAAGTGTAACAAGGAGTTTGATAATCCATCACTATAAATCGTGATTTAAAGCTATTAATGATGTTAGGATATTAGTTTTATTTTGGTATAACATTTTATGAAATGACTTATTATGATGTGCTTGTTGCATATTGCTAGTATCATCCTAGGTGCATTACATGTTAACTGTTATAAATAAGAGGTATGTAGCCTTATATTGCATATCCTAATACTTTGGTCATCGCCAAATCCTAAGTAGGCTCTAGAGACGTCACAACTTGCTACAATTTCAAACCCTATCCTAGCCTAAGTGGATTGATCATCGGCATTAATGCCACCACCATCCATACACCCCTTCAGACAACACATATTTGTGACCAATCCAACAAAGTTACAAATCCAAAACCACATATACATAAAAAGATTATACAAATCCAATAAAATGTTTCAACAAAGTTACAAATCATATATAGATCTTTATGACTCATGCTTGCAGCCATGGCCTTTCAGTCTGTGCATAAATCTAAACATCTGTATGAATATCTTATGGCCCATGGCCATGACAAATAGAACTTGTAGACCCATGAACATGGCCGTGGGTCTTTAATTTACAGAAACACCGGTCCCAACTCCAGACTCACCTCCTGCATTTATGCATAGGCTAGGTGTACCCTACCCTTTTAGAGAGAGAGAGAGAGAGAGAGAGAGAGAGAAAGCTATGTGTGGTCCAAGAAGTGACAAATCTGAGAGATGGGACAACAGGATCGAACTAAGGCTAGCATGGGAGAGTCACATGCAATTGCGAGAATCCTGAGTGATGAGAGAGAGACAACGTGACAGTCAACGACGAGAGGGACATAAGAGAGAAGAAATGAAGAAGTGCAGTTGTGCTCGGGTTAGGCTTTCAACCCTAATCCAAAATGATACAATGCATCGTTTTTATTTTTATTGTTTTTTTAAAACAAAGTTATAAAATGACTATTTAACTCACTTAAGTTAAACGACTTCTTTTTATATAAGAAAAAAATAAATATTAAATATATTATATGGTTCGGCTCATCAATTTGAACCGTGTTCAAAAGAGAATCAAACTGATCGAAGTTGGATTTTATGAATTTGGACTACCAATCGATTGGTTTTCCATTGATTTTGGCTAGCTTGGTCGGCAATGTTTAAATCCAACGGTTCCTATTCTTTCATTTTATCTTAAATTTATTCGAGCGTTTTTATACATTGACATATTTTTTAAAAATTTAATTAAGTTTCATATTATATGAAAAAGCAAGTTTGAGAAAAATATCAAAATAATACTTTTTCTCAAATATAAATCCCAACTTATTTAAAATTAAATAATGTTTTAATATATAATGACTAGACAACTTAATTTTATTATTTAAAAATTGTTAAGACTATTAGACCCTGTTTGAATTTAAAATTCTTATTAATTTATCTCAATTCATATTTATTTTATCATTATATTTATTTAATTTTTTTATATATAATATAAATTTTTATATAAATTTTTTAAATTTTAATATATATTTTTTAAATTTTAAAATAATAATAATATTAAAAAATAAATTAAATTTACTTCAATTCATTTTTAAAAAAATCTAAATAGATCTAAACAATTTTAAGGCTGCAATTCGAAACCTGCCTTAATAATAATAATAATAATAATAATAATAAAAAGCAGTTGAACTATTTTGTTATTTGGTTTGACAAATCAACAAAATCGTGTCCGCGTCGCAAGTGGCGGATTGGGAGTACTGGGACGACCTTGCGCTTGAGTTTTGGATCCAGGAAAGAGCAACCAAAGCATAAGCCGAAAGATCTTTCAAAGGGTATCTAACCCTTCTCAGATTCTCTGCGAAACCAGGGAGAATTGAAGATGCACAGGTCTTCAAGCGCTTCCCGACTCCGAGTTTCCTCTGTAGAGTTCTTCTCGTCGACTTCGGTGCAATCTTCCTCCGACACCGCCGACAAACAACTACCAACGTACAATCCCCTCTCCCAGGCGGCCAAGAAAGAAAGGTCCCGTCTCAGATCAGCAGAGTTCTCCGTCCACGCCATCCCTCTCGTGGTCCTGCTCTGCGCCATCATTCTCTGGTTCTTCTCTACACCTGGTAATAATTACAATATAATATATATATATACAAACACAAAATATTCCTAAATTCATCCTTTCCCTTTTTTTTTTGTCATTCTTGAAGCTCCATAGTTATCTACACATCCAATTATTATGTTTCATGGATTGCGATATTTTTGTCTTGGATTTTGCTGATGGTGTATCTAATTGATCAGCTTCATAGAGTAACATTCGTTCTTGTTTGGTTTATTGGTGTTGAAGATAATATCCAATATAAAACCAAATCAAGATAAAATTGATTTGGTATTGTCTTCAACAACTGGGAACCGGTTGATCTTGAACATTCTTCACTCTCCCCCCTCGTATTTGAATTTTGATGTTACCCATGAAGATCTAGACTTGCTTGAAATTATGAAGAATCAAAGCTTTTGGTGTTCATGGCGATATGTTCCTTTCTTCTATTAAAAAAAACCCTGCAATTTATGTAGTCATAGAACTTAATTTTATTGTCTGCAGAATTAAGAGCTTGAAGATTGACTGCAGCGTCATGATGGGAGTATAGAGATAAATTTGCTCAGAAATTGGAGCCTATGGAACTAATTCATCCAGACCAGACAGTTTTAGGTCACAAGCACCCGACTTCATTTGAGAGCATATTGAATGAGACCATTCATATTAAGTAAAAGAGCTTTATTCAAAACCAGCACCAGCTTTTAGAAAGAGAAGCCACTCATTCTCTCTAGAAAAATTTAAAGCTTTTCCAGTATTTGTGTTGGAGAGGAGCCCGTCCTCCTTTTAGTTCCAATTTTCGTTACCGTTTTATTTATATATTTTTAGAATTGTTCTATACACCTGCCCCCTCTCATATCCACCACACGAAGCAGCTGCTGATCTGGCTTTTATTTCTTTTGAAAAAATCTATCCATAAGTCTACACATAAATTTACACACTACAAATTATATATTTTTTTAATTTTTTTTCTTATATAAAATATTTAATACATAAATAATAAGTA
Organism: Platycarya strobilacea; assembly: GCA_036898215.1. Classification (NCBI taxonomy): domain Eukaryota; kingdom Viridiplantae; phylum Streptophyta; class Magnoliopsida; order Fagales; family Juglandaceae; genus Platycarya; species Platycarya strobilacea. The sequence continues at coordinate 21,818,568 of CM072549.1, read as the reverse complement.
AAAAATTCAATTAATTTACAAAGAAAATATTCAGAAAAAATTTGTAAAAAATAAAAAAATAAAAAAATAAAAAAATAATATAATGCGTGGTGTATAAACTTAAATATAACATTTCTCTAACAATTTTTATTTTTATTTTTAAGCCAAACGCACGTTTAGCTTTGCTTTTTGCCCATTTTCAAATCAAAGCAGAATTTTGGTTTCGCCGTTTCCCTCCCGCGATGCACCCCCCCTCCCCCAATCCACGTTCTTCCTCAGCCTTCATCGCGGCCACCGTCTGGGACTTTCGAAGAAAGCTCCGACCATAGGACGGAACCCACCCACGACCGGCTCACACAGGTTTTTTTTTTTTTTTCTAAAAACATCTTTTTTTTTTCTATTTTAATTATGCCATGTAATATACGTTCAAGCATTTATGGTTGAAGACAAATAATGGTTATAGGTCTCCAAATTAGTGCTTGTTGTTGGATAAAGTTTTTTTTTTTCAAGCGCCCGAAAAAACAGCTATGAAAGTTTTTTCTCTTTTTTGGCTTTTGTATTTTTTGTCTATTTGGTAGGAAACCGTATAAAGAATGAGAAAACTATAAAGAATAGATTTTTCCTAGAGAGTTAATATGAAACAAGCGAGGATGGAATAAGTAGAAAAACCTTTTAATTTCTAACTACAAAAGCATGGATTTGTATACTTGACATGCGAGCTAGTATAATGAAAAACTTTGAGGATTCTATAGCCAAGTTTTGAGCAAAGTGGATGGGAACTTTGTGAGTGTATTACCCCGTATTAAATCCCTATCATTTTGGTCTTTGTACTTTTCTCCAAACTGAAAATAACATGCATATATATATGATCTGGGAATTAACCATGTATGCACCTCAATCTCAGAGATAAAATTGTGGCCCTTGATAGCAAAAGAAATGGTATCAAGTGCATTAAGCACATCAAAAATATGTTCGTACTCAATTGCAATGGATTGTTTTCTGAATTCAATTTGAAAATTTATGTTTAACCATCATGCTTTTAGCATACTAAATTGTGGAATGATTTGTGTCTTTTTGTTTAATAACTTAGTTGTTAGAGTAGGATGGACAAAAAGGTAGATGAAACGCCACCTATGCCTTCTACATCGATTTTGTAGAGTCAGGTGTGAACATATTGGTCATTCGAAAATGTCATTGTGTCTGATATTTCCATTTAATTAATATATTTTTATTTGCGAATTATAGGGATATTATGGTCCAGGAAGCCCCTACTTCCCACCATTTAGCATGCCTCAAAATGCATATGCAAGTCCATATACATATGCTTGGGGTAGCCAGGCATATTCATTTTAGATTTTTTTAGATTTTGTTTTTCCTGCATTGAATTTGTTTGAACATTGTGTTTCATTACAGCCTCCGTCCATGATTTGCATACCTGCACAGAATTTGAGAGCAAGTGGGGGAAACTAATTTAGAAGTATGACCTTGGTGATAACACATGGTTGTAAGCGTTGTATACAGAGGAAAATTAGATGTGTAATTTTATTATAAAAATTAGACTTGCAGGAAAATATTTGATGACGAACAAGTTGGTAAGGTCCCACAAGTCAAGTTGACAAGGTCCCATTCAGTCAAGTTGGTGAGATCCCATACAATCAAGTTGGTGCTAACATTGAAGCTGTTATTGTTGAAATCCAATGTGGTGTTGTCACACAACAAACACCATTAGGCAATGATGAGATGTGAGGTTGTGATTGAAAATTATTATTCTATTTTTGATGTGTTTCTCTTAAAAGTATGTTCTGAAAATCTGGAGTCTTTCTTTTGAAGGTGGTGGTTATAAAGATGTATAGATTTATGGGTGTTCTACTTGTATGAAATTCATTATTCTATTTTTTGATGGGTTTCTTAAAGTATTTTGTGAAAATCTAGAGTATTTCTTTTGTAAGTTGTGGTTGTAAAAATGTACAGCTTTTGTGAAAAGATTATTAATAAGAGAGATACTTGGAGTCGAATGAGTGTAAAACTCAGTTTTACACCCTCCAATAGATACATGCCATGTAAGCGTTTCATGGAAAAAACATTTGGGCGTGAGTGCACCTGATCAACATTTACACCCTTTCTTCTCTCATCTCTCTCGTCTCCAGTGCGGTATTGCTTCGTCCCTCTCTTTTCTCTCGATTCTCTCTTGTAGAACCCTAATCCAGGAAAATGGAACCCCCACTAGACCAACTTCCTCCAGTTCGACGGCCCCCCCACCTGCATTCCGAAGCCCATCTTGACGGAATCCTAACCCGAACTCAACGGAACCTAGCTATAGATTCACCACGTGATAGGATCCAGATACTCTAGACAAACTGCTTGTAACTCCTCCAAGCCGAAACTTGTTGTGATTGGCATACGAGATTCTATCAAAATTCATCCTCAGAGTTGGTTTGTGATTCTTATTTCGTGATTGTTATTGCGGTTGATTATGTTAAGATTCATAATGCATGCGAAATCCCTAGAAATAAGCAATTCCCTAGAAATCCCCAATGCATTTTCTATTTAAATTTGTTACTTTCCCTATTCCCTTAATCAATAAACAACTGTTGAACCAAGGTAAAATAAATTATAAACCGAGAAAAAAGAAAAAACAAATATCGATTGTTGGTTTCGGCTGTTGTTGGATATATATACACGTTGGGTTTGGATCATTTTGAGAATATACAACTTATGAATGATTCTACACATAAACTCTCATGAGATCCTTCTCTGTTTTTTAGATTTTTTGGGCCAAATTTCTGCAGGCTATATGTTCATTGTCTTCATTTATCTTTAGCTCAACCTAATTAATTCATAAGTAATTAATGTTTCGAAATTATACTTTCAATAAATAATTAATGAAGAGAAATCTTGTGTTTGTACTGATACTCAAGTTATAACTAAAGACATATAGCTTTAATAACTATATGGATAGTATCCATTTCACTTGTTAATAACTAAAGACATATAGCTTTAATGAGTATGATATCAAGAGTAGGAGACAAAATCTCAAAAAACATGGCTCTTACCAGAACCCTTTGCTGCTTCTGCTTCTGCTTCTTAGGGCTTGGTTTTGGAAAAAAATAAAACTCTGTTTCATATCAGGAAAGCAAAATTTATTATATGTTGAATTGAAACTATAAAATGATTATATGTTGAGTTAGTCAGCTGTAATATATTGGTTCTTGGACTTGCAAGTAGAAATTTCTGAAACTTTAATGAAAATTATTCACTTTGATAATTTTGTTTAGCTTGTAATTTTGTTACACTCTAAATTTCTGAAATTTAGAGTGCAGCTATCCGTTTCTGAAATTTTGTTTAGACTCTAAATTCATAATCAATAAAAACACAATTTGTAAAAGAATTGGTACCTTGTTTGAGTGCAGTGTAATAATAGAACTCTGGCAATGAATAAATGATTATGCCACTTTTATTTTTCAGCAATATGTAAACTAGCCGAGATACCATATCTAGCAGCTGAACAACCGGATTGTTGTAAACGAACGTTGGAATTAGCAATCCGAAGAACTGATCGGATAGCAGCTGAACGTGCAAGAAAGGAAGATGTCAAATTAAGACAGATTTGGTAGAAATACAAAAGTTTGTTGATTGCATCTTGGATGCTATTTGTTGTATTATTTCTTAGTTTTAAATTTAATGAGCCTTCGTGCTTGGTAAACCGGTTAATGCTACAATAAGATGTAATTGGTTTATCGAAACAAGTAGTTTATTTTCTATATCAGTTTTTGTAAAACAACAGCTTCCAAGACTCGGAGGTTATTTTCTATATCAGCTTTCTGTATCAGTTTCCGCCAGTCCCAATCAAAGCAGGTCTTTTATAGATTTCAAAAGGTAATTGCAGTAATTTGGCCAATAAATACAAGGACTTCTAGTAGATATTTTGACTTGCTGACACAAAACTATGGTGCGGTTTTTGGAGAGAGGAATGATACTCCTCTTACTTTTTAGTGTTCAGACTCAACCAATTAAAGACAAATGGATCCGGATTGCCAACCTGAGCCATTTTATACATCAACCAAAATCACCTTTGTGTTGACATACTCATTCAATCGCTTCAGTTAAACCTCCAAAAAAATTCATCCAAGCTAATCACTACTAAAATCAAATGGATCGTTATACATCCAAACCAAAATTACGACTATTTGCATAGTCATCCAAACTAGTCATTCTATCAAATGGATCCCTATACATCAACCTGCAAAATTTTACACATCAGATAACAATGCTAAAATCTTAATGCACGTCTAGTAACTAAAACATGCACTTCTACTAAAATATGAATTTTATACATCAACCATTTGATTCATTACAGCCAGCCAAAATATGCTAAAATATTGATTCATTGTACACATCCTGTTCCCAAAACGCCAAAATATATCAGCCATGGCTGCAAAAAATGATGCCTAACTAAAGTTAGCTTCCCAATAACTATTGGTCATCTGGAAATTGAAAATTCATTCATGCTCCATACTCTTCATTCTCAGTCATTTGTGGGAATTGCATATCCCTACAAACATAAAAAAAAATCAAATACTAGTGACAATAAGTGCAATTTATCAAGTATCCAAACATAAAAAAAATAAAATAACATTTTAGAGCTCATACATGTCAAATGGGGTTGACACTTCTTTCCCTTTTTTCTAATAAACGAGACATTCCATTCTTTGGAATGAAACTTTGATGAAGGAAGGTAGACACTTCTATCTAAACCTTGTCTTCGAATCTTAAGCCTTGGAAAGACAAATTCACATAGAAAATGTAAGATAAATTTCTTAATATTTAAAACTTGGGTTCTGTTTGTCTACTGAGAAACTCAAAGAATCACACAATAAATATCACAAATCAATTTTGAAGAAGATTTTTGAAACCCAGTTTGAATATCAAAACAAATATCGGGTTAGATTTCGAATTACCTTTGGTGAAGTTGGAGCTAGGTTCATTGAGTTCGGTTTAAGGTTCTATCGAGCTAGCCATCGGACTGCAGGCAAGGGGGCCGTCGAACTGGAGGAAAGATTAAAGTTGGGGTTCCGTTCGGATGGATTAGGGCTTTGCGAGAGAGAATCGATAGAGAAGAGAGGGGCGAAGTAGTATTGCACTGGAGACGAGAGAGAGGAGAGGGATTAAACGCGATCAGGTGCACTCACGCCCAAATATTTTTTCCTATGAAACGCCTACGTAGCGCGTATCTATTGGGGCCCATCTGGCTCCAAGCTTTTCCCTCAAAATAATGTTGCCCATGAGGCTTTATTTTTAGAACTAGAAAGTTTAACCTGAGGTGAAGATCCATTTGATAGCCAAGCCATTTACAAATTGTTTATTTTTAGAAACAGGTACTGTTATAAAACTTAAAAAAAAGAACTACTATTGCAAAAGAGAAATAAGAAATTCTCTTAAAACTCTTAAGAACTGAAACTTTCTTTCTCTCTCTATTTTTTCTTATGAATTTCATTACAACTGAAACCCATATTTATAGGCGTTGAAATTACTATGCAAGTTACTATACAAGTTACTATGCAAGTCACTATGCAGATTTAAAATAATAGTGGTGGGGTCATTCACATAATTTAGTGGTGGGCCAAGGGGGGCGGCTGCCGACTCCGTTTATAATCGTTTATAACACTCCCCCTTGAATGACCACCCATAAAGAATCTGCCTCGTTAAAACCTTGCCAAGTAAAAACCCAGTGGGAAGAAAAACCAATGGCGAAGGAAAAAGAGTACAGTCTTCTTATGTATCCACAAGTGCTTTAAGATTGCCTCATTAAAACCTTGCAGAGGAAAACCCAGTGGGACAAAACCTCAACGAAGGAAAAAGAGTACAATCAGCACATTTACTCCCCCTGAAAAGTGCATGACAAAAGATCTTTGAGTCTTCGCATTCCAATGTTATGCACAATCTTCTTGAATGTGGAAGTTGGTAACGCCTTTGTGAATAAATCTGCCAGATTATCACTAGATCGTATCTGCTTGACATCAATTTCACCTTTTTCTTGAAGTTCATGAGTATAAAAGAATTTTGGTGAAATATGTTTGGTTCTGTCACCTTTGATATATCCTCCTCTGATTTGAGTGATACAAGCAGTATTATCTTCATATAAGATTGTTGGGCTATTATTGATCATGAGAAGTCCACACTTTTCCTGGATATGTTGAATAACTGATCTCAACCAAATACACTCTCGACTTGCTTCATGAATAGCAATGATTTTTGAGTGATTTGAAGAAGTAGCAGATAGTGTCTGCTTAACAGATCTCCATGATATGGCAGTATCTCCATAAGTAAATAAATATCTAGTTTGAGATCTACCTCTATGTGGGTCTGAAAGATAACCTGCATCTGCATACCCAATCAATTCTGGACTTGAACCACGTTGATAAAATAATCCCATATCAACCGTACCATGAAGGTAACGAAGGACATGTTTAATGCCATTCCAATGCCTTCGAGTTGGTGCAGAACTATATCTTGCAAGCAGATTAACTGAGAATGTAATATCTGGTCGAGTGCAATTTGCAAGATACATCAAAGCTCCAATTGCACTGAGATATGGTACTTCAGGACTAAGAATTTCTTCATCGTCATCACAAGGACGGAATGGATCTTTTTTCACATCAAGTGTTCGAACAATCATTGGAGTACTTAGGGGATGAGATTTGTCCATATAGAAATGCTTTAGGACTTTCTCAGTATACATGGACTGATGAATAAAAATTTCATTTGGCAAGTGCTCAAGCTGCAGGCCGAGACAAAGTTTTGTTTTGCCAAGATCTTTCATTTCAAATTCATTCTTTAAATATATAGCGGTTTTTGAGATCTCTTCAGGAGTTCCCACAATATTTAAATCATCAACATAAACCGCAATAATGACAAATCCGGATTCTGATTTCTTAATAAAAACACATGGGCATATAAGATTATTCTCAAATCCTTCTTTCAATAGATATTCGCTTAAGCGATTATACCACATGCGTCCGGATTGCTTCAACCCATATAAAGATCTTTGTAGTCTGATTGAGTACATATTTCTAGATGTACTTGTAGATGCTTCAGGCATCTTATATCCTTCAGGGATTTTCATATATATGTCATGGTCTAAGGATCCATATAAATATGCAGTGACCACATCCATCAACCGCATTTCTAATCCTTTTGTAACAACCAGACTAATCAAAAATCTAAATGTGATTGCATCCATAACGGGAGAGTATGTTTCTTCATAATCAATCCCGGGTTTCTGCAGGAAACCTTGTGCAACAAGCCGTGCTTTGTATCGCACAATTTCATTTTTCTCATTACGTTTTCGTACAAATACCCACTTATATCCAACAGGCATTACACCCTTTGGTGTTTGGACAACAGGTCCAAATACTTCTCGTTTCGCTAGCGAATTTAATTCAGCTTCAATAGCTGTTTTCCATTTTGGCCAATCATTTCTACGTCGACATTCTTCGACGCTTTTTGGCTCACTTTTTTCATTACTTCTGGTAATGTCAAGGGCCATTTTATATGAAAATATGTTGTCGACGACAGTTTTATTTCTATCCAGAATTTCTCCAGTTTTCATGAAATGTATTGAGATCTCATTATTTTCAGGTACCTGTTCCTCTTCAGGGGAAAACATTTCATGACACACCTCTTCAGGAGGTCCATTTTTAGGAGATTTATACTCTTCAAGATTTTCCTCTTCAGGAGGTTCTGGAATAGAAGATTTAAGCTCTTTAGGAGCATCAATTATATTTGTGGCCTGTATTGTGGGTACGTGTTCTTCAGGAACACCAAATTCATTTTGTATTCTTTTCCTTCTGGGAATTTTATCTTTTGCACCAATAGGTCTTCCACGCTTCAGGCGTATTTTAGATTCACCTATTGCTGCTTTGACAATTTGTCCTTCAGGGACTTCAATCCTTGCTGGAGTATTAACAGCAGGAATATAAGATTTTACTACACCTTTAGTGTCAGTAAATACATCCGGTAACTGATTTGCAACATTTTGCAAATGAATAATCCTTTGAACTTCCCGTTTACATTCATTTGTAGGAGGATCAAAATGAGACAGGGTTTTATTATCCCAAGTAATATCTTGTCGTGCTTCAGGCACCGACTTTTCTTTACCCATTAACGGAAAATTTGATTCGTCAAAATGACAATCCTCAAAACGTGCTTTAAACATATCCCCTGTAAGGGGTTCAAGGTATCTAATAATGGATGGAGAATCAAAACCAACATATATCCCAAGTCTACGTTGAGGGCCCATTTTTGTACGTTGTGGAGGTGCAATTGGAACATATACAGCACATCCAAAAGTACGAAGATGAGAAATATTTGGTTGTTGACCATATGCAAGCTGTAATGGAGAATATTTATGATATGCAGATGGTCTAATACGAATTAGAGATGCTGCATGAAGTATAGCATGTCCCCAAACAGAAATAGGTAGTCTTGATTTCATAAGTAAAGGTCTAGCGATTAGTTGAAGCCTTTTGATCAAAGACTCAGCTAAACCGTTTTGTGTGTGTGTATGGGCAACACGATGTTTAACATCTATTCCTATTGACATGCAATAATCATCAAAAACTTGAGATGAAAATTCACCTGCATTATCCAATCGAATGGTCTTAATTGGATACTCAGGAAATTGTGCTCGTAGTTTAATTATCTGAGCAAGAAGTCTAGCAAATGCAACATTTCTAGTGGAAAGAAGACAAACATGTGATCATCGACTAGATGCATCAATTAGAACCATAAAATATCTAAATGGTCCACTTGATGGATGAATAGGCCCACATATATCTCCGTGAATCCTTTGTAAAAAGGATGGAGATTCAACAATGATTTTTGAGGGAGATGGTCTAATAATTAACTTACCTTGAGAACATGCAGAGCACGGAGATTCATTGGGTAGAAATATCTTTTGATTCTTTAAGGGATGTCCATGCGAATTTTCAATAATTCGTCTCATCATTATAGAACCTGGATGTCCAAGGCGATCATGCCAAGTCATAAATACTTTAGGGTCAATGCACTTCTGGTGCATTACCACATATGATTCAATTGTTCTCATTTTTGTATAATACAATCCAGAACATAGAGCAGGCAGTTTTTCTAATACGAGCTTCTGGCCCGATACTGTTTTAGTAATAAGAAGATGCTCTTTACTGCCTTCATTGGTCGTTTCAATATGGTAATCATTACGACGTATATCTTTGAAACTCAATAAATTTCTTCTGGATTGTGAAGAGAATAGAGCATCATCAATACAAAATTTGGTGCCATTAGACAACACAATATAAGCTCTTCCGGAGCCCTCAATTAAATCCGATGAACCTGATATGGTATGGACATAGGCTTTACTTAGTGTTAGATTTTGAAAATATTTCTTTTCTTTGAGAATTGTGTGAGTTGTAGCACTGTCAGCCAGACATATATCTTTATCATTCAACTCAGAGATAAAAAGCTCATCAATGTGATCCATGATTCTACAAAATATACAAAACTTTTATTATTGATAGAAAGAAAATACATTAATTGAGTGGAACACTTCCATCTCCAATTAAGTGTTCAATACTACCATCAGGATGATTAAAGAAATTAGATACATCAAGATGAGTAACGTCTACATCTACTGAATCTAATAAATCATCTGATGGTTCTACTAAATTTTTTTCATGCACTTTATTCTTTCCTTTAACAGAAGCTTGATATAAATCAGCTAAGTGCCTGGCCGTACGACAGGTACGTGACCAATGTCCAGTCATTCCACATCTATGGCACACCTCTTCACTTTTCTTTGAAGAATTATTCTGAGGATTTTTACCCCTCTCTGAATTGTACCACTTCTGGTGATATGGTATATTATAATCCCTTTTAATGTTGTCACTCCTGGGACCAACATTTCTATAATTTCTCCTACCACGTCCACGCCTCCGATTTCTTCTAAAGGATGCACCATTCACTTCTGGGAATGATGCAAACCTATTACCATTCACTTCAGGGAATGATATTGAGCCAGTAGGGCATGTATGGTGGCTTTCTAATAAGAGCTCATTATTCTGCTCAGTTACTAGAAGACATGATATAAGTTCAGAATATTTCTTGAACTTTCTCTCTCGGACTGCTGCTACAGGAGCACATTCGAGGCATGAAATGTAGTAAAAGTCTTCTCTAGTATATCTTCATCGGTGATTTTCTCACCGCATAATTTTAATACTGAGCTTATTTTAAAAAGTGCGGAATTATACTCACTAACACTTTGATAATCTTGCAACCTCAGGTGCATCTATTGAGAACGAGCTCTTGGGAGGATGACAGTCTTCTGGTGTTCATACCTCTCCCTTAAATTATTCCACAAAATATAAGGATCTTTTACAGTGAGATATTCAGTTTTTAATTCTTCATGAAGATGGTGGCGAAGGAAAATCATTGCTTTAGCACGTTCCTGCAGGGATGCTTGATTTCCTTCTTTAATAGTTTCTCCCAGGTTCATTGCATCAAGATGTATTTCAGCATCAAGTATCCAGGATAAATAATTTTTCCCAGATATATCAAGAGCAACAAATTTCAATTTTGTAAGATTTGCCATTTTCTACACATATAAATAATAAATATGCGTATCTCAGAAAATATATTTATAAATTCACACAGATAATCATCAATAAAATATATCAAAGATTTCAAATAATATATTAAAAAACTTACAGAGGAATAAGGCCACTAGCTTCAGAATTGGCAGAACCGTCGTGCTGATAACGTGTTATAAAACTTAAAGAAAGGAACTACTATTGCAAAAGAGAAATAAGAAATTCTCTTGAAACTCTTAAGAACTGAAGTTTTCTTTCTCTCTCTATTTTTTCTTATGAATTTCATTACAACTGAAGCCCATATTTATAGGCGTTGAAATTACTATGCAAGTCACTATGCAGATTTAAAATAATAGTGGTGGGGTCATTCACATAATTTAGTGGTGGGCCAAGGGGGGCGGCTGCCGACTCCGTTTATAATCGTTTATAACAGGTACTACGTTTTTTATTTATTTATTAATTGTATATATGTGATGTCTATTGTTTGTTTCCTTTCTATTAGATGCGTAATTTAACCCAAGGTGAGGATCCATTTGATAGCCAAGCCATTTACAAATTTGTATTCACGTACAGGAAAAGTTCAATTGTTTTCTTTTCAGTTTGCAATTGTTCATTACAATAACCTTGCAAAATCAAGCAACTACAAAAAAGTTCATTGTCAAATGTACTCCCAAAGCTATCTATACTTGCAATGATGCCATAATTCCGAACTTAAAAAATATTTCAACTACAAAAATAAAATGTAGTAGTGAAGCTTGCCATAAAAATATGTAATCCCCAGCTTTACACAATTTATTGGCACAAGTACTCCAAAACTGCATACAACCTTTTCAAGTGCCAAAAACAAATCATTCCAAAATGTTCAAAATATACAATAACTTCAATCTGACCATGTTCAAAATGTGCATCCAACATTTCCAAGCTTATTTAGAACTACTCCAAAGCATATCACATCCTGAACTACAAACCACATCCATATTGTGTCTTCAAGACTTCTTCTTTAGGGAAAAATTACTTTTCACCTTCGGATCTTTCACTTCTATGCCTTTTTCCTTTTTTCCACAGTAATATGCAAAAAAAAAAAAGGAATAGAAATAAAATAAGGTATTATATTGAAGAAGGTAAATTTGCTCAGACATAAAAAAACTGAAAGAATTCAAGGACCCAAGATTTTGTTCCCAATCTAAAGGTATTAATTAAATACACTAGGATGAAACACTATATAACCTGACTAAAACGATCCTTGAGAGAAAGCACTATTTTTCCCTTTTTCTTTTTGGTGGGGGGGAGAGGGGGGGGGGGGGATTTTGCAAATCATGCCTTCTTTCTCCTGATGAACTGATACTGATGCTTATATAGTTCCTCTATTTTTGCTGCATATATTTCCTCTTCCAACGACAAACTCACACGATTGGTCTTTAAGTTGAACATTGTTCTTCCTTGCAAAAGCAGACCACCCATTACCAATACTGATTCGGCCACTTTTCCAAAAAAGGATTTTTCACATGGAACTTCTGTTCATTCGGATTGCAAATCACCATGTCTTGATTCAGTTTGATGTTAAATGCCTCCACCACCGATTTATGAAGCAACTGCAACTAGAAAGAACATCATGAGAAATTTGTTCTTTCTAGCATTTACAAAAGCGCATCAACATGGCATTAACTTAACTCACAAATATGGGAGGGGAATTATTTTGATACAAACAACATATAGGGCAGTCAATTAAAATCACTTTTGATTCACCCCGATAGCCTTTCTAAAAAAGTAGGCGTTTTTTCAAAAAGATGAATCTTATATACAAATGGTGAGTGTTGACATTCTTCTATCCGGCTTGGCTTTTACTCTGCTCATCCAAGATATACTTCAAGATTTTTCTAAACTTGAAGTTTCCTGAAGGCAGAACACTTAATACATTTACAATAAAAGGAAAAAAAAAAAAAGATATACCTAGATAGTTAGCCTTGTTGCCCAGATGACTAACACTTACTAATCAAATACACAATATAAAATATAAACAGAATATAAAGCAGTAAGAATTGTAAAGACTAGGGTAAGAGAAAGCAAACTCAGTATTTTTACGAGGTTCAGCCCCACTGCTTACGTCCTCGCCTCAAGTTGCCCATTGATGATCCCAAATTCACTAGTCAATCTCCTTTAAGTGGAGATAGAAACCTATTATACCTTTGAGGAGCACCGCTCCAAAGAATCCGTGTAAAACACCCTCTACACTTCCAATCACCTCACACTTGGTGATTTAATTATTCCACGTGTAGAACATCTTCTACATACACAAGAGTTATATGTACCCTTTTATAAATACAAAAGTTGATAGTGGGTAGACTATTAAAGTACACTCCTCAATGAGTGAGATAGAAACAATATAGCTCAACCTATATCTCTCTAAAAAAGAACAAGAATTAAGATTCAAAATTTTAGAAAAGAGAGAATGTGAGCTTTGAAAAAAATGATGCAAAACTTAACAATAGATGTGTAAGCTCTTGTTATGATTTTTGTAAAACTCAAGTGAGCTATTTATAGGCAAATAAATCTTCAATTTCAAATTTAAAAAGATTCACATGTTAAATAAGAACACTATTCACTTTTCAAAAAATTCAAATAAAAGTATTTCCTTTTTGTATTTGTCAAAGATAACTCCATTCATTTTTCAAAGAAATCAAACCTAATCTTTTACTTTTCAAACATGAAAAAATGAACATGATTTATTTTTTAAACCAAATCATTTTCTTTTTGCATATGTCAAAAAAACACACAACCACCCTTTAAGATTTTTAAACAAAATCATTTACCTTTTACATTTGTCAAAAAAACACACAACCACCCTTCAAAACTTTCAAACAAAATCATCTACTTTTTACATTTGTCAAAAAAATACACAACCATCTTTCAAGATTTTCAAACAACACATGCACATGTTAAAGATGACAATCAATCATCTTACAAATTCAAATCTTTATGCATATGTGAAAAAAAAAATTCGAAATTAATATTTTAATAAAGTTTTGCAAATGTCAAAAATACAATTTGATGTTTTATGAGAAAATATTAATTTTGGGTCTTAATCCAATTTCAAATTTTAAGAGATGTACAAAATTACTCTATGAGCATCATTTGTAGACTTGATCTCTTTCTTGCTCATGTTTGATTTCTTGATGTGTTTAGCTCCCTTCATGCGTATATAACTTGATCTTTGAGTTTTAAATATTATTTGTTATCATTAAAATTTATACGTAGATGCGAGACTTGAAACTTTGGGTTCAACAATCTCTCACTTTTTGATGATAACATATACTTAGTAGAAATCTGAGACCTGCAGTAATACTTAAACTCCCCTTGAAAATATGCGTTAGTATTTCAAGAAAAATATAAACATGATTCTAGCATATATAATAGGGTAGTATAATACTAGTATAAGACTTTTCCCCATTTTGGCATCATTAAAAAGGAACCATAATTGGTTTCAGTAATTTTTTTTTTCGCAATAAGCAATAACCAAATAAAACGGTGCATTAATAGAAGCTGTAGAGAGTTGAATAATTGGAACTAGCCGTGCCCGACAAAACCTGCAAAGGCTGGAGGCCTAGCACTGGCAATTCGGTACGAAAGGAGATTTTGTATAGAGTTGAATAATTGAAACCACCCGTGCACGACAAAACCTGCAAGGTTAGAGGCCTAGCTCTGGCAATTCGGTGCAGAGATTTGATCCGTTTGATGTTGCTGAAAATTGAGAAATTATCAGGATTTGTAAGCTTGTCTTGTTCTTATTTCCGTTTCTATAAGAGCAATCCTTAACTTTATCTATTTTGCATCAAATCTTCTTCTCATCTTTAAAAATTGCTTGCCTTCTCATTCTACAAATTTTTAACGACTCGTTAATTTCCCTTCAGTACTTCTCTTGATTAAGATTTGAGGTATTCTTCACCTCAGTTTCAATTTATTTCTGCATCTGTCGTGGGTGCCATGAAGCAACAAGAGACTGATTTGGCTAATAATTCAGATCATGATGCCATTTACAAGCTTGTGGTCTTGAAAGTCGATACTCATCATCCATCGTCGCGTTTTCTGCTCGATTGCAGTCCAAAACTCACGAAATTGAGAAGTTTAGCGAGACTGTCTCTGTACTTCAACAACTTGTTTATGAGTCAAACAAAAGAATAGTAGAGTTAAAGCAACAGAATAAAGATTTAAAATCCTTACTTGTCTCTTCATTTCGATTGCCTAATCCTTTAGACAAGGATGGTATGATGATTTATGAGGAGCAAATGCATTTGAATGATGAGACTAACGTCTCAAGTTTTTGTAGGTCATTTGAGATAATGGAATAAAAATATCTAGCAGATATTCATGGAATGCATCATTCCTATTTCTCTTCTAATCATGCATAATTTGTCTACTGGTAAGGGTTTTGTGAAAATGTCTGCTAATTGATCGTGTGTGCTTCTAAACTCTAGTACAATATTACATTTCTGCACATGATCTCTAAGAAAATGATATCTAATTTCAATATGTTTGGTCCTAGAATGTTGTATTGGATTCTTTGAAAAATTTATAACACTAATATTATCACATTTAATAGGAATATGATTGTACATAATTTTAAAATCCTCAAGTTGTTGCTTCATGTAAAGAATTTGAGCACAACAACTACCTGCAGCAACATATTCTACCTCAGAAGTAGATAATACAACATAATTTTACTTTTTACTGAACCATGAAACAAGTGTATGACCTAAAAAATGACATGTTTCACTAGTACTTTTTTGATCAACTTTGCAACCAGCATAATCCGCATTTGAATAACTAATAAGATCGAAAGAAGTGTGCTTAGGATACCATAACTCTAGGTCAATGGCACTGGCAAGATATCTAAAAATACGCTTAACTGCAATCAAATGAGATTACTTTGGAGATGATTGAAAACGTGCACATAAACATACACTGAACATAATATCAAGTCTATTAGCTGTCAAATATAATAAACTACCAATCATACCTCGATATACCTTTGAGTCAACTGGCTTACCGCTTTCATCTTTATCAAGTTTGGTAGTTGGACTCATTGGTGTTCCAATTACCTTCGTACATTCCATCTCAAAATTTTTGAGTAACTTTTTGATATATTTTGACTGATTAATGAATGTTCCACTTTTTGCTTGCTTGATTTGCAATCCAAGAAAGAAATTAAGTTCTCCCATCATGCTCATTTCAAATTCTTCCTGCATGCTCTTAGCAAAATCTTGACACATATTTTCATTAGTAGCACCAAATATTATATCATCAACATAAATTTGAACTAGAAGAATATCATCCTGTCATATTTGATAAAAAGAGTTGTATCGATCTTTGTTCTTGAAAAACCTTTTTCAATCAAGAAACCACTAAGCCTCTCATACCAAACTCTAAGAGCTTGTTTGAGTCCATATAATACTTTTGCGAGCTTAAAACATGATTAGGTGAAATAGGATTTTCAAAATCTGGAGGTTGCTCAACATATACTTCTTCATTTATAAAACCATTTAAGAAAGCACTTTTAATATCCATTTGAAAAAGTTTGAAATTTTTATAACATGCATATGCAAGTAACAATTAAATAGCTTCTAATCTTGCGATATGTGCATACGTTTCATCATAATCGATTCCTTCCTCTTGATTGAAACCTTGATCTACAAGTCGAGCTTTGTTTCTAGTAATGATTCTAGACTCATCCTTTTTATTTCTAAAAACCCATTTTGTTCCAATAACAATATGATTTTTGGGTCTAGGAACAAGTGTCCATACATTATTTCTTTCAAATTGATTTAACTTTTCTTGCATAGCTAGAAACCATGATTCATCAATAAGTGCTTCATCAATATTTTTGGGTTCAATTTGAGATAGAAAAGCAGTGTGATTACAAATACTTTTAAGAGATGATCGAATACTTACACCTCGTGAAGATTCTCCTAGAATTTGTTCCACTGGATGATCTTTCACATGTTTCCACTATTTGGTTGTATCTTGTACTAAATCTTGATGATCTTTCTTGATGTCTCCATGTTGGACTTCTTCTATAGTATTCTCTTTGTCGAGATTGAGACTATTTGTGTTATTTGTACCTTCTGATTCTTCATCCATAGATTTCTTGGAGAGTAGAGGGTTAGATTCATCAAATACTACATGCATAGATTCTTGTACAGTCAGAGTCCTTTTATTGAATACTCTATAAGTTTTATTATTTGTTGAATACCCAAGAAATATATCTTCATCAGATTTTGCATCAAACTTTCCTAAATTATCTCTGTCATTGAGTATAAAACATTTGCATCCAAATACATGAAAGTAACCAATGTTGGGCTTTTTCTCATTCCAAAACTCATAAGGGGTTTTATCTAATTTAGACCTTAACATAACTATATTTATAACATAATACGCAGTATTTACTGCTTCAGCCCAAAGATAACTAGGTAAACTATTTTCATTAAGTATTGTTCGTGCCATTTCTTGAAGAGATCTATTCTTCCTCTCTACTACCCAATTTTGTTAAGGAGTTCGAGGAGTAGAGAAATTATGCAGAAAACCATTTTCATCACAAAAAGACTCAATATCTTTATTGACAAACTCTTTCCCCCTATTACTTCGGATGTTTGAAATAGTATAACCCTTTTCATTTTGAATTCTCTTACATAACTTGGTAAATGCATTATGTACCTCATCTTTATGAGCGAGAAAGATGACCCAAGTATATCTTTATCAATAACAACAAATGCATAATATTTTCCTCCCAGACTCGTAACTCTGTTTGATTCAAAAAGGTCCATGTGTATTAGTTGCAAAGGTCTAGTAGTGGAAATATGTTTTTTGATTTTGAAAAAAGTTTTTGTTTGTTTACCAAACTGGCATGCATAACAGATTTTGTCTTTAAAATAGTTTGCTTTTGGCAAACCTCTCACAAGATTATTTTTTGAAAGTTTGGAAATAAGTTCAATGTTTGCATGACCTAACTTTCTATGCCATAATAAACTATTTTCATATTGAGCTGATAAACAAATAGTATCTTGTGCGGTAATTTCTTCAAATTCAATTGTATAAACATTATTGTTTCTAAGAGCAATAAAACAAACATTGCAATCATGATTATTCAAAATAATGTACTTATCCTTTTTGAAGGTAACTGTAAATCTTTTATCACATAATTGACTTATACTTAAAAGATTATATTTTAGACCTTCAACAAGTAGAACATCTTCAATTATAAGAGAAGACTTATTACCAACTTTACCTATTCCCACGATCTTCCCTTTTAAATTAACTCCAAATGTCACGTGTCCTTCTTCTTTAGGAATGAGATCAATGAACTTAGTTTTATCTCCTGTCACATGTCTTAAGCATCCGCTATCTAAAAACCATCTTATTTTACTTACGGAAGACTTCATGCATACCTACAAAAATAATTAAATGATTTTTCTTGGTATTCATGTTCTTTGGGTCCTTTATTTATTAGTATTAGAAGAAATAAGATTCTTTGGTACCTATATGGCCCTAATAGTCATTGTATGTTTTCTTCTAAGACAAGCATGATATTATGACCATTTATATTGCAAAAATTATAAATAACATATAACATATTTGAAGAATTTGAGTGATTGTAATAATGTTTTTCTTTGAAAAATTTCTTTTTAGGAAAAGAATTTTGAAAATCTGGTTTTGATTTAATGGGTTTATCAAAGAAATTTTTGTAGGGTTTGAGTTTTTCTTTTGGCATATATCCTAAGCCTACCTTATCAAAAACACATATTTGATTACCAAGAAGTTTTTTGAAGTTTCTTTTTCCATTTGTGAAATTTTCAACAATTTTTTCTAAATCAGCTACTTTCTTTTTTAGTTCATCATTGTCATCTTTTGAAACTATATTTTCTTTTCTTAAAACATCAATTTCATTTATTAAAGAAGAATTTTTCTTTTTCAAAGCGGTATACTTAATACCCAATTTTTCAAATTCCTCATATACCTCTTCCAAAGCATTTTGTAATTCTTCATAAGAGAGATTTTTAAGATTTGTTACCTCAAGATCATCTTTAGCCATAAGACAAAGATTTGCAGATTCTTCATTACTTGCGTCGCTGTCTGAGTTACTTGAATCATCATCCTATGTAGTTTTCATTGTTTTCTTGCCTTTGTATCGATCTTTCTTTAGCAGGGGACAATCTGCTTTGATATGTCCAGGCTTTTTACATTTATAACAAATTAATAAACCATTTTAACCTGTATCTTTGTTAGAAGATTTTTTGAAAGGTTTCCTTGGAAGAGCTTTATTTTTCAAGAATCTCTTAAATCTTCTAGTGATCATTGCAATCTCTTTGTCATCGTTTTCTTCATCTTCATCGCTTTCACTTTCATGAGGAACGACTTTGAGTGCCAAGCTCTTCTTTTGCTTTCCTTCTTCTTCTCCTCTTTTCAATGTGTACTCATGGGTAATAAGTGACCCGATGAGTTCATTTATTTCGAGTTTTTTAAGATCTCTAACTTCAAGAATTGCCGTTATTTTTGATTCCTAACGTTTTGGCAAGGAGTTGAGAATTTTCCTTACTATCTCTAAACTGGAATAAACTTTACTAAGAGATGTCAAACTATTTATAATATTAATAAAATGAGTATGCATAGAAGAAATAGATTCATCATCATTCATTTTGAACATTTTATATTCATGCATAAGAACATAAATTTTTGATTCTTTGACTTGTGAAGTTCCTTCATAGGTTATTTCCAAATTGTCCCAAATTTCCTTTGCTATCCTGCAAGTCATTATTCTGTTAAATTTATTACCATTGAGAGCATTATATAGAAAACTCATAGCCATTACATTCACAGTATAAAGTTTATCGTCTTCGCGATCAAACTCTTCCTCTTTTTTTTTTTGACCTTTACTCCATCAATAGTTTTTGTTGGAATATAAGACCCATTTACAATACATTTTCAGATTTCATGACTTTGAAACTGAAGGAATATTCTCATTTTAGTTTTCCAGAAAGTATAATTGTCTCCACAAAATAGCCAAGGTCGACTACTGGATTGACCTTCAGCGAATGTAGTTGCAATGTTAGCCATATAATCTTAACTCAATAGATAATTATTTTTATAATAGAGCCCTTACTCTGATACCAATTGTTGCCCAGATGACTAACACAAGAGGGGGGTGAATTGGGTTAAATTATAAAAATTAACATTTATTAATCAAATACATAATATAAAATATAAACAGAATATAAAGCAGTAAGAAATGTAAAGAGTAAGGTAAGAGAAAGCAAACTTAGTATTTTTACGAGATTCAACCCCACTGCCTACGTCCTTACCTCAATCTACCCCTTGAGGATCCTGAATTCACTAGTCAATCTCTTTTAGGTGGAGATAGAAACTTATTGCACCTTTGAGCAGCACCGCTCCAAAGAATCCGTGTAGAACACCCTCTATACTTCCAATCACCTCACACTTGGTGATCTAATTATTCCCCGTGTAGAATACCTTCTACATACACAAGAGTTATACACACCCTTTTACAAATACAAGAGTTGATAGTGGGTAGACTATCAAAGTACACTCCTCAATGAGTGAGATAGAAACAATACAACTCAACCTATATCTCTCTTAAAAAGAACAAGAATTAAAACTCAAAACTTTAGAAAAGAGAGAATGAGAGTTTTGAAAGAATGATGCAAAACTTAGCAATAGATGTGTAAACTCTTGTTATGATTTTTGTAAAACTCAAGTGAGCTATTTATAGGCAAATGAGTCTTCAATTTCAAATTTGAAAAGACTCACATGTCAAATAAAAACACTATTTACTTTTCAAAAAATTCAAATAAAAGCATTTCCTTTTTGCATTTGTCAAAAACAACTCCATTTATTTTTCAAAGAAATCAAACCTAATCTTTTACTTTTCATACATGACAAAATGAGCATGATTTATTTTTCAAACCAAATCATCTTCTTTTTGCATATGTCAAAAAAACACACAACCACCCTTTAAGATTTTCAAACAAAATCATCTATTTTTTACATTTGTCAAAAAAACATACAATCACTCTTCAAGACTTTCAAACAAAATCATCTACTTTTTGTATTTGTCAAAAAAATACACAACCACCATTCAAGATTTTCAAACAACACATGCACATGTTAAAGATGACAATCAATCATCTTACAAATTCAAATCTTTATGCATATGTGAAAAAAAAAATAATTTTCAAAATTAATATTTTAATAAAGTTTTGCAAATGTAAAAAATGCAATTTGATGTTTTATGAGAAAATATTAATTTTGAGCCTTAATCCAATTTCAAATTTTAAGAGATGTAAAAAATTACTCTATAAGCTCATTTGTAGACTTGATCTCTTTCTTGCTCATACTTGATTTCTTGATGTGTTTAGCTCATTTCATGCGTAGACAACTTGATTTTTGAGTTTTAAATATTATTTATTATCATCAAAATTTATACGTAGATGCGAGACTTGAAACCTTGGGTTCAACAAGCCTTTACATCTATCTATCTGCCAAATAATAATAATAATAATAATAATAACCTACTTTTCCTTGTAGCAAACAATCCTTCTAGGACCTAGTTAGGTCTTGACTTCTTGTATCCATCTTGTGTACTTGGGCTTGGCTTATTCTATCAATATAATTGTTTACTTATAAAAAAAAGTTTAAAACAGAAAAAAAGAGTAAAATATACATCTCACTGCAGACCATTATTAATCCTTGCGCTCAGAATATATCCATCAAATCTGGACAACATGTTGAACCATCACCCTCGATATACCAAAATCCCAACGTCCCCAATAGATGTTACACAAAATAATAAATAAACACCACAATATACAAAACTAGAAAACTCATAATGAAATTTTGCTTACGGGTAGGAATGGACACCACACAATACGGATTCTTTGGAGTGAGAAATCGGGCAACGTCAATGCTCTTTTTTGTTCAAGAATTGTTTCAACAATTGTTCTTGATGTTTGTCGACCAGCTTTAGACAAACTTGGAAGCATAAAACTTTGTATGCATTTTAGAAACAGAAAAATGGGAGAAAGGCTAGTCGAGAATAACAAGTATTAACTACAACTGACCACCTGCTTCATTTTTCTCGAGGCATATCTCCAAAAGCTTTCTCTTGCCTCAGGTCAGAGATCATAGAGACGAGATGAGTGCGGCAGGTGAGCCTCTTCCTCTCCGTGCTCTGCGGGTACAACCATTTCTTGCAGACTAAGTCGAACGCCTCCTTGTGCTTGTCTCTCTCAAGCTTGGCCAGAATCAATAGTCTTTCTGACGAGTTTCGTTTATGCAGACTAGATTGGTCACAAATCCCTAACCCTAACTCTGATTTAGGGAGATCATGAATAGTTTGAGACTCAATATTTTGTTTTGAGCAGTGCTACAGGAAGCCCCTATGTACCACGAAAGGCACGAATTGCTTAGGTGGATGGATAAGTACAAAATAAAAACATCTCTCTTCACTTTGCTTTTCTCCCTCCTCTCTCTTTCTCTCACTGGCCATTCATCTCTCTCGTTGCTTTCGCCTCTCGCTGGTATCGCTAGATCATCTCTAGGCACACATCCAGCTTTAGAGTTAAACTAATATGATATTCAAACTATTAGTACATGATGGATGTGCATAAGTTAAATATAACCGAGGACCTACGAGGGGCTTTAGAGTGGGTACCCAACTTTTTTTTTCTCTCTTGAAAAACTAGAGCATGTTTAGAATTACATTTCAAGGTTTTAAAAGTGTTTTTAAGCAGTTAAAATTTTTTTAAAAGAAAAATGATATGTTTGGGTAATTTTATTAAAAGTGCTTTAGTCGGTTGAAAAAGTTAAAAATCAACTTTTTCAGTAAGCACAAAATTAGAGCTTTTATTAAAAAGTTCTTGCAAATAACTATATATTTTTAAAAAACTACCGTAACTAACTCTAAGTGTTTTAAACATATGGATCCCAAACAGTAAATAACTTGTTAGTAGTAGAGCTTATTACATTAAACTTTAAGTTATAAGTTTTAAGTTAAAAGTAAAATTTCTCACCCCAACCCCAAATATGCACTAAGTTGTAGCAGGAGAAAATAACACATTAAGTTGACTCCACTACTTCAACTAGTTGCCACGCTAGATTTTTCTTCCTCAACTCTTTCAAAAATAGATTAGGGAAACATGGATAAAAATAAGAAATGACCAAGAAGCACGAAAATTCCTCCCAAAAAATGGTCGTTTTTTTTTCTCTCCTGGAAAACCAGTTGCGGCAAGAGCAAATAACTTTTGATCCTTTTGTTCATCGAGCCATATGAGCAAAAATCAATGAAAACGACCAAGACACACGAAAATTTCTTTACATTTATAGAATTCCTGAAAATTTTTCCAAATGTGTTTTGCAATTGTTTTGGTGAGAGTACTTACCGAAAAATGATGAGGGAGAGAAATTATCTACAATTGATTTGGATACCTTCAATTTGAGATGGAGAGGACTTACCGAAGAGGGAGAGTATTTTGGGATGAGAGAGTGAATATACCAAGAGAAGAGGAAAACTAAGAAATGAGGTGGATTACTTTCTTTAATAAATAAAACAAGAGGTGGATTACTTTCGTGCTTTTCATGCGCTTCCAATTCGTGCTTTGCAGCATTTTTCTTTTGTTTTAGACCGAATTTTAGTTAGATCGGCTTGCCACGTCAGATTTCGTGTGACGTGCGATACCAAACCAGACTGATAATAGATTTTCTCATATTTTTATGATAGTGAATTTTTTTCTCCTTTCCACCAATTTGGTATTGGACCATTGGTTAGATTTATTATACTATGATAACGGCCAATCGAAATGGGCCCTACCATGCAACTTGCTGATTTATCGAGGTGCAGCGGAACTATGGCGAAAATCTATGGGCTTAACCCTCATGCGCAGTTTGCTTCCATGGGTAGCCTTCATGCACCATGCCTTGATGAGTAAACTCTGACTATACGTGCCACATTAGTGATTCTCAATGTTAAGATCTTTTAGATTTTCCCCACCCAATCTCACAACCATTAGCACGTGATCTTCATGCGCTATACAGGTGTGCATGAAGACATATGGTCTGTCGCACTCTAGTCCATCCAATGCTATGTTTTCTATTATATTTTTAAATATCACAATACAACAAATTGTAGTGTACTTTTAGCTTCCAATGCCTCCAATGGTGGCTCCACAGTTCGCATAGCTATACGAACTGTAAAAAATTGTCTTTTAAGTTGACATCTTTGCAAGACATGGGTGAAGACCAAGAAATTTGTTTTAAGACCTATTTTTTCATTTTTCCTTCACTTTTGCATTGTAGTTATGGTACAAGGGTGTTTATTGGAGAACTCCACCTCTTTTCACGTATAATATTTATTCTTATTTGAATGGAATTTGTTTGCAATTAAAAAAAAGTAAAAGCACTTTGTATGGCATTTTATATGAACATTTATATAAACATATAATATAAATGTGGAGTTCAGTTTATAAAAGCAATAAGTTTTGCGATGAAATCCAATTATTTTTTGTGCAGTTTATGCAAATTTTCATGTGCATCCTTAGATTTATAATTTTTTAATTAATGTCATAAAAAGACACCCATATTGCATTACAATACTGAGAAATATTGCCATCTTAACTTGGGTAATGGCATGTATGTGCTATAGCTCCCTCTAAAGCTAGTTTATTGGAACAGATGAGAATGCATGATTGGTGATTGTTTGTCTGGAATAGAGGCAATGAGTTAAGTTTAAAGTAAGAGATTGTTTGGATAGTGAGATGAGATAAAATAGTTTTAGATGAAAGCTAAATAGAATATTATTAGAATATTACTTTTTAGATATTATTATTGTTTTAGAAATTAAAAAAGTTAATTTTGAATTTGAAAGTTTGAATTATTTATTTTATTTGTATGATAACTTGTAAAAATTATAATGATAATGTGAGATGATATAAGATGTGTGAGGAGATTTTTCTCCCGGCCCATGAAATTTCCTAGGCCCAGCCTATTGGGGAAACCCACTAAAGAAGGAAATTGAAGAAGAGAGGGGAACAAAGGCATGAGAAGCACAATATTATAGACATGAAAAAGATAATATGTTAGGAGAGGAAATGATATGATTTGATATAAAGCAAGGGAAGGCACATAAAGCAAGCAAAGGGACAAAAAGCAAGAGGATAAGTGATAAAAGAGACAGGCACACACGACTTTGGGGGGCTTTTTTTTTGCCAAACCTCATCTTCTTCAACCTCACCATAGAAAGACTTTAGTGAGAAGAGAATCAGAGATAGAGAACTCAAATATCTATTGTACAGTAAGGGTGATAGTACATGAGAGATTGTAAATAAGTTTGTTACAGTGGAAACTCTCATTTCCAAACTCCCGTGAATCATGTAAACCTGTATCTCTTTTATTATTTCTTCTATATTTAAATACTGTTCATCGTCATGGACATACGCATAGACACCGTACAGTAGCACTGGATAACTTCTAGGGTTCTACAACATACTTATTGAGCTTTAACTGCTACCTTAGCGTGCCCTGGGAATGGATTTTCTTCCTTTCAAGCTACACCATTTTTGGGCATTAATATTTGACATTGTCTGCGGGATCGAGATTTCTTGGGCACTGTAAGCGGAAGACGATTTTCTGGCACGCTAAATGATCTCCAAAGGGGAAGATGGAAATCTACCAGATGAATACTTTCAACTCTCCAACTTTTTACTTTATGAGCATTTAGTAGGAAATGGGCCTACGCATTTTTTGCTGGGACACAAAGCCAAATATTCTATCTATTTGAGTTGTGAAATACTCAGTCATGGGTTACATAGAACAGACATGCGAACCACGGGCCAAGTGTGCACTATGCATTGTGGAGGTGGTCGTGCATGTCATGAATAGTGCCATGCATGTACCATGTTGGGTGCATGTTGTGTTGGGTGCACAACAACGTGCACCTAGGAGCTCGTGACACCTAATCATGAGCCCACACCACCCACCAATGGCCCCCACCTAGACCACTAGCGATTTTTTATGATAACACCGCTGGTGCCTTTTGACTTATTGAGACCATCTTCGATTGACCCCTCCAGCAAAGACTCCACCATCGCCAAGTGCGCTAGAACGAACAAAGTTGAGGTCTCCTCGACCCAATCCAACCGCAGTGTGGTAGAGGCATCAGTGGCCACCATGCGGATCGTTGATATCATATATCCTCTACAAGGTATTTCAGAGTGCCTAGATGCATGAATGGCATAAAATGGTCACTGGGCACATAAGGGACATCCTTTACAAACCCAAGATAGGCCGCCATTGGCCCCCCTTTCTCCAATTGGCGATCAGCACCTGAACCATTAGTGTTTTTTGACCCCACTTGAACTCCGCTAGCATACCCTGATGCAGGGCGAGCATCAACAACATTCGGCCAGGCAAACCGCATGCATGCAACAAGCTCACAACCAAATTCCCATCGGCCAAGCATCACAACTAATTGATTCTCTCGGCCACCCCACCTTCTTTGTCAAGTTGCTCAGCTGACATCTCAGACCTCCACATGTCGGCCAACATGCCCCACAACCAGTAGTGACTTGCCCACGACCTTGACCCATAACACTGTGGCCACCTGTCCTAAGCCAAACAACCAAACTCCTCAACTATCTGGTTGGCCTCTTGGCCATAGACTCTACGCCTAAGCTTCTTGGGCCGTTGGCCTCATGGGCCGATTGGTCAAACCAACCCCTCATCTGTGGCATCTCCTTGCCCAAACTATAATCAACCTATCAACTAGGCAACATGAACAAGCCTCCCCAATCAGCGAGCTCCCCGACCGCAGACAAGACCCCGCATCCTAAAAGGCTTTTAGACGTAGGTGGGAAATCATGAATGCCCCAAAAATATTTGAGCTTCGACCAACCATTGTGGACAACCTCCAAGGCATGTTGCATTCACATGCAATGTGCTCATTGAACTCACATGCCTAGCCACCACATGCACAACTCTACATATTGTGTGCCACATGCATGCACCATTGGCCACCTTGCATGTCCCATGCATGCCTTGGACAGCCATTGCCTCGACCAAGCGTAAGTGGGAAACAACACCATATGCTAGTTGCCATACTTAAACCATGAAAAAGTTGACTAAAAAAAATAAAGAAAAGAAAAAGATAGAAAGTAAAAAAGAAGGAAAGGCAAGCATGAACCTCAGAGGCATACACCTCATCAAACAAACAAAGAGATAGAAATGAGGAGCAAGAAAAAGAAGAAATGGCAAACAATAACAGGCAATTTCGATCAAGTAGTGGCTAAAAGACAATGGGAAAAAATTGGTCACAACAGCTAAATATCCCAGTTTATTTCTATCGAAATATACATTTTCTTTTTACTAACACGATCAATTTTATGTAAGCGAAGCACCAATTGTATAGTCCTACTCGAACATCATTTGGACTCCTCAGAATATCTTCATCAACAGAATATCCATCAGCGAAATCTACGTCAATGCAATCTCCACTAGCAAAATCTTTATTAGCAAAATCTCCATCAATGAAATCTCCATCAAAGGAATCTTTACCAATGGATTCTCCATAGACGGAAACTAACACTTTGACAATGCAAGAAAAAGCAAATGGAAAGGAGAGCTAAGGGAAAGTGGCAAGACAAAGTGAAATGAAAGGCAATTAAAGGAAATAGGAAGGAAGGAAAGAGAGCTAAAGAAAATAGGAAAGGAAAAGCTAGCTAAAGGAAATAGGAAGGAAGGAAAAGGTAGCTAAAGGAACCTGAATGGATAAGAAAGATAGTTAAAGGAAATAGGAAAGGAAAGGAAGGAAGGAAATGACAACTAAAAGAAATAGGAAGGAAGGAAAGGTTAGCTAAAGGAATTAGGGCCGAAAAAGAAAGGACTTTAAAGGAAATAGGATGAGAAAGGAAATGAAGCTCAAGGAAATCAGTAGGACAAAGGAAAATAAATAGGATCGGTAAAAAGGAAAAGGCGACTAAAGGAAATACAACGCGAAAAAAGGAAATAAGGAAAGGTAATAAGGAAGAGAAGGAAATAGAAACAGAAAGGAAAAGTAAGAAAATGAAAAAATAAAATGAGAGAGGAAGCCAAAGGGAGCAAGACAAAAGGAAATAAGGAAGGAAAGGAAGCTAAAAGAAAGGAAAGGAAAGCTAAAAGAAATCCGCAGGACAAAGTGAGTGAAAGGAAGGGTAAAAGACTCGACAAGGTAAAACCCCACCTAGAGACTGAAGTGGGAAAAAACTAACAGCCTAGTAGAATGAGATGAGGTGAATGGAAAATAGGATGAAAAAATTCCCATCGGAAAAGTCTGATAGGAATTGGTGGGGGTAACTGTGAGGGCGTTTTTTCTCAACCCATGACATTTCATAGGCCCAACACATTGGAGGGACCCATGAGGAGAAATGAAAGAAGGACAAAAAGAGATGACAAGGGCATGGAAAGCACAATATATTAGACATGGAAAAGATAATATTCCATAAGAGGAAAAGAGATAATTCGATATAAAGCAAGGGAAGGGACATAAAGCAAATGGGGCAGGAGATAAAAGGGATAGGCACACACGACTTCGGGGAACCTCTTTGGTCAGACTTTATCTTCTTCAACCTCACCATAGAAATACTCCAACGAGAAGAGAAAACTAGAGAGAGCACTCCATTGTACAGTGAGGATAAGAGAGCAGGAGAGATTGTAAACAAGCTTATGATTGTGAAAACTCCCCTCCCAAATCCTTATGGAAGTTGGCCTAGTATCGAAGCACGTAAATCTGTCGCATTTATTATTTCTTCTACATTTAAATATACTTAATCGCTATAGACGTATGCACAGACAATGTACAGCCACATTGGATCACTTCTGGAGGCTCTAAACCACATCTATTGAGCGTCAAGCACCACCTTAGTGCACCTTCGGAATAGATCTTTCTTTCCTTCTAGGCCACGCCATTTTTGGGCATTAATAAGGTGAGTTGAGAGTGTTTTTCAATCCAAAAAAAACCTAAAAGGGTCACCTATTTACCACTGCAATTTTATTGCTACCGCATGTGCTCAACTCAAAAAAATCCTAAAAGGCCATGCCATTGATTGAACTGCTATTGCTTGTGCTAAACTATTTACCACTGCAATTGTATACCATAGTATTACATAGATCAGTACCTTCAATTCTCATTCTCTACCATCACACTAAATTAGTGCCAATCGATTTATTAAATGAATGGCTCTATAGCAACACATGGTGAATTTCGCGGAGTAAAAAAAATTACAATCAAAATTCTTGTCAGGATCGCCATTTGGAAGTATTTTCAACTATAATTTCTCTAACTACTATTTCAATCTTGTTTTTTTTTTCAAATAATAAATCTATAAATCTTTTACAATTAAGATAATAATTTCATATTTCTAAACCTGTAGTGATGAGGGTATAACATTTAGAAATCTCTAGTTACAGTTTCTCGTGTTTTGTGTATTTTACTCTATAACGCAAAGATCACAATAAGTTAGCTTCTAATTTACTATTAGATTACTATGTATGTTTATTGGTAAGGGAACTATTGTCTAATTTCTTATGTCATATATATCTCACGCTATCATGTCACTACATGTACCTCTGTTATACATAATATTCTGTCATGAAATATTTTGTTGTTACCTAATATATTCCATCACAAAATGTTTGTCTAAGTACTTGCGTTATGATGCAGTAATGGGTAGGGACACATGGCTCAACGAGAATTGTGTCGTAACAATATGGTCACTCATCTTAATCCTATTTATTTATTGAATAAGATCCAAATTCATGAATCTCACGTTCATCATGTTATTTAATTATTATTCAAAGTTTAAGTTTAAGTTTAAGTTCATGTTCAAGTTCTTTTTTCAAGTTTATGGTCAAGTTCATGTTATGTCAAGTTATTATTAATTTAGTTTGAAATTGGTATATGCTCAAATTCAAGTCATGTCAGTGCATGCTATATTAAATGTTAAGTCAAATCAAGTTTATTTATAATAATATTATGCATTCATATTTTTATTGTCATGCATGCATCATTAAACTATATATTCAATTTTTTTGTTAACTTGCTAAGATTTGTACTCAAATCTCACTATGGTAGTTCCAACTACAATTCTCATTGAATGGTAGACGACGTGCTAGGATCAGGAGATGTAGCAGATGCTGGCCGATTGGAGATGATCAATTAGGCAGCACAGACACAACATGAAGCTTACAGTCTCCATGATCGGATTTATAGATAATATTTTGGCATCCCTAGTCGAGTTGTGTGATCTTATCCCAATAGGTTCTTAATTATGTGTTTACTTAAGGAGCTCTATCTCCAGTACTATCTATTTTATATTGAACAAGTATTCTAACCTTTTGTATACCAATTTTCTTATGAATTTCATAAAGCATGTTAATTGTTTTGGATATATCTCATTTGGAACATGGTATTTCTAGGGAAAAAAATTCACTTTGAGAATATTGCATATTATTAGATGCATGCTAGGGTATTGTATCTTTAATTTTCAAGAATGAGGATAGGCATCCTTGTATTGTATGTATCGACACTTCAAATGTATACCTACTCCTTAGCGAAATCTAGGAGCATTGTAATTTATGTAAACTTTGCATGTTGGTTGTTTAATTGGTTTATGGACTGTAATAACCCTTCCTTTTTAAAGATTTTATTAGGTTATATATTCATTTAGAAATTGATTTATTATTTTAAGGAAATTTTGAGAATTTATGACATTTAGAATTAAGGCCTAAAGTAGAGACACTTAAGGTAGTATATGAAATTTGGTGGATTATAATAAAAAATTTTGGAAATTGAGAAAGGTGTAAATTAGAACATTTTACTTTACACTTATAGAATAATTATATCAAAGAGATTAAGAGGAAAATTGGGAAAATTAGAAGTGGAATGGAAAAACACTTAAGTAGCCTGTAATTGAGTTCTCGGGTTAATCCAACATATGTCGGTAAAATGGTTCTATCTCCCTCTTATGACCTTGTAATTAGGTTATTCAAAGTCATATGGATCACTAAGAGGATTATCTAAAACTTTAATTTTTTTAATTTCTAAAGAATCGAAGTGGATCAATGGATTATTTGGGCTGGAAGTAGATTGACTTGATTTGAGCGTAAACTGAAGCCCGAAAATGAATTGCACCACCGACTTACTTTAGGAGCCTATATTGGTTGGTTCTTTTCATTTATATCTTCTAGACATGTGTAGAAATGTATGTGTCTTGTGGTGAAAGAGTTTTTGGAAGGATAATTAGCCTATAACCATGAAAGAATTAGGAGCAAATCTGATTGGTTTAGAATTAACCAAATCAGTTAAGTTACTCTTTTGTTCTTAACCAATAGCCAACTAAGCCTTGGGAGAATCCTTCCAAAATGTCCCAAGTGTGCCAATGAGGGTTGGAACATGTGGCAAGAAGGGGGAGTTGCTCTAGAAGCTGTGGGGAGCAAGGAGAGGCCAAGTGGCCGGTTGAATCTCACCTTTGATTTTCTAGACTTTTGTTTTATTTTTATATCCATGTGTTGTAATTCTTTGAACCATTGATCAAGATTATTTTACAGGAGGATTAAGCTCAGCCATGGGATGAGGATTTTAGAAAATCAATAGAGGTTTAGGGGTGATCATGAGGTCATGCACCTAGGGGGGACAACTCACCCCACTCGGCTAAGGCATTGCTGAAATGCCCTCGCCTCTTCTCAAGCCTCCAACGCCTCTTCATCCCTATAAATAGGTACAAAATCTTCTCCTCACTTCATTTTAGAGAGATCGTTTGGTCACCTTGAGAGGAAGCCAAGAAAATCACACAAAATTCCACTCACAACATTAAAACCTTAAAAGGGAGCTAAGTGAGAGCATTGGAGGAAGAGTGGTGCAAGATCAACCCTAGACATCAAATTTAGCTTTGAAAAAATTTGTAAGTGCACTAATTAACATAATATTGATGTAATATAAGTGGCTTGATTTATAGATTTAATTTGATGCTTGTTTGAGCTTAAATGCTGTTTATGTGTTAAATTGAAAACTATTGAATTTTGGAGTGGGTTTTGTTATGGAAAAATACTAGGAAATTTTTTAGGATTTTAAAAATATATTATATAATATTATTTTAAGAGATTTATGTGAAAATATGATATCTTTATTTGGAAAAAAAATGATAAACCAACTCTAGGAAATTTTGGGCTTAATAGGGGTATTATTGGTAGATTTGATATCCTTTAGTAAATCGGACATATTTTGTTAGTGTGATGTCGGAATTAAATAATTAAAGAGGTTATGGAAATCTAAGAGAAAGATATACAACTTTTGTATTTTAAGTTTTAAGATATAAGGATTCAATAGAGGGATAAATTAGGATTTAAGTGGTAGAATAGAGTTTATTATGGTAGGCATGGACTTCAATGGTGCGTTTTTCTTATTCTAAATTCTTAGTGACTTGTTTATTATTAGTTGAATGAGATTTTAATAAGTATGGTAAGCTTAGAAACTCTAACTTACTTTGAAGATTTTCAAGAATTATTATGCTAGAAATTATTAAAGAAAATTTCAAGAAAATAAATAAATATGCTTAAATTGATTATTAAAAATTAAGGAATGCTTGATAGATTGAATATGTAAATTTTGACTTGAGTTGAATAAGCTAAATAAGCTAAATAAATAAGATTTAGTTCCTTATGACATTCGGCCAGCCAAGTTTAATAATATTATAATATTTAATTTAATTGTTTATGTACCATTCATTAAGCTTTGACGTTACGAATTTATGTGACGTATGTGCATGTATGTTCTTGTGATATGTTTTATATGTCATATGAATTATGAAAACATGAAACATGCATGTCATAAGTTTAAGTTTATACGCATATTGCATTTCGTCACATATGTGCATCGTCATAAATCATGACATCTGTTATAAGAAAATTTGTTATGAAAACGTTAAGAAAATGTAATAAGACAAATAATCGTGTCATGACAGGGACGACGATTCTTAACGCTCGAACGACTGACATGATTTGATACATTAAATGTTGTGTCACGACGGGAATGGCGATGCGTAATGTCCGAAAAACTGACATGACTAGCGAGGACGACGATACGTAACGCCTGCTATGATAAGTAATTCTGTGTTAGGATGGGATGCCGATACATAACGCTCGGAAGATTGATTAGTTCATGTATGGCCAAGTTGACGTGTCATGTTAAGAAAACCCAATGGAGAAGGCAATGCACAACGCTCGTTAAGGTTATGAAATAAGTATGACCCACAATGTTACAAAAGACAATATAAGAAATAAAAGTTTATATACGATAAGAATGGATCCATAGAAAATATAAGTCTATCAATCGTATGTCACTTATATGCAGGAGCTCCATAAGTCAATTCATATGATATATGTTTTTGTCTTGCCATGTGCTTTAATATTATACTTTATCTATACCTTGTTATGTTAAATGTGTACTTACTGAGATTTTTGAGAAAATCTCACTTAAATTACCTTTGCCTTTTTCTTGAAAAATTAAAAATTTCATAGGACCATATGAAGAAAAGGGGAAAGGCCACTATACCTCTGGAGGCTCAAAAGAGCCTTAAAGGGCCTTTTGACCTATTACTTTTTGACTATTTTGCCTCTCCCATTTTTGATGTTTATGGTTGTCCGATGGGGATATGGAGACATGGTGCATCCGAATTTTCAGAGGAGCAGAGACATATTGGATGTTGCCTGACATTAGGTTTAGATGGCTCATTGTCCATATGCAGTGTCTATATGACATCGTATGGACAATACCTTCATCAAGATTTTTGTGTTAGTTTGGATATGTTTCATTATGGGAGAGAGTTTCAAGAAGTTAAGGAGCCGAGGTGGCTCTAAAGTGGTATTTGGATAAATTATGTATTATTATATGATTGAGAAAACTAATTGAGTTATGTATAATGGTATAATGTTATGTTATGAATGTGATGATGTGGATATTATGGTTATATTTTACCATGTGATCACTAGTTTACTCTGTAAAAATTTTTATTTAGACCATTTTTTGCTGTGAGTCTCATTGCACACGATAGTAAGAATAGGTGCATGCATTATAAGATCGATACGTATGGGGTAAGTAGCCTAATGTTACTTACTCTGACTTTTCAATTTACATTAAAACCCAAGGGTAAATTGAGGGCAATACATGGACACATTGAATGAACTTGCTACTTATTACATGCATTGACTCGTAACTTACATATGCATGCTATATTGAAATGTACGTTGCTAGTGAATGAATAGTTTAAATGACATGTTTGGAGGTTTTAGAAGAAGTATATGCTTTATTGGACTTTCGCATTGTATGCATAAGTTGATGTTTCGGCATGTTCTAACTCTTTCAAACTATACATGTGATGTACTCTTTGCATATGGAACAAGTACATGACATTATTACATCGAAAGTTACATGTCGCATGTTTTAGGGTTGTGCATTAAAAATGACTTTGTCGTCACTCTAATGCTAGAATGGGAGAATATCCTAGTGGAACTCACTTGTCTACTCTCGAGTGATTAACTTAGAATGGTTACCCTTAAATTGACGAAGTACCTTTAACAAACTTTAAATGAATTTTTTTTAAAGATTTTAGAGCGAAGAGCCACACTTAACGCTAGTGGGTGCAACACATTATAAACATGATGAAGGTGGATTATGAACTCTAATATCATATGAACTTCGACATTCTCACACCCTATCAAGGGCCGACAATCTGATATTGAATTAGTAGGGAGACCACAGTTCCTAGAGGTAGCTAAGAGGTGTTTGCCAACATGATTATATGGCTTAATGATTACAAGTGCATTATATGAATCAAAACTATGATATTTTGTCACATGGTTAATTTGTTACTCTATTACATTATTACAACATCAATTGATTTATGAAAGGAATACATACAAGAAAAAAGTGAGTTTTTAGCCAAACTCATGTTCATGCTTTCATAATCATTAAGGCTAAGAAAAAATCCAAAAATCCGAAAATCCAACTCCGACTTTGACTCTGACTTATCGAATTTGGAGTATTTTCTTTTCCCAAAAGATTAGCGTCAAAGGTTGCATTAATACACCAACTTTACTCCAACTTCGATGATATTGTACATATTTTACAAATATATATATATATATATATATTTTATCTATTAATCATATATATTTTATACAACTATAACTTATATAGTTGGTTAAATTCAATAATATACTAGTATGAGCAAATTGTTATTAAATAATATATTTATATTATAAATATAAATAGACTAAGTTGACTAATAATAGTTTAGTATATATAAACACCATACTATTACCATGTAACATTAATATATAATAACATGTAATATCAATATATAAACACTAATGTATAAGCTTTTAATAACCTGTAATACTAATGTATAAACACTAATATATAATACGTAATACTAATGTATAATAACTAATATATTATAGCATTTAATACTAAGTCTAATTAAATTAGGAAAAAGTTAGAAACTAATATAATAACATGTAACTAACACAATAGTATAAGTTAATAATAGGAATGAATTAAAGATTAGTATAAAATATTATAATGTGTTAATATTTATAGTATTATATGTAATTAGACATTAGTTAAATTGTAATTTCTAAAAATCACTACGAACAATTAATTTAGTGATGAAATGGTTTTAAAAACCATAATAAAGAAATTTATGACTAAAGCAAAAACTTAAAATTTAAAATTGGTTTAGGGTTTAGTTTAGAGTTTGATTTGGTGTGACATCCCAAACTTTGTCATATCTCCATTCATATTTTATTTGGATGCTATTGCTTAGTTATTGGATTGTACTAAAGTATTAGAAGATGGCTTGAGTCATGTTTTATTTATTTCAATTTTGGGATCTTAGGCATGAAAGGCCACAAGAGAAAGAAGAGAAAAAGTTAATAAAGGCTCATGAGGATTTCGGCCAACTAAGCTTGGATTAGGGTTAGGTATTTGGAAGATTTTTGGGAGGAGATTATTGGCCTCATTGATTCACTAGTTTGTTGTGTATGTCATGTCTTAAGAAAGATTAATAAAGTTGTAGATTGGCTAATAGAGTACAGTGTGACGGTTTATCACATTGAGTGGCAAGTGATTGGGGAAGTACCGAGGCTGTTGAAAGGTTAATCTGCTTGGATAAGATGGGTTTTCCTTCTTTATGCTGCTGCTAATTTGGTTTGCTTTTTTCTATTTTTAGATTTCATTTTGATGTTTACGGTTTTTGTGGTTTGTTTAGTATTGTTTTATTTCTTGCTTGGGCTAACTTTGTTTTGCATGTTGGTTGTGTTTCTTTTGCTATCATTGTAGGGTTTCTTTTGGCTAATTCTGAATTATTTTGTACTAAGGTTTCATGATTTTAGTATTTTGATTCCTGGGTTTGAGTCTTACTGAATTATTTGTATCTCCCAAGTGTTCAGTTTATAACTACGATTTTCCTCCACCACATGTGAGGGCACTCAATAAATTTGGGTATCATCCTCTTCTAAAAAGTAGATTTAGAATGCCCA
Source organism: Platycarya strobilacea (assembly GCA_036898215.1). Lineage (NCBI taxonomy): Eukaryota > Viridiplantae > Streptophyta > Magnoliopsida > Fagales > Juglandaceae > Platycarya > Platycarya strobilacea. Next base: position 21,782,338 of record CM072549.1, on the reverse strand, counting down.
AAAGTCCATCTCTAAGATTAGAGGAGGCCCCACATGGTAAGGGAAGATCTTTTTATTTTTCTAGAAGCTCATCATTTGACACCTAGGAAAATAGAAATGTTTGAAACTTTTTCAACATGAATAGAGGTTCGGAAGCAATTGAGTGGACAAGACAAAGAGAAAGTGATTCGGCTATTGGGTTGTAGGCCCACATGCAAAGGCCAACCACCATGGTTGACTCTTGTCATGCATAGAGAAAGAATTTTAAGTTCCAAGAGAGATTTTGCTTGGGAAGAAGAAAGGTGAAGGTTCTAGAAGAATTTTGGTGAAGGAAGAAGAGAGGGGGGTAACGGCTTGGACTAGGAGAAACCTAAAGGACACGCCACCTGCCACCTAGGGAAGACAAAAGATCACTTGAAAAGATCTAGGGTTTTTGGTAACCACAAGGCACACACACTCCACCTGCCACATGGTAACCATGTACACATGTAATCCTGTATGCAACTTGCATTAAACCTAGACACACGAAGAAGGACAAAGAAGGAGAGATGGTTTTAGTTGGGGAGGCTATATGCCACTTGCCAAAAAGTAATCTTGGGCTTTCCAATGCAATCCCACCATGGGGGAGAGACTCTTTTGCCAAGGAGCCAAGTGGCATCCATGCACAAGACTTTCGATATTTTAAGAAATGAGGGAGACACTTATAAGAAGGTGGAGTCGAAAGGTGAGGAGTCTTTTTGGACAAAAATTCTAGAATTGTTTCTAAGCACCATTCGGCCAACACCATAGCCCTCTCTAGTTTTCATTTTCTCAAACTTTCTTACCAACCAAACACCATAATTATTCTCCAACTACTAATTTGAAAATCACCAAGAACTTGTACAGCATCATTTGAGAAGGGAAGAAGCACAAGAAGGTAAGGACCATTCCACTATTTCTTGCACATACACACACGACCAAGAGGAGAGCAACAATGAAAAAGTTTTGGTTTCAAGGTCTCTCATGCGAATACAGACTTTCACTTGGGAAGCTAGGATTTTTCTTCAAGGGGAAGAAGGGACCGAAAGCATTCTCTTCCTTTGAGCAAGTGAACATGAAACTTTGATGCGAAAGAGAGCCACAACCATTGCACATTGAAAAGCTAGGTTTTGATCTTTATAAGGTTGTTGGAATTTGGAGTGAAGAATCCGAATGCTATGGAGTTTTCCGATTGAACCATAATATTGTAATTATTTTTCACTCTAATTTGATGTCAATCACACTTTCCCACTAATAATTGAGTGAAGTAGGCAATGATAAATAAACTCTAACTCAATTGATAAAAACCTAATTTTATTATCTCAAATCTCTGATTTATTACTTGCAATTGAGGAGATATATTTAATTTACTTTCAGGTCGAGTCACGCACCAGATTGCATCAAGCCAAGTTCATGGACAACATATGAAATGATTTTTCTCCAACCATACAAACAACAGCTTCACACGAAAATTCATTTCAGCATGTGGCACCCCACCAACTCACAACTTCAGACCAAAAACCTTGAAACGCCTGCATCAAATCTTACTCTAGGACCTCACGCATATCATCTTTAGCGCATGAGTCTTTATGTTGAGATAAAATGAACGTTGTTGTCCCGTGGCCCAACCCAATGCATTCAACTCTCCAAGCATTATATCCTGCATGAATACATATCCTTAGATCAGCATAGCAAACCAACTGAAAGCTTCCCTGCACCGAAATTAGGCCAGCTCCTACTTGAAAGAAACTCAGGGCATGCCTAAATTCAGCCACGCGAAAGGCCTAGCCTAATTGAACTGACTCAAAGCCATTCACAAGTAAGTCCAGCCCCTGCACTCCAGAAACGCAACACTTTAGACGTGTTTCCAAAATAAAACATTTCGCTGCACCAACTCACTTTTTCAGCAGCTCAAGTTACCTATTTCGGACACACCACTTCTGCTGGCGCCAAAATAAATTATGTAGGCCACATGAAAATAGCATAAGGGTGAATTTGGGGTTGCGGTAGATAGGAGAAAAAGGGGGAGGAGACCATTCATTCGGTGGTTTTTCTTTAGGCTTTGTAGAACTTTAGGACCTGAGACTCATCCACTTGCTTCCATTTGGTGCTTTTTGTGTCAAGAACACTGAATATGCTGGCTAAGAAAAATGGAAGAAAATTGATCAATCATCTCGGTTTTAAGAAAATGGTAGTTTGAAAGCACATTTGGTGTGAGACTCTAAATTTTCACATATCTGTATTTGCTCATATTTTATCATTAGATATTTTAATTTATTTTAATAAATTAAATTGTTATCTCATAAATTTTATTTCGGGTACTTTTTATTTACGATTAGAGTTAATTATTTGTGAGATCTACGATTTTAATACTCTTAGTTGTTTAATAATTATTATTAGTTTTATCATTTGAATTGTTATCAATATTATTTTGATTTAGTGGTTTTAATTTTATTGCTGTTATAAGCGTTTGTGAGATTCTTGAATAATAATGTTTCTAATTATTTTGATTAATTGTTGCTACTGGTCTTTACATCTGAAATGATATTTTTAGTGTTTTTTATTTTAATTATTATAATATATGGTTTGATTTGTCGTATTTTTATTAATGGCCATTGGTTATATTTTATTTGACAGTAACTGATTTATTGATCTTAAACTCATTAAATTATTAAGTTTTATTATGTTTTCTGTTTTGGTTTGGTAGCTTTTGAATAGCTCCAAAATTATTATGTTATGCTGATTCTTTTATTACCTTAATTATAGTTATTTGAAATATTGCGAGATTTTAAACATGCTTTAAATATCTGATTTAAATATATGGATCTATTCCTTTAAATAATTAAATAAATTTCATCATTTTAAGTATTGATGAAAAATATTATGTTGAGAAATAAAATAAGTCAAAATAATATTTTATTTAATTAATTTGAGAATTTTAAATTAAATTGATGTTAAACGCTTTCAAATCAGTCAGTGTTTTAAATTCATTTGTTGACTGTTTGAGGACCCCAAAGCATCGGGCCTATAAATAGCGCGAAAAGGGTCAAATCCCTCATTTTGTCCCCCTCCCTTTTCCTCTGCTCTCTCTCCTCTTTCTTTTCTCTCCCACGTGCTACAGTAACCGTGTTGGCAGTTTGGTTTCTGGCTTATGGTGGCGCCACCCCGAGCCACCAAGCCTCACCTTTGGCCCCGCTTGAACCACCACCCTCTGGCGAATCCAACCCCACTGGTGGTGTCAACCACGACAGCCCCACGTCCTGCCGGCAGCCCCAAACCCGAGAGGTGTTTAATCCTCTACGCCGCACCTTTCTCCACCCATAGCTCCGCCGTCAGCCACGGTACCATGAAACCACCCCCGCCATTTGATCCGAAACCCATAAGCGAATCACCACTAGAAATTTCAGCCCCAGTGGAGCCCTCACCTTCTCTCTCCTCTCATAAAACCGAAATGGGTCTAAAAATGGACTTTCCCTTGCCGCGCCGCCGTCCGGCCACCGTGACTCTTACCTCTACCACCAAAAGTTTCCAATACCTCATATTGTTACACCCCTAAAATAGTTTTCCCATCCATGGCCGCGCCTCCCTTGTACAAGGGAAAATTCGAAAATGGGTTTCCACCGTTTCGAGCTAGATCCGCCGCCTTCCGATGGTTGCACCGCCTTACCACCACCGCCATGAGATTCCTCAGCGTCCAAGGAGTATTTTCCTAAATTTTGGTGTCAAAGGGAGTACCTGAGCCCAACCCGTCACTTGCCATGCCCGGAGATGAATAGTGCATGACTTAGCCACTAGGGATCGGGGGTTGTCGCGATGTTCGATTGGCGTTTGTTTGTGCACTATAAATAACAGATATTTTTTTGATTGTTTGATTGACTGTTTGATTGTGTGCTAATCTCTGTTTTGTTTGCTTGAAGTGTTATCTAGTGATGATAAGTAATTCGAAAGTAGATTGGTTGGGCCTGAGGCCATTTAATGGAGATTGAAATTATCCCGAGTTAATCTTAGTGTGGTTGAATATTGTGTGAATGGTAATTGTTGATGATATAATGTTTTGGTTGGATGACTGTTATTTTAGTAATTATTGGGCATAAAATAATCTGGTTGGATAACTCCATTATTTTAGTGATTATTGGTGATAAAATGATTTGGTTGGATGACTCCAGTATTTTAGTATTTGTTGGTGGTAAAATGATTTGGTTGGATGACTCTGTTACTTTTTAGTAATTATCGGTGATATAATGGTTTGGTAGGATGATTCCATTGCTTTTTCACTATGTTTTAATAAGGTGATATATTAGAATTTTAATCGAATAGATATTTGGATGAATATGGTGAAAATTGAGGAGGGAACTTAATAAGTACATTTAGGTAAAATTCAGTTAAGGGTTGAAATAATGGCATAATAAGTTGGACAATGAAAAGTTTATTTTTGGGAGTTCATAAGTTTCAATCCTGGTATACTTTTTTGGAAAAACATTAGGTTTGAACTCATGATATGATGTATGGTTATGACTTGAATCTTTGGATGAAATATCGATGTGTATTGTTAGATTCCCTTGATGTATAGATTGAGAAATGTTTGGGTTTAGAAGAAAATATTATATGATGATAATTTGTTGAAGAGAGAATAACTATACAGGCAATGTAAATGTGGTGAGTAATGATTGGTTATGATATAGCTATGAAGTTTTGAGAAGATTTTAAGGAAATATGCATGTTTTGGTAAAGAGAAAAGAGAAGAAAAGTTAGGTTTGACTCCATTATAAGTTGCGTCCTTACCTCTATAAGACAATATTGGCTTGATGTGATGTGACTTAAGGTTTTGACTATCTCTTCATTGGAATATGCACGACGTGTGGGATAGAAGATAAACTAGGAAAGGGAAGTCTGTTCATATGTTAATATGTATGAGATATGATTTGTGAATATATGATTCATATGTTTCATAATCTACATGTTTTGCATAAGAAGTCACATGTCGCATGCATGTCCCATGCATGAGCACGAAAATCATGTTTTTGAGTCAAGCATGTTTTTAAAAGAAATAAAAGAAATAAAGTTTTATAAGAACTCCATAGGCTGGGACAGGGTAGTGCCCCAGTGGAACTCCCTATTCACCCAGGAGTGATTAAAGTCGAGTGAAAGTCCCTGGGTCGACAAAGAACCGTCGGTAGACCATGTATGGCTTCGGAATGTGTCAGGAGCGTGGTCGCACCTAAAGCTAGTGGGTACATACAGGACAGTGTTGGCTTCGGCCTTACCGATGCAAAAAAGTTTGTAGTCGCTCGGTGAGTGATCAATCGCCGAGTGACGAAGAGCGCGAAAGGGTGCGAAACGTAGCTACTTAGGTTTGATACGGTCGCCGGGTGCTACAGTAACTAGCAAGAACACACGGCGGATATGAAAACTGTGGGGTGTCCAAAATAAGAGATCATGACAAAAAGAAAAGGGCTTTCGAGCCGTATATGAAATGATATGATATGATAAGTGGCGCCTAAGATAAGAAAAGATGAAAAACATTTTCAAAAGAGGACTTTTGAAAAGAAGTTCTAACAGTCCATATGAAAGAAGTCAAAGTTATATGAAAGTATTTTTAAGAAAAGCACGTATATGAAGCAAAGTTTCAAAAACTGTCAAGGATTATGGAAGTTTTTATATGAAAGTGCATGTGCATAAGTCATGTTGCAAGTCTCATATTCATGGTACATGCACTCATTGAGCTTACTTGTATATGTTAATAATGTTCTGTTGTGTGAATTGATTGTATATTGTCTGTTGTTTACTGGGATTCACATCTCACTTTGGTGGATCGCGCCCACCTTACGGTTCCTATTTTACGGGATCATAGTTTGTGATTGCAGAAAATGAAATTTGGCCCGAGATACAGACTCCACAGGAAAGGAAATTTGTTGAGAGGATGAAGATCGAGATTATGATCCCGAAAATAGTGTTGTTTATTTTTTTCTTTTGAAAGACTGTATAATCTCCTGTTGGAGAAATTGTTTTAAATTGATTTATAATTTTTAAGAATCTCTGGTACTAGAACGATTGACTTTTATTTATTTTTCCGCTGCGAATATTTATTGTACACTTGGTGCATGCTTCACACACTCTTCAAACACTATTCGATGGGATGATTGATCCATGAGATGATCGTCTTGATGTCGCGAGTCCTTCTAAATCCCAGGGGGGATTCGTGGGTGTCACATTTGGGAAGAGAAAATATTGAAACTTTAGAACATAGAGAGAGAGAGAGAGAGAGAGAGAGAGAAGAACTGATTGTGTACTTCAAGGCTCTGAAAGCTTTTAAAGTCAGGTAACGAGTAATACCCATTAAAATAAAAATGGTCAACCAAACTGCCCACTTCCAATATTACCCATGAATGGGTTGGGTTAATTCGGAAAAATGGGTTAGTTTGGTTATACAGCTTCTTTGATAAGTCCTAATTGAAGCATCATTGGAACCTTATAAAGAGCAATAGCTTCTCATTCCCAAGTAATGTGGAATCTTATACCCTATCCTTATCCTTATTCTTATCATATGAAATATCACACATTGTGAGTATATGTCGAGACCGTAGTACAAAAAATGTTGAAACTATGTTGTTTGTAACTTGTTCTCGATGCATTGGTAATGATTACGCCCAAAGAATAACGCAGTCGTTTGCAGTATAGCTTTGGGATGTCGATTCCACAGAGAGATGGATTGAGAAATTGAAGAACAGTAACGAAATTAACAAAAAGATTAAATGAGTGTGATAAGTAAATTTTAGAGTGTAATGTAAATTAAAACTAAATGAGTAATTTGAAAAGTATAAAAATGAGACGAAAATTAGAGCGTAGGGAATTCCTTGTGTATTTGTGGTATTCAAATTTATTCTTAATTCATTGATAACTCAATTAAGAATTCTATATCCAAATTCTTAATCGGAAGATATAACATTAATAACCAAAATTTAAATCACATGTAACTCTTTGAAAAATCATTCTTCGCGCTTAACTCTCATAAATTATTATCGATATTGACAAAATCCAACGACGACAATATACCTAAGAGGCGATATTGCAGCAGAAATATAAATCAATATAGATAATCAATTGCTCCAAACATAATTATAGAACTAATTCACTCAATAGAAAAAGCATGACTGAATCCATAAACGAAATAGATTCTATAATTATTTGAAGACGAAAAAACATCACAAATAAATTGAGAATAATAGAACAAAAGAGTTTTAATATTTAAAGACCAAATACATGAATCAAAAATAAATTACAAATACCATCACACACACAAATTCATCCCTAACCCTCCTTGAGAATTTAGTTACACATATTGAAAATATGCAACAAAAATTCTCCAAGGGATAATATGGAAGAGTCAACCATTATTTTCTTCTCTCTTCTTTGGTTTTTCTTTTCTTTTCTCAAGCTCTCAAAATAATGGCTCTTCCAAAGCATCCTCCCACACTAAGCATTCTTAGAACACACACCCATTCCTTCTATTTATAAGCATCCTTCATGCAAGTTGTCATGACAAAATCATCACAATTTCAACTTGTTTTGCCATGTGCCATTCTTGAATCCAAGTGATTTGTGAGTTGTCATTTTGATCATTTGTTTTCTCACCATACATGAGCTGTATTTTGCTTGTACGTTGAGTGTTTCAATTTTGCTTCTCTATCTATTAGTTGTCTTGTATGACTTAATATCTTGTGGTCAAATAATTTGTCTTGAAGAAACTTGAGTGCACTTCATCTTGTGTCTGAATTGATCATTGAATTTTCAAGTTGGTGTAGGAGTGCTTGCTAGAAAATATTATGATGACATTTGGATTTGATGCAAGTGGCTGAAAAATATCCAGGAACGTCAAGTGCAGGTGCGTCCACTTGATGGTCGATTTAGTCTTAGATTGAGTGGATATCTCTTCAAACACAAAACATAAAAGTTATATATATTTCTCTTGCGGTTCTAGATCATCTTGAATCAGCTCAATCGGAGATTTGATGAGAGAGTTATGCCCATTTTACGAAAAGATGTCAGAATTGTCTAAAATTCCGCAATTATCTTCATTTGCTCCTAATGTCTCCATTTGTGTCCTAAATCAAAATATAAGAATAATGAGTATATTTAGGCATCAAATAAGAATAAAGTTTTAAACATTAAGAGAGGAAAATATGACATTTTATATTCTCATCAATATATTAAATCATGCTTATATCTATTTCAAGATAAATGACCATTAATTTTAATAACATGAGTTATATCCATTATTTTCTCATTTCTTTTAGTATTTAAATAGAGTATTTAGAGTGCATTTTTGTGCACTCATCAGGGAACATAATATAACCTCATAAAATTATAGTATGTACACTCACCAGCATTATGTGTCATAACATATGACTTCGCTTTGAAATTCTTTAAAAAGAATTCATTCGAAGCCTGTTGAATGTTGTTCATCAACTTAGGGATTATTATTCCATATTTAATCACTCTAGAGTGGACACACAAGTTTTACTAGGATACTTCCTCATCCTAACCTTTGGGGGCGTGATAAAATAATTTTTCATGCAGTACTTTTGAAAAATAATTTTCATGATATGCATGTATGTGAAAAATTTTGAAAATGATATTTGCAAGTAAAATGGCAAAAATGGAACATATGATATGACACCATGCTAAAAAATGATAGTTTTAAAATGAATGCGACATTGATCAATTCATCATAATAATCATCAAAGTGTAAGTTAGAGGCAAAATATCAGACTGTTGAAGTTGGAGGTGTGATATAGCGGCTATGATAAAAATCGTACCAAGTTAGAAGCTATACTAAGTTAAAGGAGAAAATTTTCAACATAACGAGAAATTACAAAAATATCCCTAACTTTCAAATATTGCTAACAAGACCCTATATTTTGTACTAGTTGCTAATGAACTCCAAATTTAACCAAAGTTCATGACATCATATTTTTCATATTCTAAAACTATCTATGCCTTTCAAATTTCAAAAATGAAAATGAACTTATCCTAATCACGCTCAACCCGTGGCATTCACTCTAATTGATGTCTAAATGAAATTTTGACTGTTAATCCTTATGAATGCATGTTTCATAAATGCCTTTAATAAAAAATAATTATTATAGCCCTCAAATACATATTAAAAGTTTAACCTTGAGCAAGTTCATCCCCACTCTTATCATGCCTAATAACATTCTCATATTGTCACTAACTAAAGCTTAATTGATGCATGATATAATATTTCATCAATGACATGCTAGAATTAAATCATGCATTTCTCTTATCCCAATTAGAAGGCTTTTCTGCTGCATTTGGTTGTTAAACTCATATGAGTTTAACTCAGTTCAGTCTAATTTTAAACTAAGTCTAACATCTAAACATTCAACTCTCAAATTACTAAACTTATATCGATTCAAAAATTCTTTACATGTGGGATCCATGACCTTTTTTCAGTTCACACTTCTGTACACGTGGGATTCACAACCTTTTTCAACTTCTTATAAGTACATCTAAATTCACCTTAACATCTGAACACATTTAAACTCATTTTAGGTAGATTCCACAAAACTTACTCTACCATCTCAACTCACTATTAGTTATAAATAATTCAACTTAGCTCAATGCTCAAACGCAACCAAATGCTCACATTTCAAACCCAAGTAAAAAAAATCAATTTTCACAAATTAAGCATGATTAAAAGTCAAACCATACATGCTTTGATTATAAACACAAAATAGAGATTAAAAGCTATTATGGCATGTTTTTAATTACCTCAATTTAGACCTCAAAAACCATTCTAACACATAATCAAATCATATAATGAATTTCCAAGACATGCAATAGCTAATATTTCAACAAACAATAAATAAAACATTAAACCTATCCATCAAGATTTCGATTTTCTATCGAAACATGGTATCTCTCTAAACTCACCCAAAATTAATACTAACTATAACACCCCATTCTCGTAGGGTAAGAGATGTCATTTAAATTTTCTAAAACTGTTAATCAGGCACAAGATTCTTGATTTAATAGAAATAAAATAACATTTAGTTCTTAGAAACAAAATTCTAATAAAATGTTTGTCACAAGAAATTTAACTGAAATAACTAAAAATAGTTTGTGTCGTAAAGACACTTATTTCCTAGAAAACAAAAACTTCAACTGAAATTAAACTTGTGTCATAAATACACTTATTTTTAGAAAAAACTTAAAATTTAAATAGCTGCTCAATCTACTCTTGGCCTGCCTGCTTACACTGGTCCTTTTCCTCACCTGAGTGGTTTTAAAATAGGAAATAAACTAAAATGAGTTGATAACTCAATAAGGAATCCATCACAATGTGTGAATAATATTCATATGAATTTTTATAAAACTTATACTGAAATCTGAAACATGAGTGTATATCTGTTGCTATGCTATGCAAGATTTAGCTATCTGACTCAACTAACTAACTGACTAAAGTGATTAATTTGGACTAATGGATCTGACTAACTTACTAAGTGATTTAATTGAATTAAAGCTAGCTGATTTTTTTTTAAATTACTGATTGGCCAACACACTTAACCTTGTATGCAAGGTTGTGCACCGGTCCTACATCCCACTATAGCAAGGGAAGCCGCTGATAGTATTCTAGCGTACTATGGTAGACCACGCTTAGGTCCGGCTTACACATCCACCTTGATCTGATATGTATTGGTACCCTGCATCTGAATGACCATCTAAAATAATTGATTTACTAAACCGTTTGACTGAATAATTGATTAATTACTTTCTAATCTGACATAATCTTATACTTGGATTTAGCTTAACTTATGAGACTTATGCAACATGAAATGCATATCATATATACTGCTATAAATAACTATGCTCGTTGAATCTAGACATGATGTTGAATGACATGATCGTGTACTGTATTGTACTAAATGACATGCATGGATGACATGAGGGATATATGAAAATGGTTATCAAATAACTGGCTCTACTATTAATATAAGCTAATGTAAGAATCCTAATTTTGTGATGAAATTCACTTACCTTATAGCGATACTTCTTAAATTCTCCTTTATAGCTCGATTTTACCTATATGAAGTATGATTGTCACTATTGTGACGCCCTCAATTTACGCTAAGGGTTTTAACGTAAATTGAAGAGTTTGAGTAAGTAACACTGGGCTACTTACCCCATACGTATCGATCCTATAATGCATGCATCTAATCTTACTATTGTATGTAATGAGACTCACAGTGGAAACTGGTCTAAATAAAAACTTTTACAACTAAACTAGTGATCACATGGTAATATATAAATATAATATTCATATCCACGTTACAACATTATATTGTACTACTACATAATTCAGTTTGTTTTCTCAGTCATATAAACATACAATAATATCCCATTACTATGTTAGCACCATCTTGGCTCCTTTTGACCTTTAGATACTCCTTGCCAAAACAAAACTTATCCAAACTAATATCAAAATCTCGATGAAGGTATTTCCCATATGGTGATGTGTATATGCCACATATGGACAATGAACTATCTAATTTTAACATTAGATAGCATCCAGTACACTTTTTCTGTGTTGAGAAGGCGGATGCATCGTATCCCCATAACCCCATTGGTCGATCATAGATATTAATAATAGGAAAGTCAAAAAAATCAAAAAGGGAAAAGTCAGAGGGCCCTTCAGGGCTCCCCTGAGCTCCCTGAGATAAAGGGGCTTTTCCCCCCATCCATCATAAGATCCTGTACAATATTTAATTTTTCTAGAAAAAGACATAAATAAAGGTGAAATTTCCTTGGAAATCTCAGTAAGTACATATATATCATAACATGGCATAGATAAAGTGAAACATAAAATACATGACAAAATCATAACACATAATATATAAATTATCTTATGTAGTTCATGCATGTATATGACAAAGGAATGACCAACTTATATTTCCTATGGACTCATTCTTATTGTATTTAAATTCTTATTTCTTATGTTATCTTTCGTAACATTGAGGATCATACTTATTTCATAACCTTGATGGGCGTTACGTATCGCCGTCCCCGCCGGGTTCTCTCAGCATGACGCGTTAGCTTGGTCATCCATAAGGTCATAATCTTCTGAGATTACATATCGCCGTCCCTGTCTTGACGAGCCTCATGTCAATTTTTCGGGCGTCATGTATTGCCGTTCCCATCTTAACACGGAATTACTTAGCATAGCGGGTGTTACGTATCGCTGTCCCTGCTAGTCATGTCAGTCTTTCGGGCGTTACGTATCACAGTCCCCGTCGTGACACGGCACTTAACTTATGTCATTTTTCTTAACGTTTTCTTATCTTATTTTCTTAAAATACATGTCATGACTTACGACAACGCACATATGTAACGAAATTTAATATACATACAAACTTAGACTAATGACATGCATGTTTTATAATTTCATAAAGCATATGACATAAAAAAACATAACACAAAACCTACATGTACATACATCGCCTAAATTCATAACGTCAAACTTACCAAATAATACGTATGAAACTAAATAAAATATTAAATTTTTATTTAACTAAGCGCTGGCCGAATTTTCATGAAAAATATTCTTAATTATTTATTCCTTTTAACTCATTCAACTCAAGTCCACAAGTTTGCATAATTTCATAATTTCATTATTTTTAAGTGTTTCTAGAACTATTCTTATATATATATATAATTTTATTATTATTTTATCTTTTTATGACAATAATTCTAAAAACTATTCCTAATATATTAAGGTTCCTAAAATTATTATATTTGTTGAAAGTATTTTTAAAATAATTCACTAGAACTTTTGAAATGAAGGAAAACTCTCATTTTTAAGGGTTACATACTCTATTTTGTTTCTTAATTCCGGTTTCATCCTTCATAAAGTTCTTATCTCTTAAAATGAAAAACATAAAAGTTGTAGATATATGTCTTATGTTTTCATATCCTTTTGAATCACCTAATTTTGACATCACACTAACAAGTTATGACCATTTTACTGAAGGATGTTAAATCTGTTTACTTAACTCCTTTGTAGTCCGAAAGTTACTAGGGTTGTTCTATCATTTTTTTTTTCCAAATCATGACCTCATATTTTCACATATTCCTTTTCTTATATGATAATAAAACATATGCATAAGGTTCTAAAATTTTTCCTAGTATTTTTTCACAATAAAAACCACTCCATAAATCAAGAACATTCAAGCTACTTCATAAGTAATACATGGTCTTAAAAAAGCATCAAATAGGCATCAAACTAAATCTAAAAATTAAGACACTTATACCACACCAATATTATGTTAATTAGTGCACTTAAAAATTTTTTCAAATCTAAATTAGTAGTTTTGAATGGATCTTGCACTTCCTTTCTCTCCAAGGGTCCTACTTAGCTTGCTTTTGAGGTATGTGTGTTGTGAGTAGAATTTTGGGTATTTTTCATGGCTTTCTCTCAAGGTGGCCGAATGATCTCTCTAAAAGAGAGTGAGGAGAAGCTTGTGTACCTATTTATAGGGACGAGGAGGCGTTGGAGGCTTGAGAAGAGGGAAGGGCATTTCAGCAATGCCTTAGCTAAACAGGGTGAGTTGTCCCCCCTAGGTGCATGGCCTCATGATCACCCCTAAACGTCTATTGATTTTCTGAAATTTTCATCCCATGGCTGAGCTTAATCCTCCTCTAAAATAATCTAGATTAATGGTTTAAATTATTACAGCACATAGGTAAAAAGAAATGGAACAAATCCAGCATATCTAGGATATGCTTAAATTGGCCACTTGGCCTTAATCTGGCTCCCACATTTTTAGATCATCTCCCCCACCTTTCGGTACATGTTCTAGCCTTCCTAGAAATTCTTAGAACATCTTAGAAGAATACCTTTAAGGTTTGGTTGGCTATTGGTTGAGAATGGATGGGCAACTTGGCTAGTTTAGTTGGTTGTCTTCCAATCAGATTTGCTCCCACTTTTCCCATGGATATATACAAATTTTTCTTCTAGAAACTAATTTACCACCAAGTACAAATCTTTTCACAGATATCTAAAAGATAAAAATGTAGAGAACCAATCAAATTGAGGCTCCTAAAGTAGGTCGGAGGTTTGATTTATTTTCATACTTTAGTTTATGCTCAACACAGATCAGTCCAATTCCAGCCCAAATAATCCGTTGATCAACTTCGATTCTCCGAAAACTCAAAACATTAAAGTTTTACATAATCTTCTTAGTAATCCATAAGATTTTGAATCACTTAAATAAGAGGTAATATGAGAGAGAACCCACTTTTAGGCTATCTAAGTGTTTTTTCCACTCCACTTCCAATTTTCTCAATTTTCCTCTTAATCTCCTTTATATAATTATTCTATAAATGAAAACTAAAATATTCTAATTTACACATTTTTTTTAAAAAAAAATTTAAAAATTTCTTTATCATAATTCCCCATATTTCATTTTCTACTTAAGATGTTTCTAGTTTAAATCTTCCTTCCAATTATCATAAATTCTTAAATTTCCCTTAAATAAAAATACTAAATATCTAAATAAATATATTCCTAAGATTATATGTAAAAAGGAAGGGTTATTACAACTATCATTCTGGAAAAATATGTCATTCTATTCTACTTAATTAAATGCATATTGAATAATAATACATATCATGAAAACTAATAAATATTTTGATTCGAATATCTTATTATTAAAAGTGAAATAGTCTTTCGAGAATAATATTTTAGTAACCAATGTATTATTATCTAAATGTAGCTTAAATATTTAATTCATATGGTAAACTTAATAATACTAATATTACAAAACTAATAAGTACTAATAACATATTTCACTTTAAAAAATATACTTTAATAAAATAAATGTTGTAAAAACTTAAATTCATAAATAGATTAACAAACTTACTCAGTTTCAAAAGAAATATAATAAATATTGATACTATTTGAACGTTCTTAGCATATTTATTTATTTAAAAATAAAACTTCGATAGCATAAATATATCAAAATCTACTATAATAAAACAATATCTCTTCATACAATAAGCATTGAACTTAAAAACGTTCAAAATAAAGATTAAACACATATTATTTACTATTGAAATAGAGTTGTAAAATTAATAATAACTGCTATAACTTAAATTCTTTATTTATTCATTGCACAAAAAAATATAGTTGATCGAAAATAGAGCTCATGGGCTAAACAAAAGTAACGATATTCTTCTGAATAGCCAAATAGGAAAGACAAAGCCTTCATAAAAACACTAGTCAAGACTCGAAACACCGTGCGGCCAAAGATATCATGTTAAGGGTAGCAAAATAATTTAACTTAAACTTATATTAATAAATCTGTAAAGACTACTTAAACCTCTAGAGTTACACATAGAAGTCTAAAGAGACAGTGATGGCGACAATGCTTACCAAGAGGGAAAGGCTAAGAGCAATAGCGGCCTTGGTGGTAGAAAATCTCGATGGCGCTATGATGAGTGCACAAAAATGCACTCTAAATACTCTATTTAAATACTAAAAGAAATGAGAAAACAATGGATATAACTCATGTTAATAAAATTAATGGTCATTTATCTTGAGATAGATATAAGCATGATTTAATATATTGATGAGAATATAAAATGCCATATTTTCCTCTCTTAATGTTTAAAACTTTATTCTTATTTGATGCCTAAATATACTCATTATTCTTATATTTTGATTTAGGACACAAATGGAGACATTAGGAGCAAATGAAGATAATTGCGGAATTTCAGACAGTTTTGACATATTTTCGTAAAATGGGCATAACTCTCTCATCCAATCTCCGATTGAGCTGATTCAAGATGATCTAGAACCGCAAGAGAAATATCTATAACTTTTATGTTTTGTGTTTGAAGAGATATCCACTCAATCTAAGACAAAATCGACCATCAAGTGGACGCACCTGCACTTGACGTTCCTGGATATTTTTCAGCCACTTGCATCAAATCCAAATACAAGATGAAGTGCACTCAAGTTTCTTCAAGACAAATTATTTGACCACAAGATATTAAGTCATACAAGACAACTAATAGATAGAGAAGCAAAATTGAAACACTCAACCTACAAGCAAAATCCAGCTCATGCATGGTGGGAAAACAAATGATCAAAATGACAACTCACAAATCACTTGGATTCAAGAATGGCACATGGCAAAACAAGTTGAAATTGTGATGATTTTGTCATGACAACTTGCATGAAGGATGCTTATAAATAGAAGGGAGGGGTGTGTGTTCTAAGACCATGCTTAGTGTGCTTGGATGCCTTGGAAGATACATTATTTTTGAGAGCTTGAGAAAAGAAAAGAAAAACCAAAGAAGAGAGAAGAAAATAATGGTTGGCTCTTCCATATTATCCCTTAGAGAATTTTTGTTGCATATTTTCAATATGTGTAACTAATTTTCTAGTAGAGCTAGGGATGAATTTGTATATATGATGGTATTTGTAATTGTTTTTGATTCATATATGTGTTCTTCAAATATTAAACTCTTTTGTTTAGTCATTCGAAATTTATTATAAATGTTTTCGTCACCAAATAATCTTAGATTTATTTCATTTATAGATTCAGTCATGCTTTTTCTATTAAATGCAATAATACTTTGATTATGTTTGGTTCAATTGGTTATCTATTTTAATTTAATTCTCTGCTGCAATATTGCTCTACGAGTATATTGTCGACGTTGAATTTCTTTAATATCGATAACAATTCCTGTTCTTATATTGTGACGAATGTTTTTTAAAAAGATTACATTTGATTTAAAACTGGTTATTAATGTTTTATTTTCCGATTGAAAATTTGGACATAGAATTTTCAATTGAGTTATTAATGAATCGAAAATAATTAAAATACCAATTATATACAAAGGATTCCCGATGCTTTACTTTTCGCACTCATATAAATCTTTTTGTTAATTTCGTTACTGTTCTTCAATTTCTCAATCCATCTCCCTGTGGAATCGACACCCCAAAGTTATACTGCAAACGACCGCGTTATTCTTTGGGCGTAATCAAATTTTGGCGCCGTTGCCGGGGAGACGGTAAAAGAATTTGTAGTTTTTTTTAGTAGTTTGTTAAAAAAAAAAAAAAAAGAGAGAGCGGTAGCTTCGTTCATTTTCTTTTTAGCTTTCTACATCTTTATTTTATTTTAGTTTTATTTTCGTAATTATTTTTTTTTTTTTTCAGTATTACGCTTTTCTTTACTTTGCATGCGCAGGTACAGAGACGCTTTTGGACGGTTTGCTAGTAGACCCGTGCTAGAATCAGATTCAGAATCTAATTTTTCTAATCACTTGTTTGATAATTCTTCCGATTCTGACGCGATGAGTGAACACGTGGACCAACCTGTTAGAACCCTCCAAGATTATCTTCATCCCGCACGAACAGCCACACCATCCTGTATTATGTTCTCACCTAATGTTCGTCATGTAGATTTTAAAACGGGAATGATGCAATTACTTCCGACTTTCCATGGTCTAGAAAATGAAAACCCCTATGTTCATATTAGGGAATTTGAGGAAGTAGTTGCAACATTTCACGGTCAAAATACCACTGACGAAACTGTAAGGCTAAAGTTCTTTCCTTTTTCTTTGAAAGATAAAGCTAAGAGTTGGTTGTACTCACTAAGACCACGGTCTATTGGAACATGGAGTGAGATGACTCAAGTGTTTTTCAATAAATACTTTCCCCAACATAAGACTAATGCTTTAAAAAGACAAATCTCTACCTTTGCACAAAAGGATAGTGAGACTTTGTACCAGTCTTGGGAAAGATTTAAAGAATTACTGAGTATGTGTCCCCACCATGGATATGAGAATTGGCGCTTAGTGAGTTATTTCTATGAAGGCCTTACGCCCAGGGAACGTCAATTCGTGGAAATGATGTGCAATGGAGAATTTTTACAAACAAATCCCGATGAGGCCATAGAGTACCTCAATGAGCTTGCTGAAAAAGCTCATACTTGGACTGGACCTAGTGCTACTGATAGCACAAACAGGTCACGACCTACAGGAAACTTGAGTGGTGGTATTTACCATCTAAGGGAGGAGGATAACCTTAAGGCTAAGGTTGAAATGCTCACCAGAGAATTAGAGTTATTGAAAACTAAAAACTCAAAACCAACACACACGGCTAATCATGCAGAATCTTTTGGGCCATGTGTTGTCTGTGGTGGGATAGATCATCATTCCCAAGAGTGTCCTACACATACTAACATGAATGGTATGTATGAGGAACAAAGTAATGCTCTAGGTATGTACAAAAAGCCCTTCACACCTTACTCTGAAACCTACAACCCAGGGTGGCGTAATCATCCCAACTTCAGCTGGAAGTCTGAAAACCAGCAGCCTGCACAACTCTCTAGATCATATCCTGCACCATACCATGCACCTCAATCTTCTAGAAATTCTTTAGAAGATACTTTGCATACTTTTATTGAAATATAGGGTAAGACTAATCAAAAATTTGAATCTTTGATTATGCAGGCTGTTGAAGAAAATAAGGAAATCAAGAGCCAGGTGTCTAAAATAATGAGTTCATTGACTATGAATGAGAAAGGTAAGTTTCCTTCCCAAACTCAATCTGTACCTCATGGTCAACATATGGCACAAGGAGATCTGAAGGACGTAAACGCCATTGTGACACGAAGTGGTAAGTCTCTACGTGATCCAATAATAGAAAAAAAAAAGGATGTAGAGAAAGATCAAGATAGCAGCAGTCCTGAGCTTCCCAAAGAACTTGAGGTAACAAAACCTGAGGAACCTGCGGTAACAAAAAATCCTGGTAAGGTACCTTTTCCTCAAGCATTAAAGTCAAGCAAACAAACTCTAGATCATAACAATGATATTTTGGAAAATCTTAGACAGGTAAAAATTAATCTTCCTCTTTTGCATGTAATTAAACAAGTTCCTACTTACGCAAAAATTCTCAAAGATTTGTGTACAGTTAAGAGGAAGCATTATGTGAAGAAGACTGCATTCTTGACAGAGCAAGTTAGTGCTCTAATTGAACAGCGGATTCCCCCTAAGTACAAGGATCCTGGATGTCCAACCATCACATGCAACATTGGCAATCATGAGCTTGGACAGGCCTTGCTAGATTTAGGGGCTAGTGTAAATTTGATGCCATATTCTATTTATTTGCAATTAGGATTGGGAGAAATCAAACCAACTTCTGTGGTATTGCAATTGGCTGATCGTTCAGTCAGAGCACCACGAGGTGTGGTAGAGGATGTTTTAATTCAAGTTGACAAATTTTACTATCCTGTTGATTTCTTAATTCTAGACACTAGTTCTGCTGTAGAAACCACCTCTAAAATTCCATTAATTTTAGGTAGACCTTTTCTTGCTACTTCTAATGCTCTTATCAATTGCAGAAATGGATTGATGAAACTCTCTTTTGGCAATATGACTCTTGAGGTAAATATTTTTCATATTGCAAAACAGCCAGAAGAGGATGTCGAGTGTCATCAGACATACATGATTGACTCACTTATAGAAAGGGATGTTCTTACAACTCATGACTCAAATTCCCTTGAATACTTTATTGTTAATTCTGAATTTAATCCTATAAGTGATTCATCTGATGTATTTGACATTTGTGCTATTTTTGACAGAACTCATGATTATAGCACACAGGCATGGCAACCAAAGTTTGAGAAGTTGCCTGAAAAAAGAGAAAGACAGATTCCTTCAAGTAGGGAAGCCCCTAAAGTTGAATTAAAATCCCTACCTAAGGGTTTAAAGCATGTTTTCCTTGGTCCAGGTGATACTTTTCCTGTTATTATTTCATCTGAATTATCTGAGTCCCAAGGTGAGAAATTAATTTAGATTTTATGCAAATATAAATCAACCCTAGGATGGAGTATTGCTGATATAAAAGGCATTAGTCCCCTAATCTGTACTCATAAAATAAATTTAGAGGAAGGAACTAATCCTCGAAGAGACCCCCAGCGTAGACTTAATCCCACAATGAAAGAAGTTGTGAAAAATGAAGTATTGAAACTATTAGATGCAGGAATGATATATCCTATTGCTGATAGTAAATGGGTAAGTCCTACGCAGGTTGTTCCTAAAAAGTCAGGAGTAACTGTGATAAAAAATGACCTTGGAGAGTTAGTCCCTACAAAACTGGTGACTGGTTGGCGGATGTGCATTGATTATAGAAAATTAAATGCCGCCACACGAAAAGACCATTTTCCGCTTCCTTTTATTAATCAAATTCTTGAGCGGGTGGCTGGTCATCCTTTTTATTGCTTTCTGGATGGTTATTCTGGTTATTATCAAATTGAAATTGCATTAGAAGATCAGGATAAAACTACTTTTACTTGTCCTTTCGGTACTTATGCTTTCCGCAGAATGTCATTTGGATTGTGTAATGCTCCAGCTACTTTTCAACGTTGCATGATGAGTATTTTTAGTGATATGGTTGAAAAGTGCGTGGAAGTTTTTATGGATGACTTGACTGTTTTTGGATATTCTTTTGATGCATGTTTAATGAGTTTAGAAAGAGTACTGACTCGTTGTGAAGAAAAAGAATTAGTTTTAAATTGGGAAAAATGTCACTTTATGGTACCTTCAGGTATTGTTTTAGGGCATATTATTTCTTCCAAAGGAATGGAGGTTGATCAATCAAAAGTTGAATTAATCTCTAAATTGCCTACACCTAGAACAATCAAGGATATAAGATCATTTCTTGGTCATGCGGGTTTTTATAGGAGATTCATACAGAATTTTTCTGCCATATCTAGACCACTATCTAACCTCCTAGCTAAGGATGCCCCATTTGAATGGACGCAAGCCTGTCAAGAGGCTTTCAAAACATTAATTGGCAAGCTTACTTCAGCACCCATAATGCAACCACCTGATTGGAATTTACCTTTTGAAATTATGTGTGATGCTAGTGATTTTGCTGTAGGTGCTGTTCTTGGACAACGAAAAGAAGGGAAACCTTTTGTCATTTACTATGCTAGTCGAACTCTAAATAATGCACAAATGAATTACTCCACCACTGAAAAAGAGTTGTTAGCTGTAGTATTTGCTTTGGATAAATTCCGCGCTTATTTGATTGGTTCTCCTATCATTATCTTTACAGATCATGCAGCCCTTAAGTACCTTTTTACAAAGAAGGATGCTAAGGCACGATTAATACGATGGATTTTGCTTTTGCAGGAATTTGACATCACCATCAAAGACAAGAAAGGAGTGGAGAACGTAGTGGCAGACCATCTTTCTAGACTCACATTCGAGGACACTTCTGACCACATACCAATCAAAGATGATTTTCCCGATGAGCATTTACTTTCTATTACTTCTCTACCATGGTTTGCTCATATTGTGAACTATTTAGCTGCAGGTGAAATACCAAAGGATTTTAGCACCCAAGACAAAAGGAAATTCATGATTGAGGTACGAAAATTCTACTGGGATGACCCTTACCTTTTCAAATACTGCCCTGATCAAATTTTAAGGCGTTGCATCCCTGATGAAGAGATTGCAAGCGTTTTGGAATTTTGTCATTCCCAAGCTTGTGGTGGCCACTTTTCAATGAAGAAAACCGCTGCAAAAATCCTGCTGTGTGGATTTTATTGGCCCACCTTATTTAAAGATACAAATATCTATTGTCGCTCATGCGAAAGATGTCAAAAGTTAGGAGCTATGACCCGTCGTAATATGATGCCCTTAAACCCAATTTTGGTAATTGAAATTTTTGACTGTTGGGGCATTGATTTTATGGGACCATTTCCTCCTTCTTTTGGATATTTATATATTATTGTGGCAGTAGATTATGTGTCAAAATGGGTAGAGGCAGCACCTTGCAGGACCAATGATAACAGGACGGTAATTAAGTTTCTCAAAGAAAATGTACTATCTCGATTTGGTACCCCACGTGCTATCATTAGTGACCGAGGTACGTATTTTTGTAACCGTTCTTTTGAAGCTTTAATGAAAAGATATGGGGTGATACATAAGCTTTCTACTGCATATCACCCTCAGACAAGTGGACAGGTTGAACTTGCGAATAGGGAAATTAAACAAATTTTAGAAAAAACGGTCAACCCGGATCGGAAAGATTGGTCTTTGAGACTAATCGATGCGCTTTGGGCTTACCGTACAGCTTTCAAAACTCCCTTAGGCATGTCACCTTATAGACTTGTTTTTGGAAAACCTTGTCATTTGCCCGTGGAGCTCGAGCATCGAGCATATTGGGCCATTAAACATTTCAATTTTGACTTGGAAAAAGCAGGAAAAATTAGAAAATTCCAATTGACGGAATTAGAAGAATTGAGAAATGATGCTTATGAAAACTCCAAGATCTATAAGGCTAAAATGAAAGTATTTCATGATAAAAATATTTTGAGAAGAACATTTAAGCCTAATGATCGAGTATTTTTATATGATTCAAGACTCCATAAGCATCCAGGAAAACTTCGATCTAGATGGACCGGCCCTTTTATAGTAAAAAATATTTTCACAAATGGGGCGGTAGAAATAGAAAATCCAAAAGATGGATGTATCTTCAAAGTAAATGGTCAACGCCTCAAAATCTTAATTGATAGACAAATTCCAGAAGTGGAAGACATTCCACTTATGGACCCAGTATATCAATCTTGACCATCTCCATGTATGTTTTTCTTTTATTTTATTTTCGTTCATTTTATTTTTGTTTATTGTTTACTTTATTTTGTTACAGGTTAATTTTATTTTGACAAATACCATCTTTGATGCCAAGCAAGTCACCCACATCCCACATCAGGTGTATTCTACCCTGTTTAGTTATTCAATTCTGATTCTTAAACATTGAGGACAATGTTTCATTTAAGTTGGGGGGTGGGAATATAAATCTGTTATTTAAACTCTGTGGCATATTTCAATCAATATATAAAAAATTGCCAAATTTTTTTACACAGGCATCTTTTCACACATGATACTCATGCTCATTCATAACCATCTTGGTGAATTCAACAAACCCATTTTAAATCATTTTGCTAAAACATCCACAGAGCCATTTATGCACTTCTCCAAATTTTGTGGTAATATGGTGATTTGACACATGTAACTAAAGAATTATTTTGCTCAAGTATTCATGTGAATTTTGTGAGAATTGAGAGCTTACAAATACAGAAATTGTGATAAGTATCCATTGATCTGTTGAATTTGACACTTCTTTTGAGAATATCATTACATGGTTTGTGGTAAGATGGTGGATATACTTGGGATATGACGAAAGTCAACTTAGGATTAACGTTTGAGCCTTTCAAGCTGAGCCTTTTCATCATAGATCCCTAGCAGCCAATTTTGAGCCAATATACACATATGGCCTTTTCTTTTCATACCTACATCATCCATACCTCTCCACATTGGAGTATAGCTTATACACTATATTTTCCTACCATTTTACTTCCAAGTGTGTACTAGGTGTGAAATCATCATAAAAAAAAAAAAAAAAAAAAAAAAAAAAAAACATGACAAAAATGGCATGGTGCTAGATGTGTCCATCAAATTGCGAAGACACCAGTGGCAAAAGAAGATGGAAAAGTGTACTTAGTCAAAAATCTAAAAAATTGAAAAGTACATCAAAAGGAAAGTATAGTCTACTGAAAAATTTAACAGATTCCCTTTTGTGTATACTTGGAAGTTTTTGAAATCTCTTCACCTTTTCTTCTTATGAACCCCAACCCTAAACCACATTACAACCCTTTGTGTTGATTTTTCCGATCCTAAGTATGCTTGTGGAAAGAATGGTGGAAATCTCATTTGTTAGTATTCCTATCATAAGATCAATGTTTACTTGTTACTTATATATAATTGGCTAAATTTCCATGAGAGTAAATGTACACCTTTGTCAACTCCATAGAGAGAACCCATACATGAAACACTTCTATACCCGTGAGTTATGGAGTTGAACCTTTTTGCTTAAGATATTCTAATGTTGCATGTGTCGAAACCTCTGATCTGATAAAAATAGTTTGGAACACATACACACTCTGTGGATTGCTATATTTGAATTACTTGTGAAAGGGTTATTGAATTTCTAAGATTGTTTTGATATGTAAATTTGAAAAATGTGTCTTGATGGCCCCTATGTGTGATTTTCTTTGGTCTTTCTCATCATTTTGCATGAAAATTGCTAGGGACTAGCAATGAGTAAGTTGGGGGGTGTGATGAGTGCACAAAAATGCACTCTAAATACTCTATTTAAATACTAAAAGAAATGAGAAAACAATGGATATAACTCATGTTAATAAAATTAATGGTCATTTATCTTGAGATAGATATAAGCATGATTTAATATATTGATGAGAATATAAAATGCCATATTTTCCTCTCTTAATGTTTAAAACTTTATTCTTATTTGATGCCTAAATATACTCATTATTCTTATATTTTGATTTAGGACACAAATGGAGACATTAGGAGCAAATGAAGATAATTGCGGAATTTCAGACAGTTTTGACATCTTTTCGTAAAATGGGCATAACTCTCTCATCCAATCTCCGATTGAGCTGATTCAAGATGATCTAGAACCGCAAGAGAAATATCTATAACTTTTATGTTTTGTGTTTGAAGAGATATCTACTCAATCTAAGACAAAATCGACCATCAAGTGGATGCACCTGCACTTGACGTTCCTAGATATTTTTCAGCCACTTGCATCAAATCCAAATACAAGATGAAGTGCACTCAAGTTTCTTCAAGACAAATTATTTGACCACAAGATATTAAGTCATACAAGACAACTAATAGATAGAGAAGCAAAATTGAAACATTCAACCTACAAGCAAAATCCAGCTCATGCATGGTGGGAAAACAAATGATCAAAATGACAACTCACAAATCACTTGGATTCAAGAATGGCACATGGCAAAACAAGTTGAAATTGTGATGATTTTGTCATGACAACTTGCATGAAGGATGCTTATAAATAGAAGGGAGGGGTGTGTGTTCTAAGACCATGCTTAGTGTGCTTGGATGCCTTGGAAGATACATTATTTTTGAGAGCTTGAGAAAAGAAAAGAAAAATCAAAGAAGAGAGAAGAAAATAATGGTTGGCTCTTCCATATTATCCCTTAGAGAATTTTTGTTGCATATTTTCAATATGTGTAACTAATTTTCTAGTAGAGCTAGGGATGAATTTGTATATATGATGGTATTTGTAATTGTTTTTGATTCATATATGTGTTCTTCAAATATTAAACTCTTTTGTTTAGTCATTCGAAATTTATTATAAATGTTTTCGTCACCAAATAATCTTAGATTTATTTCATTTATAGATTCAGTCATGCTTTTTCTATTAAATGCAATAATACTTTGATTATGTTTGGTTCAATTGGTTATCTATTTTAATTTAATTCTCTGCTGCAATATTGCTCTACGAGTATATTGTCGACGTTGAATTTCTTTAATATCGATAACAATTCCTGTTCTTATATTGTGACGAATGATTTTTCAAAAGATTACATTTGATTTAAAACTGGTTATTAATGTTTTATTTTCCGATTGAAAATTTGGACATAGAATTTTCAATTGAGTTATTAATGAATCGAAAATAATTAAAATACCAATTATATACAAAGGATTCCCGATGCTTTACTTTTCGCACTCATATAAATCTTTTTGTTAATTTCGTTACTGTTCTTCAATTTCTCAATCCATCTCCCTGTGGAATCGACACCCCAAAGTTATACTGCAAACGACCGCGTTATTCTTTGGGCGTAATCACGCTATTTCTAAGTAAGTTGGTGCGATGGAAAAAGAGGAGAGTTTAGTGAGGTCGGTAGCGAAAGTAATAGAGATGGAGGGGAAAAGATTCTGGGGATAGAGACTCACCGGAACGGCTTGGGTTTTTCAGTGTTAGCTTGTCGGCACTTTCTGAGTAGGTAATTGGTAGCGCTCCGTGTCTTATGGTGGTCGTGTGGTGCCTATACATGATAGGCATGAACATGCTCTGTTTCGGTGGTCTTTCGGCATGTAAGTTGGCAGTTGATATAGCATGAAGAAGACTGTTGGTGTTGCTGGACATCATTAGGCGGTGGAAGGTCGATCTATGGCGTCGTATGATGCAACCGATGGTGGCGTCATCGCCCAACTTGGGCAAGGTGTGGCTCTCAACTTGGGCAAACATGCTCTGTTTCCATGTGCAAAAATAGGGGACGGTGGCAGCATCTTGATGTGTAGCAGTGCAGGGCTACTTTGGTGGTGGTTTTTGCATGTTGTCGTGGTTATAGAGGAGTAAAGGACATGAAGAAGGCTGCGGCAGCAAGGGTTAAATCCTTTGGGGCTTGCAGCAGCAACCAATACACGGCATGATAACTGGGAACGTGAGTGGCTGGATGCTTCTGTCGTGCATGAGGGACACAGCGTTGGGTGATTCTCATGGCTAGGCAGTCGGTGACATAAAGGGCAGTGTTGGGGTGCTAGTGATCAATACGTGCATGAGGGGCTGTGTGTGATTGTGAGGTTAATGTGTGAAATATAAAGGCGACCAAAAACAAACCCTAGAAAATTAAGGGATGAAGAGATGTGCATGGAGTGAACTGATGTAATAACTCGAATTTTCACTCATCCTTTTTAATTTACATGCTTAGTTTAATTATAATTTCTTTAAAGTTATTTTGGTAGACCTTTGCAAATTTTGAAATATATTTATTTTGGTCCTTTTCTTGTGGGAAATATTGATAAGTTAAGCTTAAAATGGTGAAAGGGTGCAATTGGAGGAACTTAGAGTAAACTATGATAATTAGGAAAGGTTTGGCAAATTTGACATTCTTTAGTAATTTGGACATAACTCTTTCATTTGATTTTGGATTGGGATAATTCAAGGTTCTATAGAAAGCTAAGAGGAATATATATAACTTTTATTTTTTGAGTTTTAAGAGATATGGACTCAATCAAATACAAAATTGGGATTGAAGTTGGCAGAACTCAATTGGGCATAATAGGCATTGGCTTTAAAATGACTAATGGCTTTGTTTAAGATTAAGTCTTTGGGATATTTTCCCAATTGTCCTAAAATCTTTACAAGTGGGTAGATATATGGCAAATGAGAAGATTTTATCGAGAAAATTTCGTGTGAAACAAGAAGGATTATTTAGCAAACACTTGGTGCGTCCAAGTTGGTGCTTTCGGGCTAGTCCATCGAATTTTAGTAGAATAACCATAACTTTATCATATGAGCTCCAAATGTGGATATTCTAATTGGTATAGAACCTTAAGAGGCATATATAACACTTTCATGTTTTGGATTTGTGAATATTTGGACTGGAGCAAGGACTTAATTGGGCGTGAATTGGACGACCTTGGATTAAGCCCAATTGGTAACCGACTTAGATGGGTTGTCTTATGTTCGGCCATGTGACTGGAATTGTGATTGGCTATAAATTTTTCTAAGAGATTTACATGTGTAGGATCATGTGGTATGTGAAGATGAAGTGATCTAGAAGCTTTTGTTGGCTGAAAACAAAAGGGAACTGTAGGGAGGCAAGTTTGCTGCTTGCAGACAATTAAGTGAACTAAATGAGCCAATTTCGAGTTTCCTACCAACCAAGTCATGGAGTGGGATTTTAGAACAATACAAATGGCTTCTTGGGGAGATAGACAAGTGGTCAAATGGGGGAGAAAGGTCTGAAAATGTTGGCTGGCCTTTGGAGAAACCAAGTGGCCGATGCATGCATGGTGGGGAATTTTCCAGATTTCGCTTCATCCTCTTTCCATGTGTTGGAATCATTTTAGCCATTGATCAAAAGTATTTTTAGGCAGCCAAAAAATTAACCATTGGATCAAAACATGACTCACCAAGTCTAAGATTTAGGGGTGA
Organism: Platycarya strobilacea; assembly: GCA_036898215.1. Classification (NCBI taxonomy): domain Eukaryota; kingdom Viridiplantae; phylum Streptophyta; class Magnoliopsida; order Fagales; family Juglandaceae; genus Platycarya; species Platycarya strobilacea. The sequence goes on along the minus strand of CM072549.1, from coordinate 21,754,470 downwards.
TCATGAAACCACAAACCTATAAGGACACATCACCTAATTGGTCAAGCATGAAACCACTCGTGCCTATAAATAGGTGTATGAGCTTCTCCTTTTTCCACTTGAGAGATACCAGTCAGCCATAGTGAGAAATAACCAAGAAAAATACACAAAAATCCACTCACATCACCTAAGTACCAAAAGAGAGCTAGTTGAGGGTATTGGAGAAGAAGTGGTGCAAAACCTATCATAAGCATCAAATCTAGTTTTGGGAAAATTAGTTAAGTGCATAACTTAACTTAATCTTGGCATAGAATGAGTGATTTAATCATTTGATCATGTTTGATTTTAAACTATGCTTATATGTTGAAATAAAAGCTATTATGTTTTGAATTAGTTTTTGTTATGGAAAAATACTGAGAAAAATTGGAAGAACCTAGAATTATATTTTAATAAGTAAGATTAAGGTTTGTGTAGAAGTGTGATTTGTTATATGTTGGAAAAACGCCTAAACCGAAACTTGGCTCGACCCTTACTTGACGTTTGACTCAAGTGAGATGTAGGTAGAAACTTGGCTCGACCCTTGCTCGATGTCTGGCTCGAGCGAGGTTTTCCTGTTACCTAAATCTAAGATTTTCTTGTGTCCAATGCATGTGATGTAATATAAGGATTATATGTTGAATGCAAATGTATGATTTATATGTTATGTATCCTATGAGATATGCATTCAAAAGTTTAAGGTTATGATCATGTTGCATTTAGTTCCATATGTGTCATGACATCCATTATTAAAAAAAGTCCATGTTATATGTCGTCATGTAAGTGTCGTCATAAGTCTTATTAAGCATTAAAGAAATAAGATAAGAAAACGTTATAAGTAAAAAGATTGAGAAGTCAATCACGTTATGTCAAAGACGACAATATGTAATGTCCGAATGACTGATGAGGATATGATATGGCCCAACCACGAGTAATAATAATGGATATAACATGATCAAACTATATACTAAATATGATATGATCCAATCATGGGTAATGATGATGAATATAATATGACCCAGCTATGGGTAATGATGATGAATATGCTATGACCCAATTACAGGTAATAATATGAATATGATATGGCCAAGAATGATAGTTCATGCATGATATAAGTCTGTCCAGGAAAGAGGGACATCAGTACATGTCCACATAAGGTATAAGTCTGCCTAGTAAGTGAGACATAAGTCATGCATAAGTTACATGAAGCATTTTTTAAGATATATGTTTTTATTGTTTATCTTATATATTGATATGTTGTTACCTCTATTTCTTTATTAAGTTGAATGTGTACTTACTGACATTTCCCTGAAAATTCCATTCTTGTGTGTTTCTTTTCTTTTTGGAAATTTAATCTTCGCTGTAGGATTTGACAATGGACATGGGTAAGGCCCTAGCCGCTCGAGAGACCTAGGGGAACCCTGAAGGGCCCTTTGTGTACTTTTCCTAAAAATTTTGACTAGTTAATAGTAGTAGGAATCAGTGTTGGTACAAAAAGAAATTTCAGGAAATGAATAAGGAGCTGATGTGGCCTTAAGAAAATATTTGAGAAGTCTTGTAAATATTGTATATAAGAAAACTGACTGGGTTATGATAATGTAATGACATAATGTTATATTCAGAATGGAATGATGTGGATATTGTAGTTATATGCTACAATGTAATCATTAGACTTCTGTGATTATTTATCTTGACCCTCTCTGTTGCGATTTGCATTGCATATGCTAGTATGTCTAAGAGCATGCATAAATTTTTAGATACGTATAGTTTAGTATTACTTACCTTGACATTTCAGTTTACGTTAAATCCCAAATGTAAAATCGGAGTGTCACAACTGACCTCAAGATTTAAACTATTTAAAACGATAGATGAAATCGTTAGTTAGGAGAAAAGAATCTAATTAAATTGAACTTCATTTTAAAACCTATTTCAAAATAATAATAAGAATAATAATAATGATAATGATGATGATAATAACATACTACTTCATCTATACAAATATTAACAATTATAGTCAAAATAATATCTATAATAAACATCCGCATTTAAAATATAAACAACATATTAACCCATATAATCCAATCAAAAGAAAATTCTATATAAGAGAACTGCAGAAGTAATACATAAAATAATAAAATAAGTAAATAAAATAAATAAATAAATCCTGAATTTAGGGTCGGGATGTTACACTAACACTTAAGAAATAACTTAGCATATAAACTAAGATTTGGAGAGAAAAACTTGCAAAGATTTTGTAGCCCTTAAAGCTGCTCACTCAAAACTCAAGAACTCAATTAGAACACTTAAGAACACTCAAAGAACAAACGAAGAGAGCTCTCAAGAACACTTAAGGAAGGCTTGAGAGAATGAAATAATGAAGAAGTGAAGGGAAGATGAGTTTATATAGGGCTCAATGGGGTGGAGGGGTGCGGCCATGATGGATTCCCATTGGTGGGTTTAGGCGGTGTGATGATGCACCTACATCCTCCTTGCTGTGTGGTTTGGTTGGTTTTTTCTTCATCATGATAGCATCTATGTAAGATGTTCACTCACATTGTTATATGAAATAAGATTACAAGTGATTAATAAGAAATAAAACTATGATACTTTGTTATATCTTTATTTTGTTACATGGTTCCAAGATCAGTTTTTTTTTTTTTTTTAAAAAAATAAAAGAATACATATGAGACAAAAATGTGTTTTTGGTTGAAGTACATGTTAATGCTCATGCATTCATACTTGTTGTAATAGCCCAATTTTTTTTTAGATAAAGAATTTACTTGAGAATATTTTAAAGGAATTTATGGAAATATATTTTTCCATGGAAATAGAAGTTGAGACTTAGAGGATAATTGTGAATTATGAAAATGTGAAATTATACATTCTAGGATAAATTTTGGATGGACCTTTGGGAATTTTAATAAGGTATCAATTAGAAAAATTCAATTTGGACCTAAAAATCGATAAATTTTAAAAATTTAGGGGATAAATTCAATAGGAAGTGATAGAACCAAAAATCAAATACTTTGTGCCCAGATTAAGTGTTCTCGGGCTAATCTATCGAATTTTGGTGAAATGAGCATAAATCCTTCATATGAGATCCAAATGAGTAATTAAAATTCATATAAAACATTAAGAGACATATCTAAAACTTTCATGTTTTGGGTTTTTAAAGATAAAGAATGTATCAAGGACTAAATCTGGTGTGAAGTGGATAGATAGGAATAGGAGTTAACTGGTAACTGACTTAGATGGGTTATCGAGTTGTCTTATATTTGGCCATGTGACAAAAATTGTGATTGGCTACCAAACTTTCTAAGATCTTGACACGTGTGGGAACAAGTGACAAGTTGATAAGAATTCATCTAAAAGTTTTGGTGGGTAAGAAAACAAAGGAAAACAAATGGAGAACTCGAATTAGATGTTCTTGGGTAAGTTTTGACGTATTTCGGTAAAATAAGAATAAATCTCTCCTTTGATCTTGGAATAAGGTGATTTAAAATCCTATAGAATTTTAAGAAGATGACATAAAACTTTTATGTTTTTAGATTTTAATGAATTGATTAGGATCAGTGAATTATTTAGACTGGAAGTGGACTGATCTGGATTGGATGAAAAATGGAATCCGAAAACAAAGTATGCCACCGCCTCACTTTAGGTGCTAAACTTTGATTGGTTCTTCTCATTTCTATCATCTAGACACATTTATGAAGGTAGGTATCAAGTGGAGGAAGATTTTCTAAAAGGATAACTAGTCTTTAATCATGAAGAAATTAGGAGCAAATCTGATTGGTTTAGAACTAACCAAAACAGCTAAACTACACCCTTGTTTCCAACCAATTGCACCAAATCTTGGAAATCAAGTAATAAGATGTCTTTCCAGCCACCCTAAGTGTACTAAGAAGGGCTGGAACATGTGGCAATAGGGGGGAAAGCTTGCAAAGAGGCATAGGGCACAAGGAGTGTCATAACCCAAATTTTTTAAGTATCCGTTTAATTTTCATATATGGCATGATCATTGAAGATTGACCAAATAAGGAATAAGTATAATAAAGAAAAGACTTATAAATGTATGTTGGAAGGTTAGGAGTAGGATTGGGTACAACGGTAGCTTGTTTTATGTGAAAAAAGTGCCTAACCCAAGATCTCGCTCGATTCTCGCTTGATATTTAGCTCGAGCAAGATTCAGGCCAAAACTTGGCTTGACTCTCACTTGATATATTGCTCGAGTGAGATATACGAAGAGACTTGACGTATTTTGATAGAATGACCATAACTTGCTCATTTGATATCGGATTTGAGTGATTCAAGAGGCTATGGAAATCTAAGAGGAATATTTATAACTTTTATGATATGGGTTTTAAGAGATATGAACTTAAAAAAATACGAAATTGAGATTGAAGTGGAAGATCTAGATTGGAGATATATAGGCATTGATTTTGAAGTTGACTAAGGACTTTGGATAAGATAAGTCTTTGGATTATTTTCTCAATTATCCTAAGATCTTGACAAGTGTGTAGAAATATGTCAAATGAGAAGATTTTATTTAGTGAATTTCGTGTGAAATAAAAAGGATCATTTATCAAACACTTGGTATGCCTGGATTGGTGTTCTTGGACTGACTTGTCGACTTGTAGTGGAAATTAGTCATATGAGTTCCAAATGAAGTGATTCTAGTTCCTATAGAACCTTAAGAAGTAGATCTATAACTATTATATTTTGGATTTTTGAATATAAGGAACGTATCAAGGACGGAATCTAGTATGAAGTGGACAACCCTGGGTTGAGTTGAATTGGTAACCAATTTAGATGAATTGTCCTATATTTGGCCATGTAAAGAAAATTGTGATTGGCTATCAATTTTCCTGAGGTCTTAACATGTGTAGGAGTATGTGTCATGAGGAGATGAAGTGATCTAGAAGCTCTAGTTAGCCCAAAGACATGAAGCGAGCATAAGAGGCAGAAATTTGCCTGAATCTGTCCAAGTCTAACTAAGTGAGTTACAAATCAACATTATCCCAACCAAATCTTGAAATGGCCTTCTAGAACATCACATATAGTATCTTGGGGAGGTATACACGTGGTCAATTGAGAATAAGAAGGGGCTGGAATGTGGCTGACTTTTGGAGAAGCCAAGAGATAAGATTAAGCATGGCTAGGCAGACAGCCAGCCCATGCAAACTCATAACCCCCCATATGTTCTATTTTCAAGCCATGGATCATGTGAGGCTGCCAAATGACTCAATCTCAGCCCTTGGATGAAGATATTTGCAACCTAGCTTTGGAATTAGATGTAATCATAAGGGTTTGAGGTAAGACACCTCATCCTCCAAAACCTTAGGTAGTCGATTGCCTTTAGCTACCTCTTCTTCTCTTTTTCTTCTAAGGGGTCGACCACACTACTATAATAGGTGTTGGAGATTTTCGTAAATCCCTTTGAAGAGGGTAGAATACGCCCAAATGGAGAGGAAATCAAAGAAAAATCCTTCCCAAACCTTCGAACCTCCAAGCATCACCTAAGTAAGCTAAGTGAGTAACCTTGAATGAAACATTCAAGAGCTTGGTTCTATCATTAATACAAGTTTTGGAGAAACTTGTAAGTATACAATTTGACCTAATATTGGCATAGAATGAGTAAATTGATGATTAAATCATGTTTGTTGTTGGTTGGAGCTTAAACCTTGCTTATAGCATGTAAGTGAAATCTTTTGTGTTTTGGATAAGTTTTTGTTATGGTAAAATGTTAAGAAAATTATAAGAATATAGCTTTATGTTTTAATAAGTAAAAATAAGGTTTATGTGAAAAAATTGCATGTTTTAGATTGAAAAATCCTATAAGCTGTGATCTCGCTTGACCCTCGCTCGACCTATGGATTGAGCGAAAAACAACCAGAACACTTTGCTAGAAGGTCGCTCGATGTTTGGCTCGAGCAAAATGCAATCCGAGACTTCGCTTGACTCTCGCTTGATATCTTGCTCGAGCAAGAGACAACTTGAGACCTCGCTTGATGCACGCTCGATACCTTGCTCGAGCGAGATACCTTGTTTTCGTAAATTTAGGGCTTTTCCTTGGATAAAGGTGGATGATTCCAGTACGAAGAATTATCTGTGAAAAATAAGTATAGCCTATATGATATATGTTGTATTGGATGTGCATATAGTATAAAGTTTAAAAGTACATGCATGTCCCAGAATGTGATGGGTTTTAAGAAAGAGTGGCATGGCATCTATTTGTGAAATACTCAAAAGAATAAGAAAGGAACAACTAAGAATAAGAACTATGGATAAATTAGTCACGTCATGACGGGGATTGCAATACATAATGTGAGACCCCGAATTTTTACATATTTGTATTTGCTCATATTTTATCATTGGATATTTTAAATTATTTTAACAAATTAAATTGTTATCTCACAAATTTTATTTCGGATACGTTTTATTTACGATTGGAGTTAGTTATTTATGAGTTCTACGATTTTAATACTCTTGGTTGTTTAATAATCATTATTGGTTTTATTATTTGAATTGTTATTAATATTATTTTGATTTAGTGGTTTTGATTCTATTGTTGTTATAAGCTTTTGTGAGATTCTTGAATAATAGTACTTTTAATTATTTTAATATATGGTTCGATTTATCGTATTTTTATTAATGAGCATTGATTATATTTTATTTGACATTATCTGATTTATTGATCTTAAATTTATTAAATCATTAAGTCTTATTATGTTTATTCTATTTTGGGTTGGTAGCTTTTGAATAGCTCCAAAAATATTATACTATGCATGATTCATTTATTACCTTGATTTTAGTTATTTGAAATATTGCGAGATTTTAAACGTGCTTTAAATATCTAATTTAAATATATGGATTTATTCATTTCAAATAATTAAATAAACTTCATCATTTTCATTATTGATGAAAAATATTATGTTGAAAAATAAAATAAGTTGAAATAATATTTTATTTAATTAACTTGAGCATTTGAAGTTAAATTGGCGTTATGCGCTTTCAAATCAGTGTTTTAAATTCATCTGTTGTTCGTTTGAAGACCCCAAAGTGTCGGGCCTATAAGTAGCTCGGAATGTGTCCCAATCCCTCACTTTTTCTCCTTCTCCCTTTCCTTTTTCTCCCTCTTCTCTCTCTTCTCTCCCGCGTGCTGCAGTGCCCTTAAAGGGCAGTTCGGTTTTTAGCTTATGGTGGCGCCACCCCCAGTCGCCAAGCCTCACCTTTGGCCTCGCCTGAACTACCAGCCTTCGACGCGTCCAACCCCACTAGAGGTGTCAACCATGGTAGCCCCACCTCCCTCCGGTAGCCCCAAACCCAAAACTGGTTTTCTCCTTCACGCTCGCACCTTGCTCTGCCCATAGCTCTGCCAACCACCACCGTACCATGACACCACCCCCGCCATTTGATCCGCCACCCAGAAGCGACTCACCACCATAAATTTCAGCCCCAACGGAGCCGTCACCTTCTCTCTCCTCCAATAAAACCAAAATGGATCTCAAAAGGAAACACTCTTTGCCGCGCTGCCGTTCGGCCACCGTAACTCTCACCTCCACCGTCAAAAGCTTCCTTAACCTCAGTTTATGACACCCCTAAAACAGTTTTCCTATCCATGGCCCCACCTCCCGTGTACAAGAGAAAATCTGAAAAGAAGTTTCAACCCTTTCGAGTCAGATCTGCCATATTTCGGTGGTTGCACCACCTCACTACCACCACCATGAGATTCCCCATCCTCCAATCCTGGTATACTTCTTTGGAAAAACATTAGGTTTTAACTCATGATATGATGTATGGTTATGACTTGAATCTTTGGATGACATATTGATGTGTACTCTTAGATTCCCTTGATGTATAGATTGAGAAACGTTTAGGTCTAAGAAAACATTATATGATGATATAGCTATTAAGTTGTGAGAAGATCTTAAGGAAATATGCGTGTTTTGGTAAAAAGAAAAAGAGATGAAAAGTTAGGTTTGACTCTATCATAAGTTGCCTCCTTAACCCCTATAAGACAATATTGGTTTGATTTGATGTGACTTAAGATTCTGACTATCTCTTCATTGAAATATGCATGACGTGTTGGATAGAAGATAATTAAAAAGGGAAGTCTGTTCATATGTTAATATGTATGAGATATGATTTGTGAATGTATGATTCATATGTTTCATGATCTACATGTTTTGCATAAAAAGTCACTTGTCACATGCATGTCCAATGTATGAAGCACGAAAAGCATGTTTTTGAGTCAAGCGTGTTTTCCAAAAGAAACGAAAAAGAATTTAAAGTTTTAAAAGAACCCCAAAGACTGGGATGGGGTAATGCCCCAATGGAACTCCCTGTTCACTCAGGAGTGGTTAAAGTTGAGTGAAAATCCCTGAGTCGACGAAGAACAATAGATAGACCACGTATGGCTCCAAAATGTGTCCAGAGCGTGGTCGCACCTAATGCTAGTGGGTTCCCTAAGAACGGTGTTGGTTTCAACCTCACTATATAAGAAGTTTGTAGTTATTCGGGGAGCAATCTCTGAGTGATGAAGAGCGCGAAAGGCACAAAACGTATTCACCCAGGTTTGACATGGTCGTCAGGTGTGATGGTAACTAGCAGGGAGCACACAGTGCATAGGGGAACCGTGAGGTGTCTAAAATAAGAAGTCATGACGAAAAGAAAAAGGGCTTTCGAGCCACAAGAATGATATGCATATGATAAGTGGTGCCTAAGATAAGAAAAGACGAAAAGAAATTTTGAAAAGATGACTTTTGAAAATAAATTCAAACGAGAGCAATTTTTATGAAAAACACGTACATGAAGCAAAGTTTTGAAAATTGTCAAGGATTATTGAAGTTTTTATATGAAAGTGCATGTGCATAAGTCATGTTGCAAGTCTCATATTCATGGTACATGCACCCATTGAGTTTACTTGTATATGTTGATGATGTTCTGTTGTGTGAATTAGTTGTATGTTGTCTGTTGCTTACTGGGATTCACATCTCACTTCGGTGGATCGCGCCCACCTACTGTCCCAATTTACGGGATCGTAGTTTGTGATTGCAGAAAATGAAATTTGGCCCGAGATACCGACTTCACAGGAAAGGAAATTTGTTGAGAGAATGAAGATCGAGATTATCATCTCGAAAGCAGTGTTGCTTATCTTTTTCTTTTGAAAGACTGTATAATCTCCTGTTGGAGAAATTGTTTAAATTGATTTGTAATTTTTAAGAATCTCTAGTACTAAAACGACTGACTTTTATTTATTTTTTTTGCTGCGAATATTTATTGTACACTTGGTGCATGCTTCACACACTCTTCAAACACTATTCGATGAGATGATTGATTTATGAGATGATCGTCTTGATATCGTGAGTCCTTCTAAATCCCAGGGGGGATTCGTTGGCGTCACACGTAGCGCCCGTAACACCTATCGTAAAAGTAAGAGTTGTGTTACGATTGGGACGGCGATATGTAATGCCCATCGAGGAAAAGTAAGAGTTATGTCACGACGGGGACGAATATATGTAACGCCCATGTGATTGACATGACTAGCGGGAATAATTGAGTTATCAATGAATTAAGAATAAATTTGAATATCACAAATACACAAGGAATTCCCTACGCTCTACTTTTCGTCTCATTTTTATACTTTTCAAATTACTCATTTAGTTTTAATTTACGTCACACTCTAAAATTTACTTTTCGTACTCGTCTAAATCTTTTTGTTAATTTCGTTACTATTCTTCAATTTCTCAATCCATCTCCCTGTGGAATCGACACCCCAAAGCTATACTGCAAACGACCTAACTATTCTTTGGGCATAATCAAATTTTGTTAATTTTGATTATGCCCAAAGAATAACGCGATCGTTTGCAGTATAGCTTTGGGGTGTCGATTCCACAGGGAGATGGATTGAGAAATTGAAAAATAGTAACGAAATTAACAAAAAGATTTAGACGAGTACTAAAAGTAAATTTTAGAGTGTGACGTAAATTAAAACTAAATGAGTAATTTGAAAAGTATAAAAATTAGACGAAAAGTAGAGCGTAGGGAATTCCTTGTGTATTTGTGGTATTCAAATTTATTCTTAATTCATTGATAACTCAATTAAGAATTCTATATCCAAATTCTTAATCGGAATATATAACATTAATAACCAAAATTTAAATCAAATATAACTCTTTGAAAAATCATTCTTCGCGCTTAACTCTCATAAATTGTTATCGATATTGAGAAAATCCAACGACGACAATATACCCAAAAGGCGATATTGCAGCATAGAATTAAATCAATATAGACAATCAATTGCTCCAAACATAATTATAGAACTAATTCACTCAATAGAAAAAGCATGACTGAATCCATAAACGATATAGATTCTATAATTATTTGAAGACGAAAAACATCACAAATAAATTGAGAATAATAGAACAAAAGAGTTTTAATATTTAAAGATCAAATACATGAATCAAAAATAAATTACAAATACCATCACACACACAAGTTCATCCCTAGCCGTCCTTGAGAATTTAGTTACACATATTGAAAATATGCAACAAAAATTCTCCAAGGGATAATATGGAAGAGCCAACCATTATTTTCTTCTCTCTTCTTTGGTTTTTCTTTTCTTTTCTCAAGCTCTCAAAATAATGGCTCTTCCAAAGCATCCTCCCACACTAAGCATTGTCTTAGAACACACACCCCTTCCTTCTATTTATAAGCATCCTTCATGCAAGTTGTCATGACAAAATCATCACAATTTCAACTTGTTTTGCCATGTGCCATTCTTGAATCCAAGTGATTTGTGAGTTGTCATTTTGATCATTTGTTTTCCCACCATGCATGAGCTGGATTTTGCTTGTAGGTTGAGTGTTTCAATTTTGTTTCTCTATCCATTAGTTGTCTTGTATGACTTAATATCTTGTGGTCAAATAATTTGTCTACAAGAAACTTGAGTGCACTTCATCTTGCATATGAATTGATCATTGAATTTCCAAGTTGGTTTACGAGTGCTTGCTGGAAAATATTGTGATGACATTTGGATTTGATGCAAGTGGCTGAAAAATATCCAGGAACGTCAAGTGCAGGTGCGTCTACTTGATGATCGATTTTGTCTTAGATTGAGTGGATATCTCTTCAAACATAAAACATAAAAGTTATAGATATTTCTCTTGCGGTTCTATATCATCTTGAATTAGCTTAATCGGAGATGGGATGAGAGAGTTATGCCCATATTACGAAAATATGTCAGAATTGTCTAAAATTCCGCAATTATCTTTATTTGCTCCTAATGCCTCTATTTGTGTCCTAAACCAAAATATAAGAATAATGAGTATATTTAGGCATCAAATAATAATAAAGTATTAAACATTAAGAGAGTAAAATATGGCATTTTATATTCTCATCAATATATTAAATCATGCTTATATCTATCTTAAGATAAATGACCATTAATTTTAATAACATGAGTTATATCTATTATTTTCTCATTTCTTTTAGTATTTAAATAGAGTATTTATAGTGCATTTTTGTGCACTCATCACGTAGTCCCGCTAGCGACCATCTGGGGACAATCGCGGATCCTATGGCTTTTCTGACCACACCAGAAACAGGCTCCTATCGCCACCCAACACTTGCCCGGATGCGGTCGTCCACATGTTCTGCAAGGCGGCAAGGATATTGGTACTCTTGGCCCTCTTATTTTGCTCTTCCCTTTGTCCACAGGAAAAGCAACTCTTTTTTTGCCCGCGTCCTTCCCAGAAGAGTAGGGGAAATTCCTCTTTCTGTTCATTTGTACTTGATTAATCAGGCTCTTTTGCTCTACCTCAGCAATAGTCGCTACATTGACTAGCTCCTGGAACTTTTCAATTCGCAGGTAGGCTAATTGGTTGCAGATTCTTGGCTGCAACCCGTCTTGGAACTTCTTCCCTCGCATTTTCTCAGTAGATACCAAGTGAGGAGCGAATCACGCCATTTTGATGAATTTCGCGGCGTATTGATTCACCGTCCTGACCCCTTGTCCTAATGTGGCGAATTCCATGGCCTTCTACTGCTTGATGGATTCAGGGAAAAAGCGGTCTTCAAATTCCGTCTTGAAGCGTTCCCAGGTGGGATTCACATTCTCTCCCAGTTCCTCCCTTAGCAGTTTCCTTTTTGTATCCCATCATAGTCCAGCCTCTCCTTGTAGTAGGTGTCCCGCATATTGTACCTTCTGGGTCTCAGTACACCCACTGATCTCGAAGGTACGTTCAAGGTCCATGATCCATCTATCCGCCTTCATAGCTCCTTCCGTTTCCATGAAATTCGGATATCAGTAGACTAGGAACTTTTCGTAGGTACAGCCTAACGTTCCTCTGTCGGTATGTGGATGGCATTTGCCTTATTCCATCTGAGTTTTCACTAACTCTGTCATTTGACAGATCACCTCAGCTATGGCTTGTCCTCCGTCCATTGGGGCATTCCGTGCTTCCCTTTCTTCGGTTCTAGGGGGAGTGATCCGTGGCATTTCGCCCCTCGTAGGACTGCTGACATCCTGATCATCTACTTCAGGGGGTGCCCTGGTCCTTGGGGTAGGAGCACAACGTTTTCCTCCGGCCATATTTCCCCTGAAAGCACAAAATTTACACCTGAGTTACCCGAACTCTGGTATTCTATTCTGACCTTCACATTACTACCCTCTTTTTCAACTAGTTTTCCAAAATATTCCAAGCCTAACACTAAGAGATTAAATCCTATACCATGTGATTTCCTCTCCTAGGACTTGTGGTTGTTACCCAGAGACTAAACTACTCTGATACCACCGCTATCGATGCCCCAACCCACGCTTGGGATCGCACATGAAAAGAAGCGTCGGGGACTAACAACAGAAGGAAGTTCACCCTTCATCATAACATACATTTACGTTTTTTTTCAAACGTCAAGTAAAGATTATCGCAGCGAAATAAAAAGGCCAAGCCTTCTATAACATACATCACATGGTTAGACTGCGGATCCCAAACATAATATTAAACATAGCCAGGATTTAATTATTACATAACTTGTCCAAGAAACTAAAATAGTGCTTCCCACATGCGGGAAGACTTTTCCAAAATCATTAATACTAGGCATCAAAATACAGTATGGGTCTTAACATTGCCCATATGTTCATCCGATAGGTTCCTTCTTTACTTTCTTAAGGTTCGGGCCCCAACGAAGCCGATCCAAATCCAGGCTAGGCCCTACCTCACATATCGCCCTAGAAGGTGTTCCAAAAATACGCCTAAAGTGAAGGGACTCGTCACCCCCTAGTACTAAACAACACCCCGAATGGTATAGACCGACAGAACTGTACATGGTCACCTTCAGTGACTCTACCTCCCATTGAGTCGAGCGGTCAAGAGTCACCGGCCCCCTTAGGGTGGCCTCAATCAGACCCTCGAGGGTTCGAGGCGTCATCACCGGGGTCGTACCCATCTGATTCATTCTCACCTGCAAGTACTTCTATCATTCCCAAGAGGAAAGGATAGTAGGAATATAAAGAGTGGGGTGAGATTTCGGGAGAAATCTTAGCAAGTACGTCTATACTTTAACGAAAGCATTTTAGACATATAGTTAAGTGAATAACAAACAATTTTTTTACGTACGCACTAACATGGGACTTATGCTTAGACTGATGCATATGCTCGTGACAAAATTCATATTTCTTTTCCTTTTCTCAATTTCCAAATCATACTTGTTCAAATTGCATAACTTCTTTAATGCATATTCTTTCGAAAGACACTTTGTTCAAAAACTTTTCGTCTTTTCTTTTCTTAGGCGCCACTTATCATATCATATCATATATGGCCCGAAGACCCCTTTCTTTTCATCATGACTTCTTATTTTTTGGACACCTCACGGTTCCCCTATGCACCGTGTGCTCCCTGCTAGTTACCGTCACACTCGGCGACCAAGTCGACCTAGGTGACTACGTTTCGCGCCCTTTCGCGCATTCATCACTCTGGGATTTCTCTTCGAGCAACTACAACCTTATCAAATGGCGAGGCCTAAGCCAACACAGCTTATATGGCACCCACTAGCATTAGGTACGACCACGCTCGGACAACTTTTGTAGCCATACATGGTCCGCCGACTGTTTTTCGTCGACCCAGGGGTCTTCACTCAATTTAAACACTCCTGAGTGAACAGAGAGTTCCACTGGGATACTTCCCCGTTCCAGCCTTTGTGGTTCTTCGAAAACTTTTAATTTATTTATTTCAGAAATACACTTTTCTCAAAACATAGGTTTTCGTGCTTATGCATGGGACATGCAACTTTTGACTTTGTGAATGCAAAACTTGAGGCGAACTCGAGAATACACATTTGGTCATTTTTCCTCTAAAACCTTATCCTCTAAACTCATACTCATGTGAAAACACCTAAACAGATGCATAAGGGTGAGTGGGGTGCTCTGCCTCCACCCCTAGGGTTTGGACCGAGACCTTACTTTGTCTCTCATTGATGTTTTCTTCTTCCTTTGATCTTTTTAACATCATCTAGCCTTAGTTCAAAATTTGAAACTATTTCCTAGCCTTATAAGGGGTCAAACCCGAAACCTATAGCTCTCCATTTTGTGTTTTATTTTCTTAGCCCTTCAAAGCTAGGGTCCTACTTGAATATTCTATACGAAACCGAATCCATACATGTCATTCTCCCATTATACATACTTCCACTTCTCCAAAATATCCAAACATGAATATTGAATAAATAAAGAATTTAAAACTTCAAGATTTTAACTTCAAGAGATCCCTCTAAAATATGGCCCCACAAGCACGCATTTTTATAACCATCAAGTAACAATAACACCAATATCTTCCAAGATCAATATAACTAGTTTCCATCAACACTTTATACATGTTCATCCTAGCAGGGCATTTCTATAGGCAAGATATTTTCAACAACAAAATCAAGATACTTCTTCAAGTAACATATATGCATATATCTATATTCACTAATACTCAACTAACTTAACGACCTCATGCTTACATGCTATTCCTCATCAAACCACCAAGATCATCAATCATCTCCTAACTCTTTAAGCAACAAGATTATAAGTCCTACACATGGATCCTAATTAAAATGACATTTCTACTCTCAAATTTTCATCATGGTATTTCTAAGTAAGAACCAAACCATACAAGCATGTTCAAACATATACACACATTCATTCCAAAATATACAAAGAATGCTAAAGTTAAAGTAAGGATATACTTACCAGTCTTCCTAGCTAGCTTATATAACTTCTGAAAATAAAAGAAATACTTAGTTAGATCATGCTATAAGTTTATCATTTTGAAAAGAAAGGTTTCCTTTTTGAAAGGTATGAACATAAGGTTCTCCTTCATGCTTCTTGGTTTCATTTCAAAGTAACTAGATTACTTACCTCTTCTAGGTTTCTTCTTCTTCCACAAACACTATCTCCTTGTACTTCTTAGCTTGGAGTGTTTATATGTCTAAGTGGTGAAAAGAAGTGAAGCAAAGTGGAGAGAAATGAGGAGGGTGCCACGAGGTGCAAAAATGAGAGATGTGTGTGTGTGTATCCGAAATATGCAAGCCAAAAGGGTGAGGGAACTAGGCCATTCGGCCAAGGAATTTTGCTAGCTCCTAGGCCACTCATTCCTCTAGGTTTGAGTGACTTGTGATGGGCTTGAAAGACCCTTGAGTGACTCCCATCACTTGATCACATCAACCCTAATCCATCCTATCCTAGGTTTGAAGATTGTGCTCCTTCTTCCTCTTCTCATGGCCGGCCACTCCTTCTAGGGTTCCAACCCCTTTCCATCACCTCACATCCTCTCTTGTCTCCCTAACAATCCCCTCACATGTCATTCAAATGGATATGAGGATCCATTTTTGGGAAAACACCCGAAGGGGGTTTCGGATTCCCCATTCTTCATCCGATTCCTCTCTTCATCTCACTCTCTTTTATATTTTGTCACATGCTTCTTTCATCCACCAATCACCTCACACCTTACACAAGCTTGTCGTGTCACTCTTACACAAATCCTCATCTAGATTTGGTGGCAAAAGCAAGTCAAACAAGGGGGGAGGGTATTCGGCTAAGGCATGTCCGAAACCCTCATCCCTTTCCTTCCACTTTTTGTTCCATCATCTCCCATCTCATGTCACTTCCTCTTACACCCTCTTGCACACCATGTCTCATCCAATCTTACACCAATCCCACACAATCCCTTCATGTCTTTTCCCCTAGATTTGGAAAAAGTTTAGGTGGAAAAGCCCTAAGGCTATGCGGCCAAGCCTCCCCATCGAAACCCTTCATTCATTTCTCATCTCCAAATCTTCTCAAGTCCTTTTCACATCATTTTACTAGATATGGTAGGATCCTATGTTGAATTATTTGGCAAAATCCTACACCTCACACACTTATCTAGGTAGGAAAAGATGAAAGATTCCACTCATGTCTTTTATTTTCTTCCTTCAACAAAATAACTAGTCAACTAGCTCACCTACTAGCATTTTCTTCTCTCAACTACTAGTCTTGACTCATATTACTAAACTCTTCCTAGCTTGACATGTGTCATCATGCATGGGCTTGGGTTGACTAGTGGGCTTCCTTTCATGGACCTATGGGCTTGTCTCTTCCCCACTTAGGCCCAAAGCTCTTGCCATGGCCTTAAGGCCTTTGAACTCCTAAGTCCATCTTCTTAAAGCTTTAGCCATTAATTTGCCTAAATCACCAAGTGATAACCCGGATTTTTAGACATCCGCTTAATTTTCATATGTGGAATGATTATGTCTCTCCAAGACTATTTTTAGGAATTTTGGGATATATGTATAGGATTTTTAGATTGAAAGGTTGGGAATAAGGTTGGGTATAAATGTGACTTGTGTTAAGATGAAAAAGTGCCTAGACCCGAGATCTCGCTCAACTCTCGCTTGATGTCTGGCTCGAGCGAAATACAGGGACAGACAAACGTCTTTTAGTAGAATGGTCATAACTTGCTCATTTGGTGTCAGATTTGAGTGATTCAAGAGGCTATGGAAAGCTAAGAGGAATATCTACAACTTTTATGTTTTGAGGTTTAAGAGATATGGACTTAATCAAATAAGAAATAGAGATTGAAGTACCAGGTCTGAATTGAAGATAGATAAGTATTGACTTGAAGTTGACTAAGAACATTGGATAAGATTAAGCCATTGGATTATTTTCTCAATTATCCTAAGATCTGGACAAGTGTGTAGAGATGTGGAAAATGAGGAGATTTTATTTAGTGGATTTCGTGTGAAATAAGAGGAATCATCTATCCAACATTTGGTGTACCCGGATTGGTGTTCTCGGGCTTATCTGTCGAGTTTTATTAGAAAAATAATAACTTGGTCATATGAACTCCAAATGAAATTATTCCAGTTCCTGTAGAACCCTAAGACATAGATCTATAACTTTTATGATTGGAGGTTTTAGAGAATCTAAGTGTATCGATGGATTAATCGGGCTGGAATGGGACTGATCTGTTTTAAGTGCAAACTGGAGCCCGAAAATGAATCACTCCACCACCTCACCTTAGATGTTCGAATTTGATTGGTTTTCCTTATTTTTATCTACTAGATACACGTATGAGAGCATGTGTTAGGTGGAGGAAGAGCTTCTAGAAGAATAATTAGTTTAAAACCAAACAAGAGTGAAGAACTAATCTGATTAGCCAAAACAGTCAACTATCCCCTTTGTTTCCAACCAATTGGTAACCAAACCTTGGGAATTAGGTGATGAGATATTTTCCAGCCACTCTAAGGGTGCTAAGGGAGTCTTGGACGTGTGGATAAGGGTGAAGAAGAGGTTCTAGAAGCCTTGGGGGTGCAAGGAAAGGTCAATAGCCAGTTAAGCTTATCTTGGGTATTTTAGACTTTTTGGAGTTTACTTTTATATCTATAATTGGTAATTATTTGGGGCCATTGATCTAAGATAATTTTAGATGAGGAAGAAGCTTAGCCATAGGATGAATATCCTTGGAGATCATGGGAGATATGGATGAGGATTAGATTAACCAAAGCTGGACAACACACCACACCTCACACGGTTTGGGTTAACCCATTGCCTTGGTTTGTTTTCCTTCTCTTCTTCCCCAAGCCATCTATTTCTATATATATATAACCATCTTCAGATCATAGGAGACCTTTTGGGAGGAGGAAGTCACGTCCACTTGGAAAGAAAACCAAAGGAGAAGCCTCCTTAACCCTTGAACCTCCAAACACCTCCTAAGTGAGCTAAGTGAGTGCTTTGAGGAGAAAGGTTGCAAGGACTAGTTGGATCATTCAACCAAGTTTTGGAGAAACTTGTAAGTATACAATTTAACTTAATCTTAGCATAGAATAGGTAGATTGTTGATGGAATTAAGTTTGTTGTTAGTTGGAGCTTGAATTAGGCTTATATGATGTGTTTGGAATCTATGGTGTTTTGGATATGATTTGGTGATGGTAAAATGTTAGGAAAATTGTAAGGACCTAGATTTATGTTTTAATAAGTAACAATAAGGTTTATGTGAGAAGATTTATGGGTTTAGGTTGAAAAACCCCATGAGCCGTGATCTCGCTCGACTGTTGCTCGACAGGCGAGTCGAGCGAAGGCAAAATATGAACCCCTGCCTGACTGTCGCTTGATACCCGCTCGAGCGAGTTCCAACCCGAGACTTCGCTCGATACTCGCTCGACAACTCGCTCGAGCGAGATACCCTGTTTTGCTTAGATTCAGGGTTTTCTTAGAATAGCAGTGGTGTTTCAAATGGGAAGAGTTATAGGTGAAAATAACTCATATGAATAAGAGAAAAACAAAAAGAAAGAAAACAATTTATACAAAGATTAATAAGTTAGTCACGTCATGACGGGGACGGCGATACGTAACGCCCGTATGACTGACGTGCCGACAGGGACGGCGATACGTAACACCTGTCGTGATATAATAATATGTTTTGTGTCATAACGGGGACGGCGAGACGTAACGCCCGTAGGATTGACATGATTAGCGGGGACGGCGATACGTAACGCCCGCTATGATAAGAATGCTTAAGTCATTTTGGGGACGGCGAGACGTAACGCCCAGATGACTGGTAAGTTGACGGGGACGCCTGTCATATATGTGAAATATGTTCCGTGTCATGACGGGGACGGCGAGACGTAACGCCTGGAAGATTGACACGAGACTCGTCAAGACGGGGACGGCGATACGTAACGCCCATCATATATATGTGATAAGTAAGACCCGACAGGGACGGCGATACGTAACGCCTGTCGAGGTTATGCAATAAGTAGATTCCGATAGGGACGGCGATACGTAACGCCCATCGAGGATAAGAAATAAAAGAAACCTATGAGGTTAAGAAGTAAAGTGGAAAGTATAAGTATAAGTATAAGTATTAAGTATGTGATAATGGGTCTAGCTAAGATCTAAGCTTGTATGTGATGATGGGTCTAGTTAGGATCTAAGGTTGTATGCTTATAAGTGATATGTTGGTGAGTATGATTATGTATGATGATAGTTGATGTTATCTATGCTTTATTTCGTTAACTGTGTACTTACTGAGATTTCCTGTAAATCTCACTCTTTTATATTTTATATGTTTTATCTATCATTCCTTATGGAATGATAGATGCTGTTGCAGGGATAGATAAATTGCATTGAGACCCGATCAGCACTGGAGATTCTGAGGTACCCTGAGGGTCCTATGGAATGCTCCTCTTCGGTTGAGATGATCCCATGTACGTGATCAAGTAAAAATGTAAGAGTACTAGATGGTGGTAGGATATGAGATTTTGTTTAGAGAAAACTAACTGGGTTATGTAAGAGTTAATACAGAATATTGTTGTAAATACGATGTTATGAGAAGTGTGATTATAGTATGCCATGTGATCTACTGATGCAAGAGTTAGATCTCCTTGCATATATTGGGAATTTATTTCTTCCAGCTGCGATCGGCATTTTCATTTAATTAGTAAGCTTAGATGCATGCATGCTACTTTTTATATTTACGTAGGATAAGTAGCCTTGGGTTACTTGTCCGGATGCGTCGTTTTACGTTGTAATCGATGCAAAAAATTGGGGCGTCAACCAAGCCATAAGTGTATAATTAAATAAAATAAAATACGATAATTTTGGGGTCGTCACATGGCTCCTCGATTTTATGGGCTTTTTCAGGTAGAAGAGAAGGTGGGTAAGGTGGCGTATAGGCTTAAACTACCTGCAAGTTCAAAAATACATCTCGTTTTTCACATTTCACAATTGAAGAAACAATTGGCAGAACAGACGGAAGCAGTTGGTATTTACCTCCAGTGAACAATTGGCCCTTCGTCGAGTTGTTGGTCAAGTGGCATGGACAAACTGAAGATGAAGCTACATGGGAAGGGTTCTATAAGCTCAAAAAGAAGTTTTCCCACCTTGCGGGCAAGGTGTTTTAAGGGGGGGAATTTGTTATACACCTAGCAGCAGATGAGGAACCAGGGATCTCTTGTGCAGCTAGGGTTACAAAAGGCGTGTTGTGTCGGCTAGGGGACGCAGTAGACAAGGTTATGCTGAGGAGTGGGCTGGCATGGATGATGGTCCGTGTAATGATGCTGAGGCTAGGTGGTAGTTTAATGATGCGGGGGCCCATGGCCCATGGTAGTCGGTTACTTCAATTTGTTACTCAGATTACATAAATAAATTGATATCTGAGTCGGTTATTTTACTTAGATTACGTAATGAAATTGTACACATGTTGTTATAAATAACTAGCACGTGTGTAATTGTTTTGGGATTCAAAAATCAATACAATTTGAATTCTTCTCTTCCGAATATTCTCTCTTCCCTCATTTCCATCTTAAGCGTGCAACACTATGTAAGGATACAATATTATTATAAGAATGTATGATATGAATAATATGATTTTATTTCACCATGTGATCATTAGAAAATTTTTATTCATAAATTTTTCGCTGCAATTTGCATTAAATTTAGATAAGTACGGGGGTGAGTAGTCAAATGTTACTTACCCTGACATTTTAATTTGGATTGAATTACGAACGTAAATTAGGGGCGTCACACTTGTGGTTTACCTTATACATGCTTATGTTATCTCTATATATATTGTTGGTTTGACTTGCTAAGATTTCTTCAGATCTCATTATGGTAGTTTCCACTACCATTTTCCTTGAAATGGTAAAAGTTGTAATAGGATCAAAAGATATTGATGGGAAAATTCTAATGCGAGGATTCCTCAAAGGTTAAAGAAGAACATAGAGAGGAAAGGACCTTCAAAAGGGCATGACTAGTTTGAGATCTAAATCCTAGCCCACTAGGGAGGATAGTTTTGATGAAGTAGTAATCCTTGTGGAAAGATTGTTTGAGTGAGTAAAAGAAAATTCAAAGGATCTTGAACTATGAGAATAGATTCACTTGGAAAATGGACTGATACATTATTATAATACATTTTGGGGATACATTTAAAAAAAGGGTTGTGGTTTAAACCGTTGTTTTGTTTTGGGAGATCCTTTGAAACAAGTATTTGAGATTTATAGATGTTTATTTTGGTACCATGTTAAAATTAATGCTCGATTTTCAACTTGTTTCTTTTTTTTTTTTTATAAATTTTGTGATGTGATTATTGAATACTGTTGGAAACAAGTTATGTACATTGCATGTTAACTGTAATGAATGATAGCTATGTAGCCTTAAATTACGTGTCCTAACCAATCTTCGGCCAATCCCAAACAAGATCTCGAAACATTATATTATTTTTCCATGCACATTTGGATTCGTTAAATCCCAAAACCAACACTTCTATCACGGAGAGGTTGTTATACCCTCACTACATTTTTCTTAATTTTTTTTTTAAAATAAATGGTTTATGACTTTAGTTGTTTTAAATTGTTCTTAAATTTTTTCACATGTCTTAACTCTCAAATATCACCCCTCACTATAACACATTTGGTTTTTAGTGATAGATAAAGCTAACACAAAAAATGATAAAACGTCACGAAAGACTCACAATCGTCACTTAAATTGCATCATGGATAACAATTGGTGATGGTTTACTGTTCAACCATCACTAAAAATATTTTTAGTGATAGTTGGATGTCTTCCATTTGATGTAAAATTTGAACGTTTAATTTTTGTGTGACAGTTGATATGTGTTACAGAAAGTAACATTCAAACATCCAAACTCTCATTCGAACGTAAACCCATCCAATTGACATTCGAACAATAGAAGTTTACATTTTTTGGTTCAAAGTTCGAACGTATAATATTTATGTGTGTACATTCAAACGTAAATTGCAATGTTGACTATCGAATGTATGTTTGAATGTTAATGTACAAATGCTCGGACGTAAATTGTATAAAGTTCGAACATTACGTTTGAATTTTATGGTGAAGCATTTGAATGCAAATGATTCATCTAGAGGCTTATTCAAACGTTAATTGATTAAACATTCAAACGTTTAATTTGTTTGAGGGTGAGTCCATTCGAATGATTTCTCTAATGTTCGAACATGTTCTTGTAATTTTGTCTCTTTACATTCGAATGTTTGGTCGAACATGAACCAATGTTCGAACGTTTTATATTTAAATTCGAACATACATGTTAGAAATAATAAATTTAATAAAATTCAAAAGCATATAAATTATATCATATTATATAATCAATTTTACAACTAATAATATCTTCTAACATATCAAAATAGATACTAAAGGTTACAAACAGTAATAAAACTAATAAAATCTATTTTTTTTTCGTCCACCGCAATCTTACTACAGTAACATTACCAGCTCCATCTGGTCCTCAATCTCTCTCTGTACTTGTTCTTAGATTGCAATGCACATTCTTTTCTCTTGGTCTCTCAACTGCTCTTGCATACGTGTCTCTAGATCAAATTGTCGCTCCAAGAAAGACTCAATCTCCTGCTATCTCAATCTCATATACTCGTTTTCTCATCGGCAGAATGCTTGAAAGAATGTCCCAAATCTATGACCATGCCAGACTTGGTCCTGAACACTTTCGTGAATATGTCTGTCACTAGGAGTAATTTCCCCAAGGCTGACTACATATCTAACATTTTATCCTGCAATTAGAAAAAAAAAGTACATAGTAAGCAACATATTAAAAAAATACGAATAAAAAATAAAATTTTCAGATATTACATCATTTATTTAACAAAATTAACACTGCTTACATAATTTTTTGTGATAGTAAGATCCATCCATTCACTACATTCAAAAGTGTGAGTAGTAACGTAGACTTGAATGAGGAAAATTTTTTTAGAATCACCACGTTTCTAACAAAGACACATTAGCAATAAGGAAGTTTAACTTTAGTACTTAAGTAAAGAATATCATAAAAAGAAATGATTTTCTATAAGTAATTAATTACCATCTTATCAGCAAGATAGTGGAATGACTGTGAATCGGCATGATGGTGGACAGTCAGAGCAGATCTATTATGTACATTTGTTGAACTTATGCTCTACAAAATTAATTAAGAATATTAGTTGTAAATTAGAACAAATATAAATGTAAGTAACTAAATAATCTAGAATACCTGATAATCAGGACTTGTGAAAAGATCACAACACTTCATCTAATCGTCTAACTTCATGTTTTGGAAAGGGGACTTCGCAACCTCTTCTAATGTCTCAAGCTTCTTGACATAGTCATGATATCCTCCCTTGTGACATCGGAATAATATAGCCATCAACTCATTCACAGTTCTCAAATCCTCATTACGGCTAAAATTGAGGTTGAACTCATCCTAAAGAGTGAATTAAGTCCGAAATGTGATATACTAACTTAGGCAGAAAAAATATACTCATAAAGTAAACAAACCAGCACACATCTCCAATCGTGCTCCTTAATCTTGTTAGAAACATCTCGCCATCATTGCAAGTAAAAGAGACCATAAGCTCAGACTAATGTACCAATGTAAGAGGAAAGTGCTGTTGCACCATCATCCACTCCCCCAATAGAATTATCAAGAATGGTGACCTTAATCATTCCTTACCTTCTATTTTTCTCTAGAGAGATATCACAAGTATAGCCACACCCACATCAAGAAAAAGATGCATCAACTAACATATGCAATAGCATTGTATTAGTTATATATGTTATTGAGTATTAAAATATAATTAATTAATTAATTATCAGCGACATTTCATTACTAGTAGGTGTCGACTGGCTACCCATCGCCTGCGTGTTTACTTGTTCAGGAGCACATTCCTCAAGTGGAGAGTCCGGAATGGGTTCGAGACTTGGAAGATGAGTCACATTTTTTTGTATAGTCACCTATATGATATTGTATTTTTATTCTTGATCTTCAGATGTATTTTCCATACTTGTTTCAGAATCTTCCTTAATTACATCTTGTTGGTCATATTGCACGTCTTTTTCTTCTTCTTCTTTCTCCTCACTAACTTCAATTGGATGATCATCTAATTCGAATGAGTCAAGATGGATAGGTGCAACGTTATCTCTACACAAGGAGAGTATCTCGAGTGCACTGAGATTAACAAACAAGTTAATACCTTGATCTCCATCTCCTTGGTATGTCTTTACAATTAGAGTATCATCTTCATCTCCGTTGTTCTCCTGATCCATACTTGTTCCTGTTTCATATATGATCATAGGAAAAAAAAAATTGTATGATTCGGCAAGTTATTTCTCCACTATTTTTATCAACGCCTTTCAATGGATCAATCAAGTAATAGAATTGCGTAGTCTGACAAGCTAATACGAATAGATTATTTTCATACCATTTTGATGCAGTATTGACACTCATGAAGTGATTATCCCTATGTATAAAAACCCGACCATTGCCTAGATCCCCCAATCACATCTGAAAACATATGTTACATACCCACCCAGTTATTTCTGTCCATAGTATCACGTATGACACCCCTATCATCTATCTATTTCGTATAATAGACAATATCATCTATCTCATAACTCTCCTCAACCAACACATCACAGTTTTGTATCTTTCTATTTCGTTCCCGATCCAAAGTATGAAATTTATAACCTCGAACAATACATGCAGTGTATCGCACCACTCTGTTTGAGGACCATAGTCCAATGCATGAAATTTAGAAAACATTTACCCGAGATCACAAGTACGTTGTTCCAATATCTAACAATATAAAACAATAATATAGTTAATAAATTACCAAGAATATTTAAAAGTTTCAAAATTCAACATGTTTTTAATTGTAGTTCATACATGTTGTTCAAACCACCTGAGAAATTCTTTCTCGTGTCCTGCCTCTACATTTTCTACACCTTCTGTGCTAAGTTTGTCCAGGTACTCACTGCATATTATTGAAAAATAATAACTACTCCAGTTTCACTAGGTCTAGTAATTCGCGTTAATTGAATGAGTACTCTACTAAGATAATCATCAATCTCCCGAGGACAATTATTCAACAAATACCACTGACCTTTTTGCAACTCTCCATCAATGAAACCATAACCCGTTTGTGCACCTAAGGTTCGGACATTTTGGAAAAATACTGATAGCTCACGTGCAAGTAGAGTAGCATGACCAACATTTCGCTTTTCATGATTAAATCGTGTCTCAACACTATGAAGATATAGTGAGCAAAATGTTAACCATTCATCGTGTATACAGGCCTCTGCTATTGAACCCTCAGCTCTGGGTTTATTCCCAACTATGCACTTGAATGCATGTATGAACTTGTTCTCAAATCCTAATCTCTTTCTTATTTGTTTCATTTCATAAAAGTTCTTCGGCAATGCAGAACCTTCGGGAAACACCCTGTTAAATAACTCCAACGTCATGTTTATTGCTTCTTCGACATTCCACACAATGACTTAATTTGAAACAATCGCAGAATAAGGACATTTTGCTGTGTTTCATACAACTAGGATAAATTTCGTGTTTTGCATCTTCCCAAATTGTGAAAAAATTATCTGAGTCAGTTCCTTGGGCACCTAAGGCATATTTTTCAGGCTCATCCATAAACATCTCAGCACCAATGTCACCCAACATCTCCTTTATCTCATTCCATTAATCAACATCATTCCACTCGTAACCATCATGTATGTCTTGCATAGAATTTGTATTATTGAATAAAACATCTGATATCAATTCATATGGCTCACTATGAAATATCCATAGTGTATAACCCAGATCCATCCCGTTCACAAAAATTTGACTCTCGACTTCATCCAATCCTATAACACAAATTCCTACATCCTCAGCATGGACACTTAATATAACCACGCCTATTAGAATAGGCCTGAGCGAATTCAATGAAGGTTCTTACTCCATGTGCATAAAGCACTTAGTCCTTCCCAAATATATCGTCAAGACGCATATAATTTTTGTCCATTTCTAAAAAGACCTATCAACTAGTATATATGCAAATAAATTCCACAAGCACAATATGCTCCAAAGTGATTCATTGCTTTTTTGATAAGGTAGTTGGTCTTATGTAATAGCCCTAAAATCTTCATCTTAATTTAATTATTTAATTAAATGCTAATATACAAGATTAGTGGTAATTTGTAAAAATAAGCTCTAAAGAGATGGGCTTGGGAATGAAACTTTTGAGGTATGGATCAAGTGAATGGGCCAAAAGAGTAATGGTGAGCCCATAAGCCCATAGAGTGAGCCTATGACCCATCAAGCCCATAGTAGAGACACATGTCACTTGGAGAAAAACCCAAGAAAATCATCCAAGGCTTGTAGGAAAATTCTAGTTGGTGGATATTGACTAGTAGGTAAGCATGTGCCATGTAGGATTGAGTGTAGAATCTCATAGAGGGATTTTCCTACCATGGAATCTTGGAGGTACAAGGCACCATTCTTTGAATTTCCAATAGAAGTCATGGTGTGTAGGAAGGTGACAAGTGGCATGAAGAGAAGCATGGAAGGAAGGAGCAAGGGGGGGTTTCGGTGGATGCAATCCGTGAGGCACTTTGGGAGAGTTTCTTGGGGTATGGCCACCAACAAGTTGATAGGACAAGGGAGGAGTGTGTAAGTGAATAAGGTACAATGTGTAAGAGAGTATGATGATGTGAAGAGAGGTATGGTGTGGGTGTAGGTGATGGAAATGACAAAAGCAAGGAGATGAAGCAAAGTAGGTTTCGGTGGAGGCAAAGCTTGGCCGGATCATGCATTGCTCAATTCCCAAAAAGCATGGTCTTGAGATCACTTGGATGGACACATGAGATGATGGAGGGATGATGATTGAGTGAAAAGCAAGAAAATGAGTGCTAAACACTCAAGGGAGCCGCCGGCCATAGCAAGTGAGGGAGAAGAAAAGAAAATCCTAAAAGGCATGGCCATGATTTGATCTTGGAATGGCCTAGTGTTGTCAATCACTCCATCCATCATTGGCCATACCTAAGCATGGTATAAAGTGTACCAAAGACCCTAGAGCAAGGGCTTGGCCGTGTGACCCCATATCCATTTTCCTTGGCTTGCTTCACTTGGACTCATGCAAGCATACTCCTATCTCACTCTCTCCTCACCTCTCGGCCAAAACCACCCAAATCACCTCTACCTTTGTTTCTTCTTCTTTCACCACACAATTTGAAGAATCCTAAATTAGTGGAGCTAAAATCAAGAGTGTTGAGGTGGACAACACATTGGAGAAGGTTAGTGCCTAAATTCATGCAAGCTTAGGAAGAACACACACACACATGTAACACTTTTGTTTTGGCTAAAAGGAAATAAGGTTTCTTTTAAATCTTTATACTTATAACTAGTCTAATAAGAGATTCTATGTGTGTATTTTCAGATTTTAATCAAAAATCTAATAGGAATATTGTAAGTATACTTCCACATTTTCCTTAACAATTCTTGTATATAGTTAGGTGATCATGCTTGTTGGATTAATGATTGTATTGCCATGTTTGGATTAAATTGACTATACTTGTCTTTGATATGAATATTATTGTGTAAATCTCTATGACAAAATAAGCTTAGAATGTGAGTATAGATGATGGATCAAGTAATAGTTGCAAAAAGAAATGAAAAGCATGATTATTATATGAAATGATGAAGTTGATGTATGATGGATTTTAGTATTAAGCCTATAAATTTGGTGTTGCTAAGATAGAATTTATTTGAGGAAATTAGTAATGAAAGTGATTTATTCAAGGAAAATATTGTCTTGAGGAAATGAAAATGGACATGGAAATAAAATACATGATTGATATGAATTGAAATGGTGTATACTTGCATATGGAAAGAAGTAACCACTTGTGTATGATGACTAGTAATGTTTAATTGGAATTTTCTGATATTTAAGGTTGAGATTAGAAGATTGAATTATATTGCTTTGTGGTGGAATTATTTAGTTTAAGCTTATAGAAGGAATCTATGGAAAAGGAAACTTTGAATAAATTAATATAAGGAAATTTCCCCAAGTTGAAAGGTGAAGGAAAGAAGTGGAGTGAATTAAGCTTGGAAGTAAAAATGTGTACTAAATGGATAATAGGGTTTCGGTTACCCATTTTTAAGGATGGTATGTGTTTTAATTTGACACCTTAAATTCTTGAAGGATAATTAGAGTGAAGTGATGAAGAAAAGTCCTAGAAATTACCCTAGGAGGGTTCGGCCATGATGGGTTGGACATGGGCCGAGTAACTCACTTCAATCCTAGGCCCAAATTTTGGATGTTAGAGCATGACGACTAAGTAGGAAATTCTAAAGTTTATCCCAATGAGGAGGAAAGGAAAATGAAATACGAATGCACTCGAGTTCGTCTCGGGTTTTGCATGAAAATGAGTAAGTGTTGCATGTCTCATGCATAAACTATGAAAAGCATGTTTTTAAAGTCCAAATATGTTTTTAAGAAAAAGAAAAGAAAAGAAAAGATTGAGCTTTTGAAAGAAAAGAAAAAGAAGTAAAGTTTTATAAGAACCCCAAAGGCTGGGATGGGGTAGTGCCCCAGTGGAACTCCCTGTTCACCCAGGAGTGTTTAAAGTCGAGTGGAAGCCCCTGGGTCGACGAAGAACAGTTGGGGGACCGTACATGGCTCCAAAAGGTGTCCGGAGAGTGGTAGCACCTAACGCTGGTGGGTGCTAAGGACGGATAAGGTGTAAGGACCTGCCGTTTTATAAGTTATATGACGCACTCACTTTAAAGTGATGCGGTAACCAGCAGGGAACACGCGGTGCTTAGAGGAACCGTGTTGTGTCTCATATATGCTAAGTGATAAGTCATAACAAGATGGGTTTTCGAGCCATAAGAAAAGATCTGTATATGATAAGTGGCGCCTAAGAAAGAATAAAAGATACGAAATGTTTTAAAGAAATTATTTGAAAAGCAATGACATGAAAAGAAGTCTGAAAGAAGCAAGTCTGTATGAAAGTTTTCATGAGCATGTGCATGAGTCAGTCATTCATTGCATATGCATTAGTTACGAATGTTTTGTTCACTTATATGTATATTGAAACGTTTTGGTCAATGTGCTAATATACTTGCTGAGATTTCTTCCAAAATCTCACCCCCTTTTTATTATCTCTACTATTGCTCTCTTGGGAACGATAGAAGTTATTGCAAGAAATGATGGATCTCCAGATTACGAATCTTGAGAAGACGGGTCGGACCCTCATGGGCCCGACTAAGACATATACTGCTAGGCTAGTGACCCTAGACCTGTTGGGTCAGTGGGCGGCAGAGTCGCTTCCTATGGCGACGTACTTTTTTGATGACTTACGCCCTACGGGGTGTTGTTTGGTGCTAGGAGTGGATGGGCTCCTCCACATGGGATGCCTGTTTACATCATCCACTGGGATGATGTGTGATGTAGGCCCAGGACTGAGTTTGGACAATTTTCGATACGGTCCGAACTTTAAGAAGATAAAAGAAGAACTCGCCTATTAGTATGTTTGGTGGAAGGGGGAGGGGATCGTTAATATTTTTATTTTGTACCACCTATGTATTTTGAGGAAAAATTTTCCCGTTGTTTTGGGAAGTGCTTTTGTATAAACTATATACATTGGTGACCTTAACTTTGATGTATGTGTATATGATGCTTAATTTGGGTTTTATTTCGTTAACCATGTGATGTGCGACAAGCGTAAACATTTTGTCGAATGTTTCTGGCTTGACCTTTTTCTGCTGTGAGAAGAAAAGAAAAAAGAATAATAATAATAATAATAATAAATATACTATTAAATAATGCTCTCACACGTAAAGATGAGAGATGACTTCCTTGTGACGTTCGTCCCCAGCGTCGTAATTTGCGTGCGAACCCAAGCGCAAGCTAGGGCGCCGACATCTTATCTTATTCGAGATTATATTATTCATATTGCACAAACTTTGTCACTCTACTACTTTTCACGATGGAAGAAATATCGATAGCACCTCTCCATAGTTCTCCAAGTATACATATTCATATAAAGGAATTGTGACTTTACAAACAATATACCAGAAGAATAGATGTGACAACCCGGATTTTTTTAGATATCCGCTTAATTTTCATGTATGGGATGATTATGTTTCTCCGAAACTATTTTTAGGAATTTTGGAATATATGTATAAGATTCTTATATTGAAAGGTTGGGAATAAGGTTGGGTATAAATGTGACTTGTGTTAAGATGGAAAAGTGCCTAGACCCGAGACTTCGCTCAACTCTCGCTTGATGTCTGGCTCGAGCGAAATACAGGGACAGACAGACGTCTTTTAGTAGAATGGTCATAACTTGCTCATTTGATGTCGGATTTGAGTGATTCAAGAGGCTATGGAAAGCTAAGAGGATTATCTACAACTTTTATGTTTTGAGGTTTAAGAGATAAGGACTTAATCAAATAAGAAATGGAGATTGAAGTATCAGATCTGAATTGGAGATGGATAAGTATTGACTTGAAGTTGACTAAGAACATTGGATAAGATTAAGCCTTTGGATTATTTTCTTAGTTATCCTAAGATCTGGACAAGTGTGTGGAGATATGGAAAATGAGGAGATTTTATTTAGTGAATTTCGTGTGAAATAAGATGATTCATCTATCCAATACTTGGTGTACCCGGATTGGTGTTCTCGGGTTTATATGTCGAGTTTTATTAGAAAAATCATAACTTGGTCATGTGAACTCCAAATGAAGTGATTCCAGTTCCTATAGAACCCTAAGACATAGATCTATAACTTTTATGATTGGAGGTTTTAGAGAATCGAAGTGTATCAATGGATTAATTGGGCTGGAATGGGACTGATCTGTTTTAAGTGCAAACTGGAGCTCGAAAATGAATCACTTCACCACCTCACCTTAGATGTCCGAATTTGATTGGTTCTCCTCATGGTTATCTGCTAGATACATGTATGAGAGCATGTGTTAGGTGGAGGAAGAGCTTCTAGAAGAATAATTAGCTTGGAACCAAACAAGAGTGAAGGACTAATCTGATTAGCCAAAACAGTCAACTATCCCTTTTGTTTCCAACCAATTGGTAACCAAACCTTGGGAATTAGGTGAAGAGATATTTTCCAGCCACTCTAAGGGTGCTAAGGAGGTCTTGGACGTGTGGCTAAAGAGGGAGAAAGTGTTCTAGAAGCCTTGAGGATGCAAGGAAAGCCAATGGCCAGATTAAGCTCATCTTGGGTATTTTGGACTTTTTGGAGCTTACTTTTATATCTATATTTGGTGATTATTTGGGGCCATTGATCTAAGATAATTTTAGATGAGGAAGAAGCTTAGCCATTGGATGAATATCATTGGAGATCTTGAGAGATTTGGATGAGGATTGGAATAGGCAAAGCTGGACAGCACATGCCACACCTCACACGGTTTGAGATTAACCCATGGCCTTAGTTAGTTTTCCTTCTCTTCTTCTCCAAGCCATCTATTTCTATATATATATATCCATCTTCAGATCATAGGAGATCTTTTGGGAGAGGAGAGTCACGTCCACTTGGAGAGGAAGCCAAAGAAAAAGCCTCCTTAACCCTTGAACCTCCAAACTTCACCTAAGTGAGCTAAGTGGGTGATTTGAGGAGGAATGTTGCAAGGACTAGTTGGATCATTCAACCAAGCTTTGGAGAAACTTGTAAGTATACAATTTAACTTAATCTTAGCATAGATTAAGTAGATTATTGATGGAATTTAGTTTGTTGTTGGTTGGAGCTTGAATTAGGCTTGAATGATGTATTTGGAATCTATGGTGTTTTGGATATGATTTGGTGATTGTAAAATGTTAGAAAAATTGTAAGGACCTAGAATTATGTTCTAATGAGTAAAAAAATAAGGTTGGTGTGAAAAGATTGCTTGATTTGGGTTGAAAAACCCCTTGAGCCGTGATCTCGCTCGACTGTCGCTCGACAGGCGAGTCGAGCGAAGGCCAAATGTAAACCCCCGCTTGACTGTCGCTTGATACCCCACTCGAGCGAGTTCCAACCCGTGACTTCGCTCGACACTCGCTCGACACCCGCTCGAGCGAGATACCCTGTTTTGCTTAGATTTAGGGTTTTCTTAGAATAGCAGTGGTGTTTCAAATGGGTAGAGTTATAGGTGAAAATAACTCATG
Organism: Platycarya strobilacea; assembly: GCA_036898215.1. Lineage (NCBI taxonomy): Eukaryota > Viridiplantae > Streptophyta > Magnoliopsida > Fagales > Juglandaceae > Platycarya > Platycarya strobilacea. Next base: position 21,721,977 of record CM072549.1, on the reverse strand, counting down.
TGTATAAGAGAAGAATATAAAGAAAGAAAACAATTTATATAAAGAATATGTTCCGTGTCATGACGGGGACGGCGATACGTAACGCCCGGACGATTGACACGAGACTCATCATAACGGGGACGGCGATACGTAACGCCCGGATGATTGATGAGTATGATTGATAAGTTAGTCACGTCATGACGGGGACGGCGATACGTAACGCCCGTATGACTGACGTGCCGGCAGGGACGGCGATACGTAACGCCTGTCGTGATATGAAATTGTGATCTCCACGGGGACGGCGAGACGTAACGCCCGTGTGATTGATCCTTGCGGGGACGGCGAGACGTAACGCCCGCAGTACTATGTGTACATGTTTGTGTCATAACGGGGACGGCGAGACGTAACGCCCGGATGATTGACACTAGACTCATCATAACGGGGACGGCGATACGTAACGCCCGGATGATTGATGAGTGCATGATTGATAAGTTAGTCACGTCATGACGGGGACGGCGATACGTAACGCCCGTATGACTGACGTGCCGGCAGGGACGGCGATACGTAACGCCTGCCGTGATATAATAATATGTTCCGTGTCATAACGGGGACGGCGAGACGTAACGCCCGGATGATTGACACGAGACTCATCATAACGGGGACGGCGATACGTAACGCCCGGATGATTGATGAGTGTATGATTAATGAGTTAGTCACGTCATGACGGGGACGGCGATACGTAACGCCCGTATGACTGACGTGCCGGCAGGGACGGCGATACGTAACGCCTGCCGTGATATAATAATATGTTCCGTGTCATAACGGGGACGGCGAGACGTAACGCCCGGATGATTGACACGAGACTCATCATAACGGGGACGGCGATACGTAACGCCCGGATGATTGATGAGTATGATTGATCAGTTAGTCACGTCATGACGGGGACGGCGATACGTAACGCCCGTATGACTGACGTGCCGGCAGGGACGGCGATACGTAACGCCTGTCGAGATGAGTTAGTCACGTCATGACGGGGACGGCGATACGTAACGCCCGTATGACTGACGTGCCGATGGGGACGGCGATACGTAACGCCCATCGTGGATAAGAAATAAAAGAAACCTATGGGGTTAAGAAATAAAGTGAAAAGTATAAGTGTATGTGATGATGGGTCTAGCTAAGATCTAAGGTTGTATGTGATGATGGGTCTAGCTAAGATCTAAGGTTGTATGTGATGTTGGGTCTAGCTAAGATCTAAGGTTGTATGTGATGTTGGGTCTAGCTAAGATCTAAGGTTGTATGTGATGATGGGTCTAGCTAAGATTTGAGTTTGTATGATAAGATGGATAATTGATGTGTATGAGTTCCATAAGGTATACTTATAAGTGATATGTTGATGAGTGTGATTATGCATGGTGATAGTTGAGGTTATCTATGCTTTATTTCGTTAACTGTGTACTTGCTGAGATTTCTTGTAAATCTCACTCTTTGTTGTTTTATCTATTTTATCTATCATTCCTTATGGAATGATAGACGTTGTTGCAGGGATAGACAAATTGCATTGAGACCCGATCAGCACGGGAGATTCTGAGGTACCCTGAGGGTCCTATGGAATGCTCCTCTCCGGTTGAGATGACCCCACGTACGTGATCAAGTGAAGAAGTAAGAGTATTGGATGATGGTAGGATATGGGTTTTTGTTTAGAGAAAACTAACTGGGTTATGTAAGAGTAATTACAGAATGTGGTTGTAAATACAAGGTTATGAGAAGTGTAATCATAGTATGCCATGTGGTCTATTGATGCGAGAGTTAGATCTCTTTGCTCATATTGGTAATTTACTTCTTCCAGCTGCGATTGGCATTGCATTTCATTAGTAAGCTTAGATGCATACATGCTGCTTTTTATATTTACGTAGGATAAGTAGCCTTGTGTTGCTTGTCCGGATGCGTCGTTTTACGTTGTAATCGATGCGAAAAATCGGGGCGTGACAGTTTGGTATCAGAGCAATACGGCTCTGGGTAAACCATGAATGTCCTAGGAAAAATGATCACATGGTATTAAGATAGGTTTTGATTTGATTGAGAAAGGCTTGAGTTCTGGATAAGATTGGGTCAAGTTGGTTTCTCTCATAGAATTGTGTATGTCTAGGATTTTAAGAATCGGAATTTTTAAGATAGATTACGTGATAGGTATAGAAATTGACAATTGGTTGATGTTGGAATCATTAGTGGCAAGGTCAGATCGATAAGGAAACGTGATGACTATCTCATGGACTCTGGAGTGATGAGGTTTATTGTATGATTGTATATGGGGATGTAGGGTATACATGGATTCTTAAAGTCATTTTGGTGAGATTTGACGGAAACTTTGCTGGATTATATCAAGTGGTAAAGAATTTCTCTTTCAAAGTTGAGAATTTGAGGTTAACCGATCGACTTGATAGTTTTCTGTCGAGAGAATTTGAATTAATTTTCTTGGATGTAGCAGATTAAAGATTTAGTTCTGGTATGAGGATGTTACGATCAAGAAGGACCTAAATGTTTAAGAGTAGTAGGCTTGAATTTTATTGACTTGGACTGTTGTTGTAATATCAAGGTTTAGAAGAGAATGTCGTAGTATGAGTGATCTCTTTGAAATTTAGGTACTGGAGTTGTAAATTTTGGAAGAATTGCAAAATGGTGAAAGATTATAAGTTTATCGATCCTATAGAATTCTGGAAAGTGACTCCTAAAGTATGTAAAGTTTTAGAATTTTTGGAGACTTGATCTGAATTAAGATTTGAATTTTGGAGCACTGACCTCACATGTTAATTTGATCTGTGTTGAAAATTGATGAGTTTACAATAATTAGAATAAAATGGAGTGGAGTACAATGGTGGATATAAGAGTTCTTAAGAAAATACTTCCTCAGGAATGAAAAGTGTGGATTTGGTTGGCAAATTTTGGTGATTGAGGAAATAAATTTTGAAGGTGTGAGTTCAGATGAGGAAAATGGTATGAACGAACTACTGATGCATAGGCAAAATGTTGATCTTGATTATAAATGCATGATATCTACAAGTATACAGTCTTGAAAAGGTAACCTTTGGTTCCATTTTGATGTGATTTGGTATGTGTTGAGGTTATTTATGTGGTAAATTTTGAGAGTACAAAGCACAAACATGATGTTGATCATGATCAGAGACTTCAATTACGCTGACTTGAAGGAATCAATAGGGATTGGGAGTGTTACTAAGGAGAAAATATTGTTTGTAATTGCCATGGAAGAGAGTTTTAAGTTACAAAAGATGGAATATGGACGAACATTTGGTTGATAGAGCATAGAAATCGACTGAAGTCAGTTTAACTATTCATAATTGTTGAATTTTATTGGAGAATATATTGAGATTCTTGGAAAAGTCAAGGTTCTAATTTACTCAAATACTTTAAGCTTTTTTTTAAGGGAATGTGTCAAAGGAGAAGAGTAATGTTGGCAGCCATATTGGTGTTACTGATTGTAGAATTTTTCTAAGTACACACTGATATATATATTTTGGTGTTGAGGTGGAACTCTCGAATTTCGAGGACGAAATTCCTTTTAAGGGGGGGAGAATGTGACAACCCGGATTTTTTTAGATATCCGCTTAATTTTCATGTATGGGATGATTATGTTTCTCCGAAACTATTTTTAGGAATTTTGGAATATATGTATAAGATTCTTATATTGAAAGGTTGGGAATAAGGTTGGGTATAAATGTGACTTGTGTTAAGATGGAAAAGTGCCTAGACCCGAGACTTCGCTCAACTCTCGCTTGATGTCTGGCTCGAGCGAAATACAGGGACAGACAGACGTCTTTTAGTAGAATGGTCATAACTTGCTCATTTGATGTCGGATTTGAGTGATTCAAGAGGCTATGGAAAGCTAAGAGGATTATCTACAACTTTTATGTTTTGAGGTTTAAGAGATAAGGACTTAATCAAATAAGAAATGGAGATTGAAGTATCAGATCTGAATTGGAGATGGATAAGTATTGACTTGAAGTTGACTAAGAACATTGGATAAGATTAAGCCTTTGGATTATTTTCTTAGTTATCCTAAGATCTGGACAAGTGTGTGGAGATATGGAAAATGAGGAGATTTTATTTAGTGAATTTCGTGTGAAATAAGATGATTCATCTATCCAATACTTGGTGTACCCGGATTGGTGTTCTCGGGTTTATATGTCGAGTTTTATTAGAAAAATCATAACTTGGTCATGTGAACTCCAAATGAAGTGATTCCAGTTCCTATAGAACCCTAAGACATAGATCTATAACTTTTATGATTGGAGGTTTTAGAGAATCGAAGTGTATCAATGGATTAATTGGGCTGGAATGGGACTGATCTGTTTTAAGTGCAAACTGGAGCTCGAAAATGAATCACTTCACCACCTCACCTTAGATGTCCGAATTTGATTGGTTCTCCTCATGGTTATCTGCTAGATACATGTATGAGAGCATGTGTTAGGTGGAGGAAGAGCTTCTAGAAGAATAATTAGCTTGGAACCAAACAAGAGTGAAGGACTAATCTGATTAGCCAAAACAGTCAACTATCCCTTTTGTTTCCAACCAATTGGTAACCAAACCTTGGGAATTAGGTGAAGAGATATTTTCCAGCCACTCTAAGGGTGCTAAGGAGGTCTTGGACGTGTGGCTAAAGAGGGAGAAAGTGTTCTAGAAGCCTTGAGGATGCAAGGAAAGCCAATGGCCAGATTAAGCTCATCTTGGGTATTTTGGACTTTTTGGAGCTTACTTTTATATCTATATTTGGTGATTATTTGGGGCCATTGATCTAAGATAATTTTAGATGAGGAAGAAGCTTAGCCATTGGATGAATATCATTGGAGATCTTGAGAGATTTGGATGAGGATTGGAATAGGCAAAGCTGGACAGCACATGCCACACCTCACACGGTTTGAGATTAACCCATGGCCTTAGTTAGTTTTCCTTCTCTTCTTCTCCAAGCCATCTATTTCTATATATATATATCCATCTTCAGATCATAGGAGATCTTTTGGGAGAGGAGAGTCACGTCCACTTGGAGAGGAAGCCAAAGAAAAAGCCTCCTTAACCCTTGAACCTCCAAACTTCACCTAAGTGAGCTAAGTGGGTGATTTGAGGAGGAATGTTGCAAGGACTAGTTGGATCATTCAACCAAGCTTTGGAGAAACTTGTAAGTATACAATTTAACTTAATCTTAGCATAGATTAAGTAGATTATTGATGGAATTTAGTTTGTTGTTGGTTGGAGCTTGAATTAGGCTTGAATGATGTATTTGGAATCTATGGTGTTTTGGATATGATTTGGTGATTGTAAAATGTTAGAAAAATTGTAAGGACCTAGAATTATGTTCTAATGAGTAAAAAAATAAGGTTGGTGTGAAAAGATTGCTTGATTTGGGTTGAAAAACCCCTTGAGCCGTGATCTCGCTCGACTGTCGCTCGACAGGCGAGTCGAGCGAAGGCCAAATGTAAACCCCCGCTTGACTGTCGCTTGATACCCCACTCGAGCGAGTTCCAACCCGTGACTTCGCTCGACACTCGCTCGACACCCGCTCGAGCGAGATACCCTGTTTTGCTTAGATTTAGGGTTTTCTTAGAATAGCAGTGGTGTTTCAAATGGGTAGAGTTATAGGTGAAAATAACTCATGTGTATAAGAGAAGAATATAAAGAAAGAAAACAATTTATATAAAGAATATGTTCCGTGTCATGACGGGGACGGCGATACGTAACGCCCGGACGATTGACACGAGACTCATCATAACGGGGACGGCGATACGTAACGCCCGGATGATTGATGAGTATGATTGATAAGTTAGTCACGTCATGACGGGGACGGCGATACGTAACGCCCGTATGACTGACGTGCCGGCAGGGACGGCGATACGTAACGCCTGTCGTGATATGAAATTGTGATCTCCACGGGGACGGCGAGACGTAACGCCCGTGTGATTGATCCTTGCGGGGACGGCGAGACGTAACGCCCGCAGTACTATGTGTACATGTTTGTGTCATAACGGGGACGGCGAGACGTAACGCCCGGATGATTGACACTAGACTCATCATAACGGGGACGGCGATACGTAACGCCCGGATGATTGATGAGTGCATGATTGATAAGTTAGTCACGTCATGACGGGGACGGCGATACGTAACGCCCGTATGACTGACGTGCCGGCAGGGACGGCGATACGTAACGCCTGCCGTGATATAATAATATGTTCCGTGTCATAACGGGGACGGCGAGACGTAACGCCCGGATGATTGACACGAGACTCATCATAACGGGGACGGCGATACGTAACGCCCGGATGATTGATGAGTGTATGATTAATGAGTTAGTCACGTCATGACGGGGACGGCGATACGTAACGCCCGTATGACTGACGTGCCGGCAGGGACGGCGATACGTAACGCCTGCCGTGATATAATAATATGTTCCGTGTCATAACGGGGACGGCGAGACGTAACGCCCGGATGATTGACACGAGACTCATCATAACGGGGACGGCGATACGTAACGCCCGGATGATTGATGAGTATGATTGATCAGTTAGTCACGTCATGACGGGGACGGCGATACGTAACGCCCGTATGACTGACGTGCCGGCAGGGACGGCGATACGTAACGCCTGTCGAGATGAGTTAGTCACGTCATGACGGGGACGGCGATACGTAACGCCCGTATGACTGACGTGCCGATGGGGACGGCGATACGTAACGCCCATCGTGGATAAGAAATAAAAGAAACCTATGGGGTTAAGAAATAAAGTGAAAAGTATAAGTGTATGTGATGATGGGTCTAGCTAAGATCTAAGGTTGTATGTGATGATGGGTCTAGCTAAGATCTAAGGTTGTATGTGATGTTGGGTCTAGCTAAGATCTAAGGTTGTATGTGATGTTGGGTCTAGCTAAGATCTAAGGTTGTATGTGATGATGGGTCTAGCTAAGATTTGAGTTTGTATGATAAGATGGATAATTGATGTGTATGAGTTCCATAAGGTATACTTATAAGTGATATGTTGATGAGTGTGATTATGCATGGTGATAGTTGAGGTTATCTATGCTTTATTTCGTTAACTGTGTACTTGCTGAGATTTCTTGTAAATCTCACTCTTTGTTGTTTTATCTATTTTATCTATCATTCCTTATGGAATGATAGACGTTGTTGCAGGGATAGACAAATTGCATTGAGACCCGATCAGCACGGGAGATTCTGAGGTACCCTGAGGGTCCTATGGAATGCTCCTCTCCGGTTGAGATGACCCCACGTACGTGATCAAGTGAAGAAGTAAGAGTATTGGATGATGGTAGGATATGGGTTTTTGTTTAGAGAAAACTAACTGGGTTATGTAAGAGTAATTACAGAATGTGGTTGTAAATACAAGGTTATGAGAAGTGTAATCATAGTATGCCATGTGGTCTATTGATGCGAGAGTTAGATCTCTTTGCTCATATTGGTAATTTACTTCTTCCAGCTGCGATTGGCATTGCATTTCATTAGTAAGCTTAGATGCATACATGCTGCTTTTTATATTTACGTAGGATAAGTAGCCTTGTGTTGCTTGTCCGGATGCGTCGTTTTACGTTGTAATCGATGCGAAAAATCGGGGCGTGACAATAGATGAGGAGGACATCGAAACTTCATACCAAATGTTCAGTAAGAGTAACAAAAATATGTAATACAGATAATATAATCTCAAATTGTCCACACCGGACAATTCAAGAATTATTGGACACCTGAGTGTCCACTAAATGGGGCTAAGGTTATTCATCAATGTCACACAACATACTATTAAATAACAATCCAATTCTACATTTATTTATTATTCATTTGCTAATTACTAACTATTATATAAACTATAGATATATGTTCACTGTTATTATTGTTTATTTGTTATTTATTTATTGTTACTTATTAGTTATTATCATTCGCTAATTACTAACTATTATATAAAATAGAAATATATGTTAACTGCTATTATTGTTTATTTGTTACTTATTTATTGTTATGTATTAGTTATTATTATCTGTTAATTACTTACTATTATGTAAAAGTATATATATACTAATTACTAACTAATGTTATTATTGTTTGGGGTTGTTTCCCTTTATTGTTATTTATTTGTTTTCTACATTTATTGTTTGTTATTAGTTATTATTGTTTAATTATTTGTTACTTATTTATTTGTTACTTATTAGTACATAGAGTTTGGGGTTTAGGATTTAGAATTTAGGATTTATGTTTTAGGATTTAGGATTTAGGATCTAGGGTTTAGGTTTGGAGGTTTAGGTGTAACGCCCCAATAGAAGGCCCAAAACACATGGCCTATACTCCAAAAGAATTAGTCAATGATACAATTAGAGTCCCATTGAAACCTTATAAAGAACTAGAACTTCTCATTCCCTAGCAATGTGGAATCTCATATACCATCTACCTTATTATTCTCATATGGGGTATTACATTAGGGTTTATGGTTTAAAATTTAGGGTTTGGGGTTGAGGATTTAGGGTTTGTTTGTAAATAACCACAAAACGCTACCAAATAATCACCAAATATGCTTTTAAAATTCCATAACTAAACAAACACACAAATAATCCAAACATATGTTTGAAAAAAAATACACAAAGTATCATACCCATATTCAAATAACAACAAAATGCTAACAAATAGTCATCCAATATGCTTATGAAATTCCATGAGTAAAAAAATATACAAATATAACATACAAAAATAATCTTAAACATATGCTTGAAAAAATAAACAAAGTATCATACCCACATAATATAAACAAATTCCAAAACACAATATTATTTTAATTCATCATATTACACAATCAATATCACCCTACATAAAACAAATCATTAAGCACTAGTACAATGCACAATATATAATCACTCAATATCCTTCTCAACCAAATTTGATCACTCAATATATAATCACAACAATGACACTATAAAGTCTAAAAATATACCTAGCAAAAGCAATAAAATTTCTTCACAAGTGCTCAAACCCATTCAACTTCCCCACAACCAATCATTCAAAAAAATCATAAAATGAGTAAATTAGATTATTATATACTAGTAAGCACAAGATAAATCAAGACATATGGAAATATAAAATGAAAAAAAATAACAATGTAAATTTTCGTTACCCTCATACCAAAATCTCTCAAGAACACTAACAAATAATCACTTTACTCTCTCTCACTCTAACCCTCTCTCTCTCTCTCTCTCTCTATCATGCACGGGAGGAAGCGTGTGTCTATAATTCAATTTGTTTGAATTAAAACAACATTTGAACGTATAAATTTTATGTTCGAACAGACGTTAAAATTGTGGTAAAACACATTTTTAACATTTGAACGTAAACGCATACATTCGATTGTATAGTATATAACATCTGAACATAACCTAAACATTAAGAAAAATAGCATTTTCTCACATTTCCCATAAAATATTTGAATGTCAAAAGGTCACATTCTAATGTCTAAAAAGTGTAAAAAATTTTCCTTATTTTCTTCAATTGTTTAGATGTCAAAAAGTTACATTCAAACGTTAAGAAAGTGTGGGAAATTTTCTTCCTTTTTTTCAAACGTTCGAACGTTGCTTCTTGGTATTCAAACGTTAAATATAGTTTTATATATTATATAGTTAACTATAGGGCTATAGTGTTAAACATATATAGTAAAATAATATATTAATATTATAGGACTAAATAACACTATAGTAATACTATATAGTTATTATACATAGTAATACAATATGGTTATTATATATTATAATACTTTCTACTTATTATAATACTATAACACTATAGTTATATATATATATAGTTATTATATATTGTAATACTCTATAGTTATTATAATACTATAATGCTGCAGTAAGTTAACGCTATGGTATAGTTATATATATTGTAATACTATATAGTTATTATATATAGTAATACAATATAGTTATTATATATTATAATACTATATAGTTATTATAATACTATAACACAATAGTATAGTTTTATTAAAATAATAATGTTAAAATTGTTAAATAAGATGAATAATAATGCTTACAAGCTTCGTGTCTTGTAGAGAATGAGAAAGAATTATCTTGAAGAAATGTGGATCTTTCCTTTTTCCTGCACTACACAGTTTCTTTGGCCTTAAGAAGTAATGGTTAAACTTGTTTAGTTGACTTTTTAAGGAATGGGGAGAAGGCAAAACGTCGTTTATCAATCTAATCATTTGGTTTCAAAAAAACTAAACTTAGTCAGAAAATGCAGTTTGTAACACCCAGCTCTAATGCCACATTTCTTTTTGAAATGTTTTATTTATTTATTTGAGCAAAAACCCCATTTGGGTATTTGAAAATTTATTTTAAAATTGACCACGGGCATAAAATCGTTGTTTTAGTACATGTCTTTTCTCATTTGATTTGATGGTTATGTTAAAAAAAAAAATCATGAGCTGAGAAAATGCTTTTTAGACATTGGTTTATTTTTTTAATTTTTGAGTCAAGGCCCAACTTGGAAGAAAAGCCCACCCTTCTTTATATTTGAGTCATGAGCCAAACCGTGCAAACACACGACATCATGCTTGTCTTTTCTTTCTTCAGCTCCATGCACGGTTTTATGTGTCTTTCCCCTTCTTACACCACGTCACTCTTTCCCTCATACAAGGGATTTTTCATAATTTCTTATATATACACATTATTTCTTTAACACACGCATAACCAATAAACCATCCTTAGCCTAAAATCTATAGCAGGTTTTCTCTTCTTCACCTAGAGTTAGCTATTTAGGTTGCCGCTATTGTGTCTCCATAGCCACGGCTTGCACTAGCCCAAGCGAAATAGCAGCAAATTGCACTTGCGTAGTTGGTCTTCAAGCCATCTTGCACCATGAACCTCACTGCCATAGACTTGAAGGTTCAGCCATCTCATGGCAGCTCCACACCACTAGACTCAATACCACTGTCTTTAGATAGCCGTAACCACGTAAATCCACTGTTCGGAATCACTAAAAAGCTTTACACAGGGTGGTTTGTTTTGCACTACCGAAAACAGAGCATTCTTTAACTCCTTGCTCCTGTTATTTGAGGTACCACCAGCCACAACGGTGTTTTTTAATTTTCTCTCAGTGCTTTTTCATCTCCCTTGTTGTCAGTGATATTGATCCAGCCACCCATTTCCGCTGTGTTGCGCACGTGCTGTGTTGCCGCACATAGACTCTTTTCTCGACGAGATTGAGAAGCTATCCTAATGGCACACAACATTCTCCTTTAGTAAGCCTTTAGGTTTCATCATGTTTTTCCTTTTTTCAGTCAAAGTGCATGTCTTTAATTTCAATTTTTGCCCTCAGTTTCAAAGCTGGCAGTTGCAAAGTTTACATTTTTGGGTCACTAGAGCCTTATGGGCTTGTTTTCCACTGTTTTTGAAAGAGTGATGTTATTAGTTTAAAAATTAAATGATTTTGGATTCAATTGGATTCTAAATTATTTTGGACTCATATTTTAAATTATTTTGGATTGGATCATGGGTGTTGCATTACTTAAGTGGGTTGAACCTTGAATCCTGGAAGAGACTGGTGTTTGAGTTATTACTGAGTTAGGTAAATTCAGTGGATAGCAATGTTTTTGAGAAGTGATAGTATTTTTAGGATTATTTTTAGATTTGAAGGAATTAAAATAAGATGACTTAAGCATTTCAGGCTTTAATGTTGAGACACATGTTCAATCGAAAATTTATGGAAATTACATTATTAGTTTTAGCTGATGATTGATTTTTGGTTCAGTTTAATTGAAGATAATGCGAAAAGGTTAAGAAGTCTAGGTAAACGGGGTTTCTATGCTACACTTTACATTAAAATTATAAATTGAGGTCTATTTTGAAAAATATGCATCTTTTGGTTATGAAAAGAAATGTTGAAAACCTCAGTTATTTGTTCTGCATTACTCATGAAATTCTGTACAAGAATAAAGTATTTTTCTAGTATGATTAGTATAGACATGAGTTAATTTTTGTGCATTCTGTTTTGAATTGAAAAAGAACGAATATGAAGATTGTGCATAAAATTTCTTTTTGGTGATGTAGTTTTGTTTTGTTATAAAAGATGATTATGTACTTCGATATGATATGATTTTTGAAAACCTTTGGCATAACATTTTGTTTCTGTTTCACTCTGTTCTATTCTAAGTTGGTACCAGCTGTTCCATTTCTAGTGCACCCACTTTGAAAATGAAGTGGTTTTCTACGTGATCTTTCTTATGTGCACACTCGGGATTCTGAGAATAATAAGGGGAAGATTCACTTTCTATTTTTGCTGGATTGGCAGCCAGAGTTTGCACAACCCTATCATGGGAGTTAAACATGGTATATGATACGATAAGATGTTTTAGTTATGCTATACCAAAGGAATTTTGATTCTGACTTTTCTGAACTTTTGCTCTAATATTCTTGATGGCATGTTTTGATTATGTATTTTGAAAATAAAAATGTTTTGTTTTGCGTTCTAGATTTGGTAAATGCTTATGTTTACATACTAGTATATATTATTTGCTTACTAAGTTGATAACTCACCATTTATCTCCATAATATTTTTCAGATATGTTTTGATGGTCAGCTAGAGATCAAGGGTTGGAAGTTCTCAAGGATCTTAATTTGTAGATTTATCTTTGGGAGGTTATTTTGGTATGTTAAGCTATGGATAAATTTGACTTTTGTGTAGGTGTTATTTTACCTCATTAAGGTTTGATTTAGTATTTCTTGAAGAGTATTATGGATATTTGTGAGAATTAAGGGATGTAGCTAACTCTTCGGACCCCTCCGGGAATAGAGCGTTACATAATTTAATGTGGCAAACTGAAAATGCATCGTTTAGTGGAAAGAATGAAAATGTACCGTTTAAACCCCAAATACTATATATTATGAATATTTTATATATTATATGTTACATACATATTACACTATAATGTTAATATTATAATCGCATATATTTCATTAGTATAGCAATATGTAATATTATAATATTAATATAACATATTAACACTATATTACAATCTATAGTTAATATAATATCCGAACGTTTACTTTGAAGTTCGAATGTATTCAACGGTTTAAAACAAACATTCGAATGTTTGCAATGGCTACTATTAATGGTCGAACATTCATTTAACCATTAACATCTAAATGTTTGAATGTTAACTGTATATATATATATATAGTGGTCTCGACTCTTTCTTATTTCTTTCCATTTTCTCTAGAGCAACTCCCTGCCAAATGCCACACTATCACTACCGAACGCCACCGCAACCTTTACTAAAGGTAGGCAACCCTCTATTGTACATTTATGTGTATTTTTTTAAAATTTTGGGGTTATTTTGACGTAAATTTGAAAGCTTTGGTGGCCAAAATTTCTTCTTGATTTTCTGGTCACCACGAGTTCCCATTGGCCAAATGGCTACTATAGGAATATTTCTTTAACATTTGGGGTCATTTTTATAGTGGTATTCGGCCCAAAATAATGTATTTTGGGAGTTTCAAGAATGATTGAGTCGACTCGGCCATTCCCATATTGTAATGAGCTCACGTTTGGATGTTACAATTTCAAATTACATAACCCCACAGTTACGTTCTGATGTCATTTCGTTATGTTCAGATGTATAACATCAATGTTTGGATGTCAATTATTAACATTCAAACGTTGATGCTTTAGTTTCGAACAACATGGGATTCACGTCCGAATGTTATGCCGGTTTACATTCGAATGTGAAAGCAACATGGTTGAATAACTGCTCAAACGTGTTGTTAATTTTCTAAGATTTTGTAATTTATTTAATTTATGATCAACCGTACATTGTTGACATTTGCACGTTAGTCTGCTAACGAATGTTAAATTGCATACATTTGAACGTTGTAGTTTACGTTCGAATGTAATTAATTTTACATTCGAACATTATCCAGTAACCTATACATTTTTTTTTTAATTTCTTTAAGCACAAATATTCTAACTTACAAAATTTTATCTTTTATTTCCTTTCTCTGTGCAGGACACATATGGCTCATTACATGACCAGTAGAAAGAGAATGAGGGAAGGAGCCACCCCGGATGTTGCTCGATTGGGGGCCCATGTGGTTAAGCCCGAGCTGGAGATTCTGATTAATGAGTTCGACGAACTCTTTTAGGAGCAGAGGTCTCTCATATCGATCTTCACCAGGCAAGGCTAGGTACCGATCTAATCATTGCGGGGTAGTCCCACACTGTCACTGTCCGCAGTGTGCAGACCGAGGTCTCGATAGATGTCAATGTTGAGCTAATGCAGATCCCACGTCACATGCCTGAGGCAGTACTGGCATAGCCTCAGGCAGACGTAGTTCCTGCACCGAAGCACAACAGCTTCATCGACTAGCCTAGTTGATTCTACAACCAGTCATGGTGTCGACTGATCAGAGACTAAGAATACCAATGCCGAGGATGCTATTGGTGAGTAAAATGAGGATTTCTACATACTCATTGGCCAAGACTTCACGTTGCACAAGATGACGACCACCTTTCAGTAGAGTCAGCTGATGGATTTATTTTGGAAGTTGCACATTATTGTTGCAATTGATATAGATCCAGTGGCAGATAAGACGACATTCAACAGGGCTAGTGCACAGTTTTAGATCGTGATTACAAGGGGAGAGTAGATTGACTTGCCATTGGTTATATTTGAGCGGATTCGTTATGAGGCGTGTACTGTCTCAACGGACAACCTCCCATAGGGAGTCATCATCACCTGACTACTACTGAACTGGAGAGTGGTAGAGTAGGCGAGGGACATGGTGCAACGACATATGAGCCCTATCGATATGACCACTCATTGTTGGAGCATTGGACAGGGGAAGGGGTGTCAGCCTGCTTCTATACCAAATTTTGTTCCCCTAATTTAGTCTATGGGTGGTCCTACTACCCCTGTTGGGGGATGCAGTGAGCAACAGGCAAGTGGCATGGCTAGACAGGATGTGAGGCCTGCTTGGGTAATCTTAATGATGATCGAGCTGCAGGCGCCTATCGAACAATAGGTCGATAGAAACATGGCACATATGGACCGAACTATGCATATAAGTTTATCAGTCACGTAGATGTCTTGAACAACAAGATCGAGACATTGAATGAGGAGTTTCGGACATTTAAAGACATCCTACAGGTCGCGCCGCAGTACGCCCCGTAGTAGTTCTAGAAGCAATCCCACAACAGTTTCCCTTGTAGTGATGTATTTATTTATTTTGTTATGTATTTATGTTTATTTTTTTTATTTATATAGTGGACAATATTATCATGTAATGTATATATTATTTTTGAATTTGTATTCTTAATTTCTTTTAATATTAGATTAACTAGATCCAAATGACAATCACTGCACTTCAAATCGTTTTTAAATTAAAATATTTTTTAATTGAATCTTTTCTAATATTTTTTAATATTTAGTAGGGCCCCACTAGAGTGAAATTAGGTTTTAAATTTCACATTCGTATGCAGGAGCCACATCGTTCAAACGTCAATGTGACGTTTTAATGTAAAATCGTCCATGTTTGAATGTAACAAAATCTCGCAAGTCTTTATTGACGGTTTTTACAAACTGTTACAGAAAATGAGTTTTGATAATTGTGACGACCCATAATTTTTGTTTCTTATTATTTTATTTATTTATTTATTATAATAATAATATTGGTATTTTATGTTGGTAAGGATTGGAGGCATGGGCTTAGAATTGAACTTTGGGAAGTATGGACTAGGATATTGGCCCAAAGTAGGGTATCAAAGCCCATAAGCCTATGAGAGTGATCCATGAGTCAACTATGCCCATGTATGGAGACACATGTCACCCTAGGAGAGCTTTAATAAGTCCCCAAAGACTAGTAGGTGTGAAGGAAAAATACTAGTGGTTGGAGGGTTTGACTAGTAGGTTTCTTGGAAAAGAGTGAAAGAATCAATAAGAGATTTTCATCATTTGGAAAAAACATGGGAAAGGTGAGAGACAAAAGGGGAAGAACCAAGCTCTTCCAATTGAGTTTCCCTAGGTGAATATCATATCTAAGAGATTGACTTGTACTAGATCTTGTAAGAGTGGAAGATTTGTATGTAAGGAAATACCTTGGAAGATGTGTGACAAGTGACATGTGACAAGTGACAAATAACAAGATGAGATGTGGTGTCATTGGGAAGAGAGATGGTGGCTTGGGAAGAATGCGTATACGTAAGAAAGGAAGCTAAGGAAAGCCAACTTTCCCACTTTGAGTTTCCCAATGTGAAGCTTATCCTTAACATGACAAAAAGATAAATTTTTGTGTAAGAAAATCCTTAGAGATATGTGTTGACTTGTAAGGGTGAGATGGTAACAAGTGAGGTGACTATTTTTAAAGAGGAAGAAGTCTTCAAATTTAGTCTTCCTAGAAACATACCAAATCTAGATGATTGACATATGCTAGATTTAGAGTGCATTTTTGTGCACTCATCAATAATTCATACATATAAGAAAGAAACGTGATGAGTGCACAAAAATGCACTCTAAATACTCTATTTAAATACTAAAAGAAATGAGAAAACAATGGATATAACTCATGTTATTAAAATTAATGGTCATTTATCATGAGATAGATATAAGCATGATTTAATATATTGATGAGAATATAAAATGCCATATTTTCCTCTCTTGATGTTTAATACTTTATTCTTATTTGATGCCTAAATATACTCATTATTCTTATATTTTGATTTAGGACACAAATAGAGGCATTAGGAGCAAATGAAGATAATTGCGGAATTTTAGACAGTTCTGACATCTTTTCGTAATATGGGCATAACTCTCTCATCCAATTTCCGATTGAGCTGATTCAAGATGATCTAGAACCGCAAGAGAAATATCTAGAACTTTTGTGTTTTATGTTTGAAGAGATATCCACTCAATCTAAGACAAAATCGACCATCAAGTGGACGCACCTGCACTTGACGTTCCTGGATATCTTTCAGCCACTTGCATCAAATCCAAATGTTATCATAATATTTTCCAGCAAGCACTCCTACACCAACTTGGAAATTCAATGATCAATTCATATGCAAGATGAAGTGCACTCAAGTTTCTTGTAGACAAATTATTTGACCACAAGATATTAAGTCATACAAGACAACTAATGGATAGAGAAGCAAAATTGAAACACTCAACCTACAAGCAAAATCTAGCTCATGCATGGTGGGAAAACAAATGATCAAAATGACAACTCACAAATCACTTGGATTCAAGAATGGCACATGGCAAAACAAGTTGAAATTGTGATGATTTTGTCATGACAACTTGCATGAAGGATGCTTATAAATAGAAGGAAGGGGTGTGTGTTCTAGGAGAATGCTTAGTGTGGGAGGATGCTTTGGAAGAGCCATTATTTTGAGAGCTTGAGAAAAGAAAAGAAAAACCAAAAAAGAGAGAAGAAAATAATGGTTGGCTCTTCCATATTATCCCTTGGAGAATTTTGGTTGCATATTTTCAATATGTATAACTAAATTCTCAAGGAGGGCTAGGGATGAACTTGTGTATGTGATGGGGTTTGTAATTTATTTTTGATTCATGTATTTAGTCTTTAAATATTAAAACTCTTTTGTTCTATTATTCTCAATTTATTTGTGATGTTTTTTTTTGTCTTCAAATAATTATAGAATCTATTTCGTTTATAGATTCAGTCATGCTTTTTCTATTGAGTGAATTAGTTCTATAATTATGTTTGGAGCAATTGATTGTCTATATTGATTTAATTCTCTGCTGCAATATCGCCTCTTGGGTATATTGTCGTCGTTGGATTTTCTCAATATCGATAACAATTTATGAGAGTTAAGTGTGAAGAATGATTTTTTAAAGAGTTACATGTGATTTAAATTTTGGTTATTAATGTTATATCTTCCGATTAAGAATTTGGACATAGAATTCTTAATTGAGTTATCAATGAATTAAGAATAAATTTGAATACCACAAATACACAAGGAATTCCCTACGCTCTACTTTTCGTCTCATTTTTATACTGTTCAAATTACTCATTTAGTTTTAATTTACGTCATACTCTAAAATTTATTTTTCGCACTCATCTAAATCTTTTTGTTAATTTCGTTACTATTTTTCAATTTCTCAATCCATCTCCCTGTGGAATCGACACCCCAAAGCTATACTGGAAACGACCGCGTTATTCTTTGGGCGTAATCAAATTTTGGCGCCGTTGCCAGGGAGACGGTAGAAGAATTTGTAGATTTTTTTAGTAGTTTGTAAAAAAAAAAAAAAAAAAAAAAAGAGCGGTAGCTTCGTTCATTTTCTTTTTAGCTTTCTGCATCTTTATTTTATTTTACTTTTATTTTTGTAATTATTTTTTTTCAGTATTATGCTTTTCTTTACTTTGCATGCGCAGGTATAGAGATGCTTTTGGACGGTTTGCTAGTAGACCCGTGCTAGAATCAGATTTAGAATCTAATTTTTCTAATCGCTTATTTGATAATTCTTCCAATTCTGACGCGATGAGTGAACACGTGGACCAACCTATTAGAACCCTCCAAGATTATCTTCATCCCGCACGAACAGCCACACCATCCTGTATTATGTTCTCACCTAATATTCGTCATGTAGATTTCAAAACAGGAATGATACAATTACTTCCGACTTTCCATGGTCTAGAAAATGAAAACTCCTATGTTCATATTAGGGAATTTGAGGAAGTAATTGCAACATTCTACAGTCAAAATACCACTGACGACACGGTAAGGCTAAAGTTCTTTCCTTTTTCTTTGAATGATAAAGCTAAGAGTTGGTTGTACTCACTAAGACCACGGTCTATTGGAACATGGAGTGAGATGACTCAAGTATTTTTCAATAAATACTTTCCCCAACATAAGACCAATGATTTAAAAAGACAAATCTCTACCTTTGCACAAAAGGATAGTGAGACTTTGTACCAGTCTTAGGAAAGATTTAAAGAATTGCTGAGTATGTGTCCCCACCATGGATATGAGAATTGACGCTTAGTGAGTTATTTTTATGAAGGGCTTACGCCCAGAGAACGTCAATTCGTGGAAATGATGTGCAATGGAGAATTTTTACAAAAAAATCCCGATGAGGCCATAGAGTACCTCAATGAGCTTGCTGAAAAAGCTCATACTTGGACTGGACCTAGTGCTACTGATAGCACAAACAGGTCACGACCTACAGGAAACTTGAGTGGTGGTATTTACCATCTCAAGGAGGAAGATAATCTAAAAGCCAAGGTTGAAATGCTTACAAGGGAAATAGAGTTGTTAAAGATAAGAAACTTAAAGTCAACACACATGGCTAATCATGCAGACTCTCTTGTGCCATGTGCTGTGTGTGGCGGGGTAGATCATCATGCCCAAGAATGTCCTACACATGCTAACATGAGAGGATGGCGTAATCACCCCAACTTCAGCTAGAAGTCTGAAAACCAACAGCCTGCACAGCCTACACAACCTTCTAGATCATATCCTGCACCATACCATGCACCTCAATCTTCTATAAATTCTTTAGAAGACACTTTGCATGCATTTATTGAAGTACAGAGTAAGACTAACCAAAACTTTGAGTCTTTAATTATGCAGGTTGTTGAAGAACAAAAGGAGATAAAGAGCCAGGTATCTAAAATAACGAGTTTCTTGAGTGTAAATGAACAAGGTAAGCTCCCTTCTCAAGCTCAGTCTGTACCTCATGGTCAACATATGGCACAAGAAACTGTGAAGAATCACGAGTGCCAGCAGATATATATGATTGACTCACTCATAGACAGGGAAGTTTTCATAACTCATGATTCTGATCCCCTTGAGAATTTTATGGTTGATTTTGAGTTTAATCCTATCAGTGATTCGTCTGATGTAGCTAAAATTTGTACAAGTTTTGACAATACTCAAGATTATAGCACACAGGCTTGGCAACCGAAATTTGAGGAGTTGCTTGAGAAAAATGAAAAACAGATTCCTTCAGTGGGCAAGTAACCAAAGTTAATCTTAAACCTTGCCACCTACCTGTGAAGTTTGAGCACCGAGTTTATTGGCCAAATAAGCATTTCGTTTTTGACCCAGGAGGAACAGTTCTATGAGTGGAAGATAGTCCGGTTGTAAACTTAGTCTACCAACTTTGACCACAGCATGCAACAATAATTATTATTATTATTATAATTATTATCATCATCATTATTATTATTATTATCATCTTATTTGTTTTGTTTTGTTTTTATTTACTACTGTTTTCTTTATTTTTGTTTGCAGGATAGTATCATTTTGTCAATTCAGATCACTACTTTTGACGCTTAGCGAGCTATCTACATCACACATCAGGTGTATCCTACCCTTTTTAGTTACTCCCCATCCAATTTTGATTATTAAACATTGAGGACAATGTTTCATTTAAGTTGGGGGGCGGAAATACAAATCTGTTATTTAAACTCTGTGGCATATTTCAATCAAAATATAAAAAATTGTCAAATTTTTTTCACACAGGCATCTTTTCACACATGATACTCATGCTCATTCATAACCATCTTGGTGAATTCAAAAAACCCATTTTAAATCATTTTGCTAAAACATCCACAGAGCCATTTATGCACTTCTCCAAACTTTGTGGTAATATGGTGATTTGACACATGTAACTAAAGAATTATTTTGCTCAAGTATTCATGTGAATTTTGTGAGAATTGAGAGCTTACAAATATAAAAATTGTGATAAGTATCCATTGATCTGTTGAATTTGACACTTCTTTTGAGAATATCATTACATGGTTTGTGGTAAGATGGTGGATATACTTGGGATATGACGAAAGTCAACTTAGGATTAACGTTTGAGTCTTTCAAGCTGAGCCTTTTCATCATAGATCCCTAGCAGCCAATTTTGAGCCAATATACACATATGGCCTTTTCTTTTCATATCTACATCATCCATACCTCTCCACATTGGAGTATAGCTTATACACTATATTTTCCTACCATTTTTCTTCCAAGTGTGTACTAGGTGTGAAATTATTATTTGAAAAAAAAAAAGTAAAGAAAAAAGAAAACCATGACAAAAATGGCATGGTGCTAGATGTGTCCATCAAATTATTCATGAAAGAGTTCATCAAATTGCGAAGACACCAGTGGCAAAAGAAGATGGAAAAATATACTTAGTCAAAAATCTAAAAAATTGAAAAGTACATCAAAAGGAAAGTATAGTCTACTGAAAAATTTAGCAGATTCCCTTTTGTGTATACTTGGAAGTTTTTGAAATCTCTTCACCTTTTCTTCTTATGAACCCCAACCCTAAACCACATTACAACCCTTTGTGTTGATTTTTCCGATCCTAAGTATGCTTGTGGAAATAATGGTGGAAATCTCATTTGTTAGTATTCCTATCATAAGATCAATGTTTACTTGTTACTTATATATAATTGGCTAAATTTTCATGAGAGTAAATGTACACCTTTGTCAACTCCATAGAGAGAACCCATACATGAAACACTTCTATACCCGTGAGTTATGGAGTTGAACCTTTTTGCTTAAGATATTCTAATGTTGCATGTGTCGAAACCTCTGATTTGATAAAAATAGTTTGGAACACATACACACTCTGTGGATTGCTATATTTGAATTACTTGTGAAAGGGTTATTGAATTTCTAAAATTGTTTTGATATGTAAATTTGAAAAATGTGTCTTGATGGCCCCTATGTGTGATTTTCTTTGGTCTTTCTCATCATTTTGCATGAAAATTGCTAGGGACTAGCAATGAGTAAGTTGGGGGGGTGTGATGAGTGCACAAAAATGCACTCTAAATACTCTATTTAAATACTAAAAGAAATGAGAAAACAATGGATATAACTCATGTTATTAAAATTAATGGTCATTTATCATGAGATAGATATAAGCATGATTTAATATATTGATGAGAATATAAAATGTCATATTTTCCTCTCTTAATGTTTAATACTTTATTCTTATTTGATGCCTAAATATACTCATTATTCTTATATTTTGATTTAGGACACAAATAGAGGCATTAGGAGCAAATGAAGATAATTGCGGAATTTTAGACAGTTCTGACATCTTTTCGTAATATGGGCATAACTCTCTCATCCAATTTCCGATTGAGCTGATTCAAGATGATCTAGAACCGCAAGAGAAATATATAGAACTTTTGTGTTTTATGTTTGAAGAGATATCCACTCAATCTAAGACAAAATCGACCATCAAGTGGACGCACCTGCACTTGACGTTCCTGGATATTTTTCAGCCACTTGCATCAAATCCAAATGTTATCATAATATTTTCCAGCAAGCACTCCTACACCAACTTGGAAATTCAATGATCAATTCATATGCAAGATGAAGTGCACTCAAGTTTCTTGTAGACAAATTATTTGACCACAAGATATTAAGTCATACAAGACAACTAATGGATAGAGAAGCAAAATTGAAACACTCAACCTACAAGCAAAATCTAGCTCATGCATGGTGGGAAAACAAATGATCAAAATGACAACTCACAAATCACTTGGATTCAAGAATGGCACATGGCAAAACAAGTTGAAATTGTGATGATTTTGTCATGACAACTTGCATGAAGGATGCTTATAAATAGAAGGAAGGGGTGTGTGTTCTAGGAGAATGCTTAGTGTGGGAGGATGCTTTGGAAGAGCCATTATTTTGAGAGCTTGAGAAAAGAAAAGAAAAACCAAAAAAGAGAGAAGAAAATAATGGTTGGCTCTTCCATATTATCCCTTGGAGAATTTTGGTTGCATATTTTCAATATGTATAACTAAATTCTCAAGGAGGGCTAGGGATGAACTTGTGTATGTGATGGGGTTTGTAATTTATTTTTGATTCATGTATTTAGTCTTTAAATATTAAAACTCTTTTGTTCTATTATTCTCAATTTATTTGTGATGTTTTTTTTTGTCTTCAAATAATTATAGAATCTATTTCGTTTATAGATTCAGTCATGCTTTTTCTATTGAGTGAATTAGTTCTATAATTATGTTTGGAGCAATTGATTGTCTATATTGATTTAATTCTCTGCTGCAATATCGCCTCTTTGGTATATTGTCGTCGTTGGATTTTCTCAATATCGATAAGAATTTATGAGAGTTAAGTGCGAAGAATGATTTTTTAAAGAGTTACATGTGATTTAAATTTTGGTTATTAATGTTATATCTTCCGATTAAGAATTTGGACATAGAATTCTTAATTGAGTTATCAATGAATTAAGAATAAATTTAAATACCACAAATACACAAGGAATTCCCTACGCTCTACTTTTCGTCTCATTTTTATACTGTTCAAATTACTCATTTAGTTTTAATTTACGTCATACTCTAAAATTTATTTTTCGCACTCATCTAAATCTTTTTGTTAATTTCGTTACTATTTTTCAATTTCTCAATCCATCTCCCTATGGAATCGACACCCCAAAGCTATACTGCAAACGACCGCGTTATTCTTTGGGCGTAATCAAAACGTAAAACCACAAAAGAGTGAGATTTCCTTAGAAATCTTAGTAAGTACATAATTAGCTTAATAAAGCATAGACACGGCCATCATTAATCTTTTTAGGAAAAGAAACTAACAAAACATGATCAAAAACATGTTTCATATGATTATCAATAACCTACACAGGTTTGAACTCTTATGATATCTTATGTTCATTTTTCTTAACCAATTTGCACCTTTCAATACTTATTTATTCCTTATTCTCGATGGGCGTTACGTATCGTCGTCTACATCATATATACTCTTTTAAACCTTATTTATTTCTTATCCTTGATGGGCATTACGTATCGCCATCTCCATCGCATATAACTCATCAATTACCTGGGTGTTACGTATCGCCATCCCCTTTAGGATGAGTCTCGGGTCAATTTTTTGGGCATTACGTCTCGTTGTCCCCGTCACAACGTGGAACATACGTAGTATAGCGGGCACTATGTCTTGACGTCTCCACTAATCATATCACTTCTATGGGCGTTACGTATCGCTGTCCCCGTGATAATACATAACACTCTTATGATACGACAGGCGTTATGTATTGCCGTTCCTGTCGACATGTCATTTATCCAGGCGTTACGTCTCGCCGTCCCCGTCATGATATGACTAACTTATCAATATCTCTTATTCTTAGTTGTTCCTTTCTTATTTTTAGGAATGTTTCTCAAGTACATGATGTACCACTTTTCTTAAATCTCACCACATACTAGAGTATGCATGTAATCTTAAATTATCACATGCTCACATATGTATGTATCTTAAATTCTGCAAAGTATTTTACACTAGCTAAATACTTAGATAGCACATATAATTTCTTCTTATTTCAATGTCTACTTTTGTTCCAACAAAAGCCTTGAATTTCAGCAAAATAGGGTATCTCGCTCAAGCGAAGTATTGAGCGAGAATCGAGTAAAGTCTTAGGTTGGAACTCACTCGAGCAGGGTATCGAGCGAAATTCAAGATAACTGGGTATCTCGCTCAAGCGAGTTCTTGGGTTAGAAGTCACTCGAGCAAAACATCGAGTGAGTATCAAGCGAAGTCTTGGGTTGCACTTTGTTCGAGCCAAACATTTAGCGAAAGTCAAACGAGAGTTTACAATTGTTCTTTGCTCGATCCTTCGGTCGAGCGAAGGTCGAGCGAAGTTACAGAGTATGGGATTTTTCAATCCAAAACTCGCAATCTTTTTACATAAACTTGATTTTTACTTATTATAACATAGTGTTAGGTTCTTCTAACTTCATTTAACACATTCCCATTAACAAAACCACTTCAGACAATACTTAGATTACTTCATTTAACACATTCCCATTAACAAAACCACTTCAGACAATACTTAGATTTATTATAACACTTTAACAAGAATATAAAGGTTCAATACTAACATGTATAGTCCAACCACTTAAATAAACCATCTCCATACTAAAGTTAAGCTAGAATATGAATTTACACACTCTCTAAATCTGGTTGAAGATGATCAAACCAAATCTTTGCAAGCTTTCCTCTCAAAACACTTACTAAGCTCACTTTGGATGTATATGGATGTTAAGGGACTAGATAAGGGTTTTCTTTGGTTTCCTTCAAATGATTACGTGCTATGCTTCCCAAAGAGAGTTAGAAGACTCCCAAATGTTTATTTATAGGGGTGATGGTCAATCCATATGAAGGAAAGAAGAGAGGCAACTTGGTAAAGACAATAGGTTTCTGGTTTGCTTGTGATGAGGTGTCCCTCCTAAACTTTTTTTCATGATTAAACTAAATCGCCAAAAATCTTAGGCTTTGTAGTTGAAATGATCATCTAATGGTTAGTATTTGAGATATTTTTGCAAACCATTTGATCAATGGTTAGAGTAGAAGCTTATAGGATAAGGGATGAGGTGTCATCTCACCTAACCATGCATGCATCTCCCTTTCCAGCCTTCATCTGGTTAGCCATGCCCCTTAGCCTCCCATAACCCATTTGGTTACATAATAACCCCCTTAAGACTTTACTTAACAAGTTCTAGAAGACCCCTTCCTGATTTAGTTAGGATAGAATCCCATTTGGATCCATATTCTCCAACCCGAATTTTGTTTAAGCTCAGTCCAGAGTTATCCAATTTCTCCCCAAATAAGTCATTGATTCGGTCCAAATATTCAAAAACTCATAACATGAAAGTTTTAAATCTATCTCTTATAATTCTGTACAAATTAGAATCAGCACATTTGGACCTCATATGAATAACTTATGTTGATTTCACTAAAATGCAACAGTTTAATCCGAGAATGAGCACCAAGTATTTGATATTTAGTTCTATCACTTCCTCTTGCATTTACACCCTAATGTTTTGAGAATTCAACTCCTTCTAAGCTTAAAATGAATTTCTCTAGTTGATATCTTATTCCAAATATCAAAAATTCCTCCACAATATATATATATTTATACATGATCTCATTTATTCTATACCTAATACTCTCATTTAAGTCTCCAACTCTATTTTCCTAGAAGATATATCCAATATATAATCCTTTAAAGAAATCCAAATAAAACTTTATCTTAGAATTTTTGGGTATTACATCCTCTCTCCCTTAAAATAATTTCGTCCCCGAAATCGCTAAATCATGAATTAAGGGTTCAATGAATTAATATCTCGATTGCTAGCAGCAATAGATTCTTCTGAAGAGGTTGGTACTTTTTCCTCACTTGACAGTGAATCTTAAGAATAGTAAACGATCATCTCGACATCCTGATCAAAATACATATTCACACTAATCTCCTGTAATTTACACAGTATTTCAAATTCTGTTTCTTCTATGACTGGTCCCTCCTCACATCGACGTTTCTATCTTCAGACCTATAAGATAACTCCATTATAATGGATTTTCCTTTATCTACTCTTTTCAACAATTCCCTTTCTAGTTGTAACCATTTTTGAGTGGGTTGCCTTTCCTCACCTGGCAAAGCTCGTCTACATACTGGGTTACCTTTTTCATCTATGTTGATGATATGTGTTCTATGTTTTTCACTCTTATTCAACCAACGTAATCTATCTGTTTTCCGTTGTTTCAGCTTTTCCCTATGAAACCTCTCTCTAATCCTTTCCAATCTTTTCTTTAACTGATCTACAGGAGTGACTGACATTCGTGCTTTTCTTTTTGGAGCTATAATCCTGAGTAAAACCAATCATCAAAAACTATAGATACCAAAAGAACACAAACATCATACAAATAGCATAATATACATATATTAGAGTTCAAACATAAAACACAAATTAATACAACTAAGTTTCAAACAAATGAGGATAACTAGTTCTCATCACATCCTCATGTTCCAGGTAGCTTTCTGAAAAACAAGATTGTTCCAGAGCACTTTCACTAATAGAATTGTACTGTTCCGAATGGTCTATTCTTTCTGATCTTCAATCCTCATTGGCCACTCTTCATAGGTTAAGTTGGGATGTAAATTAACAAGACTTGGATCCATCACCACCATTTATTCATTGCTTAAACTCTTCTTCAAGGAAGATACATGAAAGAAGTTATGGACTCTTTGCAGATTATCAGGTAATGCTAGGCGGTAAGCCACCAGACCTACTTTTTCCAGAATTTCATAAGGTCCAATATAATGAGGACTCAACTTTCCATTCTTACCAAATCGCATAACTCCCTTCATAGGCGAAATTTTCAAATACACCTAGTCTCCCACCATAAAATCTAAAGTTCTTCTGCAATTATCTGCATAACTGTTTTGCCTATTTTGTGCCCTTTTTATCTGACTCCTTATCCTTGTAATCTGCTCCTTAATTTCCTGTAAATACTCAAGTCCTAAAATATTGCTTTCCCCAACTTCATCCTAATATATAGGAGACCTGCATTTCCTTCCATAAAGTTCTTCATAAGGTGCCATTTGATAGTAGCTTGAAAACTGTTATCATAAGCAAACTCGATTAATGGTAACAGACTCTCCCAATCGTTACCAAAATCCAATACACAAGCTCTCAACATATTTTCTAAAGTCTAAATGGATCTTTCTATTTGCCTGTCCGTTTAAGGATGATATGTACTACTAAAATTTAAATTGGTACCCATCATCTTCTGTAAACTTTTCCAAAATCAAAATGTAAATCTTGAATCTCTATCTGACACTATGGTCTTGGGCACTCCATGCAGACAAACTACTTCTTTTACTTAGATTTTTGCCAATCTTTCCATAGAATTCGTGTTTGAAATAGGCAAAAAGTGAGCACTCTTTGTCAACTGATCAACTATTACCCAAATTGCATTTTTTCCCGCCAATGTTCTTGGTAATCCTATCACAAAATCCATAGATATATCCTCCCACTTCCATTTAAGAATTGGTAAGGGTTGTAATTTACCGGCTGGTCTTTGGTGTTCAGCTTTCACTAACTGACATACTGGGCATTTGGCTACAAAGGTTGCAATATCTTTCTTCATTCATTCCCACCAAAACATTTTTTTATATTCTGATACATCTTAGTACTTCTAGGATGAGTAGTATATGGTGTACCATGAGCTTCTTTCATCAATCTTCCTTTCAAATCTGAATTATTCGGCACTATTTTCCTCTTTGCAAAATTTAGCATCCCATCACCTGAAATTATAAAGTGTGATGACCCTTTTCCTTCTACCATTTGCTGTTTCATCTTTTCCAGCTTAGCATCATTTTGTTATCCTTCCTTGATTTCCTCATCTGTTAAAGGAACAATTTCTTGTATCACCATTAACTTGAGTTCTTATGATAAACTATCTACAAGAATCTCTCACATTGCTGTAACACCGATAATTCTTCAGTTTGAGCTTTCCTGCTTAAGGCATCGGCTACCACATTTGCCTTTCCAGGGTGATATTTAATTTCACATTGGAAGTTACTTATGGTCTCTATCCATCTTCTTTCCATCATGTTCAGAGTCTTCTGACTAAAAAGATACTTGAAACTTTTATGGTCTGTAAATATTTCACATTTCTCTCCATATAAGTAGTGCCTCCAGATTTTTATTGCAAAAACCATAGCTATCAATTCCAAATTGTGAGTGGGATAATTCTGTTCATGTACCTTCAACTATCAGGATGCTTACGCAACTACTCTTCCTTCTTTCATTAATACACATCCCAGTCCCATTTTTGAGGCATCATTATATATCACATAGGGTTTGTGAGGTTCTATAGAGCTAAAATTGGTGTTGTAGTTAATCTTCTTTTTAGCTCTTGGAAATACTTCTTATATTGATCACTCCAAATGTACTTAGCATTCTTCTTGGTAAGTGCTGTCAAAGGCGCAGATAGTTTGGAAAATCCTTCCACAAATCTTTTGTAATATCCGGCTAAACTCAGAAAACTTTGTACTTCGTGTGCATTGGTTGGTTGCTGCCAATCCATTACTGCTTCTATTTTTGCTGGATCCACGAAAACTCCTTCACTCGAGATCACGTGACCCAAAAATTTTATTTCTCGTAACCAAAACTCGCACTTACTAAGTTTGGCATACAATTGATGTTTCTGCAAAATCTCCATTACAATTCTCAGATGCTCTTTATGATCCTCATTAGCCTGGGAGTAAATCAAAATATCATCAATAAAAACTACCACAAAATTATCCAAATAAGGTCTAAATATTTGGTTCATCAGATCCATGAATACCACTGATGCATTTGTCAATCTGAATGGCATAACCAAAAATTCAAAATGCCCATATCTCGTTCAAAAGGCTATCTTAGGTACATCTTGCTCCCTGATCTTCAACTGATAATATCCAGACCGAAGGTCTATTTTAGAGAATACTGAAACTCCTCTTAATTGATCCAACAGATCATCTATCCGTGGCAACGGATATTTATTCTTGATTGAGACCTTATTCAAATCTCGGTAATCTATACACATTCACATTGTTCCATATTTCTTTTTCACAAACAACACTGGTGCTCCCCATGGAGACGAACTTGGTCTAATAAATCCCTTCTGTAAAAGTTTCTCAATCTGAGCTTTTAACTCTTCTAATTTCACCAGTGCCATCCTATAAGGTGCCTTATGAACTTGAGCAGTAGTTGGTTCCAATTCGATAGCGAACTTCATTTCCTGGTCAGGGGAATGTCTTCCACAACTGAAATTCCTTTGATACTCTTAACAACTTATGAGGAATTAACATTTTTATCATGTACACCTTTGCCTCTTCCTCAATACTTTTCTTCATTCACTTGGCAGTTACTATGGAGGAAACTGAATCAATTATTTCCCCTTTGTAACAAAACTTCTCCTTCATTGATAAATCAAAAACTATCTCTTTTTTACAGCAATCAAGTTTAGCATTATACTTGGCTAGCCAGTCTATTCCCAAAATTAAGTCAAATTCCATTAAATGGAATAATATCAAATTAGTGACTAGTTGAAAACCCTCAACTTCCAAGAAACAATTTCTTACAATTCGGTGACATCCTGTTATCTTCCCATTAGGCATGACTACTATAACTTTTTGGGCCAATGATTCCACTTCTAATTCACATCTTTGAACACAATCATATGAAATAAAAGATCTTGTTGGTCCCAAGTCAAACAGAGTATAGACCATGCATTGCTTCAATTTAACCTTACCTAAGAAAGTTATCCTACTGTTATTATTACTAATCCAAAAAATCCATTCATTAACTAAAAGAAGGAAAATTAGAAAGTTATCAGTAATAACATTAGTGTCTATGGTCTCATCAGCCTCCATGTCTACTTCTCCGGGTGTGATCGCATAAATTTTAGCTTTAATGGGAGCCTTAGTTTTTCCTTCCTGATAGAGCTACTCCTTGCGAGACATTCTGAGGACAATCCTTGATCAAATTTCCTGACCAACCACACCTAAAGCAAGCCCTAGTATCAACTCTACATTCTCCATTGTGCCAACGTCCACATTTGGTATATAGTGGAAACATAATTGGTACATTTGAATTGCCTGCTATTAATTTTCCTCTATCCATGGGACTAAAATTTCGTTTCCTTCCTACATATTTTGCCCCAGAATAAGGAAATCTCCTTTTTCCAGTTACTTGAGTTTGCACCATTATGCTCCTCTGTTCAGCTTTTGCTATGGTTGCTATGTTCACCAGTTCCTAAAAATTCTCCATTTGTAGGCACACTACCTGCATACGAATCCATGGTTGTAATCCTTCTTGAAACTTCTGCGCTTTCATCTTCTCAGTAGCCACTAAGTGTGGGGCAAATCTTGTCAGTTCCATAAACCAAGCTGCATACTGCTCCACCGTCACGTTGCCTTGTACCAACGTGGCATTATCTAGAGCTTTCTGTCGCTTCACATTCTGAAAAGAATCGATCATCAAATTCTTTTTCTTGAACCGTTCCCACGAGGGCACTACATTTTCTCCTAACTCTATCTTCAAAAGCCTCCATTTCGTGTTCCAACATCATCCTGCTTCTCCTTGCAGCAAATGTCCCGCATACTGCACCTTTTGAATTTTAGTACAAACACTAACTTCGAAAATACGTTCCAGGTCAATAATCCATCTATCAGCCTTTAATGCTCCTCCCGTTCCTATAAAATGCCGATATCGATAAACTAGAAACTTTTCAGATGGATATCCTTGGGTTTCTCCTCTTTTCTCATCTTGTTGATGATAACGACTTTGCTCTATCTAGTTTCTCACCACTTCAGTCATCTGCCAAATAGCTTCAGCTATTGCCTAGCCTCCTTCTAATGGAGGGTTTTGTGCCTCTAGTCTTCCTTCCAAAGATGGGTTCTGAGCCATCGGTCCCCCTTCCAAAGGTGGGTTTGGTGCCATTTGCTCCTTCATCCTTGGAGGAGTAACCAGGGAAGGATTTGGGGCTGCTATTTCTACTTGTTTCGAAGCAGGACGACCTCCTGTCATTTTTATCTTTCTGAAACATACCAAACTCCATCATGAGCTATATTTACTTTAGAAACCTCCATATTTCTAAAGTACAATTCATTCATCCATATCACTCCAAATCCAATCTTATAAAGATTTAAACTTATTCTTGTGCCATGTGATCCCTTTTATTTCCTAGGACAATGTGGATTTCACCCAGAGACGTAATAGCTCTGATACCACTCTGTGATACCCCCAACTCACGTATGAGATTTAACATAAATCAAGGGATCAGAATAAGTAACACTAGGCTACTCACCCTCATACGTATCAAGATCTTAGTAAATAAATTATAGGAATTATAATACACACAGAGGATAAGGTCACAAGTATAAAAATTTCTAAAGATTACAGATGGCAAATTTTATCTTTTAACTTCCACATTCTCTACTCATTCATCTAACATTGTACTGTTATATATACATGTTCCAGAATAGTTATCAACGTTAACAAAATACTATTTTATATCAAAAGACCATCCCTATAGCCAATTAGTTTCCTTCTTAACTTTGAGAAATTCCCTCTCATAACAAAACATATCCAAGCTAAGACAACAGTCATACTTGAGATATTGTCCTTGTGGTATTGAATAAACCCCACATATAGATAGAGAACCATCAAATCCCAAAGTCAAACAGCAACCTATACACTGCTCTTCCTCAGCAAAAGCGAGAGCACTGTGATACCACAACTCCACTAGCTGATCATACATAAAAAGTCTCAGGGATGCAAAAGTGAAATCTACATAAGGACTATGTTTAAAGAGTCCCTCAAGACTCCTTGGAGTCTCCTACGTCATCGGGGCTTTCCCCCTGTTGGCCATCATATCTAGTGTATAATTTATACATACAAGAAAGAAACATAAAACCACAAAAGATTGAGATTTCCTTAGAAATATCAATAAGTACATAATTAGCTTAATAAAGTATAGACACGTCTATCATTAATCTTTTTAGGAAAAGAAACTAACAAAACATGATCAAAAACATGTTTCATGTGATTTATCAATAACCTACACAGGTTTGAACTCTTATGATATCTTATGTTCCTTTTTCTTAACCAATCTGCACCTTTCAATATTTATTTATTCGTTATTCTCGATGGGCGTTACGTATCGCCATCGCCATCATATATACTATTTTAAAGCTTATTTATTTCTTATCCTTGATGGGCATTACGTATCGCCGTCTCCATCGCATATAACTCATCAATTACCTGGGTGTTAAGTATTGCTATCTCCGTTATGATGAGTCTCGGGTCAATCTTCTGGGCATTACGTCTCGTCGTCCCCGTCAAGATATGGAACATACGTAGCATAGCGGGCATTATGTCTCGACGTCTCCACTAATCATATCACTTCCACAGGCGTTACGTATCGCCGTCCTTGTCGACATGTCAGTCATCTAGGCATTACGTCTCACCGTCTCCGTCATGACGTGACTAACTTATCCATATCTCTTATTCTTAATTGTTCCATTCTTATTATTAGGAATGTTTCCCAAGTACATGATATACCATTTTTCTTAAATCTCACCATATACTAGAACATGCATGTACTCTTAAATTATCACATGCTCACATATGTATGTATCTTAAATTCTGCAAAGTATTTTACACTATCTAAATACTTAGATAGCACATATAATTTCTTCTTATTTCAATGTCTACTTTTATTCCAACAAAAGCCTTGAATTTCAGCAAAAT
Organism: Platycarya strobilacea; assembly: GCA_036898215.1. Taxonomy (NCBI): domain Eukaryota; kingdom Viridiplantae; phylum Streptophyta; class Magnoliopsida; order Fagales; family Juglandaceae; genus Platycarya; species Platycarya strobilacea. Next base: position 21,688,869 of record CM072549.1, on the reverse strand, counting down.
AGGGTATCTTGCTTGAGCAAAGTATCGAGTGAAGTCTCGGGTTGGAACTCGCTTAAACAGGGTATCGAGCGAAATTCAAGCAAACTGGGTATCTCGCTCGATCAAGATATCGAGCGAGATTCAAGTGAGTTCTTGGGTTACAACTCGCTCGAGCAGAATTTCGAGTAAGTGTCAAGCGAAGTCTCAGGTTGCAGTTCACTCAATCCAAACATCTAGCGAGTGTCAAGCGAGGGTCGAGCGAAGTTACAGAGTATAAGGTTTTTTAATCCAAAATTTGCAATCTTTTCACATAAACTTGATTTTTACTTATTATAACATAGTCTTAGGTTCTTCTAACTTCATTTAACACATTCTCATTAACAAAACCACTTCAAACAACACTTAGATTTATTATAACACTTTAACAAGAATATAAGGGTTCAATACTATCATGTATAGTCCAACCACTTATATATAAACCATATCCATACTAAAGTTAAGCCAAAATATGAACTTACACACTCTCTAGATCTGGTTGAAGATGATCAAACCAAATCTTTGCAAACTTTATCCTCAAAACACTTACTAAGCTCACTTAGGATGTATATGGATGTTAAGGGACTAGAGAAGGGTTTTTTTTGGTTTCCTTGAAAGGATTATGTACTATGCTTCCCAAAGAGAGTTAGAAGACTCCCAAATGTCTATTTATAAGGGTGATGGTCGACCCATATGAATGAAAGAAGAGAGGCAACTTGATAAGACAATAGGTTTCTAGTTTGCATATGATGAGGTGTCCCTCCTAAACCCTTTTTCATGATTAAACAAAATCCCCAAAAATCTTAAGCTTTGCAGCTGAAATAATCTTCCAATGGTCAATATTTGAGTTATTTTTGCAAACCATTTGATCAATAGTTGGGGTATAAGCTTATAGGATAAGGGATGAGGTGGCATCTCACCTAGCCATGCATGCATCTCCCTTTCCAGCCTTCATCTGGTTAGCCACACCCCCTTAGCCTTCTCCTAACCATTTAGTTACATGATAACCCCCTTAAAACTCTACTTAACAAGTTCTAGAAAGTCCCTTCCTAATTTAGTTAGGATAGAATCCCATTTGGATCCATATTCTTCAACTCGAATTGTATTTAAGCTCAGTCCAAAGTTATCCACTGGCTCCCGAAATAAGTCATTGATGCTGTCCAAATATTCAAAATCTCATAACATGAAAGTTTTAGATCTATCTCTTAGGATTCTATACAAATTAGAATCGTCTCATTTGAATCTCATATTAATAACTTATGCTCATTTCACTAAAACTTGACAATTTAATCCGAGAATGAGCACTAAGTGTTTGATATTTGGTTCTATCACTTCCTCTTGCATTTACACCCTAATTTTTGAGAATTCAGCTCCTTCTAAGCTTAAAATGAATTTCTCTAGTTGATACATTGTTCTAAATCTCAAAGATTCCTCTACAATATATATATATATATATATGTTTTATACATGATCTCGCTTATTCTATACCCAATACTCTAATTTAAGTTTCCAACTCTATTTTCCTAGAAAATATGCCCAATATATAATCTTTTAAAGAAATCTAAATAAAACTTTATCTTAGAATTTTCGAGATATTACAGGCATGATTATACCCTATTGATAGAAGTCAATATAAGGGTCTTTCAACCCATCAAATTACTCTAAGTTTAGAGAAATGCGTACTTAGAGGCCTAGAAGTTCCTCTTGGCCAAATGGTCTATGCTTTGGTCTTTACCCACTTGTTTGCTTCACTTGTACACACAGACCCACCCCATCCTGCACACGGCAACAAGCTTCCCTCTCTACTCTCACTTTGCTTTGCTTTCTTCCACCTTCTAAACATGAAAATATCATAATTTTAGTGAAGCTTGAAGCTAGTTTCCTTGAGAGGAAGCACTTTTGAAGAGGTAAGTGAGATCCTAAGCTATTGCAAGGATAGAAACCTATGACAGATCACATGCACACACCAAAGCTCATCTCTTTGAGATTTTCTTTCCAACTTCATGTTTATAAAATATTTTAATGGATTATTTTTATATATATTTTCAGAGCTAATCTTTTCTACTTGGAAGTATGGTAAGTGCACATTTATCTTGACTTTAGCATTCATTGTATATATATGAGTGAATGTGTTTGTATTGGTTGATGGATGTATGGAAATGCTAGATTAGGCTTTCTTAAAGGAAAGGCTTTGTTGTTATAGTTGAAAAATCCATGCTTGATCCATATGATTCTTTAGGCTTGAGATTTAAATATGTTGGTGGATTTAATTAAGTTGTTGCAAAAGAAAATGAAGTATGATGATATGATATATGATGATGGTGGAAATACATGCATGACTAAAGATTAAGTTTGTTGAATGTTTGGTGATGCTAGGTTAGAGAACTTGAGAAATGATTTGTCTATTTAGTTACAAATCCATGCTTAGTCTATATGCTACATTAGGCTTGAAATTATATTATGTTGATGGATTTAGCTAATTTGATGCAAAAGAAAATGATGCATGTTGATATGGTATATAGTGATTAGGATGCATGCTTGACTAAGATAAAGTTTGTTGAAGGATTGGTGATGCTAGGTTAGAATACTTGAAGAAATGCCTTGTATGTTTAGTTGTAAATCCATGCTTGGAAAGGTATATTATCCTAGGTTTGAGATTTACATTTTTATTGGTGGATTTAGTTATTTTGTTATAAAAGAAAAATAGAGCGTGATTGGTATGAAAAATAGTGACAAAATGCATACATGTTAAGATAATGTTTGGAGTTGAAAAGAATTTAAATTGGTGCATATATAGGTTTTGGATTTGAAGGTTTTAGGGTTGAGTTTTTCAATGATCAACTATTCTTTTATATGATGATTAAGTCTGAATACTTGGAAAGCTTAGAAGCATGAAAGTTAGGAGGATTCAATAACATGATATTTCGGTTTTAACATGAATGATTAAGTATGCTATTTTGGTGGATAAAAAAGTGATTAAAATGCTAATCTTAAGGACTATAGGATTCGGTCAACCCCTCTTAGTGGTGCTAAAAATATTTAGTAAATTTTGTTAAGGTTTGATGAGTGCATGGAGGAGGATAGAAGAAGCAAATGCTAGGAAGTTGCCATGGAGGGTCTCGGCCCAACTCTAGTGGTGAAGGCCGAGTGTCCCTCTTTGGGTATTGAGCCCATTTGTGTGCTTTTATATGAAGTATAGATGGATTCATGTGATGGTTGATTCGTCAATGAGCATGACAAAATATACGTGTGCTTAAACTAGTCCCATAATTTGCATGTTAAGCACTAACGGTTGCATGTCATATGCATGAAACATGAAAATCATGTTTTTGAGTCAAACATGTTTTTAAAGGAAAAGAAAATAATTAAAATTTTTGTAAAAATCCCAAAGACTGGGATAGGGTAGTGTCCCAGTAAAACTCACTGTTCACTCAAGAGTATTTAAAATTGAGTGAAAGCCCCTGGGTCGACGAAAAATAGTCAGTGGACCATGGTCGCACCTAATACTAGTGAGTGCCCAATGGCGGTGTTGGCTTTTACCTTACCGTATAAAAATAAGGATGTAGTCGCTCGATTTGAATGGTCACCGAGTGATGAAGAGCGAATAACGCAGACGCCATGACTTGAGTAGTCTGCAGGTGATATGGTAACGCGTAACGTATTCACCCAAGTTTGATACAATCACCGAATGTGACGGTAACTAGCGGGGAGCACATGGTGATTAGAGGAGCCGTGAGGTGTCCAAATAAGAAGAAGAAGTCATAAAGAAATGAACGGATTTTGAGTCCAAGATATGATATGAGATGATATGAATATGTAAATGTCGCTTAAGATAATAAATGATGAAAGAAACGAAAAGTTTTTACAAAAAAGGGTTTTAAAGCATGAGTCAAAAGAAATACATTAATGATGAACCATTTTTATGAATAGTAAGTACATGAATCAAGATTGAAAGGAAGTCAAGTTTTTATGAAAGTCTACATGAGCATAAGCATGAGCTAAGTCATTAGTTGCATATGCATGACACGTGATCTGTTTGTTATTCGCTTATATGTATGCTCGAAATAATTTTGTTAACATGTTTGTGTATTTATTGAGATTTCTCGATATCTCATCCCTTTATATTTTCACTATCGTTCCTTGTTAGGGCGATAGAAGTTATTGCAGGGAAAGATGATATTGATGACTTTAAGACTTAGAGAGATTCTCCAGACCACCGATGGTCTGGTAATCTCCCTACCCTTTGATGTGGTCGTGTGAACAATATTTAGATGATGTCATTTACTTACATTTTATTTAGATTTTTGGAGGTTCCCAATATTTTGGAAAAGTATATATTATGTTGAGACTGATACTCTTAAAGATATATAGTAACATGAAGTTTATTTTGGGATCTTAAATTTATTATACCATATAATGTAAGGCAAATGATGAGTCTTTACCTAACTTTAGATTGGCTTGACCTTTTTCTACTACGAAATTTTTATTCGCCACTTTTAATTTTAAATGCGTGCGCGAATTGAAGTAAGAACGAGAGGTAAACTTGTTTGCGTTGTTTATCCCCGATATCTCAGTTTGCGTCCGATTCCAAGCGTAAGCGGGGGCATCAATAATAACGGCTTGTAGACTGACACAAATTCTAAATCATCATTAAAACCCAATTGTGTTGTAGTGCCTATCAAATCACATTTGTGAAGCAAGTTGGAGAGACGTAGTGGCTTAAGCATCTAAAATAAATGTTTCAGTAATTGAATGTATTGAACTCAAATTTTCAAGTCTCGTATCTACATATAGATTTTGATGATAACAAATAAAATCAAGACTCAAACTCAAGTTGTCTACGTATAAAGAGAATTAAGTATATCAAGAAATCAAGTATGAGCAAAAAGAAGAACAAGTCTACAAATAAAGCTCATAGAGTAATTTTGTATATCTCTTAAAATCTGAAATTGGATTAAACCTCAAAATTGATATTTTCTCATAAAGTATCAAATTGCATTTTTTTACATTTGCATAATTTTATTAAAATATTTAATTTCAAAAATTAATTTTTTTTTTACATATACAAAAGATAGACGATTTTGTTTGAAAATTTTGAAGGGTGGTTGTGTGTTTTTTTAACATATGCAAAAAGAAGATAATTTGGTTTGAAAAATAATCATACTCATTTTATCATATATGAAAAGTAAAATATTAGGTTTGATTTTTTTGAAAAATTAATGGAGTTGTCTTTGACAAATATAAAAATGAGATGTTTTTATGTGAATATTTTAAAAATGAATAGTATTCTTATTTGACATGTGAACTTTTTCAAATTTAAATATGAATACATATTTGCCTATAAATAGTTCACTTGAGTTTTGCAAAAATAACAACAAAAGCTTACACATTAATTGCTAAGTTTTGCATCATTCTTTCAAAACTCTTATTTTCTCTTCTCTAAATTTTGTACCTTATTCCTTATTCATTTTGAGAGAGATATAGCTTGCGCTGTATTGTTCTTATTTCATTCATTAAGGAGTGTACTCTGATAATCTACCCACTATCAGCTCTTGTATTTGTAAGAGGATGCGTATAACACTTGTGTGTATAGAAGGTATTCTACACAGAGAATAGTTGAATCACCAAGTGTGAAGTGATTGCAAGTGTAGAGGGTATTCTACACGGATTCTTTGTAGCAGTGTTGAATCAAAGGTATAATAGGTTTTTATCTCCAGCTGAAAGAAATTGACTAATGAATTTGGGATCCTCAAGGGGTAGATTGAGGCGAGGACGTTAGCAGTAGAGTTGAACCTCGTTAAAATACTGAATTTGCTTCTTCTTAGCCTTACTCATTATATTTCCTGTTATTTCGTATTTTGTTTATATTTTATATTATATATTTGATTTATAATTGTTAATTTTTTAATATAACTCAATTCACTCCTCTTCTTGTATTAGTCATCTGGATAACAGAATGCAAATTATCTTTATGGGTGTAATTGTAAACTTTTTCAAAACCTAATAAAGAATTTATATATGCAGAGGTTTTTCTAAAACTTCTAGTTTGTGCAATTAATTTGCATCTAGGGAAGATATTCAGTGTGACTCCGCAACTACAGCGTAAACTATCACACACATTTGAACTAATCGAAGTTGGTCAATCATCAATCCGAATGTTATAAAAATCGAGGATATTAGTTTAGTCCTTTGTATTAATGTTTCCACGATTTACCCAGACCGTATCAGTCTATATATACCTCATTGTTTTTTCTGACTAATTTTTTATACATTGGGGTAGGGGATTGAATACATGATCTCTATTTTGGAGAGGTGGATCTTATGCCATCAAGCCACAAGCCTCTGGCTGTCTGATGATTTTGTTGAATACAAGACAAAATGAGCCAAACAAAATTGTGCATTTTGTTTTTCTATTATCATTAGATTCTAATTTTTGATTTTCTTTTTCCAATTAGATATAGGTCTTTCCGGAGGTTCCTACTATTCTTCATATTTTATATGGTTATTAGTACTTTATCGTACTTTGGCATTCATTGGCCGACCTCTGGAGCCACTTTCCTAGTATTTCATTGAATCTTACTTATGTCCCAAGATACGCAAGATCTCCAATTAAATTGTAAGAATCTTAGTTTTCTTCACTCAAAAAACAAATAAAAGGCATCTTAAGACAATAAGTAACTTGAATCCACGAGAATGATCCTAACTCGATACAAAACTAGCGATTATAACAAAGCATATTATCGGGCATAGCCGTACGAAGCGAACGAACAATTAGGTCAAAATAACCCTATATAAGATTAAGCAGAGTTTTCCTTTCAATCAAAAACTGAAGTTGCCCAAATCAAAACTGTTCCCTTTATATGATTGAAAGCAAATGTCGTCAATAGTTACGTAAAACTATGGCTCAAGAAATTGAAGAACATGTTGAGCCACTCTCCTCTATTGGTCACCCTTTATGTGTGAAAAATTTCATATGGTCTGAGGGAGAATGGCCAGCAATAACTTACGATAACTTCGCAGATGGAGATGGCATTCCCACTATAAGCTTTCAAGAGATTAAGAGCCAAAATTACGAAACTTCGTGTAAAGCCATGGTAGATGCTTGCACCAATTGGGGATTTTTCAAATTAGAATGCCATGGCGTTCCTTTAGAAATCATTGAGAAAGTGAAATTGTGTTGGAATGAGCTTTTCGATCTTCCCATGGAGCAGAAGCTGAAGGGTGCTAGATCGGCCTGCTTGCCATTGGGCTACTTTGCTACGAATCCTGAGTACGGAAAAGATTTACCTTGGGCAGAGATATTGCAACTACTTCAGTCACCTCAACAGGTCCCTGCATTTGCATCAAAGGTTTTTGGTGATGAACATCAGCCATTTAGGTAACTTTCTTCTTTTTATGATAAAGAAAATGGAGATGATATTTATACGGTGAAATTGACCAACAAACTAAGCAGTTAACCTTAAATTTTAGTGAAAAAGTTCCTCCATTACATGAGTAGATCCCTTCAATATAGTGGAAAAGGATAAAAAGAATGACATCTGAAGTCCATATTTGTCTAACCTGCTATGATCATATCATACTCTCAATCTTGTGAGATAGTCTGAGTAGGAATAAGTGATACTCGGATTCTATCATATATAGGATGACATGTCGACTCATGGCGCGGTTTGGATTCAAAGTTTATCTTATCTCATCTAACTATTACAACTGTTTTAATTTTTCACATAAAATATAGTAAACAATTTAACATTTTCAAATCTATAATAATAATAATAATAATAATAATAATAAATAAATAAATAAATACTACTCTACTAATATTTTATTCAACCTTTAACTTTCATCCCAACTTATCTAATCTAATCTCAGCTCACTATATATCCAAACCTCAACTAAAAATATTGCTTAATACTAACAATTTTAATTAATACATGTCATTCTTTCATTAGATTGAAGTACCACATGATCATCTATCCTCGTGGAGTGACCATTCTTCATTTATTGATTAGTATTTTGAGCGCTCCTTTCATTTTTTCAAATATTTGTTCTTTACATTTCAGTGATGCGATGATTGAGTACATGAAAGAATTGGACAAACTAGGAATGACAATTTTTGAGATGCTAGCTCATGGACTAGGCCTCGCGGATAACTTCTTCACACGGAACTTTGAAGAAAAAGATTCTACCATGATCAGGGTTCATAGATATCCTCCATGTCCCCTCCCTGAAAAGTGTCTCGGACTTGGCAGCCATTCAGACCCCCATACACTAACAATTTTGTTACAAGACGATGTGGGTGGTCTCCAAATCTTGAAGAGTGACAGTCAGCGGATTGGAGTTCGTCCTATCCCCAATTCGTTTGTCATCAACGTTGGTGATACGCTGGAAGTAATCTCTCTCTCTACCTGATCTCTCCCACTCTCTGTTCCATACTCATTTCTTGCGGTTGAAATACTCCGTTTCTATTTTCACTAGATAAGATATGGGTATTAATAACAAATTATTTATTGAAACTAATATCGAAGACCAACAAACAATAACATTTAGGTAGATTGATTCTCTTCAGCATTACCCCCAGTCACCATATTATGTTCTTTGCAGGCATGGACAAACGGGAGGCTAAAGAGTGTAGTACACAGGGCAGTGGTAAACAAGGAGAAACAGAGGCTATCAGCGGCATATTTTCTTTGCCCAACAAGTTCTGCCATCATTACGTGTCCTCCTCAGCTCACGAACTCAGACACCAACCCCAGAAAGTACAATCCTTTCACTTGGGGAGATTTCAGGAAGCAACTTCTAGTTCAAAAGAGGGTGCTAGGCAAAACGGCCCTCAAGAGATATCTAATATAAAAGTGCAAAGCCTTATACGTAGAATCTTGGCAGGCCAATTTTTTACGTTGTTCTTTTAATCATCTATCCTTTGATTCAACCGGCCTACTTTTCCCTTTTAATAAAATGGAGCTCCTTCACTTCACTTCATCAGACAGGCTACTTGTGTAAGCTACTTTTATGAGTGAGGGAGAAAATTTTTCTCGAGATTTTGTGTCAGTTACGAATTTGCAACGGCCATAAAACTGTCGCCAAAGATATTATTAAGTGTCAGTTTCATTTAAGCCTCCCCAAAGTTGGGATATTATTTGGAAAATTTCCGCGCATATAAAAATGATGTTCGAACGTTAATGATACAGCATCGTTTAGAGCTCAATAAGTATACACACTAAAAAATAAAATAAAAAAGATTTATTTGCTACTATTTATTAGTCACAAATAGTCTATTTTAGTTACTATTAGTCTATTTTAGTGGCAAATAATCATTTTGGTCTTAAATGTTTAATCACTAATGTATATTTTTCTTGTAGTGCCCATTAAACATGCTTATGTAGAGCATACGTTAAAAAGTATATTTATATGCACGAACAATATTGAGATTTATTCGAACTTTAATGGATTTATGTTCGAATGTAATGTTTTATAATTATATTTATATTGTTTTGCTGAATTATGTTCACATGTAATGAGCAAAATGCAATTTATCATATGCACGTAATTTTTTCTAGTGCACACGATATGCACTACTATGCGAACATATGCTTGTGACTTGAAATTTGCAAATTCAAATATGGAAACAAATTGTAATACCAAGACAATGAACATAATATTGAAAAGCTATTGAAAGTAGGGCTAAGACAACGGAAATCCGACTCTAAATCCGAAATGAGTGGCACTCCTGTCTCTTTGTCCACACTCCCTTTGGGGCATGGGTCATCAAATCTCGAGGCACAACCTTTTTTAGTTTCGGAGGTCTTTGATAGTCTGTTCAAGATGCCAATGGAGCCTCCCATTGTTCTATAGTGAAGGTAGGGTCGAGCACTTTTGAACCCTCGGTGAATGCCCATGGCGCAGTCTCTACTGCTTCACACCTTGCTCTAGCACTATCAGCAACCTCCAAGTCGAACTCCACAAGGTAGGTGGCATAGAATCGCCTTGTCTGCATGGCCCGAGCAGCCCCTAGGCAGACAATGCTGAGGGTACATCAAGTTCTTCCTCGAGGCCTTATTTTGATAATGACCATGAAGTCTCAGGGGGAGTTGGAGGCCCAACTGAAGGCCGATATTTCGAGCCCACAATGACATCTCCTGTCTAGCTATTCATGGCTAAAACTGTTATGGGAATTTGGGGAAGGGAGGGGAATGAAGCGTCAGAAGGGAAATGGTACTCCCCTTGTGGTTGCTGCTAGTGGAGGTCTCACACAGCCCTAGGGAGTCCCCATAGGTGGAGGTGCTGGAGGGGTAACGTTAGTGCGGCCCAATCTGGTCAAATTACAAGTCCCACCCCCAAATCTGGGGGGCAACAGCCGCATTCCTGAGGAGGAAAGCATTGTGGAAGTCATCTCTCTAATAGTCCATCAAGTAGCAAGGGGCATCCCGAGGAGGCCATTAGCCAAGTAATGGAAGAGTCACCACTAACCATTTTGGGTCATTAGCGCTTACATAAGCACCAGAAAATAACGTTTTTGACCTTTAATTTTTGGCGGCTGAGATGTGTCGGTAAAAAAATGCCGGTAAAAGCATTACCAATGTTTATGGTCAAATTTCTAGCGTTTATGCAACGCTGGCAAATGGCCCTTTTTTTGTAGTGAGTTGTTGAAAATATTTTAAGAGGAACTCTTCCTTGCCCCTTCTTTTGCTTGTTGTTTTCTTTCCACTTGATATTTGCACTTCGGTGGCTTGTCGTGTTGCCCCGATTCCACAATTGTAGGGTGGATCCCGCTTGGTTGCTTTCATCATGGATAGCCATGATGTTGTCTCTCAAGAGAACGTGGACGTTTGCTCCTTGTCCTACACCTTTCTCCAAATTGCCCGGGGCGAAAGGGAGGAGAAGATGCAATTGGAGCAGAATGTAACAAAGCTTAATAACAAGGTGGGGAAGCATGACCACCATAATGAATATTTGAAGCAAAAGCTCGGCTCTTCGAAGGAAAATTTGTCCACGGTGAAGTAACAAATATCAATTTTGGATGGGCAAGTTGTTTGGGCTGCTGCCTAATAAAAGCGAGCCCTGCCGTCCGCGACAAAGCCTAGGCATGCAAATACAAAGAAGGCATGTAGTCAGTTAGAGACCATGTCTTGGAAATGGCTCGCGTGCTATCCCAACCCCTTAAGAGGTTCGTGCAAGGCATCAATTTCTAAAATATTGAAATAGACCCATTGGAATTTGAGCGAGATTATAAAATAGGCATGGCTGAGATGCCTGACACTTTTGATGGTCTCTTGCCTCCCATAATTCCCTGCTGGCTCGCAAGGTGTCCCCTCCACCTGAGGCTATTGTTGCCAGTGGTGATGAAGCCGTGGTGCCCGAGGCTATCATTCTCAGGGGCAAGAGCCAGGCACTGAGGTTGACAAGGCCCAAGTCCATGATTCCGATACGCCCACACTCGTGCCTAGAGGAGTTGGCCCTTCGGCTTTTTTTTTTTCTTGTTGATGCTGTCATAACTTTTAGACTATGTCTATAATAGATTGCCAAATGGTTTACCTCTGCGCTGGCTTTGGGGGTTTTGCACATGGATTAAATACCCTTTTCATTTAGTGATACCATTCGATGTTGAGAGGTATTGCTTGCCTTCCAACTGTTGCTTATAGTTTACCGTTTGTTTTTTTTTTTCCTTCTCCTTCTTCTCCCTTCATCTTCTTCTCTCTCTCTCTCTCTCTCTCTCTCTCTCTCTCTTTGGGTGCTTGCAATGGAAATTCCTCCGAAACTTTCCCCTTTCTTCTCACTAGCTTTGCTTAGGGTAAAATCTTGCTCCACCAAGTTTCTTAGCTCCTTCCACTTCTCTCATCCCCTCACTTGATTGGATGTTGGGTGAGGGTCCTACCCCACAGTGTACTTTTTGTTTACTCGCTTGCTGACCTTTAACTTGTTTGACCCACTGAGTTTTTTTCCTTTCCTCCTCAAGCCATTAGGCATACTACTCTTTGGACGAGGTCTGCACCCCGCCAAGCCCTATCGCATTTCTCTTCTGTTACCCTATCCATCAATCGTGTTAGTGAGCACTCAAGGCTAGGATTGCTTTCATGTGTCACGGCTTCCGCATTCCAATTGCCTTTTGATAGCGCCTCTTCATTGTCTGCACCTATTTTCACAACTTTTTGACTCCTATAATTATGGTAAACTCTAATGATTTTGCACCACAATAAAGGGCGTCTTTTTAGTCCTTTTACCATTAGTTCTGCATCTTGTTTATCTCCCTCCACATCATGTTGCCATATATGCCTTGCTGGGATCTTGAGTTCGAAGAGTCTAGATTTTGCACATGAGAGCCATTTGCCCTGAATGTCATCCATCACGTTTTCCTATAAAAAGGCCTTTCCCTTACTGGCTAGTGATGTATCTTGTCCCTTTTCAATCCTTTGAGAAAAGAGTATCCTTCCAACTTGTGGCACCCATTTTGCAAGTGGCCACTAGTTCTTCCTTTTGATTCTTCTCTCCTCTTGCTCTTCATTCTCTAGAAATGCGTTTTATTCATCAATCTTATCGTTTGAATCGGTTGGTTCATGGAAAAAAACATTTTCTTTCTTCATGTGCCACTGCCTCATTGCGGCATGTTCAAGGAAGTAGTCACCTCTAGGGCGCCTCAGGTTTGGCCACAATTGCCTTTTAGTTAATTTTATTTCAACCTTGTGGAAACTTTAGCACGTGCGCGTGACAAGGATGAGGGTTCTTCTACAAGTCCTTTGGGCCTTGTTTGGGAAGAGAGGAGTGCCAAAGGCCTCGTCTTTCTGCTCCTAGTGAGATATGACCCTGCAAACGTTCCCTCTTACGAGACGGTGGGTTATGTTGTAGCTCTGCCTTGGGGTAGTTTTTTTGTCTAAGTGCTCTCTGTTGTAAATTACTGCTTTATATCTGAGTGGTTTATGTTGTAATCTTGGTACTTCTTGTTGAAGAGCTTTATGATGTAAGCTTGTAGCTTGTATCGAATACATTTATGTTGTGACGAAATGCTACAATAAAAATCATTTCCTTTTCCTTTAGTTATTTTTTGTCCTCAGGCTTTCTGGTTTTTGTTTGTCACCTTGTTTTTCCTTCCTTTGTTGCGCTTGTTGGCTTTTTATCATTAGTATGTTTTCTTTTTTCTTTGCTCCTCAGCTTTTCATTCATTGTTTTGATCCTTCATGTTCCTTCACTTATTTTGTGTTCCTCCTTCAAAAGTTGCTTCCTTCGGGCGGCCTGTTGGCCTGCCCGCTCTCCATCGAGGAGGGGTCACATTGTCTCACACCAACCCACCCATTTTATTCCTTAGGAGAGGTAAAATTTTCATTTCCTTCACTTTGCTCAAATTTTCATCCGTTGGTCCAATCCCTCATTTTCCTTTTTTTGTTTTGTATTCCTCCTCCTGAAGTTACTTCCTTCTAGAGGCCTATTGGCCTGCCCGCTCTCCACTGAGGAGGGGTCAATTATCTCACACCAACCCATCCTTTTAATTCCTTGGGGGAGCTAATTTGGACAATGATGTGGCTGGTTTTCCTTTCCCTTCTTTTGCTCCTCAACTTTCCCTTCATTGGTCCGATCATTCCTTTTCCTTATGCTGTTATGTATTCCTTCTGCTGTTATGTATTCCTTCTTCCCAAGTTGCTTCCTTGGCCTGCTTCCTCTCCACCAAGGAAGGTCAGATTGCCTCACTCCTGCACTCTTCAACTGGAGAGGTAAGGCAATCCTTTGGGCCTACTTTTCTCTATAAAGCCTTGTAGATGAGGAAATTTAGACAACAATGTGGTTGGTCCACTCCTTCAATACCATGGGAGTCAGGGTAAGTATTCAAGTATCCAAATGGGCGATATACTTGCTCTCCTTTGCAGAAGAATTAAATGGATTTTGGCTCATCTATTGCCATGATCCACTTGGAGGTAGTTACTTTGAGCAGTTTATTCTTGGGCCAAGCTAGTGCTGTGCCTACACGTTATCGTAGCAAAGGTCAGGGTATGTATTCAAGCTGTCATGGGGCAAGTGCTGCTCTCTCCTGTGGGAGGACAAGATGATCTCTAGCTTACCTATCCCCTTGAGTCCACGTGGAGGTAGTCTATTCGAGTAGTTTGTGATTGGACCTACTCTCGCTCATTGGTTGCCATTTGATTAAGAATACTTTGTGATACTAGGCCCTCGTTGTGTGGGCCTTCTGACTCTAGGAAAAGGCTCCTTCGCCTGCAAACCCTTCAACTATGGTTCATATTTCCCCTTGTGGGAGTCCTCTTTTGAGTAGAGATGACAATTCTAATGCGGTGGCTCTCGACTGCGTTATTGTTACCTTCATAGGTCCTCATTTTTCTGACAGTGGTGAGTCGAGTCCGCACTCCTCACCCTGGACCTTTATCTTTGGCCTTACCTCAGTCCTCGATTGGCCGTGTAGAGCTATTGGGGCCGTTCCTCATGCTCCTTTCATCCTTGTTGGTGAAACCAATCTTTTGTATTGTGCAAAGGTGGACTGATGGTAAGTACAGTAGTGAAAAAAGATGTTGCAGTTCTCACCCTCACTGGCAGTCCATTGATTGACCTACTGGATGGAAAAGGTCATTCGGTTGGTGGAAGTTGCACACGAGGCCCTTTGAGGAAACCTTTCCTTTTCTCATGTCACAGGGGCTATTGTCTCCCATTTCAGAGGGCTTGGCCTTCCCCTTTCCCTAGTTTTCCGGTCAGCTTCTTACAGTTCCTTTTTCCTGGGTAGGTCAACTCTCGTAGGGTATCCTCGGCATTGATGAAGTTCTCTGCTTGGTCTATAAACTTTGACATTACTATAGAAGTCTTCTTTCCTAGGGGATGAGTGCGCGAAAATGCACTCTAATTACTCTATTATTGGATTAAAATGCTAAAATGTGAATAGAAATAATGTGATATAATGTGATATTATTTAATTTAATTTCTATTTACATTGAGATATATTTAAGCATAGTTTTATAATATTTTACATCTGAAATATTACATTATTGGCAATTGAGAGATGGCTTGCAATTGGGCTTTACATGGGCCGAGTAGCACTTCACAGGGACTGGAATTTATTTGGAACAGCAAGTTAAGTTGCATGGCTTAATTCAAATGGGCACCACAACATTCTCTATCAAAGAAACGGGCCCACTTGCATCGACAATTCAACCCAATGCACGACACCTTACCTCATGCGTATTCACACTTTAGAAAAGAAGCATAGCTTATAGCACCTGCACGTTAATCCACTTTGGAAACGCACTCCACCTGCTTTCAAATACAAGACACAATTTGTCATTTCCATAACAGGCTACATGGACTTTTTAAACTCGCCCACAACACTTAAAAATCGCATATAGACTAATGGGTTGCATGCATAGATTAAGTTCAACAAGGGCATGACACTTGTTGGAGACCTAGGGTGCAGCATTACATAGCAACATTTATATATATTAACTTCACCTGGGGGCCGAATTGAGTAGAATGAACCCAAACCTAGAGTGAACGAAAAAAAAAAGAGGGATAGCCACCTTTTGCTTTAGTTTTCTTCTGGGATTTTTGTTGTCCATCATATTCATAGACAACTAAATTTTTAAGTAGGACTAGGGATGAACTTGCACGCTAGATCTATTTTTAATTTATTTTTAATTCATGTATTTGATTTTTAACTTATTAAAACTCTTTATTTTATCATTCTTAGTATATTTTTAATGTTTTATTTTCCGAATAATCATAGAGTTTTGAAATTAAGAATAATCATAAAGTTTTGATTTCTGATTCTATATCTTCCAATTGAAAATTTTGGAATTAAATTTTAAATTGAGTTATCAATGAATTAAGAATAAATAAAATACCGGATATGTGCAAGGGATTCTCGAAGATTTATGATTTGTCAAATTTGAATACTTTTTTCACTGATTACTTTGTTTAATTTTAATTTGCTTTCAAAATTAATTTTTACTTTCTCATTAATCATTTAATATTTTCTTTTAGTTTCTTGTTATTTCTTTCATTCTTTTAATTTGTCTCCTTGTGGAATTGATACTCCAAAACTACATTACAACTATCGCATTATTCTTTGGATCAAATTTTGGCATCATTATCAAGGAGACGGTAGAAGAATCATTAGATAGTTTTTTTTAACAGTTTGTAAAGGCGATAACTTCATTCCCTCTTTTATTTTTCTGCAAATTTTTTTTATTTTTGTTTTCCTTTTTTAGTGTTGCATTTTTTATTTTATTTTTTTATTGTTATCTTGCATGCATAATAGGTTTGGGGATGCATTAGGTCGATTTACTTGTAAGCTTATGTTTGAGTTAGATTCAGAGTCTAATTTTTCTAATCATTTGTTTGATAATTTTTCTTTTTTTGAAAATATAAGTGAACATGAGGATCAACTCACTAGGACTCTTCAGGATTACTTCCACCCTATATGTATAGCCACACCATCATGCATCATGTTTCCATCCAATACTCATAAACTTAATGCTAAAATGGGGGTAATATAGTTACTCCTTACTTTTCATGGGTTGAAAAATGAAAATCCATATGTGCACGTTAGGGGGTTTGAGAAAGTAGTTGCAACTTTTTATAGTTAAAAAGCAACTGATTATATTGTAAGATTTAAATTCTTTTCTTTCTCTTTGAAGGATAGAGCTAAAAGTTATCTATACTCGCTAAGACCACGATCGATTGGACCCTGGAATGAGATGACTTAGGTTTTCTTTAATAAATATTTCTTCAACATAAGGCCAATGCTTTAAAAATACAGATCTAGACCTTCGTACAAAAGGACAATGAGACTTTGTATCTATCTTAGGAGAGATTCAAGGAGTGTTAAATATGTGCCCTCACCATGAGTATGAGACTGGACGTGTAGTGAGTTACTTCTATGAGACACTTACACCTAGAGAGCACCAATTTGTGGAGATGATGTGTAATGATGAGTTCTTATAGAAAAATCCTGATGAGGCCATAGAGTACCTCAATGAGCATGCTGAAAAAGTTCACACTTAGACTGGACCTAGAGTTTCTGATAGCACAAATAGGTCATGACCTACAGGAAACCAAAATGGTGGTGAAATTTATCATCTCAGGGAGGAGGACAATTTGGAGGCTAAGGTTGAGGTACTTACTAAGGAGTTAAAGGTGTTAAAGGGTAAGGACTTTAAGCCAACACACGTGGCTAAGCATGCAAATTCTTTTGGACCATATTTTGTGTGTGGTGGGATAGATCACCTTGCTCACATTTGCTGAGATGGGGTGGTGCATGAGGAACAATGTAATGCATTATGTACAAGAAGCCTTCTGCACCTTTATTTGAGAGCTACAATTCGGGGTGGTGTAATCACTCTAATTTTAGCTGGAAGTTTGAAAACTAGCCACCTGCACAGCCTAGACATCCTACTAGATTATATCTTGTACCATATCATGCACCTTCATCTTCTAGGAGTTCTTTAGAATAAACTTTGCATACTTTTATTGAGGCACAGGGTAAGAGTAACAAAAAATTTGTATATTTGATTATGCAGGTTGTTGAAAAACCAAGGAGATAAAGAGCCAAGTGTCCAAATTGATGATCTCCTTGAGTGAGAATGAGCGATGTAAGTTTCCTTCTCAAGCTTAGTCCACACCCCACGGCCAACACATGGCGCAAGAGAATTTGAAGGATATGAATGTCATTGTGACTCATAGTGGTAAGTCATTAAACATACCAACAATGGACAAATCAGAAAATGTAGAAAAGAATCAAGATAGTAGTGATGGCGAACTACCCAAGGAACCAGAGGTGCCAAAGAGCCCTATTAAGGTTCCATTCCCTCAAGTTTAAAATTTAAGCAAGCTAACTTTGGATCCTAACAATGAAATCCTAGAGAATCTCAAATAGGTAAAAGTCAATCTTCCACTTTTGCATGTGATTAAGCAAGTTCCTATTTATGCAAAAGTTCCCAAGGATTTGTGTACAGTTAAGAGGAAGCACCATGTGAAAAAGATAGCATTCCTGATAGAGCAAGTTAGTGCTCTGATTGAGCAACGGATTCTGCCCAAGTACAAGGATCCTAGTTTCCCAACCATCATATGCAGCATTGAAAATCATGAGTTTGGCCAAACTTTGTTAGATTTCAGAGCTAGTGTAAATCTAATGCCATACTCTATTTATTTTCAATTGAGGTTAGGAGAAATCAAATCAACCACTATGGTATTACAATTGGCTGACCGTTCAGTCAAAGTACCTCCTGGAGTGTGGTAAAGGATGTTCTAATTCAAATTGATAAATTTTATTATTCTGTTGATTTCCTAATCCTTGACACTAGCTTTGTTGTTGATACTACATCTAAAATCTCTTTGATTTTAGGTAGGCCATTCTTTGCCACTGCTAATACTCTTAGTAATTGCAAGAATGAGCTCATAAAGCTATCTTTTGAAAATATGACTCTCAAGGTGAACATTTTCCATATTGCAAAATAGCTAGAAGGGGATGATGGATGCCATCAGACATATATAATTGATTCACTCGTGGATAGGGGAGTTTCGGAAACTCATGATTTTGATTCCTGTGACGCCCCTAATTTACGTTCATAATTCAACACAAATTGAAATATCAGGGTAAGTAACGCTAGGCTACTCACCCCCGTACTTATTATAAGTCAATGCATATACCTAGACTTTACTAGTACATGCAATGCAAATTGTAGCGAAAAAATTCTGAATAAAATTAAATTCTAGAGATCACATGGTGACACAAAACCTTAATATCCATATCGTCCATTCATAAAATAACATTGTATCCTTACATGCATAACCCAGTTAGTGTTCTCATTAATTAAATTATATACAAAATTATCAAAATATTACCTTAGGGCCGCCTAGGTTCTTTCTTCACTTTGGGAAACTCGCTGCCATGCTGATGCCAGTCCCAACTACTATTAACTGAGTCAAAATTTCTATGAAGAGAGAGTACTCGGGGGATCCCGTCAGGGTTTCTCTGGGTCTCTCAAGCAATTGAGACCTAGCTCATGGCCATCATTACACTCTGCAGCAAAATTTAAATTCTAAAAAGAAAAGAAATATACAAGAATAAGATTTCCTTGGAAATCTCAGTAAGTACACACTTAACTTAAT
The DNA here is from genome assembly GCA_036898215.1 of Platycarya strobilacea. Classification (NCBI taxonomy): domain Eukaryota; kingdom Viridiplantae; phylum Streptophyta; class Magnoliopsida; order Fagales; family Juglandaceae; genus Platycarya; species Platycarya strobilacea. The sequence continues at coordinate 21,669,759 of CM072549.1, read as the reverse complement.
AAAAGCATAGATATCATAAAATAATCACATACAAGCCAGACAATCAGAGTGTGCATTTATGTCATGCTTAATGTAACTCATGCATGACTTAGACTTATCTCTTATATGGACTTACTCTGACAAACTTATTTCATGCATGGACTTTTCATGCTTATCTTAAAATTCTTGTCCTTATATGCCTTTACTTATATCCACTATTGTTACTCGTGATTGGGCTATGCCACTATTATTACCTGTGGTTGTGCCACATCTAGTATTGTTACCCCTGGTTGGGCTGTATCCGCATATTCTGAATCTCGATAGGTGTTACATATCGCCGTCCCTACCGGCACGTCAGTCATACGGGCGTTACGTATCGCCGTCTCCATCATGACGTGACTTACTTGTTAAACTTTCTACTTGTAAAGTTTTTCTTAACGTATTTTCTTATAACAGACATTATGACTTATGACGACACTTATATGTAACGAAATGCAACGTAACATAATCTTAAACTTATGACATGGATAATTCTTGTCCTTATGAATCTTATAACATATGAAAATAAATCATAATAACATACATCACATGTACATGTATTTATGTCACAATAATTCATAACGTCAAAATATAACGAATAATACTTAACAAATTAAATAAATTATTAAAATATTCACACATCAAGACTAACCGAACCCTATGGATAATCAAACCTCATTTTCTTCTTATTCAAATCAAGCTAAAATCCACATATACAACTTGTCAAATTTTCCTTAACTTTCATAAATAAACTCGAGCTTAAGCTATATTGTTTTCTTGATTAATTCTCCAATAATTTCTTGTATGATGATTCTTGAAGTTTTTCAAATAAATTAAAGTTTTTAAACTAACCATAATTATTAAAATATCATTCAAATAACTCACTAAGAATTTTAGAAGAAATTCACAATTAAAATCAATGCTGACTATGAAAAACTCACATCTGCCACTTAAATTCCAGTTTAGTCCTTTATTGAGTTCTTATCTCTTAAAACTCATAACATAAAAATTGTAGATATTTCTCTTAGCTTTTCCTAGCATCTTGAATCATTCAAATACAACATCAAACTAACAAGTTATGTCCAGTTTACTAAAGTATGTTGAATCTACCAATAATACCCCTATTAAGCCCGAAATTTCCTAGAGTTGGATTATCATTTTTTCCAAATCAAGATCTCATATTTTTACATATTCCTCTTAATATAACATCATAGAATATATTTACAAGGTCTTATAATTTTCTTAGCAATTTTTCATAGCAAACATCACTCCAAAAGCTAATATGTTTCAACTTAACACATAAACAAAGATTAAGCTCAAATAAATATCAAACATAATCCAATCACCAAACTACTTATTCTATGCTAAGATTAAGTTAATATATACACTTAAAAATTTTCTCCAAGCTTGAATTGATATTTAGGATAGGTTTTGCAGCACTTCTCCTCCAATGCCCTCAATTAGCTCTCTTTTAGTACTTAGGTGTTGTAAGGGGGTTTTTATGTATTTTTCTTGGTTTTTTCTTACCATGGCCGTGTGATATCATTAAAAAGAAAATAAGATAAGCTCACACACACACAAACACACACACACACACACACACACATATATATATGCATAGGAGACGTCTCAATGCATGGCTTTAGGGGTGAAACACTTGAGGCCATCAGTTTTTCCTCCAATATCATAATTTGCGAGGTGTTCCCCATTACCTAGGTATTATCATCACTCTTAATCTAGACTTAGCTTGTCTAATCTTCATCTAAGGGTTAAGATTAAGTCATTTGGCTGCCTCAAGTGATCAAGGGTTGAGAAATAACCACATGGAGGATATAAGTTGGCATGGGCTGGCTGTCTCCCTAGCCATGCTTAATCTGATCTCTTAGATTGTGGAATACACCTGCTACTTTTCAACATTGCATGTTGAGTATTTTTAATAACATGGTTGAAAATTACATGAAAGTTTTTATGGATAACTTGACTATTTCTTTATCTTCTTTTGATGCATGCTTATTGAATTTAAAGAGTGTTGACTCATTGTGAGGAGAAGGAACTAGTCTTAAATTGGGAAAAATGTCACTTTATGGTACCGTCAAGTATTGTCTTAGAGCATATTATTACTTCTAAGGGATAAAGGTTGATCAATCTAAGCTTGAATTATTATCTAAGTTGCCTACACCTAGGATAGTAAGGGATGTGAGATCCTTTCTTGGTCATGCGGGCTTTTATAAGAGCTTCATACATAATTTTTTCACCATATCCGTACCACTATGCGACCTCCTAGCTAAAGATACCCCATTTGAGTGAACACAAACTTTGTCAAAAGGCCTTTAAAACGCTAATTGGCAAACTTACCTCAACACCCATAATGTAGCCACCTGATTGGAATTTACCCTTTGAGATTATGTGTGGTACCAGTGATTATGTTGTAGGTACTGTCCTTGGATAGTGAAGGGAGGGGAAGCCTTTTGTCATTTACTATTCTAATAGGTAAATAGTGCTTAGATGAATTACTCCACCACTAAGAAAGAGTTGCTACCTGTAGTATTTGCTTTGGATAAGTTTCATGCTTACTTGATTGGTTCTTCTATTATTATTTTCATAGATCATGTAGCCCTTAAGTACCTTCTAACAAAGAAGGATGCTAAGGCACAACTAATATGGTGGATTTTACTTTTGCAAGAATTTGACATCACCATCAAAAACAAGAAATGAGTAGAGAACGTAATGGTTGACCATCCCTCGAGGCTCACATTTGAGGACACCTCTGACCACCTGCCAATCAATGATGATTTTTTCGATAAGCATTTACTTTGTATTACTTCTCTACCACGGTTTGCTCATATTGTAACTTATTTGGCTACATATGAGATATCGATAGATTGAAGCACTTAGGACAAGAGGAAGTTCATGATTGAGGTCAATAATTTCTATTGGGATGACCCTTTTCTTTTTAAATATCGTCCTGACCAAATTTGAAGGCGTTGCATCCTTGATAAAGAGATTGCTAGCGTCTTGGATTTTTGTCACTCACAAGTTTGTGGGGCCACTTTTCAACGAAGAAAATCGTAGTAAAAATTTTAAGAATGCAAACATCGATTGTTGCTTATGTGAAAGGTGTCAAAAATTAGGAGTTATGTCCCGTCGTAATATGATGCCCTTAAACCCAATATTAGTGATTAAAGTTTTTTATTGTTGGAGCATTGATTTTATGGAACCATTTTCTCCTTCTTTTGGATATCAATATATTATTGTGGCAGTAGATTATGTGTCAAAATGGATAGAGGCAACAACTTGCAAGAACAATGATAATAAGACTATAATTAAATTTCTTAAAGAGAATGTGTTATCTCGGTTTGATACACCATGTACTATCATTAATGACCGAGGTACACATTTTTGCAACTGTTATTTTGAGATTTTGATGAAAAAATATGGGGTGGTACATAAGACTTCTACTACCTATCAACCCTAGACAAGTGGATAGGTAGAACTTGCAAACAAGAAAATTAAGCAAATTTTATAAAAAATAGTCAACCCAGATCACAAAGATTGGTCTTTGAGACTAGTTGATGCACTTTGGGGCTATCGTACAATTTTCAAAACTCCCTTAGGCATGTCATCTTGTAGGCTTTTTTTTGGAAAGTCTTGCCACTTACTTGTGGAGCTATAGCATTGAGTGTATTGGGCTATCAAGCATTTCAATTTTGACATGGGAGAAGCAGCTAAGCTCAAACAATTTCAATTCACCGAGTTAGAGAAGTTTAGAAATGATACCTACAAGAACTCTAGAATCTATAAGGCTAAAATGAAAGCATTTTATGATAAAAAAAAATTTTGAGAAAAACACTCAAGCCTAATGATCGAGTAATCTTATATAAGTCTAGACTGCAAAAGCACCTAGGAAAATTTCGATCTAGGTGGACCGGCCTTTTTGTAGTGAAGAATATTTTTGAAAATTGGACGGTAGATATAGAGGATCCTAAAGATGGTCGGATCTTTAAAGTAAATGGCCATTGCCTTAAAATATTTATTGATATGCAAGTTTTGGAAGTGAAAGAGATTCCAATTTTGGACTTGGCCTATCAACCTTGACCACACCATGCATGTATGTGTTTTTTTTTTTTTATTTGTTTTGTTTTCTTGTCATTTTTTTCCTTTTCTTTATTTTCTTTTGTTTGCTGTTGTTATCTTTACTTTTGTTTGTAGGTTAGTTTCAGTTCAGCATTTGATTTACCAACTTTGGTGCTTAGTGAGCTGCCCACGTCACACATCAGGTATATTCTACCATTTTCAGTTATTCCCCATTCAGTACTGATTGTTAAACATTGAGGATAATTTTTCATTTAAGTTGGGAGTGAGAATGCAAACTCAGCATTTAAATGCTTCTTGGAACTCTGTAACATATTTCCATGTGTCAATTTAAAAAAAAATAAAATTGCATCACATAAGCACCCTTTTACATATGTACTCATGCTCATTCATATCCATATTGGTGAATTCAACAGACCCATCTTAATCATTTTGCTGAAGCATTCACATAACTTTTAATGTACTTATCTAAGTTTTGCTATAAAATAATGGTTTGACACATGTAATTAGAGAACTATTTTGCTTAAGTATTCGTATGAATTTTGGGATGGGATTGAGAGCTTATATGGTCTGTGATAAGATGACGAATATACTTGGGATATGACGAAGGTCAACTTAAGACTAACGCTTGAGCTTTTGAAGCTAACCCTTTCAATCATAGACCTTTAGTAGCCAACTTTGAGCCAACAAACACATATAACCTTTTTCTTTTCATATACCCACATTATCCATACCTCTCCACATTGGAATATAGCCTATACACTAATTTGTCCTACCTTGTTGCTTTCAAGTGTGTTCTAGGTGTAGAATCTGCATTTTTTTCTTTCTTTTGTTAAAAAAAAGAAAAGAAAAAGGAAAGAGTACAAGTTGCAAAGTGTTCAAGTGAGTGAGCTTAAAAAAATATATAAAAGGGTTGGGTAGAAATGACAAGAATACCTAAGTGACATGTGCTTGTTCATCAAATTGAAATATATATATATATATATATATATATATAAGAAGTTGAAGAAGAAAGAGAATTATTATTTGATGATCTGAAAAGTTGAAGAGTACATTAGGCGAGAATTATCATCAATGGAGATATTTAATAAAATTCTATTGGTGTGTGTGTACTTGGAAGTTTTTGAATCATTTTTATCATTTTCTTCATATAGCCCTTATCCCATGCCACGTTACAACCTTTTATGTTAATTATTCTAATCCTAAGTAAGCTTATAGAACGAGTGGTGGGAATTTTTATTTGTTAGTAATATTATTATAAGATCAATATTTGCTTGTTGCTTGTGCATTATTGCCAAATTTTTCATGAGAATGTGTACACCCCTTGTCAACTCTATAGAGAGAACTCTTGCACGAAACACTATTTACCCGAGAGTTATGGAGTTGAACATTTTACTTGAGATATTCTTGATGTTGCAAATGTTAGGGCTTCTGGTTAGGTGGATATAGTTTGGAACACACACTCTATGAATTGCTATAGTTGGATTAATTGCGATAAGGTTATTGGATTTTTAAGATTGCTTTGATAATTGAGTTTGGAAAGTGTGACTTGGTGATCTCTGTTTGCAATTTTATTTGGTCTCTCTCATTGTTTTTCATATGAAAATTGCTAGGTACTAGCAATAAGCAAGTTGGGGGGTGTGATGAGTGCACGAAAGTGCACTCTAATACCCTATTATTGGATCAAAATGCTAAAACCTGAATAGAAATAATGTGATATAATTTATATTATTGAATTTAACTTATATTTACATTGAGATATATTTAAGCATATTTTCATAATATTTTACATCTTAAATATTACATTATTGGTAAGTGAGATACAGCTTGCAATTGGGCTTCACATGGGCCGAGTAGCACTTCACATGGGTTGGGATTTATTTGGAACCACAAGTTAAGTCGCGTGGCATAATTCAAATAGGCACCACAACATTCTCTACCAAAGAAATGGGCCCACAGGCATCCACAATTCAACCCAATGCACGACACCTCACCTCATGCGTATTCACACTTGAGAAAAGAAGCATAGCTGATAGAACTGGCATGTTAATCCACTTTGGAGTTGTGCTCCACCTACTTTGAAATACAAGACACAGTTTGTCAATTCAAAAGCAGGCTACATGGACTTTAGTTTAAATAATTTTCAAACTAGCCCGCTACACTTAAAAGCCGCATTTAGACTAATGAGCCACATGCATAGATTGAGTTCAACAAAGGCATAACACTTATTGGAGACCTAGGGTGTGGCATTACAAAACAACATATATATATTTTAACTTCACCAGAGGGTCGAATAGACGAGAAGGAACATAGACTTGGATGTGAAAAAAAGAAAAAAAAGTGATAGATGTCGTTTGCTTTAGTTTTCATTTAGCATTTTTGTTGTCCATCATATTTATAGATAAATAAATTCTCAAGTAGAGTTGGAGATGAACTTGTACATTAGATAGTATTTTTAATTTATTTTTAATTCATGTATTTCATTTTTAATTTATTAAAACTCTTTGCTTTGTTTTATCATTCTCAATATATTGTTGATGGTTTCTTTTCTGAATAATCATAGAGCTCACTCCATTTATAGATTCGGTCATACTTTTTCTATTGAATAGATTGATTCTTTGATTATGTTTGGATCAATTGATTGTCTATATTGATTTAATTCTCTGCTACAATATTGCTCCCTGAGTATATTGTCACCATTGAATTTTCTCAATGTAGATAACAATTTGTGTGATTTAAAAATGATGAATGATTTTTCAAAGGGTTATGTGCTTTTTTTTTTTTTGTTATATATCCGTACTTGCCTTTAAGGCTGCAAAGCTAGTCATGCGTGTTCTTCCTTTCCTCCTCGTCCATCGGTTTGGTATTCTGTGACCCCTTTTGCTCGCTATGGTTGTGCTCAGTATTGTCGTTTTGCTCGTGACGATGTAGCTTAAGGTCTTCATTCTCTTTCTAGAGCCTTTCCAACTCTTAATTTAACCTTTGTGCTTGGTCCTTTGCTACATTCAATCTTGTTCCATATCGGGTCCTTGTTCTTGCTGAGCTCTATGAGAACGGGTTGACATAGTCATGCGAAGCACATGTAAGACTTTTCAAATGAATCTAATAGACAGCGTCAATGTTAATGTCATGTTCGGCACACATTTTGGCCAAATTCTCAAGAGATTAGGTCTTTTAGACTTTGGGTTTGCAAAAATGAGATAGGAGAATAGTGGGAGGTGGTCGGCCTTGCAGTCGAAGAGTCAGAGTGACTAGAGTTTTCTCTTACCAAAGATGCACAGTTTTGTTGGATGATTTGGAAGGATAGGTGATGGGTGATGAAATCATGGATGGGTTGAATGGATGCTAGATGATGGATGGTGTTAGCTTTGTTTGATTTTGTTTATTGTTGAAATGAAACAAAGCATGGATGTTAGATTTTGTTATGTGTACTGAACTTGTAGTGAGTTAATGAATTAGTTTTATAATTTGGGTTATTCTTGTCCTAGCTTGATCATAGTAGGGAGGAGCTTGTGTAGAGTCATTGGAGCGGGTCGCCAAATCTTTGATGGGCTTCTTCTCTAAGGTCTCTCGCACTTTTTTGGTATTCTTATGTCCTTCTTCTGATTAAGGCATCCTTCACTAACTATTTTTGTGTTTGCTTTTGTTGGTGACAGGGCACATCTCGGCTAACAACCTTCATTGTGGATGGCCAGCAAGCTATTGAAGGGGAAAACCAAGACTTCCTCTCGCTCGCCCAACAAGCCTTGCAAGGATGTGGAGTTAACAAAAGCCGAGTTTGCTCATAAAAAGAGACGGGGGTAGGATAAGTAGCGGTGTCACTGGTGGAAGGCATTGAAGATTGAGTTTAAGATGGCGAAGGAGTAGGATGTGTTGCTCACAACAATGTCTTGACTGAGTTGGTGCTAAAGAGTTAAGCCAAGGGCGTAGTTGATGATCTGACTGTGAAGGTGCCAGCCCTTGAGGATTCTTTGAATGAGTTGCAATGGGATAACACTAACTTTAGGGGTCATCAAGATTATGAGGCCTAGTTGCTCAAGAAGTCATAAAAAGATCGCCAATCCCTTTTCGAAGTCTCAAAAAGGTGGGAAGATTCTTTGGTGACCACCCTGGCTATCATTGAGCAAGAAAAGAAGAGGATCAATCAAGCGTCCAAGGAGCTAAAAGGGGCCGCAAAATGGCTAGCTACCCAGGAGGTGATTATAGGTGCTTTGCTGAGCAATCTGTCCCAAGTCTAGGATGTTGTCCCTCGTTTAGATAGGCAGTTGAGGCTGTCCGTGTTCGTTCATGACCTGGCTTGGTCATATGCTTACATCGAAGGCCTCAAAAGGATGTGAGATCACGTTCTAGAGAATCCTTAAGCAGACTCGAGGGCCCTCGAGGCACTTTTAAGAGCCCTCGACCCCATCAAATTTCTTGCAGACTCTGATGCTCTTGAACATGGTTGCTTCTTGAGCAAAGCTATGATTCCCAATGCCTTCGCTTCTAACTCTGAAGCTCCTGACCACAACCCTGATGTGCCTACACAAGACCCCAGTGCTCCTCAGCCTAATCCTGGTGTCCCTACACCTTTTTTTTCTTTTTAAAGAGTTCATTACTCCATTTCCTTTCTTGGTAAAGGTCCTTGTTGAAACATTAATAACTTTGCACATTATCTCTATCAGTCGACCTTGAATGCCAGTTTTTTCTCTTGCTATCTTTTTCCTTTAGTATTGATGTATCTTCATTTTCCTCCACTTGTGCTTCATGACAATTATTAATAAACTTATAATTTCTTCTTGACTGCTCAGTCTTGAATGGTAGTTCTTTCCCTCGCTAGATTTTTATTTGGTTTGTTGTTTTGTTATAATATTACCTTTGTGCACTTTAGAGGGAATATTGTGTGGACGTGATGTTATATCCGTGTCATGAGCACTAGTCCATGGGGAGAGAGGCTGGGTTGCCTTAGGCCAATTCCCCCCTTTAGCCTCCCCAAGAAGGAACAAGTCATTGCGTATTTGAGTAGTTTAGAATGCCACCGAAAGAAGAACAATGTTACCACAACTCATCAAGGTCCCAACCTGTTATCGACGGCTTGGAGGATGGAGTCCCTTGGGAGTCAATCAGTGCAGTGGAGAAATTGGTCGGCCCCCAAGGGGAGAGAGGGAGGGATGCCTTAGGCTAAAACATCTTCTTTTAGTCCCAATGGTAGGACGCGAATTGTCATGCTATTCAGGAGTTTAATATTTTGCTAGAGAAAATAAACGTCAATTGTGATTTTACCTTTAATTTACAAGTATGAAACTTGCAAACTTAAGGCATTTTGTTGGAGCTGTGAGGCATTAGTCATTCAGCATTCCATTGTTGGAGATGGTGTCCCAGTACTAGTGTCAAGTAGTCAATAAACTAAACCTGTACTCCACCAAAAAAAGGGTTAGGATGCCTGTAACACCCCCTTCTCGTAGGCTAGGAGATGTCACTTAACTCTTTCTAAAACATTTAATTCGGAAAAGATTCTTGGGTTTAATAATAGAAAATAACATTTATTCCAAAAACGAAGTTATGATAAAAATGTCTTTTTCAATCCTTAACTGAACATAACTGAAAGTAGCTTGTATCGTAAAGACACTTATTTACTAGAAAACATAAACTTAGCTAAAAAAAATAAAAATTTAAACTTGTGTTCATAAAGACACTTGTTTTTAATAAAACAAAAAAATTTTAAATAGTTGCTCAAATTACTCCTGGCCTGTCTGCTCGCACTGGTCATCTTCATCACCTGGGTGGTTTTAAAAAAAATGGGAAATAAACTAAAATAATTCAATGACTCAGTAAATAAATCCATCACAATGTAAGATAATATTATTAGAAATTTTCATAAAACTTATGCTGAATTCTAAAATATGATTGTACATGTTAATACCGATGCCTTGCATGACTGACTTAACTGACTAACTAATTTGAGTAATTAGTCTGAATTAACTAATAGGTTTAACTGATCTAAACTGACTAACTGAATTGATTTAAATGATCTGATTTGACTATATTAGTTTAACTAAACTGATCTAACTGAACTGATTGGCCAACATACTTAACCCTGTGTGCAAGGTTGTGCACTGGCCCCACATCCCGCTGCAACAAGGGGAGCCGCTGATAATACTCTAACGTACTATGGTGCATCACACTTAGGTCTGTGGCTTGCACATCCACTCTGATCTGATATGCATTGGTACCATGCAACTGAAATGGCCATCTGAAATAACTGATTTACTGAACTGAAACTAGTTGAACTGTTTTAACTGACTGATTTAACTGGATGATTGTTTAATTGATTTCTGATCTGATTTAGTTTTATACTTAAACTTAACTCAAGTTATGTGACTTATGTGGCATGATATGCATAATACATACTATCTCATAAATAACTATAATTCGTTAAGTCTAAACATGATGTTAATGACATGATCGTATGTTGTGCTGAATGACATGCTTGCTTGATGTGAGAGATATTTGAAAAGGGCTATCAAAGAACTAGCCTTACTAGTAGTATAAACTAATGTGAGGGTCCTAACTTTGTGATCAAATTCACTTACCTCGTAGCATTGCTTCCTAAATTCTCTTTCATAGTTTGATGATACCTATACGAAATTATTAAAATAGTCATTAACATTTCTAAAAGTAACGTGCTGAATTATTCTACTGAATTAATACATATCATGAAGAATAATAATATAATACACATTATACTTCATATGAAAGACATTAAATACTAATATCATAAAATAAAATAGTTACAAAATATTTTACATTAAAAATATGCTTTAGTAACACAATCAAAGCTATATTCAATAAATCGGATATTTCTATTTAATTAAAATATTTTTGTATACAATAATCAAATGAATCTTCTATTTAATATAGAAATCACTGAATACTTATATTTTAAAATATTTAAATACTATTAACATATTAAAACTTAGAGAAATACTTTGTATTATATTCATGTTCTATTAAAATAAGTTGTGAAAATCTAATTCATTAAAATAGGTTTACCTTCTTATAATTAGTATAAATAACTTTATAAGAAATCTAATAATTGTTAACAACGTTTAAAATATTCTTAACATATTTATTCAATATTATAAGAAATCTAATAAACACCAATATCATTAATTATTAAATCAATAATATCATACGTAGCCCTTCACATATAATCTAGTAAATAATATTTATTCATTTGGGTTCAAAAACGATAGTTGAGATTAGTTCATAAAATAAACTTAATAATACTTAATCTAAAAATTCTTATAAATATTTTCTATAGGAAATAAAGCTTAATAAAATTATAGCTAACATATTTAATATTAAAAAAAAATCTTGTAAACTATTATTATAGCTTAATAATTATTTAAATATACTTGATAAAATAGTTCAGGACTCTTAAATATATATTATAATTGTGGAAATCCTAAACTGAGACATTTCTATCATTAAAACCAAGCATATATAAAAACATAATACACCAGCTAGTAAAGGTTACGTAAAACAAACACATGAAGGAGAGAAGAAGTAGTGATGCTCACTGAGGGAGAGATGTGATTGAGCTAGGCTAAGGGTGGCGACGAGAGCGATGGCAGAGAGCTGAGAGAGAGAGAGAGAGAAACATGAGAGAAACATAAGTGGAATCAGGGAGGATCCGAGAGTGGGAGAGGACATAAAGGATGGGTATGTACGTTGGGCATGGCGTTGGCTTACCGTGATGGCAATGAGGAGGCATGCGGTGGTTCAAGATCTTCGTATGATGGTTTCCATCAAGAAAAGGTGGTTGTTCCGGGCGTCTCTTGCAGCATCTCATTGCATGGAGATTCTTTGTTTTGTTGTATGAAAACAGAGGGCTGCTGAACGTTTGGGCGATGGTGGTTTGCATGGAGCTTCCCCTATTTCCGGCTGCAATAACAGAGCACATGCTAGTGGGTTTTTGATAGCTAGCAGATGTGGTGAAGGGCAGAGATGCGTGCAGAAGTAAGGTGGCTCACGGTGTATTAACTTGGTGGTGTAGCAGCTCACTATGGAGGAAAGCAGGTGCTCTGCTTTCGATGGTGCAAGTCCCTGGGGTGGTCCGCGTGGCTGTGCAGGAGACGTGGATAGAATTCCCATGGCGATTCACTGCGTGATTGTCGTGGTTTCATTGGTTTCTATGTGGTGCAGGTGTCACGGCAAGGTGGTGAACGAGTTATATGAATGGAGCTATGGGCCGGACTGGCTACTTCGGCGCTGTCTATGCTTCGAGGTGGTGCTCCGACGTTTTTCCAAGGTGGTTGGGCTGTTCTCGACAGCTCATGAAAAGTGCTATATTTTCAGTGGCTAAAACAAAGGTGTTGTGCTATCACATGGGCTGGTTGGCTGTGGCAGCGTTTAAACGTGGATAAAGCCATGGTTTGGCTTCGCCTGATGCATGTGGGGGGGTCTGAGTGGCTACGATTTTCTACCGAAAGGTGTTTCGGGTGCTCTGAGTGGCACTTTCTCTTCTGTGTTGATGATAATTTCTAGGAGGAATTTCTAAAGGGCCTTGGATTGGGTTTTATAGATGATGGGGATGAAGTTAAACGTGGTTTGTTAGGAGAGGTTTGGCTTGAATTTGAGTTGAGATACGACTTGAAGCTAATTTGAAACAGAGCATGATAGCCGAAGGTTTGGGGTTTAGACTAAACATATTTTGAGTTAAGAAACGTTCGGATTTAACAAGGATAACAAATGAAAAAAAACAAATCTTATCTCAAAATATATCTCAAATAAATAATAATAATAATAACAATAATAATAATAATAATAATAATAATAACAATAATAATAATAATAATAATAAATAAAGTGGTCCAAGATTTGAGGTCGGAATGTTACAATGCCGTAGGCTAAGCCCGCCCATTTGGTCCTCCAATGAGGTAATTTTTTCAAATGGCTAGGAAACCAATCCGCTTATCGTCGTGATGGGGGAGGGTAAGTTGTCAGGCAATCTGGAACTGAACCCTCTCCCACCCATTGACATCACATGGAAGGTAATTGTTGGGACTGGTTGAACTGGAGCCCACTCTTCATTGCAGTAGATGTTGTGGTAAGTTTTCAGACAGCCGAAGGGCTAGACCCACTCTCCATCATGGGAGGGATAAGGTGGCCTTATTGTGTAACTTGCACTTTGGTCCCTAGTGAGGTAAGTACCAGGCAGTTTCGGATTGGACCCTCTCCCGCCTATGGATGCTTATGAACAAGATAGATGTGAGGAAGTTGAGGACTTGCCATACTCTACCACGAGGGAAAAATCTATGTTTGGCATAACTCATCCTTTAGGTACCTCGTGGGGAGGTAAGTTTGGACAGTTAAGCAATCGGTCTGCTCTTTGCCGCGATAGGGGTTGTGGTAAGTTTTCGGGCGACCAAGATGTTGTACACACTCTCTCACATGAATAGGTTAAGCATCCTGCTCCCTTATTAATGTGGCATGTGAGAGTGGCGTTATTAATGTGATGTGGTTACCTAACTTGCTTTACCTTGCAAACTCCCCTAGTAGCTCGTCGATGTCTACTATCAGTAGATGAGGGGCTTTCATTATTTTCCGCTCACCAGTACGTGTTCAAAGGCATGATGCCATCAAGGGAGTGCGAGGGTGGCGAGTCCCATTACTCCATATCAGCTACTCTCCCATGCGTGGTTCACATCAAAGGAATGATTCGCTCATGGCTATAGGTCTTTCAAGGTGCCTTAGTCCATTTCAGAACAAGGTTAGTTGGGCTTGATCATGCTGGGTTAAGCTTTTTTGCTTTGCTTCCCACTAATTCCTCACGGGCTCACTACGTGAGCCAATGGGGGAAAATCCCCTCACAATAATAACAAATAAAATGAAAGAAAAATAATCTCCTTAAATTCTAAGAAATCACACTTAATTTCTACTTTAACAAAGTTTTAATTTTTTTTTTTTGAGAAAGTCATATTCATGTTGACCATTAAGGTGTCCTTCATTTAAAAAGACGACCTTGACTAAGAGCATTGCATGGTTTAGCTAAATGCTAGTAGAGTAGAAAATTTAACTAATATCATCAATATTTGGATTACATCTATCTAGTCAAAATTAAAGTCATCCAATATATGAGCTACAGTAAATTTATCTCATCAGTCATATATGACTTGAACTGTAGCAAAGTAATATGCATTTTTTATTATTTCTCACAAGTCATATGTATAGATAGTTGGACTATGAGAATTAAAATGAAAATGATTATTGGAGATTGTTAGAGATTATGAAAATGAAAATAAAAAAGTTTTAAAACAAATAAAAAAATTTCATTAAAAATGGAAGTTAAAAATTAAAAATGATAGTATTTTATTACTATAGAGAGCGCAATGACTAATCCAATATGGAGTTCAACTTTCTAGTGATTAGCTTAAAACTAAAAAGTGAAATATTAGCCAAATATTAACTTTTGGGATGGCTAATCTAATGTTAGTGCTCTTAGTTTTCCTTGATTTGTATATATTTGTCAATTGAAATTTCTTTTGGAAATCTTTTGATTTGGATGATTTTTTTTTTTTTTTTTGATAAATAACCTTTCATTAATAAGAAACATTACAAAGTAACTTGATCAAACCAAAGAGCATGATCAACTAAAGCTGGGACATGTTCCCACCACATTTGAATATCCTCAACATTCCAAGCAAATTGTGCCAAGCAAATGTTCCCACCACATTTGCAAAATGCTTTGTTGGTTCTTTAACATTCTGTATCAGATTACTATTTGAGGAATAGGACTCTTGGGTAGCTTGCAGTTCTTGTGGCAATAATAAGCAACCTTTTTCTATCACCAGATTAAGAATCCCAAGAGCAATAAAAAGTTATAAACCCCTCCACACAGCTAAGAGTTCAATAGTTGCAAATTCATCAGCATCATCTTCTACTTTTGACATTGCCATGACAACTTTAGCAACTTCATCCGTTAAAACCAAACCTATACCAGCTTTCCTCACATCTGCAAACATAGCTCCATCTACATGAAGTTCAATGGTTGCAGATTCATCAACATCATCTTCTAATTTTGACACTGCCATGACAACTTTACTAGCTTCATCAATTAAAACCAAACCTATACCAGCTTTCCTCACATATGCAAACTAGCACCATCTACATTTAGTTTTAGGAAACTTGGGGGTTTGGGCCCTGGGGAAGGGGGGATTGCCACTTACAAATCTGTCCTCTCTCAAAAGCAGTAGAGGTCTTTAACTGAGTAAAGGTTTTATCTTATTATGTCTGAACCATAAACTCCACCCAATCAGGAAGAACATGGTGAAATCGGCCTCATTCCCTCTGTCCATAACAAATCGAATAACTTCTAGGAAAGCTACATGGCTTTGAATTTGCTGTAATTAAGGGAAAAGTTGCTTCCATACCAATTTAACTTGTGAGCAAAACAAAAGAGCATTTGCATCATCCTCCCCATGCACCTAATAGAAGCAATAAACATTTTCCATATCAATTTTTTTTTTCTGTCTTAGATTAGTCAAAGTCGGTAAAATGTCTTTAGAAGCTCACCATGCAAATATCTTTATTTTTCTAGGCAGTTTCATTTGTCATATACCCTTTCATATTCTCTTATTAGACATGAGAGATGAACTTTCCCCATTATTGCTAGAACTCATGTTTTGAATCAAACGAAAGGCACTTTTCATAGTAAAATTCCCATTTGATTCTTCATTCCAAATCCATATGTCCATATAATCATACTTGACAACCTGATCTAAATAATTTTGTCAGCCACATTTGGATTGAAGAAAGATCTAACTTGACATATCTTTCATGATTGAGTAGCCTGGTCAATAAGAGAATCCACAGTTTCTTCCTCTTACCCCACATTAACAGAAATTCCATCTAAAGCTGACTGTAAACTTCTCTGACCTGGTACCCAAAAATCTTTCCAGATTTTAATATTTCCCCCTATACCAACTCTCCATCAACATCCATCCAATAACCACTCCTTTGCTTCAAATATCCCTCTCCAAGCATAAGAAGGATTGAGACCCAACTAAGCTTGAAAGAAAGAACCATGTGGAAAATATTTTGCCTTATAAACTTTTTGTAGCAAAGAGCCATTATTTTGCAAAATCCTCCACCCTTGTTTCGCTAGTAGGCCCTTTGGAAACTCTTCCAACGCACCTCCCTCTCATTTTTGTTTTGTCCCCACCAAAGCCTAGCCATCAAACTCTCCAAATCTCCACAAACCCAAGGTAATTTGAAACAACTCATAGCATAAGTATGGATAGATAACGCTACTACTTTAATAAGAACTTATCGTCCCCTTTGAGATAATAAATTACCTTCCAGCTTTGTAGTTTAACCAAGACTTTCCTTGTAATGTCATCAAATACTTTATTTTTTTATCTCCCCACCAAATTAGGCAAACCTAGGTGCTTATCATACTACTGAAAAGTACTAACACCAAACAAAGCAAGTAGCTCTCTTTGTCTGATAGCTAGAACATTCTTAGCAAATACCATAGTTGTTTTTTATTTATTAACCTTATGACTGAAGGCTAACTAATACTGTTATAGAAAGTTTTGAATAAGACTAACATCCACAAAGAGAAGATGATTTATACTAGGAGCCCATCTACAAGCTTTTATGCCTCACATTGAATTTGTTGATTACGCCCAAAGAATAACGCAGTCGTTTGCAGTATAGCTTTGGGGTGTCGATTCCATAGGGAGATAGACTGAGAAATTGAAAAACACTAACAAAATTAATAAAAAGATTTAGATGAGTGCGAAAAGTAAATTTTAGAGTGTGACGTAAATTAAAACTAAATGAGTAATTTTAACAGTATAAAAATGAGACGAAAAGTAGAGCGTAGGGAATTCCTTGTGTATTTGTGGTATTCAAATTTATTTTTAATTCATTGATAACTCAATTAAGAATTCTATATCCAAATTCTTAATCAGAAGATATAACATTAATAACCAAAATTTAAATCAAATGTAATTTTTTTAAAAATCATTCTTCACGCTTAACTCTCATAAATTGTTATCAATATTGAGAAAATCCAACATCGACAATATACCTAAGAGGCGATATTGAAGCAGAGAATTAAATCAATATAGATAATCAATTGCTCCAAACATAATTATAGAACTAATTCACTCAATAGAAAAAGCATGATTGAATCCATAAACAAAATAGATTCTATAATTATTTGAAGACGAAAAACATCACAAATAAATTGAGAATAATAGAACAAAAGAGTTTTAATATTTAAAGACCAAATATATGAATCAAAAATAAATTACAAACACCATCACACACACAAGTTCATCCCTAGCCCTCGTTGAGAATTTAGTTACACATATTGAAAATATGCAACAAAAATTCTCCAAGGGATACTATGGAAGAGCCAACCATTATTTTCTTCTCTCTTCTTTAGTTTTTCTTTTCTTTTCTCAAGCTCTCAAAAACAATGTTTCTTCCAAGGCATCCAAGCATATTAAGCATGGTCTTAGACCACACACCCCTCCCTTCTATTTATAAGCATCCTTCATATAAGTTGTCATGACAAAATCATCATAATTTCAACTTGTTTTGCCATGTGCCATTCTTGAATCCAAGTGATTTGTGAGTTGTCATTTTGATAATTTGTTTTCCCACTATGCATGAGCTGGATTTTGCTTGAATATTAAGTGTTTCGATTTTGCTTCTCTATCCATTAGTTGTCTTGTATGACTTAATATCTTGTGGTCAAATAATTTGTCTACAAGAAACTTGAGTGCACTTCATCTTGCATATGAATTGATCATTGAATTTCCAAGTTGGTATATGAGTGCTTGCTGGAAAATATTATGATGACATTTGGATTTGATGCAAGTGGCTGAAAAATATCCAGGAACGTTAAGTGCAGGTGTGTCCACTTGATGGTCGATTTTGTCTTGGATTGAGTGGATATCTCTTAAAATATAAAACATAAAAGTTATAGATATTTCTCTTATGGTTCTATATCATCTTGAATCAGATCCATCGGAGATTGGATGAGAGAGTTATGCCCAAATTATGAAAAGACGTCAGCATTGTCAAAATTCTGCAATTATCTTCATTTGCTCCTAATGCCTTTATTTGTGTCCTAAATCAAAATGTAAGAATAATGAGTATATTTAGGCATCAAATAAGAATAAAATTTTAAACATTAAGAGAGAAAAAATATGACATTTTATATTCTCATCAATATATTAAATCATACTTATATCTATCTCAAGATAAATGACTATTAATTTTAATAACATGAGTTATATTCATTATTTTCTCATTTCTTTTAGCATTTAAATAGAGTATTTAGAGTGCATTTTTGTGCACTCATCATACCCTCCAACTTATTTATTACTAGTCCCTAGCAATTTTTATGCAAAATGATGAGAAAGACCAAAGAAAATCACACATAGAGACTATCAAGACACATTTTTCAAATTTACATATCAAAACAATTTTAGAAATTCAATAACCATTTCACAAGTAATTCAAATATAGCAATCCACAGAGTGTGTATGTGTTCCAAACTATTTTTATCAAATCAGAGGTTTTGACACATGCAACTTTAGAATATCTTAAGCAAAAAGGTTCAACTCCATAACTCACGGGTATAGAAGTGTTTCATGTAAGTGTTCTCTCTATAGAGTTGACAAAGGTGTACATTTACTCTCATGGAAATTTAGCCAATTATATATAAGTAACAAGTAAATATTGATTTTATGATAGGAATACTAACAAATGAGATTTCCACCGTTCTTTCCACAAGCATACTTAGGATCGGAAAAACCAATACAAAAGGTTGTAATGTGGCTTAGGTTTGGGGTTCATAAGAAGAAAAGGTGAAGAGGTTTCAAAAACTTCCAAGTATACACAAAAAAGAATCTGTTAAATTTTTCGATAGATTATACTTTCTTTTTTATGTACTTTTTATTTTTTTAGATTTTTGACTAAGTATACTTTTCCATCTTCTTTTGCCACTGGTGTCTTCGCAATTTGATGATCTCTTTCATGAATAATTTAATGGACACATCTAGCACCATGCCATTTTTGTCATGTTTTTTTTTTTTTTTGTAAATGATAATTTCACACCTAGTACACACTTGGAAGTAAAATGGTAGGAAAATATAGTGTATAAGCTATACTCCAATGTGGAGAGGTATGGATGATGTAGATATGAAAAGAAAAGGCCATATGTGTATATTGGCTCAAAATTGGCTGATAGGAATCTATGATGAAAAGGCTCAGCTTGAAAGGCTCAAACATTAATCTTAAGTTGACTTTCGTCATATCCCAAATATATCCACCATCTTACCACAAGCCATGTAATGATATTCTCAAAAGAAGTGTCCAATATAACAGATCAATGGATACTTATCACAATTTCTATATTTGTAAGCTCTCAATTCCCACAAAATTCACATGAATACTTGAGCAAAATAATTTTTTAGTTACATGTGTTAAATCACCATATTACCACAAAGTTTGGAGAAGTGCATAAATGGTTCTGTGGATGCTTTAGCAAAATGATTTAAGATGGGTTTGTTGAATTCACCAAGATGGTTATGAATGAGCATGAGTATCATGTGTGAAAAAAATTTGGCAATTTTTTATATATTGATTGAAATATGTCACAGAGTTTAAAGAACAGATTTGTATTCTCGCCCCCCAACTTAAATGAAACATTGTCCTCAATGTTTAAGAATTAGAATTGAATAACTAAACAGGGTAGAATACACCTGATGTGGGATGTGGGTGGCTTGCTTGGCATCAAAAATGGTATTTGTCAAAATAAAATTAACCTATAACAAAATAAAGTAAACAATAAATAAAATGAAAATGAACGAAAAGAAAATAAAAGAAAAACATACCTGGAGATGGTCAAGATTGATATACTGGGTCCATAAGTGAAATGTCTTCCACTTCCGGAATTTGTCTATCAATTAAGATTTTGAGGCGCTGACCATTTACTTTGAAGATACATCCATCTTTTGGATTTTCTATTTCTACCGCTCCATTTGTGAAAACGTTTTTTTACTATAAAAGGGTCGGTCCATCTAGATCGAAGTTTTCCTGGATGCTTATGGAGTCTTGAATCATATAAAAATACTCGATCATTAGGCTTAAATGTTTTTCTCAAAATATTTTTATCATGAAATACTTTCATTTTAGCCTTATAGATCTTGGAGTTTTCATAAGCATCATTTCTCAATTCTTCTAATTCCGTCAATTGGAATTTTCTAAGTTTTCCTGCTTTTTCCAAGTCAAAATTAAAATGTTTAATGGCCCAATATGCTCGATGCTCGAGCTCCACGGGCAAGTGACAAGGTTTTCCAAAAACAAGTCTATAAGGTGACATGCCTAAGGGAGTTTTAAAAGCTGTACGATAAGCCCAAAGCGCATCGATTAGTCTCAAAGACCAATCTTTCCGATCCGTGTTGACCGTTTTTTCTAAAATTTGTTTAATTTTCCTATTCGCAAGTTCAACCTGTCCACTTGTCTAAGGGTGATATGCAGTAGAAAGCTTATGTATCACCCCATATCTTTTCATTAAAACTTCAAAAGAACGATTGTAAAAATGCGTACCTAAATCACTAATGATAGTACGTGGGGTACCAAATCGAGATAATATATTTTCTTTGAGAAATTTAATTACCATCCTGTTATCATTGGTCCTATAAGGTGCCGCCTCTACCCATTTTGACACATAATCTAATGCCACAATAATACATAAATATCTAAAAGAATGAGGAAATGGTCCCATAAAATCAATGCCCCAACAGTCAAAAATTTCAATTACCAAAATTGGGTTTAAGGGCATCATATTACGACGGGTCATAATTCCTAACTTTTGATATCTTTCGCATGAGCGACAATAGATATTTGTATCTTTAAACAAGGTGGGCCAATAAAATCCACACTACAGGATTTTTACAGCAGTTTTCTTCATTGAAAAGTGGCCACAACAAGCCTGGGAATGACAAAATTCCAAAACGCTTGCAATCTCTTCATCAGGGATGCAACGCCTTAAAATTTGATCAGGGCAGTATTTGAAAAGGTAAGGGTCATCCCAGTAGAATTTTCATACCTCAATCATGAATTTCCTTTTGTCTTGGGTGCTAAAATCCTTTGGTATTTCACCTACAGCTAAATAGTTTACAATATGAGCAAATCATGGTAGAGAAGTAATAGAAAGTAACATCGGGAAAATCATCTTTGATTGGTATGTGGTCAGAAGTGTCCTCGAATGTGAGTCTAGAAAGATGGTCTGCCACTACGTTCTCCACTCCTTTCTTGTCTTTGATGGTGATGTCAAATTCCTGCAAAAGTAAAATCCATCGTATTAATCGTGCCTTAGTATCGTTCTTTGTAAGAAGGTACTTAAGGGCTGCATGATCTGTAAAGATAATGATAGGAGAACCAATCAAAAAGATCTGGAATTTATCCAATGCAAATACTACAGCTTACAACTTTTTTTCAGTGGTGGAGTAATTCATTTGTGCACTATTTAGAGTTCGACTAGCATAGTAAATGACAAAAGGTTTCCTTTCTCTTCGTTGTCTAAGAACAGCACCTACAGCAAAATCACTAGCATCACACATAATTTCAAAAGGTAAATTCCAATCAGGTGGTTGCATTATGAGTGCTGAAGTAAGCTTGCCAATTAATGTTTTGATAGCCTCTTGACAGGCTTGTGTCCATTCAAATGGGGCATCCTTAGTTAAGAGGTTACATAGTGGTCTAGATATGGCAGAAAAATTCTGTATGAATCTCCTATAAAAATCCGCATGACCAAGAAATGATCTTATATCCTTGACTGTTCTAGGTGTAGGCAATTTAGAGATTAATTCAACTTTTGATTGATCAACCTCCATTCCTTTAGAAGAAATAATATGCCCTAAAAATAATACCTGAAGGTACCATAAAGTGACATTTTTCCCAATTTAAAACCAATTCTTTTTCTTCACAATGAGTCAGTACTCTTTCTAAACTCATTAAACATGCATCAAAAGAAGATCCAAAAACAATCAAGTCATCCATAAAAACTTCCATGCACTTTTCAACCATATCACTAAAAATACTCATCATGCAACGTTGAAAAGTAGCTGGAGCATTACACAGTCCAAATGGCATTCTGCGGAAAGCATAAGTACCAAAAGGACAAGTAAAAGTAGTTTTATCCTGGTCTTCTAATGCAATTTCAATTTGATAATAACCAAAATAACCATCCAGAAAGCAATAAAAGGATGACCAGCCACCCGCTCGAGAATTTGATCAATAAAAGGAAGCGAAAAATGGTCTTTTCGTGTGGCGGCATTTAATTTTCTGTAATCAATGCACATCCGCCAAACAGTCACCAGTTTTGTAGGGACTAACTCTCCGATGTCATTTTTTATCACAGTTACCCCTGACTTTTTAGGAACAACCTGCGTAGGACTTACCCATTTACTATCAGCAATAGAATATATCATTCCTGCATCTAATAGTTTTAATACTTCATTTTTCACAACTTTTTTCATTGTGGGATTAAGTCTACGCTAGGGGTCTCTTCGAGGATTAGTTCTTTCCTCTAAATTTATTTTATGAGTACAGATCAGGGGACTAATGCCTTTTATATCAGCAATACTCCATCCTAGGGCTGATTTATACTTGCATAAAATCCGAATTAATTTCTCACCTTGGGACTCAGATAATTCAGATGAAATAATAACAGGAAAAGTATCACTTGGACCAAGGAAAACATGCTTTAAACCCTTAGGTAGGGATTTTAATTCAACTTTAGGGGCTTCCCTACTTGAAGGAATCTGTCTTTCTCTTTTTTCAGGCAACTTCTCAAAGTTTGGTTGCCATGCATGTGTGCTATAATCATGCGTTCTATAAAAAATAGCACAAATGTCAACTATATCAGATGAATCACTTATAGGATTAAATTCAGAATTAACAATAAAGTATTCAAGGAGATCTGAGTCATGAGTTGTAAGAACGTCCCTTTCTATAAGTGATTCAATCATGATGTCGGATGACACTCGACATCCTCTTCTAGCTGTTTTGCAATATGAAAAACATTTACCTCAAGAGTCATATTGCCAAAAGAGAGTTTCATCAATCCATTTCTGCAATTGATAAGAGCATTAGAAGTAGCAAGAAAATATCTACCTAAAATTAATGGAATTTTAGAGGTGGTTTCTATAGCAGAACTAGTGTCTAAAATTAAGAAATCAACAGGATAGTAAAATTTGTCAACTTGAATTAAAACATCCTCTACCACACTCCGTGGTGCTCTGACTGAACGATCAACCAATTGCAATATCACAAAAGTTGGTTTGATTTCTCCCAATCCTAATTGCAAATAAATAGAATATGGCACCAAATTTACACTAGCCCCTAATTCTAGCAAGGCTTGTCCAAGCTCATGATTGCCAATATTGCATGTGATAGTTAGACATCCAGGATCCTTGTACTTAGGGGGAATCCGCTGTTTAATTAGAGTACTAACTTGCTCTGTCAAGAATGCTTCCTCTTAATTGTACACAAATCTTTAAGAATTTTTGCGTAAGTAGGAACTTGTTTAATTATATGCAAAAGAGGAAGATTAATTTTTACCTGTCTAAGATTTTCCAAAATATCATTATTATGATCCAGAGTTTGTTTGCTTGACTTTAATGCTTGAGGAAAAGGTACCTTACCAGGATTTTTTGTTACCTCAGGTTCCTCGGGTTTTGTTACCTCAAGTTCTTTGGGAAGTTCAGGACTGCTTCTATCTTGATCTTTCTCTACATCTTTTATTTTGTCTATTATTAGATCACGTAGAGACTTACCACTTCGTGTCACAATGGCATTTACGTCCTTTAGATCTCCTTGTGCCATATGTTGACCATGAGGTACAGATTGAGTTTGGGAAGGAAACTTACCTTTCTCATTCATAGTCAATGAACTCATTATTTTAGACACCTGACTCTTGATTTCCTTATTTTCTTCGACAACTTGCATAATCAAAGATTCAAATTTCTGATTAGTCTCACCCTATATTTCAATAAAAGTATGCAAAGTATCTTCTAAAGAATTTCTAGAAGATTGAGGTGCATGGTATGGTGCAGGATATGATCTAGAGGGTTGTGCAGGCTGCTAGTTTTCAGACTTCCAACTGAAGTTGGGATGATTATGTCATCCTGGGTTGTAAGTTTCAGAGTAAGGTGTGAAGGGCTTTTTCTACATACCCAGAGCATTACTTTGTTCCTCATACATACCAATCATGTTAGTATGTGTAGGACACTCTTAGGCATGATGATCTATCCTACCACAGACAACACATGGCCCAAAAGATTCTTCATGATTAGCCATGTGTGTTGATTTTGAGTTTTTGGTTTTTAATAACTCTAATTCTCTGGTGAGCATTTCAACCTTAGCCTTAAGGTTATCCTCCTCCCTTAGATGGTAAATACCACCACTCAAGTTTCCTATAGGTCGTGACCTGTTTGTGCTATCAGTAGCACTAGGTCCAGTCCAAGTATGAGCTTTTTCAACAAGTTCATTGAGGTACTCTATGGCCTCATCCGGATTTTTCTGTAAAAATTCTCCATTGCATATCATTTTCATGAATTGACATTCCCTGGGCGTAAGCCCTTCATAGAAATAACTCACTAAGCACCAATTCTCATATCCATGGTGGGGACACATACTCAGTAATTCTTTAAATCTTTCCCAAGAATGGTACAAAGTCTCACTATCCTTTTATGCAAAGGTAGAGATTTATCTTTTTAAATCATTGGTCTTATGTTGGGGAAAGTATTTATTGAAAAACACTTGAGTCATCTCACTCCATGTTCCAATAGACCGTGGTCTAGTGAGTACAACCAACTCTTAGCTTTATCTTTCAAAGAAAAAGGAAAGAACTTTAGCCTTACCGTGTCGTCAATGATATTTTGACTCTGAAATGTTGCAACTACTTCTTCAAATTCCCTAATATGAACATAGGGGTTTTCATTTTCTAGACCATAGAAAGTCAGAAGTAATTGTATCATTCCTGTTTTGAAATCTACATGACGAACATTAGGTGAGAACATAATACAGGATGGTGTGGCTGTTCGTGCGGGATGAAGATAATCTTGGAGGGTTCTAACAGGTTGGTCCACGTGTTCACTTATCACGTCAGAATTGGAAGAATTATCAAACAAACGATTAGAAAAATTAGATTTTGAATCTAATTCTAGCACGGGTCTACTAGCAAACAGTCCAAAAGCGTCCCTATACCTGCGCATGCAAAGTAAAGAAAAGAGTAATACTAAAAAAAATAATTACGAAAAGAAAAGTAAAATAAAATAAAGATGCAAAAAGCTAAAAAGAAAATGAACAAAGTTACCGCTCTTTTTTTTCTTTTTTTTTTTTACAAACTACTAAAAAAAACTACAAATTCTTCTATCGTCTCCCCGACAACGGCGCCAAAATTTGATTACGCCCAAAGAATAACGCGGTCGTTTATAGTATAATTTTGGGGTGTCGATTCCACAGGGAGATAGATTGAGAAATTGAAAAAAAGTAACGAAATTAACAAAAAGATTTAGATGAGTGCGAAAAAATAAATTTTAGAGTGTGACGTAAATTAAAACTAAATGAGTAATTTTAACAGTATAAAAATGAGACGAAAAGTAGAGCGTAAGGAATTCCTTGTGTATTTATGGTATTCAAATTTATTTTTAATTCATTGATAACTCAATTAAGAATTCTATGTCCAAATTCTTAATCGGAAGTTATAATATTAATAACCAAAATTTAAATCAAATGTAACTCTTTTAAAAATCATTCTTTGCGCTTAACTCTCATAAATTGTTATCGACATTGAGAAAATCCAACGACGACAACATACCTAAGAGGCGATATTGCAGTAGAGAATTAAATCAATATAGAAAATCAATTGCTCCAAACATAATTATAGAACTAATTCACTCAATAGAAAAGTAATGACTGAATCCATAAATGAAATAGATTCTATAATTATTTGAAGATGAAAAACATTACAAATAAATTGAGAATAATAGAACAAAAGAATTTTAATATTTAAAGATCAAATACATGAATAAAAAAAAAAATTACAAACACCATCACACACACAAGTTCATCCTTAGCCCTCCTTGAGAATTTAGTTATATATATTGAAAATATGCAATAAAAATTCTCCAAGAGATAATATGGAAAAGCCATATTATCTTCTCCAAGACAAATTCTCCAACCATTATTTTCTTCTCTCTTCTTTGGTTTTTCTTTTCTTTTCTCAAACTCTCAAAAACAATGTCTCTTCTAAGGCATCCAAGCACACTAAGAATAGTCTTAGAATACACACCCCTCTCTTCTATTTATAAACATCCTTCATGCAAATTGTCATGACAAAATAATCACAATTACAACTTGTTTTACCATGTGCCATTCTTGAATCCAAGTGATTTGTGAGTTGTCATTTTGATCATTTGTTTTTTCACTATGCATGAGCTGAATTTTGCTTGAAGGTTGAGTGTTTCAATTTTACTTCTCTATCCATTAGTTGTCTTGTATGACTTAATATCTTGTGGTCAAATAATTTGTCTACAAGAAACTTGAGTGCACTTCATCTTGCATATGAATTGATCATTGAATTTCCAAGTTGGTGTAGGAGTGCTTGCTGGAAAATATTATGATGACATTTGGATTTGATGCAAGTGGCTGAAAAATATCCAGGAACGTCAAGTGCAGCTGCGTCTATTTGATGGTCAATTTTGTTTTGGATTGAGTGGATATATCTTAAAACATAAAACATAAAAGTCATATATATTTCTCTTTCGGTTCTATATCATCTTGAATCAGCTCAATCAGAGATTGGATGAGAGAGTTATGCCCAAATTACGAAAAGACGTCAGAACTGTCAAAATTCCACAATTATCTTCATTTGCTCCTAATGCCTTTATTTGTGTCCTAAATCAAAATGTAAGAATAATGAGTTTATTTAGGTATCAAATAAGAATAAAATTTTAAACATTAAGAGAGAAAAAATATGGCATTTTATATTCTCATCAATATATTAATTCATGCTTATATCTATCTTAAGATAAATGACCATTAATTTTAATAACATGAGTTATATTCATTATTTTCTCATTTCTTTTAGCATTTAAATAGAGTATTTAGAATGCATTTTTGTGCACTCATCATTTGTCCTATCAGCATTTTTCAGCGAAGCAATTAGGCCCTAGTTACAAAAGAGGAAAAGGTAAGAGGAGAAAGGATTTCCTTGCCTAATGTCCCTAGTAGGAATAATAGGCCCCAGAGGCTCGCCATTCATCAAGATGGAAAAAGAAATTGTTTTCACACATTCCATAACTAGATTTACAAAAGAACTTGCAAACCCTATCTTCAACATAATTTTTTCTAATGCCTCCTTTGCTTCAATCTATTAATCTTCCCCCTTGCAGCAAACTTTTCAATCTATTAATAATCACTTTTTGAAACTAGCTTATACACAACATTGCAAAGATTTATAGGCCAGAATCAGAAACCAACAAACAAACCTTTTTTTATGGGATTAAACTAACTAAAGTATGATTGAGTCACTGAATTTCCAAAAATATGCCAGTATTTCTAGAAAAAGCATGGAGACCTACTGTCAGGTTTGGAAGCCTTTGTTGGATGAATTTGTTGAAGAGCTAACTTCACCACCTCTGCTACATATGGTTTAGTGACTTGCTGGTTCATATCTGCTATGACTTTCCTCTCCACAAAGTCTAGAACTCCATGATCTCCACTACGCCCTAACATTGAAAATAGTTGATGAAAATAGGCAACAATCAAATCATTTTTTTGAGTTTTGCCTAACCATTGACCTTCCTCATTTTTTTAAGAATTTAATACAGTCCCTTTTTTTTTCAAATATTGACCTGAAAGTGAAAAAATCGAGTGTTCTAATCATCTTCATGTAACCACTGCACTCGAGATCACTATCTCCGCATCACTTCCTCTTGTTCAAGCCATAATTGCATGTCTTCTCTAGGTTTTGACATACCCACCAGATCAGGTTTCACAACATCTTTAGTTTGCATATTCACAAGATGTCGCCTAATTGTATCAATCGTCTTTTTAACATGACCAAAAGATGTCTTGTTCCATAAATCCACTTGATCACCACAACCTTTGATAAGTTTCATTACCCTGCCATATTAGTATGCTCCTCACCACTTCCAGTAGTTAAGACATCCTCAATAATATCAACACACTTTTTCTCCTCTACCTACATTGCTTCAAATTTGAACTGTTTCTGTGTCTTCCTCTAAAGAAAGAGCCACCATATTCAAACCAAATAGGTGAATGGTCTAAATGAGTTGCCACACCATGATTCACCACCACTTGTAGAAACAAATGAAAGAAAATGTTGTTACCCAAAAAATGATCTAGGTTCTCACTAATTGTTCCATCACCTTCCCTCCCTTTAGACCAAGTATACTTATATTTGATTTTGGGAAATCCACACATTCATGCCATGGAGAAATAGCACTTGCCCCACCCAGGGTCTATGGAGTGACAGAGAACTCAAATTCATTGAGTTCTAATTGGGTTTGAGAAATAGGGTATCATCCTACTTGCCCAAGTCTCACATATTTGTACATGTTGGTAGCCAAAATGCACCATATGTGTGTGTGTATATATATATATATATAAGATTAGGAAGTCCCAAATGCTGGTAATTTGTAGTAACTAACTTTGGGGGGCACCCTCATGATATTTCTTACTTGGGATACATGCAGTGACAAGTAGTTTGCAAAAATCTATCTTAGCATGTTGTAATGATGGTTTATTTAATCTAGATTGCATGACTATATTTATTAGACCAGCTATTGAAGTTCATGATTTGGATTTCCATGGATTATTAGACCAACTTTATTACATGATTGTATTTATTATATTGCATGACAGCTATAAGATTAGACCAGCTATAGTGCATGCAAGATATTGTGAGGAAAAATAAATATATATCTACTTGTTTAATGCTTTCTAATAGTCTATTTATAATTTTACTATCGACCCATAGACTTCATATTATGCATATAATCACAGAACTTCACATGTGAATCTAGCTGCTATTTATACTTTGTTTGTTGAATATATCTTTAATCTTATAATTAAAATCAATTAATATTAGTTTTTTTAAAAAAATAAGCAATAATGTTACGCCCCCAAATTACGTTCATAATTCAACGCAAATTGAAATGTCAGGGTAAGTAACGCTAGGTTACTCACCCCCGTACTTATCGAAATTTAATGCAAATCGCAGCGGAAAAGTTCTGAATAAAAATTTTCTAATGATCACATAGTAAAATAAAATCATAATATCCACATCATTCATTCTTAAAAATATCATTGAATCTTTACATGCGTAACCCAGTTAGTTTTGTTTGTCATATACATAACTTATTCTTAAAAATTAGACTAATTTCATGACCATCCAAGTTCCTCTGAGTTTTATTAAGTCATCAGGCCTTCATTTTTCTCAGTCATCAATTTTGCCACATAATTTTATTTTTCCAAAAAATAGAAATATACAAGAGTGAAATTTTCTTGGAAATCTCAGTAAGTACTCACGTAACTTAATAAAAGCATAGATATCGTAAAATAATCACATACAAGTCAAACAATCAGAGTATGCATTTATGGCATGCTTCATGTGACTTATACATGACTTAGACTTATGTTCTTCATGAACTCACTCTATCATACTTAAACTCTTATTTCTATTCTTTCTTAACATTGTGAGTCTTATTTGTTTCGTATCATCGACAATCATCCCCATCGAATATTACTTATTTTGTATCATTGATAGACTTAGGTTCCTGTTGGATCTTACTTATTTTGTATCATCGAGACGCATAGGTCCCAGGCGAATTTCGTATCATCGACAGGTTTAGATCTCTGCCGGATTTCGTATCATCGACAAACTTAGATCTCTGTCAATACATCAGTCATACGGGCGTATCGCTGATCCCCGTCATGACGTGACTGACTTATTAATATTTCCACTTGTAAAGTTTTCTTAACGTGTTTTCTTAAAATAGACTTGATGTCTTACGACGAAACATATATGTGATGTAATGCAACATACGCATAAATTTAGACTTATGACATGCATATGCATAAACTTAGACTCATGAGATGAATATTTTATGTCCATATAAATATGTGAGAACATTTTACAATAGCATACATCACATGCACATATATTTACGTCACATCAATTCATAAAGTCAATGCCTACTATGATAAACTCGGTTCTGACTTCAATCTTGATTTTGTCCTTTATTGAGTCCTTATCTCTTAAAATTTAAAACACAAAAGTTATAGATCTTATCTTAGTTTCCATAGCCTCTTGACTTATTCAATTCTGATATCACACTAACAAGTTATGTTTGATTTACTAAAGGATGTCGAATCTGTCAATAATACCCCTATTAAGCAAGAAATTTCTTAGAGTTGGTTTTTTTTTTTTCAAATCAAGATCTCATATTTTCACATAATAATCTTATAATAACATCATAGAATATATTTCTAAGATTTCATAATTTTTCTAATATTATTTCATAGCAAAAACTATTCCAAAATTCTATATGTTTCACTTTAACCCATATACAAAGATTAAGTTCAAATAAATATCAAACATAATCCAATTACCAGACCACTTATTCATGCCAAGATTAAGTTAAGTTGTGCACTTAAAAATTTTTCCAAAGCTAGATTTGATGTTTAGGATAGATTTTGCACCACTTCTTCTCCAATGCACTCAATTAGCTCTCTTTCGGTACTTAAGTGATGTGAGTGAGTTTTTGTGTATTTTTCTTAGTTATTTCTCACTATGACCGACTGATATCTCTCATGGGAAAAGAAGAGAAACTCATGCATCTATTTCTAGAGATGAGAGGCATGGGGAGGAAAGGGAAATAGCTTGGGCATTTCAGCAACACCCTCAACTGATTGGTGTGATGTGTCCCCTACATTTGTGGTCTCATGAACACCCATAATACTATGGGGATTTGTTGATATTTTAATCCCATGGTTGAGATTAATCCACCTATAAAATGATCTTGATCAAGGGCTCAAAAAGTTCCAACACATTGGTGTAAAGACAAACAATATCATAGGAAATCTTCCAATGTGTGTATCTGGCCACTTGGCCTCCCCTAGGGGTCAACCACATTCCAATCCAAATAACATTGATACAACTCAATTCTTCGAACACTCAAAACATAGAAGTTTAAAATCATCCCCTTAAGGTTATATAGGATTTTGAATCACTTCTTACAAAATCAGATAAAAGAGATATGATTAATTCATCGAAATATGTCAAAACTCACCCGAAAATATCCAATTCGAGTTCTCCATTAGTTTTCCTTTGTTTTCTTACCCACCGTGGATTCTATATGAATTATTATCAACTTGCCATATATTTCCATACTTATCAAGAGGTTTAGAAATCTGAGAAACTAGTTTGATCTTCGTCACATGGCAAGGTTGGTGCACTTTGCTTAAGTAGGTTACCAGTTGACTCATATTCCTATTCGTCCACTTCACATCCGATTTAGTCATTGATCCAGTCCTTATATTCAAACACCTAAAATATTAAAGTTCTATATTTTTCTCTTAAGATTCTATATAAATTGGAATCACCTCATTTGGTTCTCATATGAAAACGTTATACTCATTACACGAAAACACGACAGACCAGCCCGAGAGCTCATTCCAAGCACACTAAGTGTTTGATTTTTAGTTCTATTACTTTCTCTTGAATTTCTTCCTTGAATTTCACAAATTTACTTTTTTCTAGATCCAAATTGAATTTTGCTAGTTGAAATCTTTCTAAAATTCCAAAAAGTTCATCCAAAATAACTTTAAAGAAATTATAATTAAACTAAGCATAAAAAAAATAGTGAAAATTCGGATTATTACAAATATTATATCTATATTCCAAAACAAATAATGCAAACACACACATAATTTCCACTATCATGTATCTATATTAATCTGCTGGTGAAATCACCACAATGCATTCCTAATGCTGTAATTAGGAAGAACCTAATCGGGCAAAACAATTATTATGGCAAAATAGAAGCGATAGGAATCAGGGCTACAAAGGCAAGCGTCTTATTGCGTCGACGAGAGATATAGCTAGGTAAGATCTATTACGACGCTTTTAATGGTACCGCGAAAAGGCTAAACACACAGCTAAAACTATTATGGCAAAGATAAAAACGTTGATAAATATCTGTTCCAGCAAATGAGCAATGCCGTAAAAAATAGAATTGCAACCGTCACAACAAAAGTCAATAAAAACTGCCACTTGTTGCGGCGACAATTTTGGAGGCTTGAAACTATTTCCATCATTTACAGGGACGGCTGAACAGGCAATTGTGGCGAGTAATTTGGTAATTGCGGCGACTTCTAAGCACAGGAAAAATAAATCTTGTTGCTGCCATTTCAAAATTTCATCGAAATGACTGAAAAAAGGCATACTCTCCCAACCAACGTGTGTCCAATTAAAATCGCTGATAATTAATTATTCCAGTGTTTTTACACACTTTTTGCGATGAAAAATGGTGCCAAAAAAAGTGTGTTTTCTTGTAGTGAATTAGATCCATGAAAACCCAAGTCACGTAAAAAATAGTCCGTCAACACTTCCCAAAATGCTTTCATTTGATTCTCAGGCCTTAATCTCCCTCCTCTCTTCTCACTGAACTGCAAAAATTCGGTAAAATTGCCCCCCAAAACCAACGGTACATCATCATCATCATAATTTAAATTACGGATGAAGTTAATTTTGCCATATATATGAATAATTGTGAACGTGTTTTCACTTTGTCATCGGCTTACATAAATTTAATTTAGATCAGTTAAGGTTCGGACATGAACAACATTGTGATGGAGTAATGCTAGAGGCCAATCGCATTATATATAGCAGCAGGTGCGAAAGTAGAGAGAGAGAGAAATCCCAAAGAACCAAGAACTCCATAACTGTCAGCAACCAAATAAGAGAAGCATCATCAAGCATAACATCAATATCAACAATATCACCACCACTTCACCGACATGATATACAAACCAAATCAATAGGGCACAACACCTAACCCCTCATATATACAGATAATTACAGCACCCACCAAAAATCTAACCCAGAGAAACCAATATCAACTTGTTTCTTGAAATCGGTCAATTACCTCGATACTAATTTGAAATCAAAACTTAAAAGGCGAATCACCAGCCGTGAAATAGTAAAAAATTGTTCATGAATGAAAATGAGGAATAATTACTCAAATCCGAGTATAAGGGGTTGGCCAAGGTGATTGTATCCCCACAACCGAGACCAACCCATCTTCCATGGCGCTCTCCGTGTCATTTGTGGGATTTTGGCAGATCTAGCTACTACCTGTCCAATATACCTTAATAGCAAATAGGGGTCCAGTCGCTCGCTCACCAGCCCTTCTCTCACCCACGACGTCTACAATATACCTTAATATACACTCTAGTTTTCTCTCGCACGATGGGATGAGCGTTTTGCTTGGGAGAAGATGATGGGGATGGAGGGAAGACGATGGCTTTTGTGTTCGTGGGTTTCCCTGGGTTGAAGACGAAGGTGCGGTAGAGACGAGGTGGCTTCGTAGACGATCGCTTAGGGAGAAGCTCGGGAAAAGATGCAGACCATAGAAGAAGCATGACGAAGAAGAGACTTTGGTTTTACAAATTTCCCACTTTCATTTGTGTTTTTTTCTAAATAACTTGGTTGATGTGGAAACTACCACGTCAGCCAGACCGCGGCAGGGATACATCCAAGTTGGTTAAAGAATTATTTATTATAGAGTTTTAAGTACTGTATCGTACTGAGAGATACGATCAAAATGTCCGGTATGATCAGTACTTGTCGGTATCAGATTTCAGTTTTTCAATTTTTTTTTTTAAAATAAATATTTTTAAAATTTTTTATTATATTTTAATCTTAACTTTAACTAAATTAATTACATATATATTTATTTATATAATTTATTTATATATTAATTATTATTTTTGAAATATAATTTATAATTATAATTATATATATAATTTATTTATGTATAAATTATTTTAAAATAGTATATGAATTAATATTAATATTAAAATATTTTATTTTAATAATTTGATCGATATTAATATTGATACAGTATTTAAAATATTAATTCCTTGTGATGACGTTATCACTTTCATTGATTCTAGATTCTAAAACTAAAATAAAAAAATCTACGAAATCTAAATCCACGTGATGAATCAACCAAATCGAAGATTCACCAAGACATAAAGCCCAGCACATATATCCATGATTCGTGTCGACGTGCCTCTTAGATCTAAGTTATGCGAGAGTTTCGGGAAAGAAGGAAGGAAAGAAACAACAGTACTGGAGGAAAAGGTCTGCTTGCGTAGACTTTATAGTGTGTACATGTGTTAGATCTTCGAGCGCAGTCTTAGACTTTAAAGCTGCAGTTGTTTTCTTTATGTAATTTGGGCCGACCTCCTTTATAAAATTTCGTGTGGTTAGGTATTTATTTCCTTACAGCAACATAAAAATAAAAATAAAAATAAATATTTTGTTGTTAACCCAAAAGTTGTTGTTTATCAATAAAATGCATGAACCCTATCGCCAAACAACTCCATAAACTATACATGAATCCTATCCAAGTTGGCTAGAGAATTAATACCCCCTCTCCTCTCCCCTCACTCTTATAAAAATTAAAGGATCCAAATCAAAATTTTTGTCAAAAGAATAGGAGATCTTAGTTTTTTTTGCTCTTCTTGCCTCTCTTTTTCTCTTTCTTTCATGCACCTAAATTGTTTATAAGGATTTTTTTTACTTAATTTTATTTTGCTTTTTTCAAGGTTTAAAAAGATAAATTTATAACTTTTCGATAACTACCAAAAGACATGCACAGCACAACTAGATTCGTAGCTAGAAAATTATTTATAGAAAAATGATGGTTTTGAAAAAATTATCAAGCATGGTTTTCATGTGCCACCCACATATGTGCATGATTCTCACACACCATCCAATCCGTCAAATCTTCTCGACACACTGCCAGATCAGACTCACCACTACCAGATCGAACCTTTGTGGATCAAAAGAGATAAATGTGTTGTATTCACGAACTTTCATAAATTTTGAATTCGTATCTTGGACGTTTGTCGTAGAGGTTGAGTCTCTGTTTAAATTGTCTCTTGAACATTTGTTTGGATATTTTCTGAAGAAAGTATCAAAATAGTGAAGACCAAAATAGTCACATAAGGAAATAGTGTAATGGCAAAGCTTTAATGAATGAATCATGTAAGTTTATTTGGTCATAGATGTAAGTTTCTTTGATGAACGAATGATCACAGTTTATCTTCAACAGAAAATGTAATAATCTGAATTTTCACTTGTTTTTTTTAATACTTAGTTTAATTATAATTTCTTTAAAGTTATTTTGGATGAACCTTTGGAAATTTTAGCAATGCGTCAACTAGAGAAATTTAATTTGGACCTAAAAAAAAGTAAATGTGTAAAATTTGAGAAAGAAATTCAAGAGGAAGTAATAGAACTAAAGATCAAATACTTGGTGTGCCCAGAATGAACTCTCGGGCTGGTCTATCATGTTTTTGTGTAATGAGCATAACGTTTTCATATGAGATCTAAAAGAGGTGATTATATTTCGTATAAAATCTTAAGAGAAAAATATAGAACTTTCATGTTTTAGGTTTTTGAATATAAGGGTTGGATCAGGTACTAAATCAGATGTGAAGTAGATGAACAGGAATAGGAGTCAACTGGTAACCAATTTAGAGCAGTTGTCTTATGTTCAGCCATATGACGAAAATTGTGATTGGCTACCAAACTTTATAAAGTTTTGACATGTGTGGGAACATGTGGCAAGTTGATAAAAATTTATTTAAAAGTCTTGGTAGGTAAGAAAAAAGAAAACAAATGGAGAACTCGGATTAGGTGTTCTCGGGTGATTTTGATATGTTTCGATTAATTAATCATACTCTCTCATCTGATCTTGTAATAAAGTTATTCAAAATCCTATAGCACCTTAAGAGGATGATCTTAAACTATCATGATTTGAGTTCTCGAGGAATCGAATTGTATCAAGAACTTATTTAGACTAGAACATAATTGACTCCTAGGGGAGGCCAAGTGGCCAGATATATCCATTAGAAGATTTTCTATGATGTTATTTTGTCTTTACCCACATATGTTGGAACTCTTTGAGCCCTTGATCAACATCATTTTATAGGTAGATTAATATCAACCATGGAATTAAAATATTAGCAAATACTCAGAGGATTAGGGGTGATCATGAGACCACAAGTGTAGGTAACACATCACTCCAATCAGCCAAGGGTGTTGCTGAAATGCCCAAATTTTTCCCCTTGCTCCCCACACCTCTCATGCCTATAAATAAATACATAGGCTTCTCTTCTTTCTCTATGAGAGATACTAGTGGATCATAGTAAGAAATAATCAAGAAAAATATACAAAAATCTACTCACATCACCTAAGTCTTGAATGAGAGCAAATTGAGAGTATTGGAAAAGAAAGGTGGGTGAGTAAATAATTTTCTGCTTGCCCGAATCTAATAATGGATACTGGATATCTACATACCGATCTATCTATTTAAAAAATAAAATAAGCCCATTGTTTTGCAATAAAGTTTTCCTCTCATTGTGACATACTAGTCTTCTTCCGCCATTTTCTTGTTTTTGTTTTTCTTCTCAGCTCCCAACTCTAGTACAGTTTCACCATTTTAATGTGGTTCTTTCCGGTTTTGAGAGTGCAGTCTCACACCTTTGAAAGATTAAAGAAATGTGGCAGTTCAGATTTTTTTCATGAGAAACTTTCAGAGAGAGAGAGAGAGAGAGAGAGAGAGAAGATGAAGGATGTGATGTGTTAAGTCTTGAAAACTGACAAGGACAATAAGAAGTGATTTAATTCAGCGATATAGAAGAGATAGTGTTAATAGTGTTAATCCATTTTTATTTCCTATCTTACATTTTGTTTTTTATCTTCTGAGTATTTTTAGACTTTCGTGAAACTTGGAGCCATAATTAATTTAAAATATTTATACTATTATCATATTAGTGGTTGTAGGAGTACTGTCCCCTATGAAGAGAGTAGCCTATGGCATAATGTCCTCGCTCGCATAAGAGCTATTTATCTTTGAGCTATTTATACTACTTTCAATGCTCGATATAACTCTAAGCAACCTATTTGAGCTACCTCTCATCCATGACATGAAACATCAATCCAAATAGCATAAATAAGATTCAAGCAACTGAGTAGTGATGGCAAGTGTGAGAAACAATTTTAAAAAATAAATAAATAAAGAAAAAAACAAAATAACGAGTTTAAATTTAGATTAAGCATCTTTTCTCGACAACGGTGTCAAAAACTTGATTCACTCAAAAATGAGTAGCATAAAGGCTATCCCAGATGCAAGAGGACGTCGTATAATAATTAGGAATAAAATTCCTAGATCATCTCATCGGGGAAAGTTGTTTAAAATCAAAGTCGTGTAAAAAGTAAAAATATTCACAAAGGAAAAATCAAAGTGGTGATATGTGCAATGAGTAAAAGAATGCAACGGAATTGAAAATAGTACTAGTCATGGACTAGATTAATATTTTTGGATTTTTTTAGTATCGAAATGAAATATGAAAGACTAAGAAATTGAAATTAACAACTAAGGAATCAACTAGCTAAACATTCTTAATTAATTTGAAAGTTAAATAATAAAATGAAATTATTTAAGTCCTAATTAATTTTTAATCAATTTAAAAGACAATGGAACTAAAACTAAGCTAAGAATTAAACTAGATTAGAAAATAATTGATACAATATGAGCTGAAAATTGAAAGTCCCAAAATCAAGATTCTACGGTTCATCCTTGTATTCAAATAATAAATTCTCAAAATCAATCCATAATAGTTGTAATGCCTATTTCATGGAAACTTGAAGAAACAAGAAAAATAACTAACATAAAATAAATAATAAATAAAATATCCAAACTTATAAGCCAAAAATCTTGAGAATACACCATAAACTTCAAATTGAAATTAAATAAAAAAGTAAGGAATGAAAAGGGCAAGCTAAATAATGGAGATGGAGATGGAAAGCAATGGAAGAGGCTAGATCAACTACAGTTTGGACCTCTTCGAATTCTTCAAGCGGCGCTTCCCTCCCATGCGTTCAACCCCAAAATGAAAAGAAAAATAACCGAAAACCTGTCCCAAAAAATGCCCCCATTGCGTTTCTCTTCAAAAAAAAAAAATCCATATGGGTCTGGCGCATGTCTCTAAAATTGAAAGAAAAAGAACCCACGTGTGTAAAAATTCCCAAAGTCGTGAGACTCCAAAAAGTCTTATTACTGTACAACAACCATTAATTAAAACAAATGGGCCCGCATGCTTGTTTATACGTTGAGAGCACCAAACCAAAATATAGCCTCCTGGTCAAATGTAGCCTTTTTTTCTTTCTTTTTATTTTCATGCTTTTCATTTCTTAACCTAAAAAAAATAAAAATAAAAATAAAATTAGAAATAAAATAAATAAAATAAAATAAAAAGGAAGAATTGAATATCAAAAATATGATGTGCATGTGAATAAACATTGTCCAATTAAATCACAAGTTATAAAATTAAGCATAAATCATGCTATTAACCAATTTAAATCACAACTTGAATTTATGCATTTTAACCATTTTTCCATCTAAAATCAATAATAATATCATGAAATAATTAAAATATATTGGTTCTAAATATATAAATTATACAATATTTCAGCTCAATCAAGAGAGGCGTGTGGGTTTCGGTCTTGGGGTTTGAAATGGCAGAGAAAGGCTTCGGGTTCAAAATGACTCTTTAATCCTTTTTTTTTCTTTTATTAATCATTATTCCATTAATAAGCTGTTCTATAACAGAGATTGAAGATAGTTGGGAGTTTCCTCCATATCCATTATACAATTTGGTTTATATAGGGCATTCTTTCCTAAGGTGTGTGTAACTACATTACCTTCTCAATGGATATGGCTAAGATTACAATCTTCAAAACATGTAATTTTGAATCTTTTATTTGAAACGATGAACCTAAAATAACTCTCATATTGCACTTGCGACTGAACCTCTTACACAACTCTTCTTGAATCTCCTTCTAAAATAACCTTCTTCATTCCCAGTCCAATACCAATATTGAATGGTTGGAGTGATGCATGTGCTTCTACTAGTAGGAGATCAAGAAATAAAGCTTGTTTCTTCCTCATGGTGGCCAAAGAATTACCCTCCTCATCTCTAATAGCAAGACCAATACCTATTGTACAATTAATCTTGTCAACTGCCACAAGCCAACTAATCTTGCAAAACTTTGCTGATGGATTTTTCCATGTGACACTCCTTGTATTATTGATGAAAAATTGATTGGATACCCTTGTTTCAGATGTTTTAATTTCAAGTAGCATTTGATGGACCTTGCATAGCACAGACTTGGGATCAATGAGAATATTTTTAAAGACATATTCATTTATTCTCCACCACATGCTCCAAAGAATTAATGACAAGTCTTCCAAAAGGTCCTTTAAACTCTTGTATGAAACCTAACTTTTTTTAATTTTCCTTGAATATTGTCCCAGTATATCAGTGCTGAAACGCACTCCCATAAAATGTTCTATGGTTTCTGGTTCCAATAAGCAAAAAGGACATTTGGGATCTTCCGATATTTTCTTCTTGCACAAGTTAATCTTAGTAGGTAAAATGTTAAGGTAGGCTATCCATAGGAAATTATTGGTTGTTGGTGGGATAGGTAGCTTCCATATTCTGGTCCAGTCTTCTCAATTATGGTTGCTTTGTGAACATTGGCCCTTAGGTCTTTCCTAAATCTTCCTATGTAAATAATAAGCACTCATAACTGTGAGTACTTTATTAGCTGTGCTTCTCCACACCAATTGGTCTTGCCTATTATAATAGGTGATTGAAATTTGGCTTATGATTTTATATTCTTCCTTGGAAAAAACTGCTTTCATTAAATTGAGATTCCATTATATTGTTTTTGCATTTATAAGAGCCTCCACTTTAGCATCTGTCCCTAGTATGTCAAGTCGACTTTTAGGTTTGCAAAAAGTAGGTTTCAACAACCATTTATCTGACCATGTACTTACTGACTTACCATTTTCAATCCTCCATGAAATCCCTTCTTGAAGCAGAGATCGGGCAGATTGTATACTACTCTAAATATAAAAAGGTTGCTTCCCAATTAGCAATGAAAAAATTAGTACTGGAAAAATATTTGTACTATAAACCTTTTGATAATAGGGAGCTTGGATATTTAATAATCTTCTAACCTCACTTTGCTAACAAAGCTAGGTTGATGTTTAAGTCTCTAAATCCTAGCTGCCCTACATCTTTGGATTTCCCCATTTGATGCCAATTCATCCAACTTAGTTTCCTATGACGCCCCCAACTTAGGTATGGAATTTGACGCAAATTGAAGTGTCAAGATAAGTAATGATAGGCTACTCACCCTCGTACTTATCGTAAATCAATGCATGCATCTAGATTTACTAGCACATGCAATACAAATCGCAACAAAAAAGTTCTAAATAAAATTAAATTCTAGAGATCACATAGTGACACAAAATCTTAATATCTATATCGTCCATTCATAAAATAACATTGTATCCTTACATGCTTAACCTAGTTAGTTTTCTCAGTTCTCAAATTATATACAAACTTATCAAAAAAATCACCTTAGGGCCGCCTAGGCTTTTTCTTCACTTCGAAAAACTCGCTGCCATGCCAATGTTTGTCCTTAATACTATTAACTGACTCAAAATTTATATGGATAGAGAGTACTCTAGGTATCCCCTCAGGGTTTCTCCGGGTCTCTCGAGCAACTGGGACTTAGCCCATGGCCATCATCACACCCTGCAGTGAAATTTAAATTCCAAAAAGAAAAGAAATATATAAGAATGAGATTTCCTTGGAAATCTCAGTAAGTATACACTTAACTTAATAAAAATATAGGCATTGTAAAATAATCACATACAATCCAAACAGCCAGAGTATGCATTTATGGCATACTTCATGTGACTTATGCATGACTTAAACTTATTCCTTATGTAAACGTATACTAATATCCCTCTTTTTGGACAATCTTATACCATGCATGAACTTCTTATTATTTTTTTATAATTCTTATTCTTATAAGTCTTACTTATAGGGACCTTTCTTATCTTAACCTTGACGAGCGTTACGTATCGCCATCCCCGCCGAGTTTCTTAGCATGACGCGTCAGCTTATCCATACATATAACTCGTCAATCGTCCGGGCGTTACGTATCATCATCCCCGTCGTGACGAGTCTCATGTCAATCTTCTAGGCGTTACGTATTGTCGTACCCGTCATGACACAACACTTATCTTATGAAACCATGTCAGTTGTCCGGGCGTTACGTATCGTCATCCCCATGGTGACATGATTCTTATTTTACGACGGGTGTTACATATCACCATTCCTTTCGGCACGTCAGTCATACGGGCATTACATATCACCATCTCCGTCATGATGTGACTAACTTTTTAATCTTTTCACTTGTAAAGTTTTCTTAACGTATTTTCTTATAACAAACGTCATGACTTATGACGATACTTATATGTGACGAAATGCAATATAACATAACCTTAAACTTATGACATGCATATTTCATGTCCTTATAAATCTGATAACATATGAGAATATTTCATAATAGCATACATCACATATGCATTTACATCACATCAATTCAAAATGTCAAAATATAACGAATAATACTTAACAATTAAATAAATTATTAAAATATTCATACATCAAGGCTAACTAAATCCCATGGATAATCAAACCTCATTTTCTTCTTATTCAAATCAAGCTAAAATCCACATATACAACTTGTTAAATTTTTTTTAGCTTTCATAAATAAACTCAAGTTTTAAACTATATTGTTTTCTT
Organism: Platycarya strobilacea; assembly: GCA_036898215.1. Lineage (NCBI taxonomy): Eukaryota > Viridiplantae > Streptophyta > Magnoliopsida > Fagales > Juglandaceae > Platycarya > Platycarya strobilacea. The sequence goes on along the minus strand of CM072549.1, from coordinate 21,627,585 downwards.
AGTTAATTCTCCAATAATTTTTTGTATGATGATTCTTGAAATTTTTCAAATAAACTAAAGTTTCTAAACTTTCCATAATTATTAAAATATCATTCAAATAATTAGAAATCAAGTCACTAAGAATTTTAGAAGAAATTCACCAATAAAATCAATGCCTACTATGATAAATTCAGATCTGCCACTTTAATCCCAATTGCGTCCTTAATTGAGTCCTTATTTCTTAAAACTCATAACATAAAAGTTGTATATATTTCTCTTAGCTTTCCATAGACTCTTAAATCATTCAATCCGACATCAAATGAACAATTTATGCCTGATTTACCAAAATGTGTCAAATGTGTCAATAATAATCTTATGAAGACCGAAATTCACTAGAGTTGTTTTTTCAATTTTTTCCAAATTAAGATCTCATGTTTTCATATAATTCTCTTCAAATAAAATCATAGAATATATTTCTAAAATTTCATAATTTCCCTAGCATTTTTCCATAGAAAAACCACTCCAAAATCCAATATGTTTCAATTTAACACGTAAACAAAGATTAAGCTCAAATAAATATCAAACATAATCCAATCACCAAACCACTTATTCTATGCCAATATTAAGTTAATATAAGCATTTAAAAATTTTTCCAAAGCTAGATTGAAAGTCTAGGGTTGATCTTGCACTACTTTTCCTCCTATACTCTCACTTAGCTCCCTTTAGAAGTTTAGGTGAAGTGAGTAAGTTTTGAGTGAATTTTCTTAGGGATTTCTCACTATGGCCGTGTGATATCACAAAAAGGGGATGAATAGAAGCCATTACATATATATATGGTATGAGGGGCGACACTTAGGCATTAAAGGATAGAGAATTCTTCAAGGTAATCGGTTCTCTCCATTTTGCCATGTGTCTGTGTTTTGCTACCTTAGGCTCATCATCACCTCTAGAGCTTAGGCTTAGTTGGTGATATTCTCATCCAAAGGTCATGGTTGTACCATGTATATGCATATCTTGATCAATGACTAGAATCATTCCAGCATATGAAAGGAAAAAGTAACGAAATCTTAAAATGTCATCTATGAGTTGTCATTTGGCTATTTGGTTCCTCCAAATATTATCTTATGCCTTTAGGGGTTTCATCCTATATTGCCATTTGTTTTCCCTCCAAGAAAGCCACTTCGATTGATTTGGGAGATAGCTCTTATACTTGGCTGGGATAAAATGTGTGACTAGTCTTGCTAAGTTGGTTTTCAACTGATTTCTCATCAATCAGATTTGTTTCTAGTTCCTCCCTAGTTATTTTCGGCGCCCCAGCCTGAGCTTGGGATCGTACGCAAACTGTGACGTCGGGGATGAGCATCACAGGGAAGCTCACCCCTCGTCTTATCGTATACTGGATTTTTTTTTTCTTCGCAGCGGATATAGGTCAAAACGTTTTTAAGCATATATCACATGACTTAATACAATAACATCCCAAAATATTACATTACTATTAATATAAACATGAGGATCCTTTGCAAGTGTTCATTCTTCCAAAACAATGAAAGACCAAATTACATGCAATTAAATACAAAAGCTGCATGGAGGATCCCCAGCTATCACTACCTAGTACAACGGTTCCTTCTTAATCTCCATGAAGATTGGGCCGCAACGAAGACGGTCCAACTCCAAGGCCGGTCACACCTCACAACTCATCCCAGAGGATGACTCATAAAGGCAAACCATGTGGAGGGAATTATCCACGCCCAAAACTATACAACACCAGATAGGGCGTACACCACATATATACGTAGCCAGAGGTAGTGACTCCGCCGCCTAGCGGCTCAGATAGTCTAGAGTCACTAGCTTGGAAGTAATGGGCTCAGTCGGGCCCATGGGGGTCCGAGGCATCGTCTATGGGGTCGTACCCATTGTGGTCGTCATCACTTGCGACTACTTCTATCATCCCCAAAAAGGTGATAGTAGAGAAATAAACAGGAGGTGAGATTTCGAGAGATATCTCAGTAAACACATTTATATCATAACAAAAGTAATTTAAGCATACAGTTAAATGAATAACAGACAGTCAATCATACTTAATACAATATGAGACTCATGACTTCATGATATGCACGTGCTCATGTTCATGCCCATGTCTTAAAACTTCTCTTTTTTCATCTCGTATTCTTTTCATATACTCTTCATATTCTTATTTGAAATCTCAGAAAACAAAACACTTGAGTTTCTTTCAAAATTCCTCTTTTTGCAAATACTTTTCATTTTTCTTATCTTATATACCACTTATCATATCATACATGGCCCAAAAGCCCATCTTTTGTCATGACCTCTGTTGGACACCTCACGGTTCCCCTATGCATCATGTGTTCCTGCTAGTTACCGTAAACCTAAGTAGCTACGTTTCGCACCCTTTCACGCTCTTCATCACTCGGCGATTGATCACTCACCGAGCGACTACAAACTTTTCTGTATTGGTGAGGCCGAAGCCCACACCGTTCTGTAGGCACCCACTAACTTTAGGTGCAACCACACTCCAGAAATCCTGTGACGACCCCAAAATTTTTGTATTTTATTTAAATATACTTATATGGCTTAGTGACTTAGGCAAATTGGTGGCTAGTGCCTTAAGAAATGGACTTGGGTGTTTGAGGGCCTTAGGGCCATGGCATGAGCTTGGGCCTAAGTGGGGGAAGAAACAAGCCCATAGGAAGATGGAAGAGAAGTCCATTAGTCAACTCAAGCCTAAGCTTGGTGACACATGTCAAGTTAGGAAGAGTTTAGTAATTTAAGTCAAGACTAGTAGTTGAGAGAAGGAAATGCTAGTAGGTGAGTTAGTTGACTAGTTGTTTTGTTGAAGGAAGAAAGGAAAAGACATGAGTAAAATCTTCCATCTTTTCCTACCTAGATAAGTGTATGAGGTGTAGGATTTTGCTAAATAAGTCAACATAGGATCCTACCATATCTAACAAAATGATGTGAAAAGGACTTGAGAAGATTTGGAGATGAGAAGAGAAGGAAAGGGTTTCGGTGGGGAGCTTGGCTGAATGGCCTTAGGGTTTTCTCACCTAAAACTTTTCCAAATCTAGATGGAAAAGACATGTAGGATTTGTGGAAGATTGGATGAGACATGTTGTGTAAGAGGGAGCAAGAATAAGTGACATGAGATGGGAGTTGATGGAACAAAAAGTGGAAGGAAATGGATGAGGGTTTTGGATAGGCCTTAGCCGAATCCCCTCCCCCTTGTTTGACTTGCTTTTGCCACCAAATCTAGATGAAGATTTGTGTAAGAGTGACATGACAAGCTTGTGTGAGGTGTGAGGTGATTGGTTGATGAAAGAAGCATGTGACAACAATAGAAAGGAGAGTGAGATGAGGAGAGGATTCGAATGAGGGATGGGGAATCCGAAACCCCCTTTGGGTGTTTTCCCAAAAATGGATTCTCAAATCCATTTGAATGACATGTGAGGGGATTGTTGGGGAGACAAGAGAGGATGTGAGGTGATGGAAAGGGGTTGGAACCCTAGGATGTGTGGCTGGCCATGAGGAAAGGAGAAGGGGAGCAAATCTCCAAACCTAGGATAAGATAGATTGGGGTTGAAGTGACCAAGTGATGGGAGTCACTCAAGGGTCTCTCAAGCCCATCACAAGTCACTCAAACATAGGGGATCGAGTGGCCTAGGAGCTAGCAAAGATGCCTTGGCCGAATGGCCTAGTTCCCTCACCATTTGGCTTGCACATTTCGGATACACACACACACACACATCTCCTATTTTTGCATCTCACGGCACTCTCCCATTTCTCTCCACTTGGTTTCACTTCTTCTCACCACTTAAACATCTAAACACTCCAAGCTAAGAAGGAGATGGAGACAGTGTTTGTGGAGGAAGAAGAAACCTAGAAGTGGTAAGTAACCTAGTTATTTTGAAGCGAAACCTAAAAGCATGAAGGAGAACCTTATGTTCATACCTTCAAAAAAAAAAGGAAAACCTTTCTTTTGGAAATGATAAACTTTTAGCTCAAGCTAACTAAGTATTTCTTTTATTTTCAGAAGATATATAAGCTAGCTAGGAAGACTGGTAAGTATATCCTTACTTTGCCTTTAGCAATTTCTGTATATTTTAAAGTGAATGTGCTTGAATGTGTGTATATGTTTGAACATGCTTGTATTGTTGGTTACTTGCTTAGAAATGCCATGATGAAAATTTGAGAGTAGAAATATTATCTTGGTTAGGATCCAAGTGTAGAACCTATAATCTTATTGGTTAAAGAATTTTGAGATGATGATGATCTTGATGGTTTGATGAGAAAAAGTATGTAAGCATGAAGATATTGAGTTAGTTGAGCGTTGGTGAATGTAGGATATATGCATATATGATATTTGGAGAAGCATCTTTGTAAATATTGTGCATATAGAACTACCATGCTAGGATGAAAAATGTATGAAGTATTGATGGAAAATAGTCGTATCGATTTTTTAGAAGATGTTGATGTTTTTATTGCTTGATGATTATAAAAATGCATGCTTGTGGAGTTATATTTTTGGAGGAGTTCTTAAGGAGAAAATCTTGAAGTTTTAATTCCTTATTTACTTGATATTCATGTTTGGATATTTTGGAGATGTAGAAGTATGTATATTGAGAGAATGACATGTATGGGTTTGGTTTCACCTAGAGTATTCAAGTAGGACCTTAGTGGAAAGGCTAAGAGAATAAAATACAAAGCTTGAGGGCCATATAGGTTTCGGGTTTGAACCTAATAAGGCTAGGGAATTGTTTTAAAATTATGATTTAAGGTTAGATGGTGTTAGGGAGATCAATGGAAGAAGAGAACATCAATGGGAAACAAAGTAGGGTCTCGGCCCAAACCCTAGGGGTGAATGCCCAGCACCCCACGTCCCCCTAATGCATTTGTTTAGATATTTTCACATAAGTATGTATCTATAAGATAAGGATTCAAAGGAAAAATGATCAAATGTGTGTACTCGGGTTCGCCTCGAGTTATTGCATTCACAAAGTCAAATGTTTGCATGCTCATGCATAAGCACGAAAACCTAGGTTTTTAGTAAAGTATGTTTTCGAAAGAAATAAGTTAAAGTTTTAGAAGAACCCCAAAGGCTGGGACGGGGAAATGTCCCAGTGGAACTCTCTGTTCACTCAGGAGTGTTTAAATTGAGTGAAAACTCCTGGGTCGACGAAGAATAGTCGACAGACCGTGTATGACTCCAAATAGGTGTCCGGAGCGTGGTCGCACCTAATGCTAGTGGGTGCCTTATAAGCGGTGTTGGCCTCGGCCTCACCATTTGATAAGTTTGTAGTCGCTCGGAGAGAAATCCCCGAGCGACAAATAGTGCGAAAGGGCACGAAACGTATTCACTTAGGTCGACTTGGTCGCCGGGTGTGACGGTAACTAGCGGGGAGCACACGGTGCATAAGGAAACCATGAGGTGTCCAAAAAATAAGAACTCATGACGAAAAGAAAAAGGGCTTTCGGCCCATATATGATATGATACGATAAGAAAAGACGAAAAGTTTTTTAGCAAAGTGTTTTCGAAAGAATATGCATTAAATAAGCTTTGCTATGCGTTTTGAACAAGTATGTTTTGGAAATTGAAAAAAAAGAAAAGAAAGATGAATTTTTGTCATGAGCATGTTCGTCAGTCTAAGCATAAGTCTTATGTTAGAGCATATGTAAGGAATTTTATTTGTTGTTCACTTGACTATATGCCTACATTGCTTATGTTAAAGTATAGATGTACTTGTTGAGATTTCTCCCGAAATCTCACCCGACTCTTTATATCACTACTATCCTCCCCTCTTGGGAACGATAGAAGTACTTGCAGGTGAGGATGGATCAGATGGGTACGACCCCAGTGATGATGCCTCAGACCCTCCAGGGTCCGATTGAGGCTGCCCTTAGGGGGCCGGTGACTCTTGACCGCCCGGGTCAATGGGAGGTGGAGTCACTGAAGGTAACTATGTACAGTTATGTTAGTCTATACCCTTCGGGGTGTTATTTAGTACTAGGGGTGAACGAGTCCCTTCACTTGGGGCGTATTTTTGGGACGCCTTCTAGGGCGATGTGTGAGGTAGGGCCTAGCCTAGATTTGGATCGACTTTGCTGGGGCTCGAACCTTAAGAAAGTAAAGAAGGAACCCGTCGGATGAACATATGGGCAATGTTAAAACCCGTATTGTATTTTGATGCCCTGTATTATTGATTTTGGTAAAGTCTTCCTGCATGTGGGAAGCACTATTTTGGTTTCTTGGACAAGTTATGTAATTATTAAATCCTGGCTATGTTTAATATTATGTTTGGGATCCATAGTCTAACCATGTGATGTATGCTATAGAAGGCTTGGCCATTTTATTCCGCTGCGATGATCTTTACTTTACGTTTAAAAAAAAAAGACGTAAATGCATGATATGACGAAGGGTGAACTTTCTTGTGTTGTTCGTCCCCAACGCTTCTATTCACGTACGATCCCAAGCGTGGGTTGGGGGCGTCGACACATCCTTTTGGAGCCATACATGGTCGGCCGACAGTTCTTTGTCGACCCCGAGGCTTTCACTCGACTTTAGTCACTCTTGAGTGAACAGAGAGTTCCACTGGGACATTACCTCATCCTAGCCTTTGGGGTTCTTATAAAACTTTAATTAGTTTCTTTTCTTTTAAAAACATGTTGAAAACATGATTTTCGTGCTGATGCATGAGACGTGAGACTCATGTCACGGAACACATGCAATAGGTGATGAACATGACACTTACCCTACGTCAAGCTCTTTTAAACTTTTCGCATCTCATAATCCTACTCCTTTTCTTCCCAAAATGCTATAATGGGCCTCCAATGCAATTAGGGGTACTCGGCCCCTTCCTACTAGGGTTGGCCCGAGACCCTCCCTTTACATTCTCCTAGCTTTTTGTCTCCTAATTCTCTCCAAGCATTCTAGTTCAACTCTAATCCTTTAAATATATTATCCTAACCCTAAAACAAGACTTGGCCGAAAACTCTAGGTCTCTTAGTGTATTATTTTATTCACTTTTTCTTCCAAAATGACTCACCCAATAATTTTAGTGAAAGCCATCAATCATGCTAACGTAATCGTTTTATTCATGTGCATCTAAAGTCTCCAATAATTTTAAACATATCACCATAACATAGCACAATAATCAATTCGATAATTTCCACCCAAAGAATTCATTAAATCCGAAATATATGCATGCATAACTCAACATGTTCATCTCCAAGTCAAAATTTAATAAATATATTTTCACCTTTACTCAACTTGTTGATCGTACTGTATTCTCCTTTCATATCAAATATTTTCAAACTCTCCACATGAAATAATCTTAAATCTTATCAAGGTATTCAAACTTAGACATGGATTTTTACTACTAAATAAGTAATGCTAAAGGCATCATCCAACTTTATGCTAGTAAACCCTCAATCATGCATGCATTTCCTTCATTCCACTTCATGTTAAATAACCAACTAAACCACATATCATTTTAACTTCTCAACTTAGGAAATTAACATACTTACACATGGATTATTTCTAAACTAAACATGGCAAGTTCCCATTCTAAAAGGTTTCATTTTCAACATACATACAAAAGAAACAAACAAAGCAACCAAATTCACTCAAAGGTATACTAAGATTGCTAAAGGTAGGATAAGAATGCACTTACCTCTTCAAGAGCAATTCTGTGACGACCTGAGAATTTCTTCTTATATTATGCAATTAATTAATTGCTTTGATCGAGTGGTGAAGTGTGTAATTAGGATAAATACATATATATTTAGATGAGGAAAAAAAATAAGGGGGCGGGGGCATGGGCTTGAGATTTGGGCCTTGGAACCTAGAATGAACTATTGGGCCTAAGAAGGAATGGCAAGCCCATAAGTCCAAGAGGATGATCCATGACCCACCAAAACTTACCCATGGGACACTTGTCACTCATAGGAAAATTTTAGTGAGTCAACTACAACTAGTAGGTAGGCATGTGAGATTTCTATTAGGTGAAAGTTGACTAGTGGGTAAGAGATGAGGTGGAGTGTAGAATCTTGTGATGGGATTCTTCCCATCATTGGGAATATTTTTGGAAAGTACTAAGGTATGGTCTAACTTACCTTAACTAGTACATGGCTTGTTTAGGGGATGACACATGTGCATTGAAATGGAAAGTGGAAGGAAAGGAGTGGGAGGGCATTCGGCTAAGGAGAATTGCTAAAACCCTTAGAGGTTTTCCCACCCCATTCTCTTCGACATAGGTCAATGGTTATCATAGGATCTTGTAAGGGAAAGATGACAAGTTGATTGACATAAGAGGAGAGGTGTCATGAGGAAAAATAAAAAGAAAATGGAAGAAAGGAACCAAGAGGATCCGGGTGGATGCCGTGTGCACCACTTGGAGATTTCCTAGGAGCTTGCTTGCAAATCTAATGAAACGGATGCCTTGGACTTGTGTAGGGAATCAAGTACATGACGTGATATGTGTAAGAGGTGTGGTGGTGTAAGAGGAAGGTATGGATGTTGCTTGAATTAGAAGCAAAACTAGGATGGAGGAAGTGAGCAATTCGGGTGACACTTGGAGTTGGGTATGGCCGGATCATGCTAGCTCAATTCCCCAAAGGTATGGCTATGGTATCTTATAGAATGACTTAGGAATGGATGATTGAGTGTGTCATAGGATGAAATGACAAGATAAAGGGCTTGAGAAGGGAGGAGGCTTCGGTGAAGCTAGGAAAGCCAAAGGAGAAGATATGGTATCTTATCATTGTTTTCTTTTCGCATGCAACCACCCATACCTAGTCCTGTATCCTTCACATCAAAGTATGGTGAGTTGTCCTTGACCCCTAGAAAGCAATGTATGGCCGAAACCCTTGAGGAAAAGCTATCCGTCATTCGGCTAGCTCACAAACACACACACTAGTCTTTTCCCGCCTCTCGGCCAAGCATCTCTCTCCCTCAACCCTCTCTTGTTCTACTTTCTTCTAACTTCTAAATCTCACTATATCCTAAGTAAAAAAGAGTTAGAACAACCATTTTGAGAAAAGATTGCTCTTGAAGAGATAAGTGCATTCTTATCCTGTCTTTAGCAATCTTAGTATATCTTTGAGTGAATTTGGTTTTTTGCTTGTTTTCTTGTATATATGTGGTAGAGTGAATCTTTTAGAGGAGAAACTTTCCATGTTTATTTTAGTAAGGATCCATGTTTAAGTTATGTTAATTTTTTTTAAGTTGAGGAGTTGAAATAATATATGGTTTAGTTAGTTGTTCAACATGAAGTGGAACGAAGGAAAGTGCATGCATGATTGAAGGTCCTCTAGCATGAAATTTGATAATGCTTTAGTGTTATTTATTTAGTAGTAAAAATTCATGTCTAAGAGTGAATATCTTGCTAAGATTAAAGGTTATTTCATGTGGAGATTTTGAATACTTATTATGAAAAGAGAATGTGGTATGAGTATATAAGTTGAGTTAAGGTGAGCACCTAATGGTTAGGTTTTGATTTGGAGAATGAAATTGTTGCTTATGACATGAATGTATTTTCGGATTTGAGAACTTCTTTGGTGGAAATTATTAAATTAATTATTATATTATGTGATGGTGATATGTTTAAAACTTTGGAGATATTAGATGCATATGAATAAAGTTGTTACATTGTCATGGTTGAAGGTTTTCACTAAAATTCATTGAGTAAATTATCTTAGAAGAATAAGTGAACAAAATGACACTATAGGAGGCCTAGAACTCTCGGCCAAACCTTGTTTTAGGGTTACGAGAACACATTTAAAAGATTAAATTTGAACTAGAATACTTGGAGAAAATTTGAAGACTAAAAGATTAAGAGAGTATGAGGGAGGGTCTCGGTCCAACCCTAGTGGGAAGGGGCCGAGTACCCCTAGGTGCATTAGAGGCTCATTCTAGCATTTTGGGAAGAAAAGGAATAGGTTTATGAGGCGCGAAAAATTTAAAAGAGCTTAACGTAGGGTAAGCGTGATGTTCGTCACCTATTGCATATGTTCCGTGACATGAGTCTCACATCTCATGCATATAGCACGAAAATCATGTTTTCAACATGTTTTCAAAAGAAAAAGAATTAATTAAAGTCTTATAAGAACCCCAAAGGCTGGGACGGGGTAGTGTCCCAGTGGAACTTCTTGTTCACTCAAGAGTGATTAAAGTCGAGTGAAAGCCCCTGAGTCGACGAAGAACTATCGGCAGACCATGTATGGCTCCAAAGAGATGTCCGGAGTGTAGTCGCACCTAAAGCTAGTGGGTGCCTACAGACGGTGTTGGCTTCGACCTTACCGACATAAAAGTTTGTAGTCGCTCGAGGAGTGATCAATCGCCGAGTGATGAAGAGCGCGAAAGGGTGCGAAACATAGCTACTTAGGTTTGATACGGTTGCCAGGTGCTACGGTAACTAGCAGAAACACACGGTACGTAGGGGAGCCGTGAGGTGTCCAATAGAGATCATGACAAAAGATGGGCTTTCGGGCCATATACGGTATGAAAAGTGGCACCCAAGATAAGAAAATGAAAAGTGTTTACAAAATGAGTATTTTTTAAAGAAAACTTCACGGTTTTGTTTTCTAATATTACGGACAAATGTACAAAAAGAATACGAAAAGAAAAAGAGAAATTTTAAGACGAGCATGAGCATGTGCATATCACGAATTCATGAGTCCCATAATGTAATAAGTATGAATGAATGTTTGCTATTCACTTAATTGTATGCTTAAATTGCTTGGTTATGATATAAATGTGTTTACTGAGATTTCTCCCGAAATCTCATCCCTTTGTTCATTTTCCTACTATCATCTTTCTGGGATGATAGAAGTAGTCATAGGTGATGACAACCCAGATGAGTATGACCCCACCGAAGATGCCTCGGACCTCCACGGTCCCGACTGAGTCCACTGTCTCTGAGCTAGTAACTCTAGACTACTTGAACCGTTGGGCAGCAGAGCCACTACCTCTGGCTACGTATATATGTGGCGTACACCCTATCGGGTGCTGTATAGTTTTGGGAGTGGATAATTCCCTCCACGTGGGTCGCCTTTACGAGTCATCCTCCGGGATGAGTTGTGAGGTGGGACCCGCATTGGAGTTGGACCATCTCCGTTACGGTTCAAGCTTTGATAAAGTTAAGAAGGAGCCAATGGATTAGTGAATGTTGACTTGGGGATCCTCCATAAGGCTTTTGTTCTTATTGCATGTATTTCTTTTTGGTCTTCCGATGTTTTGGAAGAATGAACTTTTGTAAAGGATCCTCATGTTTATATTAATGATATTGTAATATTTTGGGATGCTATTGTTTTAAGCCATGTGATATACGCTTAGAAAAGGCTCGACCTTTATCCGCTGCGAGTAAAAAAATAATAGTAATAATAATAATAGCAATAATAATAATAATAATAATTTCAGTAAACGATAAGATGAGGAGCGAACTTCCCTGTAATGCTCATCCCCGACGTCACAGTTTGCGTATGATCCCAAGCGCAAGCTGGGGCGCCGACAGCGGTGGTATCAGAGCAGTTAAGTCTCTGGGTAAGAAACTACAAGTCCTAGGAAAAAGAATCACATGGCATAGGCTATGATCCTTTAAGAGCCATAGGTTCCTACTCTAAGGGTGATTGGTTAGAAGTAGAATCCGTTTGAATAATTGACGCTGTAAGTTATGGAGCAAACAGCGTGAAGAGTTGGGATAACTCATGAAGGAATTATGCACTTTTCAAGAGATTATGGCTGAAGGTAGGCGTCGTGCTTCTACTTCGAGACCCGAGGCCTCGCCATGAGAGGTTTCGAATGTTCCGTTAGATGGAGCACAGGCGATAGCCGAAGCTATTCACCAGATGACCGAATTGGTGAAAAACCAGATGGAGCAAAGTCGATGCCATCCAAATATCGGAGGAGGAAAAACTGGATGTACTTATGAGAAGTTTTTGGTCTATCGGTACCCAAATTTTATGGGGACCGAAGGAGCCATGAAAGCGGATTGTTGGATTATGGACTTGGGGCGAACCTTCGAAATTAGTGGATGTACAGAGACGCAGAAGGTACAGTACGCTAGCCACCTACTGCAAGGAGAAGCAGCTGGTTTATGGTGGGATACAAAGAGGAAACTATTAAAACAAGAACTTGTGGAGAATGTAACACCTACCTGGGAGCGTTTTAAAACTGAGTTTGATAACCGCTTCTTCCCAGAGTCCATCAAGCAGAAGAAGGTTATGGAGTTCGCTATGTTGACGCAAGGCACTATGACGGTAGATCAATACGCTACAAAATTTATGGAACTAACTCGATTCGCAACCAAGTGGCCTGTTTGAGGATTGAAAAATTTCAAGAATTAGTGAATGTGGCGGAAATCGCGAAAATGGAGTAGAGAAGCCTAATTAATCAGGCTCAGACGCATAAGAAGAGGAATTTTCCCTACTCTTCAAGTAGAGATGCGGGAAAGAGAAGGAATGTTTTCCCAGTAGACAAAGGAAAAGGGAAAATGAGTGGGCCTGGAGCACCCATGTCACCACCACCCTGCAGAACTTGTGGGCGGCCACACAAAGGCGAGTGCCGAGTGGCATCGGGAGCTTGCTTTCGATGTGGTCAAGTGGGCCACATGATGCGGGATTACCCTCAAATGGCTTCAACTAGAGCTTTAGCACTCAAAGGAAAGATGAATACCACCACGAAAGCCAAGGTATATTCCATTGCCCCAGGAGATGTAGACGTGGACGAGGAGGAGGCTATCAATGCTGGTATTATTACTAGTAAAATTCTGACCTTGCCCCAATTTTTTTTTTTTTGTATGAGATGACTTCTTTTAAGATAACCGTAGGAAAATTTTTATAGGTGAAATTATTATGATGCGAAATGTGGTATATGCGTTGTTTGATTCTGATGCGACGAAATCCTTCATTTCCTCGATTGTGTTTGGAGATGTAGATTATATGTTGAACCATTAGCATAGAAAATATAAATAACACTCCCCGAGGGGAAAGTGATTGGATGTCAACGGATAGTGAAGAACTGCCCTTTGAAAATTGCTGGCGTAAGGTTAAACGCCAATTTGATAGTTTTTCACTTGTTGGGGTTTGATGTAATATTGGGTATGGATTGGTTATTTGACCACTATGCCCACATCGATTGTCAAAAGAAGGAGATTATCTTCGAGTTGCCCGGCGAAGAGAAGCTGCGTTATGGAGGGGAGACAGTTAGTTCTGTTTCCTCTATCGTGACAGCAAAGAGGGTAATGAAAGGTCTGAAAGGGGGAGCAGAAGTATTCCTGTTGATTTCTTTGAACGCACTGGAGGGTGTCAGAAGTATCAAAGATATCCCAATGGTAAAAGATTTTCCTCGGGTATTTTCTGACGAACTGCCTGGATTGCCACCGGACTGTGAAACCGAGTTCGTCATTGAATTGGAGCCTGCTACGACCCCAGTTCATAAAGCCCTCTACCGAATGGCGCTGGCGGAGTTAAAGGAACTAAAGGCACAGATTGAGTAACTATTGGAAAAGGGATTTATAAGACCAAGTTCATCGTTATGGGGAGCTCCAGTATTGTTTGTGAAAAAGAAGGACGGAACCATGCGGATGTGTATTGATTACCGAGAACTTAACAAGGTTATACTATTAAGAATAAATACCCACTGCCGTGTATAGATGACTTGTTGAATCAACTACGAGGAGCAACAGTATTCTCTAAGATTGATCTTAGGTCAGGATACCATCAGTTGAAGATTAAAGAACGGGATGTGCCCAAGATGGCTTTTCGAACCCATTACGTACATTTTGAATTCCTGGTTATGCCCTTCGGATTAACCAATGCCCCAGCAGCTTTCATGGATTTGATGAATCGAATTTTCAGACAATATTTGGATAGTTTTGTTGTGGTATTCATCGATGACATTCTGATATATTCTCGAAATGATGAAGAGCACAAAGATCATTTAAAGATTGTGCTAGGAACTTTACAAGAGCATCAATTAAATGCCAAACTTAGTAAGTGCGAGTTTTGGCTTAGAGAGGTTAAATTCTTAGGCCACGTGATTTCAAGCCAAGGTGTAGCTGTAGATCCAGCCAAGATCGAGGCGGTAACAGAATGGCAAAGACCGACAAATGCTCACAAGAGACGAAATTTCCTTGGGTTGGCAGGATACAACAAGAGGTTTGTGGAAGGGTTTTCTAAGTTATCTAGCCCTTTGACAGCCTTGACTAAGAAAAATGCCAAGTATGTCTAGAGTGATCAATGTGAGCAAAGTTTCCAAGAACTTAAGAAGAGATTGACTTCGGCACCAGTATTAGCATTGCCAGAACCCCATAAACCCTACGTGGTGTACGGTGATGCATCGAAGATGGGCTTAGGATGCGTACTAATGTAGGAGGGACGAGTAGTCGCATACGCATCTCGATAGCTCAAGGATCACGAACGAAATTACCCCACTCATGACTTGGAATTAGCAGCAGTAATGTTTGCATTAAAAATTTGGAGACATTATTTGTATGGCGAGAAATGTGAAATATATACGGATCATAAGAGTCTCAAGCACTTGTTTAGTCAGAAGAATCTGAATATGAGGCAGCGAAGATGGATTAAGACTATAATTGACTTTCAGTGCGAGATCAAGTACCACCCTGGGAAGGCTAATGTGGTAGCAGACGCTTTGAGTATGAAGACCCGAGCAGAAGAGCCGTCACTATCAACGGCTATGCGAAGCATGCTGATTAAGAGTTTGACTGGAGAAGCAGCATTGGCAGCAACACAAGAAATTGTCTCATTGATTGAAGAAGAGATCCGAGAAGAATAACGAAAAGATGCTAAGCTGGAAAAGATCCGACAGAAATTGCTAAAAGGGCAAGAGTCACCCCACTTTACGTTATCAGATGACGGAACACTATATTTTGAGAAAAGGACAGTAATACTAGACAACCTAGAATTAAAGGGAAAACTTATGAGAGAGGTATACTGCACCCCTTATACGGCTCACCCTAGAAGCACCAAAATGTATCGAGATCTAAAAAGAATATTTTGGTGGGAAGGAATTAAAAAAGATGTGGCTACTTTTGTAGCAAAATGTTCTGTATGCCAATTGGTTAAGGCAGAGCATCAATGTCTCGCAGGAATGTTATAGCCTTTGCCGATTCCAGAATGGAAGTGGGAAGACGTATCTATGGATTTTGTAGTCGGATTTCCGAGAACGTCAGCAGGAAAGAACACTATCTGGGTAATAGTGGATAGACTGACCAAAAGCGCACATTTCCTACCCATAGCAAACACAGATTCAATGGAAAAATTGGCGAGAATCTATATAAAGGCTGTAACATTCCTGGCATGGCGTACCTAAAATTATTGTTTCGGATCGAGACCCCAGATTTACATCCCATTTCTGGCAAAGTCTACAGAAAATGCTGGGATCTGATCTGAAGTTTAGTAGCACTTATCACCCACAGACGGACGGTCAGACAGAACAGACTATTCAGACCCTAGAAGATATGTTGTGAGCCTGCGTATTAGATTCCAACAGCGATTGGGAAAGTCTTCTACCTTTAATGGAATTTGCTTACAACAATAGCTTTCAAGCTACTATCCAGATGGCACCATATGAGGCATTGTATGGTAGAAAATGTAGGTCACCCTTGTACTGGGATGAAGTCGGTGAAAGTAAGGTTTTAGGACCCGAATACCTACAGGAGGTCAGAGCTCAAGTGGAGATGATACAGGATAGAATGAGAACTACCCAAAGTAGACAAAAGAGTTATGCGGATAGACGGAGAAGACCGTTGGATTTTTCAATTGGCGACTGGGTGTATATTAAGACCTCACCGATGAAAGGAGTAGCTCAATTTGGTAGAAAAAGGAAACTAAGATCCCGTTATGTTGGACCTTTGAAATTGTTGAGAAAGTTGGAGCAGTAGCTTATCGACTAAACTTGCTTGTAAGCTTACAAGGAGTTCACAATGTGTTCCATGTATCGTCCTTGAAGAAGAGTTTTGGTGAAGGACCTATGACAATAATGGACCTGGACAATATTGAGTTGCACCTTAACCTGACCTACGAGGAGTGGCCAACTCGAATTGACGATCGCAAGGAGCAAGAATTAAGGAATCGCAAAATTTCATTAGTAAAAGTGTTATGGAATAATCTTGCTTTTCAAGAAGCCACGTGGGAACGAGAGAACGATATGAGAGTCAAATATCCCCATTAATTTGTAAATTAGTAACGTGGTTGTTATTTTCTTGTTTGACTCAGCTATGATGTATGAACTAATGTGTGTAAATATTTTGTATATATATATGAGTGTTTAGTTGTTTATGGATTTTTTACGACTTGACTAGTGTAGTAACGCATGAAACCTTAACCAGGATATGGCTCGAAATAGAAGGAATCCACGCATGTCGGTAGCCACAGTAACTTAATTAAGAGAAAGAAGGAGAACAGACAAAGAATCTTACATAGACAGCATGAAAGAATGAGAGAGTGAAGACTAAGAAATTTAAACCTTTTGGAAAGACACCGCACCCACCTCATGGATGTGAACCTTGAAGGAGTACCTGTTTTTCGCCGTGCTAAACCATATGAAGAGCGACGACCATTTAGAAAATGGATTAAAGTGGAAAGAAAACAATTGAAGAAATTGATTCGGAGTGAGATAAGTGAGTGTAATGGAGAACCTCTGGATTTTTCTGACACCTCGAACGATCGCATAAGGCAATGGGATGAAAGAATACCCCGGATTGATATCGAGGAAGAAATCATGCATAAGTTGAACGAAATGAGGACAAACATGTACTACGACCCAGATGTAGATGCTATTTTCTATTTTTCTCAAGATTCGATGACCGAAGAAGAAGAGGTACCATCTTATTCGTCGTCAGAAGAGTCCACCGCCACGAGTGTTAGAGGTATTAAGCTTTTATTAACATTTTATCTCATAACCTGATTTCGAGGACGAAATCTTTTTTTTAGTGGGGGAGGATTTGACGACCCGAGAATTTCTTCTTATATTATGTAATTAATTAATTTCTTTGATCGAGTGGTGAAGTATGTAATTAGGATAAATACATATATATTTAGATGAGGAAAAACAAAATAAGGGGGCGGGGGCATGGGATTGAGATTTGGGCCTTGGAACCTAGAATGAACTATTGGGCCTAAGAAGGAATGGCATGACCATAAGCCCAAGAGGATGATCCATGACCCACCAAACCCTACCCATGGGACACTTGTCACTCATAGGAAAATTTTAGTGAGTCAACTACAACTAGTAGGTAGGCATGTGAGATTTCTATTAGGTGAAAGTTGACTAGTGGGTAAGAGATGAGGTGGAGTGTAGAATCTTGTGATGGGATTCTTCCCATCATTGGGAATATTTTTGGAAAGTACTAAGGTATGGTCTAACTTACCTTAACTAGTACATGGCTTGTTTAGGGGATGACACATGTGCATTGGAATGGAAAGTGGAAGGAAAGGAGTGGGAGGGCATTCGGCTAAGGAGAATTGCTGAAACCCTTAGGGGTTTTCCCACCCCATTCTCTTCAACATAGGTCAATGTTTATCATAGGATCTTGTAAGGGAAAGATGACAAGTTGATTGACACAAGAGGAGAGGTGTCATGAGGAAAAATAAAAAGAAAATGGAAGAAAGGAACCAAGAGGATCCGGGTGGATGCCGTGTGCACCACTTGGAGATTTCCTAGGAGCTTGCTTGCAAATCTAGTGAAAGGGATGCCTTGGACTTGTGTAGGGAATCAAGTACATGACGTGATATGTGTAATAGGTGTGGTGGTGTAAGAGGAAGGTATGGATGTTGCTTGAATTAGAAGCAAAACTAGGATGGAGGAAGTGAGCAATTCGGGTGACACTTGGAGTTGGGTATGGCCGGATCATGCTAGCTCAATTCCCCAAAGGTATGGCTATGTTATCTTATAGAATGACTTAGGAATGGATGATTGAGTGTGTCATAGGATGAAATGACAAGATAAAGGGCTTGAGAAGGGAGGAGGCTTCGGTGAAGCTAGGAAAGCCAAGGGAGAATCCAGTTTCCTCATTCCCCCATTTTTCTATCATTGTTTTTTTTTCCCATGCAACCACCCATACCTAGTCTTGTATCCTTCACATCAAAGTATGGTGAGTTGTCCTTGACCCCTATAAAGGAGTGTATGGCCAAAACCCTTGAGGAAAGCTATCCCTCATTCGACTAGCTCACAAACACACACACTAGTATTTTCCCGCCTCTCGACCAAGCATCTCTCTCCCTCAACCCTCTCTTGTTCTACTTTATTCTAACTTCTAAATCTCACTATATCCTAAGTAGAAAAGAGTTAGAACAACTATTTTGAGAAAGGATTGCTCTTGAAGAGGTAAGTGCATTCTTATCCTATCTTTAGCAATCTGAGTATATCTTTGAGTGAATTGGGTTGCTTTCCTTGTTTCCTTGTATGTATGTGGTAGAATCAATCTTTTAGAGGAGAAACTTGCAATGTTTAGTTTGGTAAGGATCCATGTTTAAGTTATGTTAATTTTTTTTAAGTTGAGGAGTTGAAATAATATATGGTTTAGTTAGTTGTTCAACATGAAGTGGAATGAAGGAAAGTGCATGCACGATTAAAGGTCCTCAAGCATGAAATTTGATAATGCTTTAGTGTTATTTATGTAGTAGTAAAAATCCGTGTCTAAGAGTGAATATCTTCTTTAGATTGAAGGTTATTTCATGTGGAGATTTTGAATACTTGTTATGAAAAGAGAATGTGGTATGAGTATATAAGTTGAGTTAAGGTGAGCACCTAATGGTTAGGTTTTGATTTGGAGAATGAAATTGTTGCTTATGACATGCCTGTATTTTCGAATTTGATGACTTCTTTGGTGGAAATTATTGAATTAATTATTATATTATGTGATGGTGATATGTTTAAAACTTTGGAGATATTAGATGCATATGAATAAAGTTGTTATATTGTCATGGTTGGACGTTTTCACTAAAATTCATTGAGTAAATTATCTTAGAAGAATAAGTGAACAAAATGACACTATAGGAGGCCTAGAACTCTCGGCCAAACCTTGTTTTAGGGTTACGAGAACACATTTAAAAGATTAAAGTTGAACTAGAATACTTGGAGAAAATTTGAAGACAAAAAGATTAAGAGAGTATGAGTCAGAGTCTCAGTCCAACCCTAGTGGGAAGGGGCCGAGTACCCCTAGGTGCATTAGAGGCTCATTCTAGCATTTTGGGAAGAAAAGGAATAGGTTTATGAGGCGCAAAAAACTTAAAAGAGCTTAACGTAGGGTAAGCGTGATGTTCGTCACCTATTGCATATGTTCCGTGGCATGAGTCTCACGTCTCATGCATATAGCACGGAAATCATTTTTTCAACATGTTTTCAAAAGAAAAAGAATTAATTAAAGTCTTATAAGAACCCCAAACGCTGGGACGGGGTAGTGTCCCAGTGAAACTCCCTGTTCACTCAGGAGTGATTAAAGTCGAGTGAAAGCCCCTAGATCGATGAAGAACTGTCGGCAAACCATGTATGGCTCCAAAGAGATGTCCAGAGCGTGGTCCCACCTAAAGCTAGTGGGTGCCTACAGACGGTGTTGGTTTCGGCCTTACCGATCGAAAAGTTTGTAGTCGCTCGGGGAGTGATCAATCGCCGAGTGATGAAGAGCGCGAAAGATCGTGAAACGTAGCTACTTAGATTTGATACGGTCGTTGGGTGCTACGGTAACTAGAAGGAACACACAGTGTGTAGGAGAGCCATGAGGTGTCCAATAGAGGTCATGACAAAAGATGGGCTTTCAGGCCATATACAGTATGAAAAGTGGAGCCTAAGATAAAAATTGAAAAGTGTTTACGAAATGAGTATTTTTGAAAGAAAACTTCACGGTTTTGTTTTTTGATATTACGGACAAATGTACAAAAGGAATACGAAAAGAAAAAGAGAAATTTTAAGATGAGCATGAGCATGTGCATATCACGAAGTCATGAGTCCCATAATGTAATAAATATGAATGAATGTTTGCTATTCACTTAATTGTATGCTTAAATTGCTTGGTTATGATATAAATGTGTTTACTGAGATTTCTCTCGAAATCTCACTCCTTTGTTCATTTTCCTACTATCATCTTCTGGGATGATAGAAGTAGTCGCAGGTGATGACAACCCAGATGAGTATGACCCCACTGATGATGCCTCGGACCCCCATGGGCCCGACTGAGTCCACTGTCTCTGAGCTAGTGACTCTAGACTACTTGAGCCGCTGGGTGGTAGAGTCACTACCTCTGGCTACGTATATATGTAGCGTACACCCTACCGGGTGCTGTATAGTTTTGGGAGTGGATAATTCCCTCCACGTGGGTCGCCTTTACGAGTCATCCTCTGAAATGAGTTGTGAGGTGGGATCGGCATTGGAGTTGGACCCTCTCCATTACAGTTCAAGCTTCGATAAAGTTAAGAAGGAGTCGATGGATTAGTGAATGTTGACTTGGGGATCCTCCATACAGCTTTTGTTCTTATTGCATGTATTTCTTTTTGGTCTTCCGATGTTTTGGAAGAATGAACTTTTGTAAAGGATCCTCATGTTTATATTAATGATATTGTAATATTTATGGATGCTATTGTTTTAAGCCATGTGATATACGCTTAGAAAAGGCTCGACCTTTATCCGCTGCGAGTAAAAAAAAAAAATTAATAATAATAATAGGAATAATAATAATAATATAATTTCAGTAAACGATAAGACGAGAGGTGAACTTCCCTATGATGCTCATCCCCAACGTCATAGTTTGCATATGATCCCAAGCGCAAGCTGGGGTGCCGACAAATTCCTTCTCAAAATGATTGTTCTAGCTCTTTTCTTCTAGGGATATAGTGATGTTTAGAAGTTAGAAGAAAATAGAACAAGTGAGAGTTGAGGGAGAAAGGAAGCTTGGCCGAGAGGTGGAGAGAAAGGGCTAGTGTGTGTGTGTTTGTGAGCTAGCCAATTGAGGGGTGGTCTCCTCAAGAGTTTCGACCATACACTTCTTTCTAGGGGTCAAGGACAGCTCACCATACCTTGATTTGAAGGATACAAGACTAGGCATGGGTGGTTGCATGGGAAAAGAAAACAATGATGAGAAATGAGAGAAGTAGGAAACTGGATCCCCTTTACCTTCCAAAGCTCCCACCGAAACCTCCTCCCCTCTCATGCCTTCTTCTCTTGTCATCTCAACCCTATGACACACTCAACCATCCATTCTAAATTCAATCCATAAGCTTCCATGGCCTTACCTCTTGGAACAAGAGCTTGCATGAACCGGCCATGCCTTGGTTCCTCACTTCTCTCTTACATGGTCCTATGATGATCATTAGCTTAGATTGGATATAATAGCATGGGAAAAACCCTTAAGGGTTCCGGCAATCATCCTAACCGAATGCCCTCCTCATTTCTTTTCCTCCAATTTTCACTCCATTGCACAAGTGTCATTCCCCTAGACATGACATGTACTAGTTAAGGTAAATTAGGCCATACCTTAGTACTTTCCAAAAATATTCCAATGATGGAAAAATCCTATCACAAGATTTTACATTCAACCTTACCATTTACCCACTAGTCAACTCTCACCTAATGGTAATTTCACATTTCCACCTACTAGTTGTAGTTGACTCACTAGAATTTTCCTATGGATGACAAGTGTCCCATAGGTAGGGTTTTGGTGGGTCATGGGTCATCCTCATGGGCTTGTGGGCTTGCCATTCCTTCAGGCCCAATAGCTCATCCTAAGTTTCAAAGTCCTAATCTTAAGCCCATTGCCCTTTTTCTCACCTTTCCATATAATTAATCTAATTACTCAATTAACCATTTAATCAAAATAAATATTTAATTAAATAATATGAAAGGAAAGTCTTGGGTCGTCACAGTTATAGGAAAATTATACTTCTAGAAACTCTTCCACCATATGACAAATACCTCCCTACACATGTCTAGAAGATAGAAATGGAGAGAACCAATCACATTTAAGCTCATAAGGTAAGTCAGTGGTGCCTTTCATTTTCGGGCTTCAGTTTATGTTCTATTCAAGTTAGTCCACTTCCATCCCCAATAGTTCATTGATCCACTTTGATTCTCCGAAAACTCAAAACCTTAAAGTTTTATATCATTCTCTTAGGGTTCTATAGGATTTTGAATCATCTTATTCCTAGATCAAATGAGATAGATATGTTTAATTCACCGAAACATGTCAAAACCACCCGAGAACACCCAATCCGAGTTCTTCATTTGTTTTCCTTTGCTTTCTTATCACCAAGGATTTTAGATAAATTCTTATCAACTTGCCACATGTTCCCACACATGTCAAGACCTCATAAAGTTTGGTAGCCAATCACAATTTTTATCACAAGGCCAAACATAAAACAACTCATCTAAGTCGGTTACCAGTTGATTCCTATTCCTGTCCATTCACTTGTAGTCCACATAAGTCATTTATCTAGTCAGAATTTTCGAAAACCTAAAACATAAAAGTTTTATATTTTCCTCTTAATATTCTATAAGAATTAGAATCACCTCATTTGGACCACATATGAGAAAATTACATTTCTTACACCAAAACCCGACGGACCAGCCCAAAAACTCGTTTTGGCACACCAAGTGTTTGATGTTTTGTTCTATCACTTCCCTTTGGATTTTCCCATACAATTGAAGAAATTTGTCTCTTCCTAATCCCAAATATAATTTCTCTAGTTGATACCTTATTAAAATTCTAAAAACTTTAACCATAATTTATCTTAGAATGCATAATTAAATCCCTTTTTTAGCTCAAAATTATTATCAAATTCTCAAGTTTTAGTCCTATGGGAGATTATACTCCAAAATCTCCTTAAAATATACTTATAAATTCTAAAAATAAATATTTTAGCCTAAGGAAAAAATGGGCTATTACATTTCCTCTCCTGATTTATTTGTCCCCACCAATATCATTTCATCAACTTCTTGAGTTCTTGCGGTAGGCCTTTAGGTAGTTTAAAAACTCTCACAGAATAAGTAGGAATTGTCGACGCCCCCATCCACGCTTGGGATCAAAAGCAAACTGAGACGTCGGGGATAAACAACACAAGGAAATTCACCCCTCATTCTTATTTACGTTCAAGTATGCATTTAAGAAATGGACTTGAGAGTTCAAGGGCCTTAAGGCCATGGCATGAGTTTGGGCCTAAGTGGGGGAGAGAAAAGCCCATGGGTCCATAGAAAGAGGTCCATAAGACAACTCAAGCCCAAGCTTGGTGACACATGTCAAGCTAGGAAGAGTTTAGTAATTTGAGTCAAGACTAGTAGTTGAGAGAAGGAAATTCTAGTAGGTGAGACTAGTTGACTAGTTGTTTTGTTGGAGGAAGAAAGGAAAAGCCATGAGTGGAATCCAGCTTGTCCTACCTAGGTAAGTGTGTGAGGTGTAGGATTTTGCTAAATAAGTCAACATAGGATCCTACCATATCTAGCAAAATCATGTGGAAAGGATTTGAGAAGACTTGGAGATGGGAAGAGAGGGGAAGGGTTTCGGTGAGGGCCTTGGCCGAATGGCCTTGGGATTTGCTTGCATAAAACCTTTCCAAATCTAGGGGAAAGGACATGAGGGGATAGTGAACAATAGGATGAGACTTGGTGTGTAAGAGAAGTGACATGAGATGGGAAATGATGGAGCAAAAGTGGAAAGAAAGGGGTGAAGGTTTTGGTCATGCCTTAGCCGAACCTCTCCCCTCCTTGTTTGATTTGCTTGCCACCAAATATAGATGAATATTTGTGTAAGAGTGACATGACAAGTTTGTGTGAGGTATGAGGTGATTGGTTGATGGAGGAAGCATGTGACAAAAGTAGAAGGAGAGTGAGATGAGGGAAGGATTCGGATGAGATGAGGGATGGAGGGATGGAGGGATCTGAAACCTCCTTTGGGGGTTTTTCCAAAAATGGATCCTCAAATCCATTTGAATGACTTGTGAGGGGATAGTAGGGGAGACAAGAGGGGATGTGAAGTGATGGAAAGGGGTTGGAACCCTAGGGTATGTGGCCGGCCATGAGAAGGAGAAGAGAGAGCATAATCTCAAAAACCTAGGATAGGATGGATTAGGGTTGATATGATCAAGTGATGGGAGTCACTCAAGAGTCTTTCAAGCCCATCACAAGTCACTCAAACATAGGGCAATGAGTGGCCTAGAAGCTAGCCAAATGCCTTGGCCGAATGGCCTAGTTCCTTCACCTTTTGGACTTGCACTTTTCGGACACACACACACACCTCTCCCTTCTTGGCATCTCACGGCACTCTCCCATTTCTCTCCACTTGGTTTCACTTGTTCTCACCACCTAAACACCTAAACACACCAAACTAAGAAGGAGAAGGAGGTAGTGTTGGTGGAAGAAGAAGAAGCCTAGAAGAGGTAAGTAACTTAGCCATTTCAAAGCAAAAACCTAGAAGCATGAAAGAGAGCCTTAAGTTTATACCTTTCAAAAAGGGGGCCTTTCTTTTAGAAATAATAAACTTTTAGCACAACCTAACTAAGCATTTCTTTTGTTTTCAGAAGTTTTATAAGCTAGCTAGGAAGACAAGTAAGTACCTCCTTACTATACCTTTAGCAATTTCCGTATATTTTAAAGTGAATGTGCTTGAATGTGTGAGAACATGTTTGAATATGTTTTATTGTTTGGTTGCTTGCTCAGAAATGCCATGATGAATACTTAAGAGTACAAAGGTTATCTTGATGAGGATTCATGTGTAAAACCTATAATCTTATTGGGTAAAGGATTTTGAGATGATGATGATTTTGATGGTTCGATGAGAAAAAGTATGTATGCATGTAGATATCGAGTTAGTTGAATGTTGGTGAATATAAGATATATGCATACTATGATATTGGGGAAGCATCTTTGTAAATATTGTGCATATAGAAATGCCATGCTAGGATGAAAAGTGTATGAAGCATTGGTGGAAAAATAGTCGTAATAATTTTTGGAATATGTTGGTGTTATTATTGCTTAATGAGTATGATAATGCATGCTTGCGGAGTTATATTTTTGGAGAAGTTCTAGAAGAGAAAAATTATGAAGTTTTAATCTCTTATTCACTTTATATTCATGTTTGGATATTTTGGAGGAAAGAAGTATGTGTATTGGGAGTATGACATGTATGGGTTCGGATTCACCTAGATCGTTCAAGTAGTGCCTTAGTGGAAAGACTGAAAGAAGAAAACGTAAGGCTTGAGGACCTT
This sequence comes from Platycarya strobilacea, assembly GCA_036898215.1. Lineage (NCBI taxonomy): Eukaryota > Viridiplantae > Streptophyta > Magnoliopsida > Fagales > Juglandaceae > Platycarya > Platycarya strobilacea. The sequence goes on along the minus strand of CM072549.1, from coordinate 21,602,382 downwards.
ATAGGTTTTGGGTTTGACCCTATTAAGGCTAGGACATTATTTTAAAAAATTACGAATTTAGGCGAAATGGTGTTAGGGAGATCAAAGGAAGAAGAAAACATCAATAGGAAACAAAGTAGGGTCTCGGCCCAAACCCTAGGGGTGAATGCCGAGCACCCCACCTCCCTCTAATGCTTTTGTTTAGATATTTTTCCCATAAGTACGAGTCTATGGTATAAGGTTTTGAAAGAAATACGACTACACGTGTGTACTCGGGTTCGTCTCGAGTTCTTGCATCTACAAGGTCAAATGTTGCATATCCCATGCATGAGCACGAAAAGCATGTTTTGAGTCAAGCATGTTTTTAAGAAAAAGAAAAGAAAATATTAAGTTTTTTTGAAAAAAAAGAAAAGAAGTAAAGTTTTATAAGAACCCCAAAGGCTGGGACGGGGTAGTGCCCCAGTGGAACTCCCTGTTCACTCAGGAGTGATTAAAGTCGAGTGAAAGCCCCTGAGTCGACAAAGAACCATCGGCAGACCATGTATGGCTCCACATAGGTGTCCGGAGCGTGGTCGCACCTAATGCTAGTGGGTGCCCTATAAGCGGTGTTGGCCTCGGCCTCGCCATCTGATAAGTTTGTAGTCGCTTGGAGAGAAATCCCCGAGCGACGAATAGCGTGAAAGGACGCGAAACGTATTCACTTTGGTCGACTTGGTCGCCGGGTGTGATGGTAACTAGCGGGGAGCACACGGTGCGTAGGGGAACCGTGAGGTGTCCAAAATAAGAAGTCATGACGAAAAAAAAAGGGTCTTCGAGCCATATATGATGTGATATGATAAGTGGCACCTAAGATAAGTAAAGACGAAAAGTTTTCGAACAAGAGTTTTTTTGTTGTTTTCGAAAGAATATGCATCAAAGAAGTTTTGCTATGCATTTTGAACAAGTATGATTTTGGAGATTGAGAATAAGAAAAGAAAGATGAATTTTCGTCACAAGCATGTGCATCAGTCTAGGCATAAGTCCCATGTTAATGCATACGTAAGAAGATTTGTTTGTTATTCACCTTACTATATGCCTAAAATTGCTTCTGATAGAGTATAGATGTACTTACTGAGATTTCTCCTGAGATCTCACCCCACTTTTTGTATTCCCACTATCGTGCCCTCTCGGGAACGATAGAAGTACTTGCAGGTGAGGATGGATCAGAAGGGTACGACCCCTGAGATGACACGTCGGACCCTCGAGGGTCCGATTGAGGCCGCCCTTAAGGGGCCAGTACCACTAGACCGCCCGGGTCAGTGGGAGATGGAGTCACTGAAGGTGACTATGTACAGTTATGTTGGGCTACGCCCTTCAGGGTGTTGTTTAGTATTAGGGATGGACGAGTCCCTTCACTTGGGGCGCATTTTTGGAACGCCTACTAGGGCGCTATGTGAGATAGGGCCTAGCCTGGATTTGGACCGACTTCGCTGGAGCCCGAACCTTAAGAAAGTGAAGAAGGAACCCGTCGATGAACATATGGGCAGTGTTAAGACCCGTATTGTATTTTGATGCCCTGTATTATTGCTTTTGGAAAAAGTCTTCCCGCCTGTGGGAAGCACTATTTTGGTTTCTTGGACAAGTTATGTAAATATTAAATCCTGGCTATGTTTAATATTATGTTTGGGATCCGTAGTCTAACCATGTGATGTATGTTATTGACGGCTTAGCCTTTTTATTTCTGCTGCGAAAATCTTTACTTGACGTTTCAAAAAAAAAAAAAAAAACTAAATGCATCCTACGACGAGGGGTGAACTTCCTTGTGTTGTTCGTCCCCGACGCTTCTATTCACGTGCGATCCCAAGCGTGGGTTGGGGCGTCGACACTCATCCAAATGCTAACCCCGCGACCGCATTAACAGGTGGGGAGATCACCAGACCATCAGTGGTCTAGAGAGTCTCTCCTAGTCTCATAGTCGTCGACGTCATCTTTTCCTACAACAACTTCTATCGTCCCCACAAGGAACGATAGTGGAAATATAAAGGAGTGAGATTTCTCGAAATTTCAGTAAGTACACAACTATCTCAACAAAATCATTTCAAGCATACATATCAGTAAACAACAAACAAAACATGTGTCATGCATATGTGACTAATGACTTAGCAAATGCATATGCTTATGAAGACTTTCATAAAAACTTACTTTCTTTCAATCTTGATTCATATACTTGCTTTTCATAAAAACGGTTCATCATTTACGAAATTCTTTTGACTCATGCTTTAAAAACCCCTTTTCGTAAAAAAATTTCAATTCTTTCATCATTTCTTATCTTAGGCGCCACTTATCACATTCATATCATTCTTTGACCTCGACGGCAGTTGCGTATCGCCTTCACCGTCGTCACGTCAGTCATACGGGAGTTACGTATCACCTTCCCCATCATGTCGTGAAAGTCTTTATCACTGATACGAGAGTTACATATCGCCTTCCCCGTCAGTGTTCATTTTGGATGCCTCACAGTTCCCTTATGTACCGTGTGCTCCCCGCTAGTTACCGTCACACCCGGTGACCATGTCAACCTAGGGGAAATACGTTTCGCGCCCTTTTATGCTTTTTGTCACTTGGGGATTTCTGTCCGAGCAACTACAAACTTTTCATATGGTAAGGCCGAGACCAACACCTCTTTTATGGCACCCACTAGCATTAGGTGCGACCACGCTCCAGATACCTTTTGAAGCCATACATGGGCCGCCGACTGTTCTTCGTCGGCCCAGGACTTTCACTCAACTTTAATTACTCTTAAGTGAACAGGGAGTTCCATTGGAGCACTACCTCGTCCCAGCCTTTGGGGTTCTTATAAAAACTTTAATTCTTTTCTTTTCCTTTGAAAACATGTTTGACTCTAAAAACATGATTTTCGTGCTCCATGCATGTGACATGCAAACCTTTAACGCTAATCATGCAAAACCCCGAGACAAACTCGAGTGCACACTTAGCCATCTTCTTTCATAACTCAAACATCACACCATTCAACTCACCATTCATATATATACACAAACTTGGGCCTAATGAGTTGAGTGGGGTACCTGGCCTCCACCCCTATGGTTGGGCCAAGACCCTCTTTGATTACTACCCAGGATTTCTTTCTTCTATTTCCTTCCACATACTCACTAAACCTTACTAAAATTAACTAAATCATTTTAGCCTCACTAAGAGAGGTTGACTGAACCCTATTGTCCTTAGGATTAGTATTTTCATCACTTTTCCTTCCACCAAAATAGCACACTAAATCATCCATGTGAAACCGAAACATCATGTTACGAAATCCTCCAAATTTCTCATGCTTCTAACTATCTCCAAGTATTCAAGGCTCAATCATCATATGAAAGAATAGTTAATCAATTAAAAACTTAACCCTAAAACCTTTAAAACTAAAACCATATATGCACCAATTTAAATTCTTTTCAACTCCAAACATCATTTTAACATGCATGCATTTTGTCACCATTTTTCATACTAATCATGCTCTCTTTTTCCTTTATACCAAAGTAACCAAATCCACCAATAAAAAATGTAAATCTCAAGCCTAGAATCATACACCTTACTAAGCATGGATTTATCACTAAGCATACAATACATTTCTTTAAGTATTCATCCTAGCATCCCAATCATCCAACAAATATTATCTTAGTCACACATGAATTTTCTTATCACTATATACCATATCAATATGCTTCTTTTTCCTTTGCATCAATTTAGCTAAAACTATCAACATAATATAGATTCAAGCCTACAATAACATATGGACTAAGCATAGATTTTTAACTAAATAAACAAAACGTTTCTTTCAAGAGAACCTAGCCTAGCATCTTAGTCATGCATGCATTTCTACCATTATCATGTATCATATCATCATACTTCATTTCCTTTGCAACAACTTAGCTAGATCCACCAACATATTCGTATTTCAAGACTAAAGAATCATATGGATCAAGCATGGGTTTTCTACTATAGCAACAAAGCATTTCCTCTAGAAAAACCTAATCTAGCATTTCCATATATCCAACAACCAATACAAACACATTCACTCAATATATATACAAGAAATGGTAAGATCGAGATAAAAGTGCACTTACAATACTCCAAGTAGCAAAGATTTGCTCTGAAAATATAAATAAAAATAATCCATTAAAATAGTTTATAAGCATATAGTTCAAAAGAAAATATTAAGGATATAGGCCTTGGTGTGTGCATGTGATTTAACCTAGCTTTCTATTGTTGAAATAGCTTAGGCTTTTGCATTACCTCTTCAAGTAGTCTTCCACTCAAAAATGCTTGCTTAATTCTATTGAACTTAGGGTATTTTGGTACTTAGAAGATAGAAGAATAAGAAGTAAAGTGAGAGTGAGATGGGAGAACTTGTTGCCGTGTGTAGGGTGGAGGTGTGTGGGTGAACAAGTGAAACAAACAAGTGGGAAAGAACAAAGGCATAAGCCCTTCGGCCAAGTAAGACTCTAGGCCCTTAGGCCACTCATTCCCTACTTTTTAGGGTTGACATTTGATAGGTTTGAAATACACTTGAGTGACTTCCATCACTAGATCACATCATGCCTAATCTAGCTTACACTTAGGTTGGGTTCTTCCTCACTTTTTCATCCATGTCTGGTGCCTCACATGGGCTTAGCCCCTCTATTTCTTTCACATCATCTCTTTCACACTCATCCATCATCTCACATGTCCCTTACCAAGATCTCAAGATCAATTTTTGGGAAATGGACTTGCACCAATTTGGCTACACCCTTTTCCTTGTGTCATCCGAATCTTCTCATCTCATCCATGGTTTCCTTTCTTCTCTCATGCATCCCATCAATCACCACTCAACCTTACACTCTTACACACAAGTACAAGCCACTCCTACACAATCTCATATGTCCTTTCACCTAGATTTGTCAAAACTCTAGGAAAACCAAAAACAAGGCCTACGGTTTTGCTCACCCAAATCCTCTTGTTTTCTTTTCATCTTCTTTTCCTCTCTCCAATGATACCACATCTTTCCATCACTGGTCAATCACCTTGTCACTCCTACTTACAAGATCTATCAATGGTCATTCATCTAGATTTAGATGAGATTGCATGGGAAAACCCAATGAAGGGTTCGGCTAAGTGCTTCCACCGAAACCTCTCTTTGTTTCCATCTCTATTTCCATCATATCTTACAAGTGTCACTCACCTAGATATGGCATACTCCTAGGGAAAATAAATTGGAAGACTTCTTCCTCTCCAAAAATAGTCACCTCTTTGTCACTATCACATTCTTACAAGTCCTCTAAGGATTTTCTTACACCAAATCTATCTTTTTGTCATGTCAAGGATGGGATTTCACATTGGGAAACTCAAAGTGAAGCAAGGTTGACTTCCCTTCTCCATTTCCTACGTAGACTCCTTATTTTCCAACCAAGATTTCTCTTCCCAATGACACAACCACTCCACTTGTCACTTGTCACACACATCTTCCAAGTGATCTCCCTACACACAAATCTTCTACTCTTACAAGATCTAGTACAAGTCAACCTCCTAGATTTGATATCCACCTAGGGAAACTCAATTGGAAGACTCCTCCTTACCTTACATGCCTACCTAGTTGGCCAAAGATGAGAAAATCTCATCTTGGATTTTCACACTTCTTCCTCCTATAAACAGCTAGTCAAACCCTCCAACTACTAGTATTTTTTCCTCACACCTACTAGTCTTTGGAGACTTACTAAAGCTTTCCTAGGGTGACATGTGTCCCCATGCATGGGTTTGATTGACTCATGGATCATTCTCATGCGCTTATGGGCTTTGATACAATAATTGGGCCAATATCCTAAGTCATGCTTCCGAGACTCAATTTTAAGCCGAACTTCAAGTGTTTAAATAAATAAAATACCCCCATCACCCTTATAATAATTAATTAATTTAAATAAAATAAAACACGAAATTCTGGTTCGTCACAGGAATGGCTTGAATCACTGGGTTGAGCAATATTTCTCCACCTATTTGTGATAGTAGCTTCATTTTAAAGTTACTTAATTAAACTCTAACTTTGTCTAAAATACCTTTGAAAGCCTTGACTCTGAATTTACCTACCAATGCTAGTAGCCCAAGATAACTCTCATAAGAATTTGTGGTTCTAGCCCCTACAATACTAATGATGCTATCTCTTGTAGAAGGCTTTGTATTCTTTCTAAACAATATAGAATTTCTTTATTCAACCTCTGACTTGATGTTGTTTCATATAGGCCTTGCAAATGTAAGATACTACTCCATTCCAGAAAAGAAGTTTGACAAAACACCAAGCTATTATCTATAAAAATACGATGATTTATGTGTAATTTTCCTCTTGCCATACCAGTAAAGATCCTTGAACTTTTTGCCTTGTTAAATAACTGACTAAGAGCCTATGAGCACAGTATAAAAAGATAAGGTGATAATGAATCACCCTGTCTTAATTTTCTTGAGAGTATAAGAGCTGGTTGTGGATTTCCATATATTAATAAAGAGTACAAAATTGTACTAACACAATTGACAATAAGATCAATATACCTTCTATCAAAACCCATCTTAATTATCACTGCTTTAATAAAACTCCACTCTAATCTGTCATAAGTTTTACTCATATCTAACTTTAATGTCATATTCCTAGTTGTCCCTCTCAATCTATAATGCATAGAATGCAATGCTTCAAAAGCAACTATTATAGTATCAACAATTAATCACCAAAATACAAATGCACTTTGAGTTGGAGATATAATTTCTGCCAAAATGATCTTTATCTATTGGCAATAAGCTAGGCCATGACCTTGTATATAACATTATACAAACTAGTTGGTCTAAATCCGGAAACATGTTTGGGATGCTTTAACTGGGGGATTAGAACTATGAATGTCTCATTTATTATACTATTCCAATTGTTAGTATTCAAGGCCAAGGTCATTGCTTCACAAAGATCAGTATCTATAGTGTTAGTGCCATTGAAGAAAAGCCTAGTTTCAATCTATCTAGTCCTAATGAGCTCATGGATTCATATTGAAAACAACTTCTCCCACCTTAGAGACGGTGAATTCTTTGAGCAACCTGCTATTCATATCCTTTGAAATCATTGATTGCATAGTTTCCATACATTTTGTTTGGCCCAAGGGGTTTAAAGTGGCAAACAAATTGGTGATCAAATTATGAAAAGTCTGATTTATCCGTTGTGAAGAAGTGTATATGTGCCTCTCTCCTTAATTAATGCTAATGATATAATTTGTTTTGCACCTCTAGGAAGCACAAGTGTGGAAATATTTGGTGCTTATATCTTCCTCAAGCCATTTTTGGTTTTCTCTTTGAAAAGTCTAGAACACATTTTTCTTCTTTTTTTTTGTATTTCTTCCAGGTCTCTCCTTATGCTCCTTTCTTGGAGTGGTTGCACTTTGACAATCTTTACTTCAATTGTTCCCTTGGTTTCTTTCTCCTGGTCCTTACATTAGTTAAGTAACCTGACTTTACAACTATTGAGATTCTTGGAAACTACTGTTATTGTCTTAACAGTACTGAGGTTACCATTCCATGCTTTAGAAATTATTCCCTAATAGTCACTTTTGTGTCCCCAACTAAATTTATATCCAAATATCCATGCGTTCCTTCTTTCATGGTGATTTTGAGTATTCAAATTTATGATAAGTGGGTTATGATCTAAGGTGCATGCTGCTAAAGTAGTAACATTGATTTCTTGAAACAGGTTGATACATCAGGAATTGGCAATAACTCAATCTAAAATTTCATTAGTAAAACCATATCCTTCTCTATTATTTTCCCAAGTATATTTGGTTCCTCTATCTCCCAGACCACTCAATTCATTATCTTGCAAAGCTTATCTAAAAGATTATATCTAAGCATAAAGCCTTGAGGCTCTCCCGTGTTTCTCATGTTGTTGTAGTATATCATTAAAGTCACCCATGTAAACTCATGGTCTACTATCCAATGGTTTTAAAGTCCTTAACAACTGCTTGCTCCCTTCTCTTTATGCAATAATAGGGTTGTCATAGTGTGAGGAGTCATATATTTCCATTTTTCGGATCAGTGATATTGATAGAAATATGATAGTTAGTATAGGATTTCAGTTCTACTTGGAAGAGAGATTTCCACATAATTGCTAACCCTTATTTGCATCCTCTACTGTTAACTACAAAGCTTTTGATAGAACCAAGTTTGTTTCTATATCTTTCAATCCTCTCCCTCCTACTTTTGGTTTCAATGAGGAAGACTATGTTTAGGCTCTTCTACTTCACCATAAAGTGAAACTCTCAAATTGTTTGAAGGTTCCCAAGCTCTCAATAGTTCCAACTTATGCACTTCATTGTTGATGGTGGGGCTACTCAGTAGCCTCCTTCATAAGGTCCTAAGTTAAAATTTTTTCAGGAATGAGCATTTCTTTTGATTTTCTTGGAGAAACCACATTGTTCACTACTCTTATTCAACATATTTGTCTCTTTTCCTACCATTTGTATCATTCATACAATTGTCCACATTTTCCATATCAACTATCCTTAGTAAGTTTACTTCTCTTGCTCTTCTTTTCCATCCAATTTTCTTTTTTATAGTATCAACAATAATTGATCTATTGATCTGATTGCCAAGAGAAGCCATAAAGGATCTGCTGAGCTACACTTCCACTCTTCCTTGTACATTGTGTTTCTTGTCCAACTCCTCTAGAAACATTCTCTGGTTTACTTCAAGGTGACTATTTTTGCGTGTGTGCTCCAATGGGAAAGTTCTTTCCCCCTTGCTAGTCGTAGCATTGTGACTATTATCTGTCTTAGTTGCTTTGTTGTGAACTGTTGTAACTTGAATCTCCCTTGAGTTGACTTATCAGCTAGGTGAAGTGTTAAACACCTACTTTCTTCCCCATCTCCATTTACCTGATGTATAGTAGTCTATGGTCTATTGCCTCTTCCCCCAAATCTTATGTCTCCATTACCATTTGAGTTGACAGGCATAGCCCTTAACCATATTCATCTTGGAATTTGCATGCACCTGTTGTGTTTATTCTAGCTTTTTCCATTCCATAGACCCTATCTGCATGATTAATAACCCCACATTAAAAACAAAATAATGATAATATCTCATATTAATTCTAACTCTGAGGTACTTTCCCCATCCACTACCATCAACATCTAAATCAATTGTCATAGCTTCCCCTACTATGGATCCCATACGTTCCCTACCTTCAATAGTCATAATAGCCGAAGGCATACCATGTAGTTAGATCAAAAAAGGTTCATGAGTGAAAATCATCTTTCTAGGAGGCGTGTAACTGTTAAATTCTTGTATATAGATAAAATGTTTACCAAAAGACTATGGTCTTCCATTAAGAGCACTTTCTATATCCATTGCTTTCTAAAAATTCAATTAGAAATCTGTTATGCCCCATCTCGTTAAAGATTAGCCATCCCTCAAGATTCCAAATTCTGGTCATAGTGGCTTTGAAAGCTTCTTTATTAATATTTTTGTCAATCACAATGAGAATTAGGAGACAAATTTGTCAAGGCATATCCGACCTTTTTGTTTCTTCTTCTGTGAAAGTGACTTCTTCTTTTTCTTCTTTTCTGTGAGTAAAACCTTCCCATAGTTGTCCTAGCTCTTTCGTCATGATAAAATTATAGAGATTTGGTTTAATAAGAGTCTGTAAATTTGAGATGGTTTTATAGAAGTCTATATAAATTTAAGTAAATCCTAACCCACTACCTTACACTTTTACGAAGGAAAGACAACCACTTTACCCTTGTAGGAAAGGACCCACCATAGAATTGAAAATGTACTTTCCTTATTTGGTTTTTGTACCTAGTAGAAATCATGTGAGGAATGAAAATTTTATTCATCATCTCCACACATCAAACACAATACTTTTTTTTTATCTTATCAAATATGTGGCTAATGGATGATGAATAGAAGATGTGACGACCCAAAATTTCCATATCTATTTATTTATTTATTTATTTATTTTTAGAATAACATTGGTATTTTATTTTAGTAAAGACTTGAGGCTTGAGCTTAGATTTGAGCTTTGGGGGCAAGACTTAGGTACTTGGCCCAAGAGAGGAGTGGCAAGCCCATAAGCCCATATGATTGATCCATAAGTTAACCAAGCCCATGTTTGGAGACACATGTCACACTTAGAAGAACTCTAATGAGTCTTCAAGGACTAGTAGGCACGAGGGAGAAAAGACTAGTAGATGGAAGGTTGACTAGTGGCTTTCTTGGAAGATGAGGTGTTGGAACCAAGATGAGATTTTCTCATCATTGGATGACATGGTAGGCGTGTGAGGCTAAAGAAGAGCTTCCAAATTGAGTCTTCCTAGCAGCATGTCATATCTAGGTGAGTGACACATGCTAGATTTGGTGATGATGAGAATAGTTCAGAGAAGATGTGTGGGAAGCATGATTCGGGTGGTTTGGGAAATGAGAGTATCGAACCCCATTGGATTTCCCAAAGGACTAAATCTAAGTGGAAGATCTTGAAGAGACTTGTTGAAGGGTGTTGGATGATTGATTGAGTAATGTGTCAAAAGGGAGCATCATTGGAGAGAAAAATGACCAAAGGAAAGCAAATGGGATTCGGGTGAGGGGAGTGTAGCCAAATGCTCCATTTTAGTCTTCCTAGGTTTTGCTAAATCTAGGTGATTGGATTGTGTAAGAGTAGATGAGACTTGTGTGTGGAAGAGTGTATGAGTGATTGTTAATTGGTGGAACACATGAGAGGAGAGAAACCCCATGGAACGGAGAAGTAGGTCTCGGATTGGGCAAAGGAAGGCATGGCCAAGTGTGGCATGCTCATTTTCCCAAAAATGGATTTCTAAAATCTTGGAGAATGACTTGTGAGGTAATTGGTGAGTGTGTGAGGAGTGATGTGAAGGAAGAAGAGGGATTCTTCCCCACGTTGGGCGCCAACCATAAGAAGGAAATGGAAAGGAATTTGAACCTAAGTACAAGCTAGTTTTAGGCATGATTGTACTCTAGTAATGGGGTTCAATCTAAGGGGTCTTTCAACCCATCAAAGGTCAATCTTAAACTAGGAAAATGAGTGCCTGGAGCACCTAGAAACTCCCTTGGCGAATGGCCTTATTCTTCCTTTCCCTTTTGTTTCATTTTCCTACACACCTACACTACACCTCACGACAACACTCTCTCCCTTTCTACTCCCGCATTCCTTTGTGTTCTTTCACCTACTAAAAACCTAACCTATCTCTTGTATAAAACTTAGGTTAGATCAAAGCTAATCTATTTCTACTTGGAGTATTGTAAGTGCATCCCTATTTTGACTTAAGCATTTCTTGTTTATGTTGAAGTAAATATGGTTGTATTGCTTGATTGAATGCTTGTTTATTTAGTTTCAAATCCATGCTGAGTCTATATGCTATTCTAGGCTTGAAATTATATTATGTTGGGGGATTTATTCAATTTTGATGCAAAGGAAAATAAAGCATATTGATATGGTATATATAGTTATAAGAATGCATGCATGACTAAGATGAAATTTGTTGGATGTTTGGTGATGCTAGCTTAGGTTATTTGAAAAAATGTCTTGTATGTTTAGTTGTAAATCCACGCTTAGCAATGTATATTATTCTAGGCTTAAGATTTAAATTTTTATTGGTGGTTTTAGTTACTTTGTTATGAATGAAAAAAGAGCATGATTAATATGATAAATAGTAATGAAATGCATACATGTTAAAATAAGTTTTGAGAAGAAAAGAACTTGATTTGCTGCAATATGGTTTCTGGTAGAAGGGTTTTAGGATTGAGTTTTTCAAAGATCAACTATTCTTCCATGTAGTGATTATGACCTGAATAATTAAGAAAGTTAGAAGCATGAAACTAAAGACGATCTCTTAGCATGAAATTCGGTTTTCCTATATAGGAGTAAATATGCTACTTTGGTTGAGAGAAAAGGTGATGAAAACACTAATCCTAAGGACTATAGGGTTCGGTCAACCCCTCTTAGTGGTGCTAAAAATGTTTAGTTATTTTCATTAAGGCTTGGTGAGTTCATGGGGGAAAATAGAAGAAGAAAATCCTAGGAAGTAGTTTTGGAGGATATTGGCCCAACCCTAGTGGTGAAGGCCGAGTGCCTCTCTTTGGGTATTAAACCCATTTGTGTGCTTTTATATGATGTATAGATGGAATCATGTGATGGTTGATTTGTCAATGAGCATAACAAAGTGTATGTGTGCTTGAACTAGTCCCATGGTTCACATGTTAAGCACTATGGGTTGCATGTCACATGCATGAAGCATGAAAATCATGTTTTTGAGTCAAACATATTTTCAAAGGAAAATATAAGAATTTAAAGTTTTTATAAGAACCCCAAAGGTTAGGACGAGGTAGTCTCCCAATGAAACTCTTTGTTCACTTAGGAGTGTTTAAAGTCGAGTGAAATCCCCTGAGTCGACAAAGAACAGTCGCCAGACCATGTATGGCTCCAAAATGTGTCTAGAGCGTGGTTGCACCCAAAGCTAGTGGGTGCCCAAGGATGGTGTTGGCTTTTGCGTTACCATTATAAGAACAAGGATGTAATCGCTCGATTTGAGTGCTCACCGAGTGATGAAGAATGGATAATGTAGTTGCCCCAACTTAAATATCCTGCGGGTACTACGGTAACACGTAATGTATTCACTTAGGTTTGAGTGGTCGCCGAGTGATACGGTAACTATCGGGAAATACACGATACATAGGGGAACCATGAGGTGTCCAATAAGAAGTCATAACAAGAACGGCTTTCGAGCCCCAAGAATGATATAAATATATAAATGGCGCCTAAGATAAGAAACGATGAACGAAACAAAAAAATGTTTACGAAAAAGGGTTTAAAAGCATGATTCAAAAGAATTACGTTATATGATGAACCATTTTCATGAAAAGCAAGCATACGTGTCAAGATTGAAATAAAGTGAAGTTTTATGAAGGTCTTCACGAGCATATGCATTTGCTAAGCCATCAGTCGCATATGCATGACACATGATTTGTTTGTTATTCACTTATATGTTTGCTTGAGATGATTTTGTTGAGATAGTTGTGTACTTACTGAGATTTCTCGAAATCTTATCCCTTTATATTTTTACTATCGTTCTTTATTGGGGCGATAGAAGTGGTTGCAGAAGTAGATGACGACTACGATGTTGACGCTCGGAGGGAGTCTGCCAACTGCCAGTGTGTGGGGTGCTGCCTCACTCTTAGGTCTAACGGGTCCTTGTTCATGGATCGTGTTTACCCCTTAGAGGAGGGGACCTGTGTCCTGCATGGTGATTGGGTGGGCTTGGGGAAATTCCTTTTTAGTCCCGGGGCTAAGGAGATTAAGGACAAGCCCCTAAGATAGTGGACGGTTGTAGGGTCAACACGTGATTTATGTTGCATCATTTTACTCAGTTATATTTGATGGTTCCCGATGTTTTGGGAAGTATATAATTTGTGGAGACTGATACTCTTGATGATCTTTAGTAATATGAAGCTATTTTGAGATTTTACAATTGTTATACCATGTGATATAAGGCAAACTTTTAAGTAATTTTCTAATTTTTAGAATGGCTTGACCTTTTCCCCAGCGAAATTTTCTAACCACTACTTTTATTGTAAACACATGCTCCAATTTAAGTAAGTTAAGAATGAGGGATGAACTTCCCTGTGATATTTATCTCTGTTGACGCCCCCGTCCACGCTTGGGATCATACGTGAATGGAAATGTCGGGGATGAGTAGCACAAGGAAGTTCACCCCTCGTCATATCATGTGGGTACATTTTTTTCTAATTTTTTTTAAAACTTCAAAGAAAGATTCTCGCAGCGAAAGAAGAAAGGTCAAGCCTTCTACAATATGCATCACATGGTTACACTATTGATCCCAAAACAAATACTATACATAGCCCAAATACAAGTTACATAACCTTGTCCAGATAAACAAAAGAGCACTTCCCACAAGTGGGAAGGCTTTACAAAATACATAAATAGTGGGCTTTACAAAATAGAGTGGGCATTATCACTGCCCAGTAGGTTTAGTATACAGGCTCCTTCTTTATCTTATTAAGGCCTGGGCCCCAGAGAAGCCGATCTAGGTCTAAGCTAGGTCCTACCTCACATATCGCTCTAGAGGGCAATCCAAAAACACGTCCCAGGTGAAGGGACTCGTCTACTCCTAACACTAAGCAACACCCCGTAAGGTGTAGACCAACTGAACGATACATCGCCATCTTCAGTGACTCCACCTCCCACTGGCTCGGAAGATTCAAAGTCACTAGCCCTTTAAGGGTGGACTCAATCGGATCCCTAAGGTTCTGAGGTATCGTCATGGGAGTCGTACTCGGTTGAACCATCGTCACCTACAATTACTTCTATCATTCCCAAGAGGAAATGATAGTAAGGACATAGAAAGGGGTGAGATTTTGGGGGAAATCTCAGCAAGCACATCAATATTTCAACAAAAGCATTTCAGGCATATGGTTAAGCGAATAACAAGCAATTACATACATATACAGTAACATGGGACTCATGCTGGGACTGATGCACATGCTTGTGACAAAAATTCATCTTTCTTGTCTTTTCTCAATTTCCAATGCATACACGTTCATAAAATCATGTACAAAATTTTCTTGACTCATTTTCTCCAAAAGACATTTTATTCAAAAACTTTTCATCTTTTCTTGTCTTAGGCGCCACTTATTGTATCAAATCATATACGGCCCAAAAGCCCTTTTTCTTTTCGTCATGACTTCTTATTTTGGACACCTCATGGTTCCCCTGTGACGCCCACGAATCCCCCCTGGGATTTAGAAGGACTCGCGACATCAAGACGATCATCTCATGGATCAATCATCCCATCAAATAGTGTTTGAAGAGTGTGTGAAGCATGCACTAAGTGTACCATAAATATTCGCAGCGGGCAATGAATAAAAGTCAGCCGTTCTAGTACCAGAGATTCTTTAAAAATTACAAATCAATTTAAAACAATTTCTCCAACAGGAGATTATACAATCTTTCAAAAGAAAAAGATAAGCAAATACTGCTTTCGAGATCATAATCTCGATCTTCATCCTCTCAACAAATTTCCTTTCCTGGGAAGTCTGTATCTCGAGCCAATTTTGTTTTCTGCAATCACAAACTACAAACTACGATCCCGTAAAATGGGGGACCGTAGGGTGGGCGTGATCCACCGTGGTGAGATGTGAATCCCAGTAAGCAACAGACAACAAACAACATACAATCATTTCACATAACAGAACATCATCAGCATATACCAGTAAACTCAATGGGTGCATGTACCATGAATATGAGACTTGCAACATGACTTATGCACATGCACTTTCATGTAAAAACATTCGAAATCCTTGACATTTTTCAATGCTTTGCTTCATGTACTTGATTTCATAAAAATGCTTTCATATACTTGACTTCTTTCATATGCATATAACTTGACTTCTTTCATATCATTGCTTTTCAAATTCTTTCTTTAAAACATTTCGCATCTTTTATTCTTTCTTAGGCGCCACATATCATATACAGATCTTTTCTTATGGCTCAAAAGCCCTTCTTGTCATGACTTTTCACTTAACATGTATGAGACACAACACGGTTCCCCTAGCACCACGTGTTCCCTGCTGGTTACCGCATCATTGAATGTGAGTGCGTCTTATAACTTTAAAACAGCAGGTCCTTACACCTTATCCGTCTTGGGCACCCACCAGCGTTAGGTGCTACCGTGCTCCGGACACCTTTTGGTACCATACACGGTCCGCCGACTGTTCTTCGTCGGCCCAAGGGTTTCCACTCGACTTTAATCACTCCTGAGTGGACAGGGAGTTCCACTGGGGTACTACCCCGTCCCAGCCTTTGGGGTTCTTATAAAACTTTACTTCTTTTCTTTTCTTTCAAAAACTCAATCTTTTCTTTTATTTTTCTTAAAAACATGCTTGACTCAAA
Source organism: Platycarya strobilacea (assembly GCA_036898215.1). NCBI lineage: Eukaryota > Viridiplantae > Streptophyta > Magnoliopsida > Fagales > Juglandaceae > Platycarya > Platycarya strobilacea. The sequence continues at coordinate 21,586,436 of CM072549.1, read as the reverse complement.
ACATGCTTTTCGTGCTCATGCTGGGACATGCATGTGACATGTGACTTCTTATGCAAAACATGTGAGTCATGAAACATATGATCATACATTCACAAGACATATCTCGTACATATTAACATATGAACAGACACTCATCTTTAATTTATCTTCTATTTCACACATTGTGCATATTCCAATCAAGACATAGTCAAGACGTTAAATCACATCACATCCAACCAACACTATCTCATAGGGGTTAAGGATGCAACTTATAACGGAATCAAACCTAACTTTTCTTCTCCTTTCTCTTTACCCAAAACACGCATATTTTCTTAAGATCTTCTCATAACTTAATAACTATATCATAACCAATCATTAATCACCACATTTACGTTGCATGTATAGTTATTCTCTTCAACAGATGATCCTCATATACTATTTTCTCTATTCCCAAATATTTCTCAATCTATACATCAAGGGAATCCAAGAACACACATCGATAGTTACTAAAAAGTAACGGAGTCATTCCACCAAATCTTTTTTATCACTAATAATCATTAAAATAATCGAATTACCCAATCAGATCATCTTATCACCAATAATCACTAAAATATCCGAATCATCCAATCAGATCATTTTATCACTCATAATCACTAAAGTAGTCTAATCGTCCAATCAGATCATTTTACCGCAAATAATCATTAATAGTCGAGTCGTCCAACCCAAAACATTTTATCTCCAATAATCACTAAAATACTAGAGTCCTCCAACCAAAACATTATACCATCAACAGTTACCATTCACCCAGTATTCAACCACAATAAGATTGACTTGGAATAATCTCAATCTCTATTAAATGGCCTCAGACCCAACCAATCTACTCTCAAATTACTCATCATCACTAACACACACATCAAGCAAACCAAACAGAGATTAACAGTCAACCAAACAATCAATTAGACAGTCAAACAAATATCTGTTACTTACAGTGCATAAACGGATGCCAATCGAACATCGCGGTGATCCCCGATTCAAAGCGGGTAAATTGTGCACTATTCATCTCCAGGCACGGCCAAGTGACAGGTTGGGTTTGAGTACTCCGTTCGACACCAAAATTTAGATGAATGCTCCTTGGAGGATTGGGAGTCTCGTGGCGGTGTCGGTGAGGCAGTGCAACCACCAGAAGGCGGCGGATCTAGCTCGAAGTGGTGGAGGCTCATTTTCAGATTTTCCCCCGTACAAGGGAGACCGGCCATGGATGGGAAAACTGTTTTAGGGGTGTGATAAGCTGAGGTAGAGGAAGCTTTTGGCGGTGGTGGTGAGAGCCACGATGGCCGAACGGAGGCGCGGCGACCGAAAGCTCATTTGGAGACCCATTTCGGTTCCAAGGGAGGAGAGAGAGAGTGGGTGCTCCGTTGGGGCTAAGGTTTCTGGTGGTAGGTCTTCGATGGGTGGCGGATCAAATGGCGGGGGTGGTGTCATGGTACGGTGGCTGGTGGCGGAGATATGGGCGGCGAAAAGGTGCAGCGTAGAGGATTAAACGTCTCTCGGGTTTCGGGCTACCGGCGGGACGTGGGGCTGCGGTGGTCGACACCACCGGTGGGGTTGGACTCGCCGGAGGGTGGCGGTTTAGGTGGGGCCGGAGGTGAGGCTAGGCGGTCGGGGATGGCGCTGCCACGAGCTGAAAACCGGACAGCTCCTCCCACGGTTACTGTAGCACGTGGGAGAGAAAAGAGAGAGGAGAGAGAGAAAAGGAAAGGGGAGAGGGGAAAATGAGGGGGTTCGACCCTTTTCGCGCTATTTATAGGCCCTACGCTTTTGGGTTTTCAAACGGACAACAGATGAATTTAAAACACTGATTTGAAAGCATATAACATCAACCTAACTTAAAATTCTCAAACTAATTAAATAAAATATTATCTCAACTTATTTTATTTTTCAACATAATATTTTTCATCAATACTTAAAATGATGAACTTTATTCAATTACTCAAAAGGAATAAATTCATACATTTAAATCAGATACTTAAAGCACTTTTAAAATCTCGTACTATTTCAAATAACTAAAATCAAGTTAATAAAATAATCCTGCATAACCTAGTATTTTTTTAGAGCTATTCAAAAGCTTCCTAACCAAAATAGAATAAACATAATAAGACTTAAGAATTTAATAAATTTAAGATCAATAAACCAGATAATGTCAGATAAAATAGAATCATGCTCTTTAATAAAAGTACAGTAAATCAAACCATATTTTATAATAATTAACACTAAAAATACTGAATATATCATTTCAGATGGAAAGACCAGTAGCAACAATTAATTACAATAATTAAAAGCACTATTATTTAAGAATCTCACAAAAACTTATAACTATAATAAAATCAAAACCAATAAATCACAATAATATCGATAACAATCTAAATGATAAAACCAATAATAATCTTTAAATCACTATAATATTAAAATGATAGATTTCACAAATAACTAACTTTGATCGTAAATAAAACGTACCCGAAATTAAATTTATGAGATAATAATTTAATTTATTAAAATAAATTAAAATATCCAATAACAAAATATGAGTAAATTAAAAGTATGTAAAACTGCGGGGTCTCACATCCCCTATGCACCGTGTGCTCCCCGCTAGTTACCGTCACACCCGGCGACCATGTCAAACCTAGGTGAATACATTTCGCGCCCTTTCGCGCTTTTCGTCACTCAGGGGTTTATATCCGAGCAACTACAAACTTTTCATATGGTGATGAGTGCACAAAAATGCACTCTAAATACTCTATTTAAATACTAAAAGAAATGAGAAAATAATGGATATAACTCATGTTATTAAAATTAATGGTCATTTATCTTGAAATAGATATAAGCATAATTTAATATATTGATGAGAATATAAAATGCCATATTTTCCTCTCTTAATGTTTAATACTTTATTCTTATTTGATGCCTAAATATACTCATTATTCTTATATTTTGATTTAGGACACAAATGGAGACATTAGGAGCAAATGAAGATAATTGCGGAATTTTAGACAATTCTGACATCTTTTCGTAAAATGGGCATAACTCTCTCATCCAATCTCCGATTGAGCTGATTCAAGATGATCTAGAACCGTAAGAGAAATATCTATAACTTTTATGTTTTGTGTTTGAAGAGATATGTCACGCCCCGATTTTTCGCATTGATTACAACGCAAATCGACGCATCCGGACAAGTAACACAAGGCTACTCATCCTACGTAAATATAAAAAGCAGCATGCATGCATCTAAGCTTACTAATGAAATGCAATGCCGATCGCAGCTGGAAGAAGTAAATTCCCAATATGAGCAAAGAGATCTAACTCTCGCATCAATAGACCACATGGCATACTATAATTACACTTTTCATAACATCGTATTTACAACAATATTCTGCATTTACTCTTACATAACCCAGTTAGTTTTCTCTAAACAAAAACTCATATCCCTCTATCATCCAGTACTCTTACTTCTTCACTTGATCACGTACATGGGGTCACCTCAACCGGAGAGGAGCATTCCATAGGACCCTCAGGGTACCTCAGAATCTCCCGTGCTGACCGAGTCTCAATGCAATTTATCTATCCCTGCAACAACATCTATCATTCCATAAGGAATGATAGATAAAAATAGATAAACATAAAAGAGTGAGATTTACTAGAAATCTCAGTAAGTACACAGTTAACGAAATAAAGCATAGATAACCTCAACTATCATCATACATAATCATACTCACCAACATATCACTTATAAGCATACCTTATGGAACTCATACACATCAATTATTCATTTTACCATACAAACTTAAATCTTAGCTAGACCCATCATCACATACAACCTTAGATCCTAGCCAGACCCATCATCACATACAACCTTAGATCTTAGCTAGACCCAACATCACATACAACCTTAGATCTTAGCTAGACCCAACATCACATACTTAATACTTATACTTTCCACTTTACTTATTAACCTCATAAGTTTCTTTTATTTCTTATCCTCGATGGGCGTTATGTATCGCCGTCCCCATCGGCACGTCAGTCATACGGGCGTTACGTATCGCCGTCCCCGTCATGACGTGACTAACTCATCAATCATACTCATCAATCATCCGGGCGTTACGTATCGCCGTCCCCGTTATGATGAGTCTAGTGTCAATCATCCGGGCGTTACGTCTCGCCGTCCCCGTTATGACACAAAACATATTATTATATCACGACAGGCGTTACGTATCGCCGTCCCTGCCGGCACGTCAGTCATACGGGCGTTACGTATCGCCGTCCCCGTCATGACGTGACTAACTCATCAATCATACACTCATCAATCATCCGGGCGTTACGTATCGCCGTCCCCGTTATGATGAGTCTAGTGTCAATCATCCGGGCGTTACGTCTCGCCGTCCCCGTTATGACACAAAACATATTATTATATCACGACAGGCGTTACGTATTGCCGTCCCTGCCGGCACGTCAGTCATACGGGCGTTACGTATCGCCGTCCCCGTCATGACGTGACTAACTTATCAATCATACACTCATCAATCATCCGGGCGTTACGTATCGCCGTCCCCGTTATGATGAGTCTGGTGTCAATCATCCGGGCGTTACGTCTCGCCGTCCCCGTTATGACACAAAACATATATACATATTACTGCGGGCGTTACGTCTCGCCGTCCCCGCCATTCAAATCAATTTCACGGGCGTTACGTCTCGCCGTCCCCGTGGAGATCACATATTTCTCATATCACGACAGGCGTTACGTATCGCCGTCCCTGCCGGCACGTCAGTCATACGGGCGTTACGTATCGACGTCCCCGTCATGACGTGACTAACTTATCAATCATACTCATCAATCATCCGGGCGTTACGTATCGCCGTCCCCGTTATGATGAGTCTCGTGTCAATCGTCCGGGCGTTACGTATCGCCGTCCCCGTCATGACACGGAACATATTCTTTATATAAATTGTTTTCTTTCTTTTTGTTTCTCTCTTATTCATATGAGTTATTTCACCTATAACTCTACCCATTTGAAACACCACTGCTATTCTAAGAAAACCCTAAATCTAAGCAAAACAGGATATCTCGCTCGAGCGGGTGTCGAGCGAGTGTCGAGCGAAGTCACGGGTTGGAACTCGCTCGAGCGGGTGTCGAGCGAAACTCTAGCGAGGGTTCATATTTTGCCTTCGCTCGACTTACATGTCGAGCGAGGGTCGAGCGAACTTACGGCTCTAGGGGTTTTTCAACCTAAACCCAACAATCTTCTCACATAAACCTTATTTTTACTTATTAAAACACAAATCTAGGTCCTTATAATTTTCCTAACACCTTACCATCACCAAATCATATCCAAAACACCATAGATTCCAAACACATCATATAAGCCTAATTCAAGCTCCAACTAACAACAAACTTAATTCCATCAATAATCTACCTATTCTATGCTAAGATTAAGTTAAATTGTATACTTACAAGTTTCTCCAAAGCTTGGTTAAATGATCCAACTAGTCCTTGCAACATTTCTCCTCAAAGCACTCACTTAGCTCACTTAGGAAATGTTTGGAGGTTCAAGGGTTAAGGAGGCTTTTTCTTTGGCTTCCTCTCTAAGTGAACGTGACTTCCTCCTCCCAAAAGGTCTCCTATGATCTGAAGATAGCTATATATATATAAGAATAGATGGCTTGGGGAAAAAGAGAAGGAAACAAACCAAAGCAATGGGTTAGTCTCAAACCGTGTAAGGGTATGGTGTGTTGTCCAACCTTGGTTAGTCTAATCCTCATCCAAATCTCCCATGATCTCCAAAGATTTCCATCCTATGGCTATGCTTCTTCCTCATCTAAAATCATTTTAGATCAATGGCCCCAAATAATCACCAAATATAGATATAAAATTAAACTTCCAAAAAGTCTAAAATACCCAAGATAAGCTTAGCTGGCCATTGGCCTTCCTTGCATCCTCAAGGCTTCTAGAACATTTTCCTTACCCTTATCCACACGTCCAAGGCTCCCTTAGCACCCTTAGAGTGGCTGGAAAATATCTCATCACCTAATTCCCAAGGTTTGGTTACCAATTGGTTGGAAACAAAGGGGATAGTTGGCTGTTTTGGCCAATCAGATTAGTCCTTCACTCTTGCTTGGTTTTAAACTAATTATTCTTCTAGAAGCTCTTTCTCCACCTAACACATGCTCTCATACATGTATCTAGCAGATAACCATGAGAAGAACCAATCAAATTCGAACATCTAAGGTGAGGTGGTGAAGTGATTCATTTTCGAGCCCCAGTTTGCACTTAAAATAGATCAGTCCCATTCCAGCCCAATCACTCCATTGATACAATTCGATTCTCTAAAACCTCCAATCATAAAAGTTATATATCTGTGTCTTAGGTTTCTATAGGAACTAGAATCACTTCATTTGGAGTTCGTATGACCAAGTTATGATTTTTATAATAAAACTCGACAGATAAACCCGAGAACACCAATCCGGGTACACCAAATGTTGGATAGATGATTCATCTTATTTCACACGAAATTCACTAAATAAAATCTCCTCATTTTCCACATATCTACACACTTGTCCAGATCTTAGGATAACTAAGAAAATAATCCAAAGGCTTAATCTTATCCAATGTTCTTAGTCAACTTCAAGTCAATACTTATCTATCTCCAATTCAGACTTGGTACTTCAATCTCTATTTCTTATTTGATTAAGTCCATATATCTTAAACCTCAAAACATAAACGTTGTATATATTCCTCTTAGCTTTCCATAGCCTCTTGAATCACTCAATTCCGACATCAAATGAGCAAGTTATGACCATTCTACTAAAAGACGTTTGTCTGTCCCTGTATTTCGCTCGAGCCAGACATCAAGCGAGAGTTGAGCGAGATCTCGGGTCTAGGCACTTTTTCATCTTAACACAAGTCACATTTATACCCAGCCTTATTTCCAACCTTTCAATATAAGAATCTTATACATATATCCCAAAATTCCTAAAAATAGTCTTGGAGAGACATAATCATCCCACATATGAAAATTAAGCGGATGTCTAAAAATCCGGGTTATTACAAGATATCCACTCAATCTAAGACAAAATCGACCATCAAGTGGACGCACCTGCACTTGACGTTCCTGGATATTTTTCAGCCACTTGCATCAAATCCAAATGTCATCATAATATATTCTAGCAAGCACTCCTACACCAACTTGGAAATTCAATGATCAATTCAGATACAAGATGAAGTGCACTCAAGTTTCTTCAAGACAAATTATTTGACCACAAGATATTAAGTCATACAAGACAACTAATAGATAGAGAAGCAAAATTGAAACACTCAACCTACAAGCAAAATCCAGCTCATGCATGGTGGAAAAACAAATGATCAAAATGACAACTCACAAATCACTTGGATTCAAGAATGGCACATGGCAAAACAAGTTGAAATTGTGATGATTTTGTCATGACAACTTGCATGAAGGATGCTTATAAATAGAAGGGAGGGGTGTGTGTTCTAAGAGAATGCTTAGTGTGGGAGGATGCTTTGGAAGAGCCATTATTTTGAGAGCTTGAGAAAAGAAAAGAAAAACCAAAGAAGAGAGAAGAAAATAATGGTTGGCTCTTCCATATTATCCCTTGGAGAATTTTTGTTGCATATTTTCAATATGTGTAACTAAATTCTCAAGGAGGGCTAGGGATGAACTTGTGTATGTGATGGGGTTTGTAATTTATTTTTGATTCATGTATTTGGTCTTTAAATATTAAAACTCTTTTGTTCTATTATTCTCAATTTATTTGTGATGTTTTTTCGTCTTCAAATAATTATAGAATCTATTTCGTTTATAGATTCAGTCATGCTTTTTCTATTGAGTGAATTAGTTCTATAATTATGTTTGGAGCAATTGATTGTCTATATTGATTTAATTCTCTGCTGCAATATCGCCTCTTGGGTATATTGTCGTCGTTGGATTTTCTCAATATCGATAACAATTTATGAGAGTTAAGCGCGAAGAATGATTTTTCAAAGAGTTACATGTGATTTAAATTTTGGTTATTAATGTTATATCTTCCGATTAAGAATTTGGTCATAGAATTCTTAATTGAGTTATCAATGAATTAAGAATAAATTTGAATACCATAAATACACAAGGAATTCCCTACGCTCTACTTTTCGTCTCATTTTTATACTGTTCAAATTATTCATTTAGTTTTAATTTACGCCATACTCTAAAATTTACTTTTCGCACTCATCTAAATCTTTTTGTTAATTTCGTTACTATTTTTCAATTTCTCAATCCATCTCCCTGTGGAATCGACACCCCAAAGCTATACTGCAAACGACCGCGTTATTCTTTGGGCGTAATCAAATTTTGGCGCCGTTGCCGGGGAGACGGTAGAAGAATTTGTAGTTTTTTTAGTAGTTTGTAAAAAAAAAAAAAAAAAAAAAAAAAAAAAAAGAGCGGAAGCTTCGTTCATTTTCTTTTTAGCTGTCTGCATCTTTATTTTATTTTACTTTTCTTTTCGTAATTTTTTTTTTTTCAGTATTACGCATTTCTTTACTTTGCATGCGCAGGTACAGAGACTCTTTTGGATTGTTTGCTAGTAGACCCGTGCTAGAATCAGATTCAGAATCTAATTTTTCTTGTCGCTTATATGATAATTCTTCCAATTCTGACGCGATGAGTGAACACGTGGACCAACCTGTTAGAACCCTCCAAGATTATCTTCATCCCGCACGAACAGCCACACCATCCTGTATTATGTTCTCACCTAATGTTCGTCATGTAGATTTTAAAACGGGAATGATACAATTACTTCCGACTTTCCATGGTCTTGAAAATGAAAACCCCTATGTTCATATTAGGGAATTTGAGGAAGTAGTTGCAACATTCCACAGTCAAAATACCACTGACGACACGGTAAGACTAAAGTTCTTTCCTTTTTCTTTGAAAGATAAAGCTAAGAGTTGGTTGTACTCACTAAGACCACGGTCTATTGGAACATGGAGTGAGATGACTCAAGTGTTTTTTAATAAATACTTTCCCCAACATAAGACCAATGCTTTAAAAAGACAAATCTCTACCTTTGCACAAAAGGATAGTGAGACTTTGTACCAGTCTTGGGAAAGATTTAAAGAATTACTGAGTATGTGTCCCCACCATGGATATGAGAATTGGCGTTTAGTGAGTTATTATTATGAAGGCCTTACGCCCAGGGAACGTCAATTCGTGGAAATGATGTGCAATGGAGAATTTTTACAGAAAAATCCCGATGAGGCCATAGAGTACCTCAATGAGCTTGCTGAAAAAGCTCATACTTGGACTGGACCTAGTGCTACTGATAGCACAAACAGGTCACGACCTACAGGAAACTTGAGTGGTGGTATTTACCATCTCAAGGAGGAAGATAATCTAAAAGCCAAGGTTGAAATGCTTACAAGAGAAATAGAGCTGTTAAAGATAAGAAACTCAAAGCCAACACACATGGCTAATCAAGCAGACTCTTTTGAACCATGTGTTGTCTGTGTTGGGGTAGATCATCATGCCCAAGACTGTCCTACACATGCTAACATGAGAGGATGGCATAATCACCCCAACTTCAGCTGGAAGTCTGAAAACCAACAGCCTGCACAACCTTCTAGATCATATCCTGCACCATACCATGCACCTCAATCTTCTAGAAATTCTTTAGAAGACACTTTGCATCCATTTATTGAAGTACAGGGTAAGACTAACCAAAATTTTGAGTCTTTAATTATGCAGGTTGTTGAAGAACAAAAGGAGATAAAGAGCCAGGTGTCTAAAATAACGAGTTTCTTGAGTGTAAATGAGCAAGGTAAGTTCCCTTCTCAAGCTCAATCTGTACCTCATGGTCAATATATGGCACAAGAAACTGTGAAGAATCACGAGTGCCAGCAGATATATATGATTGACTCACTCATAGACAGGGAAGTTTTCACAACTCATGATTCTGATCCCCTTGAGAATTTTATTGTTGATTTTGAGTATAATCCTATCAGTGATTCATCTGATGTAGCTAATATTTGTGCAATTTTTGACAATACTCAAAATTATAGCACACGGGCTTGGCAACCGAAGTTTGAGGAGTTTCTTGAGAAAAATGAAAAACAGAGTCCTTCAAGTGGGCAAGTAACCAAAGTTAATCTTAAACCTTGCCACCTACCTGTGAAGTTCAAGCACCGAGTTTATTGGGCAAATAAGCATTTCGTTTTTGACCCAGGAGGAATAGCTCAAGAAGTGGAAGATAGTCCGGTTGTAAACTTGGTCTACCAACTTTGACCACAGCATGCAACAATAATTATTATTATTATTATCATCTTATTTGTTTTGTTTTGTTTTTATTTACTACTATTTCTTTTTTTTTTTTTTTGCAGGATAGTATCATTTTGTCATTTCAGATCACTACTTTTGACGCTTAGCGAGCTATCTACATCACACATCAGGTGTATCCTACCCTTTTTAGTTACTCCCCATCCAATTTTGATTATTAAACATTGAGGACAATGTTTCATTTAAGTTGGGGGGTGGAAATACAAATCTGTTATTTAAACTCTGTGGCATATTTCAATCAATATATAAAAAATTGTCAAATTTTTTTTCACACAGGCATCTTTTCACACATGATACTCATGCTCATTCATAACCATCTTGGTGAATTCAACAAACCCATCTTAAATCATTTTGCTAAAGCATCCACAGAACCATTTATGCACTTCTCCAAACTTTGTGATAATATGGTGATTTGACACATGTAACTAAAGAATTATTTTGCTCAAGTATTCATGTGAATTTTGTGAGAATTGAGAGCTTACAAATACAGAAATTGTGATAAGTATCCATTGATCTGTTGAATTTGACACTTCTTTTGAGAATATCATTACATGGTTTGTGGTAAGATGGTGGATATACTTGGGATATGACGAAAATCAACTTAGGATTAACGTCTGAGCCTTTTAAGCTGAGCCTTTTCATCATAGATCCCTAGCAGCCAATTTTGAGCCAATATACACATATGGCCTTTTCTTTTCATATCTATATCATCCATACCTCTCCACATTGGAGTATAGGTTATACACTATATTTTCCTACCATTTTACTTCCAAGTGTGTACTAGGTGTGAAATTATCAAAAAAAAAAAAAAAACCATGACAAAAATGGCATGGTGCTAGATGTGTCCATCAAATTATTTATGAAAGAGTTCATCAAATTGCGAAGACACCAGTGGCAAAAGAAGATGGAAAAGTGTACTTAGTCAAAAATCTAAAAAATTGAAAAGTACATCAAAAGGAAAATATAGTCTACTGAAAAATTTAACAGATTCCCTTTTGTGTATACTTGGAAGTTTTTGAAATCTCTTCACCTTTTCTTCTTATGAACCCCAACCCTAAACCACATTACAACCCTTTGTGTTGATTTTTCTGATCCTAAGTATGCTTGTGGAAAGAATGGTGGAAATCTCATTTATTAGTATTCCTATCATAAGATCAATGTTTACTTGTTACTTATATATAATTGGCTAAATTTCCATGAGAGTAAATGTACACCTTTGTCAACTCCATAGAGAGAACCCATACATGAAACACTTCTATACCCGTGAGTTATGGAGTTGAACCTTTTTGCTTAAGATATTCTAATGTTGCATGTGTCGAAACCTCTGATTTGATAAAAATAGTTTGGAACACATACACACTCTGTGGATTGCTATATTTGAATTACTTGTGAAAGGGTTATTGAATTTCTAAGATTGTTTTGATATGTAAATTTGAAAAATGTGTCTTGATGGCCCCTATGTGTGATTTTCTTTGGTCTTTCTCATCATTTTGCATGAAAATTGCTAGGGACTAGCAATGAGTAAGTTGGGGGGTGTGATGAGTGCACAAAAATGCACTCTAAATACTCTATTTAAATACTAAAAGAAATGAGAAAATAATGGATATAACTCATGTTATTAAAATTAATGGTCATTTATCTTGAAATAGATATAAGCATGATTTAATATATTGATGAGAATATAAAATGCCATATTTTCCTCTCTTAATGTTTAATACTTTATTCTTATTTGATGCCTAAATATACTCATTATTCTTATATTTTGATTTAGGACACAAATGGAGACATTAGGAGCAAATGAAGATAATTGCGGAATTTTAGACAGTTCTGACAGCTTTTCGTAAAATGGGCATAACTCTCTCATCCAATCTCCGATTGAGCTGAGTCAAGATGATCTAGAACCACAAGAGAAATATCTATAACTTTTATGTTTTGTGTTTGAAGAGATATCCACTCAATCAAAGACAAAATCGACCATCAAGTGGACGCACCTGCACTTGACGTTCCTGGATATTTTTCAGCCACTTGCATCAAATCCAAATGTCATCATAATATTTTCTAGCAAGCACTCCTACACCAACTTGGAAATTCAATGATCAATTCAGATACAAGATGAAGTGCACTCAAGTTTCTTCAAGACAAATTATTTGACCACAAGATATTAAGTCATACAAGACAACTAATAGATAGAGAAGCAAAATTGAAACACTCAACCTACAAGCAAAATCCAGCTCATGCATGGTGGGAAAACAAATGATCAAAATGAAAACTCACAAATCACTTGGATTCAAGAATGGCACATGGCAAAACAAGTTGAAATTGTGATGATTTTGTCATGAAAACTTGCATGAAGGATGCTTATAAATAGAAGGGAGTGGTGTGTGTTCTAAGAGAATGCTTAGTGTGGGAGGATGCTTTGGAAGAGCCATTATTTTGAGAGCTTGAGAAAAGAAAAGAAAAACCAAAGAAGAGAGAAGAAAATAATGGTTGGCTCTTCCATATTATCCCTTGGAGAATTTTTGTTGCATATTTTCAATATGTGTAACTAAATTCTCAAGGAGGGCTAGGGATGAACTTGTGTATGTGATGGGGTTTGTAATTTATTTTTGATTCATGTATTTGGTCTTTAAATATTAAAACTCTTTTGTTCTATTATTCTCAATTTATTTGTGATGTTTTTTCGTCTTCAAATAATTATAGAATCTATTTCGTTTATAGATTCAGTCATGCTTTTTCTATTGAGTGAATTAGTTCTATAATTATGTTTGGAGTAATTGATTGTCTATATTGATTTAATTCTCTGCTGCAATATCGCCTCTTGGGTATATTGTCGTCGTTGGATTTTCTCAATATCGATAACAATTTATGAGAGTTAAGCGCGAAGAATGATTTTTCAAAGAGTTACATGTGATTTAAATTTTGGTTATTAATGTTATATCTTCCGATTAAGAATTTGGACATAGAATTCTTAATTGAGTTATCAATGAATTAAGAATAAATTTGAATACCATAAATACACAAGGAATTCCCTACGCTCTACTTTTCGTCTCATTTTTATACTGTTCAAATTATTCATTTACTTTTAATTTACGTCATACTCTAAAATTTACTTTTCGCACTCATCTAAATCTTTTTGTTAATTTCGTTACTATTTTTCAATTTCCCAATCCACCTCCCTGTGGAATCGACACCCCAAAGCTATACTGCAAACGACCACGTTATTCTTTGGACGTAATCAAATTTTGGCGCCGTTGCCGGGGAGACGGTAGAAGAATTTGTAGTTTTTTTAGTAGTTTGTAAAAAAAAAAAAAAAAAAAAAAAAAAAAAGAGCGGAAGCTTCGTTCATTTTCTTTTTAGCTGTCTGCATCTTTATTTTATTTTACTTTTCTTTTCGTAATTTTTTTTTTTCAGTATTACGCATTTCTTTACTTTGCATGCGCAGGTACAGAGACTCTTTTGGACTGTTTGCTAGTAGACCCGTGCTAGAATCAGATTCAGAATCTAATTTTTCTTGTCGCTTATTTGATAATTCTTCCAATTCTGACGCGATGAGTGAACACGTGGACCAACCTGTTAGAACCCTCCAAGATTATCTTCATCCTGCACGAACAGCCACACCATCCTGTATTATGTTCTCACCTAATGTTCGTCATGTAGATTTTAAAATGGGAATGATACAATTACTTCCGACTTTCCATGGTCTTGAAAATGAAAACCCCTATGTTCATATTAGGGAATTTGAGGAAGTAGTTGCAACATTCCACAGTCAAGATACCACTGACGACACGGTAAGACTAAAGTTCTTTCCTTTTTCTTTGAAAGATAAAGCTAAGAGTTGGTTGTACTCACTAAGACCACGGTCTATTGGAACATGGAGTGAGATGACTCAAGTGTTTTTTAATAAATACTTTCCCCAACATAAGACCAATGCTTTAAAAAGACAAATCTCTACCTTTGCACAAAAGGATAGTGAGACTTTGTACCAGTCTTGGGAAAGATTTAAAGAATTACTGAGTATGTGTCCCCACCATGGATATGAGAATTGGCGCTTAGTGAGTTATTATTATGAAGGCCTTACGCCCAGGGAACGTCAATTCGTGGAAATGATGTGCAATGGAGAATTTTTACAGAAAAATCTCGATGAGGCCATAGAGTACCTCAATGAGCTTGCTGAAAAAGCTCATACTTGGACTGGACCTAGTGCTACTGATAGCACAAACAGGTCACGACCTACAGGAAACTTGAGTGGTGGTATTTACCATCTCAAGGAGGAAGATAATCTAAAAGCCAAGGTTGAAATGCTTACAAGAGAAATAGAGCTGTTAAAGATAAGAAACTCAAAGCCAACACACATGGCTAATCAAGCAGACTCTTTTGAACCATGTGTTGTCTGTGTTGGGGTAGATCATCATGCCCAAGACTGTCCTACACATGCTAACATGAGAGGATGGCATAATCACCCCAACTTCAGCTGGAAGTCTGAAAACCAACAGCCTGCACAACCTTCTAGATCATATCCTGCACCATACCATGCACCTCAATCTTCTAGAAATTCTTTAGAAGACACTTTGCATCCATTTATTGAAGTACAGGGTAAGACTAACCAAAATTTTGAGTCTTTAATTATGCAGGTTGTTGAAGAACAAAAGGAGATAAAGAGCCAGGTGTCTAAAATAACGAGTTTCTTGAGTGTAAATGAGCAAGGTAAGTTCCCTTCTCAAGCTCAATCTGTACCTCATGGTCAACATATGGCACAAGAAACTGTGAAGAATCACGAGTGCCAGCAGATATATATGATTGACTCACTCATAGACAGGGAAGTTTTCACAACTCATGATTCTAATCCCCTTGAGAATTTTATTGTTGATTTTGAGTATAATCCTATCAGTGATTCATCTGATGTAGCTAATATTTGTGCAATTTTTGACAATACTCAAAATTATAGCACACGGGCTTGGCAACCGAAGTTTGAGGAGTTTCTTGAGAAAAATGAAAAACAGATTCCTTCAAGTGGGCAAGTAACCAAAGTTAATCTTAAACCTCGCCACCTACCTGTGAAGTTCAAGCACCGAGTTTATTGGGCAAATAAGCATTTCGTTTTCGACCCAGGAGGAATAGCTCAAGAAGTGGAAGATAGTCCGGTTGTAAACTTGGTCTACCAACTTTGACCACAGCATGCAACAATAATTATTATTATTATCATCTTATTTGTTTTGTTTTGTTTTTATTTACTACTATTTTTTTTTTTTTTTTGCAGGATAGTATCATTTTGTCATTTCAGATCACTATTTTTGACGCTTAGCGAGCTATCTACATCACACATCAGGTGTATCCTACCCTTTTTAGTTACTCCCCATCCAATTTTGATTATTAAACATTGAGGACAATGTTTCATTTAAGTTGGGGGGTGGAAATACAAATCTGTTATTTAAACTCTGTGGCATATTTCAATCAATATATAAAAAATTGTCAAATGTTTTTTCACACAGGCATCTTTTCACACATGATACTCATGCTCATTCATAACCATCTTGGTGAATTCAACAAACCCATCTTAAATCATTTTGCTAAAGCATCCACAGAACCATTTATGCACTTCTCCAAACTTTGTGATAATATGGTGATTTGACACATGTAACTAAAGAATTATTTTGCTCAAGTATTCATGTGAATTTTGTGAGAATTGAGAGCTTACAAATACAGAAATTGTGATAAGTATCCATTGATCTGTTGAATTTGACACTTCTTTTGAGAATATCATTACATGGTTTGTGGTAAGATGGTGGATATACTTGGGATATGACGAAAATCAACTTAGGATTAACGTCTGAGCCTTTTAAGCTGAGCCTTTTCATCATAGATCCCTAGCAGCCAATTTTGAGTCAATATACACATATGGCCTTTTCTTTTCATATCTATATCATCCATACCTCTCCACATTGGAGTATAGGTTATACACTATATTTTCCTACCATTTTACTTCCAAGTGTGTACTAGGTGTGAAATTATCAAAAAAAAAAAACCATGACAAAAATGGCATGGTGCTAGATGTGTCCATCAAATTATTTATGAAAGAGTTCATCAAATTGCGAAGACACCAGTGGCAAAAGAAGATGGAAAAGTGTACTTAGTTAAAAATCTAAAAAATTGAAAAGTACATCAAAAGGAAAGTATAGTCTACTGAAAAATTTAACAGATTCCCTTTTGTGTATACTTGGAAGTTTTTGAAATCTCTTCACCTTTTCTTCTTATGAACCCCAACCCTAAACCACATTACAACCCTTTGCGTTGATTTTTCTGATCCTAAGTATGCTTGTGGAAAGAATGGTGGAAATCTCATTTGTTAGTATTCCTATCATAAGATCAATGTTTACTTGTTACTTATATATAATTGGCTAAATTTCCATGAGAGTAAATGTACACCTTTGTCAACTCCATAGAGAGAACCCATACATGAAACACTTCTATACCCGTGAGTTATGGAGTTGAACCTTTTTGCTTAAGATATTCTAATGTTGCATGTGTCGAAACCTCTGATTTGATAAAAATAGTTTGGAACACATACACACTCTGTGGATTGCTATATTTGAATTACTTGTGAAAGGGTTATTGAATTTCTAAGATTGTTTTGATATGTAAATTTGAAAAATGTGTCTTGATGGCCCCTATGTGTGATTTTTTTTTGTCTTTCTCATCATTTTGCATGAAAATTGCTAGGGACTAGCAATGAGTAAGTTGGGGGGTGTGATGAGTGCACAAAAATGCACTCTAAATACTCTATTTAAATACTAAAAGAAATGAGAAAATAATGGATATAACTCATGTTATTAAAATTAATGGTCATTTATCTTGAAATAGATATAAGCATGATTTAATATATTGATGAGAATATAAAATGCCATATTTTCCTCTCTTAATGTTTAATACTTTATTCTTATTTGATGCCTAAATATACTCATTATTCTTATATTTTGATTTAGGACACAAATGGAGACATTAGGAGCAAATGAAGATAATTACGGAATTTTAGACAGTTCTGATATCTTTTCGTAAAATGGGCATAACTCTCTCATCCAATCTCCGATTGAGCTGATTCAAGATGATCTAGAACCGCAAGAGAAATATCTATAACTTTTATGTTTTGTGTTTGAAGAGATATCCACTCAATCTAAGACAAAATCGACCATCAAGTGGACGCACCTGCACTTGATGTTCCTGGATATTTTTCAGCCACTTGCATCAAATCCAAATGTCATCATAATATTTTCTAGCAAGCACTCCTACACCAACTTGGAAATTCAATGATCAATTCAGATACAAGATGAAGTGCACTCAAGTTTCTTCAAGACAAATTATTTGACCACAAGATATTGAGTCATACAAGACAACTAATAGATAGAGAAGCAAAATTGAAACACTCAACCTACAAGCAAAATCCAGCTCATGCATGGTGGGAAAACAAATGATCAAAATGACAACTCACAAATCACTTGGATTCAAGAATGGCACATGGCAAAACAAGTTGAAATTGTGATGATTTTGTCATGACAACTTGCATGAAGAATGCTTATAAATAGAAGGGAGGGGTGTGTGTTCTAAGAGAATGCTTAGTGTGGGAGGATGCTTTGGAAGAGCCATTATTTTGAGAGCTTGAGAAAAGAAAAGAAAAACCAAAGAAGAGAGAAGAAAATAATGGTTGGCTCTTCCATATTATCCCTTGGAGAATTTTTTATGCATATTTTCAATATGTGTAACTAAATTCTCAAGGAGGGCTAGGGATGAACTTGTGTATGTGATGGGGTTTGTAATTTATTTTTGATTCATGTATTTGGTCTTTAAATATTAAAACTCTTTTGTTCTATTATTCTCAATTTATTTGTGATGTTTTTTCGTCTTCAAATAATTATAGAATCTATTTCGTTTATAGATTCAGTCATGCTTTTTCTATTGAGTGAATTAGTTCTATAATTATGTTTGGAGCAATTGATTGTCTATATTGATTTAATTCTCTGCTGCAATATCGCCTCTTGGGTATATTGTCGTCGTTGGATTTTCTCAATATCGATAACAATTTATGAGAGTTAAGCGCGAAGAATGATTTTTCAAAGAGTTACATGTGATTTAAATTTTGGTTATTAATGTTATATCTTCCGATTAAGAATTTGGACATAGAATTCTTAATTGAGTTATCAATGAATTAAGAATAAATTTGAATACCATAAATACACAAGGAATTCCCTACGCTCTACTTTTCGTCTCATTTTTATACTGTTCAAATTATTCATTTACTTTTAATTTACGTCATACTCTAAAATTTACTTTTCGCACTCATCTAAATCTTTTTGTTAATTTCGTTACTATTTTTCAATTTCTCAATCCATCTCCCTGTGGAATCGACACCCCAAAGCTATACTGCAAACGACCGCGTTATTCTTTGGGCGTAATCATATGGTGAGGCCGAGACCAACACCGTTTTTAGGGCACCCACTAGCATTAGGTGCGACCACGCTCCAAACACCTTTTGGAGCCATACATGGTCCGCCGACTGTTCTTTGTCGACCCAGGGGTTTTCACTCAATTTAGACACTCCTGAGTAAATAGGGAGTTCTACCAGGACACTACCCCGTCCCAGCTTTCGGAGTTCTTCTAAAACTTTAATCCATTTCTTTCGAAAACATGTTTGATAAAACATGGTTTTCATGCTTATGCATGAGACATGCAACTTCTAACCCTTGTTATGCAAAAACTCGAGGCAAACCCGAGTACACACATTTGGTCATTTTTCATACAAAACCCCTTCCTTATTCAATTCCTCACTCAAGCAAAAACACTTGAATGGTCCTAATGGGTTAAGTAGGGTGCTCGGCTTCTACCTCTAGGGTTTGGGCTGAGACCCTCATTGTCTCCACCTGGTGTTTTCTTCCTCCATTTATCTTTCTTTCACTCTCAACCCTAGTTCAATGGTTAAAACAATTTCTCTTACTTTCCAAGAGAGCAATCCGAAACCCTATAGCCTTTAGACTCTATGTTTCCTATCTTATTTCATCAAAGCGAGTATCCTACTTGAACACTCATGTGGAACCCGAAAGTATGTATAATATTCTCCTACTCTTTATGTTTCTAAATTCTCCAAAATTTCCGACGCAAGTATTTCCTGAAAGGAAAATAAAGCCTAAAGATTTCCATTCCAAGAAACCCTCCAAACTGAAACTCCATAAGCATGTTCTCCCTCTTTTGTTTTTAAGCTTATAATGTTTATTTTACCAAGCATACATTTTATTACCAACGATCAATCAACAATAGTAATAATATCATCCAAGAACGATATAACTAGATTCCACCAATATTTTATAAATATTCATCCTAGCATGGCATTTCAATAAACGAGATATTTGCTACTAAAATCAAGATGCTTCTTCAAATGATCTATCCCACATCACCCAACATTTAACAATTTTAAACATAATCATGCTTACATGTTTTTCCTCAACAAAATCCACCAAGATCATCAACATATTATAACCCTTCACTTAAAAAGGAACTTAGGTTCTAAGAATGGATTTGCATCTAACTAAAATAGCATTTCTACCCAAAAAGCTTCATCATAGCATATTAAGCAAGAAAACTAAGCAGTACAAGCATATACAAGCATATTCAAGCACATACAAGCATATTCAAGCACATTCACTCAAAAATATACTAGAGATGCTAGAGGCAAAATAAGGATATACTTATAATTCTGCTAGCTAGCTTAGATGGGTTCTGAAAATATGAGAAATATTTTATTAGATTAGGTTAAGAATACACCATTTTCAAAGAGGAGATTTCTTTCTAGAAAAACATGAACATAGTAAGTGTTCTTCCCTACACTTCTAGGTTTGTCTTAACTTAACAAAGTTACTTACCTCTTCTAGGATTCCTCCTTCCAAAACCACTTGCTTCTTCTTCCTCTAAGTTTAGAGTGCTTAGGTGTTTAGGTGGTGAAGTGAAGTGAAGCAAAGAGAATGGAAATGGGAGGGTGAGTTGCCGTGAGGGAGAGTGAGAGGCGTGTGTGTGTGTGTCCGAATGAAGCAACCAAAAAGGTAAGGGAGCAAGGCCATTCGGCCATGGACTCTCCTAGGCTCTAGGCCACTCATTCCCCTAAGCTTGGGTGACACTTGATGGGTTTGAAAGACCTTTGAGTGACTCCCATCACTTGATCATATCAAACCTAATCTAGTTCATTCTAGGTTGAAGAATTAGCTTCCATTTCTCCCCACATGGCTGGCCTCTCTCTCAATGGTTCCAAGCCTTTTCCAACACCTCACATCACTTCTTGTCTCCCAACCATCATCTCATAGGTCACTCTAAGAGATTTAAGGATCAAATTCTTGGGAGAAGGCAAAAGTGGGGTTTGGACCCCTTGCCTCCATCCGAAACCCTCTCTTCCTCCTACTCTCCTTTCCCTCTTGTCACATGCTCAATCAATTAACTATTCATGTCATTTCTTACACATTCTTGTCCTATCACTCTTACACAAATCCACAATCTAGATTTGGTGGCAAGAAGAATGCCAAAAGAGGAGGGGGAGTGGGCTACTCACCTCACCCGAACCCTCCTTTTCTTCTTCCCACTTTTGTATCCATCAATCAACATCCCAAATCATCATTCCCTTCCACACTCTTACACATCATGTCTTGTTTATTCTTAAACAATCTCAAATGTCCATTCCATCTAGATTTGGAGGTAAAAAGAAAACACACACACAAGGGGGGGTCGGCTACATGCTTACCCGTAGCCCTCCATTCCCTTCCATTAGTTTTTCTTTTATTCCCCACTTGTTCCAACACTCACTCAATCAACCAATCAAACCCTCACTTGTCTTCTCAAAATCTCTTAGCAATCATTCCCCAAGATTTGGAAATGTGATTGTGAGGAAACCCCCTAAGGGCATTCAGCTATAGCCCACCGAATCCCTCTCTCTTTTTTTCATTTTCAAATCCTCTCAAATCTTGCCTCATCATTCGGCTAGATATGGTAAAATCTTATGATGATCTTCTTTGGCAAAATTCCTTGTCTCACATGCCTATCTAGGTAGGAAAAGATGTGGGGATTCCATCTAGATCTTCTCTTTCCTTTCTCCAACCAAAACAACTAGTTAACCTTCTCACCTACTAGTCTTGATTTAACTTACTAAAATTTTCCTAACTTGACATGTGTCCTCAAGCATGGGTTTAGATTGACTATTGGATTCCATCTCATGGACCTATAGGCTTGTCCTCTCCACTTGGGCCCAAAGTTTTGGTTATGGCTTTAAGGCCTTCAACTTCTAAGCCCACCTTTTAAGGTTTTATCCACTAAATTACCTAAATCACCCATGCTTTATTTATTTAATTAAATAAAAATGTATTAGGGAAATTCAGGGTCATCACATATCTGACGTCTCAGTTTGCGTTCAATCCCAAACGTAAGCAGGGGCGTTGACAGAGACGGTATCAGAGTAGTTAAGTCTCTGGGTAAAACCACGAATCCTAGGAAAGGAATCACATGATATTAAGATAGGATATGATCTCTTAGAGATAGGCTTGAACACTTAGAAAGGTTGGTTGAAGATGGTGTTCGTATAAATTGTTAGAGCATTGAGAAGGAAGAATTGGAGTCGCTAGAGTTAAGGCAACTCTTGTGAAAGTTCTGTGTGTTTCAGAAGAATAATGGTAGGAGGACGACGCTACGCCCCTACTCCGAGGCCCGTGGTTCCTTTAGTGGGGAACACTCCAAGACCCGTGACACCAGCAGTAAAGAATACGCCAGTGGTTACTCCCCTAGACAAGAAAATAGAGTGGTTCCCAATGCCCATCGAATGGCGGGTGTAATAGCCCAAAATTTCTTAAGATGAAGTTTTACTTGAATTTCTTTTTAAAAGAGATTTATTGGATATATATTTTCTAAGAAAATAGAGTTGGAGACTTAAATGAGAATTTTCAGTAAAGAATAAGTGAAATCATGTATTATAGAAAATATTATGGAAGAATCTTTGAGATTTGGAATAAGGTATCAACTATAGAAATTCAATTTTGAACTTAGAAGGAATTGAATTCTCAAAAATTAGGATGTAAATGTAAGAAGTAGCGATAGAACCAAAGATTAAACACTTGGTGCCCGGAATATGCATTCTCGGATTGGTCTGTCGAGTTTTAATGTAATGAGCATAAGTTACCCATATGAGGTCCAAATAAAGTCATTTTAAATCTTATAGAATCCTAAGAGACAGATCTAAAACTTTCATGTTTTGGTGTTTGAAGATTTGGACGGGATCGATGACTTATTTGAGGAATAAGTAAACTATTCTGGATTGAGCTCAAGTGGAACTCGAGTAAGATGAAATAGACCAATTTGGCACATGTGATGAAATATGTATTTGGTTTTGGAGCTTTCAGGTATCTTGACATGTGTAAGAATAGTTGGCAAAGTGATGAGGAGTTTATTTAGACGTCTACTTAGCTTATTTGGTGATAGAGACATAGGGGAACTCAAACCTGCTAACAGAGAACTAAGTGAGTCAAAATTTGATTTGATTTTAACTAAACCAAGAAACGGCCTTCTAGAACATGTCAAATGGAGTCTTGGGAGGCTTAATGTAATAGCCCAAAATTTTCTAAGGTAAATTATTTTATGAATATTATTTTAAAGAGATTTATTTGATGCATTAGGAAATTAGAGTGGGAGATTTAGTTGAGGAATGTGAGATTTCACTTAGTATTGGAAATTATGCATTTTCGGATTAATCTGTCGAGTTTTAGAAAAACGGGAATAAATTATTCATATGGGGTCCATATGAGGTGATTCTAATTGTTATAGAACCTTAAGAGATAGATCTAAAACTTTTATGTTTGAAGTTTCCTGAGATTCGGAAAGAATCAATAACTTATTTGGGAATCAAATAGGCAGCTTTGGAATGGGCTTAAGTGGAACCCGAATTGGATAATTGAACTAGATTGGGGCATGTAACTAATTAGGCAACTGGTTTTAGGATTCTCTGGGATTAGGACATGTGTAGGGATAGTTAGGAATGGATGGGAAGTTGATTTGAAAGTCAATTGAATAGTTAGTGTGATGGGAACTCAAGGGGAGCCAAAATCTGGTTGATTGGTGACTAAGTAGATCAAATTTGACTCTACCTTAACTAAACTATGAAGTGACCTTCTAGAACTTGTTGAGGGGAGACCTAAGGGAGTTGGGAAGGAACCAAATGGGTAGGAAAACCTGAAGATGGGCGTGTGACACAAGGGGAGAGCTGGAGATGAGAGATGCATGCATGGTTAGGTGAAATGCCACCTCACCTCTTATCCCTTTAGCTTACTTCTCAGCCATGGATCAAAATGAGTAGCCAAACCATCTCAAATGTGAGCCCTTGGATGACTAATTTAGCTGCAAAGCCTAGGATTTGGGAGGCTTAATCCTCATCATTAGATTCACTTAGATGGACACCTCATCACATGCAAATCTGGCAACTAGTGCACCTTAGGTGCATTTCCTTTTCTCTCCCTCATGTTGGTCGACCATCACCCTATATAAAGAGCCTTGAGAGCTTCCTAAGCTCCTTTAGAAGGAGAGAACACTTGCCCTTTTGAAGCCATACCAGAAAACCCTCCCCAAACCCTCAAAGTGATCACTTGTGAGCTAAGTGAGTGTGTGTGGGAGAAAACTTGTAGGAAGTTGGTTGGATCAATTCTCTTGAGCTTGGAAGAAATTGTAAGTCTATATTCTAGCTTAATTTAAGCATGGAACTGGTTTATTGGCATGATTGAGCTATGTTTACTAGTAGTGAACACTTGAGAACATGATTAAGTGGAAATGGACATATGAGTAGGATTGATTGTAATTTGTCTTGTTAATATGTTCAATAAAATTGTAGAAACTTAGATTTAAGCTATTAAGAAGATAAATAGGGTGTATGGAAGAGATTGGCATGTTTTGAGTAGAAAAACCCTTAGAGCCGTAAGTTCACTCGACCCTCGCTTGACATGTGAGTCGAGCGAAGGCAAAATATGAACCCTCGCTAGAGTTTCGCTCGACACCCGCTCGAGCGAGTCCCAACCCGAGACTTCGCTCGATACTCACTCGACAAGCCGCTCGAGCGAGATGCCTTGTTTTGCTTAGACTTAGGGTTTCCTTAGAATAGAATTGGGGGTTTCAAATGGGAAGGGTTATAAGTGAAATAACTCATGTGAACAAGAGAAAAACAAAAAGAAAAAAAACAATTTATATAAAGATTAAGTTAGTCACGTCGTGACGGGAACGGCGATACGTAATGCCCGAATGACTGACGTGCCGACAGGGACGGCGATACGTAACGCCTGTCGTGATATAAGAATATGTGATCTCCACGGGGACGGCGAGATGTAACGCCCGTGTGATTGATCCTCACGGGGACGGCGAGACGTAACGCCCGTGAAATTGATTTGAATGGCGGGGACGACGAGACGTAACGCCCGCAGTAATATGTGTATATGTTTCGTGCCATAACTGGGATGGCGAGACGTAACTCCCGGATGATTGACACCAGACTCATCATAACGGGGACGGTAATACGTAACGCCCGGATGATTGATGAGTGTATGTGATGGAGACGGCGATACGTAACGCCCATCAGTGATATGAAAGAATAAGAAATTTAAGGGGAAAACGATATAATTTAATATAAGATTTGGGTGAGTTAAGAAAGGTATCTGTTAGACAGTGGTCTTGGGAGGGGTATATTAGGGTAATTTCCCTTGTCATTAGTGGTAATAACTTTATGGTTGTTTTCCCTGTTTCCTTTAAGCTGTTTATGTACTTACTGAGATTTCATTCGAAATCTCACTCTTTTGTGGCTCCATATATTTTGTGCATCATACAGGATTCGATGACCAGCAGGGGGACAGCCCCGATGATACAAGAGACTTCGGGGAGTCCTGAGGGACTTTCCGATTATAGTCCTTATATGGACATTTCTTTTGTTTCCTTCGGACCTCCTACCAGTAGTCGACCCACCAGATCTTGGAGTCTTGACGCATCCACTTTTGTTGAGGAGAGGCGACGTACGGGATGCTGCTTAACCTTAGGAGTAGACGGCTCCTTGTCCATGTGTGGAGTTTGTGTGACTCCACGGGGACAACAGCTCCAGCAAGACTTTAGTATTAGCATGAATAGGTTTCGCTATGGGAGAGAATATCTCGAGGTTAAGAGAGAGAAAGAGTGAGGTGAAGGAAAGTTCTTTTGGGATGAATGTAAAATATTTTACTACAGTTTGGACTTGTATATGTAAGAAGTACAATGTTCAAGTTTAATGAATGTTGTATATGTATTTTCTGTGTGATCTTTAGAAAGTCTTATATTGCAAAACCTGATCCTCTGCGAATTTAGTGATTTATGCTTTTATTCTTGTTAAGTACGAGGGTGAGTAGCCAAGTGTTGCTCATCCAGACACCTTAATTTACGTTAAATCCCAGACGTAAGTTGGGGGTGTCACACTTAAAAAGTAACCAAAGGGGTTAGGAGAAGGTTAGGGATGTTGCATACCAGAAAAAGGCTGGAAAGGATAAGTGCATGCTAGTTAGGTGAAGTGCCACCTCATCCCTTATCTAAGTAGCTCCCCTCTTAACCATTGATCAAATTTCCTGCTAAAATATCTCAAATGTTATCCATGGATGATCATTTTAGCTACAAAGCCTAAGATCTTGGATGCTTAATTTTAATCATAAGATTTTTTTAGGATGGACACCTCATCTCCCATGCAAACTAGTAGCCGGTTACCCCTTAGCAGATTTCACCTCTTCTTTCCTTCATAAGGGTCGACCACTTCCCTATAAATAGGCATTAAAGAGTCTTCTAACTCTCTTTGGAAGCATAGCACACATTCCCTTTGAAAAAAGACTAAGAAAAACCCTTCTCAAGTCATTAAACCTCCGCACATACCCTAAGCGAGCTAAGTGAGTGATTTTGAGGAGAAAGCTTGCAATGAGTGGTTTGATCATTTCCAACAAGTTTTAGAGAACTTGTAAGTCCACATTCTAGCTTAACTTTAGCATGGAGATGGCTTATTTAAGTGGTTGAACTATGCATGCTAGTATTGAACCCTTAAATTCTTATTTAAGTGATAAAATGTAATCTAAGTATTGTTTGAATTCATTTTGTCATGGAAATGTGTTAAATAAAGTTAGAAAATCCTAAATTTATGTTTTAATAAGTAAAAATAAGGTGTATGTGACAAGATTGCATGTTTTAGTTAGAAAAACCATCGAACCCGAGGTTTTACTCGACTCTCATTTGACATTTGGCTCAAGCGAGATTCAGGCGAGACTTAGCTTGACTCTCGCTTGATGTCTACCTCAAGCGAGATACAAGGAGAGATTTGACATCTTTTGGTAAAATAGTCATAATTTTCTCATTTGATATTGGATTTGAGTGATTCAAAAGGCTATGGAATGATAAGAGAAATATTTAAAACTTTTATGTTTTAGGTTTTAGGCAGAAACTTAGCTTGATCCTTACTCGACATCTAACTCGAGCGAGATTCCCTTGTTACCTAAATCTGAGATTTTCTTATATCCAATGCACGTGAGTTAATATAGAATTATGAGGTAGGTTTTTAAGAAAAATGAGCATGGCATGTATTTAAGAGAAAAAGAAACATTCATAAGAATAAGAAAGGAACAACTAAGAATAAGAACTATGAATAAGTTATTCACCCTGTGATAGGGACGGTGAGATGTAACGTCCGGATGACTAGCGTGCCGACAGGGATGGCGATACGCAATGCCTGTCATATGATACGAATGTTTATTGTTATCATAGGGACGCGATATGTAACACCCATGAGAATGACATGATTAGCGGGGATGACAATATGTAATGCCTGCTATGCTAAGTATGTTCCGTGTCAAGACAAGAACGATGATACGTAATGCCCGGAAGATCAACACGAGACTTATCACAATGGGGACGGCGATACGTAATACCTAGATGACTAATGAGTTATATGCAATGGAGATGACGATGCGTAACGCCAATCAGCATCCTGTGCGTTGCTCCTCCTCAGAAAAAGCGGATGCACTATAATACCAAAACTCTATCAGCTGGTCATAGATAGAAAGTTCCAAATATGCAAAAGTGAAATCTATATAGGGATTATAGCTAGAGGGTCCCTCAGGACTCCCCTGAGTCTCCTACAGCATTGGGACTTTCCCTTTGTTGGCCATCACACCCTGTGTATAGTTTATATGTATAAGAAAGAAATATAAAATCACAAAAGACTGATATTTCCTTAGAAATCTCAGTAAGTATATAATTAGCTTAATAGAGCATAGACAAGGCAACCACTTAACATTTTTCAAAAATCTAAAAGAAGACATAATTTAAAATATATTTCATGTGACTTATGCATAACTTATCATTAACTTAAACAGGTATGCACTCTTATGTAATATATTCACTAAGTTTTTTATACGTATGAGGATGAGTAGCCTAGTATTACTTATCCTGATACCTTGATTTACGTTAAATCCTAGACGTAAATTGGGGTCATCACAGAGTATTTCAGAACTATTACGTCTCTGGGAAAAATCTCCATTGTCTTAGGAAAATGGGTCACATGGCACAAGAATAGGTTTGAATCTTTATAAGATTGGAGTTGGAGTGATATGGATGAATAATTTGGACTTTAGAAATGTGAAGGTTTCTAAAGCAAATACAGCTCATGATGGAATTTGGTATGTTTCAGGAAGATCAAGAAGTCGTCCTGCTTCGAAACGAGTAGATATGGCAACTCAAAATCCTCCTTTGGTTACCCCTCCACGTACAAAGGAGCAGGTGGCACAAAACCCACCTTTGGAAGGGGAACAGATGGCACGAAATCCACCTTTAGAAGAAGGACATGTGGCACAAAACCCTCCATTAGAAGGAGGCCAGGCGATAGCCGAAGCTATTCGGCAGATGACGAAAGTTGTGAGAAATCAAATAAAACATAGTCATTATCGCCAACAGGATGAAAATAGAGGAGAAACCTAAGGATGTCCATATGAAAATTTTCTAGTTTACCGATACCCACATTTTATAGGGATGAAAGGAGCATTAAAGGCTGATAAATGGATTATCGACTTGGAACGTACTTTCGAAGTTAGTGGTTGCACTGAGATTCAGAAGGTGCAGTATGTGGGACATTTGCTGCAAAGAGAAGCAGGATTATGGTGGGACACAAAGCGGAGGTTGTAGAAGCTAGAATTAGGAGAGAATGTAATGCCCTCGTGGGAATGGTTCAAGAAAGAATTTGATGATCGATTCTTTCCAGAATTTGTGAAGCGGCAAAAAGCTATAGAATTTGCTACGTTGGGACAAGGCAGCATGACGTTGGAGTAGTATGCAACTCGGTTTATGGAATTAATAAGGTTTGGCCCACACTTAGTAGCCACCAAGAAGATAAGAGCACAAAAATTTCAAGAAAGATTGCAGCCACGAATTCGTATGCAAGTGGCGTGTCTACGAATGGAGAATTTTCAGGAACTGGTGAATATAGCCACCATAGCACAAGCTGAACAAAGGAGCGTATTGGTGCAAACTCAAGTATCTGGAAAAATGATGTTGGGAGGAAACTAAATTTTAGACCTATGGATGGAGGAAAAGGAATAGCAGGTAATCCAAATGCACCGACTCTGCTTCCCATATGTGTCAAATGTGGGCGTCGACACAAAGGAGAATGTTGAGTGAATATCAGAGTTTGCTTCCGGTGTGGCCAGCCAAGACATTTGATCAAAGATTGTCCTCAGAATGTCTCTCAAGGAGTAGCTCTACCAGAAGGAAAAACAAAAGCTCTCACGAAAGTTAAAGTTTATCCGATCATATCAGGAGAAGCGGACATGGAGGCTGATGAGGCAATAGATGCTAATGTTATTACTGGTAACTTTATAATTTCCCTCTTTTAGTTAATGAATGGGTTCTTTGGAATAGTAATAATAATGATAGTAGGATAATTTTTTCTAGGTAAAGTTAAGTTGAAGTAATGCATGATCTATGCTTTGTTTGATTCGGGAGCAACAAGATCCTTTATTTCATAAGATTGTGTCCAAAGGTGTGAATTAGAAGTGGAATCTTTGGCCCAAAAAGTTATAGTAGTCATGTCTGATGGGAAGATAGCAGGATGTCACCGAATTATAAGAAATTGTTCTTTGGAAGTTGGGGGTCTTCAGCTAGTCGCTAACTTGATATAATTCCATTTAATGGAATTTGACCTAATTTTAGGTATGGACTGATTAGCCAAGTATTATGCTAAACTTGAAAGTCGTAAAAAGAAGATAGTTTTCGATTTACCAATGAAGGAGAAGTTTTGTTACAAGGAAAAAATAATTAATTCAGTTTCCTCCATAGTTATTGCCAAGTGAATGAAGAAAAGTATTGAGGAAGAGGCAAAGGTGTACTTGATAATAATTTTAAAATCCTCAGAAGTCGTTAAGAGTATCAAAGGAATTCCAGTTGTGGAAGACTTTTCTCAAGTCTTTTCTAATGATCTGTCAGGACTACCTCCTGACCGGGAAACTGAGTTCACTATTGAATTGGAACTAGCTACCGCTCCAGTTCATAAAGCACCGTATAGAATGGCACCAGTGGAATTAGAAAAGTTAAAATCAAGATTGAGGAACTTTTGAAGAAAGGATTTATCAGGCACAGTTCGTCCCCATGGGGAGCACCAATGTTATTCGTGAAAAGAAATATGGAACAATACGGAAGTGTATAGATTATCGAGATCTGAATAAGGTCACAATCAAGAATAAGTATCTGCTGCCACGAATAGATGATCTGTTGGATCAATAAAGAGGAGCATCTGTATTTTCAAAATAGACCTTCAGTCTGGTTATCATCAGTTAAAGATCACGGAGCAAAATGTACCTAAGACGGCTTTCCGAATGAGATATGGGCATTTTGAATTTTTGGTTATGCCATTCGGACTGACAAATGCATCAGCGGTATTCATGGATTTGATGAACTGGATATTTAGACCCTATTTGGAATATTTTGTCATAGTTTTTATTGATGATATTATGGTTTACTCTCGGACTAATGAGGATCATAAAAAGCATCTGAGAATTATAATGAAGATCTTACAAAAACATCAATTGTATGCCAAACTTAGTAAGTGTGAGTTTTGGATACGAGAAGTTAAATTTTTGGGTCACGTGATCTCAAGTGAAAGAGTTTCTATGGATTCAGTAAAAATAGAAGCAGTGATGGATTGGCAACAACCAACCAACGTACACGAAGTACGAAGTTTTCTAGGGTTAGTCGGTTATTATATAAGATTTGTCGAAGGATTTTCTAAACTTTCTGCACCTCTGACAGCATTGACAAGGAAGAATACTAAATATGTTTAGAGTGAACAATATGAGAAGAGTTTCCAAGAGCTAAAAAGAAGATTGACTACAGTACCAAGTTTTGCTTTACCAAAACCTCACAAACCCTATGTGATATATAGTAATGCCTCAAAAATGGGATTGGAGTGTGTATTGATGCAAGAAGGAAGAGTAGTTGTGTACGCATCCCGACAGCTTAAGGATTATGAACAAAATTATCCTACTCACGATTTGGAGTTAGCAGCTGTGGTGTTTGCACTGAAAATTTGAAGGCACTACCTATATGGAGAGAAATGTGAGAAATCTACGGACCATAAAAGTCTTAAGTATCTTTTTAATCAGAAAAATCTGAACATGAGGCAAAGAAGATGGATAGAGACCATAAGTCACTTTCAATGTGAAATCAAATATCACCCTGGAAAGGCTAATGTGGTAGCTGATGCCTTAAGTAGGAAAACTCAAACAGAAGAATTGTCAGCACTAGCAGTAATGCGAGAAATTCTTGTAGATCGGTTATCGCAACAACTCAAGTTAATGGTGATTCAAGAGATTATTCCTTTAATAGATGAGGAAATCAAGGAAGGACAATGGAAGGATGCTAAGCTGGAGAAGATGAAACAGCAAATACTGGAAGGAAAAGGGTCCTCACACTTCATGATTTCAGGTGGTGGGATGTTATACTTTGGGAAAAGGAATAATTCTTGATGACCTAGACTTGAAAGAAAAATTAATGAAAGAAGCTCATGGTACACCATATATTGCCCATCCTGGAAGTACTAAGATGTATCAGAATTTCAAAGAAAATTTTTGCTGGGAAGAGCAACCTTTGTAGCCAAATGCCCAGTGTGTCAGTTAGTAAAAATTGAACATCAAATACCAGCCGGCAAGTTACAACCCCTACCAATTCCCGAATGGAAATGGGAGGATATATCTATGGATTTTGTGGTAGGATTACCAAGAACATCGGTGGGGAAAATTTTGATTTGGGTAATAGTTGATCGGTTGACAAAGAGCCCACTTTTTGCCTATTTCAAACACCGATTCTATGGAAAGATTGGCAAAAATCTATGTATAAAAGGTAGTTTATCTACATGGAGTGCCCAAGACCATAGTATCAGATAGAGATCCTAGATTTACATCTCAATTTTGGCAAAATTTACAGAAGATGATAGGTACCAATTTAAATTTTAGCAACGCATATCATCCTCAAATGGACGCACACACAAAAAGAACCATTCAGACTTGTGTACTGGATTTTGGCAAAGATTGGGAGAATCTGCTACCATTAATCAAACTTGCTTATAATAACAGTTTTCAAGCTACTATACAAATGGCGCCTTAGCACTTTATGGAGGGAAATGCAGGTCTCCCATATATTGGGATGAAGTTGGTGAAAGCATCATTTTAGGACCTGAGTATTTATAAGAAATTAAGGAGCAGATTACAAAGATTAGAAATCAGATAAAAACGGCGCAAAGTAGGAAAAAGAGTTATGCAGATATTCGCGAAAAGCCTTAGATTTTATGGTGGGAGACTGGGTGTATTTGAAGATTTTTCTATGAAGGGAGTTATGCAATTCGGTAAGAATGGAAAGTTGAGTCCTCGTTATATTGGATCTTATGAAATTCTGGAAAAAAGTAGGTCTAGTAGCTTATCGCCTAGCATTACCTGATAATCTACAAGGAGTCTATAACGTTTTTCATGTATCTTTCCTGAAGAAGAGTTTAATTAATGAAACAGTGGCGGTGATGGATCCAAGCCCTATTAATTTACGTCTCAACTTAACTTATGAAGAGTGACTAGTACGAATTGAAGATCAGAAAGAACAAACCCTTCGAAATCGCACAATTTTATTAGTGAAAGTACTCTGGAACAATCCTATTTTTCAGGAAGCTACCTGGGAATGTGAGGATGTGATGCAATCTTATTATCCTCATTTGTTTGAGACTTAGTTGCATTATTCTGTGTTACGTTTGAACTCTGATGTATGTACATAATGTTTTGCATATGATATTGGTTTTCATTTTTATGTCTATAGATTTTGATGATTGGCCTTACTCAGGATTATGGCTCCAAAAAGAGATGCATGAATGTCAGTCACTCCTATATATCAGTTAAAGAAAAGATCTGAAAGGATTAGAGAGAGATTTGGTAGGAAAAAGCTGAAACAATGGAAAGCAGATAGATTAAGTTGGTTGAATAAGAGTGAAAGACATAGAACACATATCATGGACATAGATACAAAGGGTAACCCTGTATGTAGACGAGCTTTACCAGGTAAGGAGAGACAACTCGCTCAAAAATGGTTACAAGCAGAGAGGGAATTTATGAAAAAAGAAGATAAAGGAAAATCCATCATATTGGAGTCATTTGATAGGTCTGAAGATCGAAAACATTGATATGAGAAGGGACCAGTCATAGAAGAAACAAAATCTGAAATATTGCGTAAATTGCATGGATTAGCGTGAATATGTATTACGATTATGATGTAGACATGATATTTTACTACTCTCAAGATTCGATGTCCAATGAGGAAAGAATCCCTACCTCTTCAGAAGAGTCTACTGCTACTAGCAACCGAGATATTAATTCACTTAATTTATGTTTTAATGATTTCGGGGACGAAATCATTTTTAAGATAGAAAGGATGTAATAGCCCGAAATTTCTTAAGATGAAGTTTTACTTGAATTTCTTTTTAAAAGAAATTTATTGAATATATATTTTCTAGGAAAATAGAGTTGGAGACTTAAATGAGAATTTTGAGTTAAGAATAATTGAAATCATGTATTATAGAAAATATTATGGAAGAATATTTGATATTTAGAACAAGGTATCAACTATAGAAATTCAATTTTGAATTTAGAAGGAGTTGAATTCTCAAAAATTAGGGTGTAAATGCAAGAAGAAGTGATAGAACCAAAGATCAAATACTTGGTGCTTGGAATATGCATTCTCGGATTAGTCCGTTGAGTTTTAGTGTAATGAGCATAAGTTACCCATATGAGGTCCAAATAAAGTAATTTTAAATCTTATAGAATCCTACGAGACATATCTAAAACTTTCATATTTTTGGTGTTTAAAGATTTGGACGAGATCGACGACTTATTTGGGGAATAAGTAAATTGTTCTAAATTGAGCTCAAGTGAACTCGAGTAAGATGAAATAGACCAATTTGGGGCATGTGATGAAATATGTATTTGGTTTTGAAGCTTTCAAGTATCTTGACATGTGTATGAATAGTTGGCAAGTGATGAGGAATTTATTTAAAAGTCTACTTAGCTTATTTGGAGATAGAGACATAGGGGAACTCAAATCTGCTAACAAAGAACTAAGTAAGTCAAAATTTGATTTGATTTTAACTAAACCAATTAATGGCCTTCTAGAACATGTCAAATGGAGTCTTGGGAGGCTTAAAAAGTAACCAAAGGGGTTAGGAGAAGGCTGGGGGCGTTGCACACCAGAAGAAGGCTGGAAAGGATAGGTGCATCCATAGTTAGGTGAAGTGCCACCTCATCCCTTATCTAAGCAACTCCCTTCTCAACCATTGATCAAATTTCCTGCTAAAATATCTCAATTGTTAGCCATTAGATGATCATTTTAGCTGTAAAGCCTAAGATCTTGGAGACTTAAGTTTAATCATGAGATTTGTTTAGGATGGACACCTCATCTCCAATGCAAACCAGTAGCCGGTTACCCCTTAGCAGATTTCACCTTTTCTTTCCTTCATAAGGGTCAACCACTTCCCTATAAATAGGCATTGGAGAGTTTTCTAACTCTCCTTGGAAGCATAGTACATGTTCTCTTTGAAAGAAGACTAAGAAAAACCCTTCTCAAGTCACTAAACCTCCACACATACCCTAAGTGAGTTAAGTGAGTGATTTTGAGGAGAAAGCTTGTAATGAGTGGTTTGATCATTTCCAACAAGTTTTAGAGAACTTGTAAGTCCATATTCTAGCTTAGCTTTAGCATGGAGATGTCTTATTTAAGTGGTTGAACTGTGCATGCTAGTATTGAACCCTTAAATTTTTGTTTAAGTGATAAAATGTAATCTAAGTATTGTTTGAATTCATTTTGTCATGGAAATGTGTTAAATAAAGTTAGAAAAACCTAAATTTATGTTTTAATAATAAAAATAATTTTTATGTGAAAATATTGCATGTTTTAGGGTGAAAAACCATTGAACCCAAGATTGCTCGACTCTCGCTTGACATTTGGCTCGAGCGAGATTCAGGCCGAGATTTGGCTTGACCCTCGCTTGATGTCTTGTCAGAACCCCTAGAGGAGATGCCCAGAATAAGGCCCTGACTCAAGACTTGGAGGGCCAGGATAGTTCCTTGGCTAGCCTGCAGGCATGCCTTGGCTTAGGCCTTGACATGCAGTAGATGCCCAGCGAGGCTACTAGCCATGCACAGTGCCTGTGCATAGCCCGGCGTGCGCATAGGCGCACCCTACAGCGCATCCACCTGCGCGCACGTGTGCGTGTGCATCTGTACCCCACCATGCACGCATCATTGCGCACCACAGCCCCACTTAGCGAGGTTAGTGGTATGTCTTCATATGCACGTCATCCAGCGTACAGCACCAGCCCGCATCTTGCAGAGCAGGCCAGTGGCATGAATACCATGCATGCCATCTAGTGCGCGGCACCATCCCTCGCCCAGACCATCTACTTGGGCCATGCATGCACACCACCCTAGCACCCAGCCCGGGCCATGCAGGACCACTGCCTGCGCACCTTGATTGGGCAGCATCAGAGCGACAGGGCTTGACCCTCTGCCTACCATCAGGACCATGCATGGCACATTGCCATGAGCACCATTAATTGGCCCTGTACAGAGCCATGCCCTACGCACCACTAGACGTCATGCAGCGAGACAGCACGAGACAAACCTGACCGTGGATGTAGCAGCATGCCAACCCACCTTGGGCTACTTGTACCCCACGGCCACACCTTGCATTAGGTGCCTCC
This sequence comes from Platycarya strobilacea, assembly GCA_036898215.1. NCBI lineage: Eukaryota > Viridiplantae > Streptophyta > Magnoliopsida > Fagales > Juglandaceae > Platycarya > Platycarya strobilacea. Next base: position 21,550,751 of record CM072549.1, on the reverse strand, counting down.
CTCATTTATTTTTATGTTATTTTATTATTTTATTGCATTGGTTATTTTAGTAATTAACTATTTTTAATAAGGGACCTATTGGGGGTTTCCAAATTATAAGACACTTTAAAAAGGTTTTCTAGGTTTCATTTTAGGTATCTTTAGACATTTTGAGAATTAGATTTTTGCTCTTGAGAAAGAGTTAGGCCGGCCACACTCATTGTGGTTTGGAATTCGGTGCTTAGCACTTGGACTTCCCTAGGGTGCAATTCGTGAATCGGTGATCCACATCTATCCTTTATTTATTTTCAGTTTATTTATAAAAATGTTGAGGTTATTCATAAATAGTGTTTCGGTATTTCAGTGTTCTTGTTGGTTGATTTTATGCTTTTAGTGTTCTTGAGTGTTTGTTTGATTGTTGTGTGAGTTTTGTATTTGTGAGACCAAATCCATACCACTTGTAGATTTGAGAACTTGTGTGTGTGTTCCCTAGAGAAATTCAAAACCCTCCTCCATTGGGAGATTCAAATTACTCAAGAGAGTTGAGTGTTGAGTGTGTTTGAGTGATCGAAGAAGAAAGAAGAATTGAAAGAAGGCATTGCCGAAACCCCTTGGTGCCTTGAAGGAGTTGGCTTGTTCTTCTATGGTCTTTTGTTCAATCTTTAATTGATTGTTTAATTGATCATTTTGGTGTTCCCTTTGCCCTATAGCAGCCACGGCAACAACCCTCCAAACCCTCATGAAGCACGCAGCCAAAGGCCATAAAACCCTAGCCAACTCACTTGCCACTTTTGCCCTTTAAATAAACAAGAATGTTGGGTATGTTGATTGGGTTTGTCTAATTCTTCTTTTAACGTCTCTACTGGAGGTAAACTTTGGCTTTTTTGGGTAGAAGATTTATCTTCTGACCCGATTTTTATGTCGGATCAAGTGTTTTCTGGATGGTTTTCTCATGGGGAAATGCGAGTTTGCATCTTTTGTGTAAGCAAGTTGTTTTCAAGTGCATACAAGGGAATTATGGAATTATTGTTGTGAAGTTGATTGTGGAGATGCCCCCTAGTTTATTGGTGGGGATTTTAACTTTATCAGAACAAATGAAGAGAAGATTGGTGGTTTATTTCGAGCTTCACGGCCTAAGCTAGAATTCAATCAGTGTAGTTGCGTGAATAGAATGGAGAGATTTTTGTCATAGTTGACATAGAACTTAAGAAATTGGAAAGTAGGTTAATGGACCTGGAGCACCAAGTTATGGAAAACTTTTCTTTGGAAGCTGGGGCAAGTTTGCTAGATTATAAAAAGTAGCACCTTGAATGGCTACAAAGGGAGGAAATCCTTTGGAGACAAAAATCTAGAGTGCACTGGATTCATGAAGGAGATGCTAATACAAGTTCTTTTCATGCTCATGTTCGTAATAAGAAGAAAAATAAGCAGATTAATTGGATGGAGTTACCGAATGGCCAAAGTTTGAAGTCAGCGAAGGAAGTTCATCTAGGAGCTGTGGATTTTTTGAAGATCTTCTTACTACTACTTCGGTGGATTTTGATGAGCATCATCTTAGTTGAATCTCACCGGTTATCTCGGATCTTGATAAGTAAATGTTGTGTAGGCCTCCTACCCTAGAAATTTCAAGAATGCACTATGATCTATTCTCCAAGACAGTAGTAAGGGACCCGATGCATGGGATATTATTAAATCTGATTTGTTAGCAATGATTGAGGAGATTTTTTAGGGTAAGTTCTTGTCTGCCTTTTTTAGTGCTACTAATATAGTGTTGATTTCGAAGGATGAGGTTTCAGATTATTTCACAAAGTTTAGATTGGTCAGTTTATGTTCAGAAGCATATAAGATTATGTCTTAAGATTATTGTGATGAAATTGGCTCCTTCACTTGGGGGACTGATTTATTCTAAACAATTGGCATTTATTTGGGGTAGAAACAACTTTGATAATATTGTTATTGCTCAGGAAATGGTTCATGGTTTGAATAGAAAAACAAGAGGGGGAAATGCTATGCTGAAGATAGATATGGCAAAAGTGTATGATTGAGTGAAAATTGGCATTTTTTTGTTGGAAATGCTTAAAAGGTTTGGATTTTCCAAGAAGTGGAGATCGTTGATCTATAATTGCATTTCTTCTCCATTTTGTTCCATCATGCTGAATGATGTTACAAAATACTTTTTTAAACCGTCTTGTGATCTTCATCAAAGAGATCCTTTATCACCATATCTTTTCTATTATCAGAGGAGTTGCTTTCATGAATGATTAGGATGACTATTATCAGATAAATTGTCCATTTTCTTCTCAACTGCAATGAATTTTTTCGGATGAATGGCTTTAAGAAGCATGACTGGTTTTGTGGAAGGGAAGTGGCCTTGTACCTATTTTAGAGTTCCTTTGAATGTGGGCAGGATTTCTCTTCGAATGTTTGAGCCATTATTATCAAAGATTCAAAAGAAACTTGTAGGGTGAAAATCTACATTGTTATCCTTTGGGGAAAAATAGTTCTTATTAAGCATGTTCTTAATAGCATGTCTATCCATACCTTGTCTGTGATGAGTTTACCGAAAAATGTTCTGAAGAGGTTGCAAAAACTCTTCTCAGATTTTCTTTGGGGTGCAGGAGAAGAGAAGCGACTGAGGAAATGGGTGGCTTGGAAGTATCATGTTTGTCTTCTTGTGGAGGAATGGGGTTTAGGATTTAGAAACCTTGAAGAGGTACAAACTTCTTTACACAAGAAGTTTGCTTGGAGGTTGATTATTGGTTGTTCCTTATGGTCTGATTTCTTCAAAAATAAATATGTTGGGGAAGAGCATGTTGCTAATATTCTGAACAAGAAAAAAGGCTCTCGGTTATGGAATTCAATTTTGCAGGTTATTCCAAAATACTTCAACATCCAGCATGTTTGATTCGGAATGGCGAGACTAATTTTTGGTTTGAAAACTGGTTGAGTACAGGAACTATTGCTTCCTCAAATTAGGTGTTGGGTGATACCAAGTTGAAAGTGAATCATATTCTTTCTCACATGGGTTAGGATGTCGAAAAGCTGAGGTCGTTGGTTAATCAGGACACGGCACAAACTATTTTATCCTCTTCTTTGAAGCTCAAAACAAGAGATGATATATATGTTTGGAAACCATGTGTAGATGGTATTTTCTCTACTAAATCAGCATGGAATATTATTTGAGAGCATAGAGCAATTTGCACATGGAAGAAATGGCTTTGGCATAGAATTGTTCCTAAAAAGATGGCATTCGTTTGCGGGTATGCTAAAAGAAGAGTCTTGGCAACAGATGATAGTGTTAAAGCACTTAGGATTCCACTGCCATCAAGATGTAAATGCTGTTGTGATCCTCAAATGGAGACTTTAGATCATCATGTGTTGTGTGGAGGAGATGTTGTGAAGAAGATTAAGTGTTATTTCTCAAATGTTTTCTCCGTTAGTTTTCCCTTTCTCAAATGTTTTCTCTATTATTTTTCCCAAGATTGTACGAGGCAAAGTATTCCTTGTATTGGTGGTGGTGTGCTTCTTGGAGTTCCCAGATTGTTTTGTTGAGGAGTGCCTATAGTTATTACTTGGCAAGCACGGTGTAAGGAAGAGGATGAAAAACAGTTCTAATGAATATTTTGTATTTGATTCAATGGGTTGGATATTTGAATGAGAGGGGTAGGAATATTTTGGAGGAGCTTAATATATCAATAGTTCCATTTAAAATGAAAAGTTCCAAGGTCATTACTTGGTCACAACTGGCTAGGGGTAGTTTTAAGCTTAATATTGATGGAGGTTCTTATGGTAATCCTGGCTCTTCGGCTGAAGGAGGTGTTATTCGTGATGTTTATTATGGTAATGCCACAAATATTATTGCAAAATTTCAAGCTCTTTGTGATGGGTTTAGGGTGTGTGAAAAACTTGGTTTGCATGATGTTTTGATATAATAAGATTCTTTATAGCGAGTGATGCTTGTAATCATTGGTACTTGAAAAATTTTTGGTAAGAAGTGCGAGATCTTTTTCAGGAGGTTTAAGCTCAGATTAGTCATGTTTTCAAAAAATCTAACATGGTAGCATTCTTGACTAAAGAAGAGATTTGGGAGCATTCTTTTCATTTTTTCTTGGGTTAGTACTTTACCTCAGCATCGTATAGTGCTCTTACATACAAATAGATGGGGCCTCCTTATATTCATTGTAAATAAATTTTGACTAATAATTAATAAAGTAGAGTGTCGTTTATGGATGCTGATACATGTGAAGGTTTTATTGAATATCTGTATATTAATACATTGTGTCTTAGTTGTTATCACGATATTATTTTTTTATAAATGAAGGCTTTTGCTAAATTTAAGAAGGGATTATTCATAGAGATGTAACTCCAAAATATATATATATATATAATATCAAAGTAATTAGAGTTAAAGTTGGATGATAAAAGTATAGTCAAATAATTAGAGTAGGAGTCGAATTAGTAAAAGTCGGTACACCTCAAACTCCGTTAATGAATGCAAAATTAGAGTCAAAATCAGATTTTTGAACTTTTACTCGATACTAATACCAGTTAATGTGCAGTAAATAATAATAATAATAATAATAATAATAATGGGCTATAAAAGTATCACTACCCATAAAAATAGCGGTGCTAGGTATTCTCAAAGAGGAGTGCTAGGCAGCAGTCCGGATGTCGCATTAAACAGTAAAATCACTGTTTATATTAGTGGCTTATGCGACATTTGGCTGTTGCCCAGATAAAAAAATATGGGGAGTATCCACATTCAGGATACTCCCCCTCACATGAACAGTGCATGACACTGTTCATATACTGTTCATGTGAGAGGGAATATCCTGAGTGTGGATACTCTCTAGAATTGCTCTGCCCAGATTATTTCATTCTCGAATTTTATACTTATGCAATTTCGCGGTTGTCACGTCAACCAATAATATATATAAAAAAAAGTACAAAATAAAATAGAAAGCAGAATGTGAGGGGAGGAAACATAAGCAAACAAAAATAAAAATCAGTCAAGGTAACTTTTTCTTCAATTTTAGCTTTTTGTCCAACAGTCAGATCAAATTTTGCAAGAGAATGTGCCGAAGACTACTGGATAACTAGAAAATTTAATAAAAAAAAACCTCCAAAAAAGCACTCACTGGATGGACTGAGATAGTTTAGAAAATTCAATAAATTACAAGAGACACTCAGACCACGACAAAATCACTAGTGGATGTAGATAGTGCCGTCACCATCGTCTTCAAATGAATGGTGATGCTGCTGAGGTTGTGGCGCCTAAAGCTTCTTGGGTTTCATGCTCGATTTGCTTGAATTTGGTGTCCGATGATAGGATCAAATCTATTTGCTGTCTTCTATGCACTTGAGTTTCCCGCAGAATTGAATTAAGGAACTAGTGATAAATGAATCATGATTAGTCATTCCCAACTTGTTTAAGCATCCATGAAGTTGCGTTCCTAGATTTAGATCGCATGCCTCGAGAACACACAATATAGCTTAAGTAGTCCACGTAGAGAGAGCATTGCCACTACTATCTAGTTCTATGAAGTTGCTGGAGAAAGATTCTGAGAGAGATAAAAGAGAGAGCATAGTGTGGGAATCGAAGAGAAGAGAAAGTGATTTTGGAATTTAAGAAAATGATATCATTTTCTAGTTGAACGTGATGTCACGCCAGGATTATTATCCCCTTTTTATATATTTTTTAAAAGAAATATAGCTTTTTACCCAGTTTCATATAGCATTTTCTTTTTAAAAAAATGATAGTAATAGATTTACTACCCTATTATTACATATTTATTATTTTTCTTTATATTCAAATTTTTCATTTTTTTCACTTTTTATTTTTAAATATTTTTTAACACTTTTAATCATTAAAAAAATAAAAAAATATAATCTTACTAATAATTATTTTCTTAATTATTAAAAAAATCAAATATAAAATAAATAATAAATGATATATATATAATGGTTAGAGTATCCACGCTCATTATATTCACTCTCACATAAACAATATACATATATTATTTATGTAAAATTAAACGTGATGAGTGTACATGCTCCCTACCATTACTTTTATATATTTATATATATATATATATATATAGATCGCCAGGGCGCTGTCTCCAAACTAGATAGGAATTGCCCGCCGCCAAATGAAATATACGTTTATTCGAACGAAAATAATCGGAGGCTGTCTGCTTTCTTTCGTCTACTCTGGAGGAACCCTAACGCACTCTGACAAGGCCAAGCCACTTTCATAATCTCGACAAGTCCATCAATGGCGGAACCTGGTTACGATGATGATAAAGCGTCTCAGAACAACATTGTGTTCGTGGACACCAGCCTCGATACTCACTTGGCCTTGATGGTCTCGGATCGCGACACTGTTTCCGATCTCAAAAGTAACCTAATTCTGCTATGTAGCCGTAACTTCTTTCGTTTAATTTTTTCTAAGTTTTTATCAGATATTTTTTCAGTGTTTTTTGTAAGTAAAAATAAGTTAATAATCCGGCATAGCCAAGAACACAGGAAGATATTTTTCTTTTTCAGGGTTAATGCTCGAGGGTTCTTATTTGAACCTCGAATTTGTGGAGTTGCTTTCGATGCGTTTCATGCATGATTTCATCGTTCATGATTATTTATGATGTATTCTTAACGAATTTTCAAATTTTATTGGGACTTATATTATTCATTCAAGACCAGGAAAATTCAATGGATTTGAATGCTTTAGCCAGGGTGCATTTAAAAAATGGCAAACTTATTGATCAAAAGATTCTTGAGTTTAAACGTGAGAATGATAAGTGGTGGAGGATTATTGAGAATAGTTGAAGTGTCACTAAGTTCATCTCTATTAATGTTGTTGCTATGGAGTGGTTGGCATCTGCGGTGGGAGCTTGTGGAGCATCAGTTGGTTCCTAAGTTTTTTAAAACTTGAAGGGGAATTAGGTGTTGGTGGCTTGAAGATGTCACAATAGATTCTGTCGGTTTTTGTCTTTGTTGGAGTTTGGACAAGATAAAAGGAGTGGTTTCATCGCTGTACAGAAGGATCAAACAGAGAGGGATGTAGGAGATTTGAAGTATCATTGCAATAGGTGGTTTGTTCTTCCTCTGTTTTGAGCATGAATTACAGAGTACCTGAGAAGGTTGTATCATCTTCTCATGTTGCTGAGGGACGGAGGGAGACCATTGTGGAGGTTTTGACAGGTTGCCGCTTGGTCTTTCGGTGTCTTGGTTATAGTGAATGGGTCAGGCATGGTTAGAAACCCAGACAAAAGGGTAAAAAAGTTTTGGTGTCTCAGGAGTTTTGGTGTCGGTTTCCTCTTCAAACATGCCGGTGCCGGTACTTGCTCCGATGGTCTCGGAAGTGGCAGACTATTTCATTAGTCTCTAGTGACTCCTGTGGTGGTGTGACAGAAATGGTATCGTCGTCGAAAGTAGAAGAGGGTGAAATAGTGCTACGGCACATTGAAAAGGAGGTGCTGAGTGGAGGGGAGTTTAACCCGTTCATGTCTTTGTCTCCTCTAGCTAATTGTGTGCACCTATTGGACTCGGTTCTTTTGTCATTAAAACCTATTTTTTCAGTTGAAAATTTGTTGCATACGAAGATGGTCAATAGCTTGGTTTTGGCTGATTCTGGAAAAACTACATACGGAGGATTTAGATGGGGAGGATTAAGTTGAGCTTAATTTACAATTGGAGATATATGAAGGGGAATGCTTTGATGACGGTAGTCAAACTCCTCTTCGTACCCTCCTGCCTCATACTCCAAGCAGAATTGCCTCGGAATGGGTTTTAAAAAAGGTTGAAGAAGTATAGGCTTGTGTGGGGATATCCTGTGTTGGTTTTGAAAAGCAATTTTAAGGCTCTTTTTGTTGCTATTGAAACTGGTCGTTCCTCGGCTTTGAAGTCAGCTTCTAAGAAGGAAGGGAGTTAAGAAGATTAGAATGCTCACCTAATTATGATACAAAGGAAGGCAATGTTGGGAGGGATAGATTGAAAGGGAGAGCATCTCATTTTTCCCATGAAGCCTAAGATTCTCTCTTGGAACATAAGGGGGATCAATGATGTTAACAAGCATCTTCGTATAAAGTCTCTCCATTGTAGTTGGAAGATTGATATCATTGTTTTCTAGAAACAAAGCGAGGTTTTATTGATAGAAGTATTATTTGTAGTTGGTGGGGGTGTTCTTTTGTGGATCAGGCCTATTTGGCTTTTTTGGGAGCTTCATGTGGGGTTCTTTTGATGTGGTTAATAGAGTGGTTGAGTTAATGGAGGAGTCTATTGGACATTTAACTGTAGTATGTTCTTTAAAATATATTGAAGATGGGTGGAAGTGGGCTTTTCGGGAGTTTATGGGCCAGAATTTGGAGAGGGATAGATGTTTATTGTGGGAGGGTTTGGTAGGTTTGATTATTTGTAGGATTTTCCTTGGTGTATGTGTGGGGATTGTAACATAATTATCTTCCCTAGTGTGGGTTTAGTATGTCATTAGCTATGGAGGATTTTTTGGGGGTTTATTTTTTATTTAGATCTTTTGGATCTTCCCCTTGTAGGGTGAGCATTCACATGGTCCAACAATAGGGGTTAGTCGCTAGATAGATTCCTCGTATCTCCATCTTGGGAGATTCATTTCTCTGAGTTATGTCAGAAGAGACTGCCTCGTGTTTGTTAAGATCATTTCCCTATTTACTAGATTGTGGTGGTATGGGTGACAGTATTCTAAATTTGAAAATATGTGGCTTGGAGCTGACGGGTCTGTGGATAGGGTTAGGAGTTGGTGGACTTCTTATCAGTTTACGGGAACTCCTAGTTTTATTCTTGCAAGCAAACTTAAGGCCTTGAAGAATGATTTAAAGAAGTGGAATGCTAAAGCTTTTGGGAATATTGATAATCAGAAAAATTCCCTTTTGGAGTAGTTGTATGCTTTGGAGATGGGGAGGAGACTGAGGTTATGAATGAGGAGGCATTGTTGAGGAAAAAAGAGGTGGTGATCGAGCTTGAGAGGATTTTAATGATGGAAGAGATATCTTTGAGGCAAAAGTCGGGGCCCTTTGGTTGAAAGAGGGTGACAATTGTACTAATTCTTTTCACAAAATGGCTAACTCACATAGGCTTGGTAATGCCATTAAGTTTCTTTATTTCAATAATATTGTGCTTTCCACCCCCTCTGAGATTCAGGATCATATTGTGTAGCTTTATGAAGTTTTGTTAATCGAGACGTCTGATTGGAGACCTAATCTTGATGGTTTGGGTTTTGATGCATTGGATCCTTGTTTTGCGAGCTGGTTGGAGTGACCGTTTGAGGAAAATGAAGTTTCTTAGGGGTTTGTGGGATGGTCAAAGATAAAAACCCTAGTCCGGATGGTCTTTCTATCAGTTTTTTTTTTTAAGTTTGTTGGGATGTTGAAAAGTAGATGTGAAGTGGGTTTTCCAGGAATGTTCTCCTATCATAAGTCCTAGAAGTCTCTTAATGTTACTTTATTGCTCTTATTCCTAAGATAGCTGGAGCCTCTGAGTTGAAGGATTTTCGCCATATTTGCCCTATTATGCCATTGCGTGTGGTGGACTTTTTGGCAAGTTGGAATGGCTCTATTGTTCGAGGAAGTAGTGGAGACTTTTGGAGGGTGGTCCCTTTGTATTTGTTTTGGTATTTATGGTCTGTGAGAAATTGGAGGTGTTTTGATGATTGTGAAGGTTCCTTGGGGATTTTAGGGTTTTTATTTTTTTTCGTAGTTCTCTCAGTTTTTGGGTGCAAAATCTTGTAAGGGATGGAATTTCTTGTAATATGTTGCTTTAGCTTTTTCTAATTAGCATCTAGGTATTTATCTTGTACACTTCCTGTGTACCTGACCTTGCCTATTTACTGGAATAAAGTTTCTTGATACCTATAAAAAAAAAGTTCATTTGTATTTATGAACTAGTTGATATTTCATTCTATTTTAGCAATTTGTTTTATTTATGGACTAGTTGAGAGTTAATTTTAAAGAATGATCAAAACTTCCATTTGATCCAGAGCTTAAAATGAGTCTACTAGTCTAAGAAAGAAGTAATGGTTTGTCACTTTCTACTTCTAATGATCTATTTATGTTGATGAAGTGCAGAGAAAATTATATATGAACACCCACTGTGCTTCCCTAACATTGGGCTGATACAAATTCATGCTTTAAAGGTATATTCTTTAACATTCCGAACAAGACTGTTGACTGTCTAGCTTGTTGAATACATATTCAATTCATTCCTGCTAACAAAGTATAATAAACTTGGCAGGTTAAGTGCAAAGGATACTTTTATCACTTATCAGATTCCATGTTTGTAAAAAGTGCTTTTGCTGGGGTCAAGAAGAATTGGTTTCTTGGTGTTGATGCTTCTCGTTTGGCAGAGCATGGTGAAAATCAACATTCCCTTGTTCCTGCCATTGAAAACAATCTATTAGGCTGTTTTGGCATCAAGAACGGTACTTCTTTTGATGGGATTGATCTTCCTCATGATGGTCCACTGAAAAGGCAATCCAATTATGATGATTCATCACTGCCGCTAGTTGAGAGCAACCATAATGTGAAAGAGAATGTTCCTAATGCTGATCGGTATGGTTCCAGTGAATCAAGTAGAGGAGTTTTAAAAGAAAAGGATGCTTCATTTACTGGAGTTGACAAAGATACATCATGGCAGGATGTTATTATTCCAGAGAAGTCTTTAATTGATGCAGGTAGAGAAGTTTCATGCGATATGAGGATGGGAATAAAAGACATTGTTGATGAACCTTGCAGGACTTCGTCTTCTAATACAAGTAGGAGGTTGGTTTCTAAAATAAAGAAGGCTGACTATCCGATCAAGGAGACTGAAGTTACAGAAAAACATGGAGATTGCATAACTGGAAATTTCGATAATGATGTTGATTTGAAATGCAAGAAGTATTTGGAGGAAGTTTCACAAGTGAGACTTCATGTAAAGAGAAAGCGTAAGATTGAAAAGAAAGACGAAGATGAAGATTTGTTGAAAGGAAAGACAGCTTTGACTTGCAATTTTAGTAAAAAAAACTCCAAGGCAGTGGGTACGTCTCAGCACTCCATGGGGGACAGACAGAAGACCAATGCCACCTTAGACACTATATTTACTGAACCAGTTGAGGATGTCCATTTGTCGGAAACTGGTTCAAAAAGTGGGAAGAGTAAGAAAAGGCAAAAGAAATCTTCAAATTCTATTAATCAAGTGCTGGCTGAAGTTCCTTCCGCTGGCAAAGATGCTGGAGAAAGTTTTAGTGCTGCTGTGGTAATTAAAGGCAAGCTTTTAGGTGAAGAACCTGGTGCAACATCAGTTCCTAGACAAAGTGTCCAGGAGGCTGCAACTTCTGAACTTTGTGGAATCTCTATAATGGAAAAGCAGGTTGATCCAATCCATAATGTGGAAGAAATAAATAAATTACCCCTTTCATTAGTGCACAAACAGAAGGCAAATGCCACCCTTGAACATTTAGCTTCTGAACCTTTCGAGAATGTACATTTGGTAGGAGGAAATGACTCAGGCAGTGGGAAAAAGAGAAGGAAAAAGAAATGTTCAAGTCCCTCTTGTGAGAAAGTTGTTGGGGAAGAGAGTTCTAGGGTCACTGTGGGAATTAATCTGGAGGATTCAAGTAATGAACCGCATTTAGATGGAGACATTGTTCCGGATGCAATGACTTATGAACACTGTGGACTCTCTCCGAAGGAAAAGCAGTGTGATCCCTTTCCTGAAATTGGGGAACATGATAAAATGCCAGGTGACTTGCACCTGTTGCATTGAATATGATTTAATTTAGTCTTCCTTTCATCAAATTGTGTCTTAAATTTAAAGAATGCATCCCATTGTTTTACAGGAAAATTATGAAATCTTTGCATGCTTAAAAATATTTTGCATTATAAAAAACATATGTTCATGAGCCTTAAAAATAAATGTGCATTACAGCAAGGATGCTATCAGTTTTAGCAAGAATCTCTCAAATTGATATTATTTTCTTATTTTTTAAAATTATAATTTTCAAAATGCAAACCATCATTAATAAATTTATTTGTTTGGGGGGGTAAAACTTCACTATATATTTACCACCTGCACTTCATTGATGCATTGCAGTTATGTTGATGTCCTGGAATCATAGCCTGCTGATTGTAGTGTTACTGTTTGTTTGTAGATAGCAACATATGCGACACTAGTGCTGGGAATGTCAATAGAAATGGCAATGCATCTGATGAAGAAACAGCAGTCGGAGTTGGAAAAATGAAAAATTTGAAGAATAGTTGTATTGTTGAGTTGAAAGGATTTAAAGAGCCTAGTAGTCTCCGAAAGGACATTGAGCTTTCCAGGTCCGAGAATAGTGTCTCTAATGATGAGGATGATTGTGAAACTGCTTTGACTGATAGAGTTTATGTGGAAAGAGAATCATCACATAATAGTGTTTCAAAAGGAATACTGTCCGAAAAGTTCAAACCACCCAGTCAGAATGAAACAGACATGAATGCTAAAGAAGTGATTGCGACTTGTGAATCGTTAAATGGGACTAGAATCCTAAAGGTTAAGAAATCAGTTAAGAAAGGAAGGAAGAAGAGGAAAATTGAGGATTTAGTTGAAGGAACACTCGTGAAATCTCATCTTGAGCATGTTAAATGTTCCGAACATGACATATCCTCAACTGAGCCTCATAAAACTATAAATGGTGATGATTACAGTTACAAAGATAAGCAAGAAGAAAGGGATTTTTCTCCAGTAAAGGGGAAAGAAGTATCAAAAATAAAAACAGTTGGTATGGATGAGGTGGAGTCCTTGCAGCATATCAGCAAAGCCCAAGCAAATTCAGAGAGTACGGATGAAAAAATTAGAAAGAAATCATCAAAATCAAAGACTGTAAAGGCTTCTCTTTTTTCTACAGGGAGGGAAACCTGTAATGCCCATGAAGATGAGATAGATTCCTTCCAGAAAATTGGCAAAACTCAAGCAAATGCAGAGAATGTGGATGAGAAAATGAAAAGGAAATTTAAGAAGAAAAAGAATTCTGCTGCTCAAGACACTGGTCATCACAGTTCAACGCCTTTAGCTGATAATCAAATGAAGGCAGAAGGTTCATCTAAAATGAGAAATGAGAATCAAGGAAGTGAAGGAAAGTTTCTTGCCAGCCACACTATCACCATGCAATTACACGGATCAGTACCAGAGGATGAATGTCACCTTGGAAAGAAAGAGATTTTAAAAATTTCCAGAAGCGAGGATTCAGTTGGAGGAAAACCGATTAAATCTGGTGTAGGGCACGTCAAAACTTCTGAACATGACATATCTTCATCACACTTTTGTGAAACTATAATTGGTGACCATTCCAGTGTGAATGCTAAAAAAGAAGGCAATTTTTCTCGAACAAAGGGAAAGGCATCAAAAGCAAAAACATTAAGTACTTCCCTTTTTGGTGCTGGTCAGGAAACTAGTGATGTCAATCGAGATGGGGTGGAGTCCTCGCTGCATAACAGCGAAACACAGGCAGATGCAGAGAATGGTAATGAAAAAATGAAAAAGAAATCTAAGAAGAAACAAAATTCTGCTTCAAAGAGCTTTCCAGTTCGAGACAATGGTCATAAGGATCCAATACCTTCAACCAATAATCAAAGTGAGGTGGAAGCATCAACTAAAATGACAAATGGGAAGGAAAGGAATGGAGGTAAATCAGAAGCTGGCAAATCTAGCACCTCCATCCAACTGCAAGGCTCACTGTCAAAGGATGAAAGAGCAGGGCACATGCTTCAATCTGAAACTAAGGTTCTAAAAGTTTCTACAAGAAGTGGGACAATAGTTCCACTAATCAGTAAGTCTGAGAAGCTCACTTCACTTCCTGAAAATGCAAGAACGCTCAGTATTGCTCATGCTGAGCTGACCAGCATTAATTCAGAGAAGAAAAATGAAGCTTTCGCTATATCGAAGTCTAGCTTGGGGAATTCTAAGAAGACAGTTGATCAAAACAAATTAGGTAACAAGAGTCAATCAGGTGTTGGCCTGGCTGTTAGAGAAGCTTCTCTTAATGATGCCGGGGAAGTTGTAAATAGATCCGAACATGACAAGAGCTTGTTAGCCAAATCAGGATCTATTTTCAACGATTATACTAGTGGGAGTTCTGAAGATGATGATGGAGTAAAAAATTTGGATTCCAGCACCAGAACACCATCAGCTATTTCATTTTCATCTGACTATTCTGATGGAGAAAGCAATGCAAATCTGAACTCACCGCAGCATGGTAATTCAAATTCTATCTGGTTTTTCCAGTGCCTAATATTGGTACTATGAGGTTATAAATCTTTTAAGTAGCATATGTGCTTTTGAATTTCTTAAGTATAATTTGACCTCATCTTTTCTTTATACTTCTCAATGCTCTTAATTATCAAGTTTGTCAAACTGTTGCGACTATAGCTTATCTAATGAGTCGTATGGATCAAGAAGGCCACTTCTTATCCTGCAAATTCATTGCTATTTCTTTTATTTTCTAAAGCTTAGTCTTTTAGAATGTATTTGTTGTGGCTTTAATTATCTCATGGTAAGTCACATAAATTACCTATATTGTCCTTGTTCATATCTCTCCCTTATATGAGAAGGTGAAGTAAAACTGATTAGGCCAGTACTTTTCTCTTGACTTCCAAATGGTCCTTTTAACGTCTATGAATGAGGCTGCATCTGTGTCTTCAATACCTTAGTTCAGTAAATAGGTTGCCCGTTGATTCATTTACTTCTCATGATGAGTTTTGGATTAATTTTATGGCTTGCAAAAGTTAGAAGCTGAACACAATCATTATTTGTATATAATTGGATTTGGAACTTCCTTTACATCGTGCTTATATGATGTAAAATGTTTCTTTAGATGCCAGAATATGAACAATTGATGCCAACTATTGTCCGCAAGTCAGTGCATTGCAGTAACTTCATTGTTCCTTTTGCCGTTTACCATATTTCTTCAAATTGTATGTACTGAAGGCTGGGCATATTGTACATCAAAGCTATTATAGGAAGTTCAAGACATTGGCATTCAAGAGATTTGATTGGATAACTTGTTAGCCTCTGCTATTTATAGTTTGTAAAATTTACTCTGAACTTAAAGCAGCTAATTTTTTCATTTGAATCAAAATTGTTTCAGGATCTTATGACTCAAAAAGAGAGAACAGTGTTGGAAGAAGCATCAGAAAAGCAAGGTAAGTGTGCGAGATATATTTGTGCATGCACGTTTGTTTGTCAGTGAGAATATATGAAAGTGGCATCTGTATCATACTGAAAAAGTATTTGTGCATCTCTGTGTGATGCTACTAGAAGCTAATTTGTCTTAACAGTCGTCACTTCAAGGTTACATACTCGAATATGTATGCTGATTTTTTTGTTTCTCGTTATAAACAATAATCATATTCTTTCTCTTATGCATGTAATTAATCTATCAGAAGCTCCTCAAGGGCCAAGAGTTTGACCTTAGATACAATCCTCAGAAGTTCGAGCAGATACAAGAAAGCTAAGCAAACAGCCGTTCAATCAGAGCTGGAGGACACCGAAAGTCAGCCTGTTGATTATGTCCCAGACAGTCTGGTTGATATGTAGTTCGTCTGTTGCTTGGATTTAATTGTTGTCAGTCTCTTGGAGCACAAAATGTTTCGGTTATTCTTCACTTCCGGCTGTGCAGGCCAAGGAGAAACAACTGCTCACAGTTTGGTTGAAACAGATCTGCTGGTTATATAATTATCATCTTCTAGTTTTACCCCAAAAGATGCTCAGTTTTATCTCTCCATCAAATGGAATTTTGCCTAAAGAGATTCTCAAAGTTAAAATTGTGAGCCGATTGACAATGCCGTAGACATAATTTCCTTGCCTAAAGAGATGCTCAGTTTGTAGGGTCCGATGCCTTGCAGGTTGCGTATGTTTGCCCATGCCATGTGATTTTGCATATGATGCATTATTCAAGAATTTCTGGCTTCAATTCGATTCGATATTTTTGCTTTACAGTAAAATATCTCTCGACTTGTTTAATTTTTGAAAATGAAAAATAAGGCAAGTTTGCTGGTAATATTTCTTTCATTGGCTGGCATTTGAAAATGGCAATTTATGAATAAAACTTCGGTATATCTTTGGAGATGATGATAAAAAGATATATGAATTTAATATCTTTAAAAATAATTAGGAAGAAAGAGAGTAAACTACATTACCATGCTACCTTTGTGCACTTATTTAAGTAAATAATTAGTTACGGCAGTATCTTCATGTATTAACAAAATGTGAAAAAAAGTTAAAATGGACTAAACTTATTAAAAAAAAATAGTCAAAATGGACTGTCACATCATTCATCTTTGTTATTTTTTATAGGTAATTTCTTCTCACACTCTTGTTCCTATTTTTATCATCAATTTCTTCCTCTGTTTCGTTTTTGTTCAGTAGACTTTCCCTTTCCTATCCTTCTTTTATTTGTTCCCCCCAAAAATTAGAGTGTTTGTGCTACGAACAGCTACAACCAACAATTCCTCTACTACCCGGTTCATTTCGTGTCTTCATGAGAGTTTGTTGTCCTCGCTTTGAGTTTTGCTTATTGTCATTCATACAATGACTGGCCCAATTACGTGTGCTCAATTTTATTCCCGTCATTTTATTAATGTTGAGGATATTTCCGATAATGCAGCTCTCTTGAGCCAATAAAAATTCACATGACAGAGGGCATGACTCACACGCATAAGGCTATATTAGATATCACAAGTCCATTTCGGGTAACACATGTCTAAATATAACCAAACTCCATCTCTATATTACTTTGTTCAGATTGGACTAAGAAGATGTGCCATGACAACCCTCACCACCCTACAAGTCTATTCTTCATTCAACCCGACGAAGGGGCTTCTTCTCTGTTAGTTCCAGAGTTGCTAACGACGGAAAACTATGTTACATAGGCAAGAACGATGCGTCGAGCTCTCAACATCAAAACAAACTTTATTTTGTCGATGGTACCATTTCTAAACCCACTGATTCATCTGATCCTTGTTTATCCAATGGGAACATTGCAATGATATAATAATATCTTGATTCAACATTCAGTTAGCATTGAACATAGATCCACCATTGCACATGCTGATAATGCTGCTAGTGTATGGCATGATCTTTGTGAACGTTTTTCCATTCAGAACATCCCACAAATCTTCCAGCTTTGAAAAGCAGTTTGATCCCTACTCCAAGATGATGATTCCATGAGCACCTATTACAACAAACACAAAAGTTAATGGGACGAACTAGACATTTATGAACCAATGCCCCTATGTACTTGTGGTTCAGTCAAAATATTGGAAGATTATCACCATCAAAAGAAATTCATGCAGTTCTTAATAGGCATCAACGATTCATACGACAAAATTTGAGCCTAGATCCTTCTTTACGATCCTTTACCACCATTTAACCGTGATCTTTCTCTAGTCTAGTCTAGTAGGAAGAAAGGCATCGACAATTATATTCCACTCCCATTTCCACACCTATTACCATGTTTTCAGAAGGACCAGACCAATGCCAAAATACACCTGGACGCAAAGACAAGCTTTTTTGCCCTCATTGCATTATCTCTAGGCACTCTTTGGAATGTTGTTTCAAAGTCAATCCTAGTCTTCCAGTTTTCTCTCATTGTCACATCCCGTTCTCTCATTCTCCCATTGTCACTTCAAAGACAAATGCTAGAAGCTACACGGCTTCCCTCTTGCACACAAAAACGCCTCAAAATTTAGACACTCTGCTAACAACATTTCTTTTGAATAGGACACGGCCAACAACACTAGTCATTACTCAAGAACAATATGCTCGGTTGTTTGCCTTACTTCAAACTCAATCGTATGATGCACCCACCCCTGCTGCAAATCAAGTCTAGATAGTTCCCTCTACTCACGATGTCACCCCCATGTCTGGTAAAAGCCTTTGTTTTCTACACACACAAACACAGCCACACAACTTGCACATCCACTATGGATCATTGAAACTGGCGTGACAAATCATATGATTTGTAGCCCCCATTTTTTCACTCACATCATTGCCGAATTTTCCAATGTCGTCAGATTACCAAATGGTAATTCTGCCTCAACTACTCACATTGGAGACGTTCGGTTATTCGACACTTTACTCTCAATGATGTGCTTTATGTTTGTACCTTCTCCTTCAACCTCATCTCTTCCAAGTTCTTGGCCATATTTTGAATTGTTTTCTAATTTTCTTCTCTGATTTATGCTATATTAAGGACCTTACCTCTTGGAGGACAACTAGACAAGATAAAGTGAAGGACGGCCTCTACCATTTTCAACATCTACCAAGTTTTATCACTACTTTAGCTTCTCATCTTCGAACCTTGCCTCCTTTTATTTCTATTAGATTTTGCTGCTATTCTCAAGTTTGATGGCTTTACTTTATGGCATTATTGGTTAGGACATAGTTTAATGACTGCACATGTTTTAAATGAAGTTTACAGTGCTTGTGAGAAACCCAAATTTCATGCAAGATTTCCTTATGATATCTGTCCATTTGCAACATAAATTACCCTTTTCTACACTTTCATGTTTTTAGTTTTAAGAGATATTGACTGGATTAAGGACTAAGTCAGGTGTGAAGTGAACGTACCTGAAATAAATCTATCTGGAAATTACCTTAGACATTGGTAACCGACTTTGTGCCTTATCCTCTTGAGATTTTGCTAAGTGTGGGGACAAGTAACTCTATTAGTTTAAGACAACTTTTGACACTTTGCTTGCCAACCAAGTCTATTAGTAAGGGAAATGATGGCCTAAAATCAAGAGTGCACAAGTGGCACATGACAATGGATCCATATGGTTTTTTATGGATTTTTCTATTCCAATATATAAAGGATGGTCGACCAAGGTATTAGAGTTTCCCTCCCTTCTCCTACTCCAAAATACACAGCCATATTAAAAGGAAAAATCTCCTCTTTACACTCTCATACCTCACTTAGTATAACAACTCAATTTCAAGGTCTTAGGTGAGAATCAAGGAACTTTAAGGAAGAAGCAAGCTCTTTTCTTAAGTTGGAGATTTTGGAGGAAATTGGTAAGTTTATCTTTAACATGATTTTAGCAGCTATTTATGTATTTGATATAGTATGAAATAAATTGATTTATTGAATGAATATCTAGCCTATTGTGAGGTTAGTCTAGTGAAATAAGTCACATTATAGGAAGATATTGCAATACTTAGAAGGAATCTTTAGTTAAGCTTGATCCAATTCTTGAGAATTTGACCAAAGTATCAACTAGAGAATTTTAGACTTAGGAAGATATGATTTTTGGAAATTCGAGGAGATACTTTAGAGAAATTGTAGTTAGAAGAGTTGAACATATGGTGTGCTCGGATTGGCTACTCTCGGGCAATTTCATCATATTTTAGTAAATTAGGCATAACTTTCTCATATGATTTCGAAATAAGGTGATTCAAAATTATATAGAACACCAAGAGAAGGATATAGAACTTTTATGTTTTGAGTGTTTAGAGATATAGGCTGGATCAAGGATTTAATTGGGTGTGAAATGGACGAGCATAAAAGGATCTAAGTGAAACCGACTTGAGCTCTAGCACCGACTTAGGCATAGGATAAAAATTTGATATGTTTTCACAAGCATATTGACATCATGACATGTGTATACGGACGTGTGGCAAGAAGGGAGGAATTCATCTAAAAGGTTTTAGTTAGCAATTATTGGGAGGAATCAAAAAGATTTATTTGAATAAGATATGAAGTTAAAACTTAAATAGTTGGTTGTTGAGTTTTGGTTAGGGCTATTTTTCCTTAGCTCTAATTTTCAAGGTATAATAATAATAAAGTAATAGAATTTTAAGGAATTGAAGGAAAATTTGTGTGCATTATATAAAAGTATTCAGCCCCATGTATAAGTTGAGGTGAAGGTTGTTTAATTTCTTGAAACTCCTTTGCTTTGATTTAATAAGAAAGAATTGAAGAAAGATAAGTTAAGAGAAAAATGTGTGGCCTGGATATGGCTTGTTTAGCCTATGTATGAAATTTCCATGAGTTGTTAAAGAGAAAATAAGTTGATTTTAAAAAAAAGGTAGATAAGAAATTAAAATGAGTATGTAAGGTGATATTTGGTCCTATACTATTTTGGGTTAAGGATAAATGTTTTTTTTAGAAAAATATGTACATGATTCAAGTGATTAAGATGAGATGTTTTAAGCTATTATATGCACAACCTATATGATTAAGACATGTTGGTATGTCGTATGGCTCATAGATTCATATATCGGGCATAAAATGTCTAATGGTTCGTGCGTGTTTAAGTTACGTCATAAGATCTTATGCCTTGAGTCATATTGAGTTTTTAAGAAACAAGATTACTAAAGTCACGTCATAATGAGGAAGGTGATACGTAACTCTCTTATGACTGACGTATCGATCATGAAAGTGATACGTAACTACCGTCGAATAATAAGAAGTCGTGTCATTACGGAGAAGGCAATATGTAACTCTCTTATGACTGACGTATCGATCATGAAAGTGATACGTAACTACCGTCGAATAATAAGAAGTCGTGTCATTACGGAGAAGGTGATACGTAACTCTCGTATGACTAACGTGTTGACGGCAAATGTGATACGTAACTGTCGTCAAACGATAAGAAATGGTTTCGTAATGGCGAAGGTGAAACGTAACTGCCGTACGACTAATATGACTGGTTGTAAAGGCAAAACGTAACTACCGTCATAATATGATAAGTTTCGTTACGACAGTGAAGGCAACTCAATCTGCCGTCATGCTAAGAAATACAGCAGTGAAGGTGATTCAATCTGCCATCGTGAATTTAAGAAACCCGACGGTGAAGGCGACGCGATCTATCATCGAGGTTAATGCTATGATCGATATGAATAAAACTAAATCATATTACGAAAAAATGCAGGTTTTATAAGGAGGTGTCTAAGTAGTTTATAAGTTGTGTATAAGTCATGAACAGTAGGTCTTATGATCATATTATATGCATTTACGTGTTATGTGTATTTATTATTTTGGTTTTAGTTATATTAATAATGCACTTATTGAGATTTCTTGAAATCTCATTTTTTGATTTTATCTATCGTTCCTTTCAGAACGATAAACCTTGTTGCAGGTAGATATGACAGATCAGAAGACTCAGACTCATCGAGAGATTCCGGTGAACCCTGAGGGGCCCACCGAATACTCTCCTCTTGATGAACCGCATTTTGATAGCTATGTCTTTTCAGTTTTTGACCACATGTTCGAGGAAAGAATACTTAAATATAAGTATTTCGGAATTTCTAGTTTATGTATGACTTGATATTTGATGTTATTTTAAATATTAATCTATGGGCATGTTTAAGGTTTACCATGTGATTGTTGTGCAAAGTTAGTTTTGCTTTACATACTTTGGAGTTTAACCATATTCCGTTGCACTTCTTAGTGCATTTTGTTAGTAAGTTTAGGTGCATGCATGTTATTAATTATATGTACGAAGGGTTGCCTTGTGTTACTTATCCCAACTCTTTAGTTTACATTAAATTTCAGACGTAAATTGGAGACGTCACACTTCTAGATAGAAATCTCTCATTTGCCACATATCCATACACATGTCAAGATACTAGGATGATTGTGTAGATATTTAGGAAAATAATCCTACACTAAGTTGGTCATCTATGCCAAAGTCAGTGCTTCCATGATATTTCATCCAATTTTCAGCTACTCTTGTTTTATGATGACTAAGTCTTTTGATCCACTTACCCATTAGTTCTAAGCATAGTTTATCACATGCCAAGTGTCTGCTTATGGTTTGGAACCAACTGCATTTTTCTTTAAATCTTACCATAGCCAAATTTCATCCAAAGGATTGTCTAGTTGTTTTAGTCTTTTATTCTTTTCCAATCACTCATTGACACCATCCTAAATCTCCCCATGATTAAGTCCCTAAGGTTCTATGTGTCCACACACATGTTAAGGTGATAAATTGCTTAAAATCTCAAAGCCAAAGGGTGGAAGAGAATCCAAACACATTTGGATATGCTAAGTCGTGCCATATATTCCTCCCATAGGTCTTAAGACACTCATTTCCTTTCTTCTAGGCTTGGTTAGCAAGTAACATGACTTAAGGATTATCTTGGTGCTATTTGTCCCTATACTTGGCAAATTGTCATAGGTATTACAAAAATATAACAAGAGGACAAACTCAAAATCGGTTTCTTCCTAAGCCTAAGTCGGTGCTCCTTTATTTCCCGGTTTCGTTCTCGATTAAGTCAATGTCTCTTAAAGCTCAAAACATGAAAGTTATATATCTTTCTCCTGGTGTTTCATAGCATCTTAGATCTTCTCATTCGGAGATCGGGTGAGAGAGTTATGGCTTATCAAGAGACGTCAAAATTGTCAAAAATTACTCAATTTGATTTTCTCCATGGAATATACTTTGCTTGATTCCTTGAAACTCTATGCAAGTCTTACCTAACTCTTCTTTTTACACTACGTTTTTTTGTAATTTCAAATAAACAAATGTTCTCTTGGTGTCAAATGTCTCAAATAATTGTTCAATCACTTAGATATTTTTCAAATATTCTTTTTTCACATCATTTGTGTTTTATTCCAAGTTTTACTCTATTACACACATGCTTAATACCAATAAAGGATTAATAGAAAATATATTTCCAAAAAATTTCAAAGATTAACTAAAATAAACCTAAAGAAATTACAATCACTCCAAGTATAAAAAATCCAGTAGAAAAAAAAATCGAGTTATCACAATAAATCTCCTATTGAAATGTTGTACCAAGTCAAACCCACATACTCTCTCACCTTTGGGTCTTTGGTTGCTTGTATTTTACTTCTACACTTAGTCATACTCGGACTAAGTTCAAATCTAAGACCAAAAAATGTATATTTTTAGGCTATCCATATGGTATAAAAAGATACAAGCTACTTGACTTAACCACCAACCAGATCTTCATCTCTCGAGATGTGGTGTTCCATGAGGACCACTTTCCATAAGGACCAACTCCCATTAGGACCTCCTTCTTACTGACTTTACTCATCCTTAGAAACAACCTACAAATTCTAATAATCTTGACCCTTTCATACCATCCACCGACTACACTGCACCCATTGATTCCCCAACCGAAACCTCCATTTCACCTCACAACCTTAAAGAGCAAAATTACACCATCAATAATACTCCCTTCTCTCCTAATATTCCTCATTCTCAAACCACCCTACATAGGTCCAATAGAACCCAAAATGCACCAGGATACTTGGAAGATTTCCATTGCCAACAAGTAGCCACACTTTACCCTGCCAAGTCTAAATCTGAAACTTCAGGTTTACTCACCTGTAATGCTACAATTTTAAAGGTAATTTTCCCTTTATTTGATTCACTTTCCTATAATTCTCTTTCACATTTTTTTAAGACCTTTACAACTTCCATTTCCTTACATACCAAACCCAATTCCTATGATCAAGCCATTCAAGAACCTGTTTGGTGTGAAGCAATGAGACAAGAACTTAGTGCTTTTGAGGACAATGAAACTTGGAGTGTCATTGATCTATCTCTTGGCAAGAAACCAATTGATTGCAAGTGGGTCTAAAACTATAAATTTAAGGATGATAGGACCATAGAAAGAGATAAAGTGTGCTTGGTTGCAAAAATATTTACGCAATGAGAGGGAATTGATTTCCATGACACCTTCTCACTCATTTGCTAAATTGACCTCTATATGTTATCTTATTGCAATGGCAGCCATCAAAGGATGGGGCCTTCAACAATTAGATATGAACAACACCTTTCTTTATGGAGAACTCAATAAAGATTTATACATGTGTTTGCCTCCCGATCACCCTTCTTCAGAATCCAACAAAATGTGCCAATTATAGAAGAGCATATGTGATCTAAGACAAGCTTCGAGGCAATGTAATGCCAAGCTCTCATCTTCCTTAATTGAGCTCAGATTCACCCAATCTAAATCAAATTACAGCTTACACACCAAAGCCATAAGCACATCATTTGTAGCACTCCTTGTGTATATGGATGAGAGAGTCCTAGTAAGTTCCGAGCCTCACACTACCACTGTTGTCAAGAGTTTTTTAGAAACAAAGTTCAAGATTAAGGACCTTGAAACCCTTAAGTACTTCCTTAGCATTGAGGTGGTGCGAACAAAGGAAGGAATTCAACTTTCTCAAAGGAAGTATGCATTGGACATACTTTCCGACACAGGGTTTTTGGTAGCAAAACCTTCCACCTTGCCCATGAAACCTAATGTGAAACTTAGCAAGGATGAAGGTGAGCTATTCCAAGACCCTTCTCCCTATCGAAGGCTGGTTGGGAAGTTGTTATACCTTACAAATACAAAGTTAGATTTAAGCCAAAGTGTATATCTCCTAAGTCAGCTCATGGAAATCTCGTGTATCCCTCATTTTAATGCAATGCATAAAGTAATCAGATATGTGAAAGGGACACCCACACAAGGCCTTTTCTTTCCCACCAATTGAAGCTAGAGATTGTTGCCTATTCGGATGCAAGTTGGGCCAATTATCCTGATACAAGGCATTCCACAACTGATTTTTGTGTCTTCATTGGTAGCTCACTGGTGTTTTGGAAGTCCAAAAAACAAACAACCGTATCAAGATCATTAGCAAAATCAGAGTATAGAGCCATCGGCTCAGTTGTTTGTGAGCTCACATGAGTTAGATACCTTCTTTCCTATCTGAAGACATCAATTTCAAACCCGACAACCCGATATTGTGACAACATTGCAGCAAACCCCGTGTCTCATGAATGGTCCAAACACATCGAATTAGATTGCTATCTGATTCATGACAAAATCGCAGAGGGAAAAGTTGTTACAACACATATTTTTTCTCAATACCAGTTGGCTAACTTACTTACCAAACCCTTTTCACACAACAACTATCCAAGATGAGAGTTATCAATGTATACTTTCCATCTTGCGGGGGGATGTTAAAGTAGCTAGAAAAAGACTCCACCTCCATTGCCCCTACAGGATGCGAGTGAGGACACATTCCCACCACCTCTACATACGGTTCAGCTCCACAAAAAGACATACAGCAGGCATGCATTGCAGATGTGTAGAGGAGCTTATCTGTGATGTTTTGTTGCAGCTTTAATGAGATGTATTTCTTTTATTTGTTTCTTTTTTTTTTGTCTTCTTGCTTGTCTATATATATACCGATTGTATACATGCAAGAATGAGTCAAATTAATATACATAATTTTCTTTCCAAGCCTTTTCTCTCTATTTTCTATCTTTAAATCAGAGTTTGTTTGCAAATAATACAAAATTTAGGGCCTTAGTAACAATGTGACAACCCGGATTTTTCCTCTATTGGATTTTCCTCATTATAAGAATAGATATTTTTATTTAGTTATTCTTCGAAACTTTTTAGAAATATATTTATTATTTATTTTGGACCTTCTCTTATAAGGAATATTGATAAGTTACGTTCAAAGTGGTAAAATGATGCAAATAGAGGAGTTTAGTGCAAATCAAGGCTATTGGGTAATTTTTGGCAAATTTGATGTCTCTTGGTAATATGAGCATAAATGTTTCATTTGATTTTAGATTTGGATGATTCAAGATGATATATAAAGCCAAGTGAAAGATATACAACTTTCATGTTTTGAGTTTTAGGAGATATGGACTCAATTAAGGGAGAAATCAGAATTGAAATTGACATAATTAACTTAGGCGTAGAAGAGCACAAACTTTGACTTTGATAACCGACTTAGCATGGATTTTATTTTGAAATATCTTTATAAATCACATGATAATTGGCCAAGTGTAGGGACAAGTGGCACAATTAGCCCTCGATTATTTGCTTGCCAACCAAGTGAAATGATAAGCCTAAACCTAGGGGGGACAAGTGACTCTTAACAATGAAGACTTGTGTAGATGTTCTAGAAGCTTTTCCTACTCCTTCTACATAAGATGGTCAACCAAGCTAGTAGGGAGCCCCCTCTCTTTTTTTTTCTAAAGGAAAGCACACGGCAAAGCCAAGAGAAAAATCCTCCTCACTTCCTTATATACTCACTTACATCACTAATCTATATTCAAGACTTTTAGGATGGTTTTAAAGGGAATTTTAAAAGCTAAACTCTTTTACAAGTAGAATTTCTTGTAGAAATTGGTAAGTACACTTATACTTTTACCTTATTTATAGAATTTTATTTGTATAGGTATAGAATTAATATTTGATGATTACTTCATTTGATTACTTAATATGTTTATAAAAAATGTTATATGGTGCTAAGTGAGTTTTATAGGAAAAATAGTGTAATAAATGATGGAAGAATATTTTAGGAAATTGTGGATTGAGGTTTGATGAGTGCACAAAAATGCACTCTAAATACTCTATTTAAATACTAAAAGAAATGAGAAAATAATGGATATAACTCATGTTATTAAAATTAATGGTCATTTATCTTGAAATAGATATAAGCATGATTTAATATATTGATGAGAATATAAAATGCCATATTTTCCTCTCTTAATGTTTAATACTTTATTTTTATTTGATACCTAAATATACTCATTATTCTTATATTTTGATTTAGGACACAAATGGAGACATTAGGAGCAAATGAAAATAATTGCGGAATTTTAGACAGTTCTGACATCTTTTCGTAATATGGGCATAACTCTCTCATCCAATCTCCGATTGAGCTGATTCAAGATTATCTAGAACCGCAAGAAAAATATCTATAACTTTTATGTTTTGTGTTTGAAGAGACATCCACTCAATCTAAGACAAAATCGACCATCAAGTAGACGCACCTGCACTTGACGTTCCTGGATATTTTTCAACCACTTGCATCAAATCCAAATGTTATCATAATATTTTCCAGCAAGCACTCCTACACCTACTTGGAAATTCAATGATCAATTCATATGCAAGATGAAGTGCACTCAAGTTTCTTGTAGACAAATTATTTGACCACAAGATATTAAGTCATACAAGACACCTAATGGATAGAGAAGCAAAACTGAAACACTCAACCTACAAGCAAAATCCAGCTCATGCATGGTGGGAAAACAAATGATCAAAATGACAACTCACAAATCACTTGGATTCAAGAATGGCACATGGCAAAACAAGTTGAAATTGTGATGATTTTGTCATGACAACTTGCATGAAGGATGCTTATAAATAGAAGGAAGGGCTGTGTGTTCTAAGAGAATGCTTAGTGTGCTTGGATGCCTTGGAAGATACATTGTTTTTGAGAGCTTGAGAAAAGAAAAGAAAAACCAAAGAAGAGAGAAGAAAATAATGGTTGGCTCTTTGATTACGCCCAAAGAATAACGCGGTCGTTTGCAGTATAACTTTGGGGTGTCGATTCCACAGGGAGATGGATTGAGAAATTGAAGAACAGTAACGAAATTAACAAAAAGATTTAGATGAGTGCGAAAAGTAAAGCATCGGGAATCCTTTGTATATAATTGGTATTTTAATTATTTTCGATTCATTAATAACTCGATTGAAAATTCTATGTCCAAATTTTCAATCGGAAAATAAAACATTAATAACCAGATTTAAATCAAATGTAATCTTTCGAAAAATCATTCGTCACAATATAAGAACAGGAATTGTTATCGATATTAAAGAAATTCAACGTCGACAATATACTCGTAGAGCAATATTGCAGCAGAGAATTAAATTAAAATAGATAACCAATTGAACCAAACATAATCAAAGGATTATTGCATTTAATAGAAAAAGCATGACTGAATCTATAAATGAAATAAATTCTAAGATTATTTGGTGACGAAAACATTTATAATAAATTTCGAATGACTAAACAAAAGAGTTTAATATTTGAAGAACACATATATGAATAAAAAACAATTACAAATACCATCATATATACAAATTCATCCCTAGCTCTACTAGAAAATTAGTTACACATATTGAAAATATGCAACAAAAATTCTCTAAGGGATAATATGGAAGAGCCAACCATTATTTTCTTCTCTCTTCTTTGGTTTTTCTTTTCTTTTCTCAAGCTCTCAAAAACAATGTATCTTCCAAGGCATCCAAGCACACTAAGTATGGTCTTAGAACACACACCCCTCCCTTCTATTTATAAGCATCCTTCATGCAAGTTGTCATGACAAAATTATCACAATTTCAACTTGTTTTGCCATGTGCCATTCTTGAATCCAAGTGATTTGTGAGTTGTCATTTTGATCATTTGTTTTTCCACCATGCATGAGCTGGATTTTGCTTGTAGGTTGAGTGTTTCAATTTTGCTTCTCTATCTATTAGTTGTCTTGTATGACTTAATATCTTGTGGTCAAATAATTTGTCTTAAAGAAACTTGAGTGCACTTCATCTTGTATCTGAATTGATCATTGAATTTCCAAGTTGGTGTAGGAGTGCTTGCTAGAAAATATTATGATGACATTTGGATTTGATGCAAGTGGCTGAAAAATATCCAGGAACGTCAAGTGTAGGTGCGTCCACTTGATGGTCGATTTTTTCTTAAATTGAGTGGATATCTCTTCAAACACAAAACATAAAAGTTATAGATATTTTTCTTGCGGTTCTAGATCATCTTGAATCAGCTCAATCAGAGATTGTATGAGAGAGTTATGCCCATATTACAAAAAGATGTCAGAACTGTCTAAAATTCCGCAATTATCTTCATTTGCTCCTAATGCCTCTATTTGTGTCCTAAATCAAAATATAAGAATAATGAGTATATTTAGGCATCAAATAAGAATAAAGTATTAAACATTAAGAGAGGAAAATATGGCATTTTATATTCTCATCAATATATTAAATCATGCTTATATCTATCTCAAGATAAATTACCATTAATTTTAATAACATGAGTTATATCCATTGTTTTCTCGTTTCTTTTAGTATTTAAATAGAGTATTTAGAGTGCATTTTTGTGCACTCATCACACCCCCCAACTTACTCATTGCTAGTCCCTAGCAATTTTCATGCAAAATGATGAGAAAGACCAAAGAAAATCACACATAAGGGCCATCAAGACACATTTTTTAAATTTACATATCAAAACAATCTTAGAAATTCAATAACCCTTTCACAAGTAATTCAAATATAGCAATCCACAGAGTGTGTATGTGTTCCAAACTATTTTTATCAAATCAGAGATTTCGACACATGCAACATTAGAATATCTTAAACAAAAAGGTTCAACTCCATAACTCACGGGTACAGAAGTATTTCATGTATGGGTTCTCTCTATGAAGTTGACAACGGTGTACATTTACTCTCATGGAAATTTAGCCAATTATATATAAGTAACAAGTAAACATTGATCTTATGATAGGAATACTAACAAATGAGATTTTCACCATTCTTTCCACAAGCATACTTAGGATCGGAAAAATCAACACAAAGGGTTGTAATGTGGTTTAGGGTTGGAGTTCATAAGAAGAAAAGGTGAAGAGATTTCAAAAACTTCCAAGTATACACAAAAGGGAATCTGTTAAATTTTTCAGTAGACTATACTTTCTTTTTTATGTACTTTTCAATTTTTTAGATTTTTGACTAAGTACACTTTTCCATCTTCTTTTGCCACTGGTGTCTTCGCAATTTGATGAACTCTTTCATGAATAATTTGATGGACACATCTAGCACCATGCCATTTTTGTCATGGTTTTTTTTTTTAAATGATAATTTCACACCTAGTATACACTTGGAAGTAAAATGGTAGGGAAATATAGTGTATAAGCTATACTCCAATGTGGAGAGGTATGGATGATGTAGATATGAAAAGAAAAGGCCATATGTGTATATTGGCTCAAAATTGGCTGCTAGGGATCTATGATGAAAAGGCTCAGCTTGAAAGGCTCAAACGTTAATCCTAAGTTAACTTTCGTCATATCCCAAGTATATCCACCATCTTACCACAAACCATGTAATGATATTCTCAAAAGAAGTGTCAAATTCAACAGATCAATGGATACTTATCACAATTTCTGTATTTGTAATCTCTCAATTCTCACAAAATTCACATGAATACTTGAGCAAAATAATTCTTTAGTTACATGTGTCAAATCACCATATTACCACAAAGTTTGGAGAAGTGCATAAATGGCTCTGTGGATGTTTTAGCAAAATGATTTAAAATGGGTTTGTTGAATTCACCAAGATGGTTATGAATGAGCATGAGTATCGTGTGTGAAAAGATGCCTGTGTGAAAAAATTTGGCAATTTTTTATATATTGATTGAAATATGCCACAGAGTCTAAATAACAGATTTGTATTCCCACCCCCCAACTTAAATGAAACATTGTCCTCAATGTTTAAGAATCAGAATTGAATAACTAAATAGGGTAGAATACACCTGATGTGGGATGTGGGTGGCTTGCTTGGCATCAAAGATGGTATTTGTCAAAATAAAATTAACCTGTAACAAAATAAAGTAAACAATAAACAAAAATAAAATGAACGAAAATAAAATAAAAGAAAAACATACCTGGAGATGGTCAAGATTGATATACTAGGTCCATAAGTGGAATGTCTTCCACTTCTGGAATTTGTCTATCAATTAAGATTTTGAGGCGTTGACCATTTACTTTGAAGATACATCCATCTTTTAGATTTTCTATTTCTACCACCCCATTTGTGAAAACGTTTTTTACTATAAAAGGGCCGGTCCATCGAGATCAAAGTTTTCCTGGATGCTTATGGAGTCTTGAATCATATAAAAATACTCGATCATTAGGCTTAAATGTTCTTCTCAAAATATTTTTATCATGAAATACTTTCATTTTAGCCTTATAGATATTGGAGTTTTCATAAGCATCATTTCTCAATTCTTCTAATTCCGTCAATTGGAATTTTCTAAATTTTCCTGCTTTTTCCAAGTCAAAATTGAAATGTTTAATGGCCCAATATGCTCGATGCTTGAGCTCCACGGGCAAATGACAAGGTTTTCCAAAAACAAGTCTATAAGGTGACATGCCTAAGGGAGTTTTGAAAGTTGTACGGTAAGCCCAAAGCGCATCGATTAGTCTCAAAGACCAATCTTTCCAATTCGGGTTGACCGTTTTTTCTAAAATTTGTTTAATTTCCCTATTCGCAAGTTCAACCTATCCACTTGTCTGAGGGTGATATGCAGTAGAAAGCTTATGTATCACCCCATATCTTTTCATTAAAGCTTCAAAAGAACGGTTACAAAAATGCGTACCTCGGTCACTAATGATAGCACGTGGGGTACCAAATCGAGATAATATATTTTTTTTGAGAAACTTAATTACCGTCCTGTTATCATTGGTCCTGCAAGGTGCTGCCTCTACCCATTTTGACACATAATCTACTGCCACAATAATATATAAATATCCAAAAGAAGGAGGAAATGGTCCCATAAAATCAATGCCCCAACAGTCAAAAATTTCAATTACCAAAATTGGGTTTAAGGGCATCATATTACGACGGGTCATAGCTCCTAACTTTTGACATCTTTCGCATGAGCGACAATAGATATTTGTATCTTTAAATAAGGTGGGCCAATAAAATCCACACTGCAGGATTTTTGCAGCGGTTTTCTTCATTGAAAAGTGGCCACCACAAGCTTGAGAATGACAAAATTCCAAAACGCTTGCAATCTCTTCATCAGGGATGCAACGCCTTAAAATTTGATCAGGGCAGTATTTGAAAAGGTAAGGGTCATCCCAGTAGAATTTTCGTACCTCAATCATGAATTTCCTTTTGTCTTGGGTGCTAAAATCCTTTGGTATTTCACCTGCAGCTAAATAGTTCACAATATGAGCAAACCATGGTAGAGAAGCAATAGAAAGTAAATGCTCATCGGGAAAATCATCTTTGATTGGTATGTGGTCAGAAGTGTCCTCGAATGTGAGTCTAGAAAGATGGTCTGCCACTACGTTCTCCACTCCTTTCTTGTCTTTGATGGTGATGTCAAATTCCTGCAAAAGCAAAATCCATCGTATTAATCGTGCCTTAGCATCCTTCTTTGTAAAAAGGTACTTAAGGGCTGCATGATCTGTAAAGATAATGATAGGAGAACCAATCAAATAAGCGCGGAATTTATCCAAAGCAAATACTACAGCTAACAACTCTTTTTCAGTGGTGGAGTAATTCATTTGTGCATTATTTAGAGTTCGACTAGCATAGTAAATGACAAAAGGTTTCCCTTCTTTTCGTTGTCCAAGAACAGCACCTCCAGCAAAATCACTAGCATCACACATAATTTCAAAAGGTAAATTCCAATCAGGTGGTTGCATTATGGGTGCTGAAGTAAGCTTGCCAATTAATGTTTTGAAAGCCTCTTGACAGGCTTGTGTCCATTCAAATGGGGCATCCTTAGCTAGGAGGTTACATAGTGGTCTAGATATGGCAGAAAAATTCTGTATGAATCTCCTATAAAAACCCGCATGACCAAAAAATGATCTTATATCATTGATTGTTCTAGGTGTAGGCAATTTAGAGATTAATTCAACTTTTGATTGATCAACCTCCATTCCTTTGGAAGAAATAATATGCCCTAAAACAATACCTGAAGGTACCATAAAGTGACATTTTTTCCAATTTAAAATCAATTCTTTTTCTTCACAACGAGTCAGTACTCTTTCTAAACTCATTAAACATGCATCAAAAGAAGATCCAAAAACAGTCAAGTCATCCATAAAAACTTCCATGCACTTTTCAACCATATCACTAAAAATACTCATCATGCAACGTTGAAAAGTAGCTGGAGCATTACACAGTCCAAATGGCATTCTGCGGAAAGCATAAGTACCGAAAGGACAAGTAAAAGTAGTTTTATCCTGATCTTCTAATGCAATTTCAATTTGATAATAACCAGAATAACCATCTAGAAAGCAATAAAAAGGATGACCAGCCACCCGCTCAAGAATTTGATCAATAAAAGGAAGCGGAAAATGGTCTTTTCGTGTGGCGGCATTTAATTTTCTGTAATCAATGCACATCCGCCAACCAGTCACCAGTTTTGTAGGGACTAACTCTCCAAGGTCATTTTTTTTCACAGTTACTCCTGACTTTTTAGGAACAACCTGCGTAGGACTTAACCATTTACTATCAGCAATAGGATATATCATTCCTGCATCTAATAGTTTCAATACTTCATTTTTCACAACTTCTTTCATTGTGGGATTAAGTCTACGCTGGGGGTCTCTTCGAGGATTAGTTCCTTCCTCTAAATTTATTTTATGAGTACAGATTAGGGGACTAATGCCTTTTATATCAGCAATACTCCATCCTAGGGTTGATTTATATTTGCATAAAATCTGAATTAATTTCTCACCTTGGGACTCAGATAATTCAGATGAAATAATAACAGGAAAAGTATCACCTGGACCAAGGAAAACATGCTTTAAACCCTTAGGTAGGGATTTTAATTCAACTTTAGGGGCTTCCCTACTTGAAGGAATCTGTCTTTCTCTTTTTTCAGGCAACTTCTCAAACTTTGGTTGCCATGCCTGTGTGCTATAATCATGAGTTCTGTCAAAAATAGCACAAATGTCAAATACATCAGATGAATCACTTATAGGATTAAATTCAGAATTAACAATAAAGTATTCAAGGGGATCTGAGTCATGAGTTGTAAGAACATCCCTTTCTATAAGTGAGTCAATCATGTATGTCTGATGACACTCGACATCCTCTTCTGGCTGTTTTGCAATATGAAAAATATTTACCTCAAGAGTCATATTGCCAAAAGAGAGTTTCATCAATCCATTTCTGCAATTGATAAGAGCATTAGAAGTAGCAAGAAAAGGTCTACCTAAAATTAATGGAATTTTAGAGGTGGTTTCTACAGCAGAACTAGTGTCTAGAATTAAGAAATCAACAGGATAGTAAAATTTATCAACTTGAATTAAAACATCCTCTACCACACCCCGTGGTGCTCTAACTGAACGATCAGCCAATTGCAATACCACAGAAGTTGGTTTGATTTATCCCAATCCTAATTGCAAATAAATAGAATATGGCATCAAATTTACACTAGCCCCTAAATTTAGCAAGGCCTGTCCAAGCTCATGATTGCCAATGTTGCATGTGATGGTTGGACATCCAGGATCCTTGTACTTAGGGGGAATCCGCTGTTCAATTAGAGCACTAACTTGCTCTGTCAAGAATGCAGTCTTCTTCACATAATGCTTCCTCTTAACTGTACACAAATCTTTGAGAATTTTTGCGTAAGTAGGAACTTGTTTAATTACATGCAAAAGAGGAAGATTAATTTTTACCTGTCTAAGATTTTCCAAAATATCATTGTTATGATCTAGAGTTTGTTTGCTTGACTTTAATGCTTGAGGAAAAGGTACCTTACCAGGATTTTTTGTTACCGCAGGTTCCTCAGGTTTTGTTACCTCAAGTTTTTTGGGAAGCTCAGGACTGCTGCTATCTTGATCTTTCTCTACATCCTTTTTTTTGTCTATTATTGGATCACGTAGAGACTTACCACTTCGTGTCACAATGGCGTTTACGTCCTTCAGATCTCCTTGTGCCATATGTTGACTATGAGGTACATATTGAGTTTGGGAAGGAAACTTACCTTTCTCATTCATAGTCAATGAACTCATTATTTTAGACACCTGGCTCGTGATTTCCTTATTTTCTTCGACAACCTGCATAATCAAAGATTCAAATTTTTGATTAGTCTTACCCTGTATTTCAATAAAAGTATGCAAAGTATCTTCTAAAGAATTTCTAGAAGATTGAGGTGCATGGTATGGTGTAGGATATGATCTAGAGAGTTGTGCAGACTGCTGGTTTTCAGACTTCCAGCTGAAGTTGGGATGATTACGCCATCCTGGGTTGTAGGTTTCAGAGTAAGGTGTGAAGGACTTTTTGTACATACCTAGAGCATTACTTTGTTCCTCATACATACTATTCATGTTAGTATGTGTAGGACACTCTTGGGAATGATGATCTATCCCACCACAGACAACACATGGCCCAAAAAATTCTGCATGATTAGCCGTGTGTGTTGGTTTTGAGTTTTTAGTTTTCAATAACTCTAATTCTCTGGTGAGCATTTCAACCTTAGCCTTAAGGTTATCCTCCTCCCTTAGATGGTAAATACCACCACTCAAGTTTCCTGTAGGTCGTGACCTGTTTGTGCTAT
Organism: Platycarya strobilacea; assembly: GCA_036898215.1. Classification (NCBI taxonomy): domain Eukaryota; kingdom Viridiplantae; phylum Streptophyta; class Magnoliopsida; order Fagales; family Juglandaceae; genus Platycarya; species Platycarya strobilacea. The sequence goes on along the minus strand of CM072549.1, from coordinate 21,515,656 downwards.
CAGTAGCACTAGGTCCAGTCCAAGTATGAGCTTTTTCAGCAAGCTCATTGAGGTACTCTATGGCCTCATCGGGATTTTTCTGTAAAAATTCTCCATTGCACATCATTTCCACGAATTGACGTTCCCTGGGCGTAAGGCCTTCATAGAAATAACTCACTAAGCGCCAATTCTCATATCCATGGTGGGGACACATACTCAGTAATTCTTTAAATCTTTCCCAAGACTGGTACAAAGTCTCACTATCCTTTTGTGCAAAGGTAGAGATTTGTCTTTTTAAAGCATTAGTCTTATGTTGGGGAAAGTATTTATTGAAAAACACTTGAGTCATCTCACTCCATGTTCCAATAGACCGTGGTCTTAGTGAGTACAACCAACTCTTAGCTTTATCTTTCAAAGAAAAAGGAAAGAACTTTAGCCTTACCGTTTCGTCAGTGGTATTTTGACTGTGAAATGTTGCAACTACTTCCTCAAATTCCCTAATATGAACATAGGGGTTTTCATTTTCTAGACCATGGAAAGTCGGAAGTAATTGTATCATTCCCGTTTTAAAATCTACATGACGAACATTAGGTGAGAACATAATACAAGATGGTGTGGCTGTTCATGCGGGATGAAGATAATCTTGGAGGGTTCTAAGAGGTTGGTCCACGTGTTCACTCATCACGTCAGAATTGGAAGAATTATCAAACAAGCGATTAGAAAAATTAGATTCTGAATCTAATTCTAGCACGGGTCTACTAGCAAACCGTCCAAAAGCATCTCTGTACCTGCGCATGCAAAGTAAAGAAAAGCGTAATACTGAAAAAAAAAATTACGAAAAGAAAAGTAAAATAAAATAAAGATACAGAAAGCTAAAAAGAAAATGAACGAAGCTACCGCTCTTTTTTTTTTTTTACAAACTACTAAAAAAAACTACAAATTCTTCTACCGTCTCCCCGGCAACGGCGCCAAAATTTGATTACGCCCAAAGAATAACGCGGTCGTTTGCAGTATAGCTTTGGGGTGTCGATTCCACAGGGAAATGGATTGAGAAATTGAAAAACAGTAACGAAATTAACAAAAAGATTTAGATGAGTGCGAAAAGTAAAGCATCGGGAATCCTTTGTATATAATTGGTATTTTAATTATTTTCGATTCATTAATAACTCGATTGAAAATTCTATGTCCAAATTTTCAATCGGAAAATAAAACATTAATAACCAGATTTAAATCAAATGTAATCTTTCGAAAAATCATTCGTCACAATATAAGAACAGGAATTGTTATCGATATTAAAGAAATTCAACGTCGACAATATACTCGTAGAGCAATATTGCAGCAGAGAATTAAATTAAAATAGATAACCAATTGAACCAAACATAATCAAAGGATTATTGCATTTAATAGAAAAAGCATGACTGAATCTATAAATGAAATAAATTCTAAGATTATTTGGTGACGAAAACATTTATAATAAATTTCGAATGACTAAACAAAAGAGTTTAATATTTGAAGAACACATATATGAATCAAAAACAATTACAAATACCATCATATATACAAATTCATCCCTAGCTCTACTAGAAAATTAGTTACACATATTGAAAATATGCAACAAAAATTCTCTAAGGGATAATATGGAAGAGCCAACCATTATTTTCTTCTCTCTTCTTTGGTTTTTCTTTTCTTTTCTCAAGCTCTCAAAAACAATGTATCTTCCAAGGCATCCAAGCACACTAAGCATGGTCTTAGAACACACACCCCTCCCTTCTATTTATAAGCATCCTTCATGCAAGTTGTCATGACAAAATCATCACAATTTCAACTTGTTTTGCCATGTGCCATTCTTGAATTCAAGTGATTTGTGAGTTGTCATTTTGATCATTTGTTTTTCCACCATGCATGAGCTGGATTTTGCTTGTAGGTTGAGTGTTTCAATTTTGCTTCTCTATCTATTAGTTGTCTTGTATGACTTAATATCTTGTGGTCAAATAATTTGTCTTGAAGAAACTTGAGTGCACTTCATCTTGTATCTGAATTGATCATTGAATTTTCAAGTTGGTGTAGGAGTGCTTGCTAGAAAATATTATGATGACATTTGGATTTGATGCAAGTGGCTGAAAAATATCCAGGAACGTCAAGTGCAGGTGCGTCCACTTGATGGTCGATTTTCTCTTAGATTTAGTGGATATCTCTTCAAACACAAAACATAAAAGTTATAGATATTTCTCTTGCGGTTCTAGATCATCTTGAATCAGCTCAATCAGAGATTGGATGGGAGAGTTATGTCCATATTACGAAAAGATGTCAGAACTGTCTAAAATTCCACAATTATCTTCATTTGCTCCTAATGCCTCTATTTGTGTCCTAAATCAAAATATAAGAATAATGAGTATATTTAGGCATCAAATAAGAATAAAGTATTAAACATTAAGAGAGGAAAATATGGCATTTTATATTCTCATCAATATATTAAATCATGCTTATATCTATCTCATGATAAATGACCATTAATTTTAATAACATGATTTATATCCATTGTTTTCTCATTTCTTTTAGTATTTAAATAGAGTATTTAGAGTGCATTTTTGTGCACTCATCACTCTTCCATATTATCCTTTGAAGAATTTTTGTTGCATATTTTCAATATGTGTAACTAATTTTCTAGTAGAGCTAGGGATGAATTTGTATATATGATGGTATTTGTAATTGTTTTTGATTCATATATGTGTTCTTCAAATATTAAACTCTTTTGTTTAGTCATTCGAAATTTATTATAAATGTTTTCGTCACCAAATAATCTTAGAATTTATTTCATTTATAGATTCAGTCATGCTTTTTCTATTAAATGCAATAATCTTTTGATTATGTTTGGTTCAATTGGTTATCTATTTTAATTTAATTCTCTGCTGCAATATTGCTCTATGAGTATATTGTCGACGTTGAATTTCTTTAATATCGATAACAATTCCTGTTCTTATATTGTGACGAATGATTTTTCGAAAGATTACATTTGATTTAAATCTGGTTATTAATGTTTTATTTTTCGATTGAAAATTCGGACATAGAATTTTCAATTGAGTTATTAATGAATCGAAAATAATTAAAATACCAATTATATACAAAGGATTCCCGATGCTTTACTTTTCGCACTCATCTAAATCTTTTTGTTAATTTCGTTACTGTTCTTCAATTTCTCAATCCATCTTCCTGTGGAATCGACACCCCAAAGCTATACTACAAACGACCGCATTATTCTTTGGGCGTAACCAAATTTTGGCGCCGTTGCCGGGACGACGATAGAAGAATTTGTAGTTTTTTTTACTAGTTTGTAAAAAAAAAAAGCAGTAACTTCATTTATTTTCTTTTTAGCTTTCTGCATCTTTATTTTATTTTACTTTTCTTTTCGTAATTATTTTTTTCAGTATTACGTTTTTCTTTACTTTGCATGCGCAGGTACAGAGACGTTTTTGGACGGTTTGCTAGTAGACCCGTGCTAGAATCAGATTCAGAATCTAATTTTTCTAATCGCTTGTTTGATAATTTTTCCAATTCTGACGCAATGAGTGAACACGTGGACCAACCTGTTAGAACCCTCCAAGATTATCTTCATCCCGCACGAACAACCACACCATCCTGTATTATGTTCTCACCTAATGTTCGTCATGTAAATTTCAAAATAGGAATGATACAATTACTTCCGACTTTCCATGGTCTAGAAAATGAAAACCCCTATGTTCATATTAGAAAATTTGAGGAAGTAATTGCAACATTTCACAGTCAAAATACCACTGACGAAACGGTAAGGCTAAAATTCTTTCCTTTTTCTTTGAAAAATAAAGCTAAGAGTTGGTTGTATTCACTAAGACCACAGTCTATTGGAACATGGAGTGAGATGACTCAAGTGTTTTTCAATAAATATTTTCCCCAACATAAGACCAATGCTTTAAAAAGACAAATCTCTACCTTTGCACAAAAGGATAGTGAGACTTTGTACCAGTCTTGGGAAAGATTTAAAGAATTACTGAGTATGTGTCCCCGCCATGGATATGAGAATTGGCGCTTAGTGAGTTATTTTTATGAAGCGCTTACGCCCAGGGAACGTCAATTCGTGGAAATGATGTGTAATGGAGAATTTTTACAGAAAAATCCTGTTGAGGCCATAGAGTACCTCAATGAGCTTGCTGAAAAAGCTCATACTTGGACTGGACCTTGTGCTACTGATAGCACAAACAGGTCACGACCTACAGGAAACTTGAGTGGTGGTATTTACCATCTCAGGGAGGAAGATAATCTAAAAGCTAAGGTTGAAATGCTTACAAGGGAAATAGGGCTGTTAAATATAAGAAACTTAAAGTCAACACACATGGCTAATCATGCAGACTCTCTTGTGCCATGTGCTGTGTGTGGCGGGGTAGATCATCATGCCCAAGAATGTCCTACACATGCTAACATGAGAGGATGGCGTAATCACCCCAACTTCAGCTGGAAGTTTGAAAACCAACAGCCTGCACAACCTTCTAGATCATATCCTGCACCATACCATGCACCTCAATCTTCTAGAAATTCTTTAGAAGACACTTTACATGCATTTATTGAAGTACAGAGTAAGACTAACCAAAAATTTGAGTCTTTAATTATGCAGGTTGTTGAAGAACAAAAGGAGATAAAGAGCCAGGTATCTAAAATAACGAGTTTCTTGAGTGTAAATGAGCAAGGTAAGTTCCCTTCTCAAGCTCAGTCTATACCTCATGGTCAACATATGGCATAAGAAACTGTGAAGAATCACGAGTGCCAGCAGATATATATGATTGACTCACTCATAGACAGGGAAGTTTTCACAACTCATGATTCTGGTCCCCTTGAGAATTTTATGGTTGATTTTGAGTTTAATCCTATCAGTGATTCGTCTGATGTAGCTAATATTTGTGCAATTTTTGACAATACTCAAGATTATAGCACACGGGCTTGGCAACCGAAATTTGAGGAGTTTCTTGAGAAAAATGAAAAACAGATTCCTTCAAGTGGGCAAGTAACCAAAGTTAATCTTAAACCTTGCCACCTACCTGTGAAGTTCGAGCACCGAGTTTATTGGGCAAATAAGCGTTTCGTTTTTTACCCAGGAGGAATAGTTCAAGAAGTGGAAGATAGTCCGGTTGTAAACTTGGTCTACCAACTTTGACCACAGCATGCAACAATAATTATTATTATTATTACTATAATTATTATCATCATCATTATTATTATTATTATCATCTTATTTTTTTTGTTTTGTTTTTATTTACTATTGTTTTCTTTATTTTTGTTTGCAAGATAGTATCATTTTGTCATTTCAGATCACTATTTTTGACGTTTAGCGAGCTATCTACATCACACATCAGGTGTATCCTACCCTTTTTAGTTACTCCCCATCCAATTTTGATTATTAAACATTAAGGACAATGTTTCATTTAAGTTGGGGGGTGGAAATACAAATCTGTTATTTAAACTCTGTGGCATATTTCAATCAAAATATAAAAAATTGTCAAATGTTTTTCACACAGGCATCTTTTCACACATGATACTCATGCTCATTCCTAACCATCTTGGTGAATTCAACAAACCCATATTAAATCATTTTGCTAAAGCATCCACAGAACCATTTATGCACTTCTCCAAACTTTGTGGTAATATGGTGATTTGACACATGTAACTAAAGAATTATTTTGCTTAAGTATTCATGTGAATTTTGTGAGAATTGAGAGCTTACAAATACAGAAATTGTGATAAGTATCCATTGATCTGTTGAATTTGACACTTCTTTTGAGAATATCATTACATGGTTTGTGGTAAGATGGTGGATATAATTGGGATATGACGAAAGTCAACTTAGGATTAACGTTTGAGCCTTTCAAGCTGAGCCTTTTCATCATAGATCCCTAGCAGCCAATTTTGAGCCAATATACACATATGGCCTTTTCTTTTCATATCTACATCATCCATACCTCTCCACATTGGAGTATAACTTATACACTATATTTTCCTACCATTTTACTTCCAAGTGTGTACTAGGTGTAAAATTATCATAAAAAAAAAAAAGAAAAAAGAAAACCATGACAAAAATGGCATGGTGCTAGATGTGTCCATCAAATTATTCATGAAAGAGTTCATCAAATTGCGAAGACACCAGTAGCAAAAGAAGATGGAAACGTGTACTTAGTCAAAAATCTAAAAAATTGAAAAGTACATCAAAAGGAAAATATAGTCTACTGAAAAATTTAACAGATTCCCTTTTGTGTATACTTGGAAGTTTTTGAAACCTCTTCACCTTTTCTTCTTATGAACCCCAATCCTAAGCCACATTACAACCCTTTGTATTGATTTTTCCGATCCTAAGTATGCTTGTGGAAAGAATGTTGGAAATCTCATTTGTTAGTATTCCTATCATAAGATCAATGTTTACTTGTTACTTATATATAATTGGCTAAATTTCCATGAGAGTAAATGTACACCTTTGTCAACTCCATAGAGAGAACCCATACATGAAACACTTCTATACCCGTGAGTTATGGAGTTGAACCTTTTTGCTTAAGATATTCTAATGTTGCATGTGTCGAAACCTCTGATTTGATAAAAATAGTTTGGAACACATACACACTCTGTGGATTGCTATATTTGAATTACTTGTGAAAGGGTTATTGAATTTCTAAGATTGTTTTGATATGTAAATTTGAAAAATGTGTCTTGATGGCCCTTATGTGTGATTTTCTTTGGTCTTTCTCATCATTTTGCATGAAAATTGCTAGGGACTAGCAATGAGTAAGTTGGGGGTGTGATGAGTGCACAAAAATGCACTCTAAATACTCTATTTAAATACTAAAAGAAATGAGAAAATAATGGATATAACTCATGTTATTAAAATTAATAGTCATTTATCTTGAAATAGATATAAGCATGAATTAATATATTGATGAGAATATAAAATGCCATATTTTCCTCTCTTAATGTTTAATACTTTATTCTTATTTGATGCCTAAATATACTCATTATTCTTATATTTTGATTTAGGACACAAATGGAGACATTAGGAGTAAATGAAGATAATTGCGGAATTTTAGACAGTTCTGACATCTTTTCGTAATATGGGCATAACTCTCTCATCCAATCTCCGATTGAGCTGATTCAAGATGATGATTTTGTCATGACAACTTGCATGAAGGATGCTTATAAATAGAAGGGAGGGGTGTGTGTTCTAAGACCATGCTTAGTGTGCTTGGATGCCTTGGAAGATACATTATTTTTGAGAGCTTGAGAAAAGAAAAGAAAAACCAAAGAAGAGAGAAGAAAATAATGGTTGGCTCTTCCATATTATCCTTTGAAGATTTTTTGTTGCATATTTTCAATATGTGTAACTAATTTTCTAGTAGAGCTAGGGATGAATTTGTATATATGATGGTATTTGTAATTGTTTTTGATTCATATATGTGTTCTTCAAATATTAAACTCTTTTGTTTAGTCATTCGAAATTTATTATAAATGTTTTCGTCACCAAATAATCTTAGAATTTATTTCATTTATAGATTCAGTCATGCTTTTTCTATTAAATGCAATAATCTTTTGATTATGTTTGGTTCAATTGGTTATCTATTTTAATTTAATTCTCTGCTGCAATATTGCTCTATGAGTATATTGTCGACGTTGAATTTCTTTAATATCGATAACAATTCCTGTTCTTATATTGTGACGAATGATTTTTCGAAAGATTACATTTGATTTAAATCTGGTTATTAATGTTTTATTTTCCGATTGAAAATTTGGACATAGAATTTTCAATTGAGTTATTAATGAATCGAAAATAATTAAAATACCAATTATATACAAAGGATTCCCGATACTTTACTTTTCGCACTCATCTAAATCTTTTTGTTAATTTCGTTACTGTTCTTCAATTTCTCAATCCATCTCCCTGTGGAATCGACACCCCAAAGCTATACTACAAACGACCGTGTTATTCTTTGGGCGTAATCAAGGTTGAAATGATGGTATATGAGATTAAATTAACAAGAGAGCCAAGTTGAGGGCATAGGAGGTTGCGGCCTTGATGAAATTTCTTAAGGTGTTATTAGTTTATTTTCCTAAATTAATGATATGATGATTCATTTAGAAATAAGTAAGTGATTGAGGGAAGGCATATCATTCAATTTTTTAAAGAATAGTGGTGGTGGAATGATTATTTGTTAAGGGAATAGTGAAAGAAATGGTATATTAATTGAGTAAGGCTTTTGGTAATGGGTTGGTTTGGTTTAGGGTTGAGGTTTCCAAGATATGCTAAGAGAATAGTAGTGTGATAAATGGATGGAAATACTTTAAGAAGTAAGGATTTATGTTAGTGAATTATGAATTGAAGACTAGATGATAATATGTGGTATAAGGATGACAAAAGAACCAAGCTAAGAAAGTTGAAAGGTTTTGGCAAAGATGCCTTAGGGTATTATGAATTTTAAGTTTACCTATTAAGGATATGATGATTAAATTAAGTTAATGAGTTATTGAAAAATATTTTATGGATTAATCCTCTTGAAGAGTAGGGGAAGAATTAGAATCATTTAGTGGTAGAATGATTATTTTGGATAAGGAGAGAATTAAAAAAAATAAAATAAAATATGAGACGAAGGGTGGTTCGGCTATGACCTAATTAGTTTATGTATGAAATTCTCATGACATGTTAAGAAAAAATTGAATTGATTTTAAGGGGAGGAAAAAAAGAAATTGAAGTTAATGTGTATTATAGAACTCGACTTTACACCTATTAAGGTTAAAGTTAGATGTTCTCTTTTAAGAAAATACGTTTATAGTATTAAGTAATATTTTTATATGCATGATCTATGTTGATGAAGCATCTTATATGTCGTGTGACTTATGAATACATGTACCATGAATGAGAGGTCTAGTGGTTCATGTATGTTTATGTTACATCACAAGATTTCATGTTTTAAGTTATGAACCATGCACAAGTAAGGTTAAGTGGGCATGCATTGATTAAGTATGTTTCATGACCCATGTAAGCATGAAGTATGCATGCAACAGTCTAAAAGTACATGCATGTTCCATTTCATCACAAGTTTTTACGTCAATAAACATGACATGCATTTTTAAGAAAATAAAAATATTTATAAGAATAAGAAAGGACAACTAAGAATAAGAAAATTTAAAAAGTCATGTTATGACGGGAACAGCGATACGTAACTCTCGTTGAATGATAAAAAGTCATGCCATGATAGGGAAGGCGATACGTAACTCCTGTATGATTGACATGACTGGCGGTGAAGACGATATGTAACTTCCGCCATAATAAATATTTCCGTGTCATAATGGGGAAGATAATACGTAACTCTCGTATGACTAACGCGAACAAAAACCTAACAAGGAAGACAATACGTAACTCTCGTTGAATGATAAGAAGTCGTGTCATGACGGGAAAGACGATACGTAACTCCTGTATGACTAACATGACTAGCGGTGGAGACGATACGTAACTGCCGCCATAATATAATAAGACTCGTCACAACGGTAAAGGCGATACGTAATTGCCGAATGACTGACGAGAATATGAAAGCTGACGGCCGTCATGCTAATAAACTTAATGGTGAAGGCGATACATAACTACCGTCATGGTCAAGACTAAGAATTACATTAACCAGAATGAAAATATGAATCTCAAGAAAAAGGTTTTCATATGTTACGAAAAGTTTTACACCCGTTTTCATGAAAAGATTTTATTAGAGTATGCAAGTTTTGAAAAATAGTGCATAAGTCAAGTGTAAGTCATGACATAAGTCTCACGCATAAATTAAGAATAAGTCAAATATAAGTCATATCATAAGTCATATGTTCATGCAAACAAATATTATCTGTAAATATTGGCTATGCTTTTATTATGTTATAAGTGTACTTACTGAGAATTCTCGAAAATCTCACTCTCTTGTTCTATCTATCATTTCTTACAGAATGATAGACGCTATTGAAGTACCCTGAGGGTCCTACAGAATATTTCTTGGTCAATGAAGTGATCAATTGTTGATGGCAAGATTATAGAGAAGGCGGCAAAGAATCCCCTAAGGGTAACAGAGGGTAGTTGAATATTTGTTCTGAAAATATCAGATATTGATATGTATTAAGAAAAAATTTAGTACAGTATGCTTGCTATTTTATAAGAATATGGGTTTTAATGTAGCATACCATGTAATATTCTCAAAGAGTTAGATGTCTTTGCTGACTTTTGGAATTTGACCTCATTCCGCTGCAATATATTCTGCACACTACTAATAAGTTAGATTCATTCACATATTTTCTGATGCGAATTAAGAGACTTATAACCAAATTTCACAAGTTTTAGCGCTTCAATTTACATTAAATCCCTTATGTAAATTGGGAATGTTACAAGCAATATTTGAAAGTCTAGTGATATTTTTGTAAATATCCATTGTTTTAAAATTTTTATCTCCCTGAATTAGTAAAGACCCTAACTTAATACAATTTTTATCATAGCCGCTACCACATTTTGATGCTATTTATGATTTGTCAATAAATGTCACTTTCATATTATAATTGTCATTCTAGAGCATGAAATATCATATCAAATGTTCCATCGAGTACATTTTGTCATTCTTAGCATTTTTTGCATACAATTATCATATAACTATTATTATCTAAACTTGCCACTTACGTGCATATCATGAAAATTGAAATTTATATTTTTAACATAGCATGAAAAATATTTTTATCACAATCCCAAATGTTAGGATGGGGAAGAATCCTGCTGGAACTACTCAGTCCACCCTGAAGTGATTAAATATGGGGTGGTAACCTTTGAGTGTAACCCTTGAATTGACGAAGAATAAGTAACAGACTTGATGAGTGCACAAAAATGCACTCTAAATAGTCTATTTAAATACTAAAAGAAATGAGAAAATAATGGATATAACTCATGTTATTAAAATTATTGGTCATTTATCTTGAGATAGATATAAGCATGATTTAATATATTGATGAGAATATAAAATGCCATATTTTACTCTCTTAATGTTTAATACTTTATTCTTATTTGATGCCTAAATATACTCATTATTCTTATATTTTGATTTAGAACACAAATGGAGACATTAGGAGCAAATGAAGATAATTGCGGAATTTTAGACAGTTCTGACATCTTTTCGTAATATGGGCATAACTCCCTCATCCAATCTCCGATTGAGCTGATTCAAGATGATATAGAACCACAAGATAAATATCTATAACTTTTTTGTTTTATATTTGAAGAGATATCCACTCAATCTAAGACAAAATCGACCATCAAGTGGACGCACCTGTACTTGACGTTCCTGGATATGTTTCAGCCACTTGCATCAAATCCAAATGTCATCATAATATTTTCCAGCAAGCACTCCGACACCAATTTGTAAATTCAATGATCAATTCATATGCAAGATGAAATACACTCAAGTTTCTTGTAGACAAATTATTTGACCACAAGATATTAAGTCATACAAGACAACTAATGGATAGAGAAGCAAAATTGAAACACTCAACCTACAAGCAAAATCCAGCTCATGCATGGTAGGAAAACAAATGATCAAAATGACAACTCACAAATCATTTGGATTCAAGAATGGCACATGGCAAAACAAGTTAAAATTGTGATGATTTTGTCATGACAACTTGCATGAAGGATGCTTATAAATAGAAGGGAGGGGTGTGTATTCTAAGACAATGCTTAGTGTGGGAGGATGCTTTGGAAGAGCCATTATTTTGAGAGCTTGAGAAAATAAAAGAAAAACCAAAGAAGAGAGAAGAAAATAATGGTTGGCTCTTCCATATTATCCCTTGGAGAATTTTTGTTGCATATTTTCAACATGCGTAACTAAATTCTCAAGGAAGGTTGGGGATGAACTTGTGTGTGTGATGGTATTTGTAATTTATTTTTGATTCATGTATTTGGTCTTTAAATATTAAAACTCTTTTGTTCTATTATTCTCAATTTATTTGTGATGTTTTTTAGTCTTCAAATAATTATAGAATCTATTTCGTTTATGGATTCAGTCATGCTTTTTCTATTGAGTGAATTAGTTCTATAATTATGTTTGGAGCAATTGATTCTCTATATTGATTTAATTCTCTGCTGCAATATCGTCTCTTAGGTATATTGTCGTCGTTGGATTTTCTCAATATCGATAACAATTTATGAGAATTAAGCGCGAAAAATGATTTTTCAAAAAGTTGCATGTGATTTAAATTTTGGTTATTAATGTTATATCTTCCGATTAAGAATTTGGACATAGAATTCTTAATTGAGTTATCAATGAATTAAGAATAAATTTGAATACCACAAATACACAAGGAATTCCCTACGCTCTACTTTTCGTCTCATTTTTATATTTTTCAAATTACTCATTTAGTTTTAATTTACATCACACTTTAAAATTTACTTATCACACTCATTTAATTTTTTTGTTAATTTCATTACTGTTCTTCAATTTCTCAATCCATCTCCCTGTGGAATCGACACCCCAAAGCTATACTGCAAACGACCGCGTTATTTTTTGGGCGTAATCAAGACTTCAATTGGGTTCTTTTTAAAGAACATTGGAGCGAGGTTACTTGTTACGATACCTAAACTTGGTGGGTGTACATGTTATTATGTTATGATGTTATGTTACTTCAAATGAATTGAGAATGAGTCTACAGACAATATAATTTCAACGTGAGTTGTGCTACAGTCACCAGCAAGTACTCAATATGCAGAATTGTGATGATGTCATATGTTATGATTTTAATTTTATGATTTCATGTGACTTATGATAAAAATCTATGTTTTTTATGCCAAAAGTGAAAACTTGTTCTCTGGAAGAAAATGTACATCAAAGCTTTTTGAAAGAAAAATGTTAAATATATTTAAGGAAAACTTAAAAAAAAAAAACTTATTTTTCCACATGTTGATTAGTGATATGTTGAAAGTCATGAAATTCAAAATTCAATATTTAAATTTCAAAATAGAACTAACAAAATAAGTCTTGTAAGTAAAAATGTAAATAAAACTGTAAGTACATGTAGTACTTTTTTTTTTTTTAAGTTGAAAATCTGAATGGGAGAAAAATACTGCTTTTTTTATCATATGCATTCATATTTATCATTTATCATTCATCATACATAATCTATCTTTTTGTATGTTGGTTGTGTAACTTATTGATATTTCAAGTAAATCTCATCTCTTATAAACCCAATATCATCATTCCATCCAAAATGATAGAAGTTGTGCCAAGAATTAATGAAGATGGATTCGATGGACCAATGGATCCATATCATTGAAGAGGAATCAGATGTTGATAGGAGACTCGATCTCATTTTAATATTTTTAGGCCTAACCCTCCGTGCATTAGAGTACATGAACCATCTGGTTTAGGCATGGAGACTTTGATATTTTGTGTACTGAGATTAAGATACTTGATAATTTGAATTCCTGGTTTTATGAATAATATTGGGATGATTTTATTTTATTCTAGCATAAGTTTTACTTTGCCCTGATTCCACTACGTTTATTGCATACTAGTGAATGCACTTACAAGATTTATTGCATATTAACTATCATGGACAAGGGCATATAATTGTGTGTTGTATGTCCCGATGCTCTAAATCTATGTTACATTCCAAGCAGAAGTTTGAGGCATCATAGGATAGTATCAGAGCAATTATGCTTCTAGGTAAACTCACATGTCCTTAGGTATATGCTAGAGGTTAGGTTTTTAGTCTTTAGATCAGATAGGTTTGAATCATGTAGAAGGGATTGGATTTGAGCCACATACTTGACATAATTGCACGTAAAAGAAGGAAAAGGAATCCCAAGGGATTCCTTGCTCATCAAGAGCAGGATCATTGTCTAAATGGAGGACGCGATTTGGTGAAAGCAATTTGCCAAGTGATGGAGACTACGAAGTTGCAACAAGAGTTTATCCTAAGGCAAAACCAACAACACTCGCATGTTGAGAGGCAGGAAAACCAAGGCTGCTTATTTGAATTTTTTTTATTTATAGATACCCTAGTTTCATGGGAGTCAAGAGATCCCTGAATGCCAACAGGTTGCTATTGGATCTCGATAAGACCTTCAAGATTAGTTGTTGTATAGGAGAACAAAAATTATAGTACGCATGGCATCTGCTTTAAGGAGAAGCTGGCCTCTGATAAGATTCCAAAAGGCAACTGCTGGTGAGGGGAATTGGGCCATATCACTACTTTAACATGGGATAGGTTTGAAGATGAGTTTGACAACTGGTTTTCTTCGAATTGATGAACACACAAAAGACCCAAGAGTTTGCCACTTTAGTAAGGCATTCTCACCATTGAACAGTATGCTCTGCAAAAGTTATGGAGCGAGGAAGGTTCACTCCACACTTGATTGCCACGAAAAGGATGCAGGCCAAAGAACCAACAAGGGCAAAGGCATTATGACAACCCCACTTACTACTTGTAAGAAATGTGAAATGTGTCAAGTGGAGAATGCCGAGTAGGTTTAGGAGTGTGTTATCAATGTGGTCAATCCAGACATATGATACGAGAGTGCTATAATAGCCCACTAGAAATTCAATGGTAAAATTTGTATAGGCATTACGAACCTCGTGAAAATCCCATAAGTTTTCATGAATTGGCTAATCACATAAGTATATTCTGTCAGCATAATATCACTCACTATGGTGTCAAAAGGGCAATTTTATTTATTTGAAGTAGTTAGAAGTGTTAGAATGTGTTATGGTCTGCACCTTCAGTCTCGGATGATTATTTAAGATTTATGGCACAATAATCTCATTTTCAGTTTTCAAACGATACGCTTGTTCAAAAAGGCGTTTTAAGTGCAATGGTTTTTGAGACACTTCCGAGTTGAATTTCAATAAATAAATTACACTTTTAATTTAGTGTTATTATTTAGGATTTTTAAGTGCAAAGTTTATTTTTCACTTTCTCGAAATGAATAGTAACCTCTATAATAGCACCTAGTGTAGTGTTTTTAGAATCACAATATGAGATGTCCAAATTAAGTTAGAGAAGTTCTATTTGAATACTTGGTAAGAACTTAACCATATTTAGTGAATAGTATTAGACACTTGATGCCAAGAGGAACCATGAGATGGGCTGTGAATGAATTAAGGTGTGAGATCATGTCACCTAAGCAAAATCCTATTTTTCATTTGACCATCCAAATTATGTTAAACCAAAGAGAGTTTCAACCGTATCAAGACCCTAAATGGTTGGAGTCCAATTAAAACCCCAAAAGATTGGTTGAAACTGAAACTCTTAATAGTTCTCTCAAACCCTAAAGTTGGCCTCCAAACCCTTTTTGATCTGATTTCTAGCATTGTATTTAATCACTTGATTAAATCACTTTCACATGCTATTAATTCTATAAATTCATGTTATGACATCATTATCTAACTTTTTAAACCTTTGAAACCTGATTGTACCAAGAAAAATTGGATTTGAACTTTGATAACATCTCAAACTCTAACCAAACCCTATTTAAACTTCAAGTTAAAACCCACTTGGTTGAGGCCCACGAATTTGGCCACCTTGGCAAGGTTTCTTGAAAAAGCTTCCTCCCCCACATGACAAGCCATCCACTGCCCTTGGCTTCACCTAGTAGTCTCTTGATGTGAATGAGAAATCTATCCCATCATCCTCCATACCCCACGACAACCACAGCAGTCCTTGCCCCTCATTATTCTTCAATTTATGTAACTTAAACACCTTTAATCAAGGTTCGTTCAAGATGTTACCTTACCCCTCCAAAGGTTTAAAGTCATGCAAGACACCTTTCACTTAATATCATCACTTCACCGCTCCATTCTTAGAAAGAGACTCGAAAGAGCTCTCTCGAGCATATTTCTAAGTCCGTTTGCGTGGTTGTTTTTTACCCTTTGTAAGTATTTTCATGCTATGACTCCTTCATGAAATATGTTCTTCTTTGAGTTTTGTTTCCGTGTAAATCTTATTCGTTTCATTTCATGGTCATTTTATTGGTAAAAAGTAGTTTTAAGCATAGAAATATCATTCTTGGTGTTAAATTGAAGAGTGTGATATTTTAGAGTTTTTGACCAAGCTAATAGACATATCTTGATCTAACAATTTTATGGAGTATTGTTAACATGTGTTTATGAATGATCATTGAGATTTTGTTGCATGAGTGCAACTTTTTATGAAATTTTTCTTGGATTTAGAAACTTGAAAACTGAAAGTGAAAAACAGTTTTTATTTTGAGAAAATTTGAATATTTCGTAGTTTAATATTGTTCCAATGGCTTTGCTAATTTTATTGGATAATCCTAAACCTCTTATATATATTTTAGAATATTATTTTGAAAATATTTGATGTTAGCTTTAAGGATATGAAATTTTATACAAAAAGATATTCGGTTAAACCAAAGTGTTAATGTTGTTGGCTAAATTTATATTTTATTGGTTTTTAGCCATGTGATTTTAACTTTGATGGTTAGATCTTCTTAGAACATATTTTGAAACCATGAAAAGTTCTGTTTGGAAGATCTTGTCTTTTTAAGCCATGGATCAAGTGATCGATCAAACCTAGTTAAGAAAAAGTTTTTGTTTTTGGACTAAGTGTAGAGCTGAAAACTCTTAGTATTGTTTTGATATTTTGATGACATTTGTTTAATGATTTAAAGTATGATTGTTCTTAGTCATGTTATCAATATGTTAGAAGTAAAATTTGGATTTTTAAAATTCTTAAAAATATTTTAAAATAAATTAAACCATATGATTCAAAAATTTACCTTTTTAATTAAAAAGTTTCCCCAAGCAAGAAATTTATACATTAAAATACGTGCAGTTTAGAACCCCTTTCATCTTTGAATTTTCCATCAACACGAGCTTATTGGCTATATGTGCATTGCATTTGCATCGATCTACTACTCTTACCAGACGTACAAAGTAACAACGAAAGTTATGACAGATGCAATCACAACATTTAGCTAGAGACCAATCAAATAAAAAGCGATCGAGTTGCGTAATTAAAAAAATAAAAAATAAAAAGATGAAACAAAGAGACAAAAAAGTTCATTTAACAAAAGGGACAATTACAAGTTATTTGCACCATTTACTACCCACAAAATTATTATAATAATCAATCAGACCTCATTTTGTTGAGCTGGTTTAAGGCTGGTTGAAGAATATTGTAGATGACCCAGAGAATAGCCGGAGCAACAACGATCAGAAGAAGCTGTCCTCTGCTGTCGTTCGTGGGAGCTGCCTCAGCAATCATAGCAAATTCACTGGCCGATGCATGGGGTGTTGACATGAACCCAGATGCGGCCAACCCTCCGAGACCGAGCCCGAGCCCGAGCCCGACGATCAGCCCCTGGTTGCTGCGCATACGGTTGATTTGGTTAAGCGCTGGTTGTAGGATGTTGAAGAGCACCCACGCCACCGCTGGAACAATGGGCAGCAACAGTGCTAGCCCACGGTTGTCGCCCTCGGCTATCTCAGCAATTTGTTGGGCAGCCATGGCTGTGTCACAAGAGCTTAGGGTTGAAAAGATGGCTCCAGCAATGGCAGAACTTGTTAGAGAAGTTGACAAGTTGATACTTTCCACAGTTTTAGAGGAGGCGAGGCCCTTTGGGAGGTTTTGAATGGAAAGGAGGGTGTTGGGTTTTGTGAAGGAGGCTGGTTTGGTTGTGTTGGGAGCCATTTTGTTGGAGCTGGTGATCAAGCACTTGGCATTCAGCATGGCCATTGTTGCTGCCATTGATGTTTGATCTGGTTGGCTTTAGTTTCCCTGATCTTGAGGAAGTAAATGGAGAGGACTGGGATGACTGAGAAAAGCTCAAAGTTCAGAAGAAAGAGAGAAGGGATTCCAACGGTTGGCTATAAGGAGAAAGTACTGGAATATAGATGTGGAACCCAGTTTAGGATGTGAGCTCCAATAGAATTGTGGTTTACAGATTTGCTTCTTATCCAAAGAGTGTGATCGAGAGTTATGGACCTTTCGTTTCATACCCACCCAATTTTCTTATCACTTTCATGTGACCAAAGTACTACCTTTCCCAAAAAAATGGTCTTTTCAGATAATTTTATGGGTGGCAAGACCACTGTTTAAGTTATAGAAAGTGGAATCTAAATCTAAAGTAAAAAAATCCTTTTGAAGCTAAATAAATTTGGGTGTGATCGGCATCCTCTTGATTTATAACGATAATAATTTTTTGGAAAAGTGTGCACGGCACTGTTCATGTGAGGGGAGTGCACCGAGTGTAGCCGCTCCCCATACATGCTCTAATTTTTTAGATGTATTGCTTTCAATCTCAATCGTTAGCTTTCAAATCTAATAAACGTCCTTGACATTAATATTTATCACTTCAAAATTTAAAACGTTATTACCAGTATAAAAAGATCAAAATTTTATTAAAAAAAAACACAATGGGTCCAGCCCCAATAACACTTTGATGTGTTTCAAATCAAATTACCTTTATTAGAGGATGCTACCCGCCCCTGCCCCTCATGAGTGGGGGGCCTGGAAATTTTCTCCCATACTTCGCTTCTATCCCATGCGGGGGCAGGGTACCCTGTCCGCTAACGGGGGCTGCAACAAACCCAAACAACAAAATAAATTACAAGTCAAGATCAAGAGAGATTCATCTGCCTCTCTATCGATGTCTTTGTTGATGGCAGCAAGTTACAAGTCGAGATGAGAGATCGAGAGAGCTTGGGACAAAAGTGATCTAAAGAGTTCAAGAGAAATCGAAAATCGGAAAACTGGGTTTGGAGGGACTTGAAGCTGCTTAGTGCTCAATACAGAATTGGTTATTCTTTCCGAAGCCCAAGCCCAAGTCCATAGAAACCCATTCCTTGTAGTTCTGATTTTCCTCTCACAGTCACTTCCTTTATCTGAGCCTCACTTTCTCCCACATGCCCTATTTCTCTCTTCTCTCTAACTCTCTCGACTTCATAGTCATGCTCGCAACCACCTCAGATTGTCAAGGCCTCTTTCAGACAAAACCAAAATATAGCATTGCAACCAGTTGGATTGGCCTTAACATGTAGCGACGAGACGAGGTTTTTACAGAGCAAGGCTAAGCCCCCTCTGTCCCCTGCCTCCACAACACCCCTTTTATGCAGAAGGGAGGAGAGCGCCCCATGACCTAGGCGGGAGTGGTGCAGTGAGTGGTAGGCACCTGCTGGCCACTCCTAACATTTACAAATTCTTCCAATTAGGTAAAATAATATTAAGCACTCATAGTCAACAAAAAATAGTCTAAACCATCAAATTAGAAAAAATCTGATCACATTCTAGAAAAAACTTTCAGAAAGTTATACAAGATTTCTAATTCAAATTAACAAAGTAAGATCTTAATTTTTTTTAAAACTAAATAAATAAATAAAAATTACTATAAATTACTATAAATTAGTTAAAATACATATAAGTTAAAGAAATGCTTGGATCTTATACTATGTAATTAGATTGATCGATTATAAATTTGTTTAGCTGTCTTCTGTGATTTCTTTGCCAAGAGTTTAATACTACTAATTTTACGCCTATAGTAATTTCTTAGAGGTTCTTTTAATGCTATTATTGCCTAATATTATATCTTGGGGGGTCCTTTTAAGAAAAATCTACTCAACCTCTTACTATTCGTACAACTTCTATACATCATACTTTATTTTATTTTATTTTTAATTAAATATTTAATATATAAATAATAAATATAAATATAAATTAGTTTAAAAAGAAAAAATTCAATATTAAAATATTAAAATTTTAAAAAAATTTTAAAAAAATAAAAAATAATTATATGTAAAGATTAAGAAGTTGTTTAGAAGTTCTCGTCCTTTTAATACTATGATTCGGTAGGAGGTTTTTATAGTTAGAGATCTCGTCTTAACGAAAACTTTTCCAAGTTATGCGTAAGCCCAAAGCCTAACTCATTTAGAAGACCAAAGCCCTGCCCGTATTTTCTCTCCCTCTTACTCTATTTATTTCTTATGCCTCAATCACACTTAACCACCGTGACCTGGAAGCCATTCCGCTCAGGACGGCTCAACATATTTTATGGTCTTAGACAATTATTAAGTATATTATATTTTTATTTAAAAATAATAATAATAATAATATTTAAATATTAAATAATAAAATTCTATTAGAAGATTTTGAGATGGAAATATAATATACTTTTCTATAACTTAAATACTTACTTTTATTTTAAGTAATATATTTTTATTTTAATACTTAGTTTTAAAAATAAATAAGGCCATCAACATCAAAATATACATTATTTTGCTACTTTTATTCTAATTTTACTATTGTTTAAAAACTTTATACATTTTGAATAAAATCTTTTTAAATAAAAAATTTTTATTTTTTATTTTTTATTTTTTATTTTTTATTTTTTATTTTTTATTTTTTATTTTTTATCAAAATTTCCATCTTTTAGACAAAATTGGAGGACTACTCAAGATAGAGGGTCGGCCTAGTTAGCTACCCCTTTAAGCCAACCCTAATTCTGCTGTGCTATATATTGCAACATCACCATCCCTCTCAACTTGATCAAGAACCATTAACAATTAATGGTATAAACCCGAGCTGATGCCTAATGTATATTCTTTGATCTGAATAGATAATGCTTGTGAATTGGGTTTGTATAATAAAAGCATAGTCTCAGTTTGTATGATGGATTTATGTGATGATCCCCACAACAATACAGTCAGGACTCACAAGAACTCAATCCAGAACACAGAATCAAAAAACAAGAAAATGATCTAAGAGTTCCTTGCATTAATTCTTGGAAAAGGTTTTCGACCAACCCTCAGCCTCCAAGTAAAATCAATCCTCAACAATTCTGAACAAAGACCAATATCATAAGTCCATTCCTTTTCCACAAGACTATATAATAAAAGTAAAAACAACATCGTAATGAAAGTAAGAATACAGCCATCAAGCCTTCTATCCCTACTCATTTCAACTTCAATACGTACTATTTCACTAAACGACCAATACCCCGCATTGAACTTCCACTTCTATTAATATTGTTGCCCATATAAACTGCAAAGCTTCATGTAATAAAACTCGTCAATATGGTAACACTGCTGGCTGCATATCGAACTTCCCTTACAATATTCCTTCACTTCGCCAACCCAGAATAGCAACCCTCTTCTCAAATCCTCTTACAGTTTGATGGTTAATAGAGGTTTATTTGGAGCTTTCTTTTGCGTAAATTTAGTAACTGCTCATAGTTGTGTTCGATTAAAATTAGATTTTGGGCGGATTACTAAATGAGATCGACTGGGTCATTTTAGGGAGGAAATTTTAGGTGGATGATTTGTGTTTAGTTAAAAAAAGTGGGTTTTGAGTTTTGAATGTCTCAACAGTTAACGTCTAATTATATTATGGAGATGTTGAAATGAGGGTTGTTTGGCAAATTGGTATATTATATATAAATGGAATTGAGGTGTAGAATGAGGTGAGTTCAGTAAAAAGTAGATTTTGGGTGAAACTCTATTGGAGTTGTTTTGGTTGTCTGAGTTGGGACACAATAGAAAATTGGATAAAGAGAGGAAATTGGGTTGTGTGGGCTATTTTTAGTTGTGGAAAATAGAGGTTTTTAACTCTATCATGTTTTGGGAAATTAGATGATAGGTTGATATTATGGGGAAGTTTATCATAATTGATTTTTTTTTTTTAATCTAAAGATATTAGCTAGTTATTATAGAGGTTGAGTTCAGCTATAGTGGAGTATAGCGAATAGGCTCTTGCTTGCAATTTGAGGATATAAGGCGTATGCAATGGCTCAGCCCCCATTTGGAATTTAATGGTAATTAAATGCGTCAGGACATGTAATACAATGCTATATGATAGTTAAAATGCAATATACCAAATGTTCTAGCATCAGACAATAAAAATCATAGTGAAAAAAATACTTTTTTATCTACTTAAGTATAGTGGCAAAAATAAATAAGAATGGTACCAATTAATGCAAACATCCCAAAAGTTTTATAAGCCATAAGCACTATCAAAATAGTTATGTTTTCAAAATACTTCCCAAAACGAGGGACTATATCCGAAAGGTCCATTAAACCACAAAAGAGATCTCCTAAGTCACCATATGATCGTTCCTATTTAGCCTTTCTTTGACTCAAAATCCTCCTCAATTTCTCAAACAACTTCATGATCTCAGCTAAAAATTGGTCAGCCGCCTCCAATTTATCTATGGTGAATGACTCCGAAGGACCCTCGGGACTATTTAGAGCCTCCTTGACTACCCAGGAGTCGGTCTCCTGCATTTTTTCATCAAGATTGCTTACACTAGTTACAACTTTTACCATTTCGAGAAATGAATGGTAACTAAAACTACTGCAAAAAGATCTCAAAAAATCTCAACAAGTAAACAGTCAACATACCATAAATATCAAAAACATATAATAACAAACCACAAATGAATGTATGGACATGTATACTGTCTTAAAACTTTGACATATGCAACAGACTTTTTCATAAAATATATTTTCATCTTTTGAACTCTTATCACATGTTCATATCATTTGAGCTTGGGTTCTTATTCTTATTATAATATGTCATGTCATTTTCTCATCATTTTATAACATGTTATACTATAATCATATCATCTTATATCATAACATAACATAACATAGCAAGGTGTAACATTTCATATCATCGCACACCATAACATATCATATCATGAAGTTCAAATGCCTTGATTATATCAATAATTCACATGGTTGAATGCCTTGCAGTTTTTCTAAGTACTGTGTGTTCTCCACTAGATACCACATCAACCTACGATCCACTTAATCGAGGTGATAAACATTAATATAAGCATATTCTTTATGGTAGTTTGCTTATTTCATCTTACCATATGACACCCACTACTTTTAGTGCAACCTCGCTCAAGTATCTTTTCATAGGAACTATTTAAGATCCGTCTACTGTATATCGTCGACTTAAAAGTCTCCACTCGACTTTAGACACTTTAGAGTAAACAAGGAGTTCTACTAGCATTTGGGATCATGATAAAAAAAATACGTTGACTCTTTCTTTCAAAAACATAGACCCAAATGTATGAGACATGGACATATGATGAAGCACTTACCATACTCATGCAACATGCAAAAGTCGAACCATATAACTCTAATAACAACATGCATCTTGCAATATGGCTTGAAAATATTAGAACATGCAATCAGTGACGAATACATGTAAACATATGCAATTCACACTTGCCAACATCAAAACAGATTTTTAAAACCCTAAATGGGTCTTGGACGATTTATCTTAGCCTTCCAAAATATGGAATTTCATCATCACAACTCATAAACTCATGCTTCACACAGTCTTATATCAAAACAAACATTCTTAGCACATATACGACGTAAAACCAAAACCTTTATATGGCATACTCGAAATCTTCTTCAACCAAAGCATCAAAATAACATGGCATTTCATCACTTAACCAAAAGTGAATATATGTACAATAAGATAACAAGTGTCAAGCAACGGAATACAAATAAGAGTTTACACAACATATAAATCAAGTATATACATGCAATAAGATGGCAAGATTCAAACAATAAAATACAAGTAAGAGTTTACACAATATATACAAATGTTATTAAGAATAAGTTGGAAGTTTACTTACAAATGTCCAATATACAAAATAGCAAGAATCTGAAAATATAATATGACAACGAACGTAACCCTAATGTCAAAATAAGAGTGAGTGTACATGTCTAGGATTTTTGAAAACGTTTTCTCATGCCAAAAATTCTAGAGCCAAAACCCTTAAGGAAAAAAATCTTAGTTCTCTTCCAAGCAAATGTCTTACCCTTGCCATACCCTAGATCACCTGTTCATGTGTTCAAAACACTAAGAACATTTCGGGTTCCCTCTTCCTTACAAGAAAAATCCTAGTTTTTAAAGTGAAAATGTGTGCTTGTGCAAGAAAAACCCAAATTCGAAAGTGAAGTGTGTGTTCTTTCTTTTGGCAATGTGTGTTCATCAAGAAATGGCGACAAAATGCTTACCTTCACGTACTTCTCCCTAGTTGAAATGTTGAAGATGGTTTCTTGGTAATTTTCAAAAATGGTGACAGGAATTGTGGCGTATGGTTGGTGAGAAAATGTGAGAAAAAATGAGATTAGAGAGAAAAGTGGTATGGCCAAATTTCTTGGAGAATATGGAAACTGTTTTAGCAAAAAGGCCTCTATATTTTCAGCTTCTCTCTTTTATAGAGCCTTCCTTCTAATTTTACTAGCAATTGCATGCATAACACTTGGCAAAAACTTTCTCCCCTTTCTCTCATGATGGGATTGCATGAAAAAGACTAAAAGTTACTTGTGTATGTGGGTGGCATGTGGCTTTTTCTCTTCTCATCCCAAACCCTCTTTTGCTTCTCTTCCCAATATGTCATTCTTCACTTGTTTAGGTTCATTACACTTCGTCGCCAAAAGGTAATTCTCTCAAAAACCCTAATATTCTATGGCACTCTACTAGTGTACATGGTTGTCATGTGGCATTAAGGGTGTATGGGTCTTGGATTTGCTGAGCCATTTTATCTTTTTTTGCTATCGGCTACATCCCTCTCTTGATCTCTCACAAAATTTTCTAGAACAGGTTTTTTTTTATTCTCAAGTATGACATGTTTTGGAACTCGAATAATCTCTTTTGCTCTAGACTTAACAAGTGTCCATTTTAAGGGGATTAAGTCATGCATGTGGAATCCAAAGGGGGATTCAGCCATTTTATATCTCTCTTTGCTTCTTCTACTTTTTATTCTAGAAATTTAATGCACACTTGACAAGTGTTACCATTGCTTCTTTCAAGGTTCCAAGATAATCTTTTAAAAAGACCAAAAAAATCCTTCTTATGCCAAGTGGTGCCAAATTCTAATCCTCAAAGGGCCAAATTCCTATGGCCTTTTTGGGCCTTTTCTTCTATTTTCCTTTTGTGGAATCTTTAAGTTAGAACTCCAAGCTCTAAACCACAAATAAAATAGAAATGGCTTAAAGAAATCCTCCAACACTTAGCCAAATAATTCATAAACAAATAATATCTAAGAGAAATCGAACTGTGTCTCTTATCAAAATCTAGGATGGCAGAGTGTAGGACGCATATGTGTAGACAAAAGTTACTTTTACATATTTATAATTAACTTGCATGTCCAGTAAGATACTTACAAGAGAAAAATAGCATAGCATCTGATTCGACTTCAACCCTGGCTTGTCAAAGTAGAGTCGGATTTGAGATTTTTTATTAGATTCTTTTATAGTCCATTTGAAATTTCAATTTGACAAATTTCAATTCTTACAAATCAAATTTGAGCTTCTAGATTTCACTTATTCTAAAAAAAAAAACAGATTTTATTAAAACATAATCAAAATTGAAAAATATATCACTATACGAATTAATATTTGTATACATTTATATTATATGTTATAACATGTTAATTGACGCTGACTTATGACTCCAACTAAAACTGTTTTTTTTTTAATTAAAAAAGCTCTACTCCAACTCCAACTTAAAGAAATCAGAGCGGAGCCGAAACGAAATCAATGCAGTCAAAAGCAGTCAGATTTTCCAATTTTGCACAGCAAACATACGGAAGCAAAACTGGGAGAGGTGCAGGCAAAATAATCTAACCAGTGACATCCAAAGACTCAAATGTCATATAAGATCGTGTCATTTATATATTTATTTATTTAAATCTCACCGAAAGCTTCAATTAAGATGGCAGGCGTCTCAAATTTAAACCTCTTGAGCAAAGCCTATACAGTCCACAATGCAAGTGCCCAACAATGCCTTGTACCGATTCTAAAAGGACTTTAGTAATTAGTAAATTAAAATCTCAAGAACTTTACATTTCATGGTAAAGGCAAAAACAACCCAGGGTGACAAGGCTAATCACCCAGGCTCCCCAGTCTCACCACATGTGCGGCAAACAGCATAACCTAAACACTACTATCATAGGGCCATACCCAGTCTTATCAAAACAAGGTCAGCTATATTTGCACAGCTCAAAATCCAGGTTTGTTTAGCAAAATCTCCCCATTCAGCGAGAAATTGCCGTTGCCATAGGTTGGACAATGGCATTATGGTTGGGCCTACGGCGAGCTCTAGGAGGGCTGTTCTTACACGGGGCCGATACCATTGTTTTCCTCTTGTTTAGAGAGCCTTCACTCTGGTTTCCAGTAATAGCAGCAATAAGTTTATTGCGCCTCTCAGGTTGCCTACACTTCGAAAGGTATCTCAAAGCTTCCTTGCTCTTTGAATCTTCTAGTTCTTTTTCCTTGTTCAGCTGTTTTTTACCACAAACTCGCTTCTCCAATATAAGATGATTGCGAGGAATCTGATACCTCCCCTCTGCAAAATCCACACCACCTCATTAATTAGTTCAAATGAACAATTTAATGGGAAAAGATGCATAAGTTCTTTAAGGACCTAATCTGCTTTACCTGAAGATTCGAAGGAAACTTTATCCAGACTTGGAGATCCAGGTGGCGTTAGAGGATGAAAGCCATCATCTTTAATTTCATCAGTCTTGCAGTTATTTACCCCAACAGTGGATGTGGTGCTCAGTTTCTCATTGTATGAAGTCACGTCACAAAATTTACTGTCCCCAAGTGTTGAAGAGTTATGCATGAGTCTATCATCTTTAGAATCTTTGGACCCAAGTTCATCTTGGTTTAACCTGTGTAACAATTGTTCAGTATTCCCAGTAGCTGCATCTCTAGCTCCATTGACCTCAACCCCTTCATCTCTTTTTTTACAGGAGACACTGGTATCACAATTATCAATGCAAGCCACACTAGGATATGAAGCACTAACACCTTCCACAGTGTCTAGAACTGACTTAGGAGATGTATTCAATATGTTTGGATCCAGGCATGGGTTATGTGCATATATTACACTCGAAAACCAGGATGTACCCTGCCTTGCATAAAACAGAATGTAGGCCTCCTGAGATAGTACAAGCTCTTCTTGTACACAAGTAACCTACAACACATCCATCAAAAGATAAGTTTTTCAAATTTATTAGCTCTTATAATGTCTGAACTTGCAGAGACCAAAAAATAGAAAAAAGAACAATACTAGATATAGTCCTATAGTGTAAAAGCCCCAAGAACTCACTCCCTTTGGAGAAGAAAAAAAAAAGTATGAAAAAGCAGATTTTTTTATCGGTGAAAAAGTGTTCTCATGTGGGCCCCAAGTTTGCCGCTTTTTTCAAAGTGCATAAAAAAGTACAAATCATCCCATAAACATTTTATCAAAGCCTCAACAAACAATGGCACGTGTTGTAAATGTAAACACATCGCACATTTTTAACATCAATATAGACAAAATAAGATATAAATAGAGCATAAATAATCCAACCACAAGGACATTAAGAATAAATCTTCTAAATGAGGCTGTTCAGCTAATTTTATAATCTTAAAAACCAGAAAAGTTAACACCTCCAATTATTATTATTATTTTGGGGGAGGGGGGGGAGGGGATCCATTTCACAAACATCACAAAAACTCATTAGCATACTCTATGTTTATAGAAAAAAAAAAAAAACCCTACAACAATTCACAAAACAAATAACATTATCCAAAATATTGACTTTCACATTGTAAGATCATTCCCCTACTCTGCCTTTGTCCACCAAAATAGGTCAACTGCATAATCTTGGCAAAATATTCATGCCTATCAGCTATTTAAAAGGGCTAGATTATAATTACTACCTTTGAGTCATCCAAGCAGTACCATGTCTCTGGAGAGGACCGAATAAAGCAGAAGTAATGCCCAGAAGTAGATGAGAAGCCAGTATGTACAATAATTGCATACAGGTTATATTTCAGTTCCACCTATAAAAAAAATGTTAAACTTCAATTCCACCAGTCTGGAAGGAAACAAAGGCAAATTAAGCACTTCAGCAGTCCCTTAATGCAGATGTAAGAAAAAAACAGTCAACCAAATCCTTGTATATAAATACAGCTCTTACATGAGCCATAAACGGACCCAAAAATTTCAAACCAAATTTGAATATACTTCAAAAACTTTTTTCCAAACCATTCAGTTCATAAACTATAACCAGCCTATCTCCAAACTAGGTGACAAGATGTTCCTTCTTTATTCTTTCATATCAACGATGAGTGTCTACTCTCAACTTCATAAGATTATGTAAAACCCATTATCATATGTTAACAAATCTGGCTGCCTTCAGAGAGCATATTTTAATCAAAATTGACAAATAATCTGCAACTCACACTGTTGTTTTGGCTTCCAGTGCTGTATGGCTGCAAATCCAACTCCAAAGGGAACTCCACATGCTTGTCAACTTTCTCAACAAATGGTCCATCAGTCTTGAATCTTTTCAAGTGGAATGCAGCAACTGAAGGAGCCTGGTCCAGCATAAACTGCTTCTCCACCTGCACTTCTTCCTTGCACTTCTCACACATAAACTTTGCCCCTGAATCTTCAATCCTTTCCACCTTGGTAAAAGACTCAAGAGCACTTGGAAGGGTGTCCACATCTTCAATCTCCAAACTCAAGTCTATCAGAGGTTCATATGTGTCAGAAGAGTGTCCACAATTACAGCATCGAAGCTGAAATTCAAACAATGACATTATTTTATTAACCCAACCAAAACAAGCAAAAAGGGTCACCATGAATTCAGAAAAATATTTAATGGTAGAAACTAAGAAAGCTATGCTCAAACCTTGCTAACAAGACGGCCGCCAAAAACCTTCTCAACAAGGTTATTACCTTGAGATGATAGATCCTTTCCCTTCAAATCCAAGCAACATCTTTCAAGTTTATCTAAAAAGCACTGCAGAAACTCATGAGCATCTTCCTGCTGATATCTGCGGAAACAAGATGAAAAATCTGATTGTTCACAGGTCAAGATCACAAGCTTCCCAAAAATTCCCTTTGGATAGACCAGTTGATAAACAGAAGAATAACCATACACAATGATCCAAACCATCTGGAGACCCATAAATCGTTAAACCTTACAATTCCAAACTATGCTCAAATTCAGTGTTATCAAATGGAGATTTGGATATCAAAATCATCTCAATTCATCACATATAATCATCACAACTTTCCCAAATTTCTAAATAAAATTACAATAAACAATTTAACTTTTTTCAATCACAAACAAAAATAATATTTAAATAATAATTTATTCAACTTTCATCTCATCTCAACTCACTAAACAAACTTCTCCAATTGGCCATCATTTTACAAATAAGAAATCCTTACGAAACCATCCCACCCAAATAAGAGATATATTTGAAATATCTGTAAACAGAGATTCAAAAGGATACAGTTCAAATTCTCAACAAGTTCCAAAGGAGTAAGAATCCCTCCGGAAGAAGCTAATGAACGTTCAACATGGGAACGTAGAGAATACAGAGCACAGAACCCATCACTCCCACCTGAGATTTCCAAACACAAAGATTTGAACAAAAGATACAAACCATAGGAGTAAATCACATTGGAAAACACACAGATAAATTAAAAATTAAAAAATCAATGAAAGCCATGATCTTACAGACACAGGTCATGGTATGATCGTAAGAACGAAGAGCCTGGACAAGTGGCACCGTATGCGTAAAGCATTGCAGCACCGCATTGATAAAGCATGTGTTGCCCAAATTTGCAAGCCCCGCCCCCTATAAAATAAGCAACTTCTTTTTTAACAAAATTCAAAAACCCAAATAACTTATAAATAAACAGTACACAACAAAGAAAAAATTCGCTAAAAACAAACAAGAAAACATATATGCAAATCTTAACAGGCATTAAAGGGAATAAAACCTACCACCATGAAAGGCTTGGTTTCTTCCGAAGAAGGCCATGTAGACCAGATGTCTCTAGAAGATGAAGACGAGGAAGACCAAGGGGCAGATGAAGGCCAAGGATTTGTTGAGGGCGAGGAACTATATGAAGAAGACCAACGTGATGAAGAATAATCCAATAAATTATTACCCAATACGCGATTCGGGGAAGCGGGAAATGGATCAACTGCTAGGGCATCTTCATCTCCACGAATAAAGAAATTGGGATAATCATTAGGGATTTCTGCTTGCATAGGCATAGAAGAAGACCCACCGAGAGCATTCAGTTCATTCGCCAGTGAAGACCCATCTAGGGTTTCATTAATAGGAGTCAACATTGTAGAAGTCCCAGAAGGAATTCTTGGCGAAAGGACCAAAGACGAGTCGTCTTGGGCTTTCTTACCTATATTTGGAGAAGATCTATTTTGATCTGCTGCAGGGGCCAAAGAATGGTCACGTGGGCTTTCAGAAAGCACAGATGGCGAAGTCTCGTCAAGGGCTTCTTCAGAAACAAGCATTTCAGGAGGAAACAGTGAAGACCCATTAAAGATTTCTGGGGAAGCAACAGACTCCGAAGGAGCAGGGTTGATTTCTAGGATTCTTGCGACATCGGTTTCCATGGAAGATTTAATTCAGAAGCTGTCTTGCGTGAGGGATATCTGTGAAGAAATATGAACAATGAAAACCAGGGTTTCGAGGAGATTGAATTCGGGGTCCAAATTTTGGTAGAAATTGTTTGGCTCCAAAATTTTGGGTTTTCCAAAACTGTTTCTAGGGTTTTTGTATTCAGAAGCAATGAAGCAGAGAGAGGGAAGGGAGAAATTTGGATTTGAAATATGGTTTGGTGGCGGATTATCTTCTCGACTCGAGGACTTTTTGAAAAAGGAGGGAAATCTGAGCTCGCTATTCTTTTTGGTATTTCTAGCTTCCCACCAAATTTTTGGGACTTATTTTGGACCTTTGGTTGGTACTGAAGTGACCGAGATAAATTGAATTTTAAGGTCGGTTTGTTTTGGAAAGAAATTAAAAATCTCAAATTTATTTTAGATTTATTATTATATTTTTTAAAATTTTTAGATAAATATAATAAAAAATTTAATTTTTTCAAATTTTAAATCTATTTTTTTAAGTATCTATACAAAATTAATATTAAGAAAATATATTATAATAATATTTTATTATCTTTTTAATTTTTATCTCATCTCATTTTTAAAAACAAATAAGACCTTAACATTTTGTAGCCATATATATTGTTAACAATATTTATTCAAGTAATTATAAATTTATAGAGCTAACTTTGCAATGCATCTTCATATTCTGGATATATATGGTAAAACCTTTTATATTGGACTAGCCAAACTAATAAAGTTGAACATACGAGCTACAATAATTTAGTCTCAATTTAGTTTTAAAGTTGACATAGTTCATCACATCCTATCTTAAATTTATCATCATATTTTTTAAAAATTTTATATAAAATATAATAAACAATTCAAAATTTTTAAATTCTCATTCAACATTTTCAAATTTTAAAATAATAATAATATTAAAAAAATAATATTTTAAAAATATTTTATTCAATTTTTTAATTTAATTTCAATTCACCTCATTTTATTTCTCAATTCAAACGAGGCTCCTAGTCATGTTTAACTCGACATTGTTCAAGGACTAGACTTATTGTTTTTATGTTTTTGCCTTCTCGTGATAAGTCGTTAGTTAACAACTAACAAATCCTAGACTTTCTAATTTTCACTACTAGAACAATTGAACAAGCACAAAAATCACAAGCTTGCAAACCCCAAAATCATGGAGGTTTCCAAATACGTCTAAACAAAACTCTACTCAAAATATATGTAAAGATTGAGGAAGAAAATAATTGGAAAATAAAAATTTTAAATAAAAATTAAATTATTAATTAAAATAAATATATTATATTATTATTTTGATTTTAGAATAGTTAGTTGAATGTGGATTAACCTCTCAAAGGTTTTGGCTATAGCAAAACCTCAAGTTCTAGTCCAAATTTCATCTCAAAGGTTTTGGCAATAATAATCCTATTTTGATAGTAAAGTCCTCTCAGATCATTTCATCTCAATATCCAAACATCACAAATATAAATACTTTTTAATATCACATTTTTATTTTTATTTTCATCTAATCGTTACCATTTTTTCAAGTTTTTAAATAAAATACAAAAAATAATTTAGTATTTTTAAATCACAAAAGAAAAATTATATTAGAAAGACTATATTTTAATAACATTTTAACATTCTAATATTTTTATGCAAATGCCTCATTTGGATAGGGATAATCTTCCATCTCATCTTATCATATAACTTAATCAAATTATCACACAAAATATAATAAACAATTCAAGTTTTCAAAATCCAAAAACAATAATAATAATAAGAAATAATATTAAAATAATATTTTATTCACCTTTTTAACTTTTGTCTAAAATATCTCATTTCATCTCATTATCCAAACTGCAACTTAAGTTTTCTCTCTTTTTTCAAAACTTTATAAAACATATTAACTCAAATTATTTAATTACTATTTATAAACAATTTTACTGCTATTTACAGATCATCTTATTTTACTATCTAATAAAGAACTTAATTAGCTTTTAAAGTTTGGACAATAGATC
The DNA here is from genome assembly GCA_036898215.1 of Platycarya strobilacea. Classification (NCBI taxonomy): domain Eukaryota; kingdom Viridiplantae; phylum Streptophyta; class Magnoliopsida; order Fagales; family Juglandaceae; genus Platycarya; species Platycarya strobilacea. The sequence continues at coordinate 21,483,166 of CM072549.1, read as the reverse complement.
TTGATAACATTGGCCATAGATTCCTTAAATTTGTACTTCAAATTTAGCTAGACGTGACAATCCGAAATTTTCATTTTCTATCATTTTGATTAAGGAATTTATTTAATTTAAATAGTGATAATATTGAGTAGTGAAGGTAAAGGCTTGGGCTTAAAATTTAAGCCTTTAATGCTTAAAGTAAGTTATTGGGCCAAGAAAGAGATAATAAACCCACAAACCCATGAAATCGGCCCATGATTCATCGAGCCCACACATGAGACTCTTGTCACCTCTAGAGAAATCTTAGTAAGTCAACCTAAACTAGTAAATGGAAGTAAAAAATTACTAGTAGTTGGGAGTTGACTAGTGGGTTGTTAGTAGGATAGATTGTGAAATCTCAATGAGATTTTCCTATCATTGGGATATCTTGAGAAAAATAAAGATATTGTCTATTTTAGTCTTTCTAGAATATATCATATCTAGATAAGTGACACTTGTAAATGAAATAGGAAGTGGAAGAGAAGAGAATGAGGAATTCGATGGAGGCTTATAGCCGAAACCCTTGGGGTCTTTTCTAAGCAATCTTTCACAATTCAAGCCAATGATAAAAAAAAAAAAAAAAAGATTATATAAGAATGAGTTGACAAGATGATTGACAAGTGAAGAGTGGTATTGAGAAAGAGGAAAGGAAAAGGAAGAGAAAACCAAGAAGGGATTCGAGTAAGCATTGCCGTGAGCCTTGCTTGGGGTTCTCTAAGGGTTCTCTAAGGGAACACACTCTTCGGACAAAAATTCCAAGAGACTTACTCTACAGATTAGAGGTCCTAGTGAAGATGCATTTTTTTTTGTTTGTTTTTTATTTTACTAAAAAAAATACAAAACAGAAAGTAAAAACATGGAAAATTTGAAATACATCTTAGAAAGGTAGAGATCCAATTTCTAACCTTGGAGAAAACTTAAAAAAACCAAATATTTTGGTTGTAAAAGGCGTGTGAGGAACATGTGCTACCCTTAGAGAATGACGGATGGTCATGATCGAAGCGGCCCGCGCTCTTGGTCCTTGAGGAGCCTCGCGTGGCAGCAAAAAAACACCATTAGAGGTGGCACGTGGAAAACAACCTCCCGCTTCAGATCGCATGTGTGGCTCACGTGCGTCGCTTCATTCAGTAAAATTCATCCCCCAACTAAGAGTAGACGCCTTGGGAGGCCTGCAGTGGGGCATCTTAGGGGCCCTGGACGCCCAAGGACTACGGATCTACCATTCACCATTTAAAACCAAGAGATCAAAAAGTCACCGTCGATGTTTCTAAAAAACTGAAGCAGAGAGAAAACAACAAGAAGAAAAAGAGGAGGGCAGAGGGAAGGCGAAAGGAGAGAGGAAAGAGAAAGGGGAGGGAGGAGCGGAAACTCCTTTCCCTAGAATTCGGCCTCTTTAGTTTTAGGGAGCTTGGAGATTAAAGAGGAAGGACAGCTTCTATTTCTAAAACATTCACGTCTTTTTATCGGTAAGTTTTTTAAACGAATGCCTGTTAAAAAATTAAAAAGAGTAGATGAAGCCTATGAATGTGTTGTCTTGTGAGTGGCCCACCCTATATGTGGAATTAAAAGTAACAATAGTTGACCTTCAACTTATAGCTAAGTTACTTAAAAAAAAAAAAACTTATAGCTAAGTTACATTTTATGTTCATAAGAGCATGACATTGAAATAGATGCAAAAAAATATGCCTAATTGTTTTGATTAAATTATGAATTATAATAAATTCAAATCTTTCTTCATCTTTAACTAGATACAGTTCATAGCCAAAACACATATTTTATTTTGAAATATTGTTATTTCCAATTATTAATTAACATTGTCAATAATAATATTTATTAACTGATTTTCTTATATAGTTATTAATATTGTTATTTACAATTATTAACTAACATATGGTTACTTTAATTGCAAAATATGAAAAAAAAATTAAAAATAATATTGGATTATTTGTTAAATGGCTTTGGCTTTAGGCAAAACATGTAGTTTAGACAAATGTTGACTTTGGCTTTGGCTAAACCATTGCCAATACTCTAATTATATTATATCTTATAGCTTTATTTAATTTCAACAAGCAAAGTTTGGCATTTTGTAAATTAGAAACATGATTTGTTTTCCATATTTGTTTATTTACTATTATACTTAACATAAAAAAAATTATATTTGTAGTCATAAAATGTACAACTGCACACAATCTTTTAAAAAAAAGAGTTAATATGGAACCTACATGAAAAAAAAACCTCATTTTTTTAATAATTAACTTTATTCTTTTTTAAAACAATTGTTTGGCACTTGCATGTTCCACGATTACATGTAGCCTCATTAACATATTGTCTCTACAAAATTGTTAATAATATTAGAAAACATAAATAAAAAAGTTAGTAATTTTATATGAACTCATACAGTTAACCCGAACTTGATACCAATTGTATGGTTTAAAAATCAATCAATATTCTGTAGTGATAAAAGATTCATTAGATAAACATTTCGAGTTGAACTTGGGTTTTAACTGGATTATTTCAAACTGTTAATTGAATACTTTTGTTTGTTTACATTATTGCTTGTGATGTACTTTGAATAGTGGGTGTCAAATTGTGTTCTTTGGTCGTGTTCATGTCGTATCAAGGTATATATATTATATTATAGAGATTAATCCTAACCTGACCCTTTAAGTTTATTGTATCAAAATCTTAAATCCTAATATAATTTATTAAGATAACGTGTCATGTCATATCAATCATATTACTATAACGTGTCATGTCATGTCAATCTCATTAACATAATTTATTAAGATAGTATGTCATATCATATCAACCCATTTTGACCCATTAATAAATATTATAAAATATGTTGACACAACACAACACGACCAATTTCAATCTGTTTATGTAAATGATTTGAATAAGGTCGAAATTAACCTATTTGACCTGATTAAATTTAGTATAATTTTATATAAAAGTTAAAATCACAATATTTAAAAAAAATTATAAAACTAACTATAAATTTAAAATTACAATCTAAACAATAAAATATCAAAACTAAAATTCTAAAAATTTTACTTTTATGAATAAGGATATAACTTTAACTTTAACTTTTTTAACATATCATAACGAGTTGATTCGTTATTCACTCATTAAACAATCGTGTCTTAATGGGTCAATCCATTTTGAACTGAATCCATTAAAAAAATATATATCTTAATCAATTATTATTATATTGTGTTCGTGTTGAGTTAACGAGTAGCACAACATCGCCACCCCTACTGATTACCCACTTTGTGAGAACGAGAAGGGTTTGCTCATAAGCTATTAGGGACCTATTTGAGGTTCTCAGCCGCTAGAGATCGTTAATGACTACAACCTCGATCCCAATTTGAGGGTTCAGAGCAAGGCGTACTAAACTCTATAGGGTGGTTCCCATTAGAAGGCTCCCATCCTGAACTTCCAGTTCAATCGATTTTATGGATTTCAGTGCGTTTCAAACTCCCAATCTTTCCAAACTAGCGACAAATTAGACGTGTAAAATTTATTTATTTTCCTTAAACAAAGACTGCATAAGAGAAGTAAAGCAAAAAGATTATACATTTTTTAACATACCAAATAGGGACAAGCACAAACATAAATTGTTCGAGTAAAATGTTCTAAATTTTCCAACTTCAATATCTGAAGAAAAGGATGATATGTAAGGCCTCTTATATACCTCAAAATAGGATCCTATATTGTCTCGACTCAAAAACACTAGGCAAGACTTGTAAGTCAATTTTTAATTGAGTTTTGTAAAACTTCTTATACAGAGAGCAGGAGTTAAGTGAGGTTTACATACAAGATTGGAAAACAAAAGCTTAGACAGTCTCAAAATAGATGCACCAACAATATAAAAGCACCAGCACGTCACAAGCCTGGAGACTCCTAACATCTTATTGTCTTCTGAAAATTTTTACAATGAATGCGTTTTACATTTACATTCACTACACATTTGGTTGGTACGGTAAGAAACTCAATTTTTTTTTTTTTTGTTTCCACCATAAAAATATTAGTATCATAGGATTCTGTCTTGAAGATCTGTTAGTAAATTGGATGCCAATGAACTGAGTTTCTTCCCGGTCTCTCCTGCAATGTTTTTAATGTTGGAAATATCCTGTTGTGCCTGGAGGGAGGGAGGGAGAGAAGGGGACGAGCCACATCAGTGTCATTCAAAAAGTAGCACAGCAATCCAAGATTAAAAGAGAAAACCTAAATGTAAAGGATGACATCGTGACGACGTTAATGTTCCGGTGAATCTCTCAAGCTGATCAAGAATAATGCAAATAAACTGTTAAATGCAGTGAGTTTTGCAAGGCCTACCTGGAAAGAGAGTCGATTGATGAGGTCATTAGTAAGATCAATGGAATCATCTGTGCTGTCACCGAAAAGATCAGAACTGGAAATGGCAGTTGAACCCTGCAATTAACAAGAAAACAGTTTATACAAAATCCAGAATCCCTCTATATCTTCTTAGTGGGGCTAAACCCAATTTCATAGGAAAAAATTCTAATTACACATTCTCAACCATTTCATAACAAAAAGTTCCATGCATTAAATCAATTACATACCAGGAAATTTCATCAAAGCCAGGTTAAAATGGTAAAGCAAATTAATTTATCATCATCAGTAGTTTATTCTTTCCCAGAGTCATGTTATTATGCAGCAATTTCTTTGCATAACCACGAAAAGTTAGCTCCATCAAAGCTAAGAAATATATTTCTCTATTTTTTTTTTATTCATAATTCCCTTGATATGGGAACAGAGACAGGACATATAAGCATATAATGCAAAAACCCAAAACACGATTAAACATTCAAAAACCTAAAAGAAAAAGATTCCCCTAATTCAGAAACTAATATTTAAGTATGTCTTGGTAAGGACACGCACTGAGAACTTCTGCAAAGATGCTTGAGCATCTACATCAGTAGCTTTGTTCTGATCCCCAAAGAATTGGGCAGACGAAATAGATTTTGCATTTGAGAACTTCTTCCTTGCTTCATCAGTTTCCTGAATCTAAGGACAATAATAGTGTAAGAGAATAAATAATTAAGAAGGTTTAAACGAGGATATATGCATGCCTCAATTAATGGAGAGGATTAAATTGATACTATCCAATTCAAGTGAAATGAAGATGCTGCCCAAAGAGTTGCACACAGCAATAGTAGTGACGTTATTTCAATGAAGAAGTGAGTAAATCTACAGCCAAATACAAATAACATCAAGAAACTAGATGTCTTGATGCTGGATTGAGTTTTTAGTTTCTGTTTTATTAAAGTAACGCTGCACTGAGTTTTATTTAGACTTTACAACTTTTATCAAACGAGCGAAACATCCAATATAACAAACTGACTTAACTAAGAACTCTTTCCCATAGAAATTGTTGAGCTGACACCAATAACGTAGGCATTGGACATTCATAAAAACAATAACTGGACATCTTTTGGTCTATTTAGTTTCAGACACTCGTTCAGGGACATGGATCTTACTGTGGATACATTCATGTAAAAGCAAAATTGACCACATTTATGAACATAAAAAATTAAGAAGTAATGATGAAGTAGATAGTCAGGAACATATAATGTAGATATGTGCTTCTTTATCTCTGGGCTTGAGGGAAAGAAAGGGAGGCAGCCTGCATGCGTTAAAAGTATAGGGCCAGTCTTTGTAACTTTAGTGTCTAAGACCTTTGGCACTGGTCTGAATCTTTGCATCATAACCTAGCTAAAAACTGGGCCTAGAAACCCTTCTTCATTGCTACTGTTCCCGACTTCTTGATTAAACTTATGTCAACCAGATAAGCATGATCCACACAAGTGATGATCACACAGAAAAGTTTCAGATATAGCATGCATATGTAGCATACTTGCACTTTTGAGGAATTTGAGCCAGCTTTCTTCAGAAAACCGCTGTCCATTCCAAAATCTGTAAAGAAGTTTGAAGACTTTGGTGGAGATACATGGCTGATCATGTGTGGCCCACAGGAGCTATTCTCAGCAGATTGGACATTTTCAAGATATTCAAAGCGTGATGCAAAAGATGAGCCAGCTGTTGGAGTGCTATTTGTGGAGGAAACTGGAATACCTGGTTCCTCAGGCTTCTGATCATAAAGACTTTCACTTGACTGCATTTGAAAGAGAATATTTTGTTAACAGAAAAGCAGAAGAAACTAGACCACAAAATACTTATAAGGCTGTTCACAGAGGCACATCAATACATCTACCTTCGTGGTAAGCTTTCTAGCACCAAGCCCAGTCTTCCCAATTTTCTTTGCACCGAGAGGCTTCTTAACAGTACTGGTAATAACTGCATGAGGAGCTTTAGGCAAGGCAGATGTATCAGGTACACCTTGCCTTGATAAAGTGTTCTCTTTCAGAGCTTCACTTGTCTTGACATCAGGAAGTTCATAAGCAGCTTGTGTTGACTGAGAAGAAATGGGTGATGATGGTAAACCTGTCTCTTCTGCCAAACTTTTAGCAACTTCCTTTGAAAGGATTTGCCTATATAAGTCGGCAGCTCTTGATGTATACTTAGCTTCAATTTTGCTGCCATCAGTCCATCCATGCTGCTTAAAGAATACCTGTGCACGATTATTTCCCCCATAAGTCATCATTTTCAGCTGCTCAGGAGTCCACGAGTCTAGGTTTGTAGACCTTCATAACAAAACAAACAATTTCATTAAGTCTTAACTAAATTTTCATATTTCTAGAGAAAAAATAAGCCAAAGAAAAAGGGTGCACGAGAAAGAATATGCCCTAGTGACAAGCTAGCTCAAACAAAATGTTCCATTCAACTCTCTAGTAGAAATGGTCTGCAAGTGTACATGTAAAATTAACAAGGACCACCTAGAAATTGACAAACTTGCTTTCAAGCCAGAGTAAAGTACCCCTAATAGTACAAATGCAACAAAATTACCACAAGTACACTGTGCATACAAGAGACACATAATTAGAAACATAACCAAAAACAACCAAATCATGAAAATTCAGCCCATTAAAATCTATTGGTGTTCCCAAAGAAATTGAAGAAGGTTTTAAATTTTTCCATCGTTAGGTTAAGAACCTTAAAATTTTTACCATTCATTTCCCTTCAAATATATCACCAGACAGATAGAGAGTCATCTTCCACACTGCTACAATTTGAGAGCGCTTCCCTATAACCCTTTCCAGTTTGCAAAGAGATCTACTATCCATCTAAGTATATTTTTAAATTTTGTACCATACAGGCCGGTATGGCCGAAATGTGCCGTACCAGCCAGTTGTCCGATACAAAAAAATAATAGTTTTGTACTGGTAGATATTTCGACCGTACCGGATTTCGGCCTTTCGACTCTTTTTTTTTTCTTTTTTTCCATTTTTGCTATTTTTTTTTTACCTTAATTCAGACTTAACTAATTACATATATATAATTTATTTATATATTGATTATTATTTTGAAATATAATTTATATATGTATTTATATATTATTTATTTATATATAGACTATTCCGAAATGGTACACGAAACATATTTCATTCTAATACCTTGATCCGTAAGCCTATCGGTATGGTATTCAAAACTGAACTTCTATGCATAATTGAAGGCGTTCCACAGGCGCTAACAACCTTACAATATAGTAAAAAGTGGTATATAGATTCCTCAATTTACTTCCGGATACAGTGATTGTCCAAATAAAAAAACACTACTCTTATAGGTGCTTTAGCCTGCCAAATATATGACTTAAAAATATATACCAATAAAAAATATGACCTGAAATGAATATTCATAGCCTCATAATTCAAACCAGACTAAGCTACCACAGGAGCTCTATCTTCACAAGCCCACCCTAAGGAAATGAGTCCGAGACATTTAAAAGAGAGAAAAATAAGCATGAACGATGTGGACCAAAAAGTCTGCATGACAAGAAGGAAATATAAAGGAAAAACTCTAATTATTCCCCATTTCTTCTATAGGCATATACAAAATCCAAAAGATCACAAGAAAATATTCCAAGAATCCTGTCTCTAAATACAAACTTACACCAAAGATCCTGATACTTTCGATCACAAAATTTCGGCACTCCAATGTACATCCATTGAGAAGGGTTAACTTCCAATCAAAAAAAAGAAAAAAAGAAAAAAAGAAGGGTCAAACTTTATTGTCTTAATAGCGAATTTTAGTTTAGGAAATTCAGAGCTTTCCAAGTGTGAAGCCAACATGAGACACCCTATCAAAACAAAAATGGTTTCAAAGATCTTATAAGAAATCTAGGGTTAAAATTTATTTTCTTGTACCTATTTAAGTAAAAGGGACTTAATTAATTTTTCTTTATATAAGTAAGAAGAAGGAACTTAAGTTCTACAAAGAAATTCATATTTATGTCAGGATCCAGTGTTTCTAGAGTTTTCTACAAGCTTTAGGATTGCTTCCTTTGAGTACTAAATCAGTGTAAACTTAAATAAAGAATTTTTCATGTTGAAAAGGTTTAGTCCTTATAGGAAGAAGCAAAGTGCAAGAATCTTATAGATCTACATTACTGTAGTAAAAAAAAAAAGATTTGATAAATTTGTTTTTACAAGTAAAGACATTGCATTTTACTAATGCCTCGTTTAAATAGTCAGATAATATAAGATAAAAAATAGTGAGATGGTTTGTAAATAGCAGTAACATAGTTTGAGTTTAGATTTTCATTGAGTTCTGGGAAATGAGAGAAAAAGTTGAATAAAAATATTATAAAATTAAAATATGATTAGAATATAATTTTTTCATATTATTTTTGTTTTGTGATTTGAAAATATTGAATTGGTTTTTGTGTTTTATATGAAAGTTTGGAAAAATTGTAATAATTAGTGATGTTTAGATGAAAAAGTATAAAAGAGAAATTGAAAGTGTGTGTTTTAATAGTATTTGGATGTTGAGATAAGATGGAATGCGACGAGATCAATTGCTTATCCAAATGGGGTCTAAAGAGCACTAGGGGATGTACAACACAAAGGGAATACACGGGAGGAATATCTCATTCAAGCGAAGAACAAAAATTTCAGAAAACCTTTTTTTTTTATTGGTACTTGGTGTTCGGAACAACATCCCGACTAATCTCGGGGGTGCACAGGCCTTTGGCAAGGAGTTTCCTGCAAGTGCATCTCGGTTAATTCAAGGAAAAAATCTCTCAGTTCGATAACCCCAGAAATTGTTTGCACTCAAGGGGATTTGAACCTTAGACCTAGAAAGAGCATACTCCTAAGCTCAAGGTTTGTACCAAGTGAACCCCTAAGGGTTAATTTAGAAAACCTATAACAAAAGAACACTTTTTTTTTTGTTTTGAAAAGTTAGAAGAATTAATTAATTCACATAGCCAAGGTACACATGAACCTAATTTCAAGCTAAATGTTAAGGGTGTAAGAAATCCAATCCAAACCAGACCGGCTATTTTGGACTAGATCGGACAAAGACCGAATGGGGTATGGTCTGGTTTGGTCCAAAAAAATTAGGACTGAATAATATTTGGTCCGGTCCAGATCCATGGAATTTCTCCTCTTGGACCAAACCAAACGAATACCTTAATAAAATATATATATTGTTTATATAAATAATTATTAATATTTCACACTATTACATAAGTATTATATTCTTTTGTGTATAGCTATAAAATATAGTACTAGTATATATTAATATATTAATATATTATAAGAGTTTTAGTATAAATTATAGGATATGTATAAATCTATAATATTATATAAATTAATAATATAATTTTCATCTAATTTATTATCATTGACTATATAAAATATTTTTTTATTGAGCTAGTTACATGATCCACATTTCTAAGTCACTTAATTTTGATTCAATATTTTGAATACATTTTTTTTATTATTTTTTTTAAAAGAAAAAAAAAACAAAAATTATATTGTTGGACTGAATGAAACCCCCTAGACTAGACTAGACCAGACCAGACCAGACCGAATCAGATTGGACTGAATTGAACTTGTAATAAATTCGGTCCAATCCAGGGTGAAAAAAATGATGGACCGAATAGAACCGGTCCATCATCCCTCCCGTACCAGACCAGTTCCACCCATACTAAGCATTGTGACACGTCAAGTATACAAGAGAAGAATACTTGGTTTAATCCTCCATAGTGGATTGCCATTTATAACCCATTAATATTCAAAACCATTAATGCCTCCATGCAAGAAGACATTCTAAATTAGAATTCCTCCAATCAGTTTTCAACCCTTTTTTTTTTAGAAGTAAACAAGTATTATCAATCAAAGTATGGGCATGAATGCCAATAACAAAAAGATGTGCCCTATCTAAAGAGGCACATTAGAAATAAGAAAATCATGTAAGTTCATGTCATTAAAATTTACGGCAATAGTCCAAGTACAATGAATTCTAAAAAAGAAAACTTTTAGCTCCGCCAAAGATCTATTTTTGTCTACATACATCCGCTTATTGTGCACCTGCCACAGGCACCAAATGATGCAACTAGGGATTATTTTCCAAACCATTTTGATCTGTTACAGGCCACTAATAGAAGTCCAGCTTGCCAAAGTTGCCACCATGGTTTCCAACATCACCCATGCTAGGTCCAGTCTACTAAACACCTCATTCCAAAATACTCTAGCTGTGTCACAATGTAAAAGCAGATAATTCACCGACTCACCCTCGTCTACGAATGAAACACCAATCGGCAATAATTACCCTTATTTTCCTCAAGTTATCCGTGGTGAGAATCTTGCCTAAGCCGTCCACACAAAAAATGAAACTTTAGGGGATGCCTTGTGTCGCCAAAGCCATTTCTAAGGAAGCTGTGTATCAGGTTCTTGTGTGAGGGCTATATAAAAAGAACAGACAGTAAAAACTCCTCTGCAGGCGTCCACCACAAACCATCTTCATGCTGGGTGTTGGAGCGGACGGAATATATTAGACTGTAAAAGCTTGCTAAACTATTTATCTCCCAATCTTGAGCCGCCTGAATGAAAGTTATATTCCAATGAACCCAACCTCCTCAGTGGCATCTTTAACACTTGTAAACTGAAAGAGACGGGACTAAATCTTGTAGAGCTCTATTATGCCACCAAGCATCCTTCCAGAATCTGATCTGGATCCTGTACCCACTTGAATCCTAGTGTGACAATGGAATGTCCCCCCACCCTTTTCTAATGTGATTCCATAACCCCACTCTATAAGGTCCACTAACCTCTAATACACCATCTACCCCCTAGACCACCATATTTGTTTTCAATCACCATTTCCAGAGGGTTTCAACTCCTTGTTATATCTTCACAACCATTTCCCAAATAGCGCCCGGTTGAATAGTCTCAAATTTCTACCACACTTGCCGATACAGGAAAAAGAGATAAGTAAGTTGGCAAGTTAGAAAGGGTACTCTTAATCAAAGTAATCCGAGCTCCTTTTGACAAGTACGTTCTCTTCCACCTTACTAGTTTTCTTTCTATTTTTTTTATCACCATATCACAATTTGAGTATGTCCTCATTGCAATCCCCAACTGAAGCCCCAGATATGTCATGGGCAACGAAGCTATTTTGCAACCCAAAAGTCCAGCTAACTCCCGCATATTTTGTACACCCTCTACTGGCACCATCTCAAATTTGTCATAGTTCACTTTCAATCCCAAGACTGCTTCAAAACATAGAAGCAAAGCCTTCAAAGCATACACCTAGTCTTGATCGGCCTCGCACATAATGAGCGTGTCATCTGCAAACAAATGAGAAACATTAGTAATACCCTTAACCTGAGTCCCAACTGGGAATCCACTTACAAAGCCATTATCGACCAAAGTCGAGAGCATCCTACTTAGTGCCTCTATAACAATAACAAAAAATAGGAGATAACAAGTCTCCTTGTCGCAATTTGCGCGAACTTGAGAAGAAACCCACTAGACAACCATTAATCAATATGGAGAACCTTGCTGTGGAGATGCACGAACCAATTCAAGTCCTCCACTTCTCTCCAAAACCACATCTACTAAGTAGGTACAGAAGGAAATTCCAATCAAGTGATCATATGCCTTCTCCATATCTAGCTTGCACAAGATTCCCATGTTTCCAGCCTTCAATCAACTATCTAGATATTCATTAGCAATGAGAACCACATCAAGGATCTGCTTACATTTAACAAAGGCATTTTGAAGCTTTGTGACAATCTTTTCTAACACCTCACTTAGGCAATTCGCAAGCACCTTTAAGATAATCTTGTACACACCATTTACTAGGCTAATAGGCCAAAAATCTGAGATCTCTATTGCCCCCACTTTTTTGGGTATTAAAGCAAGAAAAGTTGTGTTGAGACTCTTCTTAAATTTTCCAGCTGTGAACTCATGAAACACCTTCATTACATCTACCTTAATCACATCCCAACACTCTTGGAAGAAACCCATAGAAAAACCATCAGGTCTAGAGCCTTATCTTTAATCATTATACACCGCTTCTTTCTTGAAAGCCCTCTCCAAACGAACTACATCACCAGGCCCCTTTGGTTTCAAAAGCAAGGCCTCCACCCTACCCGCTTAGTAAGGAGCTTCTCAAAGAAGTCAATGACACGATTTTGAATAATCCCTTCTTCTCTACACTCTACTCCATCAATTTTCAGTACTTCAATATTGTTGTTTCTTTGATGAGAGTTTGCCATTTGATGGAAGAATTTCGTACTTCAGTCCCCTTCCCTTAACCAAAGTGATGTTGACTTTTGTCGCCATGATGTTTCTTTTATTAGTATCATCCTCTCAAGATTTGCAACCAACCAGGTCTTTTGCTCTTGTTCCTCCTCAATGAGTGGCCGCCCCTCTTGGATGCTCCCAATCTCCTGAATTTTTATCTTCTTAATATTCTTATTCTCCCCTATATTTACAAAAGATTGAATATTCCATAGCTTCAAGTCCCTTTTAAATGCGTTTAGCTTGTTCCCAAAAATGAAACTAGGGGTCCCATTGAACTGGTAAGAGGTCCACCACTGTTTAACCCAATCCACAAAGCCTTCAGATTTCAATTACATTCTTGAACTTCAAATATCTACGACGACTATGAAGGCCACCATAGTCGAATAGGATAGACCAATGATCTAAAGATAAGCGTTCCAAACACTTTTGCCATTTATCTGGAAAATGGCTTTCCAACTCTAGAGATATTAAAAAATGGTCCAAATGAGACCAAATCTAGTTATTTGACCAAGTGGCAGGGCCCCCTGCGAGTGGTAAATCCACTAGATTCAAATAAAAAATAAATTCTGAGAATTCCAAACTTGCAGTCTCACTTGTCTGCTTCCAAAACTCACTTGAGAATCTGACAAATTGAAGTCACCCCAAATATACCAAGGAAGGTCCCACCAACTATGCGCCCCTGCTAGTTCTTCCCACAATAATCTTCTATCGACATCAATATTTGGTTCAAAAACTCCTGCACAAGCCCATAAAAAATTATCACACACATTTGAAAGAACATGGTACCATATATCTTCTGATATAGTCCTCCATTTTCTCCACCACCCACCTATCCCACATCACCACAACTCCTCCCGAAGCCCCTACCGAAGCCATGAACACCCAATCCACATGATTGTCGGTCCATAAACTACGCACGATTTTCCCATCTACCATCTTCAACTTTGTCTTCTGTAAACACACAATGTCCGCTTTCCACTCATGAAGTAAATATCGAATATGAAGGCACTTATTGGCCTTGTTAAGTCTGCCAACATTCCAAGACACAATCTTCGGTTTCATTGGTAAGCAGCACACCCCTTCCCTTTTGCCCTTTCCTTATTGGGGTACCTTCGGGATTCATCGACCGTGTCAGATGTTTAAGCTCCCTCATTTGCTTTGATTCCCCTTTCCTCTTTTGCTTGTCCCTCTACAATGGCAGTTAACAAAGCCATAAACCACTCTTAATACCCTTCACACTCGATCCCCACTAAATGTTGTAACTCCTTCGCCTTATGAATTACCCAATCTGAGGTTTGGCCTAGAAAAAATATATTCAATGGAGTGGGATTCCCGAAGTCTTGAAACTCCTCCCTCACACATTGAAATGTCATCTAATCCCTTCTGTCCACATACCTCAGGGATGAATAATTCATCCTCAACAGATTGCATAAGATCATCCGAGTCACTACCCACTTCTGCCAACACGAAATTGTCTAAATGTTGTGTGGTGATGTTCGCCAGCAGCAAAACATGTCCCCATGTCCCCACCCCTCATCAGAGATATCTATGCACCCTTCATCGGAGCAAAGTGAGTTTCGAACTGCACATGTGCTTTCTGAGCATACTACGCTCGAAGAATTCTGTCGAAAGTCCCGTCAAAGTTCCCATCCCCACCGTCGACACTGTCTAAGCACCCCCCCTCCGGTGATTCCCCTGTCGGCACGCTGTCCGGCACGAAACCGAGTTCAAGCAACTCATTGTAGGACAAGGTAGAGCACCTGTCACTACGCGAGAGCATCTTGGGTTGGGTCATACCATACCCAGACGACCCACAGGGTGCCCGCGTCCTTTTGTGAAGGGGCCTTGGACTTAGACGGCCCAACACTAGACCCATGGCCTCCCTTTGATGCAGTTAAATATGCTGCTCCTTGAGGTTGGGCCCTGGGCCAAGAAGGCCCGACCCCATCCCTAGAGGATTCCTTTGTTTTTTGCCGCATCATGGGCTGCGGGTTGGGCCGGGCCTCAAACCCACCCACTTTACGCCAAACTGCCCCCCCTTTCCCCAAACTTTCATATTTCTTTTGGTCCCCTACCTAGGCTTTGCTAAACCCATCACCGACTGGCCCCTCACCTTTTCGTCAGCCCTTTGCTTCCCTTTCTTTAAACAGCGAGACCACCCTGACTACTTCGGCCATATCCCTCTGCAGGTACTGTACTTGCCCTTGCAACTCCAACAGTAACCTGCGAATTTCCCACATCTCCTAACTCGCCACCAATATTGAGTGACTTGATGCGTATGACTACTGCTGCCTTTCCTCTCGTTGTTTGTTACTGTTGCTACTTTCCTCCCCTTGTTTCAACCTTGCCTCAGCAAGGACATCCTTGTAGGATTTGAAGGAAGTCCTTGCATGTGACGACCCGCTTTCTTTTATTAATTTTATTATATAATAGAATGATACTATTCATTTTGGAGATTATTTTAGTTTAATTGTGAGTTTCTTAGAAATATATTTGATATGTATATTGGGATTTTCTTTAGTATTAAAAAGGAGCAACAAAAACTATAAAAAATTATTTTATGATACTATTGTTATTAATTTATTTTATTAAATAAAATAAGATATTTAGATGATTTGGTCTTTAAAAATCAAGGAAATTCGAAACGGAGGAATGGAGGAAGAAGTCAAATGGCACCACTTGGTAAAATTGGATTGGTTAGTTTTAGGCAGTTCTAACATCTTTCGGTAAATTAGTCATAACTCCTTCATCTAATCTCCAAATAAGGTTATTTCAATTCCTATAGAACAATAAGAGATAGATCTATAACTTTTATATTTTGAGTTTTCGGAGATAATGACGAGATGTAGGAGAAAATCTGGTTGGGAGTTGACAGAACAATTGAAGTGCGGGAAAAACACTAGCACTGACTTTGACCATGAGGAGACCAATTGAGAAATGTGGCCACCGACTTTGCCATGTCTTAGAACCATTCCTAAATTACTTAGGTGTCATTCTATGAAGGAAAACAAGTGGCCAAATGGGTACTTGCCTCTAGAAGATTTTTAGATGTTCCTAAGGTGCAAGAAACCTAGTACATGTGTCACTTGAGTGTAGAATGCTTGTGGGTGAAGAGATCTTGTTAAGTCTGATATTTGATTATCCTTTAGGTGGATTAAGCTAAGCCCTTGGATTAATTTCTTGCCCACCAGGCCTATAAGCTAAGGCCAATGATACCCTAACTCCTAAGACCCTAAATGTGGCAAAAAATTGGAGGAGACACTTGGACCGTTTAAAGATGAATCCCTCTATCACTAAATATATGAATGACACCTTAAGGGGAAAGGTTCTTCACCCTTTCATCTCCTCTAACTCACGGCCCTCTAAAAAGAAAAGACTCACAAACCTTGCTTAAATCATACACTCCTCAAAACACCCACACAAAGAACATTTTGGAAACAGAGAAGGGAAGTTTATCAAAAGCTAAGCTCACTCTCTAGCAAGAAACTTTGGAGAACTTGGTAAGTGTACAAATACCTTAAGTTTGATGTCAAATTGCTTGGATGATAGTTTTGTACTCATAGATATTATATTCCTCTACAAAGTGACAAATGATTGTAGTTTAAGTAAGCTTGAGCTATGAATTGTTGTAAGACAAGGGAGAATGATTTTATTAAGAATTAAGACCTTGTTTTGGATGGCTATGATGGAAAGAAGAGACAAAAATATGTAGAGCTTGAACGACAAAAAGATATGGGAAGTTGAAACTAAAGGGTTAGGCCTTGATATGGTATATATGATTGAAAGTGTTTACTTGAGCTATGGTTTTGTTAGTGTTATGAAAGATTATATATTGGTATGAACCCTAGTAGAGATAAGGACCTAGTCATGAATAATATTATGAGGAATAAGACTTGAATATAGAAAACAAATTGAAATCTTGGAAAGGAAATAGGTATGCTTATGTATTGATTTGGAGGATTGAAAATTGATGTATGATCTTGGAAATTGATCAAAAAGAAATAAGTATGACTAAGAAGAGAAAATAACTTATAAGTGTATGTTAGAAGGTTAGGAATATGGTTGGGTACAAAGGTGACTTATTTTATATTGAAAAAAGCCTAATCCGAGACTTCGCTTGACTTCCGGCTCGAGCGAGATATAAGCAGAGGTCCAACATATTTTGGTAAATTGGGCATAACTTGTTCATTTGATGTCGGATTGGAATGATTCAAGAGGTTATGGAAAGTTAAGAGAAAGATCTATAGCTTTTATGTTTAAAGTTTTAGAAGATAAGAACTCAATAAAAAATGAAATTGGAATTGAATTGGTAGAGTGAGATTTAGGCAGAAATCTAGCTCGACCATTGCTCGACTTCTGGTTCGAACGAGATTCCCCTATTATCTAAATCCGAGATTTTCTTGTGTCTAATGCATGTGATATAATATAAGGATTATATATTGAATGCAAATGTATGATTTATATGTTATGAATCCCATGAGATATGTAACATATATGGAAAGAGTCTAAGAATACATGCATGTTCCAATATGTCACTAGTTTTACATCGAAGGGAAGGGACATGACATGCAGTTTAGAAAAGATGAGAAATATTTATAAGAATAAGAAAGAAACAACTAAGAATAAGAAAGTTAAGTCATGACAGGGACGGCGATATGTAATGCCTGTCGTATGATAAGAATGTTTATGTCATCACAAGGACGGTGATACGTAACGCCCATGAAACTAACTTGACTAGAGGGGATGGCGATATGTAATGCCCGCTACAATAAGAATGTTTACGTCATAGCGGAGATGACGATACATAACGCCCGTTACAATAAAAATGTTTACGTCATAACAAGGATGACGGTATGCAATGTCCGCTATGATAAGTATGTTTATGTCATAATAGGGATGGCGGTATGTAACGCCCACTATGATAAGTATGTTTATGTCATAATGGGAATGGAGATAAGTAACGCCTATATAACGAATATGAATGGTGGTGAAGGCAATACGTAACTGCCGTCATATTAAGGCACCCGACGGTGAAGGCGAATCGATCTGCCGTCGAGGATAAGACTAAAGCTTATAAGATCAAGAATAATAACATGAAATAAAACTATTTATGAAACGCTACACTACGACACGAAAGGTGTGCACCAATGTTCACTAAGTCTTTTCATAGAAAGTGCACAATTCGAAAGTAACTTGTATATAAGGCATGCATGAGTCATGATTAATAGGTGTTATGGGCATATAATGTGCATATGCTAGTTATTTGTGAATATTGTTATTGTTTTATTATGTTCTTTGTGCACTTACAGAGATTTTTTTGAAATATCATTTTTTGAATATTTCCTATCATTCCTCTCAAAATGATAGATTTAGTTGTAGGTAGGTATGATCCACCGAGAGGATCAAACTCTCTGAGAGATTTTGGTGAGCCTTGAGAGACCTACCGAATTCTCTCCCTGTGTTGACTCACTTTTGATAGTTATGCCTCTTCTATTTTAAGCATGTGATGAAGGACATCAGACAATACAATAGAAAGAAGTTAGGAAAGAGCCTGCTTGGTGAAGAGACCTAAAGAAGTTATGAGAAACTTTATTTATGTATTTTGAATCTCTAACTTATGAACAATGGAGATGTGATGTTGATATATATATATCTAAAAGTTGTAGTTATGTCGTGTCATGTGATTTAAATGCAAAATTAGATTTCTTTGCATTTTTTGGAAATTAACATTTTTCCGCTGTAGTACTCATGACGCATGATTAGTAAGTTAGATGCATGCAAATTACACAAGATAAGCATGAAGGGTAGATAACCTTGTGTTACCTATCCTGACCCGTCAGTTTATGTTATATCTCGGACGTAAATTGGGGGCGTCACATTGCAGCACCCTACCCTTGCTTGACTAAGCTCTTTCCCGAGAATTGACCTCTGGAGGGTCCTCCTTGATTCGGTCCACCATCACCTCTCAGAGTTTCCTCCATCCCCAACCCTTTTCTCCTTCAGGAATGCAGACACTTTTTCTACACCTTGGTTATACTCGGCATTCTCAAGAAATCTCCCTTTGTTATTCGCACATCGCTGAGCAATGAAACTCCGATAGCCTTATCTAGTCATTAAATATACCTCCTCCTTCCCCCCTTCAGACAATCCTCTAGCATTTTCCCAAACCATTTCACTGTCAATGGTCCCAGTAGCACAAAGTGCACTACCTTCCATCCCCTTTCAATCACAAGCAGCAAGCCCCCCTCCTTTGACAGTATAAATAGCTTCAATTCAATTGCTATTTCAGTAGGCGACCCATTCAACCACCACACAAACTTAACCCATTAACGTAATAGCATTAACACAGAGAAAAACACAATTGAAATGAATGAGAAGAAGTTCAGGAAAGTGTTTGCATGTGTACTGAGAGAAAACATTTAGGGGAGAGAAACTCCAAATAGTTTTCAACCCTTATCGACCAAAGAAACGAGCCATCAACTAACCGATTAACACTTGTGATCAACCACTAAACCAAATTGAACCATCCCCTTGGACTAGATTGACGATCGGGTAACCAATATCCCAAACCCACTATATGAGGAAGCCACTTGTGTGAAGGTGGTGGAAGGAGCAAATCTGGAAGGCAATGAAGGCAGTGTACTTGGTTACTCCTATTGATATATATATATATATATATAATATTTTTACTCACTAGAGATGAAGGGACTTGTTACCAATCTAGGATCTGCAATGAAGAGTACCATAGAGTTGTTGAGGAGGCTTGGGATTTGACTAAGGGTTTGTCATTGGTGCCTTGCGAAGATAAAGGTTTAGGACCTCGTGTTTCGAGAGAAGACGTTGTCCCCTTGGTATCTCTTCCTTCCTTAAATAATATAGTTGGATCATCATCAGATTGGGTTTTGCTAGAGGTTAATGAGATTCAGCTTGTCATGGGAATCTCATATAGAGGATGTGAAAACCAATTTATAGCACTACTCACTACAATTGAGGCGAGTCACTTACGTGACTCCAAATCAAAGTTTAAGAAAAGCAAGGAGTTGGAGCATCTTTATTGGGGAATCAACTACGACGTTTTGGGCGATAGCTCAAGTTAAGAGAAGACTAAAGGGAGGGAATTATGAAGATTGGGTTGGGGTTGGGGTTTTAGTCTATGGGAAACATTGGGTTGGAGTTGGGGTTGGGGAGGTGTATTTTATTCCTACTCGGGTTTGATGTATTTTGGGTAGTTTTTCACGGGCTTTTTGGGGTCATTAGGAGCTCTCTAGTATCGGATAGGTGTTTTATTGTATACATCCAGTGTACTTGGTTACTCCTATTGATATATATATATATAATGTTTTTACTTATAAAAAAAACTATTATAATTAGATCCCATTGGCACATCATAAATGGCAAGAAATTTTCCATCACGAGCAATGTGAGATCTCATTCACCACCCTCCTATGCTCAATCCAGGATAATAGAAAAATGAAGAGGATTCTTGTCAATTTAGAATTTAAAATTTCTTGTGTTTCTCATTTTATATATTACTCATCAAAAAATTACTTATAAAAAAATCTTTCGTATTATAACGAGTAACGAATCCAAACTAATGCTTCGTCAACCTCCTTTTTGTAACATGGTTTGAAAAAAAAAAAAGAGGTCTTCCAACACCAACCATTGATACAAAGACACATTTTCCCAAACCAAAACATAAAAACACTCCTATTATTTGGTGAACAACAATAGTCTTGTCCATGAGCTCTAACGGAAATGTTTTAAAAAAAGGAGATTTAGTAAAGACAATTTGGCATTTCAACAAAAGACATGATTCCATGTTTAATTCATGATTAAAAAGTATGTTGTGTTAGACTAAAAATGGCCTTGTAAACATGTCAGCTATGTTCTTTTTCAGAGTCTATTTCCTGAAGAATCTCTTGCAAGACATCACTGTAGGAAGGGATATATAGAATTACAATTCAAATAGTCACCACTAATGTTTTCAGAAACACGATCTGGCCAAATAAAGATGTCTGGAAAATTCTCATAATTTAATCTTCAAAATATAAGGAAATTCTATCTTAGTTGGGGCATACTTTTGTTTTCTTCTTGAGTATTGTTCTGGGTTATGCCCATTCATCGATCAATAAAATTTGTTTACTTACAAAAAAAAAAAAAAGAATCTAGGGCAATTATGTTAGGTGTATCTTCCTATGTACTTGGTTACACCCTCGGATTAAGGCAATAAAAAAAAAAGTAAGGCCACAAAAAAAGACCCCAATAATTTTTTATTTTTATTTTGAGCTAACGTCTAAGGAGTATACAACCTCAACTTCTTGATCTGACATTTCCCATGGCCACACAAACCTTTTTTTTTATAAGTCAAACCTTTTTCTTTCTCCCTTTACTCTTCCCCTTTAAGAGGGGGGTGGAGGGGTAGGGAGTTGTTCACCATCACAAAACTTAAAGGCATAAATTATCCCGCTCCCTTCTTGTAACCGTTAAGTCTTATACCATCCTTTTACATTCTAGATCCAATTTTTCTACCACATCCTTGCATAAAATTTCACACACCATCCAAATAGTCACAAAATCTGATCAGAAAAACTTCTTCAATATGTTGATTGCACTCCAAACATGTTCTGAATCCACAGACAGAACCAGCCACGCAAATGTGCATAAGCATCGAAGAATATGAGGCTCACTGAGTTATCAACATAAATGTTTGTTTCTTGCTATTTAACAGCGAATTAAGATATAACCATGGCTAATCCCATGAATGGAAAAGTGCCTACTCCATAATTTACAGACAAAAAAGGCACCATCTATGACTTCATGGGCATAATTATCCACAATTACACAAAGAACAGAAAAGAATGCAAGGTAATTCATAGCTGAATCAAGTTAAAAAGCTCACCCCACGAACCCAATGAGCACGTCGCACACCAAAAACAAAAGATCTCCAAAGAATAGACAAACTCAATTAGAACCGATACCTGACGAAGCTAATGTGGACTCCGAGGCTTCGATGCACGGCCGAACAATCGATGCAGAGGAAGATCCCGTACGTCACAGACGCCCAAGTAGGGTTCTTTGCATTACAATCGAAACACATCTGAATCCACAAGAAAAACACAAACGAGAAAATTCAAACCAAACATCCCATTACAGAGCCCCTCAGATCTAATTCAGATCCAACCAAAAGAAACCTAAAAGAGAATAAGTTAGAAAGGGATAAACAAAAGCACAGACCTTGTTTTCCGACTTTGCTTTCAGTTTTCTGAAAATAGCGTTCTTGTCAGGGAGGCCATCCGATGCCATGGCAGAGGGACACAGACTCAAGACCCAGGGGGTGTACGAATGTACAAATCGAACACCTCCCGAAGGGAGAAGGAGAGAAATATAAGTGAAGCCGCAGATAAATTTTTTCTTTTTACTTTTTATTTGCTTCCCGTTTTTTCCTCCCATCCAAAACGGAGAAATTTACAAAACGACGAAAATAACCTTCTTTCGGGCAGTCACGATTTGAATAGGAAAGGTTGGATGAATTGAAATAAATTTAATATATTTTTTAATATTATTATTATTTGAAATAAAAAAATTAAATTAAAATTAAAAATATATATATTAAAATTAAAAAAATATATATTAGAATTTATATTTTATATAAAAATTTTAAAAATTATAATAATGAATTAAAAATGAATTAAGATGAATTCATCTCAATTATAAATCTAAACCAACCCACAAAGTTACCATTCGGATCCGTACCAACGACGTCTTCAGTTTTAGAATCAGTGGTTTCGTGGTGGCTGTAGTTTCAATTAACGCTAACGGTCTTCTGTTAAAAGTAATAAAGCCCAAAATATCTATTACAAAAGAAAATTTCTACTTTATCATCTATTCTATTAATTATATAAAAGTATGGTTTGGCATACCACCTGCACTAATCGGTGTTAAAATGTATGTTTAAAAATAAAAAAAATGATTACTTCAAAAAATAAAAAGGCCACACACAATTGGCTCTTTAAGTGGTGCAATCCTACCAAAGAGATTACCGCTTAATAAATACTTCCCTTTTATTTTAGAAGATGAAGAGAACTTGTCCTCAATCAAGTTCTCTGATTTAGCAAAATTGATGATCAGAATGTCGAAGGCTTCGCAACAGAATGTCGATGGATTCGCAATTAACTGGCACGGTGTTTCAATCCATAATCATCGGTGATGGTTTTATGTTTCCTGCACCTTCGTTCCAATTCTACGGACATGAGTGATAGTTTCAAAACTCAAAACATTGTTGTAGCCAGCACTTCTATCCAACAATCACGATGAACAGGAGTCAATGAAATCGTGGTGACCTGCATCCACTTTGAACAAATCGCCGTAAACAACCAACTCGCAAAACTTTTATTTTTACTCACTTTTTCTTCTTGGTAGTTTCGCACTCCCCTCCTCGAGTCACATTTATGTAGCATACCACCGCTACAACTGGCCTTGATGGATGAGGGCCAGTAAAGCCTCACTCACTCACTACCTCTCATTTGTTTCTTTCCTCTATGAGGAAGTTGTGTGATGGTGATATTTTGATGTGTAATATTTTGTGGCATTGTTGTCGAGTCCATCTCACTGGGGGTATTGAATAGTGGTGAGTCTTCTCTCACTCACTCTTTGTTTTTCCACTCATGCACATGCTCAAATCCCCCCCAATGGCTCATTATGCAAATCTCTCTCCTTTCCACTAATTTTCAATGAGTTTTGGACAAAATTTTGCGGGTTTTTTGAATTGGTGTTGCCATCAAGCATTTACATCTTTTGACACACTGTAAGCCCACCCTTCATACTTTCTCTTAAAACTTTCCCATCGAGACCTTGAAAACTATTGGTAACCTAAAAGAATAAGCAAGAGAGGATATAGAGAAATAGAGAAGGTAGAGAGGTGATGACGGTTGGGGATAGAGCAGGGGAGAAGGAGAGAAATTGGGGTTAAAATTTTTCTGGCATTTTTTTGGAGCAAGAAATAAAAATAAAGCTGTCTTTCCTTCAAGAGGTGAAATCAGCTAAACAACCAAATGCTTTGCATTCAATATTTCTACAACGGGGTTAGCGCTTTTGTTCTTTATAATTATA
The DNA here is from genome assembly GCA_036898215.1 of Platycarya strobilacea. Taxonomy (NCBI): domain Eukaryota; kingdom Viridiplantae; phylum Streptophyta; class Magnoliopsida; order Fagales; family Juglandaceae; genus Platycarya; species Platycarya strobilacea. Next base: position 21,459,362 of record CM072549.1, on the reverse strand, counting down.
ATCTTCAATATGCATGTTTTGATAATTTTGCTAAATCTTTAATAGGCTTATACAATCAATAGTGCCAAAGTGATGTTTATCAAGAAGAGACATCAAAACAAGCAATTAAGGGATCCAGAAACTATTGCAATTCTTGCATAAGAAGCCTCCAAGAACCCTTCATTCAATGCTCTCTAGGGTGCAAAGTAATCTTTCTAGGTCAACTTATTTTAGTTCAAGTGTACCCAACATTTACAAGACGAACAGGTCAAGCACTAACACTCAGATTAATTGGTCATGCACCGATTCTTCGATCCATGTCATAATCTGAGTGTTATATAAACAGAAATTACACAGAAATTACAAGACCGAGACGTTATATAAACAACATTTTGCGCATTGCTGAGATTATAGGCTCGTTTCTTAATTACACACCATGTCAATATATATATTTAAATAAAAAATAAAAAAATAAATCACATATTAGTATGTGGTATAAGGTGATAAATCACATTTCTCATTACAAAAACATTTAAAAATTAAAATAATTTTTGTATTTTTCTCTTTTGGAAATATTTGATTACTATATTTTTAATTTAAAAACCTTTATACTATATATTTTCTATTTTGATAAATTGATTCTTCTATTAGCCTTTAAATGCACAAACTTAGTTCACAGAAAAAATATGAACTAATTGCAATACTTTTATCATTTTGTTACGTTGGTTTATGGTGATGCATTGATGGTGGTGACTTGTGACTCAAATTTGATAATTGAACATTAGAGAGCAAGGAGAGTATTTAATAAAACAAATATATATATATATATATTTTAAGTAGAACTTTTCATAACCTTTTTTTTTTTTTTTTCAAAATCCAAGCTCAAGCCCTTTCTACGCCCACCCTTGAATAAGGCCTAAAGCCCAGCTTGCATACTCCAAAAACCTCAAAACATTTTTCATATTATCTCTACTCTGACGCCCCCAAATACATCTCTCTCTCTCTCTCTCTCTCTCTCTCTCTCTCTCTCTATGAATTTCTACCGCTAGGCCAAACGCCGTGGCCCCATTATGCTTCTCGTCCACCTCTCTTTCTCCATTTCTAACCATCTCTCTTCCCTCCTTCGACTTTTATCTCTCTTGGTGTTGTCCTCTCTTCTATAATTTCTGTGCTTCAACTGGACGCATCATGCTGCCATCCTCCATCTTGGGTTTCTATCTTTGCTTGTTGGTAAGCTATCTTTCATCTACCGTTTGTCTCTGTTTAGTTCACTCTTATTCACTCTGTCTTTCCCCTTTGTATTTTCTCTCTTCTCCCTTTGTTTTTTTTTGTTACTGATGAGAATACAAAATATCATATTTTCCTCTTTTAATGTTTTATATTTTATACTTATTTGATAATAAATGTACTCATTATTCTTATATTTTGATTTAGGATGCAAATAGAGGTGCTAAGTACAAACGAAGCTAATTGGACGATTTTGGACAATTTCGATATTGCTTTGTAATTTGGGTATAACTCTCTCATCAGAGTTTAGATTGAGATTATTCAACTCCGAGACAAAGTTCTACAACTTTTATGTTTTAAGTTTTGAAAGATACTGGCTGCATCAAGGTCAAAATCGGGATCAAAGTTAACGCATCTGCACTACTAATATTCCGTTTTAATGCTGCTGGGAATTAAATTGAAGAAAACCACATATATTTATTCTAATTCACATGGGCCCGCAATTCCCACTAACGCCAAACACCTGGGATGGAAACTCACGGCATCTCAACACATAAAGAATAGCCCAGCCTCTACTTCAATGGGCCCACAACATCAATTCAAAACGCACATGTTGTTTGATTTCACTTGGGCTGTACTATTGGACTTCAATACGGCAGACTTGCATTTAGACTCATGGGCCACATTGCATAGTTTCAGTTGTACAAGGGCACGACACTTTACGTTGGTCTGGGGAGCATCACATAAATACATAAATGTTTGCACTTAGCGCTAGAGGGAAGGAACAAACGCACAAACCTCTCTTCTCCCTTTTCAACTTTTCCTTTGAATTTTCATCACGACCCTCGTGGCTAAACTTTTATACTTGATCTTAGGAAATGGAAACCTCGAAATCAATAAAATTATAAGATCTAATTTGTTTTTATTATTCAATTTATACTTTGAGTATCGGATGTTGCCTATTTTCATGATTATCTCATTTAATTACTAGGAAGCTTACTAGTTTATTATTTATTACAATCTACTGCTAGGTTAGATATCAAATTCGTAATTGTTTGATCTCTCTAATCTGTGAAACAATTAAAATTTAATGATATGCTGCATCAGAAATTATTAGATCATAAGAAGAACGCTCGACTAAATTAAATATAGTCGCTTGTGCTTGTATTATTTAGTTTCATTGATCTCTCAAATTCTTAAGGCTCCTACTAGATTAAATCCTTTAACGCTTGTTTTAAGTTATTTAGTAGTTAGGATTGATTAGATCGTTTGTTTTCTAATTAATTATGACTAAGGAGAGAGAAAAAAATAGTCTCAATGGTGAATATTCAAAATATTAATTGATATATATTTGTATCGATAATCAGTTATAAAATTCCGATGGTGGATATTGACTTTGACCAAGGTTTGTTCTTTTGATCAATTTCGATACTTTAATTTGAATTGTTCTTTAGTTGTTCTTATTTTTCTTGAAATTATTTTTGTTATACTCAAACCCCTCATCCTTGTTCAAGTAGCATAAAACTAGGCTAGATACTCTCTGTGGGAATGATCCTTACTCACACTACTACATATAATTTTTTTAAGAGTATAGATTTTATTTTTAGTTGTCTGCGACAGTACACTAGTTACCATCACTAATTATCATCTGCCATATGTCGTTTAACAAAGACCACCAATAAGCTTCACTAGTCTCCTCTCGCTCTTAGCTCCAAGGCCCAACCCAATTAGAGTTTGAAAACTCCAACCTCAGTTGCGCTTTGTTTCCATCCGATTATCCTTGTCATCAACTTTTCGTGTCATCCCTGCATTGGTGAATGTGATCTCCCCCATCTATTGGTCTCTCTATTTATCTCAGTCTCTCAACCCCTATCGCAAGTGCTTGGGGCAGGGTCTTAAAGATGAGAGATGGTTGTGATGTTGTGGGGTAGTAAATAATGCAGAGTCTATGGGCGTTGCTATGAAGGTAAAGATGGGAATGAATAATAATGAATTTAATAGTTAAGGAATTCAATTAATGAAACGAAGAGTTTTGGAGTGTTGTCAAATGTTAGTATTTGAGTGGTTGTGACGCCCACGAATCCCTTCTGGGATTTAGAAGGACTCGCGACATTAAGACAATCATCTCATGGATCAATCATCCCATCGAATAGTGTTTGAAGAGTGTGTGAAGTATGCACCAAGTGTACAATAAAATATTCGCAGCAGAAAAATAAATAAAAGTCAGTTGTTCTAGTACCAAAGATTCTTAAAAATTACAAATCAATTTAAGGATAATTTCTCCAACAGGAGATTATACAATCTTTCAAAAGAAAAAGATAAGCAACACGGCTTTCGAGATCACAATCTCGATCTTTATCCTCTCAACAAGTTTTCTTTCCTGTGGAGTTTGTATCTCGGGCTAAATTTCATTTCTGCAATCACAAACTACGATCCCGTAAAATGGGGACCGTAGGGTGGGCACGATCTACCGAAGTGAGATGTGAATCCCAGTAAGCAACAGACAACATACAACCAATTCACACAACAGAATATCATCAGCATATACAAGTAAACTCAATGAGTGTATGTACCATGAATATGAGACTTGCAACATGACTTATACACATGCACTTTCATATAAAAATTTTCATAATCCTTGACAGTTTTTTAAACTTTGCTTCATATACATTATTTTCATAAAAATGCTTTCATATAACTTTGACTTCTTTCATATGGACTATTTGAACTTCTTTTCAAAAGTCATCTTTTTAAAATGCTTTTCGTCTTTTCTTATCTTAGGTACCACTTATCATATCATATCATATACAGCTCGAAAGCCTTTTTCTTTTCGTCATGACCTCTTATTTTGGACACCTCACGGTTCCTCTATGCACCGTGTGTTCCTGCTAATTACCGTAGCACTGGCGACCATATCAAACCTAAGTAGCTATGTTTTGTGTCCTTTTACGTTCTTCGTCATTTAGCGATTGATCACTCACTGAGCGACTACAAATTTTTCTATATCGGTAAGGCCGAAGCCAACACCGTCCTATATGCACCCACTAGTTTTAGGTGCGACCACGCTCTAGACACCTTCTGGAGCTATACATGGTCTGCCGACAGTTCTTTGTCGACCCAGAGGCTTTCACTCGACTTTAATCACTCCTGAGTGAACAAGGAGTTTCACTAGGGCACTACCCCATCCCAGCTTTTGGGGTTCTTATAAAACTTTAATTCCTTTTTTTCTTTTAAAAACATGCTTGACTAAAAAACATGCTTTTCGTGTTTCATGCATGAGACATGCATACGACATGTGACTTCTTATACAAAACATGTAAATCATGAAACATATGAATCATGCATTCACAAATCATATCTCATACAAATTAACATATGAACAGACTCCCCTTTTTAATTTATTTTCTATTCAACGCGTCGTGCATATTCCAATGAAGAGACAGTCAAAACTTTAAGTCACATCACATCAAACTAACATTGTCTTATAGGGGTTAAGAATGCAACTTATAATAGAGTCAAACCTAACTTTTCTTCTCTTTTCTCTTTACCAACACTCATATTTCCTCAAGATCTTCTCAAAACTTATAGTTATATCATAACTAATCATTAATCACCACATTTACATTGCATGTAAAGTTATTCTCTTCAACAGATAATCATCATATAATATTTTCTCTAACCCAAAACATTTCTCAATCTATACATCAAGGGAATTTAAGAATACACATCGATAGTTACTAAAAAGTAACGGAGTTATCCAACCAAATCATTCTATTACCAATAAATAAAAAAATTCTAGAGTCATCCCACCAGATCATTTTATTACCAATAATTATTAAAATAACCGAATTATCCAACCATATCATTTTATCACTAATAATCATTAAAATAATTAAATTATCCAATCAGATCATTTTATCATTCATAATCACTAAAATAATCGAATTATCCAACCAGATCATTTTATCACTAATAATCACTAAAATAATCAACTCGTCTAACCAGATTATTTTATGCCCAATAATTATTAAAATAACAGTCATCCAACAAAAACATTATATCATCAACAATTATCATCCACACAATATTCAATCATAGTAAGATTAACTCGGGGTAATCTCAATTTCCATTAAATAGCCTCAGGCCCAACCAATCTATTCTTGAATTACTCATTATCTATAGATAACACTTTAAGCAAACAAAACAGAGATTAGCACACAATCAAACAATCAAACAAATATCTATTACTTACAGCGTACAAACAAACACCAATCGAACATCGCGGTGATCCCCGATCCCTAACGGGTAAGTCATACACTATTCATCTTGGGCACAGCAAGTGACGGGTTGGGCTCGGGTACTCCGTTTGACACCAAACTTTAGGGGAATACTCATCGGAGGATCAGAAATCTCATGGCGGTGGTGGTGAGGCAGTGCAACCACCGAAAAACGGCGGATCTAGTTCGAAATGGTGAAAATACATTTTCGGATTTTCCCTTGTACAAGGGAGGTGTGTCTATAAATGCAAAAACTGTTTTAGGGGTGTAACAATATGAGGTCAGGGAAGCTTTTGGCAGTGGAGGTGAGAGTCACGGCGGCTAGACGGCGGCACGGCAAGGGAAAATCCATTTTTATACCCATTTATGTTTTATGGGAGGAGAGAGAAGGTGAGGGCTCTATTGGGGCTGAAATTTCTGGTGGTGAGTCGCCTACGAGTGGCGGATCAAATGGCGGGGGTGGTGTCATGGTAGAGTGGCTGATGGCAGAGTTATGGGTAGAGAAATGTGCGGCATAGAGGATTAAACACCTCTTGGGTTTGGGGCTGCGGGCGGGACGTGGGGCTGCCATGGTCGACACTACCAGTGGGGTTGGACTCACTGGAGGGCGGCGGTTCAGGCGGGGCCGGAGGTGAGACTTGGTGGCCGGGGGTGGTGCCCCCGCAAGCCAGAAACCGAACTGCCCCCACGGTTACTGTAGCACGTGTGAGAGAAAAGAGAGAGGAGAGAGAGAAAAGGAAAAGGGAGAGGGGAAAAATGAAAGATTTGACTTTTTTCACGCTATTTAGATGTCTGGCACTTTTGGGTTTTTAAACTGACAAACAATATATTTAAAATACTGATATAAAAATACATAAAGTTAATTAAGCTTAAAAACATTCAAGAAAATAAAATAAAATATCATTTCAACTTAACTCTAATTTTATAATACAATATTTACTATCTTCAATTAAAATAATGAAGCTTCTAATTATTTAAAAGAATAAAACCTTATGTTTAGATTAGATGCTTAAAATACATTTAAGATCTTGCAATATTTTAAACAACTAAAATCAAGACAATAAAATGAACGTATATTATGTAATATTAAGGAGCTCTTCAAAAGCTACCAAATAAAATAGAATAAACATAACATGACTTAAAAATTTAATAAGTTTAAGATCAACGAACCAGATGATATCAAAATAAGATAAATTGCTCATCAAAAGAAATACAACAAATCAAACTATATATTATGATAATTAAAATCATAACAATGAAAATAACATTTCAAATGAAAATACCAATAGTATCGATTAATTAAAATAACTAAAAATACTGTTATTAAGAAATCTCTCAAAAGCTTGAAATATTAATAGAACTAAAACTACAAAACCGAGATAACATTGATAACAACTAAAATGACAAAAACGATAATAATCATTAAATAATTAAAAATATCGAAATCATAGATTTCACAAATAACCAAACACAATCATAAATAAAGCGTACCCAAAATAAAATGAGTGAGGTAGAAATCTAATTTATTAAAATAAATTAAAACATCAAACGATAAAATATAAGCAAATAGAGATATGCAAAGATCTGGGATATTACATCCTCCCCCCTTAAAAGAAATTTCATCCTCGAAATTTGTTAGGATGCAATGTTGAAAATCTCCATAATGCACATACCGTACCATTCATCATTTGCTCAAAACAATTTTTCTAGATTACTCATTTCCCCAATTACTCTTGGATATTGTCATTCCAACGTATTCATTCCACTAAGTGCTTTCATCATAATTGTATAAATCTCCAATTAGTGTATCAGGTTTAGAACTCCTAGTGCAGTTAGGGAACCTGAAATCTCTATACTCATAAAGTCCTTAATACAATTTCGAAAATCACAACGCTCATTAGTTCCATACCACATATTGCAACCTCTTCGAATGAATCTCAAGTTTAACTCTCAACTTACATTTTACTCCACACTTCAATGACCTATCAGTTACCTATCGAGTCGATCAATGATAAGCATGAGTTGCACAATAAGGATCAACTTCAGAGGAAAGAAAGTCTCAATTTTAAGTCACTTCACATATATCTTTAAAATCAACCTAAAGTCTAAACGTTTCCTGTCTAACTTTTATGCTAAACTTCTTCCAATTTTAACGTTACTAAGTCTTCAAATAATACATTCGTCTAAAGCTCACGACAAGTTTTGCAATGGGAATCTCCAACTCTTTAGACATCGAAGTACTATACTCTAGAGTCCCAAGGCTTTATTACCTCATAGATCTAATTAGGTCGTTCATTATTGATGCCTAAAATCCAACTCTCCAACCTTTAATGCACATCCTATGTTATAGTGACTCATCACTCTTTTTATAGATTGATTAGCGAATTCACATCTTTCCGACCATTCATCCAATCTCTCAAGGAAGAAATAGCCTCAAAATTTGCCGTTCCTATGCGATCTCAAGTAACAACTAATTCTTGAAAATAACTATCACAATCTTGTCGATCAACAACTTAGCCAAGTATCTATATTTAGATTGTTCCTCCCAATCAACTCATCAAATAGCCTAAGGCTAAGATCACTTAAATTTAATATCACTGCATCGAGTCAATATTCAACTCTTAGCAATCAACTTAATCCAGAGAATCATAACAAGGGTACACACACACACTCTCCAAAATTTTATACACTCTTCAACTACTATCAGTTGATCATCCTAATATCCATGAACAAACCAAAATTATGTCAACCACATCGTTGATCAACTACTGCCTTCAATATTATAAAAGAAGAAACTATGTTGTTGTACCAAACGCTAAGGATTCAACACTTACAAAGTTCCACCTAAACATAATTCTAACAACCTCCTCAGAATGACAATAGAACTTAAAGCTCTAGCTCTACATGAGATCCAAGTATTACACGTAAATAACATATAAAAACACCGATGAAGAAATATGAATACATTAATAAATATCAACAATTTCTCCAAAATGAAACCACCTCATAACAAAATTAATATATACTCAAACACTGAGTGAAATCCATGTAATTCATGTAAATATCATATGAAAATACAAAGAGAAGATTCTAATAAACAAATAAATATGGAGTAGCAATTCAATAAAGCAAGTCCACCTTACTTGTCAAAGACAACTTCACTAAAAGCTTTCATTAAAGGACAAGAAGGGTAAATTAAAAGAAAGAAAAGGAAGTGATATGACAAATAGAATTTTGAAATTCACTTCAAAACCAACTATAAAAAATTTCTTGTAGAAATTTCATAGTTGTAGAATTTCTCCCATTTTTTTTTAAATCTTAAGGCTTTAGAAATCTCAAAGTTTAAGAGAAAAGAACTATAGTAAATAAATAAATAAATAAATAAACAAATCTTAACAACTCAATAAAACAAGCCCACTCTTGTCAAAGACCACGCCAACAAAAGCTCATCCTTGAAAGGACAATGATTGAATTACAAATAAATAAGTAAGAAAACAAAGTGACAAATAAAATCATAAACTCGTCTCAAAGCACATCTCAAAAGGTTTATGAAAGTAATAGTGTCTCTAAAATCTTTCCTTCAAAAAATTCAAATATTCAGAATCATATGAAAGAAAAGAGTTGTGGTAAGAATACGTGAAAAACAAAATAACAATTCAAACCAAAGTCATTTCACAAGTAGCTCATGGAATGAAATTTCAAACAAAATACCACTAAAATAAGATACTCATCGAAACAAAATGGAACTCAATTATTGCATAACTATAAAATATAATACTTTAAATCGACCTACCAAAACTAAGATCATGAACAAAGATAATGAACAAAAGGCTCATTAAAACAATAACACAATACAATGAAACACATATTTAAAACCTTTAACATATAACTTGGTAGAAAATGAACTAGAGGATGATAAAATATCATAAAATGTGCAAACAATAAAACAAATAGCCAAGTTTAAAACAACAAAATTCTATGGTACAGTTCCTAGACAACGTATGGGTTTACTCAGAGCTAAACTGCTCTGATACCACCTGTGTTGTCCACGAATTCTCCCTGAGATTTAGAAGGACTTGCGACATTAAGATGATTATCTCATGGATCAATCATCCCATCAAATAGTGTTTGAAAAGTGTGTGAAGCATGCACCAAGTGTACAATAAAATATTCGTAGCAGAAAAATAAATAAAAGTCAGTCGTTCTAGTACCAGAGATTCTTAAAAATTACAAATCAATCTAAGGACAATTTCTCCAACAGGTGATTATACAATCTTTCAAAAGAAAAAGACAAGCAACACGACTTTCGAGATCACAATCTCGATCTTTATCCTCTCAACAAGTTTCCTTTCCTGTGGAGTCTGTATCTCGAGCCAAATTTCATTTCTGCAATCACAAACTATGATCTCGTAAAATAGGGATCGTAGAGTGGGCGCGATTCACCGAAGTGAGATGTGAATTCTAATAAGCAATAGACAACATACAACCAATTCACACAACAGAACATCATCAGCATATACAAGTAAACTCAATGAGTGCATGTACCATGAATATGAGACTTACAACATGACTTATGCACATGCACTTTCATATAAAAACTTCCATAATCCTTGACAGTTTTCGAAACTTTGCTTCATATACGTGTTTTTCATAAAAATGTTTTCATATAACTTTAACTTCTTTCATATGGACTGTTTGAATTGCTTTTCAAAAGTCCTCTTTTCAGAATGCTTTTCGTCTTTTCTTATCTTAGGCGCCACTTATCATATCATATCATATCATATCATATCATATACAGCTCAAAAGCCATTTTCTTTTCGTCATGATCTCTTATTTTGAACACCTCACGGTTCCTCTATACACCGTGTGTTCCCGCTAGTTACCGTAGCTCCCGGCAATCGTATCAAACCTAAGTAGCTACATTTCGCGCCCTTTCGCGCTCTTCGTCACTCGGCGATTGATCACTCACCGAGCGACTACAAACTTTTCTGTATTGGTAAGACCGAAGCCAACATTGTCCTGTATACACCCACTAGTTTTGGGTGTGACCACGCTCTAGGCACCTTCTGGAGCCATACATAGTTTGCCGACGGTTCTTTGTTGACCCAGGGGCTTTCACTCAACTTTAATCACTCCTAAGTGAATAGAGAGTTTCATTGGGACACTACCCCGTCCAGCCTTTGGGGTTCTTATAAAACTTTAATTCTTTTATTTCTTTTAAATACATACTTGACTCAAAAATATGATTTTCGTACTTCATGCATGCGACATGTGACTTCTTATGCAAAACATGTAGATCATGAAACATATGAATCATGCATTCACAAATCATATCTCATACAAATTAACATATGAACAGACTTCCCTTTTTAATTTATCTTTTATCCAACGCGTCGTGCATATTCCAATGAAGAGACAGTCAAAACCTTAAGTTACATCGCATCAAACCAATACTGTCTTATAGGGGTTAAGAATGCAACTTATAATGGAGTCAAACCTAACTTTTCTTCTCTTTTCTCTTTACGAACACTCATATTTTCTCAAGATCTTCTCAAAACTTAATAGTTATATCATAACCAATCATTAATCACCACATTTATATTGCATGTATAGTTATTCTCTTCAACAGATGATCATCATATAATATTTTTTCTAACCCAAAACATTTCTCAATCTATAGATCAAGGGAATCTAAGAATATACATCGATAGTTACTAAAAAGTAACGGAGCTATCCAACCAAATCATTCTATCACTAACAAATAATAAAATACTAAAGTCATCCCACCAGATCATTTTATCACCAATAATCACTAAAATAATCGAATTATCCAACTAGATCATTTTATCACTCATAATCATTAAAATAATCGAATTATCCAACCAGATCATTTTATCATTCATAATCACTAAAATAATCGAATTATCTAACCAGATCATTTTATCACTAATAATCACTAAAATAATCGAGTCGTCCAACCAGATTATTTTATGCCCAATAATTATTAAAATAACAGCTATCCAACTAAAACATTATATCATCAACAATTACCATCCACACAATATTCAACCATAGTAAGATTAACTCGAGGTAATCTCAATTTCCAACCAATCTACTCTCGAATTACTCATCATCACTAGATAACACTTTAAGCAAACAAAACAGAGATTAGTACACAATCAAACAGTCAATCAACCAATCAAACAAGTATCTGTTACTTACAGTGCATAAACGAACGCCAATTGAACATCGCGGTGATCTCTGATCCCTAGCGGGTAAGTCGTACACTATTCATCTTTGAGCACGGCAAGTGACGGGTCGGGCTTGGGGTACTCCGTTTGACACCAAAATTTAGGAGAATACTCATTGGAGGATGAGAAATCTCATGGGGGTGGTGGTGAGGCGGTGCAACCACCGAAAAACGGCGAATCTAGCTCGAAACGGTGGAAACCCATTTTTGAATTTTCTCTTGTACAAGGGAGGTGTGGCTATGGATGGAAAAACTGTTTTAAAGGTGTAACAATATGAGGTAGGGGAAGCTTTTTGCGGTGGAGGTGAGAGTCACGGTGGCCGGACGGCAGCGTGGCAAGGGAAAGTCCATTTTTAGACCCATTTCGGTTTTATGGGAGGAGAGAGAAAGTGAGGGCTCCATTGGGGCTGAAATTTCTGGTAATGAGTCGCCTATGGGTGGTAGAACAAATGGCGGGGGTGGTGTCATGCTACAGTGGCTGATGGCGGAGCTATGGGTGGAGAAATGTGCGGCATAGAAGATTAAACACCTCTCGGGTTTAGGGCTACTGTGGTCGACACCACCGGTGGGGTTGGACTAGTCGGAGGGTGGTGGTTCAGGCGGGGTCGGATGTGAGACTTGGTGGCCGGGGGTGGCGCCGCCACAAGCCAGAAACCGAACTGCTCCCACGAGTACTGTAGCACGTATAAGAGAAAAGAGAGAGGAGAGTGAGAAAAGGAAAAGGGAGAGGGGAAAAATAAGGGATTTGACATTTTTCGTGCTATTTGGATGTCCGACGCTTTTGGGTCTTCAAACTGACAAATAATGTGTTTAAAACACTGATATAAAAATACATAAAGTTAATTAAGCTTAAAAACATTCAAGAAAATAAAATAAAATATCATTTCAACTTAATTATAATTTTATAATACAATATTTTCCATCCTCAATTAAAATAATAAAGTTTCTAATTATTTAAAAGAATAAACCTTATATTTATATTAGATGCTTAAAATACATTTAAGATCTTGCAATATTTTAAACAACTAAAACCAAGACAATAAAATGAACGTATATTATGTAATATTAAGGAGCTCTTCAAAAGCTACCAAATAAAATAGAATAAACATAACATGACTTAATAATTAAATAACTTTAAAATTAACGAATCAGATGATATCAAAATAAGATAAAATGCTCATCAAAAGAAATACAACAAATCAAACTATATATTATGATGATTAAAATCATAATAATGAAAATAACATTTCAAATGAAAAGACCAATAGTATCGATTAATTAAAATAACTAAAAATACTGTTATCAAGAAATTTCTCAAAAGCTTGCAATAATAATAGAACTAAAACCACTAAACCAAGATAACATTGATAACAACTAAAATGAAAAAAACGATAATAATCATTAAATAACTAAAAATATCGAAATCGTAGATTTCACAAATAACCAAACACAATCATAAATAAAGCGTACCCCAAAATAAAATGAGTGAGGTAGAAATCTAATTTATTAAAATAAATTAAAACATCCAACAATAAAATATAAGCAAATAGAGATATGTAAAGATCTGGGATGTTACTGGTAGTTTTTAATAAAACAGTATGCTTTAGATATAAGTTGGGTGATGTATATCGTTTGGGAATATAAGTGTAAAATGGACATTTTAGTTCAACATGGAGTGTTGATGTTAAGAAGGTATAAGGCACATTTCATGTTTAGTTGTTTGTGACAATAGTGTTTTTTATATCAAGAATGTTACAAGTGGTATCAGTAGTGGGCGATCCTAACATAGTAGAAGGCACAAGAAGAGCTATAAAGGGACATCAAGAAGGATCACAGAAGCATCAAAAGATTTTGCAAAGATAGTTGAATAGTCATAAGTAAGCAATTACTGGAATTTCAAAAAGATTGGATCAAGTAACTGACATGTTTTGTCCTTTAGGAGAATCTTCCCATGTGAATGTGCACCATGGTGAGTCTGTCGAGTTTAGAAATGTTGTTGAGCATGAAGAGAAAACCATGTGTAGAGAGGTTTTCGATTGAAATTTCCACATTTTAGTGGTAGTGACCCTACTAGTTGGGTCTCTAAGGCCAATAAGTATTTTGATTATGTCAAACTCATTTTCATCAAAAGCTATTGATGGCTTCATATAATACAGAAGGGGAATAATTGGTTTGGTATCAAGATGCTTTAGATAGTGGCCAATTTAATTGTTGGGAAACCTTGGTGTTAACTATACAAGTTAGATGTGGACCATCAACTTATGATGATCCAATGGAAGTTCTAATTATATTAAAACAAACCACTTCTAGACTTTGTATAAAGCATAGTTTGAAGCATTGTCTAATAGGTTGAAAGGGCTATTTGAGAGGTTTAAGTTGAGTTGCTTCTTGAGTGGATTAAAAGATGTGACCATGTTATATGTCAAGATGTTTAATCCAATGAATCTTGGAACTACTTTTGGCCTTGTTAAGATTCAAGAGAAATATGTTCTTTTCTCGAGAAAACCTTGAAGACAAAATGGAGGTTTTGTAAAGAGAGGTATTGCTGACAATAGAGGTAGTGGTGGGTAGAGAAGTGGTGCTCCAATGAGGAAGGTGACCTCTTTTCAGATAGGTGAAAAGAGGAAGAAATGACTGTGTTTTCATTTTGATGAAAAGTGGAATCCCAATCATGTCTGTAAAATTCCTAAGATCTACAATTTGCAAGGGATGATGAGGGCTATGATGAAGAAAGTTCTGAGGAAAGGGAAGACTTAGTAATAGCAGCTCAAGAAGGGGTTTGACAAGAATCTGAGGTTCTTGAGGTCTTAATACATGTAATTTCTGACTATATCGATAGTAATGTAATGAAACTGTTGGCAAGAATTGAGTCTTTTACTTTAAAGATTCTCATGGATTCACTCATAACTGTTGGCAATAATTGAATCATTTACTTTAAAGATTCTCAAGAATTGAGTCTTTTACTATATCGATAGTAATGTAATGAAACTGTTGGCAAGAATGGATTCACTCATGGATTCTCATGGAATTGAGTCTTTTACTTTAAAGAATTGAGTCTTTTACTGTTGGCAAGAAGCACTCATAACTTCCTGGATCCATTGGTAGTCGAGGTAGCCAATCTAAATGTGGAAAAGGATGTAGGTTTGCAAGTCAAAGTAGAAAATGGGACAAAAATGATAAGTCAAGGCAGATGTGAAGAAACTGTTAAAATCCAAGGGTCTATGTTCTTAGTTCCATGTGACATTGATCTTAGGGTCCAATGGTTCAAAACATTAGGTCCTATTCAATGTCTATGCCACTGGAGGTGAGTGGCAATAAGCTATTATTGCAAGGCCTTTTATTTAAAAAGGTAGAAATGGATGCTAGGATGAATATGTTAAAGTCCTCTTTTATTAGGAGGCCTGGTTGGCTTTTGCAACTAGTAGTAGTATATGACAAGAAAAAAAATGTGGGGGTCTAACCAGAAGTTTAGGAGGTGTTGCAATGGTTTAAAATTGTTTTTGAGGAACAAGTGAGGTTACCTCCACCTCGAGCCTTTGATCATCAAATTGTGCCTAGGGACGGCATTGCCTTAGTTTAGTAGGCCCTATAGGTATTATCATTATCAAAAATTAGAAATTGAAAAGACTGTGAAGATTTATCGAGCAATGAAGTGATTAGACCTAGTTAAAGTCCATTCTCCTCACCTATTCTCCTTATTAAGAAAGCTAATGGAACATAGAGGATGTTTATTAATTATAGAGACCTCAATCAAGAAACTATCAAAGACAAATTTCTAATTTCTGTTATTGATGAATTCCTTGATGAGTTGCATAGGGCAAAGTATTTTTTTAAACTTGATTTAAAGTTAGGTTACCATCAAATAAGGTTAGGGAGGAAGACATTTCTAAAATAACATTTACAACTCATGAGAGCTGCTATAAGTTCTTGGTAATGTTATTTGGGTTTAATGCACCTACCACTTTCCAATGTTAATAAATCATGTTTTAAAACCTTTTCTTAGAAAATTTGTATTAGTTCTCTTTGATAATATCTTAGTCTATAGCCAAGATTTGAGTGAGCATCTTGCACATTTGAGAATAGCCATATATGTTTTACAACATTATACCTTATTTGCCAAGAGGTCTAAGTGTAGATTTGGTGTTACTGAAGTAGACTATCTAGGCCACATTATATCTGGGGAGGAAATTAAGGTAGACACCACTAAAATATTTGTTATGCTTGATTGGCCAATACCTAAAATAGTGAATGCATTTAGGGGTTTTTTAGGCCTTACTAGATGCTACAAAAATGTTATAAGGAATTATGTTTCTTTAACTACTCTATTAAATTGTTGTTGAAAAAGAACTATTTTCTCTAGTTTAATGAAGTTGGAGAAGCTTTTAAATATTTGAAGAATGTTGTAGCTCATCCTACAATATTAAAGCTGCCAGAATTTTCTAAGAAGTTTACCATTGAGTGTGATGCATCAAGAGTAAGGTTAGCGGTTGGGTTAATGTAAGATAGTCAACCCATAGCCTTCTTTAGCAAGGCTCTTAAGGGTAAATAATTGCTTTTATCCGATTATGATAATGAATTTTTGGCACTTGTGTGTGTAGTAGGGGAAACCATTCTTACTTGGTTAGACCATTAAGACCAAAACTGACCAATAAGTTTTGAAGCACTTGTTAAAGCAGAAAGTGGCTAGTGAGGCTCAGCAAAGGTGGATTTCAAATCTCATGGGGTATGACTTTAAAGTTGAGTATAAAAGGGTCAGAGATAATAAAGTGGCATATACACTATCTAGGAAGATGGAAGAAGATTTAGCTACCTTGGCCCTTATTTCATTTTCTACTCCTGTATAGTTACGTGATTTGAAGCAAAGTTATTCAAATTCTACTGAAATCACTAACTTGGTTGATGCATTGCAGCATGGAAGGCAAGCCTTAAGGAATTCTCTTTACAAAGGATTATTTTTTTTTTGAAAAGGGAAGGTAGTAATAGTCTCTAGTTTCCCATTTCAGAATAAGGTGTTACAATATATTCATCACAGTCCAGAGGCAAGTCATGTAGGCTACCACAAGACTCTATGAAAATCTAAGCTTGATTTTTATTGGCCAAATGTGAGAAAAGATGTTGGGAAGTTGGTGAAAGAATGTCAAACCTTCCATGTGAATAAAAATGAGAATGTGCTTCCATCAAGGTTACTTCAATCCTTTCTCACTCCTCAAAGTCCTTAACTTGACATTGCCATGTATTGCATTCAAGGGCTTCCTAATTCTAATGGTATGATTTTAATTGTGGTGGAAAAATCGACCTATGACTCATCCTTACACAGCATGTAAGGTGGTAGAAATATTTTTTCCTGGGGTATTCATGCTCATGACTTGCCTAAGATCATCGTGTCTGCTCGAGATGTGGTGTTTACCAGTTTATTTTGGAAAGAGCTGTTCAAGATGCAAGGGACTAGTTTGGCCTTTAGCTCAACTTACCATTGTCAAGCTAATGGTCAAGCTGAGGTCTTAAATAAAACTGCTGAAGCATACCAAGAGCATATCGTGGGTGCAAATCAAAAAGCTTGAGTAATTGGTTGCCTATGGCTGAGTTGTGTTATAACACTATTGTACACTCATCCACTATAATCTCACCATTCCAAGCATTGTTTGGAATTATACCACCAAGGTTGCTATCTTATGTGCTATGAACTACTGCCAATGTTGCAGTTGACCAACACTTGAAGACAAGGGAATAGATTTTGTGCTTTTTGAAGGAGAACTTGAGACAAAATAGGATGAAGGCATTATCTCAATGGAGCTCTTCTAGTCACTCAAGACACATTATATTGAGTGGTGTACTTTGGGTTGTCATTGGACGACAATAGACTTAAGTGAGATGGTCATATTCTTGAGTCGAAGCCGTGACCTCTCTAATGATTGAGGCTAGATGAGGTTTTGGTCAAAGATGAGGCATGAAGCCATGCTTCGCTCATAGCAAAGTAACATACATTATCATTATTTATGGTTTGGTGAACAAAGATAGGGTGTGTTGATGGTCTATTTGGAGAAAACTATGATGCATACATTAATAAAATGGATGTTTTGCACCCATCAGGTTACTTAAAAAACTTATATGATCCTAGTATGACTTACTTTCCCTTTTGATTCCCATGCAAACCAGAAATTTGATTGATACGCATAATTACCCGATGAGGTGCGTGCAGTTTTGCTAAAAATGCAGTCCCGTGTGGTTGTTTTTGTTAATTCCTCTCTCAAGGCGATGAAAATAAAAATGAAGGGTGCCACACGAGGACTTCTATGTTACTCACCCTAGTACTACTATCACCCAAGCATGCTTAATTGCATAATTTTGATGTGATCTGATGTGTTAATACTCGTATGATCGCACCCATCAGACTACTTGCAAACAATTTATGTAATTTTTGTACGATCTACTTGCGCCCTTCCAATTCCCATTCGAATTGGCAATCTGATTGATACCCATGTACTCGAAACACATCACAAGTTTTGTAAAGTCTCACCAAATTGGACCCAGTGTGTGTATCCATTGTGTGCCGAGTACCACATCACATCCTTCAATTGCCAACAATAAAAATCGATAGAGAATTGGGTACCTCGGAACAACTTGGAACAATACACTCACTCTATTGCGTCGTCCTTTGTGTTGAACTCAAGGTTTCAAGGTTCATGTAATCTACACATGGATTTTGATGATAACAAATGAATTCAAAGAATAAAGGAGTCTCAAGCTCAAGTTGTCTACACAATACAATCAAGCACATCAAGGAACCAAGCATGAGCAAGAAGGGAACAAATTCACATTAAAATCATAAAATAATTTTGTAAATCTCTTAAAAAATTTGAAATTAGGCTTAAGGTTCAAAATTAATATTTTATCATAAAGCATTAAAATACATTTTCCACATATGCATGAATGTTTTGAAAATTAAATTTGAAAATTTTGAAAGATGATTGATTGTCATCTTTCAAATGTGCATGACATGATTAAAGGTTTGAATTTTGAAAATATTAAGATGATTGATTGTCATCTTTCACATGTGCATTTTTTATTTGAATATTTTCAAAAGTAGTGGATGCTTTTCTTGACTTATACAAAAGGTAGAAGTCTTTATTTGAAAATTTTGAAAAGTAAAGTGTGCTCCTTTTGTCATATGCAAAAAGTAAAAGATTATGTTTGAAATTTTTGAAAAGTAAAGTGTGCTCCTTTTGTCACATGCAAAAAGTAAAAATATTAGATTTGAAATTTTTGAAAAATGAATGATGATGTTTTTGACATGAGAATCTTTTCAAATTTGAAATTGAAAACTCATTTGCCTATAAATAGCTCACTTGAGTTTTGCAAAATTCATAACAAGAACTTACACATCTATTGCTAAGTTTTGCATTATTCCTTCAAAGCTCTCATTCTCTCTTTTCTAAAGTTTTGAGCCTTAATTCTTGTTCTTATTAAGAGAGATATAGGTTGCGCTGTATTGTTTCTATCTCACTCATTGAGGAGTGTACTTTGATAGTCTACCTACTATCAACTCTTGTATTTGTAAAAGGGTGTGTATAACCCTTGTGTGTGTAGAAGGTGTTCTATACGGGGAATAGTTAAATCACCAAGTGTGAGGTGATTGGAAGTGTAGAAGGTGTTCTACACGGGGAATAGTTAAATCACCAAGTGTAAGGTGATTGGAAGTGTAGAAGGTGTTCTACACGGATTCTTTGGAGCGGTGCTGCTCAAAGGTGTAATAGGTTTCTATCTCCACCTAAAGGAGATTGAATAGTGGATTTGGGGATCCTCAAGAGGTAGCTTGAGGCGAGGACGTAGGCAGTGGGGCCGAACCTCGTTAACATACTGAGTTTGCTTCTCTCTTACCCTTACTCATTATATTTATTATTGTTTTATATTTTGTTTATATTTTATATTATATATTTGATTTATAATTGTTATTTTTTTAAATACAACTCAATTCACCCCCCCTCTTGTGTTAGTCATCTAGGCAACAATTGATATCAGAGCTAGTTGAGCTGTACTGTTCATACAGGCAGATCACTCATGGGAACTCTCGCTTGTGACTGTGTCACTGAAGCAAGACTCTTCGACCATGGGTGACGGTGCACCAGTAGAGACGGTGGCCGGCTAGTCTGGTAGGT
Source organism: Platycarya strobilacea (assembly GCA_036898215.1). Taxonomy (NCBI): domain Eukaryota; kingdom Viridiplantae; phylum Streptophyta; class Magnoliopsida; order Fagales; family Juglandaceae; genus Platycarya; species Platycarya strobilacea. Next base: position 21,439,473 of record CM072549.1, on the reverse strand, counting down.
ACAGTTGTTAGGTGACATAGGTGCGGCCTATGGTCAGTAACAATTGGTTTCAAAGCTAGAGCTATATTATAAGATTAACTATCTTTTGAGTTAAGATCTTATGACTAACATTGCAGCTTCATTTGGTGAAGGTCAATCTAGCAGTTGGCCTCCACTCTTTTGCGGAGACAATTACTCATTCTGGAAAGTTAGAATGAGAATATTCCTTCAGGCTCAAGGTCGAGAAATCTGGAAATGCATTGTAAATGGACCTTATATTCCAACAAAAGTAGTTGATGGAGTAAAGGTCAAAAAGGAAGAAGAAGAGTTTGATCGTGAAGACGATAGATTTTATACTTTGAATTTAATTGCTATGAATTTATTATATAATGCTCTCAATGGTAATGAATTTAATAGAGTAATGACTTGCACTACAGCAAAGGAGATTTGGGATAACTTGGAAGTTACTTATGAAGGAACTTCTCAAGTCAAGGAATCAAAAATTTATATTCTTACTCATGAATATAAAATATTTAAGATGAATGATGATGAATCTATTTCTAGTATGCACACTCATTTTACTAATATCATAAACAGCTTGACAGCTCTTGGCAAAGTTTATTCCAAAGTGGAGATAGTAAGAAAAATTCTCAACTCTCTACCAAAACGTTGGGAGTCAAAAGTGACAGCAATTCTTGAAGCTAGAGACCTCAAAAAGCTCGAAGTGAATGAACTCATCGGGTCACTTATCACCCATACATTGAAAAGAGGAGAAGAAGAAGGAAATTCAAAGAAAAGTTTGGCACTTAAAGCTGTTTCACATGAAAGTGAAAGTGATGAAAATGAGGAAAATGACGACAAAGATGAAGAAGTTGCGATGATAATAAGAAGAATTTAGAGGTTCTTAAAGAAAAATAAAACTCTTCCAAGGAAATCCTTCAATAAGTTTTTCAAGAAAGATTCAGGTAAAAATGACACTTTAATTTGTTATAAATGCAATAAACCTGGTCATATCAAGCCAGATTGTCCTCTGCTAAATAAAGATCGAAACAAAGGTAAAAAAGCAATGAAAGCTACGTGGAATGATGATTCAAGTAGTTCAGATAGTGAAGCAAGCAATGGAGAATCAGCAAATCTTTGTCTTATGGCTAAAGATGACATTGAGGTAACAAATTTTGATAATATTGAAGATCCTTCATATGAAGAACTGCAAAATATTTTAGAAGAGGTATATGAGAAATTTGAAAAATTGGGTATCAAGTATACTGTTTTGAAAAAGAAAAATTCTTCTTTAACAAACGAAATTGATATTTTAAGAAAAGAAAATATTGTTTTGAAAGATGAAAATTTTGAATTGAAGAAAAAGAAAACCGATTTAGAAAATATTATTGAAAACTTTACGAATGGAAAAAGAAATTTTGAAAAACTTCTTGGTAGTCAAAGATGTGTTTTTGATAAGGTAGGCTTGAGATATATGCCAAAACAAAAATACAAACCTTATAAAAACTTCTTTGATAATCCTTCTACATCAAAGTCCAATATTCAAAATTCTTTTCATAAAAATAATTTTGTTAAAAAAGGATACTATTATAATCACTCAAGTTCTTTATATATGTCACATGCTATTTGCAATTTTTGTAATAGAAATGGTCATAATTATCTTGCTTGTCCTATTAGAAGAAAACATACAATGACTATTAGGGCTATATGGGTACCTAAATATCTTGTTTCTTCTAATACTAATAAATAAAGGACCCAAAAAACTTGGGTACCGGGAATTGTTTTTAATTGCTTTTGTAGGTATGCATGAAGTATTCTACAGGTAAAAATAAATTATTTTTAGACAACGGATGCTCAAGATACGTGACAGAAGACAAAACTAAATTCATTGACTTCACTTCTAAAGAAAAAGGATGTGTGATATTTGGAAACAATTCAAAATGAAAGATCATGGAAATAGAAGGAAAGATCATTAAGACTTAGTACAAGATGCAACCAAATAGTGGAAACATGTGAAAGATCATCCAGCAGAATAAATTCTAGGAGAACTTTCACGAGGTGTAAGTACTCGATCATCTCTTAGAAATATTTGTAATCATACTGCTTTTCTATCTCAGATTGAACCTAAAAATATTGATGAAGCACTTCTTGATGAATTTTAGATTCTAGATATGTAAGAAGAGTTTAATCAATTTAAAAGAAATGATGTTTGAACACTTGTTCCTAAACCTAAAAATCATACTATTATTGGAACAAAATGGGTTTTTAGAAACAAGAAAGATGAGTCCGGAGTCATTACTAGAAATAAGGCTCGACTTGTAGCCCAAGGTTTCAATTAAGAAGAAGGAATCGATTATGATGAGACATATGCACCAGTCGCAAGATTAGAAGCTATTCGAATGCTACTTGCATATGCTTGTTATAAAAATTTCAAACCTTTTCAAATGGATGTTAAAAGTGCTTTCTTAAACGGTTTTATAAATGAAGAAGTATATGCTGAGCAACCTCCAGGTTTTGAAAATCATATTTCTCTAAATCATGTTTTCAAACTCACAAAAGTACTATTTGGACTCAAACAAGCTCCTAGAGCGTGGTACGAGAGATTCAGTAGTTTCTTGATTGAAAAAGGCTTTTTGAGAGGAAAAATTGATACAACTATTTTCATTAAATACGAAAATGATGATATTCTTTTGATTTAGATTTATGTTGATGATATAATATTCGGTGCTACTAATAAAAATATGTGCCAAGTTTTTGCTAAGACTATGCAGGAAGAATTTGAAATGAGCATGATGTGAGAGCTTATATTCTTTCTCGGATTGCAAATTAAGCAAGTAAAAAGTGGGATATTCATCAATCAATCAAAATATATTAAAAAAAATTGCTGAAAAAGTTTGGGATGGAAGGTGTTAAGGAAACTGGAACACCAATGAGCCCATCCACTAAACTTGATAAAGATGAATCCGGTAAACTAGTTGATTCGAAGGTATATCGAGGTATGATTGACAGTTTATTATATTTGACAGCCAGTAGACCAGATATTATGTTTAGTGTATGTTTATGTGCACGTTTTCAATCATTTCCAAAACAATCTCATTTGATTGCAGTCAAGCGGATTTTTAGATATTTTGCCAGTACCATTGACTTAGAGTTATGGTATCCTAAACACACTTCTTTCGATCTTATTAGTTATTCAGGTACCGATTATACTGGTTGCAAAGATGATCGAAAAGGTTTTAGTAGAACATATCATTTCTTAGGTCGTGCACTAGTTTCCTGGTTTAGTAAAAAAAAAAAAAAACAAAATTCTGTTGCACTATCTACTGCTGAGGCAAAATATGTTGCTGCGGGTAGTTGTTGTGCTCAAGTTCTTTACATGAAGCAACAACTTGAGGATTTTAAACTTATGTATAATCACATTCCAATCAAATGTGATAATACAAGTGCTATAAATTTTTAAAAAAAAATCCAATACAATATTCTAGAATTAAACATATTGAAATAAGATATCATTTTTTTCAGATCATGTGCAGAAAGGCGATATAGTACTAGAGTTCACAAATACACACGATTAGTTAGCAGATATATTCACAAAACCCTTACCAGAAGATAGATTATGTATGATTAGAAGAGAAATAGGTATGATGCATGTTATGAATATCTCTTGAAAGATAGATCAGAGTTCATAAAAATAGAGAGATATTTTTTTAAATACTTTTACATAAACTTGAGGTTCTTAGCCTCATGTTTGAGACGCTCATTCTCTTCATACAATATCATGTCATCCCTATCCATGGGAACTGACAAGCGGAATGAAGAATTTAATAGAGATTTCAACTTTTTATTCTTCTGCCGAAGGATTCCTTCCCTTGTATGGGATTCTTGAACAATTCGTTGAAGTACAACAATTTGTTCTTTAAGCTTTTCAACCTCATGATTTTTGACTTGTAGCCGCTGGGAAAAAGCGACAATAGAGGATGAGTAGCGAGTCCCGAGACTCACCAAGTCGTAGATAACATTGGAGTCTGACTTATTAGCCAAACTATTGTTCTCTTGCTGCAACATGGCGCTAATGGTAGCTGTAGAAAGGACATGAGATTGAGATGTAGAATACCTCATGGATGCATCTAGAGGAATGTTAGAAGAATGAGCCATTGAGAAAAGAATTAAAAACTTAAAGCGAGAATATTGAAGGAATGCAGATGAGTTATAGAGATGAGAATAATATTTGATGCAAATCGGATGAACTTTAAAACTGATTTTATAGAGATAGCATAAAGAACAAGACAAACTATTGTCTATTCAAATCTTATTAGTCAAAAGAAATATAAGATATGTTGGACACACATTGTCAAAAGTTTTTTTACTAGAAAAACGGTTCTCTGCTCCTATCATGACATTGACGGCCTTATGAGAGAAGATTGATGGTTGATGCGTCAAGGGTTCCTGATTCAAATCTGGAACATTAGTGGAAGAGAATTGTTCGGCCATTCTATCGTTATGGAGAAACAGAACTTAGGTCAAGAAGCAATTTTTTTTGGTATCCGATAGGTGAAAATGATTTTTTTTATAGAAACTCAGAGCCTTCAAACCCGTTTGTCAACAACATCAGGCGATTGATCTGCTTTCGCACCTACTGTTAGAGCTAGGCCTCCAACCTTTATAGGTTTTGTCAGATACACATGGCTCCACACCGAATTTCCAGAGTTAGACTTCCAACATTTGCAGGTTTTTTCGGACATGCATGGCTCCGCACCGCATTGCCAGAGCTAGGCCTGCAGCTTTTGCTGTCTTTGTCGGACACGAATAATTTTAATTATTTAACTTCAAATCTCTGGAACATCTAATTCGTCAATAACATCAAGCGGATTTAAATCTTCTTTCCGCACCGAGATGATCAAATTTGGCTTCAACGTTTGCAAGTTTTGTCGGACACGGGTGATTCTAACTTCTACAGTCTCTACTAATGCAGCGTTTTATTTATCTATTGGTTATTGTAGGAATATATCTTATTGAACTAATTATGATTCCTTTTTAATGATGCCAAAAGGGGGAGAAGTTTTAGACTAGAACATTAACTTTGTTTAAATTGCTAAACTTGTTATAGATGCTTGAAATTATATTTATATTTTTGCTTGAAAAACTAACGCACATTCTCAGGGGGAGCTTAAGTATTCATACAGGTTTCAAGTTCTATCAAGTATTTGTCATCATAAAAAAGGGAGAGATTGTTGAACTCAAGGTTTCAAGGTTCATGTAAATCTACACATGGATTTTGATGATAACAAATGAATTCAAAGAATAAAGGAGTCTCAAGCTCAAGTTGTCTACACAATACAATCAAGCACATCAAGGAACCAAGCATGAGCAAGAAGGGAACAAGTTCAAATTAAAATCATAAAATAATTTTGTAAATCTCTTAAAAATTTTGAAATTAGGCTTAAGGCTCAAAATTAATATTTTATCATAAAGCATTAAAATACATTTTCCACATATGCATGAATGTTTTGAAAATTAAATTTGAAAATTTTGAAAGATGATTGATTGTCATCTTTCACATGTGCATGACATGATTAAAGGTTTGAATTTTGAAAATATTAAGATGATTGATTGTCATCTTTCACATGTGCATGTTTTATTTGAATATTTTCAAAAGTGGTGGATGCTTTTCTTGACTTATGCAAAAGGTAGATAGATGTCTTTATTTGAAAATTTTGAAAAGTAAAGTGTGCTCCTTTTGTCATATGCAAAAAGTAAAAGATTATGTTTGAAATTTTTGAAAAGTAAAGTGTGCTCCTTTTGTCACATGCAAAAAGTAAAAATATTAGATTTGAAATTTTTGAAAAATGAATGATGATGTTTTTGACATGGGAATCTTCTCAAATTTGAAATTGAAAACTCATTTGCCTATAAATAGCTTACTTGAGTTTTGCAAAATTTACAACAAGAGCTTACACATCTATTGCTAAGTTTTGCATCATTCCTTCAAAGCTCTCATTCTCTCTTTTCTAAAGTTTTGAGCTTTAATTCTTGTTCTTATTGAGAGAGATATAGGTTGCGCTGTATTGTTTCTATCTCACTCATTGAGGAGTGTACTTTGATAGTCTACCTACTATCAACTCTTGTATTTGTAAAAGGGTGTGTATAACCCTTGTGTGTGTAGAAAGTATTCTATACGGGGAATAGTTAAATCACCAAGTGTGAGGTGATTGGAAGTGTAGAAAGTGTTCTACACGGGGAATAGTTAAATCACCAAGTGTAAGGTGATTGGAAGTGTAGAGGGTGTTCTATACGGATTTTTTGGAGCGGTGCTGCTCAAAGGTGTAATAGGTTTTTATCTCCACCTAAAGGAGATTGAATAGTAGATTTGGGGATCCTCAAGAGGTAGCTTGAGGCGAGAACGTAGACAGTGGGGCCGAACCTCGTTAACATACTGAGTTTGCTTCTCTCTTACCCTTACTCATTATATTTATTATTGTTTTATATTTTGTTTATATTTTATATTTTATATTTGATTTATAATTGTTATTTTTTTAAATACAACTCAATTCACCCCCCCTCTTGTGTTAGTCATCTGGGCAACACTTTGCAATCTAGCTTTTCCTCACTTGCAACCATCACCTTCATACCTTGTGTTTGCTAGGATGTCAACTCCATTTTTTTGGCCAATGAAGCATTTAGAAAATTATGACAGCTTCGAGAGTCTAGAAGTATTATGATGCCATATCCCATAATGACTCCTTGAATCTTCATGGTTTGTGGTGACATTGTCCCTACCATTACATGTATTGAGATCATCGCCTCCTCATGAAACTTGGCTTGCTCCTCTTTTTCGCCTTCGCTATCAATTTCTTCATCATGCACATATACCACTTCAATTAGGAATAGCGTCTTACAATGATGGCCAGACACAAAATGCTCATTACAATTAAAGCAAAAACCTTTTTTCCTCCATTCTTGTAACTCATTGGGATTGAGGCATCGAATAGTTGGTATTTTTGTTCTTTATAGGGGTGGCATTGGTTCCATAGGTATTTGCTGTTTAGCCTGTATCTACATAAGCTTTTTTAAATTCTTTGCTTCATATAATCGGGATAATCCAATTGCGTTCGTAATGGACGTGGGACGTGCTACCTGTAGATTTGTGTGTATTGATCCCTTGAGTCCACTAATAAAGCATCCCAGTTGATGGTTGGGTGCTAGTCTACCCATTTGGCTTAGAAGCTATTACAAGTGATAACAACAAACCTTGTTTGCATTATCTTGCTTAAAGAACCAAAGTGATCTTCGAACATGGTTGGACCATAACGAGTTTGTAGGCCTCTCTTTAGAGCTTTCCAGGTCATGATTTCTTCACTATCTTTGAAAGCCGGTACCACATTTGCACCTCCATTTCTAAATGATATGCAACTAGAGGTAGATTCTCTACTTCCTTGATTTGTAGATACTCAAAGATTTGTTTCACCCTATAGATCCAACTTGTTGGATCGTCCAGACTATTGTATTTTGGAAAGTCTATTTTAGCAAGCTTGGGCCCTGTCAAATTGTGCCTTCCACCATGATTCCTTCTGTTCCTATTTCTCAACTCCATTCCTTCTTCATCGTCCATACTTCTGCTAGGTAGAGAGTCCACCTTTGCATTAGTCTCTTCAAATGTTTTCGGCGTTCCATGATGCTTTCATACTTTGCTGTTTGTTGTTCAAAGCATTCTATTCAAGGGTCCGCAATACCAGCTCTTATGCCAAAATGTTACATGCTCTAGCAACGGAACGCATTACTAGTGGATCAATTGGAAAGGACACCAGATCATTCTTTCATGTCTTATCTATGATGAATAAATATTAGAACCAATAGTGGGTTTCCCCACCTCTACAAGCTGAAGTTTGAGAATAATTTTTAGAATGGTTTATTGATAGCATTATTGATAGCATTTTTACATTCTTGTAGCCCTTTCTTTACTCAACTAACCAAAAATATGGAGGGTAACAATATATGTAAAGTAAATGCTAATTGATATGTTTCCAAAATAAGGCAAATTCTTACATTACTAGTGGATCAATCGAAAAGGATACCAGATCATTCTTTCATGTCTTATTTATGATGAACAAATATTAGAACCAATAGTGGGTTTCCCCACCTCTACAAGCTGAAGTTTGAGAATAATTTTTAGAATGGTTTATTGATAGCATTATTGATAGCATTCTTACATTCTTGTAGCCCTTTCTTTCCTCAACTAACCAAAAATATGGAGGGTAACAATATATGTAAAGTAAATGCTAATTGATATGTTTCCAAAATAAGGCAGATCGTTTGTTCAAAATAATTATTCTTTTGTTCAAAATAATTATTCTCTAGTTATAATTGCCCAGTGTGCTCCTTCCTTGTTAAGCTCCTATAACATATACATTTCGATTTACTTGAGATGCAAGAGACACTTTCCTATGGATGTAACGAGTCCGGTTTGGTTCAATTTGGACAAAAATAGAACCGAAATAGAAACACCGGCTTGCATTTTTTAAAATCGATTATGCACTAGTTAATCCCCTAAACTGATACTTCCAATTTTACCAATTCCAGTCCAGTTTGGTCTGATTTTTCGATTTTAATATTACTAATGTATTTATCAAAAAATTTATTGGGCAATAAAATATATTTAATATTTAAAACATATAATCAAATAAATATTCATGTTTAAGATTAAAATATTATGTTATAAGTTAAAATATATTATTTCATACATAATTATATATAATATATAAAAAATTATATATTATATAAAATATATTATATATAATATTAAAAACTAATGAAATATATTTATATATATAATATGTGAATCGATCTGGTCCGGTGTTGGATAAAATCAATTTCAAACTAGATTTGATCTATTTTTAAAATGACGATTACAGACTAGTCGAAAACCAAACCGCACTAGCCAATTTGATCCAATCCAGACCGATTTTTCAATTTACTTTTACACCCATACAATTTTCCTTTCGACTAATTTACAACCAACTATCAAATCAACTACTCAAGCATAAATGGCACCACTTGCACTTTGGGTTATTGGGCTTTAATAATGCCTTCCTCAAATTGGGTTGGTGGTGTATCCATCCATTATATGCTATCTAGGCCAGTGACTTGTTGCTTTTAATGTTTTTGGTATTGTATTGTATCAGTTGGTATATGTTGTACCTATCACTTGGACAGTACAGATACACTGTCTGTATCGTATTGGGCTAAATACCGGCTATACCGGCCTGTACTGGTCATATTGGCCGGTATTTCGATTGTACCGGCCATACTAGCCTGTATCGGCCGTATCAGATTTATTTATTTTTTTTAATTTTTTGCTTTTCCCCCCCTCAATCTAAACTAGATTATTTATATATATGTATATATATATATATAATTTATTCATATATTGACTATTTTTTTGAAATATAATTCATATATATATATATATTTATATATATAATTTTTTTTTATAAATAGACTATTCTGGAATGGTATACGAAATGGTACTGATATCGAAATATTTCGTTCTAGTGCCTTAACCGGTTTCAGCATTGATACGATATTTAAAACTTTGGTTGTTCTTCCTTTGCCAAAATATATGATTGTCATTTCAATTAAGGAAGCTAATTTGTAAGCTTGTGATTTTAGGATTGATCTTGCAAGAAATCTTCCATGACTTTTCTAAAAGAAGAAAACTTGAAAAGATTTTAGAATTTAAAAACATGTTAAAAATCAAATAAATAATAAAAAGAGAAATTAACAATATCTTAAAAATAAAACTAAAAATAAAAACTGAAAACGTATGAAATAAAAAAGTTCAAAATGAAACCTTTTAAAATCGAAAAAAACAAACATTATCACTTTAAAAACTCTGAACATTTATAAAATAATTTTTTAAAGAAGAAGGGGCCTTATAGTCTAGAACCCAGCTGAAAAATGGAGATCTAGACGCGATCACGCGAAGATAGCGTGACTTCGTTAGGAGACCACCGCAGCACAAACTTCCTCAAGCCCACATTGGTTACTCAATTTTAGTAGGGGTGTTAGAAAAAATAGAAAAATTAGTTTGGATAGGTCCGAGCTGATAAAATCGGTTTGATTGTAGACTGGTACAATCTGAAATAGGTTTTCGTAATGTTAAAATTGGCTAGTACTGGTCCAATTCCATTTTTAAATTTATTTAATATTGGATCTGATCGAATCGATTAGATATAATATATATTTTAAATAATTTTATTAATATTATATATAATTTTTTTATATTATATAATTATTATATATAATATATATAATAATAAATTATAATTATATATAAGATAATGTTATTATGATTTATAATGTAAAAATTTAGTCTTAAACATGAAAACTTAATTAGTCTTATGCTTTAAACATAATATTAATAACATTTTATGAATCACTTAAATTGAGAAAAAATACTTAATAGTAAAAACGAAATAGCGAATCAAAATTAATAAAAAAAGAAAATATCAATTTAAGAGGATAACTAATGCATAATCAATTTTTAAAAATGTAAAATTGATACATATTCAATCCTAAATTTTGTCTAAAACCATACCAAATTAGATCAGTTACACCCATAATTCCAGGCCATCAATTTGTTTAGCACTCAAAATGCATATATATTTATTTATTTTTTAATCTTCGTAAGGAATATCACTTCCGTTGTTCGATTATAAAGGTTTCTGGAAACCGAACCATAAGGTAACAGAAGAAACATGCTACCTCGAGTGAAGAAGGCAAACAATGAATGATGTCAATCCCATACGTATATTTAAAGCTAAAAGACACTTGAAAATGTGGGGCATTTTCAAGTTGGACAACTCCCATGTGGGCATGCATATGAAATCACCCATGAGGCTTTATGACTTGCCTTTTAATTTAAGATTAGAAGGAATGTCATACAATTTTAAGATGATATAAAAAGTCAAAATCCAGAACGAAGAAGTTAGTTTTTTCATATGAATTCTAAGAGGTTGCTCAAAAGTTACATACTATAAGATTAAAATATTTTAAAAAATGCTAAATGTACTTTAAAAAAATTACTTTTTCAGAGTCAATTATTAATAAGTTAAAAAAATTATAAAATTCAAAACTCGAAATTTAAATTAAAAAAAAAAAAACTAACAAAATAAGTCATAAGTAAAACCGTAAATACATATAAAGCATTATTCATTAATTTACAAAGACAAAAGTGGTTGCCAGTAGCTCGTCCTCTTGCGCAAGGGTCCCATAAGAAAGAAATGGCAATAAATCTCTCTCAAGATGGTCAAAACTGAATGTAGCATCCAAAGACAATGGGTTCCCCACGTATCTCATCAAAACTAGGTTTCTGATGAGATGTTACAAAAGCTGAACGATGCATGGACAGAATGTAGTTCAGATTCAAACTAGCCTCGCATTAACCATGAACACATACGACTGACCTTGGTAAGTCAAAGTCCATAAGTTGCATCTTTTAGGATGTATTACTAGTGAAGTCCCTAACAAATTATAAATCCTCTAAAAAAGTGCTAGAGAATGAACGATCTCGGTCACACATGCTGGAAAGAGTACAACATCATAAATGCTGCCCATAAATCAATTGATTAATCAACAAAATGGGCGTAGTAGAGCGCAAACAACCTTAAATACTAGCATTACACTTCGAGAAATTCCTTTCCTTGACAGCACCCACAACTTTACTCGCATTCAGTACAAGGAAAAGGCGGAAGATGAGAAAATGTGGGAGGGTAAGTTGGGAACTAAAATAATTTAGAGCAAGTTGGGCCAGTACACGTTACTCTTCTCCTGAGCAAAAAGGCAAATCAATACTCTGGTCAAATATATCATAAATTCCATCCCAGTTCTTTTTTTCTCTTGCTTCCCAGTATCCACCCTTATAACAGTAGCAACCATCCTCATCCTTCTGAAACCATCTTGGCTGCCACCCTCTCTCCTGCAACTTCCTTGCCTGTGTCACAAAGTAAACAGGAGCTGCTCAACGTGCTTATTAAAAGATAAAGTAATGGAAGGAGACTTAAATAGATTTCACTTATCAGCAAAAACTTAAGAACTTCATTCCCTGATAACCATGACTCCAGTATATAGTGGCTTCCAACCCAAATGCGCTCCAAAAGTGGGGTCCCAAAATCCCTGACTCTAGGTACAAATTGTTTTATTTCTTACAATTTATATTTGCTACTGCAAAATAAGTTATCATAAGGAGTGATCAAAGTATGTTGAACCAAGTTCACTCGAGTAAGCAATTATTATAAAAATGATGCTAGCTGACGCATTTTGAAAAATAGCCGAATGTGGTGAAAGGCTAAAAGAAGTTCACATAAGACATACCCCAGACCTGAGGCTAACTAAACACAATCCTTCGTCACTCAGCTTATTACAAATTTCATCAGCTAAAACTTGAATACATGAATGGATACGTAGAAAAAGAAAGGGGGAGGGGGGAGGCAAATACCTGTCTCTGTAACTGTTCAAGTCTTAGTTTCTCTGCATTTGCCAATTCATATTCTCCATTCTCTAGATGCCTTTGATCTGGCCTCAGCCTCGAGTCAGTCGGAGGCAATCTCTCCAACAAGCCAGTTGTCAGTTCATTTAAGGATATTGCAAAAGGGGAGAGATTGTATCTTGTCTTTGTAACATATTTATCTCTTTCCCACAGCAATACAGCTTCTGTCATTGGGTCATAACCCTTAGGCTTTGTAGTTGGATCTCCCAGCACATAGTACATGGCCTCATCCCACTTCCCAACCAACATAGCTACCTTCTCTCCAGTTCTATTGTCTTGAACAAATCCATGGACCTGAGATTTTATAAAATCTAACTTATTGATGCTTACCAGTAATCAGCAGTGAAATTGTGCAGCATGGCTACTATAACTGTCAATTATGCTTTCCCATCAATGACTTTGAAATTTTGTTGGCATATAGAACAGATATCTAAATTAGCATTTTCTTTCCAGCCAAGGAGGGGGCTTGAAAACGTAGAATGATAATTGTTGTTATGTTATGATGGCTATGATACAACATGGATCAGAGCAGAAATGGATTATCACCAATTCCTATATCTCTCATCCATGTGGCACATTGATAAAAGTGGAAACCTCATTACAAAGAAAAGAACCATGAAATGGACAAAACCAAAGTGCTGTGAATCAAGAAAAGGAACAAGTTTGGCATATGAGTAACCCTGCTGACCAGCTGGGTTGGTTTTGGGCGAAAAACAGCCATCGAACCAGGTTTTGACATGTAAGAAAAGTATGGATTTTCAAAACAAACATGTTGCAGCTGATTCTTCCAAAATATATTATTACTGCACACTGTTTTCTTTTACACACCGCTTCTTCCAAAGTATGGACCTTGCACTTGGTTCTAGTCTTTTTCATCATTTTTTTTTCTCGGCTGATTAGTTTCTCGGAGTTTCTAGGTGGTTTCCCTTCCACCCAAATGTTCCCCTCACGCTTTCTTTGCCGCCTTTTAGTCCCTCAGATCTCCAAAGGCAAAGATTCACTCACCACAGAGGCTAGACTATAATTTTGGAGATCTGCTGTCTTCCTTTGGGTTTTGATATGATTATCTCTGTGTCCCATAAAACTCAAATTCTCGTTGGTGTTTCAGGAATTTTTGGCATTATGACCATATCAATTTCCATTGCCATCAATTTCCTGCTTTGTATGTGAGATGTATGCCAACTACCTTCATTTTTCATTACCATCCATTTATATTATATTATTGGTTAATTACTCTTTATCCAATCTCTCAGACTTCTCTGCCTCTGATTTGTCACTCAATAGTTATTGGGGAAGACAAACTGCAGGAGGAGGGTTGGGTAAGGGCTAAACCAGCGGGAGGATTGGGTAAAGGCTTACTAATAGAGTGTAGACAAGTCCATGTTTAATAACATAATATGATGTGGCGGCATTATATTGGAGGGCTGGTTTTGGGGGGAGACCAGCTGGGTTGGTCTCCAGGTTTTCTCTTGGTATATGTATTACTGCTTGTAAGATCATTTATCAACTTTCATAGCATAGGAAATAATTTTTCTAAGATGTCCATCATATGGAAACTGTGAAGAGTGTTGTTGTGTCTTATATCATTTCATTCCAAAGTATAATGTACACCTGATGTGGATTTCGGTCAATGATAGACTGCTCCTTGAACTTTAGCTTGCAGGAGTATTTGCCACTGCCCTTAATGCGCATGGTTCCATAATGGTCACAATAGATTTTACCCAGTATGATGTTATATATTGATGTTGTAACCTTGCTCCACTGGAACGTCTCACCATCCTCAAACTGAAGAGTGAGGACACCTACAGGATCAAGCTGAATAGAACGCCCCCAAAACTTACCTTTGAGATTGGAATCAGCCCAGAATTTCCATCCTTTTCCTTCACAGTGACAAGCGACAATCATTGGGTGGTGACTCACCTGAGTAGGAGCTACTTATTAGACAACAATTATCACTTTTAACACACAGCCTCCACCCCAAAACTCAAAGTTCAACGTGTTGGAATGACAAGGCAAGACATGATTTCACAGAGGTCGAAACTTTGAAGAAAAAACATGCTTAACTAGAAGGGAGAAACATTACTTTCTCAGAGAAAAAACGAAGCCCTTTATCTGGGTAGTCAGCCTCATATGTCTCCCCAAGGAGAGGATTGAAAGGTTTGCACTGCCGACCTTCCGTTGATGAATAACCAGATACAGCAAAAGCTGCAATTTTTAAAATTCTCAACAACTCATTCCCCTGCACCCCATTAAATCCAAACTTTTAAGTCTCAATTCTCATACATATGTCAACCTGGTCATAACATAAGGAGCACAAGAACAAGTACAAAACCATTGTGTAAACACTCAAGATTAATTCCAGAGCACAATTTTAAACAACAGAATGAAGCATGAAAAGAAAAAAAGGTTTTCTGACTACATTTACAGATGGTTAAATCTCAACTCGTTTTCTCTCTTATTTCCTTAACACAGCATTATTCATTGAATCAAATATTCTTGAAAAATATGGGTAACACTTGAAAAAACCAAAACCAAGGTATGAGTTCTAAAAAAGGTCACTTAAATCATGGCTCAGAGTTGGTGAGGGATTTTTTTTTTTGGTCTTTTGGGGGGGGGGGGGTGTTTCACGCACAATGACACACTAGAGAAAACAGCTCACTATGTCAAACCACGCACAGTCAACTACATTTGAATGTGGTGGTCCCTCTGCTACATTGCAACATGCATTCAACTTGAAATGTTCTCTGTATCTTCTCTTCAAAACTACAACAAAGGGTGAATAGTGATTATGACCCTAATCCAAGAACTAGCATAAAAAGACAGAACTCCTCAACAACCCCGGCCTCCCGAGAAAAAAAAAATGCATATTGAAGATTTTATAGCTTATAATTGTACACTAGATTCCAAGGTCTTTCTTCATTTATAAGTAAAAAATATTTCACCATTACAAAAATAAAACTAAGGTTGGGATATCAACTACCTGGAATACAGATATAACTAGGACATCATGCGTTAAATCTGCTTGTGACAAAAGAAAGCACGGGAAATAACCTTACCTGCTTTCCCCATTCTAGTGCTTGATCAACCAAATACGAATACTCCAAATCTTCAAAGCACTTTTGCAAAGAAGACAGTGGCTCATTAAAATAAACAGGAAGACAAACTCCAGAGAGGTCCTTTCCAATATTGTCCTTAATAATTGACCACAAGCCAACAGGCTTCTCTTTCTCCTTGGGTTCTGGCAAATTTTCCCTTCTTTTGACATAAGGATATTCAACTAGCCTGATCTCTTTCTCAATTCCATGTAAGCGATCAGAAGAAAAAGAATCTCTACCATATATAAAAGCATTTCCCAGAGCTTCCCTACTCCTATATGAAGCACTTCTTAAAGCGTCTGCAGATAAAAAATCATTTGTATCAAAATACGTTCCATCATCTTCATCTGTTTCAACATCTACTCCATCGTTACTCTCATTATCAGCACATGAGTCAGTTGCACTGCCCTCTGACATGACAGAATAGAAATCTGCAAGCAAGAGGAAAAGAAAATGAGTAGCTTGGTAAAATCTGGGTGTGCTCACCTCATGCGCCTATTCATGTATATATAGGTTGTATGTTACTATGCATACAGAAAACTTGGGGGAAGGAAACTTTTTGAGCAACCTCACTGAGTTCCTGAAAAGTTCAATATGAAAGCTGCTTTGTCGGGCTTAGGATATATAAGTAATCACCACAAAAAAACAAAACTCCAAGCATGCAATGTAATGTTTTAGTGTAAGAACAACATAACTAACCACTAAATCTTCTATTCCCTTGCAAACAACATGAATCACGTTCTTTTGTTTCATCGACTACAGTAGTTTCCAGCTCTATTTTATCCGTCTGCAAAACAAATTTTAGAAGGGAGAAATTATTCCTCAAACGAAGTACCTTATAACAAAATAGTCACACAGAAACTTGACCAACAGGGGGATGTTTCTTTACCCTATTGTATAGCCCTACCATCTTGTAAGACAATTATCAACAGACGCCATTTACCCCAAGCCCCAACAGGACAGCATAACTCTATCTCATAGACCCATACTGCAGGTAAGGAAGTCAAACTAATACCCTGTCAAAAAATACGCCATGACACTCTGCACTAGTGCACTGCCTTGCCTTCTGTTAAGATATATACCAACAGATTCTACAGCTATTTGGTCACCACCATCTAACAAACTTGCATATACTGAGCATGACTGTGGTTAAAAAGAAAAAACAGCAAGTAAATAAAGTGGAGAAAGCTAAAAAGGTTTTGAAGTTCTGCATCAACTATCATGTATTTACATCAAATTCCAAAACCTGCTTCAGTGTGAGTTGCACACAATCCACCAAAATCTCTCTATGCAATGTCTTAAGCCCAAAACACGAAAAGATAGAACACCATGACAACATTTGAAAAATGAACAAAAGCTGTCCAGCTCAATTCCCAGAACTACTGCAAGATTCTAATCCCTACATTTTAAAGCTTCTTTTAGCACATAATAATGAGCCAGGATGGAGAAATGGAAGGATAAAAAAATACCTCCAGCTGTCTCAAGGAGTCTAGCAACATAACGTGTTTATACTGAAGCGCCTTCAGTTGGTTTTGCAATTCAGAGAGTTCTAAGAGCATGATTGATTCACAATCTTTGATGACGGCCTCACCAATGCCTTCCTGCAATAATCGTATTCGGAGTTTCTCTGTTGAAACAACTATATCTTCAGTAGATGCAAAATCACTGCTAGCCAACGTTCTAGGGAATAGATCTTTAGCAGCCAGCAGTGCCTCAATCCAAGCAGATCTGTCCTCCTTAGATACAGAGCGCAGGTGAAGAGTTTTTGTTCCGGTAAATATGGAAAGCCTTTTATCATCTGATTTGCTAGCACGGATTGAAGAAACCTGTAAAGCAAACTTAAAGAATCTCAGCAACCACTAAAACAAAAGGAAAATATGGAAGACTGAGGTCACAAGCACGAAAACTGCAAATCAAAAGTGAGAAAATACGAAAAGCAGTTGTATCATTAGGGTAAGCTAACCATGCACAAGTTGTTTTAGGGTTATAAGTAAGCAATATTTATAAAAAGGGTAAATTTATTTTGGACAAGTTACCATCCAAAACTGGTATGAGAATTGCATCAGCAGCATAAGAGAGGATCAAGAGGCTTACAGGGCTTCGACCTGTTCACTCTCCTCCAGACCAAGCCTTTCTTGCGCCCAACCTGAATGGGCTTTAGGCCCCTAGTCTCTTTTTTGGGCCTAGGTTGGGAGAACATCCAACTTTAATTTTCAAGTGCAGGTTGGGAGAACATATGGTTAAGAGTCTACTTCTCTTAGGTACACTGAGCACTTACACAAACGAGAACAATATGAGTGAGCTTGTATGCATAAATAGATCTGATCTCTTAGGAGTTCCTTGGAGATGATACCATAATCTCCCAAACTCACATACATCATATATATTGTGATACCCCAATTTAGATAAGTGATAAGGATAAGTAGTGTATGGACTCCCACATTGTTTGGAAAATAGAATTTCTTACTCATTATAATGATCTAATGGAAATCTAATTTTATCATTGAGAAGTTTTTTTTGGAGTATAGGTCATGTAACTTGGCCTTCCATTAGGCCACTACAAATGGTTTTAGAGTCTATCCTAATCAGAAATGTAGAACTTGAGCCTTACCATCTACGACAGATGGACTAGACTAGCCAAACAAGGATGTTGGAAATATAAGGAGGGGATATTGTGACACCCCATTCTAATAAGGATAAATGGTGTATAGGATCTCACACTACTTGAGAATGAGAATTTCTTGATCTTTATAATGTTTTAATGAAATTCTAATTGAATCATTCGCTAGTTCTTTTCAAGTATACACCATGTGGTTTGGCCTTTTTTTTTTCTTCTCAATAAACAATTTTTTGTTGATAAAAAAGAGTACACAAGAGCTCAAGTATATAGGACATATACAAAAGCAACACTTAAGCATACTAGTTAGTGATACAAGGAATTCATGAAAAGTCATGCCATGAAAGTCTATTACAATCGATCAATGAAGTAAAGTAATAAAGAATAAGTTTCTAAAAGTCCAAGAGCAATTCCATGTGGCTTGAACCTTTCATTGAGACGTTATATATCTTAACCGATAGTCATAATTTTTTTTTGATAAGTAAACCAATAGTCATAATTGAAGTTCACATAAGCAACTTCATAGTCAATTTGCAAGTAGAAGTTGTTTTATCGAGAGATATTTACAGAACATATATAGTCCTCCAGGATGAGGGGTATTTCATCGACATACTAGACTACAATTGAGTGTAGGTATCAAGATTAGATTCTGGAAGGACGTTTGTTGTGAGAACGGTCCTCTACAAGATTTCTTTCCTTTACTCTTCCAGATTGCAAGCAACAAAGATACTACGGTGGCAGAGGTTATGGGGTTCATGGGCAGGTGGCTCAGGATTGGGAATTAAGTAGTTTTGTTGAATTCTATAGCCTCATATACTCCCTTAGACCAAACTTGTAGCATGGCGACGGTATGTGGTGGACACTTGCAGGGAAAGGTGTTTTCAGTGTGCGTTCCCTTTGTAAGGCTCTCATTTAAGGACCCAATATTTAGTTTCCTTGAAGAAAACTTTGACGGCATAAGACACTCCCAAAGCTACATTTCTTGTATGGACAACTACTTTAGGCAAGATCCTCACCACATATATTTGAGGAAAAGTCGGATTATAATAGCTGATTAGTGTTGCATGTGTCAAAGAGGGGGGCGAGATAGTAAATCATTTACTTCTACACTATGAGATAGCTAGGACTCTCTGGAATGGGGTATTTAGTATACTGGATATAGAATGGGTAATGCAAGAGACCGTGATGGCAGCATTGGCGTATTGGATGTTGATCTGAGGCATGAGACAGATCAAAGTGGTTTGAAAGATAATCTCTATTTGTATCATGTGGTGTCTGTGACAGGAGCGTAACTAGGGGTGGCAATTTGTGACACGACACGTTAACACGAAACGAACACGACACGATAAAAACGGGTTAGTGTTTAGCCTTAACGGGTTTCGGGTCAATTCGTGTCAACCCGTTAAGACACGATTTGATAACGGGTCATAACGGGTCAAACCCGTTATGATCTGTTAAGACCCGTTAAGACACGATAAGAAATTTGAATTTACTTTTATACCCTTGAGCTAAATTTCAAAAAATCCTAATTTAAAATTAGTTTTATACTTTTAGACACTTTACTATCCCATTTAAATACTTGTTAAAAAGTCATTAACATAACCCATTATTATTTAATATGTTTGGATTATAATTTTAATATTTAATAATATGTAGATCATATTTGTGTATTTATCATATTTTATAGTGTACTACTTATTAAATTGTAATTTTAAAATTGTAATTTATAATTAATTTTTTATGGTTTATAACTATTATTTAAGTTTTAATATTTATATAAAATCAATTAAGTTAAACTCAAACGGGTCACTAACGGGTTTGCGGGTTGAAACGGGTCAAATCGTGTTGTATCGTGTCGTGTCATATCGTGTCATATAGTGTCAAAGGTCTTAACGGGTCTTAACGGGTCGTGTCGTGTCAACCCGTTATCTTAACGGGTCGTTTTAGGGTTGAAGTTTTTGACACGAAATCCTTAACGGGTCGTGTTCGTGTTGACCCTTTAAGTATTATGCACACGTTCTGACACCCCTAAGCGCAACAAGCAGAATTTTGAGGACAAAGAGAGATTTTTGGAGGAGGTTTAAAGTTTTATTTTTTAGAACTTTATGTACTTGGGCCATTGTTGTGGATTTTAATGGCATGAACATGCATTATTTCCTTGTTTCTAATGCTCCTATTTGTTAGGGCATAAAAGTCTTTGTAATTGGCATTTTGCTCATTCGCATCAATAATACATGTTTACTTACAAAAAAAAATAAAATATAGATTCCCCCCCTCCCCGGGTTTATTGCATTCCATAAAGTAGAATTATAGTATGCAGCAAGGGGAGTGCATGTAAAAGCTGTTATAGTGTGAGATAAATCATCGAAACATCTTTCCTCCAATTTTCTTGCTTTCAATTGGAAAATATTTGATACTTAGTCATAAATCTTTAATTTCTAGACCAGAAGGTTGAATATGGAAAAGCAATTTTAGTCAGTCACATGCACATGCTTTATAAGAGTTGCTCCCATATTTCATTACTTTTCTTTTCAGTTGTCAATTTTCTTGATTGCTTCAGGAAATAATACCCTAGTCTGTGTGTGTGCAGTGAAAAGGGGGGGGGGGGTGTCTCCTTCCTTCCTGGTTTACCTTATGTGCCAATTTGTTTACAAACCACTCTTCTGGGCCCATGTATCGTGAAGTGCATGTTATCTAACAACCCGGTCCAGAATTTTGGAGCTCTGCTGCAATATGTAGCTCTAGAATATATGAAATTTAAACTTTATTCATCTCCATTACCTTTAAACTAAATTATTCATCACCTATGTCCAACTGAAAACTGCTCGAAAACTGAGGAAAACTAACCGGAGACTCTTCCAACTTTGATTTACTTTTACCTTCTTTTCTCCTAGGCAATGGCAAGGACTACAATACGTAAGAAAAAAATGAAACCCAAACTAATATTACTTTCTTTTACTTAAGATAAGATCAACATCTTATAGTGAACTGAAATGTCACATTTAAACTAAACTAATAAATCAAATAACCAGAAACCTATCAAATCGAATCAGAAAATAAACGAAATCAAATGCGCATTTTGTAGTGGATCAAACTAAAGGCAAGAACCTTCAAATGAACTTCGCCAAAAGGCTTGCACTGCTTGGTCGACACGCCGAGACGGTTGCTACTCCAATTAGCCTTCCTCATATACCTCAGAGAGTCCTCGCCGATCACCCTACCGCCTTGCTCTCTAGCAGGGCTCATCAGAATCTTGTCGGGGCCGTGAATCTTGTAGTACGAGAGCACACCGTCTTCGAGCACGAACCACCTCGACTTCCACCCCCTGCCATAGTTCACCCACTTGTACAAGATCCCGGCAACACTGCCACCAAAGCCCCCATACACTTTCGAATCGCTAGATTCGACGACGGCATCTTCGACATCCTGGTTCGCGGCCGAGACTTTGTCAGAATCGATACCGGTCGACGATACCCGAGCCGAGAGACCCGGTTTGTGATAATTCACCGTCGAGGCATCAAGCCCCAAGTGGCACTGACCGGGGGATTTGGCTACGGCCGGGTTGGCCCGATCCCGATCGATCGAAACCGGAGCAATGCAGCACAGTGGATTCATGTCGAGCACTCAAGAACATTCAGAGAGACCCACAACATGCCATTGTCAATCAAGGAGTTACATAAACAAGTAGGGATCAACTCCAAAAGCGGGTCCTAGAAATGAAAAGCTCCGATTTGAGGTGGTTCAAGCAATGCAGGACCCGATCGGAACCGAAAGGGGACTGAGAAACGAAACGTTTGGGCGATGACATAAAGATCAAGACGAGTTACAAAACGGAGCCTGAAATCAGAGAGAGAGAGAGAGAGAGAGAGAGGATGGGTGTTAACAAAAGAAGTGGGAAGTCTGAGAGTAGTGTAGGGTGCATACATGCATTTAAGGCAATGGCCCTAGTAAATTCAGTAGCCAGCAGAGAGCACTGCAACGTCTGTGGCTTCTTTGCCTCCCACCTCCACGCCTACTCCAATTAATTGTAAAAATTAGGAACAGTCAAGATTTATATATATATATATATATTAGATAAAAATAACGTGTAAAACAAGTTTATTTAGTTTAATTTTTAACAAAAATTAAGAAATTATTCAGAATTAAATATATGATAAATAATTACATATTTTCATATATTATAAAAAAAATATATTAATAAAAATAATAAGATAGTTTCATAAATAAACATAATTTATAATTTTATCAAATTTGTTTGAGATAATTTTAATTAAAATTTTAATAAAATATTCGTTCAAAATATTATATTTTTATAATTCTAAAACGATGATATAAGGCTCGCTTGGATTCAGAGATGAGATGACATGAGTTATGAATAGTAATAAAATAAGTGGTTGAGATGAATTAAAATTTGAAATGAATAGTTGAAATGAGTTGAAAGTACGAAATGAGATGAGATGAGTTGAATCCAGTTTGTAAAACAAACTGGGCTATAATATTTGCGTCTTTTTGCACAGTCTCAAAAGAGAAGACATTAAAATACTTATATTTTTAATCTTTGAGTTTTTCTAAATCTACATAAACTTGAATCATCTACAATTTTTTTAGTTATGTGATTATTTTTAAGAAATAATATAATTAAAAAAAATTATGTAATTTAGAATTTATATAAAAGAATGTTATATTATAATTTATAACATGAAATTTTAATCTTAAATATATAAATTTATTAGATCATATATATTTCAATGAAATATCAAACATATATAATATATTAATTACATTTATTGTCTATTATTACCAATTTAATATAATTATAGTTAATTGTATATACCGTATATTTATCATCTCAAAAAATAAATAAATAAAATTACAAAATAATTTTTTAAAAATGAAATTATTAATCATATAATAGGAATAAATTTTCATGAATAAAATTAAAC
The DNA here is from genome assembly GCA_036898215.1 of Platycarya strobilacea. Taxonomy (NCBI): domain Eukaryota; kingdom Viridiplantae; phylum Streptophyta; class Magnoliopsida; order Fagales; family Juglandaceae; genus Platycarya; species Platycarya strobilacea. The sequence continues at coordinate 21,416,295 of CM072549.1, read as the reverse complement.
TTTCTAATGTATAAATTAACATCTCTAAGTGAGGATTGCATTGTTATATTGTAATGACTGATTTATTTATATATATTATTATATATTCTATACTATTATTATGTCATTCTATACTATTATTATTATTTTATATTTATTTTACATAAAAAAAGTTTTAAATGAAAAGTTTATCATTACAGAAAATTAAAGTGGTGTAATTAAATTTAATGTCAAGAACATTATTTCGGTGATTAATGGAATTAATGTATTGTATTTAAAATAATATTTTTCATTAAATGCAGTATTTATTTTAACAAAAATGGAAGGAAAGTGTTAACTTTAACAGAAAAATAAAATTTTCTGTTAAAACAAAATTTTCTGTTAGATAACCACTTTATATATAAAGATATAAAAGAGAGGGGGTTTCAAACCTAAATTTTTTATATAAAAAATCGAATCATATATCATCATGTGTTGATCAGGAATTGGGAGACTATTCTTGTGTCAATAGTTGTAATTTCGAGTCCCACCACATACTCACTTTTTTTATTAGTAAGTGTTTGGCTTACTGGACCTTTTGCTCCTCATACATTTGTTGATGTCAAAAGTTCTCTTTAAATCAATGAAACACTTATTAGCTCAAGCTCCTTTCGTACTCATGAAGTTTGGGAATCTATACACGGGGAACTTCTCAAACAAACATCCTCGATTTTCTCCATTAAATGGTTCTTGCCAAATATTTTTTCATTGCACAATATGATTGGGTACTACTTCCTTTATTTGATGAATAGCTTCTAGTATTGCTTGTCCTCCTTCCAATAAAGAGTTCCTAGGCTCCGATCTTTTGATTTGGAAGAGGTTTCTTCATGTTGACACACACCATAGTTTCTTTTTCCTCTTAAAACACACAAAACTAATGCTTGTTAGCCTCGTTTTCACAAGAAAACTAAATTCCTTCAACTTACATTCTATAATTGCTACTTTCCTTTGATTTTGAAAGGTAGTCTATATTGTTTACTTTTCCTTCCCGCCTACTAACACAAATCAAGGCTATTGGTATAAATTAAAGCTTATAACCATAAGATCTCAAACCTAGTAATTGGTACATGTGTCCCTAGAACAACTTGTGAGTTTTTCCTAGTAATTGGTAACTAGTAGTGGATATAGTATATAAGGGAGTCGTGAGGTATCCATCGATATATTATAAAAAATGAATAAGGCAATAAGCTTAGTAATATGATACATGTTTAATGATCAACATGAGAAGATGATAAATATGTTTACTGAAAAATTTAAAAGATCTCCATTCTATGTTTTGAAAACTGTCAAATTGCATAAGTCATGTTCTACTTCAAATACATGTCTATACATTCATTTCCTGGTTTGCCCTTATATGCCCAAATTATTTATTGTATATTGCATGTTTAGTTGCTAAAATTTCTCAAACTCTTATTGTGATAGTTTCCAATCCCAACCCAGAATTGTAGAAATTGTGACAGTACACGAAGAAATCCTATATGGAGAAACGCAAGAGGCCGACACTCTTGATAGTCAAGGAGGCACTAAAGAATATTGAGTGATCGTCAAAGCCCTCAATATTAGATATATTAAAAGCCACTGACCAATTTATCAAGGAGGTCTTGCAACTCTTTGAGGAGCTAAGAAGGTTGCTTAATCATGATAAGGCAAATTAAATGAAAAAAAAGATAAAAAATGGCCTTGTAGTTTTTGGAAGGGGACTGTGGAACTTATAGTTAGAAATGAAACTAAAAGGAATATAAGGTTTATTTTGGAAGGTCCATTGATTTTGGGTGATATTCAAATAATTATCTGCTTTTGAGAATTTTGTCAACAAAAATGACAATTTTTGGGTATGATTAGTTTTATGGTACCATATTCTAATGCAATTGTTTTAAGAACTACTTAGTTATACATGAATTTTAATTCTTTTTGGCTACAATTTATTGCATACTACTAGCATAAATAGGTGCATTGCATCATAACTTGCATGAACGAGATATGTAGTCTTGAGTTATATATTCTGAAATTTTAGTCTCCGTCAAATCTCAAGCGAGGACGAGGGTGAGGTCATCACAAAAGTGGTGGTATAAGAGTAATTATATCTCTGGGTAAACCCACAAGTTATTCTAGGGATACATGGTACCAATTACTAGGTTTGAGATCTTATGGTTATAGGCTTTAATTTATACCAATAGCCTTGGATTGTTGTGTTAGGTAAGTTGATGGTCCACTTACAAATAAGATATTACGAACAAGCAAGCTGAAATAAGGTTTGTGTAACTCATAAGAAACAAGGAACAAAACCCTAATATGATGTTTGTGTGTGGAGTTGTTAGGGTTCTTTGTTTGTTCAGGGAGGTACTTTAAGCATTCAGTCTAGAGGCTCTTGAAAAGAAAAATGATCGTGTTTCTTTGACCTTAGTTAGGTCTTGGCCGAGGTTTTTTGAAGATGGGATGAGGATTTTGGATCCTCAAACTTTCGGCCTCCCCCATTGGGAAAACCTTAGCTTTTTTCAAGAGATTTCCAAAGGTTGAAACAAGCCCTTGTGCATGTGTGTGAGTGTTCCTTTTGATCTCAAACCCCTCGATATCCTATCACCCTTGAGTTAGGCATGTGTGTGTAATGGTGTAACATTCCGACCCGAAAATATAATTTATTTGAATTTTATTATTATTATTATTAAGTCATGTTTTTTTATAAGTTTTATAATAGTTTTTGAATTTGTTCTAATTTCCTTATAGCCGTATTTCTACCTTTGAGATTGTTTTTTCTTAAATCATCGTCATCTTAAAATCATTATCCTAATTTTAAACCATCTCCAATTTCAATTTAGTTTCATGATCAAACTCCAATGCAAACTCTTTAAATTCAATCCTCCCAAATCATTACCGAACCCACCTCTGATTCAATTTTTTTTATAAAACCCCAACCCTCAGACCAAGTAATTTCATGATTAAAAACCAACCCTAACTTATAATTTCTCTCCATGAAAACTCGACTCAAAACTCTTATCCCTGAACTAATATCCGAAGTAGGTCGCAACTCAAACACCTCGTTAAATCCTATCCTTTCAAAGATTCTGAATTCGAATTCATGACTTAATTTCTGATGAGTGTATAAAAATGTACTCTAAATACTCTATTTAAATGCTAAAAGAAATGAGAAAATAATGGATATAACTCATATTATTAAAATTAATAGTTATTTATCTTGAAATAGATATAAGTATTATTTAATATATTGATGATAATATAAAATGTCATATTTTCCTCTTTTAATATTTAATATTTTATTCTTATTTGATGTCTAAATTTACTCATTATTCTTATGATTTGATTTAGGACACAAATAAAGGTATTATGAGCAAATGAAGATAATTGTGAAATTTTAGACAGTTTTAACGTCTTTTCATAATATGGACATAACTCTCTCATCCAATCTCTGATTGAGCTGATTCAAGATGATATAGAATTGCAAGAGACATATTTATAATTTTTATGTTTTATGTTTTAATAAATATCTGCTCTATCCAAGACAAAATCGACCATCAAGTGGACGCACTTGCACTTGATATTCCTGAATATTCTTTAGCCACTTGCATCAAATCCAAATGTCATCACAATATTTTCTAGCAAGCTCTCCAACACCAACTTGGAAATTCAATGATCAACTCACATGCAAGATGAAGTGCACTCAAGTTTCTTCAATACAAATTATTTGACCACAAGATATAAAGTCATACAAGACAACTAATGGATGAAGAAACAAAATTTAACACTCAACCTACAAGCAAAATTCAGCTCATGCATAGTGGGAAAATAAATGATCAAAATGACAACTCACAAATCACTTGGATTCAAGAATGGTATATGGCAAAGCAAGTTGAAATTGTGATGATTTTGTCATGACAACTTGCATGAAGGATTCTTATAAATAAAAGGGAGGGATGTGTGTTCTAAGACCATACTTGGTGTTAGGGGATGCTTTGGAAGAGTTATTTTGAGAGTTTGAGAAAAGAAAAGAAAAACCAAAGAAGAGAGAAAACAATGGCCGGTTCTTCCATATTTTTCCTTAGAGAATTTTCGTTGCATATTTTCAATATGTGTAACTAATTTTCTAGTAGAGTTAGGGATGAATTTGTATATATGATGGTATTTGTAATTGTTTTTTATTCATATATGTGTTCTTCAAATATTAAACTCTTTTGTTTAGTTATTCAAAATTTATTATAAATGTTTTCATCACCAAATAATCTTAAAATTTATTTTATTTATAGATTCAGTCATGCTTTTTCTATTGAATGGAATAATCCTTTAATTATATTTGGTTCAATTGGTTATCTATATTAATTTAATTCTCTACTACAATATTACTCTACGAGTATATTGTTGACGTTGAATTTCTTTAATATCGATAACAATTCCCGTTCTCATATTGCGACAAATAATTTTTTTAAAGATTACATTTGATTTAATCTGGCTATTAATATTTTATTTTTCGATTGAAAATTTGGACATAGAATTTTTAATTGAGTTATTAATGAATGGAAAATAATTAAAATACCAATTATATACAAAGGATTCCTAATGCTCTACTTTTCGTCTCATTTTTATACTTTTCAAATTACTAATTTAGTTTTAATTTATGTTACACTCTAAAATTTACTTTTCGCACTCGTCTAAATCTTTTTGTTAATTTCGTTACTATTCTTAAATTTCTCAATCCATCTTCCTGTGGAATCGACACCCCAAAGCTATACTGCAAACGACTGCGTTATTCTTTGGGCGTAATCAAATTTTGGCACTGTTGTCGGGGAGATGGTAGAAGAATTTGTAGTTTTTTTAGTAGTTTGTAAAAAAAAAAAAAAAAAAAAAGAGCGGTAACTTCGTTCATTTTCTTTTTAGCTTTCTGCATCTTTATTTTATTTTACTTTTTCTTTTTGTAATTATTTTTTTTCAGTATTACACTTTTCATTACTTTGCATGCACAGGTACATAGACGTTTTTGGACGGTTTGCTAGTAGACCTGTGCTAGAATCAGATTCATAATCTAATTTTTCTAATCGCTTGTTTGATAATTTTTCCAATTTTGACGCGATGAGTGAACATGCGGACCAACCTATTAGAACCCTCCAAAATTATCTTCATCCCGCACGAACAGTCACACCATCTTGTATTATGTTCTCATTTAATGTTTGTCATGTAGATTTCAAAACATGAATGATACAATTACTTCCGACTTTCCATGGTCTAGAAAATGAAAACCCCTATGTTCATATTAGGGAATTTGAGGAAGTAGTTGCAACATTCCACAGTCAAAAATACCACTGGCGACACGGTAAGGCTAAACTTCTTTACTTTTTCTTTGAAAGATAAAGCTAAGAGTTGGTTGTACTCACTAAGACCACGGTCTATTGGAACATGGAGTGAGATGACTCAAGTGTTTTTCAATAAATACTTTCTCCAATATAGGACCAATGCTTTTAAAAAGACAAATCTCTACCTTTGCACAAAAGGATAGTGAGACTTTGTACCAGTCTTGGGAAAGATTTAAATAATTACTAAGTATGTGTCCCCACCATAGATATGAGAATTGACGACTTAGTGAGTTATTTCTATGAAGGGCTTATGCCCAGGGAACGTCAATTCGTGGAAATGATGTGCAATGGAGAATTTTTATAGAAAAATCCTAATGAGGCCATAAAGTACCTCAATGAGCTTGCAGAAAAAGCTCATACTTGGACTGCACCTAGTGCTACTGATAGCACAAAGAGGTTACGACCTACAAGAAACCCGAGTGGTGGTATTTATTATCTAGGGGAGGAGGATAACCTTAAGGCTAAGGTTGAAATGCTCACCAGAGAATTAGAGTTATTGAAAACCAAAAACTCAAAACCAACACACATGGCTAATCACGCAGAATCTTTTGGGCCATGTGTTGTTTGTGGTGGGATTGATCATCATGCCCAAGAGTGTCCAACACATACTAACATGAATGACATGTATAAGGAACAAAGTAATGCTCTGGGTATGTACAAAAAGCCCTTTACACCTTACTCTGAAACCTACAACCCAGGATTGCGTAATCATCCTAACTTCAGCTAGAAGTCTGAAAACCAGCAGCCTGCACAACCCTCTAGATCATATCCTGCATCATACCATGCACCTCAATCTTCTAGAAATTCTTTAGAAGATACTTTGCATACTTTTATTGAAATACAGGATAAGACTAATCAGAAATTTGAATATTTGATTACGCAGGTTGTTGAAGAAAATAAGGAAATAAAGAGCCAGGTGTCTAAAATAATGAGTTCTTTGACTGTGAATGAGAAATGTAAGTTTCCTTCTTAAGCTTAGTTTGTACTTCATGATTAACATATGGCACAAGGAGATCTGAAGGACGTAAATGTCATTGTGACATGAAGTGGTAAGTCTCTACGTGATCCAATAATAGACAAAACAAAGGATGTAGAGAAAGATCAAGATAGCAGCAGTCCTGAGCTTTCAAAAGAACTTAAGGTAACAAAACTTGAGGAACCTGAGGTAACAAAAAATCCTGTTAAGGTACCTTTTCCTCAAGCATTAAAGTCAAACAAACAAACTCTAGATCATAACAATGATATTTTGGAAAATCTTAGACAGGTAAAAGTTAATCTTCCTTTTTTGCATGTAAATAAACAGGTTCCTACTTATGCAAAAATTCTCAAAGATTTGTGTACAGTTAAGAGAAAGCATCATGTGAAGAAGACATCATTCTTGATAGAGCAAGTTAGTGCTCTTATTGAATAGCGAACTTCCCCTAAGTACAAGGATCCTGGATGTCCAACCATCATATGTAATATTGGCAATCATGAGCTTGGACAGACCTTGCTAGATTTAGGGGCTAGTGTAAATTTGATGCCATATTCCATTTATTTTCAATTGGGATTGAGAGAAATCAAACCAACTTCTGTGGTATTGCAATTAGTTGATCGTTTAGTTAGAGCACCACGGGGTATGGTAGAGGATGTTTTAATTCAAGTTGATAAATTTTATTATCCTATTGATTTCTTAATTCTAGACACTAGTTCTGCTGTAGAAACCACCTTTAAAATTCCATTAATTTTAGGTAGACATTTTCTTGCTACTTCTAATGCGCTTATTAATTGCAGAAATGGATTGTTGAAACTCTCTTTTGGCAATATGACTCTTGAGGTAAATATTTTTTATATTGCAAAACAGCCAGAAGAGGATGTCGAGTGTCATCAGACATACATGATTGACTCACTCATAGAAAGGAAAGTTCTTACAACTCATGATTCAGATCCCCTTGAATACTTTATTGTTAATTCTGAATTTAATCCTATAAGTGATTCATCTAATGTAGTTGACATTTGTGCTATTTTTGACAAAGCTCATGATTATAGCAAACATGCATGGTAACCAAAGTGTGAGAAGTTGCCTGAAAAAAGAGAAAGACAGATTCCTTCAAGTAGGGAAGCCCCTAAATTGAATTAAAATCCCTACCTAAGGATTTAAAGCATGTTTTCCTTGGTCTAGGTGATACTTTTCTTGTTATTATTTCATCTGAATTATCTGAATTCCAAGGTGAGAAATTAATTCAGATTTTATACAAGTATAAATCAGCCCTAAGATGGAGTATTGCTGATATAAAAGGCATTAGTCCCCTGGTCTGTACTCATAAAATAAATTTAGAGAAAAGAACTAATCCTCGAAGAGACCCCCAGTGTAGACTTAATTCCACAATGAAAGAAGTTGTGAAAAATGAAGTATTGAAACTATTAGATGCAGGAATGATATATCCTATTGCTGATAGTAAATGGGTAGACCACTATGTAACCTCCTAACTAAGAATGTCTCATTTGAATGGACACAAGCTTGTCAAGAGGCTTTCAAAATATTAATTGACAAGCTTACTTCAGCACCCATAATGCAACCACCTGATTGGAATTTACCTTTTAAAATTATGTGTAATGCCAGTGATTTTGCTGTAGGTGTTGTTCTTGGACAACGAAGGGAAAGGAAACCTTTTGTCATTTACTATGCTAGTCGAACTCTAAATAGTGCCCAAATGAATTACTCCACTACTGAAAAAGAGTTGTTAGCTGTAGTATTTGCTTTGGATAAATTCCACGCTTATTTGATTGGTTCTCCTATTATTATCTTTATAGATTATGCAGCCCTTAAGTACCTTCTTACAAAGAAGGATGCTAAGGCATGATTAATACGATAGATTTTACTTTTGCAGGAATTTGACATCACTATCAAGGACAAGAAAGGAGTGGAGAACATAGTGGCAAACTATCTCTCTAGACTCACATTCGAGGACACTTGTGACCACATGTCAATCAAAGATGATTTTCCCGATGAGCATTTACTTTCTATTACTTCTCTACCATGTTTTGCTCATATTGTGAACTATTTAGTTGCCGATGAAATACCAAAGGATTTTAGCACCCAAGACAAAAGGAAATTCATGATTGAGGTACGAAAATTCTACTGGGATGACCCTTACCTTTTCAAATACTGCCCTGATCAAATTTTAAGGCTTTGCATCCCTGATGAGGAGATTGCAAGCGTTTTGAAATTTTGTCATTTCCAAACTTGTGGCGGCCACTTTTTAATGAAGAAAACCGCTGTAAAAATCTTACAGTGTGGATTTTATTGGCCCACCTTGTTTAAAAATACAGATATCTATTGTCGCTCATGCAAAAGATGTCAAAAGTTAGGAGTTATGACTCGTCGTAATATGATGCCCTTAAACCAAATTTTGGTAATTGAAATTTTTGACTGTTGGGGCATTGATTTTATAGGACCATTTCCTCATTCTTTTGGATATTTATATATTATTGTGGCAGTAGATTATGTGTCAAAATGGATAGAGGCAGCACCTTACAGGACCAATGATAACTAGACGGTAATTAAGTTTCTCAAAGAAAATGTATTATCTCGATTTGGTACCCCACACACTATCATTAGTGACCGAGGTATGCATTTTTGCAACCGTTCTTTTGAAACTTTAATGAAAAGATATGGGGTGATACATAAACTTTCTACTGCATACCACCCTCAGACAAGTGGACAGGTTGAACTTGCGAATAGGGAAATTAAACAAATTTTAGAAAAAAGGGTCAAGCCGGATCGGAAAGATTGGTCTTTAATACTGACTAATCCGCTTTGGGCTTACCGTACAGCTTTCAAAACTTTCTTAGGCATGTCACCTTATAGATTTGTTTTTAGAAATCCTTGTCACTTGCCCGTGGAGCTCGAGCATCGAGTATATTGGGCCATTAAACATTTTAATTTTGACTTGGAAAAAGCAAAAAAACTTAGAAAATTCCAATTGACGGAATTAGAAGAATTGAGAAATAATGCTTACGAAAACTCTAAAATTTATAAGGCTAAAATGAAAGCATTTCATAATAAAAATATTTTGAGAAAAATATTTAAGTCTAATGATCGAGTATTTTTATATGATTCAAGACTCCATAAGCATCCAGGAAAACTTCGATCTAGATAGACCAGCCCTTTTATAGTAAAAAACGTTTTCACAAATGGGGCGGTAGAAATAGAAAATAAAAAAGATGGATGTATCTTCAAAGTGAATAGTCAGCGCCTCAAAATCTTAATTGATAGACAAATTCCAGAATTGGAAGACATTCCACTTATGGACCCAGTATATCAATCTTGACCATCTCCAAGTATGTTTTTCTTTCATTTTCATTTTGTTTATTGTTTACTTTATTTTGTTATAGGTTAATTTTATTTTGACAAATACCATCTTTGATGTCAAGTAAGCCACCCACATCCCACATTAAGTGTATTCTACCCTGTTTAGTTATTCAATTCTGATTCTTAAACATTGAGGACAGTGTTTCATTTAAGCTGGGGGGTGGAAATACAAATTTGTTGTTTAACTTTGTGGCATATTTCAATCAAAATATAAAAAATTGCATTTTTTTTTAAATTTATATTACACAGGCATCTTTTCACACATGATATTCATAACCATTTTGGTGAATTTAATAAACCCATCTTATATATTTTGCTCAGGCATCCATATAATTTTTTATGTACTTATCCAAACTTTGTGGTAAGATGGTGATTTGACACATGTAATGAGAAAATTATTTTGCTTAAGTATTCATGTGAAGTTTGATGAGAACTGAGAGCTTACAAATACAGAAACTGTGATAAGTATTAATTGATCTGTTAAATTTGACACTTTTTTTGAGAATATCATTATATGGTTTGTGGTAAGATGATGGATATACTTGTGATATGACGAAAGTCAACTTAGGATTAACGTTTGAGCCTTTCAAGCTGACATTTTTTTATCATAGACTCCTAATAGCCAATTTTGAGCCAATATACACATATGGCCTTATCTTTTCATACCTACATCATCCATACCTCTCCACATTGGAGTATAGCTTATATACTAATTTTTTCTACCATTTTACTTCCAAGTGTGTACTAGATGTGAAATTATCATTTCAAAAAAAAAAAAAAAAAAAGAAAACCATGACAAAATTGGCATGGTGCTAGATGTGTCCATCATATTATTCACGAAAGAGTTCATCAAATTGCAAAGACACCAGTGGCAAAAGAAGATGGAAAAGTATACTTAGTCAAACATCCGAAACGTCGAAAAGTACATCAAAAGGAAAGTATAGTCTACTGGAAAATTTAACAGATTCCCTTTTATGTATTCTTGAAAGTTTTTGAATATCTTTCACCATTTTCTTCTTATGAGCCCCAAAACCTAACCCACATTATAACCTTTTGTGTTGATTATTCTGATCCTAAGTATGTTTGTGGAAAGAATAGTAGAAATCTCATTTGTTAGTATTCCTATCATAAGATCTATATTTGTTTGTTACTTATATATAATTGCCTAAAATTCCCATGAGAGTAAGTGTACACTTTTGTCAACTCCATAGAGAGAACCCTTACATGAAACATTTCTATACCCGTGAGTTATGAAGTTAAACCTTTTTGCTTAATATATTCTAATGTTGTATGTGTCAAAACCTCTGATTTGATAAAAATAGTTTGGAATACATACACACTCTGTGGATTGCTATATTTGAATTACTTGTGAAAGGGTTATTGAATTCCTAAGATTGTTTTGATATGTAAATTTGAAAAATGTGTCTTGATGGCCCCTATGTGTGATTTTCTTTGATCTTTCTTATAATTTTGTATGAAAATTACTAGGGACTAGCAATGAGTAAGTTGGGAGGTGTGATGAGTGCACAAAAATGCACTCTAAATACTTTATTTAAATGCTAAAAGAAATGAGAAAATAATGAATATAACTCATGTTATTAAAATTAATGGTCATTTATCTTGACATAGATATAAGCATGATTTAATATATTAATGAGAATATAAAATGCTATATTTTTCTCTCTTAATATTTAATATTTATTCTTATTTGATACTTGAATATACTCATTATTCTTATATTTTAATTTAGGACACAAATAGAGGCATTTGGAGCAAATGAAGATAATTGTGGAATTTTAGACAATTTTGATGTCTTTTTGTAATATGGGCATAACTCTCTCATCCAATCTCCGATTGAGCTGATTCAAGATGATATAGAATTGAAAGAGAAATATCTATAATTTTTATGTTTTATGTTTTAGAGATATCCACTCTATCCAAGACAAAATTGACCATCAAGTAGATGCAACTGCACTTGACGTTCCTGAATATTCTTCAGCCACTTGCATCAAATCTAAATGTCATCACAATATTTTCCAACAAGCACTCCTACACCAACTTGGAAATTCAATGATCAACTCACATGCAAGATGAAGTGCACTCAAGTTTCTTTAAGACAAATTATTTGACCAAAAGATATAAAGTCATACAAAACAACTAATGGATAAAGAAGCAAAATTGAAACACTCAACTTACAAGCAAAATTCAGCTTATGCATAGTGAGAAAATAAATGATCAAAATGACAACTCACAAATCACTTGGATTCAAGAATGGCACATGGCAAAGTAAGTTGAAATTGTGATGATTTTGTCATGACAACTTGCATGAAGGATGCTTATAAATAGAAGGGAGGGGTGTGTGTTCTAAGACCATGCTTAGTGTGAGGGAATGCTTTGGAGAGCTATTTTGAGAGTTTGAGAAAAGAAAAGAAAAACCAAAGAAGAGAGAAAACAATGGCCGGTTCTTCCATATTTTTCTTTAGAGAATTTTTGTTGCATATTTTCAATATGTGTAACTAATTTTTTAGTAGAGATAGGGATGAATTTGTATATATGATGGTATTTGTAATTGCTTTTGATTCATATATGTGTTCTTCAAATATTAAACTCTTTTGTTTAGTCATTCGAAATTTATTATAAATGTTTTCGTCACCAAATAATCTTAGAATTTATTTCATTTATAGATTCAGTCATGCTTTTTCTATTGAATGGAATAATCCTTTGATTATATTTGGTTCAATTGGTTATTTATATTAATTTAATTCTCTGCTACAATATTACTCTACGAGTATATTGTCGACGTTGAATTTCTTTAATATCGATAACAATTCTTGTTTTTATATTGCGACGAATGATTTTTCAAAAGATTACATTTGATTTAAATCTGGTTATTAATATTTTATTTTCCGATTGAAAATTTGGACATATAATTTTCAATTGAGTTATTAATGAATCGAAAATAATTATAATACCAATTATATACAAAGGATTCCCGATGCTCTACTTTTCATCTCATTTTTATACTTTTCAAATTACTCATTTAGTTTTAATTTACGTCACATTCTAAAATTTACTTTTCGTACTTGTCTAAATCTTTTTGTTAATTTCGTTACTATTCTTCAATTTCTCAATCTATCTCCCTGTGGAATAGACACTCCAAATCTATACTGCAAACGACCGTGTTATTCTTTGGGTGTAATCAATTTCAAATTCAAACAAACTCTCACCTTTGTTTTAGTCTCCTAAGTGAGTATAAATACTCAAACTCTATCTCCAGATCATTCACGTTTCCTCTCCCTCACCTATAAAACTATCCCTCCTGCATGAAATCATGGAAGCCGCCAGCCTCCATAGTAGATCAAGCCGCAACAAATCTAGAAGAGAAAACACCACTGTCGCCCAGTAGGCCAGCCACGATCAACCACCTCCCTTCACGCTGCTTAGACCCTCCTTTTAGCAAACCTCCCACTTTCATTCAAGCACGACAGAAGCAAACTCCCACGAAGTGCACCCTTCATAGCCAACAATGCACCACCAATACCTCCCTTCACCTATATATATATATTCTGCTTTTAATTTCCCTGCATGAAACAAACCGAACCTCAACTAGCCGCAGCCTTCTCTTAGTCACAGACTAGAACCCTTACGTTTAGCCCATTGCTTAGAGCCAAACCATTGATATTCATCAAATATATCTATATTTTCAGACTCGAAAAATAGAGCATTTTCGCCCCATCGTTATGCCACGGAAACCCATTATCCAAGCACGTTAAGCTCGCCGAAAACGACCCATAAAATGCAATAGGAATCGATGAGAAGCTCAGCAAATCACCCTGGTCCTTTATCGCAGTGGGTCATCCCCTAGACCTCTCGGTAAGCTTTCGCATAGCCCCCTATTTTCGGATTTGCAGCTTTTCCTCATTACACAAAGAGCCAGCTTTTCCGGCCACCGTAAACCACCCTGAGACCGTCGAAGTACTTTTTCGACCACCCAAAAACTACCCAGTTGCCGTCGCACCTCAGTCTCGATATGCATCACACGACCCTCCCTCTCGAGCTCCTTTGTTTTATGTTGTCTTCCTCATGATTTTGGTCTTCCGTAAGCTACAATGCCAATAACTCATTTTATCTCCTTCATATTGCCTTTAGTTTGGATTTGTGTTTTTTAATTGGGCTTATTTTATTTGAATTGGACATGTCTTAATTAGTATAAGCCCAAAAGATTTGTTTCTTCAAGTATTAAGGTTTTTAAAGTGCTTTTAAAATATATTTAGTTTTTTTTTTTTTATAAATTATTTATTTATGACTTTATAAAATCAGAAGGTTACGATACATTTTTCTAGGAATTTAGTAACGTTTAGTGTCTTGTATAGGTTACGATCTACGACATATTTTTTTTGGAAGCGATGCTAAGAGGTAGGTAGGATGATCATACTTTTTACGCATGTACAATAAACATGTTTTAAAAAATTATTATATATGTATGGCCATTATTTGAAAATCCTTTTTTATGTATCCAGTTATGATACAAAAATTAGGAAAATTTCTGTATGATTTATGAGATGGTTTATACATTAAAAACATTTATGAGATATCATGATTTTATAAAAGAGTTACGCATCAAGATATTTATGAAATATCATGATTTTATGCATTAAAGTTATTTATGAAAATTCATGGTTTTATGTAAAAGTGCATAAAATTATTTATGAAGGATCATGGATTCATATGAGAAATTATGCATTACGACATGTTATGAAAATATGTAATTTCTTTTGAAATCTATGTTATGATAAGTATGCAATTATGATAAGATATGTAAGCGGCCTATGTATAATATGAAGTCGGTACCTATGTATGGACATATTGCATTGCCAGGTCGTACATGCTGGTAGTGCACTCGGTATGTCTTCCTTATGTATGGATTCCACAACCTGCGGCCACGGGCGGAGTCGGAATCTTTTTATATTCACTAACCCTAACTCACGAGGGTCAATAGTGGGTAACGACCTATGATACGAAACAATAAAATATGATAAGATAAGTTTAAGTTCAAGTTCATATTTTTATGAAAAGCTCATGATTTATGAAAAGCTCATATTTTCAGCATTTATGAAAAAGTCACATTTAGCATTTATGAAAAATCCATGTTTACGTTATTACGTATGTATCTATGAGTATGCATGTCTTGAGAGAACCGATGAGTATTACTTTTACAGTATGATGTGTTACTTATTGAGTATTCGACTTATTTTGTTTTTATTTCTATATTTCTATATTTTCCTTTTAAAAACCATCACAGATGATGATGATACATAATTGGCAGGATTTGACTTAGGAAGGCAATGTAGAGGCCTAGACAGTGTATTAGTTTTATTTTGTAATTTCTAGTGAATGAAATATTTTTGTAAATACGAGTGATTTCAACATTTTATTTTAAGCAAATGCTTCTGCTGACTCTTTTTAGTTTTATACAGACTGTTTCATTTATTTAAAAATGTTTGTATCTTGTGCGTTTTTATAAAGAAAAGTTTTAATAGCATACTGGCTCCTTAAAATATTTTCAAAATGCTATATTCGAGAGCGGGGTGTTACAAAGGGATAGTGAAAGTTTGGAGTATATCATGTGTCTTCCCTTCCTTGAAGACGTGAGTCCTTACTTGTACTTTGAGAGAAATGAAGAATAATGTTTACTTGTAGAGAAAGTTGAGAAAAAATGGTTTAGGAACTTGAAGAGACAAGTTCACTAAGTGTGTAACGTCCCCAATTCATGTATGGAATTTAACTTAAATTGAAGCGTCGTGACTTGTAACATTAGGATACAAATCTCATTGCTCATGCCAGAAATTTTATGCATGTGCCTAACTTACTAACAGTATGTAAAATATATTGCAGCGGAATAAGATTAATTCTAAAAATCAGCAAAGAAATCTAATTCCTTGCAATAATCACATGGTAAGCTATAGTAGAAAATCTACATCCTTATAAAACACCAAGCATACTGTACCAAATTTCTTCTTTAATACGTATCAATATCTTATATTTCCAGAAAAAATATTCAACTATCATTTGTTACTCTTAGAGGATTCTTTTCCGCCTTCTCTATAATCTTGTCATCAATAGAGGAGTATTCTGTAGAACTCTCAGGGTACTTTAGAACCTCCCGTGCCGTTTGGGTCTTGTGATGAATCATTTATTCCTGTAATAACGTTAATCATCTTGTAAAGAATGATTAAAAAAATCAAAAGAGTAAGAAATCTAAGTCAGTACACAAACAGCATAACAAAGGCAATATCAGTTCATATCATGAATGATTAACATATTACATGATTAATGAATGAATTATGCATGTCTTATGCATGACTTATGTACCATTTTCATATAGACTTATACGTTTCCATGAGAAATTTGTATAAACATGGGTACAAAACCTTTTCATGACATATGATGACTTTTTTTGAAATTCTAATCTTATTCTTATCTTATTCGTATCTTTTTCTTAAGTCTTATTTTTATTCATAGTATGACAATAGTTACGCATCACCTTCACTGTCACACTATTTGTGAATCTCGACGGGAGTTACGTATCGCCTTCCCTGTCACGTTCTTGCTCACATCAGTCATACGGGAGTTACATATCGCCTTCCCCGTCATGACACGAAAATACTTATTATGGTGGCAATTACGTATCGCCTTCACCGCATGTCATGTCAATCATATGAGAGTTATGTATCGCTTTTCCCGTCGTGACACTACTTCTTATCATTCGACAGGAGTTACGTATTGTCTTCTCTGTCAGTACGTCAGTCATACGGGAGTTACGCATTGCCTTTCCCGTCGTGACGATTCTTATCATATTATGTCAGCAACTATGTATCGCCTTTACCGCCAGTTATGTTAGTTATATGGGAGTTACATATCGCCTTCTTTGTCGTGACACAACTTCTTATCATTCGACGGGAGTTACATATCGCCTTCACCGCCAGTTATGTCAGTCATACGAGAGTTACGTATCGCCTTCACTGCCAGTCATGTTAGTCATATGGGAGTTATGTATCGCTTTTTTCGTCGTGACACGACTTTTATTTTATGATGGCAGTTACGTATTGCCTTCACCGTCGGCACATCAATCATCCGACAGTTATGTATCGCCTTCACCGTCATGATGCGACTTTTCATAATCTTATTCTTTTCTTACTCTTGTCTTATTCACATTTTCTTTTGAAAACCATGATGTCTTAAAACACGTGGTTTGTTCCATAAATGATCATGCATGCTGTGACGACCCAAAATTTCATACTTTATTTTATTTAAATTAATTAATTATTATAAGGGTGATGGAGGTATTTTATTTATTTAAACACTTGAAGTTGGGCTTAAAATTGAGCCTTGGAAGCATGACTTAGGATATTGGCCCAAATTAGTGTATCAAAACCCATAGGCCCATGAAAATGATCCATAAGTCAACCAAACCCATGCATGACGACACATGTCATCCTAGGAAAGCTTTAGTAAGTCTTCAAAGACTAATAGGTGTGAGGAAAAAACATACTAGTAGCTGGAGGGTTTGACTAGTTGTTTATAGGAGGAAGAAGTGTGAAAATCCAAAATGAGATTTTCTCATCATTGGCCACTAGGTAGGCGTGTAAGGCAAGGACGAGTCTTCCAATTGAGTTTTCCTAGATGGATATCAAATCTAGGAGGTTGACTTGTACTAAATCTTGTAAGAGTAGAAGATTTGTGTGTAGGGAGATCATTTGGAAGATGTGTATGACAAGTGACAAGTGGAGTGGTTGTGTTATTTGGAAGAGAAACCTTGGTTGGAAAACAAGAAGTCTACGTGTGAAGTGGAGAAGGGAAGCCAACCTTGCTGCACTTTGAGTTTCCCAATGTGAAGCCCATCCTTGACATGACAAAAAGATAGATTTTGTGTAAGAAAATCCTTAGAGATATGTGTTGACTTGTAAGGGTGTGATGGTGACAAGGAGGTGACTATTTTTGGAGAGGAAGAAGTCTTCCAATTTAGTCTCCCTAGGAGCATACCAAATCTAGTTGAGTGACATATGCTAGATTTGGTGGAAGAGGAAGTTGTTGAGAGGAAAATATGAGGAAGAAAGGTTTCGGGTGATTTGGAAATGGGAGTGTCGAATCCCATTGGGTTTCCCTAGGTGACCAAATCTAGAAGGAAGATCTAGAAGGGACTTAAAAAATTGTGTAGATGATTGATTGAGTGATGTGTCAAAAGGAAGCATCATTGGAGAGAAGAAAGAAAGGCTTGTGGAAGAAAATGGTTTCGGGTAGAGAGTGTAGCCACCCATGCTATTTTAGTTTTCCTAAGTCTTTTCCCAATCTAGATGATTTTGACACTTGAGATTATGTAAGAGTGTGTAAGGCATGTGTGTAAGAGGGGATGATTGATAGAACTCATAAGAAGAAAATAAGACCATGGATGAGATGAGATGAGAAGATTCAGATGACACAAGGAAAAGGGTGTAGCCGAATTGGTGCAAGTCCATTTCTCCAAAATTGATCTTGAGATCTTGGTAAGGGACATATGAGATAATGGATGAGTGTGGAAGAGATGATGCGAAAGATATTGAGGGGCTAAGCCCATGTGAGGCACCGGACATGGATGAAAAAGTGAGGAAGAACCCAACCTAAGTGTAAGCTAGACTAGGCATGATATGATCTAGTGATGGAAGTCACTCAAGTGTCTTTCAAACCCATCAAATGTCAACCCTAAGAGTAAGGAATGAGTGGCCTAAGAGCTTAGAGTCTCACTTGGCCGAATGGCCCTATGCCCTTGTTCTTTCCCACTTGTTTGTTTCACTTGTTCACCCACACACCTCCACCCTACTCACGGTAACAAGTTCTCCTATCTCCCATCTCACTCTCACTTTACTTCTTATTCTTCTATCTTCTAAGTACCAAAATACCCTAAGTTCAATAGAATCAAGCAAACATTTTTGAGTGGAAGACTACTTGAAGAGGTAATGCAAAAGCCTAAGCCATTTCAAGAATATAAAGTTAAGTTAAATCACATGCACACACCAAAGTCTATATCCTTAATATTTTCTTTTGAACTATATGCTTATAAAATATTTTAATGGATTATTTTTATATATTTTCAGAGCAGATCTTTGCTACTTGGAGTATAGTAAGTGCACTTTTATCTTGATCTTACCATTTCTTGTATATATATTGAGTGAATGTGTTTGTATTGGTTGTTGGATGCATGGAAATGCTAGATTAGGTTTTTCTAAAGGAAATGCATTGTTGCTATAGTAGAAAACCCATGCTTGATCCATATGATTCTTTAGGCTTGAAATTTAAATATGTTGGTGGATCTAGCTAAGTTGTTGCAAAGGAAATGAAGCATGATGATATGATACATGATGATGGTAGAAATGCATGCATGACTAAGATTAAGTTTGTTAAGTGCTTGGAGATGCTAGGCTAGGTTCTCTTGAAAGAAATGTTTTGTTTATTTAGTTAAAAATCTATACTTAGTCCATATATTATTGTAGGCTTGAATCTATATTATGTTGATGGTTTTAGCTAAGTTGATGCAAAGGAAAAAGAAGCATATTGATATGGTATATAATGATAAGAAAATACATGTGTGGCTAAGATAATATTTGTTGGATGATTGGGATGCTAGGATGAATGCTTAAAGAAATGTATTGTATGCTTAGTAATAAATCCATGCTTAGCAAGGTGTATGATTCTAGGCTTGAGATTTACATTTTTATTGGTGGATTTGGTTACTTTGGTATAAAGGAAAAAGATAGCATGATTAGTATGAAAAATGGTGACAAAATGCATGCATGTTAAAATGATGTTTGGAGTTGAAAAGAATTTAAATTGGTGCATATATGAGTTTTAATTTTAAAGGTTTTAGGGTTAAGTTTTTAATTGATTAACTATTCTTTCATATGATGATTGAGCCTTGAATACTTGGAGAGAGAGTTAGAAGCATGAAAAATTTGGAGGATTCCGTAGCATGATGTTTCGGTTTTACATGTATGATTAAGTGTGTTATTTTGGTGAAAGGAAAAATGATGAAAAGAAAATACTAATCCTAAAGACAGTAGGGTTTGGTCAACCTCTCTTAGTGAGGCTAAAATGGTTTAGTTAATTTTAATAAGATTTAGTGAGTATGTGGAAGGAAATAGAAGGAAGAAACCCTAGGTAGTAACCAAAGAGGGTCTTGGCCCAACCATAGGGGTGGAGGCCGAGCACCCCACTTAACTCATTAAGCCCAATTATGTGCTTATATATGAATGGTGAGTTGAATGATGTGATGTTTGACTTATGAAAGAAGATGGCTAAGTGTGCACTCGGGTTCATCTCGGGTTTTTGCATGATTAGCGTTAAAGGTTTGCATGCCACATGCATAAAGCACGAAAATCATGTTTTTGGAGTCAAACCTGTTTTCAAAGGAAAAGAAAAGAATTAAAGTTTTTATAAGAACCCCAAAGGCTGGGACGGAGTAGTGCCCCAGTGAAACTCCCTGTTCACTTAGGAGTGATTAAAGTTGGTGACAGCCCCTGGGTCGACGAAAAACAGTCGGCAGACCATGTATGGCTCCAAAAGGTGTCCAGAGCGTGGTTGCACCTAATGCTAGTGGGTGCCATAAAAGCGGTGTTGGTCTTGGTTCCACCATATGAAAAGTTTGTAGTTGCTCAGAGAGAAATTTCCGAGTGACGAAAAGAGCGAGAGGGCGTGAAACTTATTCACCTAGGTTGACATGGTCGCCGGGTGTGATGGTAACTAGCGGGGAGCACACAGTGCATAGAGGAACCGTAAGGCGTCTAAAATGAACAGTGACGGGGAAGGCGATACGTAATTCCCGTATCATTGATAAGGACTTTCATGACATGATGGGGAAGGCGATATGTAACTCCCGTATGACTGACGTGACGACGGTGAAGGCGATACGTAACTACCGTCGAGGTCAAAGAATGATATGAATATGATAAGTGGGGCCTAAGATAAGAAATGATGAAAGAAATGAAAAGTTTTTACGAAAAAGGGTTTTTAGAGCATGAGTCAAAAGAATTTCGTGTATGATGAACCCTTTTTATGAAAATCAAGTATATGAATCAAGATTGAAAGAAAGTCAAGTTTTTATGAAAGTCTTCATGAGCATATGCATTTTCTAAGTCATTAGTTGCATATGCATGACACATGTTCTATTTGTTATTCACTGATATGTATGCTTGAAATGATTTTGTTGAGACAGTTGTGTACTTACTGAGATTTCTCGAAATCTCTCCCCTTTACTTTTCTACTATCGTTCCTTGTGGGGACGATAGAAGTTGTTGCAGGAAAAGATGACGTCGATGACTATGAGACTCAGAGAGACTCTCTAGACCACTAATGGTTTGGTGATCTCCCCACCTGTTGACGTGGTCGCGGGGTCAGCATTTGAATGATGACGTTTATTTATGTTTTATTTAGATCTTAGAGGTTCCCGATATTTTGGGAGAGTATATATATTTTTGGAGACTGATACACTTAATGATATTTAGTAATATAAAGTTTATTTTGGGATCTTAAATTTGTTATACCATGTGACGTAAGACAAAATTTTAAGTTCTTGCCTGATTATAGAATGGCTTGACCTTTTTCGCTGCAAAAATTTCCTATTCACTACGTTTAGTTTTAAATGCATACTCGAACGTAAATAAGAACGAGGGGTGAACTTCCTTGTGTTATTTATCCCCGACGTCTCGGTTTGCGTCCGATCCCAAGCGTGGATGAGATCGTCGACACCTGCCCACTCGACCTTAGTTGTGCATGGTTCATGACTTAAAATATATGATCTTGTGACGTAATTGTACATGCATGTACTTTTAGACTTTTTCATGCATGCTACTTGTTTTCATGGGCATACGAGACTTTCATGCAAATTGCATGTATTCATGGGTTATATGACATATGACATATAAGACATACCTTATCAATACATGCCATACATATGTTAACTTACAAAAATCGTTCATTCTTAATCAAAACATAAGTAATTCACTTGAAAAAAAATCATACAACCTTAACTCTATGGAGTGTAGGGTCGAATATCATTATGTAATAAACTCCTAATTTCTCTTCATTTCCTTAGAATCAACTTATTCAATTATTATCATACTTTGACAGTTTCCCAACTAAGTAAAATAGGGCATAACCGAAACTCACATTCTCCTGATAGACTTATTTTTCTTCAATTTGTTCCTTATCTAAAATAGTCATTCTACCACCAAATAATCTTAATTCTTTTACTACTTTTAAGGATTAGTCTATAAAATTTTCCTCAATCACTTACTAATTTAATTTAATTATCATATCCTTCATAGAAAAATTAAAATTCATAATACCCTAAGGTATCCCGACCAAAACCGAAACCATCTAATTTCATTAACTTGGTTCTTTTGTCATTCCTACATCACATATTATCATTCAGCCTTCAATCCATAGTTTAGTGACATAAATCCTTGCTTCTTAGAATATTTGTGATAATCTGGATTTTTTTAAGTATCCATTTAATTTCCATATTTGGTATGATTATGTTTCTTTAAGATTATTTTAGGGAATCCTTGGAATTTTGGATATATGTATATAGTTTTTATGAGTCTTTTATTGGTATTGGAGAAAAATTATAGGAGACACTAAATAGGATAAGAAGATATGTTTTTTTGAATATTCAAGGTAATATTGTATAGAAATTGAAGGAAATTTATAAAAGAAGTCAAGTGGTATGAGTAAAGAATATATCCTATGATATTTTTGAATTAAGCTAATTTAGACAATTTCAATGTCTTTTAGTAATATGGATATAAATTATTCATTTTATATCAAATTGAGATGATTCAAGATAATTTGGAAAGCTAAGAGGAATATATACAATTATTATGTTTTGAGTTTTAAGAGATATGAATTTAATCAAATACGAAATTGAGATTGAGGTGGCAATCTAAATTGGATATATAGGCATTGACTTGGAGTTAACTAGTGACTTTGATTAAAATTAAGCTTTTGATATATTTTCTTAATTATCCTAAGATCTTGACAAGTGTGTAGAAATATTTCAACTGAGAAGATTTATTTAGTAATTTTTGTGTGAAACGAGAAGGATCATTTATCAAACACTTGGTGTGCCCGGATTGGTACTCTTGAGCTAATCTGTTGACTTTCGGTAGAAAAATCATAAATTGGTTATATGAGCTTCAAGGATGAAATTTGGTATGAAGTGGACGGACAGAAATATGAGTCAACTGGTAACCGACTTAGATGAGTTGCCTTATGTTTGGCCATGTGACAAAAATTGTGATTGCATACCAAATTTTTTGAGGTCTTGACTTGTGTGGCCAATTTTCCTAGTAGAATATGCCCAAAAGAGGATTGAGGAAAAGAGGAAAGTAATTAGTTAGCTGAGACCATTGGTAATCGTCTTTTGATGCATTAAGAGAGGACTTGAAGGAAGGAAGGGACTAGGAGGGAGAG
The DNA here is from genome assembly GCA_036898215.1 of Platycarya strobilacea. NCBI lineage: Eukaryota > Viridiplantae > Streptophyta > Magnoliopsida > Fagales > Juglandaceae > Platycarya > Platycarya strobilacea. The sequence continues at coordinate 21,393,060 of CM072549.1, read as the reverse complement.
GACAAGGTTTTCGTTAGCGACGCTGGGAAAGGATTGGAAGTAAGTCATTTAGCAATTGATTTAGTGATGATTACGCCCAAAGAATAACGCGGTCGTTTGCAGTATAACTTTGGGGTGTCGATTCCACAGGGAGATAGATTGAGAAATTGAAGAACAGTAACGAAATTAACAAAAAGATTTAGATGAGTGCGAAAAGTAAAACATCGGGAATCCTTTGTATATAATTGGTATTTTAATTATTTTCGATTCATTAATAACTCAATTGAAAATTCTATGTCCAAATTTTCAATCGGAAAATAAAACATTAATAACCAGTTTTAAATCAAATGTAATCTTTTGAAAAATCATTCGTCACAATATAAGAACAGGAATTGTTATCGATATTAAAGAAATTCAACGTCGACAATATACTCGTAGAGCAATATTGCAGCAGAGAATTAAATTAAAATAGATAACCAATTGAACCAAACATAATCAAAGGATTATTGCATTTAATAGAAAAAGCATGACTGAATCTATAAATGAAATAAATTCTAAGATTATTTGGTGACGAAAACATTTATAATAAATTTCGAATGACTAAACAAAAGAGTTTAATATTTGAAGAACACATATATGAATCAAAAACAATTACAAATACCATCATATATACAAATTCATCCCTAGCTCTACTAGAAAATTAGTTACACATATTGAAAATATGCAACAAAAATTCTCTAAGGGATAATATGGAAGAGCCAACCATTATTTTCTTCTCTCTTCTTTGGTTTTTCTTTTCTTTTCTCAAGCTCTCAAACAATGTATCTTCCAAGGCATCCAAGCACACTAAGCATGGTTTTAGAACACACACCCCTCCCTTCTATTTATAAGCATCCTTCATGCAAGTTGTCATGACAAAATCATCACAATTTCAACTTGTTTTGCCATGTGCCATTCTTGAATCCAAGTGATTTGTGAGTTGTCATTTTGATCATTTGTTTTCCCACCATGCATGAGCTGGATTTTGCTTGTAGGTTGAGTGTTTCAATTTTGCTTCTCTATCTATTAGTTGTCTTGTATGACTTAATATCTTGTGGTCAAATAATTTGTCTTGAAGAAACTTGAGTGCACTTCATCTTGTATCTGAATTGATCATTGAATTTCCAAGTTGGTGTAGGAGTGCTTGCTGGAAAATATTATGATAACATTTGGATTTGATGCAAGTGGCTGAAAAATATCCAGGAACGTCAAGTGCAGGTGCGTCCACTTGATGGTCGATTTTGTCTTATATTGAGTGGATATCTCTTCAAACACAAAACATAAAAGTTATATATATTTCTCTTGCGGTTCTAGATCATCTTGAATCAGCTCAATCGGAGATTGGATGAGAGAGTTATGCCCATTTTACGAAAATATGTCAGAACTGTCTAAAATTCCGCAATTATCTTCATTTGCTCCTAATGTCTCCATTTGTGTCCTAAATCAAAATATAAGAATAATGAGTATATTTAGGCATCAAATAAGAATAAAGTTTTAAACATTAAGAGAGGAAAATATGGCATTTTATATTCTCATCAATATATTAAATCATGCTTATATCTATCTCAAGATAAATGACCATTAATTTTATTAACATGAGTTATATCCATTGTTTTCTCATTTCTTTTAGTATTTAAATAGAGTATTTAGAGTGCATTTTTGTGCACTCATCACACCCCCCAACTTACTCATTGCTAGTCCCTAGCAATTTTCATGTAAAATGATGAGAAAGACCAAAGAAAATCACACATAGGGGCCATCAAGACACATTTTTCAAATTTACATATCAAAACAATCTTAGAAATTCAATAACCCTTTTACAAGTAATTCAAATATATCAATCCACAGAGTGTGTATGTGTTCCAAACTATTTTTATCAAATCAGAGGTTTCGACACATGCAACATTAGAATATCTTAAGCAAAAAGGTTCAACTCCATAACTCACGGGTATAGAAGTGTTTCATGTATGGGTTCTCTCTATGGAGTTGACAAAGGTGTACATTTACTCTCATGGAAATTTAGCCAATTATATATGAGTAACAAGTAAACATTGATCTTATGATAGGAATACTAACAAATGAGATTTCCACCATTCTTTCCACAAGCATACTTAGGATCGGAAAAATCAACACAAAGGGTTGTAATGTGGCTTAGGTTTTGGGTTGATAAGAAGAAAAGGTGAAGAGGTTTCAAAAACTTCCAAGTATACACAAAAGGGAATCTGTTAAATTTTTCAGTAGGCTATACTTTCCTTTTGATGTACTTTTCAATATTTTAGATTTTTGACAGTACACTTTTCCATCTTCTTTTGCCACTGGTGTCTTTACAATTTGATGAACTCTTTCATGAATAATTTGATGGACACATCTAGCACCATGCCATTTTTGTCATGGTTTTCTTTTTTTCTTTTTATTCTTTTTTTTTAAATGATAATTTCACACCTAGTACACACTTAGAAGTAAAATGGTAGGAAAATATAGTGTATAAGCTATACTCCAATGTGGAGAGGTATGGATGATGTAGATATGAAAAAAAAGGCCATATGTATATATTGACTCAAAATTGGCTGCTAGGGGTCTATGATGAAAAAGGTCAGCTTGAAAGGCTCAAACGTTAATCCTAAGTTGACTTTCGTCATATCCCAAGTATATCCACCATCTTACCACAAACCATGTAATGATATTCTCAAAAGAAGTGTCAAATTCAATAGATCAATGGATACTTATCACAATTTCTGTATTTGTAAGCTCTCAATTCTCACAAAATTCACATGAATACTTGAGCAAAATAATTCTTTAGTTACATGTGTCAAATCACCATATTACCACAAAGTTTGGATAAGTGCATAAAATTTTTTCTGTGGATGCTTTAGCAAAATGATTTAAGTTGGGTTTGTTGAATTCACCAAGATGGTTATGAATGAGCATGAGTATCATATGTGAAAAGATGCCTGCGCGAAAAAATATTTGGCAATTTTTTATATTTTGATTGAAATATGTCACAGAGTTTAAATGATAAATTTGTATTCCCACCCCCCAACTTAAATGAAACATTGTCCTCAATGTTTAATAATCAAAATTGGATGGGGAGTAACTAAAAAGGGTAGGATACACCTGATGTGTGATGTAGATAGCTCGCTAAGCGTCAAAATTAGTGATCTGAAATGACAAAATGATACTATCCTGCAAACAAAAATAAAGAAAATAGTAGTAAATAAAAACAAAACAAAACAAATAAGATGATAATAATAATAATAATAATGATGATGATAATAATTATTATAATAATAATTATTATTGTTGCATGCTATGGTCAAAGTTGGTAGACCAAGTTTACAACCGGACTATCTTCCACTTCTTGAACTATTCCTCCTGGGTCAAAAATGAAATGCTTATTTTTCCAATAAGCTCGGTGCTCGAACTTCACAGGTAGGTGGCAAGGTTTAAGATTAACTTTGGTTACTTGCCCACTTGAAGGAATCTGTTTTTCATTTTTCTCAAGAAACTCCTCAAACTTCGGTTGCCAAGCCCGTGTGCTATAATCTTGAGTATTGTCAAAAATTGCACAAATATTAGCTACATTAGATGAATCACTGATAGGATTATACTCAAAATCAACAATAAAACTCTCAAGGGGATCAGAATCATGAGTTGTGAAAACTTCCCTATCTATGAGTGAGTCAATCATATATATCTGCTGGCACTCGTGATTCTTCACAGTTTCTTGTGCCATATGTTGACCATGAGGTATAGACTGAGCTTGAGAAGGGAACTTACCTTGCTCATTTACACTCAAGAAACTCGTTATTTTAGATACCTGGCTCTTTATCTCCTTTTGTTCTTCAACAACCTGCATAATTAAAGACTCAAATTTTTGGTTAGTCTTACTCTGTACTTCAATAAATGCATGCAAAGTGTCTTCTAAAGAATTTCTAGAAGATTGAGGTGCATGGTATGGTGCAGAATATGATCTAGAAGGTTGTGCAGGCTGTTGGTTTTCAGACTTCCAGCTGAAGTTGGGGTGATTACGCCATCCTCTCATGTTAGCATGTGTAGGACATTCTTGGGCATGATGATCTACCCCACCACAGACAACACATGGTTCGAAAGAGTCTGCTTGATTAGCCATGTGTGTTGGCTTTGAGTTTCTTATCTTTAACAGCTCTATTTCTCTTGTAAGCATTTCAACCTTAGCTTTTAGATTATCTTCCTCCCTGAGATGGTAAATACCACCACTCAAGTTTCCTGTAGGTCGTGACCTGTTTGTGCTATCAGTAGCACTAGGTCCAGTCCAAGTATGAGCTTTTTCAGCAAGCTCATTGAGGTAATCTATGGCCTCATCGGGATTTTTCTGTAAAAATTCTCCATTGCACATCATTTCCACGAATTGACGTTCCCTGGGAGTAAGGCCTTCATAGAAATAACTCACTAAGCGCCAATTCTCATATCCATGGTGGGGACACATACTCAGTAATTCTTTAAATCTTTCCCAAGACTGGTACAAAGTCTCACTATCCTTTTGTGCAAAGGTAGAGATTTGTCTTTTTAAAGCATTGGTCTTATGTTGGGGAAAATATTTATTGAAAAACACTTGAGTCATCTCACTCCATGTTCCAATAGACCGTGGTCTTAGTGAGTACAACCAACTCTTAGCTTTATCTTTCAAAGAAAAAGGAAAGAACTTTAGTCTTACCGTGTCGTCAGTGGTATTTTGACTGTGGAATGTTGCAAATACTTCCTCAAATTCCCTAATATGAACATAGGGGTTTTCATTTTCTAGACCATGGAAAGTCGGAAGTAATTGTATCATTCCTGTTTTGAAATCTACATGACGAACATTAGGTGAGAACATAATACAGGATGGTGTGGCTGTTCGTGCGGGATGAAAATAATCTTGGAGGGTTCTAACAGGTTGGTCCACGTGTTCACTCATCGCGTCAGAATTGGAAGAATTATCAAACAAGTGATTAGAAAAATTAGATTCTGAATCTGATTCTAGCACGGGTCTACTAGCAAACCGTCCAAAAGCGTCTCTGTACCTGCGCATGCAAAGTAAAGAAAAGCATAATACTGAAAGAAAAAAAAAATTACGAAAAGAAAAGTAAAATAAAATAAAGATGTAGAAAGCTAAAAAGAAAATGAACGAAGTTACGGTCTTTTTTTTTTTCAAACTACAAAAAAAAAACTACAAATTCTTCTACCGTCTCCCCGGCAACGGCGCCAAAATTTGATTACGCCCAAAGAATAACGCGGTCGTTTGCAGTATAACTTTGGGGTGTCGATTCCACAGGGAGATAGATTGAGAAATTGAAGAACAGTAACGAAATTAACAAAAAGATTTAGATGAGTGCGAAAAGTAAAACATCGGGAATCCTTTGTATATAATTGGTATTTTAATTATTTTCGATTCATTAATAACTCAATTGAAAATTCTATGTCCAAATTTTCAATCGGAAAATAAAACATTAATAACCAGTTTTAAATCAAATGTAATCTTTTGAAAAATCATTCGTCACAATATAAGAACAGGAATTGTTATCGATATTAAAGAAATTCAACGTCGACAATATACTCGTAGAGCAATATTGCAGCAGAGAATTAAATTAAAATAGATAACCAATTGAACCAAACATAATCAAAGGATTATTGCATTTAATAGAAAAAGCATGACTGAATCTATAAATGAAATAAATTCTAAGATTATTTGGTGACGAAAACATTTATAATAAATTTCGAATGACTAAACAAAAGAGTTTAATATTTGAAGAACACATATATGAATCAAAAACAATTACAAATACCATCATATATACAAATTCATCCCTAGCTCTACTAGAAAATTAGTTACACATATTGAAAATATGCAACAAAAATTCTCTAAGGGATAATATGGAAGAGCCAACCATTATTTTCTTCTCTCTTCTTTGGTTTTTCTTTTCTTTTCTCAAGCTCTCAAACAATGTATCTTCCAAGGCATCCAAGCACACTAAGCATGGTCTTAGAACACACACCCCTCCCTTCTATTTATAAGCATCCTTCATGCAAGTTGTCATGACAAAATCATCACAATTTCAACTTGTTTTGCCATGTGCCATTCTTGAATCCAAGTGATTTGTGAGTTGTCATTTTGATCATTTGTTTTCCCACCATGCATGAGCTGGATTTTGCTTGTAGGTTGAGTGTTTCAATTTTGCTTCTCTATCTATTAGTTGTCTTGTATGACTTAATATCTTGTGGTCAAATAATTTGTCTTGAAGAAACTTGAGTGCACTTCATCTTGTATCTGAATTGATCATTGAATTTCCAAGTTGGTGTAGGAGTGCTTGCTGGAAAATATTATGATAACATTTGGATTTGATGCAAGTGGCTGAAAAATATCCAGGAACGTCAAGTGCAGGTGCGTCCACTTGATGGTCGATTTTGTCTTAGATTGAGTGGATATATCTTCAAACACAAAACATAAAAGTTATATATATTTCTCTTGCGGTTCTAGATCATCTTGAATCAGCTCAATCGGAGATTGGATGAGAGAGTTATGCCCATTTTACGAAAAGATGTCAGAACTATCTAAAATTCCGCAATTATCTTCATTTGCTCCTAATGTCTCCATTTGTGTCCTAAATCAAAATATAAGAATAATGAGTATATTTAGGCATCAAATAAGAATAAAGTTTTAAACATTAAGAGAGGAAAATATGGCATTTTATATTCTCATCAATATATTAAATCATGCTTATATCTATCTCAAGATAAATGACCATTAATTTTATTAACATGAGTTATATCCATTGTTTTCTCATTTCTTTTAGTATTTAAATAGAGTATTTAGAGTGCATTTTTGTGCACTCATCAAGTGACAAACTATTCTTCAACCCCAAAGTTAGTGAGTGGGCTAGTAGAAGTAAGGTTTAGGCTTTCTAGTGTCAGGTCAAGTTTAGTGGACAAATAGTTGAAAGCTAACAGAATGCTTACCTGGTGTTCTTAGAATATCCGTTGTTTGTCTTTTCGCTCTTTAATTAGATGCTACGTGCGAGAGACTTCTATGCCAGCCAGGAATAAAACAGGAACGGTGCACGAACGATTCTCTGAGTTAGCCTCGATTTTAGAGAAGATATTTGTTTCCATGAAATCCCATGCTTCTAGTGGTCATCGGTTTTATCAGCCCAGAGAAAGTTGGACATCAAAGAGTTTCTAGTCTTCATGACTTCCTTTGGAAGAGAACAAGCTACCAGTATGTGAACAGGAATAGAAGATCAGACATGTTTAACAAGTATCAATCTTCCTGCAGGTGTGAGTAATCGAATTAGCAAAAGCAATGTCTCCTTGCATAATATGGATTCCAAACATTCATGATCTAGATGTGCATGAGTCGAATTACTTATCCTTCATAATTGTCAACGGTATTTGGTAACAAGTTGACTTCTAACAAGCTCAAAGGGACTTTTGTTAGTTGAAGAGCTCTTTTAGGAGCATAATTTTGCTACATCAAGTAGTTGCACCCGGTTGGCATTAATGAAATGTCGCAAAGACTCTTCAAGGAGAACATTAAACTGCTCTATCTTGGCCATCAGTTTGTGGGCTAGAGGAGATCTTTCATTTAGATCCCAGAAGGTTCTTGTGAATCTTGAGTTCTGTTAGAATATCCGTTATGGATGCACTAATGGATGAGGGGTCGCGTGGGCAATTCCTGAATATCGATAGAATGCTGATCAATATTCAGGAAGAGATCGAGGATCACAGCAAGATCCTGTTTGATCTTTGTCAACACAGGACTTGGAGCCCCCTTCTCAAACAAAAGGGTAATCCTTCGGAATTGTAAATTCCTTTCGGATTTCTTATAGTGGAGGGGAGAAGACTTATTTTTCATTCTATATAGGGGGGCTATTGTAAAGCCTAGAGAGGTGGAAGCAGCAAATCACTTCTATCGAGTTCCCCAACAGCAGCTTAGCGTAGTAGCTTAACTCTTTCTACTGGCGTGGCACTGCTGGGAAGCCATGTAGTGATCATCTGCTCTCTCTCACTAGCTGGCACTGCGTTTCAGTTTCCTTCTTTTATCCACCTTAACTTGAACTCTCTCTCATTTAATTGCGCTCTGTAGGGGCCATATGAACTATACCTTCTCTTATCCTTCTTCGTTCATCCATTAAGCCAAGCGGGAGAAGTCATGCTTTTAGGTGGCTGACTTGCTTGATGTGAGGAGTCTTCTCTATCTCATCTCCGGCTAGTTGAGTGGGAGTTGCATTCCACTACTATGACAGCAATAGCCAGAACTCTTCCCCTTTCAACCGAAGGTGCTGGCTACTCAATCAATTGCATATAGAAAGCCCTTGCTTGGGCATAGCCAGACTTTGAGTTTGATTCCTTAGCAAAAAAACAATCTGAAGCCAATGGATGGTCGAGCTTTCGGCCTGCTTCTCTTTGCCTCAGTCTTTGGAAGAGTGGGAGGGGAGCTCTGATCCCTGGAAAGTCCACCCAATGTTTCATGTCAGTTTTCTCAAGCCATATCATGTTGATCCAGAAGATGTAGAGCGTAATCGAACAGCCATCAACAGCAAGCAACAATCGAGCAAAGAAGCGAAAGTGAGAACATGTGGTAAGTTGATAAGAATATATCTAGAAGCCTTGGTGGGTAAGAAAACAAAGGAAAATAAATGGAGAACTCGGATTGGGTATTCTTGGATGGTTTTGACGTGTTTTGGTAAATTAATCATATCTTTCTCATATGATTTTGGAATAAGGTGATTCAAAATTTTATAGATCACGAAGAGGATGATATAAAACATTTATGCTTTGTGTTTTTGGATAATCGAAGTGGATCAATGGGTTATTTGGGTTTTAAGTGGACTGACCTGAATTGAGCGTAAACTGAAGCCCGAAAATGAATTGCACCACCGACTTACCTTAGGAGCTTAAATCTGATTGGTTCTCTTCATTTCTTTCTTCTAGACATGTGTGGAGAGGTAGTTGTCATGTGGAAAAGTTTCTGGAAGGATAATTTTTCTATAACCAGGGAGGAACCAAATAGCCAAATGATAACTCATAGATGATATTTTGAGATTTTGCTACTTTTTCCTTTCATGTGCTGGAATGATTCTAGCCATTGATCATGATATGCATATAAGTGGTACAACCATCACCCTTGGATGAGAACATCACCAATTAAGCCTAAGCTTTAGAGGTGATGATGAGCCAAAGGTAACAAAACACACACACATGGCACCAAGAGAGAACTGAACATGTCTTGCAAATGTTATTTCTTCTTTTTGCCTAAAGTATTGCCTCTCTCCCTATAAATAAGTGCATAAGACTTCTAAGGCCCTTTTAGGAGGATGAAACACACATCCTAGCTTGAGAAAATACAAAGAAAAACACTCCTCAAACCTTTAACCTCAACATAATACCTAAGAAAGCTAATTGAGTGATTTTGAGGGAATCCTAGCAAGGGCTTGATTCACTCATCAATTCAAGCTTGGAAAAGATTTGTAAGTGCACCACTTAACATAATATTGGTGTAGTATAAGTGACTTGATTTATAGATTTAATTTGATGCTTGTTTGATGCTTGCTTGAGTTTATGTATTGCTTATGTAGTAGATTGAAAGCTATTGACTTATGTAGTGATTTTTGTCATGGAAAAATCCTAAGAAAAATTTTAGAATCTTAAGAATATATTTTATGATTATATATTAAAAGGATTATGTGAAAATATGAGGTCTTAATTTGGAAAAAAAATGATAAAGCAACCTTAGCAAATTTCGTTTTTAAAAGGGGTAATGTTAACAGATTTAACATCTTTTGGTAAATTGATCATACCATGTAAGTGTGATGTCATAATTGAATGATTTAAAAGGCTATGGAAATCTAAGACAAAGATCTACAACTGTTGTGTTTTAAAATTTAAGAGATAAGAACTCTATCAAGGGCGAAATTGGGATTAAGTAGCAGAACAGAGTAGATATGGACTTCAAATGGTGTATTTCTTTTATTCTAAACTTTTAGTGAATTATTTGAATGTGATTTTTTTTAACAAGTATGGTAAGTTTAGAAAGTTTAATTTACTCGAAAGATTTTTGAGAATTATTATGCTAATAATAATAATAATGATAATAATGAAGAAATAATAAAATTATATATAAGAGAAATATTCAAGTAAACTTACAAATATGCTTAAGTTGTATAAATATGTAAATCTTGGTTTAAGTTAACTAATTTAAATAAATAATTAATTAAGATTAAGTTTCCCATGCAATTTGGCTAGCCTAGTTTAATAAAATTATAATATTTTATTTAATTGTGTATGTATCAGTTGTTAAGCTTTGACTTACGAATTTAAGTGACGTATGTGCATGTAGGTTCTTGTGATATATTTTTATATGTCATATGATTTATGAAAACATGAAACATGCATGTCATAAGTCTAAATTTATGCGTATGTTGCATTTTGTCACATTTATGTGTCGTCCTAAGTCATAAAGTCTGTTTTAAGAAAATACGTTAACAAAACTTTAAGAAAACATGATAAGACTTAAGTCACATCATGACGGGGATGACGATACGTGGACCTCAGAAGATTGACGTGATTTGATAAGTTAAGAGTCGTGTCACGATGGGGATGGTGATACGTAATGCTCAGACGACTGACATGACTAATGAGGATGGTGATACGTGACGTCTGCTATGTTAAGTATTTTCCATGTCATGACGGGGACAGTAATACGTAATGCCTATCAAGAATAAGAGATAAGTAAGACCCGATAGGGACGGCGATACATAATGCCTATCGAGGATAAGCATTAAGTAAGATCCATAAGATTAAAAAATAAGATGGAAAGTATAAGTTTTAAGTATAAAATGGTAGGTCCAAGTAAGGTCTAAGTTTGTATGGAAAAAGTGGTCATTGACATGCACAAGTCTCATAAAGCATTTTCCTAAGCTATAGGTCTGTGATCATTGCTATGTATGATAATTTCTGATGTTATCTATACCTTATTTTGTTAACTGTGTACTTACTGAATTTTTTTGAAAATCTCACTCTTTTAAGTTTTATCTATCATTCCTTATGGAATGATAGATGTTGTTGCAGAATTAGATAAATTGCAATGAGACTCAAACAACATAGGAGATTCTGAAGTATCCTGAGAGTCCTACAGAATACTCATTTCCGGTTGGAATGATCTCTCTTGTACGTGATCAAGTGGAATAATAAGATTAATGGATGATGGTGTGATACGATATTTGTTTTAAGAAACTAACTGGGTTATGTAAGTTTTGGATACAATATGTTTGTGTAAATATGAAGTTTTGAAGGTTATAGTTTTACGATGCCATGTGATTTATTTGTGCAGGAGTTAGATCTTTTGCATATATTGGAGATTTACTTCTTTTTGCTGCGATTTGCATTGCATTTAATTAGTAAGCTTAGATGCATGCATGTTATTCTTTACGTTTATGTAGGATAAGTAGTCTTGTGTTACTTGTCCGAATGATTCGATTTATGTCTTAATCGAAGAAAAAAAAATCAGGGTGTTACAATATTTCCCTCCATTTATCACACTACTCTCCACTTAAGATATCTTAGAAACTTCATCACTAAACCAAACAAACCCATTGTCGAAAGCCTTACTCAATTATTATACCTTTTTCTTCAACTATTCCCTTATTAAATAACCATTCCACCACCATTAGTTTTTAAGAAATTCAATGATATAATTTCTTCAATCACTTAGGAATTCCAAATAAATCACTATACCAATTATCTTAAAATTTAAAACTTAAAAACACTTCTAGGTATTCTACCAAGGTCGAACCTTTGCAAGTCTCAAAACTCAATTCTTTTATTACCCAAACTTCTTATAGCATTCCTTCTAACTTCCATCCATAGTTTCATAAAATAAATCCTTGCTTTACCAAAGACTTCCTCCATATTCTTCCTTATTTCTCTATAGAATAACTTATCATAATCATACATGTATTCAATCATTCAATCAACATAATATTTATTCAAAAGAACAAACAATATCATGTTAATTCTATATATAGAAGTAAATGCTAAGGTTAGGTTATATGTGTAATAGCCCAAAATTTCTTAAGATGAAGTTTTACTTGAATTTATTTTTAAAAGAAATTTATTGGATATATATTTTCTAGAAAAATAGAGTTGGAGACTTAAATGAGAATTTTGAGTTAATAATAAGTGAAATTATGTATTATAGAAAATATTATTGAAGAATCTTTGAGATTTGGAACAAGGTATCAACTAGAGAAATTCAATTTGAACTTAGAAGGAGTTGAATTCTCAAAAATTAGGATGTAAAGGCAAGAAGAAGTGATAGAACCAAAGATCAAACACTTGGTGCTCGGAATATGCATTCTCTGATTAGTCTGTTGGGTTTTAGTATAATGAGCATAAGTTACCCATATGAGGTCCAAATAAAGTGATTCTAATTCTTATGGAATCCTAAAAGATAGATCTAAAATTTTTATGTTTTGGGCTTTTGAAGATTTGGACGGGATCGATGACTTATTTGGGGAATAAGTAAACTATATTGGATTGAGCTCAAATGGAACTTGAGTAAGATGAAATAGACCAATTTGGGGCATGTGACGAAATATGTATTTAGTTTTAAAGCTTTCAGATATCTTGACATGTGTAAGAATAATTGGCAAGTGATGAGGAGTTGATTTAGAAGTCTACTTAGCTTATTTGGTGATGGAGACATAGGGGAACTCAAATATGCTAACAGGAAACTAAGTGAGTCAAAATTTGATTTAATTCTAACTAAACCAAGAAGTGGCATTCTAGAACATGTAAAATGGAGTTTTAGGAAGCTTGACAAGTAATCAAATGGGTTAAGAGAAGGCTGAGGGCATTGCACACCAGATGAAGGCTGGAAAAGATAGGTTCATGCATGGTTAGGTGAAGTGCCACCTCATCCCTTATCTAATCAGCTTCTTTCTCAACCATTGATCAAATTGGCTGCAATTATATCTCAAATTTTAGCCATTGGATGATCATTTTAGCTGCAATGAGATTTTGGAGGATGGACGCCTCATGCACCCAATAGGTAGCCGGTTACACCCCTTTCCCCTTCACCTCTTCTTTCCTTCATGTGGGTCAACCATTTCACTATAAATAGGCATTGAAGAGTCTTCTAACTCTATTTGGAAGCATAGCACATGTTCCCTTTGAAATAAGACTAGGAAAAACCCTTCTCAAATCCCTAAACCTTCACACATACTTTAAGTAAGCTAAGTGAGCTAATTGAGTGATTTTAAGGATAAAGCTTGCAAGGAGTGGTTTGATCATTTCCAACAAGTTTTAGAGAACTTCTAATTATACATTCTAGCTTAACTTTAGCATGAAGATGACTTATTTAAATGATTGAACTATGCATGCTAATATTGAACCCTTAAATTCTTGTTTAAGTGATAAAATGTAATTTAAGTATTGTTTGAATTGGTTGTGTAATGGAAATGTGTTATATAAAGTTAGAAAAATCTAAAATTATGTTTTAATAAGTAAAAATAAGGTTTATGTGAAAATATTGCATGTTTTAGGTTGAAAAACCATCGAATCCAAGATTTCGCTCGATTCTCGCTTGACGTTTGGCTCGAGCGAGATACATGGAGAGATTTGACGTCTTTTGGTAAAATAGTCATAATTTGCTCATTTGATATCAGATTTAAGTGATTCAAGATCCTATGGAAAGATAAGAGAAATATATACAACTTTTATGTTATAGGTTTTAAGCTATAAGGACTCAATGATGGATAGAATTGGTATTGAAGTGGTAGACCTGGGTTTTAGGTAAAAATCTAGCTTGACTCTTGCTCGACGTTTGGCTCGAGTGAGATTTAGGCAGAGATTTCGCTCTACCCTTGCTCAACGTCTGGCTCGGATGAGATTCCCTTGTTACCTAAATCTGAGACTTTCTTGTATCCAATGCATGTATTTTAATTTATAAAGATTATGTGGTAGGCTTTTAAGAAAAATGGGCATAGCATGTTTTCAAGAAAATAAAAAACATTCATAAGATTAAGAAAAGAATAACTAAGCATAAGAACTATAAATAAGTTAGCTACGTCGTGACAGGGATGGTGAGATGTAACGCCCGGATAATTGACGTGCCGATAGGAACGGCGATACGTAACGCTTGTCGTATGATACGAATGTTTATTGCCATCACGGGAACGGTGATATGTAACGCCCGTGAGAATAACATGATTAGTGAGGACGACGATACGTAACGCTTGCTATGCTAAGTATGTTCCGTGTCAAGACAGGGACGGTTAGACGTAACACCCGAAAGATTGATACGAGACTCATCACAACAAGGATGGCGATACGTAACGCCTGGAGGACTGATGAGTTATATGTGATGGAGATGCCGATACCTAACGCTCATCAAGGATAAGAAATAAATAAGTTTTAAGAAGTGAAGACTTTTGAGAAAAATGTGATAAGTTATCATAAGAGTGCATACCTGTTTAAGTTAATGCATAAGTCACATGAAATATATATATTTTAAAATTACGTCTTCTTTTAGATTTTTTTAAAATGTTAGTGGTTGCCTTGTCTATGCTTTATTAAGCTAATTGTGTACTTACTGAAATTTCTAAGGAAATCTCACTCTTTCGTGGTTTTATTTTTCTTTCCTGTACATATAAACTATACATAGGGTTGGATGACCGACAAGGGGAAAGCTTCAATGATTTAGGAGACTCTGAAGAGTCTTAAGGGACCCTCTAGTTATAATCCCTATGTAGGCTTTTGCTTCCTTGGGACCTCTTATCTATGACCAGCCGATGAGATTTTGGAAGGATGACGCATCTATTTTTTCTGAAGAAGAGAGACGTACGGTATGCTGCTTAACTTTAGGATTAGACTGTTCCTTGTCTATATATGGGGTTTACATGACACCACATAGACAATATCTCCAGCGAGACTTTTGTCTTAGTTTACATATGTTTCGCTATGGGAGAAAATTTCCTGAAGTTAAGATGGAACCCAAGTGGCTATAAGGATGGTCTTATGAATGTTATAAGTATTTTTGTTAACCCTGATAACTATTTGGGCTTTGCATATATATGACAGTACAATATGAAGTTTATGAATGAATGGTGTGATGTTATAAGTATATTTTTTCCATGTGATCTTTAGAATTTTTTTTATAATTGAGACCTCATCCGTTGTGAATATTATATCTTATGTAATATATTCACTAAGTTCTTGATACGTACGAGGGTGAGTAGCCTAGTATTAGTTATCCTGACATCTTGATTTACGTTAAATCCCAGACGTAAATTGGGGGCGTCACAATATGTGCACTGAGAATTTATCCAAGAGTTTAGAATGGTTTGTCTTGAAGATTCCTTTGAAAGATCACTCAAAACCCCTTAAGAAGTGATTGTAGGGTTTGGTTGATAAAAACTAAGATGAAGATTTTTCTAAATAGAATTGGCTGTGTGTTTCCAAATGGAAAATGGAGGAGGAACATCCTAACATATAGTGGTCAACTTTCCTAAGCTAAAAGGATGGAAGAAATGTAACGCCCCAGTCCCGCAGGGGTTCGAGAGTTACTACCTATCATAACACTTGTATTCAATACCATAATTAAATACTCCAAATTTCCAAATATCATATAGAGTTTGGTCTTAAAACTCATTTCCTCAATATCATCAATACAAAAAAAAAATGTTAACTCGCCAGAATATAATAATATTTTCTTACTAAACCTTATCAATATTCATATAAATTCTCTATCCTTGATCAATCATTCTTAAGTCATCTCACCTAATGCTTCATAATCCTATCCTTGGTTGAAATATCCAAATTCATCTGAAAAATATTTAGAAATAAGGGGTGATTTTAACCACAACTTAGTAAACGAATGACATATACAAGAGTGCAAACATGATCATTTAAAAAAAAACTTCATATGCATGATCCATAAACCTTTTATTTTTATATACAGATTTCCAAAATATATTATCAATAAAATAGAGTGACTTTTCAATTCTTTTACATTTAGAAAAAAAAATACTATTTATTATCAAAAATGCTTTGGCATAAGTAACTGTACAATCTCATCTTATCATCATATCAAAACATGTACCATGTTTAACCCCCGTGGTAGAGCTGTGCTATCCTCAGTGGCCAAACCAGGTAGTATCATATTGTGAGACTTTTTCTTATTCGTTATCAGAGCCCCGAGTGTGCACACAGGAAAGAACACATAAAGGACCACTTTGTTTCCAAAGTAGTTGCACTCCTATTATATCATGGTGGTACCAACCATATCACGTGAATCTATATTATCATATTAGAATCATTTTTCAAAGCAGATCAAATATATAAAAATGCCAAAGGTTTTCATATCCATATCATATCATGTCATGTTATATCAAATCATGTACCAAACTTCTTCATATCATTTTTTTGATAACCAACAACTATAAAACATTTCACATCACATAAGTAAAATATCAATTTTCATACTCGTTCTTTTGTGCATTTCAGAAACGTGTCAACATTGCTCATGTCTACACTATGCATGACAAATATATTTTTCTCCTTATCACATAAATTTCATGAGTAATGCAAATAACTGACTAATGTTGTTTTTTCCAAGTTCTCATTTGTAATAAAAATATGCAAAATTTTCAGAAAGTCAACTTTGGTCTCAGAGTTGATGTAAAGCCAAGTATAGTAATCCTGCTTACCTGGACTTCTTAGCTTTTCAAGAATTTTCTTAACCATGCATAACAAATATGAACCATCACCTATAAACACCTGAGATGCTAAAAAAAAAACACCCTATTTTAATTCCTCCAAATCCTTAAAAATTCTCATAACTCTAACATATCACATTTCTCCAATGAATGCTTGATTTAAAAACCCAAGTGCATCATAAATTCTGAAACGGGTCTTAAAACATTAACCATGCAAATACGTGATCTTTCACTTGAAAATAACTCATGGCCTAATACTCCAAACAACATACTCTAACTCAAGAAGATATGCACGGCTCCACCCCAACATAAAACCTTCCACTGAAAAGAACTTCATGCTTTGTCTTAAAAGCTAAGGGCAATAAAGTAATTTTTGGAAACTCATCTTCCATTCATGCATTTCATGTTAGTCAGGGAAAACACAATATAAGAGCTTGCAAAAGAAGACATGTGCCGACTCAACTAAACGAGGGATGGAGACTCACCGAGAGGAAGAGCCACAACCAAGCTAGAGGGCCGAAGTGGTTGCCGAAAAAAGTATGACTGGGCATTGATGAGAGAGGACGAGAGAGATACACGGTGATAAATGGAAGAGTAAGCTGAGGTAGAACAAAAATGGAGAGGTTGCCATGGTGGCTTACCGTAAAGTGCTAAACGAGTGACCTGGGTGGAATGATTGGCATTTTCTATGGTTGATCGGGTGGTTCCTGGCGTACAATGTGGCTGAGACACCGAGATGCACGGAGAGCATTCCTTGCTCTATTTTGGGGTGGTGAAAACAAGGGTTGGTTGTGTGCATGGCCTGAACGTGGGTGGTGGCTTGCAACTGTGTGGATGGTGCACGGGGCACCAACAAGTGAGGCTTGACTTTTGGGGTGCTAATGCTCGGTAAGAGTGATTTAGTGGCTGGCTATGGTGGTGCTCTGAGGGAGTATTGGCATTGGAACTTCCCTACGATGGTGATGGTGTAGGGGTGATATGGTGCAGCGATGCTGCGGCTTGCCGTCAGTGGATCGCACGTGAAGGGGGCAAGGTGGTCTGCTAGCTTTCATGGTTGACCAGGCCTACAACTATTGAAAGGATGGCTACGACTTCGTGTGGCCTGGGTAGTGGCTTAAAAGCAGTGGTTATTTGAGTCCAAATGCTTTGTTTTTTGAGTAATAAAACAGAGGCCTCTCATTTACATGATGGACAACATGGTTCCATGTGAGGTGGAGGTGATGGTGCACGGGAAGGTGATGAAATGATCATTGGTGATTTACATAAGGTGGTGGCTGTGTTCTTGTGTTGATGTGCTATAGAAAATTCTCTATGGCTATTAAAGGTCTGAATATATGTATATATGGATGAATGAGAACAAAACATGAGAGGGAGAGTTGAGTATCTAATCGGTTGAAGGTAAGATTTTGAGAAACAATATAAATAACCGCATAGTCGTGGGAAGTTAAAATTAAAAGAAGGAGAGTACGACGAAAGTTCTCGAGCGAATGGTAACATGCAAACAAAAGAGTTGGGTAGTTTCGGTGATGCTGAGATTCAAGGTGGCAAGTGAACGTGATGCGTGTCAATAAAAAAAATAATAATGAAAGGAAGTTTGAAAACCAAAAGATGAGTAGGAGCTGGAGTAATCTGTTTAAAAAAATAAAAAACTAAATAAACTCAACCCGAAATTTAAATATTCAAAAATCTCAAATGGACTAAAAATGCATTTAAAACCAATAATTTTATAAGTAAATTTGGCACCGGAGTGGGATGTTACAAGAAAAGTCCAAAAACCACTTGTATGCTCCCTTGCCATGCCACATACCCTCCTATAGGCCTTAGTGTAATCATTTTTCTTTCTTTAGGCTTGGTTGGAAAGCAAAGGATCAAAGGCTTTTTGTGCCACTTATCCTTATACTTGGCAAGTTGTCATGTGAGTTTCAAAGATATTTCAAGAGAAAAACCCATGCTAAGTCTGTTACCAAGTCAAAGTCGGTGCTCACTACGCTTAAGTTGATTCAGTCAACTTCAAGCCTGATTTCGTCTTTGATTCAGTCAATATCTCTTAAAACTCAAAACATGAAAGTTGAGATTTTTTCTTGGTATTCCATATCATCTTTAATAATCTTAATCCAAAATCAAATGAGAAAGTTATGCCTAGATTACCTGGAGATGTCGAAACTGTCAAAATTATCAAATCCGATTTCCTCCATAGAATATACTTTGCTTGATTTCTTGAAACTCTATGCAAGTCTAACTCTTTTTGTCACACTATAATTTCTTGTAACTCTAAACTGACAAGTGGCATGTGAGTGTGAGTGTTGATTACGCCCAAACTACTATGTGGTGGTATAGTATAGTTCAAAGTGTCGATCCACAGAGAGTTGGAGGAAACATTACAAGACTCAACCTTAATGGAAAAGATTAAATGACAATATAACAAGAATCTGAAAGTTCTACTAAAAGCACATGATTAAAATGAGATTAGGGTATTAATAAAAAGGCAAGTAAAGTTTCGAGCTTCCATTAATCAGATCCAATACTCTAACTTTTTCAATCTGAACTATTTACACAATTAAGAATTATAGTAGCAAATTCCTAATTGGAAGATATGACATTATGTTCATCTACTTCAAATTTAATTCTAGAATCTATTCTCCCTTAATAAAGCATGGTTTTCTTGTGTAAAAAGAAATATTAGATCTAAAGACAACCCTACGTTCACAAACAATAGTGCAACAGAAGATCACATCAATGACATGAAAAACGTGTTTCAGTCACAATCATATATTCATAATCCTATAGCTCAACAAAATCAAACCATAGTAAGATTTAATATATTTGTCTCAAACTTAATATCCAAAATAAATGGAGAATTGAATCGTAGAATCTTAAACAATAAAGCTTAATCTATGAATTGACATAAAGTCAAAGTATTTTCACCAATCAATTCCCACCCTAAGCTTTACCCAAGATTTAGTTCTCTATGAAAGAAATAAAAAATAAATGTGATAACTCAAATTTTGTTTTTCTCTTTGGATCTTCTTATGCTTGAAATAGTTATATTTTCTTTCGTATTATTTTAATTATTCTTTGAAACTTTTTGAAAATAAATTTATTATTTATTTTTGGGTATTGATAAGTTAGGCTCAAAATAGTGAAAGGATTTAAGTGAAACCATAGGAAGACTTAAGGGAGGTGCCTAAGGCTTTGTGGAATTTTGGGACACTTGACACAAAAAGAATTCATATCTTTTTGAAATACAAGAAACCCTTACATAAAAATATGGGTAGATAAGCCAATTGCATAAGAGTTTAAGTGGAACAAGTAAGGAATATTCTCTTTTTTTGGTAGGCAGCGGATTGGATAATTTTGGGGAAAGAATTGATTTATATTAGCATGTTATCTCTTGTGAGGTGATGGAACAAGTGGCATAAGCTGATATGAAAGTAAGTCACGAAATTTTCTCCATTTCAAATTTCGGATTGGCTATGTAATGGGAAAAGCTGAATCTTCTTGCTTTACCTCCTCCATGATTGTTTCAATCTTATATTAGATAAGAACTAAATCTTGTCAATTTGGCTACATGGGAATGAGTGCTCTAACTCTAGGGTGACATTTGGCATGTTAAAAATATGTGGCTTTTGAAAATTCAAAGTGACATTTGTTAGAAATTTGAGTGGATGAGATGGTATAGATACTTGGAGAGAGCTTTTGATGCCCCCAATTTACGTCTGGGATTTAACGTAAATTAAGGTGTCTGGATAAGTAACACTTGGCTACTCACTTTCGTACTTAACAAGAATAAAATGCATATATCATGTAATTCGCAGCGGATCTAGTTTTAGATATAAAATTTTCTAAAGATCACATGGAAAATATACTTACAACATTCACGTCATTCATTAATAGCTTAACATTGTACCTTTTTACATATACAAGGCCCAAATAGTAGCAAGTTAGCTAAAAATATATTACATTCTTCCAAAAAACTCTCCTTCACCTCACTCATTTTCTTTCTTGACCTTGGGGAATTCTCTCCCATAGCGAAACCTATCCATACTAACACTAAAGTCTCGCTAGAGCTGTTGTCCTTGTGGAGTCACGTAAACCGCACACATAGACAACGAGCCATCTAATTCTAATGTTAAATAGCATCCTGTGCGTCTCCTCTCCTCAGCAAAAGTGGATGCGTCAAGGCTCCAAACTCTTGTAGGTTGATTACTGATAAGAGGTCCGAAGGAAACAAAAGAAATGTCCATATAAAGACTATAGTTGGAGAGTCTCTCAGGACTCCCCGAAGTCTCCTACTTCATCGGGGCTTTCCCCTTGCTGGTCATTGAATCCTATATATAGTTGATATGCACCAA
Source organism: Platycarya strobilacea (assembly GCA_036898215.1). NCBI lineage: Eukaryota > Viridiplantae > Streptophyta > Magnoliopsida > Fagales > Juglandaceae > Platycarya > Platycarya strobilacea. The sequence goes on along the minus strand of CM072549.1, from coordinate 21,371,960 downwards.
AAATATATAGAACCACAAAAGAGTGAGATTTCCTTTGAAATCTCAATAAGTACACAAGCAGCTTAAAAGAAACAGGGAAAAAGCAACCATGATATTTTCACCACTGAATGACTAGGGAAATTTACCTTAAGTTATATATCATAAGACCACTGTCTAACTGGTACTTTTCTTGGATCAATCGAATATGTAATCTTATATGGAATTACACCGTTTCCTTATAAGTTCTTATTCTTTCTTATCACTAATGGGCGTTTCGTCTTGTCATCTCTATCACATATACTCATCAATCATTCGAGCGTTACGTCTCGCCGTCCCCGTTGTGATGACTCTCGTGTCAACCTTCCAGGCATTACGTCTCACCGTCCCCGTCTTGACACGAAACATATACATATATCACTGCGGGCGTTACGTATCGCCATCCCTGCTATTTAGATCAGTCTCACGGGCGTTATATATCGCCATCCCTATGAAGACCACACATTCTTATAACATGACAGGCGTTACGTATCGCCGTCCCTGTCGGCACGTCAATCATCTGGGCGTTACGTCTCGCCATCCCCGTCACGACGTGACTAACTTATTCTTATACATCATTTTCTTTTTAGTAGTTCCTTTCTTATTCATACTTATAACCCTTTCCATTTGGAACACCTATTTTATTTTAGAAATATCCTGAGTCTAAGCAAAACAGGACATCTCGCTCGAGTGGGTGTCAAGTGATCAACAAGCGAAGTCACGGGTTGGAACTCGCTCGAGCGGGTGTCAAGCGAATATTGAGTGAAGTCAAGGGTTCAAACTTGCTTGAGCGGAGTATTAAGCGATACTCTAGCGAGGGGTCATATTTTGCCTTCGCTCGACCCACAGGTCGAGCGATGGTCGAGCGAGATCACGGCTCTAGGAGTTTTTCTACTCAAAACATGCCAATTTTTTTACTATACTTTATTTGGCTTCTTAAAAACTTAAATCTAAGTTATTAAAATTTTATTGAACATTTTTTTATAAGACAATTTAAATCCAACCTTACTCATATGTCACTTTGTCACTTAATCATGTTCTTAAAAGTTCAATACTAGTAAACATAGTTTAATAACTTCAATAAACCATTTCCATACTTAAGTTAAGCTAGAATATGAACTTACAAATTCTTCAAAGTTCAAGAGAATGGATCCAACCAACTTCTTGCAAGCTTTTCCCCAAACTCAATCACTTAGCTAACAAAGGAAATCTTTAAGGGTTTTGGGAGGGTTTTTTCTGGAGTTATCTTCCAAAGGGAATGTGTTCTCTCCTTCTAAATGAGCTTAGAAAGCTCTCAAGGGTCTATTTATAGGATGGTGGTCGATCAACATGAGGGGGAGAAGAGGAAAAAACCCTAAGGTGCACTAGTTGTCTATTTGCATGGGTGATGAGGTGTCCACCTAAGCATATCTTATGATGAGGCTTAAGCCTCCCAAATCCTAGGCTTTGCAGCTGGATTAGTCATCAAGGGCTCACATTTGATATATTTTTGTTGCCAAATTTGATCCATGGCTGAGGAGTGAGCTAAAGGGATAAGAGGTAAGGTGGTATTTCACCTAACCATGCATGCACCTCCCATCTCCAGCCCTCTTCTGATGTCACACGCCCCTCTCCAGATATTCCTACTCATTTGGTTACTTTCTAACTCTCTTAAGTCTCCATTTAACAAGTTCTATAAGGACACTTATTAGTTTAGTTAGGGTAGAGCCAAATCTGACCCACTTAGTCACCTATCAACTAGATTTTGGCTCCCTTTGTGTTTCCATTACACTAACTAACCAATTAGCTTCCAAATCAACTTTTCATCCATTTACAACTATCCATACACATGTAATAATCCCATAAAATCTCAAAACCAATTGCCTAATTAGTTACATGCCTCAAATTAGTTCACTTCATCCAACTTGAGTTCCATTTAAGCCTATTCCAGAGCTGCCCACTTGCTTCCCAAATAAGTTATTGATACCTTCCGAATCTCGAAAAACTTAAAACATATAAGTTTTAGATCTATATCTCAAGGTTATACCAATTAGAATCACCTCATTTGGACATCATATGAATAACTTATGCCCATTTCACTAAAACTTGACAGATTAATCCGAGAATACATAATTCTCAATACCAAGTGTTATCTCATATTCCTCAATTAAATCTCCCACTCTATTTTCCTAAAAAATAAATACATCAAATAAATTTCCTTAAAGTAATTTCCATAAAATAATTTATCTTAGAAAATTTGGGCTATTACAGAGCTCGCATGGAAAATGGAGCTAGGTAAAAAGAACTTTGTCTTATTGCTAATGAGGACTATGGTTTGGATGTTTTGGAGGGGGAGAACCCATTTCCATGCATAGCTCATTTTACTTGGGAAATAAGGAACAAAAAAGGGACGTGGCAAAGAGGATTTTATCCATACCTAACTTTGTCTTTTTTCTCATATAAGATTTTATTTTGAGAAATGGTGACACATGGCAAATGAGGAAGAAGATAAGCAAAACTTAGACTCTTCTCCTTGTAAATTTCAAATAAGATAAAGTTGGAAAAATGGATGGCCGAATTTCATACTTATTTTATCATATATGTATAGTATTTCAAGAAATGGATAAGTATTTGATGTTTGCCTAATTTTGTCTTTTTCTATACAAAGGAAATATATGACTTGTATATTTTCAAGAAACTTAAGCATAGAAGGTTGAGTTAGAAAGCCAAGAGCATGGAGTTTTAGTCAAACTAGCAATGAATTTTGAGAGAATATTTTGACCTCATTTGCAAGCAACGGATTGGAGGATTGAAAGGTGTAAATCGACTTAGCTTTTGTCTTGTATTCTCCATGTTTATCTAATTCTTTTGAAGAAATTTGGGACATATGGTGAGTGTGACGACCCGAGAATTTCTTCTTATATTATGTAATTAATTAATTGCTTTGGTCGAGTGGTGAAGTGTGTAACTAGGATAAATATATATATATTTAGATATAAAAAAAATAAGGGGCGGGGGCATGGGCTTGAGATTTGGGCCTTTGAACCTAGAATGAACTATTGGGCCTAGGAAGGAATGGCAAGCCCATAAGCCCAAGAGGATGATCCATGACCCGCCATGAATATTCATGTGTAGATCTCTATGTTAAAATATTCATGTGAGATCACTAGTAGGTAGGCATGTGAGATTTCTATTAGGTGAAAGTTGACTAGTGGGTGAGAGATGAGGTGGAGTGTAGAATCTTGTGATGTGATTCTTCCCATCATTGGGAATATTTTTGGAAAGTACTAAGGTATGGTCTAACTTACCTTAACTAGTACATATCTTGTTTAGGGGATGACACATGTGCATTGGAATGGAAAGTGGAAGGAAAGGAGTGGGAGGGCATTCGGCTAAGGAGAATTGCCGAAACCCTTAGGGGCCACCCCATTCTCTTCAACATAGGTTAATGGTTAGCATAGGATCTTGTAAGGAGAAGATGACAAGTTGATTGACACAAGAGGAGAGGTGTCATGAGGAAAAATAAAAAGAAAATGGAAGAAAGGAACCAAGAGGATCCAAGTGGATGCCGTGTGCACCAGTTGGAGATTTCCTAGGAGTTTGCTTGCAAATCTAGTGAAAGGGATGCCTTGGATTTGTGTAGGGAATCAAGTACATGAAGTGATATGTGTAAGAGGTATGTTGGTGTAAGAGGAAGGTATGGATGTTGCTTGAATTAGAAGCAAAACTAGGATGGAGGAAGTGAGCAATTCGGGTGACACTTGGAGTTGGGTATGGCTGGATCATGCTAGCTCAATTCCCCAAAGGTATGGCTATGGATCTTGTAGAATGACTTAGGAATGGATGATTAAGTGTGTCACAGGATGAAATGACAAGATAAAGGGCTTGAGAAGGGAGGAGGCTTCGGTGAAGTTAGGAAAGCCAAGGGAGAATCCGGTTTCCTCATTCCCTCATTTTTTCTATCATTGTTTTCTTTTCCCATGCAACCACCCATACCTCGTCTTGTATCCTTCACATCGAAGTATGGTGAGTTGTCCTTGACCCCTAAAAAGGAGCGTATGGCCGAAACCCTTGAGGAAAAGCTATCCCTCATTCGGCTAGCTCACAAACACACACACTAGTCTTTTCCCACCTCTCGGCCAAGCATCTCTCTCCCTCAACCCTCTCTTGTTCTACTTTCTTCTAACTTCTAAATCTCACTATATCCTAAGTAGAAAAGAGTTAGAACAACCATTTTGAGAAAGGATTGCTCTTGAAGAGGTAAGTGCATTCTTATCCTATCTTTAGCAATCTTGGTATATATCTTTGAGTGAATTTGGTTGCTTTGCTTATTTCCTTGTATGTATGTGGGAGAGTGAATCTTTTAGAGGAGAAACTTGCCATGTTTAGTTTAGTAAGGATCCATGTTTATGTTATGTTAATTTTTTTTAAGTTGAGGAGTTGAAATAATATATGGTTTAGTTAGTTGTTCAACATGAAGTGGAATGAAGGAAAGTGCATGCATGATTGAAGGTCCTTTAGCATGAATTTGATAATGCTTTAGTGTTATTTATTTAGTAGTAAAAATCCATGTCTAAGAGTGAATATCTTGCTAAGATTAAAGGTTATTTCATGTGGAGATTTTGAATACTTGTTATGAAAAGAGAATGTGGTATGAGTATATAAGTTGAGTTAAGGTGAGCACCTAATGGTTAGGTTTTGATTTGGAGAATGAAATTGTTGCTTATGACATGCATGTATTTTCGGATTTGAGAACTTCTTTGGTGGAAATCATTGAATTAATTATTATATTATGTGATGGTGATATGTTTAAAACTTTGGAGATATTAGATGCATATGAATAAAGTTGTTACATTGTCATGGTTGAAGGTTTTCATTAAAATTCATTGAGTAAATTATCTTAGAAGAATAAGTGAACAAAATGACACTATAGGAGGTCTAGAACTCTCGGCCAAACCTTGTTTTAGGGTTAGGAGAACACATTTAAAAGATTAAAGTTGAACTAGAATACTTGGAGAAAATTTGAAGACAAAAAGATTAAGAGAGTATGAGGGAGGGTCTCGGCCCAACCCTAGTGGGAAGGGGCTGAGTACCCCTAGTTGCATTGGAGGCTCATTCTAGTATTTTGGGAAGAAAAGGAATAGGTTTATGAGGCGCGAGAAATTTAAAAGAGCTTAACGTAGGGTAATCGTGATGTTCGTCACCTATTGCATATGTTCCATGACATGAGTCTCATGTCTCATGCATATAGCACGAAAATCATGTTTTCAGCATGTTTTCAAATGAAAAAGAATTAATTAAAGTTTTATAAGAACCCCAAAGGCTGGGACGGGGTAGTGTCCTAGTGGACCTCCCTGTTCACTCAGGAGTGATTAAAGTCGAGTGAAAGCCCCTGGGTCGACGAAGAACTGTCGACAGACCATGTATGGCTCCAAAGGGATGTCCGGAGTATGGTCGCACCTAAAGCTAGTGGGTGCCTACAGATGGTGTTGGCTTTGGCCTTACCGACAGAAAATTTTGTAGTCGCTCAGGAGTGATCAATCGTCGAGTGATGAAGAGCGCGAAAGGGCAGCTACTTAGGTTTGATACGGTCGCCGGGTGCTACGGTAACTAGCAGGAACACACGGTGCGTAGGGGAGCCGTGAGGTGTCTAATAGAGGTCATGATAAAAGATGGACTTTCGGACCATATACGATATGAAAAGTAAAAATGTAAAAAAAGAATATGAAAAGAAAAAGAGAAATTTTAAGACAAGCATGAGCATGTGCATATCACGAAGTCATGAGTCCCATAATGTAATAAGTATGAATGAATGTTTGCTATTCACTTAATTGTATGCTTAAATTGCTTGGTTATGATATAAATGTGTTTACTGAGATTTCTCCCGAAATCTCACCCCTTTGTTCATTTTCCTACTATCATCTTTCTGGGATGATAGAAGTAGTCGCAGGTGATGACAACCCAGATGAGTATGACCCCACCGATGATGCCTCGGACCCCCACGGGCACGACTGAGTCCACTGTCTCTGAGCTAGTGACTCTAGACTACTTGAGCCGCTGGACGGCAAAGTCACTACCTCTGACTACGTATATATGTGGCGTACGCCCTATAATTCCTTCCATGTGGGTCGCCTTTACGAGTCATCCTCCGGGATGAGTTGTGAGGTGGGACTGGCATTGGAGTTGGACCGTCTCCGTTACGGTTCAAGCTTCGATAAAGTTAAGAAGGAGCCGATGGATTAGTGAATGTTGACTTGAGGATCCCCCATACAGCTTTTGTTCTTATTGCATGTATTTCTTTTGGTCTTTCGATGTTTTGGAAGAATGAACTTTTGTAAAGGATCCTCATGTTTATATTAATGATATTGTAATATTTTGGGATGCTATTGTTTTAAGCCATGTGATATACGCTTAGAAAAGGCTCGACCTTTATCTGCTGCGAGTAAAAAAAAAAAAGGAATAATAATAATAATAATTTCAATAAACGATAAGATGAGGGGTGAACTTCCCTGTGATGCTCATCCCCGACGTCACAGTTTGCGTATGATCCCAAGCGCAAGCTGGGGCGCCGACAGTGAGTGGTAATTGGAAGAAAATTTGCAGACGTTTTCTTGTTGAGTTTCGGCTGAAATAGAATAGGATGGGAGAATGAGTTAGCAGAATGAAATTTTTGTTTTTATCTTCTAGGAATTTCTAAAATTTTGGAATAAGCATTTGGTCATGTCATGCCACCTAAGTCTAAAGAATGATATGAGTGCTCTAAAAGCCTGAGTGGACACTTGGCATAGTTTAGATAAATTTTCAAATTTTAGTCACTTTTTATCCTAATGTGTTAATCAACGTAGATAGCACATACCCTCACTCCTTTCTCTTGTAGCTCTCAGCTAAGACTCTTCCCTAATCTCTCCATCTCTTTTCATTCTTTTCCCTCACCTTCCAAACATTTCTCCCTAGCATACTTGAGTGAGTTCTTTTCAAGAATCTAGTGAAAGCCTTCTCCCTCATAAGATTTCTTAAGTTGAGCTCATGGAAAGTTGTAAGTACTTTTAGAACTTAATTTTAGCATTTTGTTTATATACATAGTGAACTTGTTATTTAGTGTTCTACTTTGTTATTTGTTTGCTTGAAGAATACTTTTATCATTAGTGATTGATAAGTAGTCAATGAATCTTTTATTTTACTATTTGATTGATAAGTTTTAGGTTATAAGTTCTTTATGTTTATCTAAGGAGATATTTTAAAATCTGGATCTAAGAGATAATTGTGGAGAGATATATAGTGGAAGTATGAGAAAAGAAATCAAAGAATAAAGTGGAGAATTTTAGAATAGGGATTTAATCCATAGCATGATATGTTTGAAGAATAGGAAGTGTAATTTTGAGATATATGGCTCTCAGCCATAGAGAAATCTTTTGGAAAAATTTTAAGTTTTGTTTCCTCATGGATGATATGGTTAAAAATAGGAAAAATATACCCTTGAATTTGAGGAATAGTTAAAGATATGTGATTGGTTTGGAAGGAAGATGATGTGATGAAGAGAAATTGAAGAAAATAATTTTATAAACCATGTTAGTGCTTTCGGCCTAGACAATCTTAAGGTTAGGATTTATTTATTTTATCTTCCTCTTTAATGGAATATGTCATGATTTGTTTGAAAAGATTTATAAGCACATGTTTAACATGTATATGTCATGATTTGGTAAATACATGCTTCATACGTCGCATGAATCATGTACCATGCCTGAGAAAGTCTAAATTTGCCTGCATTTTTATGAAAGGTCCCATGATTTTTCAAAGAAAAGAAGAACAAGAGTAAGAAAATAATAAGAAAGATGAAGTGTCATGTCAGGACGGTGAAGATGATTCGATCTGCCGTCAAAAAATGAAAAGTTACGTCATGATGGTGAAGGCGATTCGATTTGCCGTTTGATTGACCTGACCAAAAAATCTGATGGTGAAGGCGTTTGGATCTGCCGTCATGCTAAGAAATTGATGGTGAATGCGTTTTGATCTGCCATCAAATAAAGAAATGTCGTGTCATGATGGTGAAGGCGATTCAATCTGCTGTATGACTGACATGACCAAGAAAATCAACGGTGAAGGCGATTCGATCTATCGTTGGAAATAAGAATGACAATGAAGGCAATTCTATCTGCTGTCATAACAAGAATAATAAGAATTACAAGAAAAAGACATGACAAAGTCACGAAAAGTTTTGCACCTGTGTGACGAAAATTGTGACGCCCATGAATCCCCCCTGGGATTTAGAAGGACTCACGACATCAAGACGATCATCTCATGGATCAATCATCCCATCGAATAATATTTAAAGAGTGTGTGAAACATACACCAAGTGTACAATAAATATTCGTAGCGAAAAAATAAATAAAAGTTAATCGTTCTAGTACCAGAGATTCTTAAAAATTACAAATCAATTTAAAACAATTTCTCCAATAGGAGATTATACAATATTTCAAAAGAAAAAAAAATAAGCAACACTGCTTTCGAGATCATAATCTTGATCTTCATCCTCTCAACAAATTTCCTTTCCTGTGAAGTCCGTATCTCGGGCCAAATTTTATGCAATCACAAATTACGATCCCTTAAAATTGGGACCGTAGGTAGGCGCGATCTACCGAAGTGAGATGTGAATCCCAATAAGCAACAGACAACATACAACCAATTTATATAACAGAACATCATCAACATATACAAGTAAATTCAATGAGTGCATGTACCATGAATATGATACTTGCAACATGACTTATGCACATGCACTTTCATATAAAAACTTCCATAATCCTTGACAGTTTTCAAAACTTTGCTTCATGTACGTGCTTTTTATAAAAATGCTTTCATACAATTTTGACTTCTTTCATATGTACTGTTTGAACTTCTTTTCAAAAGTCATCTTTTCAAAATGCTTTCCGTCTTTTCTTATCTTAGGCGCCACTTATCATATCATATCATATATGGCTCAAAAGCCCATCTTTTCGTCATGACATTTGTTGGACACCTCATGATTCTCCTATACACCATGTGTTCCTACTAGTTACCGTAGCACTCGGCGACTGTATCAAACCTAAGTAACTACATTTCGCGCCCTTTCGCGCTCTTCATCACTCGGCGATTGATCACTCACCGAGCAACTACAAACTTTTCTATATCGGTAAGGCCGAAGCCAATACTGCTTTTTGGGCACCCACTAGCTTTAGGTGCGACCACGCTCCAGACACCTTTTGGAGCCATACATGGTTCGCCGACTGTTCTTTGTCGACCCAAGGGCTTTCACTTGACTTTGATCACTCATGAGTGAACAGGGAGTTCCACTGGGGCACTACCCCATCTCAGCCTTTGGGGTTCTTAATTTAAACTTTAATTCTTTTCTTTCTTTTAAAAACATGCTTGACTCAAAAATATGCTTTTCGTGCTTCATGCATGGGACATGCACGCAACATGAGAATTCTAATGCAAAACAATGAGATCATAAAACATATAAATCATACATTCATAAATCATATCTCATATATATTAGCACATGAACAGACTTCCCTTTCTAATTTATCTTCTATCCAACATGTCGTGCATATTCCAATGAAGAGATAGTCAAAACCTTAAGTCATATCGAATCAAACCATTATTGTCTTATTGGGGTTAATGACGCAACTTATGATAGAGTCAAACCTAACTTTTCTTCTCTTTTTTCTTTACCAAAACACGTATGTTTCCTTAAGATCTTCTTAAAACTTAACAACTATATCACAACCGATCATTAATCATTACATTTACATTGCCTGTATAGTTATTCTCTTCAACTTTTTATTGTCCAACATATTATGCCATTATTTCAACACTTAACTGAATTTTATCTAACTGTATTTATTAAGTTACCTCCTCAAAGTTTCACTATATTCTTCTAAATATCTCTTCGATTAAAATCACAATGTATCACCTTATTGAAATATAGTAAAAAAGTAACGGAGCCATCCAACCAAATCATTTTATTACCAACAAATAACGGAGTCATCCAACCAAATCAATTTATCACCAATAATCACTAGAATAACCGAATCATCCAACCAGATCATTTTATCACTAATAATTACTAAAATAACCAAATTATCCAACTATATCATTTTATGCCCAATAATTACTAAAATAACAGTCATTCAACCAAAATATTATATCATCAACAATTACCATCCACACAATATTCAACCAGAGTAAGATTAACTTGGGATAATCTCAATCTCCATTAAATGGCCTCAGGCCTAACCAATCTACTTTTGAATTACTTATCATCACTAGATAACACTTCAAGCAAACAAAATAAAGATTAGCACACAATCAAACAGTCAATCAAATAATCAAACAAATATTTATTACTTACAGCGCACAAACGAACGTCAAGCAAGCATCGCGCCGATCCACAATCCCTAGAGGGTAAGTTGGTACTATTCATCTCTAGGCACGATAGGTGACAGGTTGGGTTCGGGTACTCTGTTTGACACCAAAATTTAGGAGAATACTCATTGGAGGATGGGGAATCTCATGGTGGTGGTAGTGAGGCGGTGCAACCACCGGAAGGCGGCAGATCTGGCTCGAAAGGGTGGAAACCCATCAAATTTTCTCTTGTACACGGGAGGTAGGGCCATGGATGGGGAAACTGTTTTAGGGGTGTCATAAACTGAGGTAGAGGAAGCTTTTGGCAATGGAGATGAGAGTCATGGTGATCGGACGGCGGCATGGCAAAGGGAGTTTCCTTTTGAGACCCATTTCAATTTTATGGGAGAAGGTGAGGACCCTTTTGCGGCTGAAATTTCTGGTGGTAAGTCGCCAATGGGTGGCGGATCAAATGGCGGGGGTGGTGTCATGGTACGGTGGATCACAACGGAGATATGGGCGGAGCAAGGTGCGGCGTAGAGGATTAAACACCTCTCGGGTTTGGGGCTGCCGATGGGACCTGGGGCCACCATGGTCGACACCTTCGGTGGGGTTGGACTCCCCGGAGGGTGGCGGTTTAGGCGGGGTCAGAGGTGAGGCTTGGTGGGCAGGGGTGGCGCCACCACGGGCTGAAAACCAAACTGCCTCCCCGCAGTTACTGTAGCACATGGGAGTAAAAAGAGAGAGGAAAGAGAGAAAAGGAAAAGGGAGAGGGAAAAATGAGGGATTTGACCCTTTTCGCACTATTTATAGGCCCGACGCTTTGAAATCTTCAAATCGATAACAGATGAATTTAAAATACTGATTTGAAAGCACATAACGTCAATTTAACTTCAAACGCTCAAGTTAATTAAACAAAATATTATTTCAACTTACTTTACTTCTCAACATAATATTTTTCATCAATACTTAAAATGATGAAATTTATTTAATTATTTAAAAGGAATAGATCCATATATTTAAATAAGATATTTAAAGGACGTTTAAAATCTCGCAATATTTCAAATAACTAAAATCAATGTAACAAAAGAATCCTGCATAATATAATATTTTTGGAGCTATTCAAAAGTTATTAAACCAAAATAGAATAAACATAATAAGAAGTAATGATTTAATAAATTTAAGATCAATAAATCAGATAATGTCAAATAAAATAGAATAAATGCTCGTTAATAAAAATATGACAAATCAAACCATATATTATGATAATTAAAACAAAAAACAATGAAGATATCATTTTAAATGGAAAGATAAGTAGTAACGATTAATTAAAATAATTAAAAACACTATTATTCAAGAAACTCACAAAACTTGTATAAATCAATAAAATCAAAACACTAAATCAAAATAACATTAATAACAATTCAAATGATGAAACTGATAATAATCTTTAAATAACTATAAATATTAAAATCATAGATTTCACAAATAATTAACCCCAGTCATAAATAAAGCGTACCTAAAATAAAATAAGTGACATATCATTTTAATTTATTAAAATAAATTAAAATATCCAATGATAAAATATGAGTAAACAAATGTATGTAAAAATTCGAGGTCTCACAAAAATCTTTTATGAAAATATGAAAGTCTATGTAAAAAGGTGCATAGTACATAAGTCATGCATAAGTCATGTCATAAGTGTCATGATCATGATACATGCATATATGTCATTTATTGTATATGCTAACAATGCTTTCATTACGTTATCTGGTTACTTATTAAGATTTTTTGGAAATCTTACTCTTTTAATTTTACGAAATAATAGACATTAGTACATGAATAAATGACTCAATATAAGACCCAGTCTACTCGGGAAATTCTGAGGGGCCCCTGAAGGTTAAAAAGGGTAGTTGTGTATTTATTCTTTTGGGTTATAGAACAATGATATGTACTGTTAAGAATCTAGTATATTATGCTTTATGTTTTATAAAGTTATGGATTTTAATATAGCTTACCATGTGATATTTGCAAAAATTTAGATTTCCTTGCAAATTATTCGAAATTTACTGTATTCTGCAGCAATATACATTTCACACTGCTAGTAAGTTAGGCGCATACATATTATTTTCGTCTTGAACAAGAGGTATGTAGCCTAGCGTTACCTATCCCAACGCTTCAGTCTATGTCAAATCCTAAACATAAATTGGGGGTGTTACAGAGGTGGTATCAGAGCATTATGACTCTGGGTAAACCACAAGTGTTCTAAGAAGTGAATCACATGGTATTAGAATAGGCCTAAATCTTGAAAAAGATGGGGTCAAGATGGTTTTCATGTGGAATTGGAATTGTAGACGTCTTGGATTTCAGAACTTGGAGTGGCTAAGGTAGGAGTAATTTACGTCGGATTTGGAGTGTTTCAGAAGGTTAAGATGGCAAGGCGCCGTCATGGCACCACTCCTCCTAGACGCAAAGAGTGTGTAGTAGCGAACCATCCTCTGGAAGGAGGACAAATGATAGTGGAAGGTATTTGCCAGATAACGAAGTTTGTAAGAAATTAGATAGAGTAAAGTCAAGGTCATAGTTTTGAGGAAGCTAGAGTTGAAACGCACGTTGTTTTTTCGAAAGATTTTTAAGTTTGTTGTTATCTACATTTCATAGGAATGAAAGGAACTTTGAAAGCCGATAAGTGGATGGTGCAGGAGGTTTAGTATGCAGAGTATTTGCTTTACAGAGAAGCTAGTTTATAATGGGTTAAAGGTTAAGCTATGGCAGGAAGATGTTACGACCGAGAATGCCATTATTAGGTATAAACTTTTAGTGTGGTAGGCTTAAATTTTTATTGACTTGGGTTGCTTTTATAATATTAAGGCTTGAAGGGAGCGTCACGATCTGGATGATCTCTTTGAGGAGTAGGATAACTGAGGTCTTAGATTTCGTAAAGCTTACGGAATAGTTTATAGAGTAAGAGGTTGTAAATTCAATGAACTTCAAGGATAGATTTATGAGGATTTGATCAAAGACTCAAGGTTTTGCAGGTTTTAGGAAATGATTTGTTATCATTTAATGTTTTAAATATTGAAAGTTTTGGAAATCGATTGTTTTGTTATTGAATATAAGTTCATTGGTTTTACAGGTTTTGAAAAATGATTCTTATATAAATTAAGGTTTTAGAATTGCAGATTTGAAGACCTGATTCGTAATAAGATTTGAATTTTAGTGCTGCAAACTTGGTGTGTTAGCTTAATTTATTCTGGAGATTGGTTAGTTTGTAACCATTTAAATGGGGTTGAGTAGAGTTGAATGATTGATATAGGAATTTTCAAGGAAAATATCTCTTTTGGGATTGAGATTTAGTTCGTGTATTTCTTTAAGGATTGAAAATTTAGATCGAATTCGGGAAAATAATTGGTATTAGTTCGAGATTATTGCAGCTGGTCTTAGGACTGGTGTATGGTCCATTACAAGTTTAAGGATAATAGATGGTGCAGATTTAAGAGATGATTCTTGTTGATTTTGAGAATATAGGATCGGATGATGAAAATGGTAGGAATGGATCACTTGTATGTTGGAGAAGTATTGGTATTGATTAAGGACATATAATAGTTGAGCGTATAGGCTTGGAGAGTACAGGTCTTTATTCTGTTTTGGTTTGGAAGAAGTGCTTTCGGTATGTGTTAATTTTAATTTTATGCAAGTGGTGAATTATATGAGTGCACAGTGTAAGCGTGATAATTGTGATAGTTAGAGGTTCAAATTTGTGCTTATTTTAAGGAATTAGTGGTGACTTGGAGTTTTAGTAGAAGATTAATCATTTAATTGTGCTAATTTAGTTGATGGTTAACTTGAGAAGTGGCTTTTAAGTTACCAAAGGTAGAACAGAGTGAGTGATGAGTGCACAAAAATGCATTCTAAATACTCTATTTAAATGCTAAAAGAAATGAGAAAATAATGGATATAACTCATGTTATTAAAATTAATGGTCATTTATCTTATTATAGATAAAACATGATTTAATATATTGATGAGAATATAAAATGTCATATTTTTTTCTCTAAATATTTAATATTTTATTCTTATTTGATGCCTTAATATACTCGTTATTCTTATATTTTGATTTAGGACACAAATAGAGGCATTAGGAGCAAATGAAGATAATTGTGGAATTTTAGATAGTTTTGACATCTTTTTGTAATATAGGCATAACTCTCTCATCCAATCTCCGATTGAGCTGATTTAAAATGATATAGAACCACAAGAGAAATATCTATAACTTTTATGTTTTATATTTTAAGAGATATCCGCTCAATCAAAGACAAAATCGATAATCAAGTGGACGCACCTGTATTTGACGTTCCTGAATATTCTTCAGCCACTTGCATCAAATCCAAATGTCATCACAATATTTTCCAGCAAGCACTCCTACACCAACTTAGAAATTCAATGATCAACTCATATGCAAGATGAAATGTACTCAAGTTTCTTCAAGACAAATTATTTGACTACAAGATATAAAGTCATACAAGGCAACTAATGGATAAAGAAGTAAAATTGAATACTCAACCTACAAGCAAAATTCAGCTCATGCATAGTGGGAAAACAAATGATCAAAAAATGACAACTCACAAATCACTTGGATTCAAGAATGGCACATGGCAAAACAAGTTGAAATTGTGATGATTTTGTCACGACAACTTGCATGAAGAATGCTTATAAATAGAAGGGAGGGGTGTGTGTTCTAAGTCCATGCTTGGTGCTTGAATGCCTTGGAAGAGCTATTTTGAGAGTTTGAGAAAAGAAAACAAAAATCAAAGAAGGGAGAAAACAATGGCCGGTTCTTCCATATTTTTCTTTAGAGAATTTTTGTTGCATATTTTCAATATGTGTAACTAATTTTCTAGTAGAGGTAGGGATGATTTTGTATATGATGGTATTTGTAATTGTTTTTTATTCATATATGTGAGCTTCAAATATTAAACTCTTTTGTTTAGTCATTCGAAATTTTTTATAAATGTTTTCGTCACCAAATAATCTTAGAATTTATTTCATTTATAGATTCAATCATAGTTTTTCTATTGAATGGAATAATCCTTTGCTTATGTTTGGTTCAATTGGTTATCGATATTAATTTAATTCTCTGTTACAATATTGCTTTACGAGTATATTGTCAAAGTTGAATTTCCTTAATATCAATAAAAATTTCCATTCTTATATTGCAACGAATGATTTTTCGAAAGATTACATTTGATTTAAATCTGATTACTAATGTTTTATCTTCCGATTGAAAAATTGGACATAGAATTTTCAATTGAGTTATTAATGAATCGAAAATAATTAAAATACCGATTATATATAAAGGATTTCCAATGCTCCACTTTTTATCTCATTTTTATACTTTTCAAATTACTCATTTAGTTTTAATTTACATCATACTACAAAAATCACTTTTCACACTCTTCTAAATCTTTTTGTTAATTTCGTTACTATTTTTTAATTTCTCTATCCATCTCCCTGTGAAATCGACATCCCAAAGTTATACTGCAAACGATCGCATTATTCTTTAGGCATAACCAAATTTTGGTGCCGTTGCCGGGGAGACGGTAGAAGAATTTGTAGTTTTTTTAGCAGTTTGTAAAAAAAAAAAAAAAGAGAGGTAATTTCGTTCATTTTTTTTTAGCTTTTTGCATCTTTATTTTATTTTATTTTTTCTTTTCGTAATATTTTTTTTCTTTTTCTTCAGTATTACACTTTTCATTACTTTGCATGCGTAGGTACATAGACGCTTTTGGACGGTTTGCTAGTAGACCTGTGCTAGAATCAGATTCAGAATCTAATTTTTCTAATCTCTTGTTTGATAATTCTTCCAATTCTGACGCGATGAGTGAACACGTAGACCAACCTATTAGAACCCTCCAAGATTATCTTCATCTCGCACGAACAGCCACATCATCTTGTATTATGTTCTCACCTAACGCTCGTCATATAGATTTCAAAACAGGAATAATACAATTACTTCTGACTTTTCATGGTTTTGAAAATGAAAACCTTTATGTTCATATTAGGGAATTTGAGGAAGTAGTTAGAACATTTCACAGCCAAAATACCACTGACAACACGGTAAGGCTAAAGTTCTTTCCCTTTTTTTTGAAAGATAAAGCTAAGAGTTGGTTGTACTCACTAAGACCGCTGTCTATTGAACATGAAGTGAGATGACTCAAGTGTCTTTCAATAAATACTTTCTCCAACATAAGACCAATGCTTTAAAAAGAAAAATCTCCACCTTTGCACAAAAGGATAGTGAGACTTTGTACCAGTTTTGGGAAAGATTTAAAGAATTACTGAGTATGTGTCCCCACCATAGATATGAGAATTGATGCTTAGTAAGTTATTTCTATGAAGGGCTTATGCCCAGGAAACGTCAATTTGTGGAAATGATGTGCAATGGAGAATTTTTACAGAAAAATCCTGATGACGTAATCATTCCAACTTCAACTGGAAGTCTGCAAACCAGCAGCCTGCACAACCCTCTAGATCATATCCTACACCATACCAGGCACCTCAATCTTCTAGAAATTCTTTAGAAGATACTTTGCATACTTTTATTGAAATACAGGATAAAACTAATTAGAAATTTGAATTTTTGATTATGCAGGTTATTGAAGAAAATAAGGAAATAAAGAGCCATGTGTCTAAAATAATGAGTTCTTTGACTGTGAATAAGAAAGGTAAGTTTCATTCTCAAGCTCAGTCTATACCTTATGGTCAACATATGACACAAGGAGATCTGAAGGATGTAAACGCCAATGTGACACGAAGTAGTAAGTCTCTACGTGATCTAATAATAGACAAAACAAAGGATGTAGAGAAAGATCAAGATAGTAGCAGTCCTAAGCTTCCCAAAGAATTTGAGGTAACAAAACCCGAAGAACTTGAGGTAACAAAAAATCCTATTAAGGTACATTTTCCTCAAGCATTAAAGTCAAGCAAACAAACTCTGGATCATAACAATGATATTTTGGAAAATCTTAGACAGGTAAAAATTAATCTTCCTCTTTTGCATGTAATTAAACAAGTTCCTACTTACACAAAAATTCTCAAAGATTTGTGTACAGTAAAAAGGAAGCATCACGTGAAGAAGACGGTATTCTTGACAGAGCAAGTTAGTGCTCTAATTGAAAAGCGGATTCTCCCTAAGTACAAGGATCCTGGATGTCCAACCATCACATGCAACATTGGCAATTATGAGCTTGGATAGGCCTTGCTAGATTTATGGGCTAGTGTAAATTTGATGCCATATTCTATTTATTTGCAATTGGGATTGGGATTGGGAGAAATCAAACCAACTTCTGTGGTATTGTAATTGGCTGATCGTTTAGTCAGAGCACCATGAGGTGTGGTAGAGGATGTTTTAATTCAAGTTGACAAATTTTATTATCCTGTTGATTTCTTAATTCTAGACACTAGTTCTGTTGTAGAAACCACCTATAAAATTCCATTAATTTTAGGTAGACCTTTTCTTGATACTTCTAATGTGCTTTATCAATTGCAGAAATAGATTGATGAAACTCTCTTTTGGCAATATGACTCTTGAATTAAATATTTTTCATATTGCAAAACAGCCAGAAGAAGATGTCGAGTGTTATCAGACATACATGATTAACTTACTCATAGAAATGGAAGTTCTTATAACTCATGATTCAGATCCTCTTGAATACTTTATTGATAATTCTAAATTTAATCTTATAAGTGATTCATCTGATGTAGTTGACATTTGTGCTATTTTTGACAGAACTCATAATTATAGCACACAGGCATGGCAACCAAAGTTTGAGAAGTTGCTTGAAAAAAAAGAAAGACAGATTCCTTCAAGTAGGGAAGTCCCTAAAGTTGAATTAAAATCTCTACCTAAGGGTTTAAAGCATGTTTTCCTTGATCCAGGTGATACTTTTCCTGTTATTATTTCATTTAAATTATCTGAGTCCCAAGGTGAGAAAATAATTCGGATTTTATGCAAGTATAAATCAGCCCTAGGATGGAGTATTGCTGATATAAAAGGCATTAGTCCCCTGGTCTGTACTCATAAAATAAATTTAGAGGAAAGAACTAATCCTTGAAGAGACCCTAGCGTAGACTTAATCCCACTATAAAAGAAGTTGTGAAAAATGAAGTATTGAAACTATTAGATGCAAGAATGATATATTCTATTGCTGATAGTAAATGGGTAAGTACTACGCAGGTTGTTCCTAAAAAGTCAGGTGTAACTGTGATAAAAAATGACCTTGGAGAGTTAATCCCTACAAAATTGGTGACTGGTTAGCGGATGTGCATTGATTACAGAAAATTAAATACCACAACACGAAAAGACCATTTTCCACTTCCTTTTATTGATCAAATTCTTGAGCGGGTGGTTGGTCATCCTTTTTGTTGCTTTCTAGATGGTTATTTTAGTTATTATCAAATTGAAATTGCATTAGAAGACCAGGATAAAACCACTTTTACTTGTCCTTTTGGTACTTATGCTTTCTGTAGAATGCCATTTAGACTGTGTGTAATACTCTAGCTATTTTTCAATGTTGCATGATGAGTATTTTTAGTGATATGGTTGAAAAGTGCATGGAAGTTTTTATGGATGACTTGATTGTTTTTGGATCTTCTTTTGATGCATGCTTAATGAGTTCAGAAAGAGTACTGACTCGTTGTTAAGAAAAATAATTGGTTTTAAATTGGAAAAAATGTCACTTTATGGTACCTTCAGGTATTGTTTTAGGGTATATTATTTCTTCCAAAGGAATGGAGGTTGATCAATCAAAAGTTGAATTAATCTCTAAATTGCCTACACCTAGGACAGTTAAAGATATAAGATCATTTCTTGGTCATTCGGATTTTTACAGGAGATTCATACAGAATTTTTCCGCTATATCTAAACCACTATAGGATGCCCCATTTGAATGGACACAAACTCGTCAAGAGGCTTTCAAAACATTAATTGGCAAGCTTACTTCAGCACCCATAATGCAACCACCTGAATGGAATTTACCTTTTAAAATTATGTGTGATGTTAGTGATTTTGCTGTAGGTCCTGTTCTTGGACAACGGAGAGAAGGGAAACCTTTTGTCATTTACTATGCTAGTAGAACTTTGAATAGTGCTCAAATGAATTACTCCACCATTGAAAAAGAGTTGCTAGCTGTAGTATTTGCTTTGGATAAATTTTGCACTTATTTGATTAGTTCTCTTAATATTATCTTTACAGATCATGCAACCCTTAAGTACCTTCTTACAAAGAAGGATGCTAAGGCACGATTAATACGATGGATTTTACTTTTGCAGGAATTTGACATCACCATCAAGGACAAGAAGGAGTGGAGAACGTAGTGGCAGACCAAATCTCTAGACTCACACATTCGAGGACACTTCTGACCACATGCCAATCAAAGATAATTTTCTCGATGAGCATTTACTTTCTATTACTTCTCTATCATGGTTTGCTTATATTGTGAACTATTTAGCTGCAGTTGAAATACCAAAGGATTTTAGCATCCAAGACGAAAGGAAATTCATAATTGAGTATGAAAATTCTACTGGGATGACCCTTACCTTTTCAAATACTACCCTGATCAAATTTGAAGGCGTTGCATCCCTGATGAAGAGATTGCAAGTGTTTTGGAAATTTGTCATTCCCAAGGTTGTGGTGGCCACTTTTCAATGAAAAACATTGCTGCAAAAATCCTGCAGTGTGGATTTTATTGGCTCACCTTGTTTAAAGATACAAATATCTATTGTTGCTCATGCAAAAGATGTCAAAAGTTAGGAGTTATGACCCGTCGTAATATGATGCCCTTAAACCCCATTTTGGTAATTGAAATTTTTGACTGTTGGGGCATTGATTTTTTGGGACCATTTCCTCATTCTTTTGGATATTTATATATTATTGTGGCAGTAGATTATGTGTCAAAATAGGTAGAGATAGCACCTTGCAGGACCAATGATAACTGGATGGTAATTAAGTTTCTTAAAGAAAATGTATTATCTCGATTTGGTACCCCACATGCTATCATTAGTGACCAAGGTACGCACTTTTACAACCGTTCTTTTGAAGCTTTAATGGAAAGATATAGGGTGATACATAAGCTTTCTACTGCATACCACCCTCAGACAAGTGGACAGGTTGAACTTGTGATAGGGAAATTAAACAAATTTTAGAAAAAAGGGTCAACCCGGATCGGAAAGATTGGTCTTTAAGATTGATTGATGCGCTTTGGGCTTACCGTACAGTTTTCAAAACTCCTTTAGGCATGTCACCTTATAGACTTGTTTTGGAAAAACCTTGTCACTTGCCCGTGGAGCTTGAGCATCAAGCATATTAGGCCATTAAGCATTTTAATTTTGACTTGGAAAAAACAGGAAAACTTAGAAAATTCCAATTGACGGAATTAGAAGAATTGAGAAATGATGCTTATGAAAACTCTAAGATCTATAAAGCTAAACTGAAAGCATTTCATGATAAAAATATTTGAGAAAAACATTTAAGCCTAATGATCGAATATTTTTATATGATTCAAGACTCCATAAGCATCTAGGAAAACTTCGATCTAGATGGACCAGCCCTTTTATAGTAAAAAACGTTTTCACAAATAGGGTGGTAAAAATAGAAAATCCAAAAGATGGATGTATCTTTAAAGTAAATGGTCAGTGCCTGAAAATCTTAATTGATAGACAAATTCCAGAAGTGGAAGACATTTCACTTATGGACCCTGTATATCAATCTTGACCATCTCCAGGTATGTTTTTCTTTCATTTTCATTTTGTTTATTGTTTACTTTATTTTGTTATAGGTTAATTTTATTTTGAAAAATACCATTTTTATGCCAAGCAAGCCACCCACATCCCACATCAGGTGTATTCTACCCTATTTAGTTATTTAATTCTCATTCTTAAACATTGAGGACAATATTTCATTTAAGTTGGGGGTGAGAATACAAATATGTTATTTAAACTATGTGGCATATTCAATCAAAATATAAAAATTTTCCAAATTTTTTAAAAATTTACATCACACAAGAATTTTTTCACACATGATACTCATGCTCATTCATAACCATCTTGGTGAATTCAACAAACCCATCTTAAATCATTTTACTAAGGTGTCCACAGAACCATTTATGCACTTATCCAAATTTTGTGATAATATGGTGATTTGACACATGTAACTAGAGAATTATTTTGCTTAAGTATTCATATGAATTTTGGTGAGAATTGAAAGCTTACAAATACAAAAATTGTGATAAGTTTCCCTTGATCTATTGAATTGGACACTTCTTTTGAGAATATCATTATATGGTTTGTGGTAAGATGGTGGATATACTTGAGATACAACGAAAGTCAACTTAGGATTAACGTTTGAGCCTTTCAAGCTGACTCTTTTCATCACAGACCCCTAGCAGTCAATTTTGAGCCAATATACACATATGGCCTTTTCTTTTCATACCTACATCATCCATACCTCTCCACATTAGAGTATAGCTTATGCACTATTTTTTCCTACCATTTTACTTCCAAGTGTGTACTAGGTGTGAAATTATCATTTCAATAATAATAAAAAAAAAACCATGACAAAAATGGCATGGTGCTAGATGTGTCCATCAAATTATTCATGAAAGAGTTCATCAAATTGCGAAGACACCAGTGTCAAAAGAAGATAGAAAAGTATTATTAGTGAAAAATTTGAAAAGTCAAAAAGTACATCAAAAGGAAAGTATAGTCTACTGAGAAATTGGACAGATTCCCTTTTATGTATACTTGAAAGTTTTTGAATATCCTTCACCCTTTTCTTCTTATGAGCCCCAAAACCTAACCCACATTACAGCCCTTTGTGTTGATTATTTCAATTCTACGTATGCTTGTGGAAAGAATGGCAGAATTCTCAATTGTTAGTATTCCTATCATAAGATAAATGTTTGCTTATTGCTTATATATAATTGCCTAATTCCTCATGAGAGTATGTGTATACTTTTGTCAACTCCATAGCGAGAACCCTTATATGAAACACTTCTATACCCGTGAGTTATGGAGTTGAACCTTTTGCTTAAGATATTCTAATGTTGCATGTGTCGAAACCTCTGATTTGATAAAAATAGTTTGAAACACATACACACTCTATGGATTGCTATTTTTGAATTACTTGTGAAAGAGTTATTGAATTCCTACAATTGTTTTGATATGTAAATTTGAAAAATGTGTCTTGATGGCCCCTATGTGTGATTTTCTTTGGTCTTTCTCATCATTTTGTATGAAAATTGCTAGGAACTAACAATGAGTAAGTTGGAGGGTGTGATGAGTGTACAAAAATGTACACTAAATACTCTATTTAAATGCTAAAAGAAATGAGAAAATAATGGATATAACTCATGTCATTAAAATTAATAGTCATTTATCTTGAGATAGATATAAGCATGATTTAATATATTGATGAGAATACAAAATGCCATATTTATCTCTCTTAATATTTAATATTTTATTATTATTTGATGCCTAAATATACTCATTATTCTTATATTTTGATTTAGGACACAAATAGAGGCATTAGGAGCAAATGAAGATAATTGTGGAATTTTAGACAGTTCTGACATCTTTTCGTAATATGGGCATAACTCTCTCATACAATTTTCGATTGAGCTGATTCAAGATGATATAGAACTGCAAGAGAAATATCTATAACTTTTATGTTTTATGTTTGAAGAGATATCCACTCAATATAAGACATAATCGACCATCAAGTGGATGCACCTGCACTTGACATTCCTGAATGTTCTTTAGCCACTTGCATCAAATCCAAATGCCATCACAATATTTTCTAGCAAGCACTCCTACACCAACTTGGAAATTCAATGATCATTTCACATGCAAGATGAAGTGTACTCAAGTTTCTTCAAGACAAATTATTTGACTACAAGATATAAAGTCATACAAGGCAACTAATGGATAAAGAAGTAGAATTGAACACTCAACCTACAAGCAAAATTTAGCTCATGCATAGTGGGAAAATAAATGATTAAAAAATGACAACTCACAAATCACTTAGATTCAAGAATGGCACATGGCAAAACAAGTTGAAATTGCGATGATTTTGTCATGACAACTTGCATGAAGGATACTTATAAATAGAAGGGAGGAGTGTGTGTTCTAAAACCATGCTTGGTGGTTGGATGCCCTGAAAGAGCTATTTTGAGAGTTTGAGAAAAGAAAAGAAAAACCAAAGAAGAGAGAAAACAATGACCGGCTCTTCCATACTTTTCCTTAGAGAATGTTCATCGCATATTTTCAATATGTGTAACTAATTCTCTAGTAGAGCTAGGGATGATTTTGTATATGATGGTATTTATAATTATTTTTTATTCATATATGTGAGTTTCAAACATTAAACTCTTTTGTTTAGTCATTCGAAATTTATTATAAATGTTTTCATCACCAAATAATCTTAGAATTTATTTCATTTATAGATTCAGTCATACTTTTTCTATTCAATGAAATAATCATTTAATTATATTTGGTTCAATTGGTTATCTATATTAATTTAATTCTCTGCTGCAATATTGTTCTACGAGTATATTGTCAACGTTGAATTTCCTTAATATCGATAAAAATTTCCATTCTTATATTGCGACGAATGATTTTTCAAAAGATTACATTTGATTTAAATCTGATTATTAATATTTTATCTTCCGATTGAGAATTTGGATATAGAATTTTCAATTGAGTTATTACTGAATCGAAAATAATTAAAATACCGATTATATACAAAGGATTTCCAATACTCTACTTTTCATCTCATTTTTATACTTTTCAAATTTCCTATTTAGTTTTAATTTACGTCATACTTCAAAAATCACTTTCACACTCTTCTAAATTTTTTTGCTAATTTTGTTACTATTTTCAATCCATCTTCCTGTGGAATCGACACCCCAAAGCTATACTGCAAACGATCGCGTTATTCTTTGGGTGTAATTAGTGAGCATTGGGAAGATAGTATAGAAGTTGATCTAAGTTAGCACAGTTTATTGTAGGAAGATAAAGATCATTGGAATTTATTGAGTGTTGTATTAAGGTTCTTGGGAAAGTGGAGATTTTGAATTACATAACCACCCTAAGAGTTCTAAATGTGATGTACCACTAAGAGACTAATGCGAGCATGATGAAACCGCCTATGGGAGTAGACTTGAGAGAGCAGTAGCCATATCCATTTGGGCATTGAGGGTTGTATGATTTTCCTAAGCAGTTTCTGGGTTATATCTTGTATTCTACTTGGTGTTGATGTTTGACCTCATAAATTTTGAGGACGAAAATTATTTTAAGGGGGGGGGGGAGGATGTGATAACCCGAAATTCTTTTCTCTTTGGATTTTTTCTTTATGCTTGAAATGGTTATATTTTCTTTGGTATTATTTTAATTATTTTAATTATTCTTTGGAACTCAAGGGAGGTGCCTAAAGCTTTGTGGAATTTTGGGACACTTGACACAAAAAGAATTCATATCTTTTTGAAATACAAGAAACCCTTACATAAAAATATGAGTAGGTAAGCCAATTGCATAAGAGTTTGAGTGGAACAAGTAAGGAATATTCTCTTCCTTTGGTAGGCAACGGATGTGATGATTTTGGGGAAAAAATTGACTTATATTCGCATGCTATCTCTTGTGAGATGACAGAACAAGTGCCATAAGGTGATATGAAAGTAAGTCATGAAATTTTCTCTATTTCAAATTTCGGATTGACTATGTAATAGGAAAAGCCGAATCTTCTTACTTTACCTCCTCCATGTTTGTTTCAATCTTAGATTAGATAGAACTAGATCTTGTTAATTTGACTAAAATGGGAATGAGTGTTTTAAGTCTAGGGTGACATTTGGCATGTTACAAACATGTGAATCTATACCCTCTCAAGTCTACTCAAACAGTTACAGGAACTGCTCTCTCTGAAGTCTACTCCAATTGGTGGTTTCATCATGCTTGCATTAGTCTCCCAGTAGCACATCACATTTAGAATGCTTAGGGCAGTCATAAAATTCAAAACTCCATTTCCCCAAGAACTTTAATACAACACCCAGTAAATTCCAATATTTATTATCTTCCTACAATAATCTGTATTAACCTCAATTGGCTCTTATACTTTTATCTTCAAAATGATCATTGTATTCTACCTTTGGTATCTTAAAAGCTACTTGTCAAGTTGACCATCAATAAACATAATTAGTACAACCACATGATTAATCTCCCACTAAAATTCTAAGTCACCACTAATTCCTCAAAATCAGCACAAAGTTGAATATCTATTTATCACAAATATCATGCCTACGCTGCACACTCTTATAATTTGCCTCATGCATAAAGTTAAAATTAACACATACCAAAATTACTTCTTCCAAACCATAATGGAACAAAGACCTCTACTCTCCAAGTCCATATGCTCACAATTATTATGCATCCTTAGTCAAAACTAATACTTTTCCAATGTACAGGTGTTCCATTGATACCATTTTCCTTATCCGAACCTATACCCTTAAAATCAACGAGAATCATTTCCTAAATCCACACTATCTATTATCCTTAAACTTGATGTGAACCAATTAGAGGACCAATTACTATAATCTCGAACTAATACCAATTATTTTCCCAAATTCGATCTAAATCTTTAATCCTTAGAGAACTACTTGAACTAAATCAATACCTTGAATTCCCAAAAATTATTCTCCTTGAAAATTCCTATGTCAATCATTCAACTCTGCTCAATCCCATTTTAATGATTATAAACTAACCAATCTCCAAAATGAATCAAGCTAACACACCAAATTTGTGGCACTAAAGTTCAGATTTTATTACAAATCAGGTCTTCAAATATGCAATTCTAAAACCTTAATAAGAATAATTTTCTGAAATTTGTAAGATCGATGAAGTTATGTCCAATAACAAAACAATCGACTCCTGAAACTTTTAAAATCTAAAAATATTAGATGATAACAAATCATTTCCTAAAGTCAGCAAAACCTTAAACCTTTAGTCAAATCCTCACAAATCTATTCTTGAAGTTTGTTAAACTTACAACCTTTTACTCCATAGATTATTTTGTAAACTCCACGGAATATAGAACTTCAATTATCCTTCTTCCCAAAGTGATCACCTAAACCATGACGTTCCCTTCAAACCTCGGTATTATGAAAGCAATTCCAGTCTGTAAAAGTTCAAGCCTATCACACTAAACATTTATATCTAATAATGTCATTCTTGGTCGTAGTATCTTCCTATCATAACTTAACCTTTAACTCACTATAATTCAACTTCCATAGAAAGCAAAAGTTTTGCGTACTAAACCTTATGCACCTTCATATAGCTTCAAATCTAAAAAGAAATGCGTTATGGATACACTATCAACTTATTGACTTTCAAAGTTCCTTTTGTTCCTATGAAATGCAGATAACTATAGGCTTAGAAATCTTTCGAAAAGACAACCATGAACTTCATTTCTAATTTCTTTAGGACTATGACCCTGACTTTGCTCTAACTGATTCCTTATAGCCTTTGTCATTCAGCGAATAACTTCCATCATGCTTGTCCTCCTTCTTGATCCACTCTATGCAAACGCTCTTGTTCTATCTTTAGCTATTCAAAGGGTGGCCACCTCTCTTTTTGTGATATAACATGTTAAAAAAATAAGATTTTCTTTGCTATCCAAGTCCATAATATGAGTACGGTACCATTCATACTTATCTAGTCTTTCAAGTCTTTCTATTCTTAAACATCTTTGCCTTCTAAAACAGATTTAACGCCTAAATTCAATTCTTTCTCTCAATTGAGCTACTGTTGAAACTGACATTTAGAGGGTTTCTTCTAGGTCAAGTTATTTCCTGATGAAGGTTAAGTAGCATATAGCTACGGATTTCGAAGGTCAAAATAAAAGCTATGAAAAGAGTGATAATCTCAATCAACAACTTATACATACCTTCTATCAGAACAAAGTTCAAATTAGAAAAGCATTGTACAACTAGTTTTCATACAAGGGGGACATCCTAGTAAATCATTCGAAAAGACTAGAGAAAATTCTTCCACTATTGGAATTCCTTTACTACCTTTACTCCTTCAAGCGAATTTAGTACTATAGGCAAAAATGCCATCACTTCTTCTTTTAACAGTCAATCTTAGTATAGTGCCCAGATAGCCTATCCATACCCAAGATCAAATCAATCCCCATAAAAGGGAAAACTTTTAGATCAACGGTTAACTTCAATCACACAACCTTTAAAGAGCAATTCTTTATTACCCGATGACATCCAACTATTTTCTCATCAGGTATTACTTCCTTTCTCAAAATCATCAATTCCAAAAATGTTAAGTTATAATAATACAATAGTATTTTCCTACTAAACCTTATCCATACTCATATACACTCTCTATGCTTAATCTACCATTCTTAAGTCATCTCATTTAATGTTTCAGAATCTAATCCTTAACTAAAACATCCAAACTTATCTGAAAATTATTCAAAGATAAGGGGTTAGCTAGCAATTCAGTAAGCAGTGAGCATGTATAAATTCATCATTTTGTTTTCTTTAACGCAAAGCTAGCATATGAATCCTGCTTACCTGGATTTCTTAACTCTTTGAGACTTCGTCATAATAGTGCTAATAGAAATCCGATCATTTGCCTATAAACCTTGTAGCTCCAAAATAACATATACACCATACATTTCATCAATTTAACCCCATCAATGATGATACCGATGTCAATAGCATTATCAATTTCTACTTCTACTTTCTCTGGTGTAATCGCATAACTTACCTTGATAACTCCAATTTCTAAAAACCAAAGCATCCATAATTCCAATTTTACGTGAAAACCAACGTGACTCAATCCTTCTCAAATTTTAAGCTTATCATATTACCATGTGACTTTTTTTCCTAGGACATATGTGGATTTACCCAGAGTCGTATTGCTTTGATACCACTTTGTGACGTCCCCAATTTACGTATGAGATTTAACGTAAACTAAAGTGTCATGACTTAAAAGTTAGGCTACATTTTACTTTGCTCATGCTAGAATGTGCATGCGCCTAACTTATTATCAGTATTTAGAATATATCATAGAGGTATAAGGTTAATTCCAAAATTCAACAAAGAAATCTAATCCTTTGCGATTATCACATAGTAAGCTATAGTAAAACTCATAATCTTATCAAACATAAAGCATGCTATACTAGTTCTTCATTAGTATATATCATTGTTCGATATTTCCAAGAACAAATATACAACTATTCTTTCTCACCCATAGCGGTTCGTTCCTAACTTAGCAAAATATTACATACAGGAGGGATCATCCCATCAAAAGAGGAGTATTCTGTAAGACCCTTAGGGCACCTCAGAATCTCTTGTGACGTCTGGATCTCATGATGGTTCATCTATTCCTGCAATAACGCCTATTATTTCATAAGAAATGATAGATAAAAATAAAAGAGTGAGATTTCAAAAAATTTCAATAAGTGCATAAATAACATAACAAAAACATCAATAGTACATACAGATAACATGTAAATGCACATGATATGATCATGGAACTTATTAAACATGACTTATGTATGCCTTATGCATGACTTACGTATGACTTGTGCACCTCTTTACAAAAACTTTCATTTTTCCAAAAAAAAAAGACTGAATGGACACAAGTGCACAACCTTTCGTAACAGGACATATATTTTTGTGGAAATCTTAATTTCGTATTTTCATTCTTGTTCATATAAGTCTTAATCTTAACCATGACGGAAAATTGAATTTCCTTCACCGTTGGGTTTTTCTAACATGACGAAAGATCGAATCGCATTCACCATTAGCTTTCATATTCATGTCAGTCATATGGCAGATTGAATTGCCTTCACCGCTAACTCATGTTAGTCATATGGTAGATCGAATTGCCTTCACCATCATAACACGACTTTCACATCACGACAATAGATCGAATCGCCTTCATCGTCGGCATGTCAGTCATCCGGTAGATCAAATCACCTTTACTGTCATGATGTGACTTTTCATAATCTTATTCTTTTCTTGTTCTTGTCAAATTTCATGTTTGTAATTTTTTTAAAAATATTGTGATCCATAACATAAAAATCTTGTGACGTACTTAGACATGTATGTACTCTTAAACTTTTTCATGCTTACTACATGCTTTCATGGGTCACATGATATATAAGTTATGCACTTGCAAATCACATATAATTCTTACATCCAAAATTCTTTTTTAGTTAAACCATAGATAATTTCACTTGAAAACAAAATAAAATAATTTCACCTTAATTTTAAAAGCATAGGTCCGAACCCTAAGGTAAGGTTAACTCCAAGAATTCCTTCTTCGTTTCTTGAAATCAACTTACTCTCCACTTAAAATATTTTGAAAACTCCATAACTAAGCCAATAAAGCCCATGGTCAAAAACCCTTATACACTTAGTAATTTATATTCTTCAACTATTCTTTCATCAACTAATCATTCCACCACCCCTATATCGTACACTATTTTTCAATGAATTTAATAGTAATTTTCCTCAATCACTCAAGAATTTATATAAATTACCATATAAATCACTTATAAACTTAAAACTCAAAACACATCTAGGTATCCCACCAAGGCCGTACCCTTGCAAGTCTCAAAATTCAACTTCCCTTGTTAACAAACTTCACTTATCAATTCTCCAAAACTTCCGTCTATAATCTACTAAAATAAATTCTTGCTTTCATTAGGTTTTCTCCAACTATTTCCTTACTCTTCCATAAAATCACTTCACACAAGCATATATGGATCTAATCATTTGATAGACATGATATTCACTCAAAGAGAGCTATCAATAACATATTACATCTATATATACAATTAAATTCTAAAATTAGATTATATGTGCACTTACCAAATTTTCCAAGATATTCAACTTATGAAAGAGCTTTGCCTTTAAAAATCCCTTGAAACTACACCTAAAAGTCTTGAAGTTGATTTGGTAAGTTAAGTGAGTGTATAAGAGAGTGGAAAGGGTTTCAAACTTGTCTTGGCCAAAAGTTTCAAGTGAGAAATAGAGGGAGTGTTTCCTTTTAGCTTAGTCAACCCCTTAAGTAAAAATGGGTGGAAGAAAATCTAAAAACCTTACACGAATCCATCTTTGCCGTGAGCCTTGTTTCCTATTTAGGTTTAGGGTAATCATCTCACCTTATCTTAGACTTGGCTATCAAGAAACAAGATCTAAGGCTTATAAGGGTGACACCTAATAGAAAATTCCAAATTTAGATATGCATGTCTCTTCCACTTTGAGCACATATCCAAGATAAGACAAATATGAGAATTTAGCTATTCAATTCCCTTTGAAGCTAATCCCAAAGCCTCCCATAGATGTAAGTCCCTTGAGTGCCACTTGTCCCTACACTTGTCAAGCTCACATCTTCATTATATAGATATTTCAAAAGACACATCACTAAGTCGGTTAGCACACATGCTTAAGTCGGTTGTCTCCTAGTTTCCATCTCATTTCCGTTGGCCACCATATCTAGATGACAAAACCCTCGTTTCTACCTGCCTATTTTTTCTATGCTAGTTTATCTCAAGAAAAGTGTCCTCCCTTGACTTTGAACCAATTGGAAATTCCATTTGAAATCACCATAGCCGAAATTCATCCAAAGAGATGTCTAGTGTTTTGGTTTTCCATTTTCTTCCAATCACCACTTGCTACCTATGGATTCTTGTCTTCCAATCAGCACTTTTCACTTGCCTAGATTCTTGCTTAAGAAGTAAACTAAAATATAGTAGGAAAAGACAATATAGAAAGTCGGTTTATGCATCTCCAATTGTCCAATCCGATTGCTTCTTTTGACTTAGAATATTCACTTTAACAAGTAATCCACCTTTAAGTGACTTGTTCAACTTTGCTTCCTATTTTTCAAACTTGTGGGTCCCTTGTTGATGTGTAATCTTTATTGAGTGAAGAGTTTGGAGTGATTTGGTACAAGTGGACAAGAAATAATTCGGCCATGCTATGTGAAGCATGCATTCTGACCACCATTTGAATTAATTTCAGATACGTCAGCTTCAAGCCCAATTTTGTCCTTGATTAAGCTAGTATCTCTTAAAACTCAAAACATGAAAGTTGTAGATCTTTCTCTTGATTGTTCCATAGCATCTTGAATTATATCATTCAGAGATCATATGAGAGAGTTATGCCCAGATTACAAAAAGATGTCAAAACTATCGAGAATTACCAATTATCTTGGTTTGCACTAAACACCTTTATGTGCATCCTATCATCACTTGTTACTTGTTCCTTATCTCTTAAGAAAAGTAATATTTGTATAGACAACCTAAAATAATAGGCATAAATTGTTTTCCCTACTAAAATTCATCCAATGGCCAACACTTTTTAAGAGAATATACCTTACTTGATTGTTTTAAATTCCTTTGTTAAAACTTTCCTAACTCAACTTTTCAAACATTTGACCCTTTGAAATTCCAAATGGTGACATATCCTTAGCTTGCCAAGTGTTCCAAAATCCTCCAATTTGCATCTAATTTCGTTGCTCTCATTAAGAAATAAAACAAAGGTATAACTCAAACCTTTTTTGCCACATGTCACTTGTTAATCCTTGTCTCTAAAGCAAAGTTAAATATAGATAAAATTATAATTTTCTTCTAAATGAATCCAAATCGTGGCCTCCGAAAATTTCTTATAGGTCTCATTTGAATCGTTACCTTACTTAGGCCTCAATTATCACTATCTAAAACAGGAGAAAGCCTAACAAAATATATATAGCAATATATTTTTAAAAGTTTCAAAGATTGACTAAAATAATTCTAAAGAAATTATAATCATTCCTAGCATGAAAAGTCCAATAGGGAAAAATATCGAGTTATCACAAATACACTTAGGTATCAACTAGAATACATGCCATGAGTTGAGTGTGTCTAGGCTAACTCCACTTTCATTTTTAGAATTCAAACTTCTAAGCGCATAGATGGTTTTAGTATATGAAAAATAGGGAGTCTATGAAGTTTTATTAAATTTGGAGTTCGTCTATTGTCAGTGAAAAATTAGAGCCTTAGTAGCAATATTTGAAAGTCTAGTGATATTTTTGTAAATACCTGCCAGTTTGAAAATTTTTACTAAACATCTTCCTTATATAGTATAGATCCTAACTTACTACTACTTTTATTATAAGTTGACTTCTAATTTACACTTTGATAAGTTATCTATTATTTATTGATAAATGCTACATTCATATTATAATTGTTATTTTAAGCATCAAATATCATACATATGATACATTGAGTACATGAAAATTGCATACATGATATGTGACATTTGTGTCATTTTAGCACTATTGCATATAATTGTCATTTTCACATGGAAGCCTACTATATATGCACATGTCATGAATTATAAAAATTTTAAGCATATCATGAAATGATTTTTAACAAGATCCCAAAGGCTAGGATGAGAAAATATCTTAGTAGAACTCCTTTGTTCACTCAAGAGTCATTAAATACGGAGTGGTAACTCCTTAGTTGATGAAGAAGAGTAAATGAGTTTCGAATGAGTTCTTTTAAAGAACACTGGAACAAAGTTACATGTTATAACACCAAAGGCTGGTGAGTGTACATGTCATGATGGATGTTATGTTATTACCAATACATTGAGAACGAGTATGCAGACACCGTAGTTCAACGTGGGTTGTACTAGCCACTAGAAGGTACTCACAATGTATATGGGAAACTATTACGATTCTATATGTGTTAATAACATTATGATATTATGTGACATATTATAAAATTTATGTTTTTGACATTGAAATTTAAAAATGTTTTCTATAAGAAAATGTGCATCAAAGTTTTTTTGAAATTGTTAAGGAATTTGAATGGGAGACATATGGATATTTCTGCATCGCATGCATATCATATTTATTATTATCATGCATAATCTAAATTTGTGCACATTGGTTGTCTAAGTTACTGAGATTTCAAGTAAATCTCACCCCTTGTGCACCCATTATCATTACACTAGGAATAATCAAAGTTGTGTTAGGATTTAATGAAGACGGATCTAATAAAATAGTGGATCCAGATGATTGAATAGGAATTGAGTGTCGATAAGAGATTTTGATCTCATTTTGATGTTTATAGGCCTAGCTCTTGTAATAACCCTTTCTTTTTAGATATTTTCTTAGGTTATATATTCATTTAGAAATTGATTAATTATTTTAAGTAACTTTTTGGAAATTTATGACATTTAGATTTTAATTCTAAATTAGAGATACTTAAGGTATTAGACGAAATATGGTGAATTGTGATCAAATTTTTGGAAATTTAGTAAGGTGTAAATTAGAACATTTTAGTTTGAATTTGGAGGATAATTATATCAAGGAGAATAAAAGAAAAATTGAGAAAATTAGAAGTGGAGTGGAAAAACACATATGAAGCTCGGAATTGAGTTCTCGGGTTAATCCAACGTGTTTTGGTAAAATGGTTATATCTCTCTCATATGACCTTGTAATTAGATGATTTAGAATTCTATAGATCACTAAGAGGATTATCTAAGACTTTCATGTTTTGAGTTTTTAGAGAATTGAAGTGGATCAAGGGATTATTTGGGCTGGAAGTGGATTGACCTGAATTGGACGAAAACTAAAGTCCGAAAATAAAGTGTGCCACTGCCTTACCTTAAGAGATTGAATTTGATTGGTTATTTCCATTTATATCTTCTAGACATATGTTGGGAGGTAGGTGTCATGTGGAGGAAGAATTTCTAGAAGGATAATTAGCCTATAACCATGAAAATTAAGAGCAAATTTGATTGGTGAGGAACTAGCTAAATCAACCAAACCATCTCTTTTGTAATAGCCCTAAAACTTCATCTTAATTTAATTATTTAATTAAATGCTAATATACAAGATTAGTGGTAATTTGTAGAAACAAGCTCTAAAGAGATGGGCTTGGGAATGAAACTTTTGAGGTATGGATTAAGTGAATGGGCCAAGAGAGTAGTGTTGAGCCCATAAGCCCATAGAGTGAGCCCATGACCCACCAAGCCCATAGTAGAGACACATGTCACTTGAAGAAAAATCCTAGAAAATCATCCAAGGCTTGTAGGAAAATTCTAGTTGGTAGAGATTGACTAGTATGTAGTCATATGCCATGTAGGATTGAGTGTAGAATCTCATGGAAGGAGTTTCCTATTATGGAATCTTGGAAGTACAAGGCACCATTCTTTGACTTTCCAATAGAAGTCATAGTGTATAGGAATGTGACAAGTGGCATGAAGAGAAGGATGGAAGGAAGGAGCAAGGGGGATTCGGTGGATGCAATCCGTGAGGCACTTAGGAGAGTTTCATGGAGTATGGCCACCAACAAGTTGATCAGACAAGGGAGGAGTGTGTAAGTGAATAAGGTGCAATGTGTAAGAGAGTATGGTGACGTGAAGAGAGGTATAGTGTGGGTGTAGGTGATGGAAATGACAAAAGCAAGGAGATGAAGCAAAATGGGTTTCGGTGGAGGCAAGGCTTGGCCGGATCATGCATTGCTCAATTCCCAAAAATCATGGCCTTGAGATCACTTGGATGGACACATGAGATGATGTAGGAATGATGATTGAGTGAAAAGCAAGAAAATGAGGGCTAAACACTCAAGGGAGGCGCCGGCCATAGCAAGTGAGGGAGAAGAAAAGCAAATCCTCTAAGGCATGGCCAAGATTTGATCTTGGAATGACTTAGTGTTGTCAATCACTCAATCTATCATTGGCCATACCTAAGCATGGTGAAAAGTGTACCAAAGACCCTAGAGCAAGGGCTTGGCCGTGTGACCCCATATCCATTTCCCTTAGCTTGCTTCATTTGGACACATGCAAGCATATTCCTATCTCACTCTCTCCTCACCTCTCGGCCAAAACCATCCAAACTACCTCTACCTTTGTTTCTTCTTCTTTCACCACATAATTTGAAGAATCCTACATTAGTGGAGCTAAAATCAAGAGTGTTGAAGTGGACAATACATTGGAGAATGTTAGTGCCTAGATTCATGCAAGCTTAGGAAGAACACACACACACATGTAACACCTTTGTTTTGGCTAAAAGGAAATAAGGTTTCTTTTAAATCTTTATATTCATAACTAGTCTAATAAGAGATTCTATGTGTGTATTTTCATAACTAGTCATGATAAGATGGGCTTTCGAACCATAAGAAAAGATCTGTATATGATAAGTGGCGCCTAAGAAAGAATAAAAGAATGCGAAATGTTTTAAAGAAATGATTTGAAAGGCACTGATATGAAAAGAAGTCTAAAAGAAGCAAGTCCGTATGAAAGTTTTCATGAGCATGTGCATGAGTCAGTCATTCATTGCATATGCATTAGTTACGAATGTTTTGTTCACTTATATGTATATTTGAAATGTTTTGGTTAATGTGCTAGTATACTTGCTGAGATTTCTCCCGAAATCTCACCCCCCCTTTTATTATCCCTACTATCGCTCCCTTAGGAACGATAGAAGTTATTGCAGGAAATGATGGATCCCCGGATTACGACTCTCAAGAAGATGGGTTGGACCCTCATGGGCCCGACTAAGACAGATACTGCTGGGCCAGTGACCCTAGACCTGTTGTGTCGGCGCCCCAGCTTGCGCTTGGGTTCGCACGCAAATTGCGACGCCGGGGACGAACGTTACAAGGAAGGCGTCCCTCATCTTTACGTGTGAGAGCCTTATTTTATATTATGTATTATATATTTTATCCTTTTTTTTTCTTCTTGCAGCGGAAAAAAGGTCAAGCCATATACAATCGACAAAACGTTACACGTGTCGCACATCACATGGTAGACGAAATAAAACCCAAATTAAACATCATATACATATATCAAAGTTAAGGTCACCAATGTAAACCGTTTTTATACAAAAGCACTTCCCAAAACAACGGGAAGATTTTTCCTCAAAATACATCGGCGATACAAAATAAAGATCATGACGATCCACTCCCCCTTTCCGCCAACCATACTAATAGGCGGGTTCTTCTTTTATCTTCTTAAAGTCCGGGCCATAACGCAGACTGTCCAGGCTCAGTCCTGGGCCTACACACACATCATCCCAGAGGATAACGTAAACAGGCGTCCCATGTGTAGGAGTCCATCCACTCCTAGCACCATACAGCACCCCGTAGGGCGTCAGTCGTCAAAAAAGTACGTCGCCATAGGAAGCGACTCTGCCGCCCACTGACCCAACAGGTCTAGGGTCACTGGCCTAGCAGTATCAGTCTTAGTCGGGCCCATGAAAGTTCGACCCATCTTTTCAAGAGTCGTAATCCGGGGATCCATCGTGTCCTGCAATAACTTCTATCATTCCCAAGGGAGCGATAGTAGAGATAATAGAAAGGGGGGGTGAGATTTCGGGAGAAATCTCAGCAAGTATACTAGCACTTAAACCAAAACATTTCGAATATACAGATAAGTGAACAAAACATTCGTAACTAATGCATATGCAATGAATGACTGACTCATGCACATGCTCATAAAAACTTTCAAACAGACTTGCTTCTTTCAGACTTCTTTTCATAAAACTTCCATACAGATTTTCTTCTTTCAAACTTCTTTTCATATCATTGCTTTTCAAATCGTTTCTTTAAAACATTTCATATCTTTTATTCTTTATTAGGTGCCACTTATCTTAAACAGATCTTTTCTAGTGGCTCGAAAGCCCATCTTGTCATGACTTATCACTTTGCATATATGAGACACAACACGGCTCCCCTAAGCACCGCGTGTTCCCTGCTGGTTACCGCATCACTTTAATGTGAGTGCGACTTAAAACTTTAAAACGGCAGATCCGTACACCTTATCCGTCCTTGGCACCCACCAGCGTTAGGTGCTATAGAGCTCCGGACACCTTTTGGAGCCATACACGGTCCGCCGACTGTTCTTCGTCGACCCAGGGGCTTCCACTCAACTTTAAATACTCTTGAGTGGACAGGGAGTTCCACTGGGGCACTTCCCCGTCCCAGCCTTTGGGGTTCTTATAAAACTTTACTTCTTTTCTTTTCTTTCAAAAAATTCAATCTTTTCTTTTCTTTTTCTTAAAAAAATTTTGGACTTTAAAAACATACTTTTCTTGACTTATGCATGGGACATGCAATGCTTACTTATTTTCAAGCAAAACCCGAGACAAGCTCGAGTGCATTCACATTTCATTTTCTTTTCTCCCTCATTGGGATAACTTTACAACTTCCTACTTAGTCATCATGCTCTACATCCAAAATTTGGGCCTAGGATTGAAGTGGGGTACTTGGCCCATCTCCAACCCATCATGGCCGAATCTTGCTAGGGAATTTCCTAGGGCCTTCCTTCATCATTTGACTCCAATTATCCTCCAACAATTTAAAAGTGTTAAATTAATGCATATACCATCCTTAGAAAGGGATAACCGAAACCTTAGTATTCCCCAAGTAGGCATTTTCGTTTCCAAACCTAATTATTTCTAACCTCTTTCCTTCACCTTTCTATCTTGGGAAATTCCTTCCATTAACCTATTCAAAATTTCCTTTTCTATAAGTTTCTTCTATAAGCTCAACTAAATAATTCCACCACAAAGCAATATAATTTAATCTTCTAATCTTAACCTTAAATATCATAAATTTCCAATTAAACATTGCTAGTCATCATACACAAGTGGTTACTTCTTTCCATATGCAAGTATATACCATTTCAATTCATATTAATCATGTATTTCATTCCCATGTCCATTTTCATTTCCTCAAGACAATATTTTCCTTGAATAAGTCGATTCCATTACTAATTTCCTCAAATAAATTTTATCATAGCAACACCAAATTTAATACTTAACACTAAAGTCCATCATGCATCAACTTCATCATTTTATATAATAATCTTGCTTTTCACTTCTTTTTACAACTAATACTTGATCCATCATCTCTACTCACATTCTAAGCTTATTTCATCATAGAGATTTACACAAGAATATTCATATCAAAGACAAGTAAAATCAATTCAATCCAAACATGGCAAAACAATCATTAATCCAACAAGCATGATCACCTCACCATATACAAGAATTGTTAAGGAAAAGGTGAAGGTATACTTACAATATTCCTATTAGATTTTTGATTAAAATCTGAAAATACACATATGAAATCTCTTATTAGATTAGCTATAAACACAAAATTTTAAAGGAAACCTTATTTCCTTCTAACCAAAACAAAGTGTTACATGTGTGTGTGTGTTCTTCCTAAGCTTGCATGAATTTAGTCACTAACCTTCTCCAATGTATTGATCACCTCAACACTCTTGATTTTTGGCCTCACTACTTTAGGATTCTTCAAATTATGTGGTGAAAGAAGCAGAAACAAAAGTAGAAGTGGCTTGAGTGGTTTTGGCCGAGAGGTGAAAAGAGAATGAGATAGGAGAGTGTTTGCACGTGTCCAAGTGAAATGAGCTAAGGGAAATGCATATAGGGTCACACGGCCAACTCTTTTTCCTAGGGTCTTTGGTACACTTTTTACCATACTTAGGTATGGCCAATGATAGATTGAGTGATTGACAACTCTAGGCCATTCCAAGATCAAATCTTGGCCATGCCTTGGTGGATTCTCTTTTCTCCCTTCTCACTTGCTATGGCCGGCGGCTTCTTTGAGTGTTTAGCACTCATTTTCTTGCTTTTCACTCAATCATCATTCCCCCATCCTCTCATGTGTCCATCCAAGTGATCTCAAAGCCATACTTTTTGGAATTTGAGCAAAGCATGATCCGGCCAAGCCAAGCCTCCACTGAAATCCACTTTGTCCATTTTCCTTTTTTTTGTCATTTCCATCTCCTACACCCACACCATACCTCTCTTCACATCACCATACTCTCTTACACATTATACCTTATTCACTTACACACTCCTCCCTTGTCCTATCAACTTGTAGGTGGCTATACCCCATGAGATCCTCCCAAGATACCCCACGGGTTGCCTCCACTGAATCCACCCTTGCTCTTTCCTTCCATGCTTCTCTTCATGCCATTTGTCACTTCCCTACACACCATGATCTCAATTGGCAAGTCAAGGAATGGTGTCTTGTACCTCCAAGATTCCATGGTAGGAAAATCACTCCATTAGATCCTACACTCAATCCTACATGACATGTGTTCACCTACTAGTCAATCTCCACCAACTAGAATTTTGCTACAAGTATTTGGATAATTTTCTAGGGTTTTTTCCCAAGTGACATGTGTCTCTACTATGGGCTTGATGGGCCATGGGCTCATTCCATGGGCTTTTGGGCTCACCATCACTCTCTTGGCCCATTCACTTGATCCATTCCTCAAAAGTCTCATTCCCAAGCCCATCTCTTCAAAGCTTATTTTATTTATTTACAAATTACTACTAATCTTGTATATTAGTATATAATTAAATAATCAAATTAAGATGAAGATTTTAGGGCTATTACATCCTCCCCCACTAATAAAAGATTTCATCCTCAAAATCAATGCATGCGATGACAGGGAGAATAATAATAATAAAATATAGCATACGTCAAGGACTATTAGTAGTGGACTTCTTTGACGATGAATAGGTGGGTACTCATTCTTCCTCGGTTACAGAATCTTGAGAAAATTAAAATATAGCATCCGCATCCGAGTCGTAATACATATTTGTCCTTAATTCATTCAATCTGTGCATTATTTCTTCTTCTGTTTCCACTCGTGGTATTCCTTCTATTCTTTGTCTTATGCGATCGTTAGAGGTATCAGAGTTTTCCAGGAGTTCCACATTTGGTTCACTCGCTTCTCCCCGTACTATTCTATGCAAATGTTCTCTCTCTCTTTTCATCCACGGGTTAGGGGGTTGTCGCTCTTCGTTTGGTGTAGCCCTATGGAACACGAGGTTTCCTCTAGGCCCTATGTCTATCTGATGGGTACGGTGTCTCTCATATCGCTCCAGGTGCCTAAGCCTCTGTATTCTCTTTCTTTCACGCCTTCTACACAAAATTCTTTGTCTGATTTCTCTCCTCTCTCTTAATTGGGCTATAGTAGCTACTGACATGCGTGGGGTTCTTCTAGTTCGGGCCATAACCTGGTTACATTTTTATTAAGAAATTACATATAGTTTGGTGATATAATTCAAGGACTATAACATTCAAAACATCAATCAATTGTTCATACATTCAAACAAAGCATTCATTCATTCACCACAAAGTCCAGTCAAACAAAAACCAGATACACTAGGAATTTCCGAACAAATGAGGGTAGTTAGCCCTCATAACATCTTCGCATTCCTAAGTTGCTTCTTGGAATGCCGGGTTATTCCATAACACTTTTACTAGGGAGATTTTTTGATTCCTCATTTATTGTTCCTTGCGATCGGTAATTTGTGTCGGCCACTCTTCATAAGTTAGATTAGGGCATAGTTCGATGGTACTCAGATCCATTACCATCGCCGGTTTGTCGCCGAAACTCCTCTTTAAGGATGACACATGAAACACATTATGGACTCCTTGTAGGTTTACTGGCAGATTCAAACGATAAGCTACCAGTCTGACTTTTGCCAAAATTTCATACGGTCCGATGTATCGGGGACTTAATTTTCCTTTCTTGCCAAAGCGGGCCACTCCCTTCATTGGCGAAATCTTAATATACACCCAGTCGCCAACTACAAACTCTAAGGGTCTTCTTCTTTGATCTGCATAGCTCTTTTGCCTGCTTTGGGCAGTTTTTATCCTTTTCCGTATCACCTCTACTTGAGTCTTAACTTCTTGCAAATACTCAGGCCCTAATACTTTGCTTTCACCGACTTCATCCCAATATAAAGGAGATCTGCACTTTCTTCCATATAAGGCTTCGTACGGTGCCATCTGGATAGTAGCTTGAAAGCTGTTGTTGTAGGCGAATTCAATTAAAGGCAAAAGACTCTCCCAATCGCCATTGGAGTCTAACACACATGCCTGTAACATGTCTTCTAAAGTCTGAATAGTCCATTCTATCTAACCATCAGTTTGCGGATGATAGGCGCTACTAAACTTCAAGTTGGATCCCATCCTCTTTTGTAGACTTTGCCAAAAGTGAGAGGTAAATCTCGGATCCCTATCTAAGACAATCGTTTTAGGCACTCCATGCAGACGAACTATTTCTTTCACATAAATTCGAGACAATTTCTCCATTGAATCAGTATTTGCAATAGGTAGGAAGTGAGCACTCTTTGTTAATCTATCCACTATCACCCAAATTGTGTTCTTTCCCGTCGAGGTTCTTGGAAACCCTATCACAAAATCCATAGAAATATCTTCCCATTTCCATTCCGGAATTGGAAGAGGTTGCAACATTCCTGCGGGACGTTGATGTTCTGCTTTAACCATTCGACACACAGAACATTTTGCCACAAAAGCAACCACATCTTTTTTTATACCTTCCTACCAAAATCTTTCCTTTAGATCTCGATACATTTTGGTACTTCCGGGATGGGCTGTATAAGAAGTGCAGTGTGCCTCCCTCATAAGCCTTTCCTTTAATTCTGAGTTATCTGGTATCACTGTTCTCTTCCCAAAATATAATGTCCCATCATCAGATACGATAAAATGGGTGATCCTTTTCCCTCGAGTAAATTCGTTCGGATCTTTTCCAATTTGGTATCTTGCCGTTGTCCTTCCTGGATTTCATCTTCAGTTAGAGAAATAATCTCTTGAATTGTTGCTAACATCGTTTCCCTAGGCTGATTCTTAACCAACATACTTTGCATGATTGTTAGCACTGGTGGTCCTTCCACTTGAGATTTTCGGCTTAAAGCATCTGCCACCACGTTAGCTTTTCCTGAGTGGTACTTGATCTCACACCGGAAATCGTTTATGGTCTCGATCCACCTTCTCTGTCTCATATTTAGATTCTTCTGGCTAAATAGATACTTTAAACTCTTATGGTTAGTGTATATCTCACATTCTTCCCCGTACAAGTAGTGTCTCCAAATTTTTAATGCAAACACTACTGCTGCCAATTCCAGGTCATGGGTGGGGTAATTTCGCTCATGGTCTTTAAGCTGTCGGGACGCGTAGGCGACTACTTATCCTTCCTGCATTAGTACACATCCCAAACCCAACTTTGAGGCATCACTATATACTACATATGGTTTGTGGGGCTCTAGTAATGCCAACACTGGTGCAGAAGTCAATCTCCTTTTAAGTTCTTGAAAACTCTGCTCACACTGGCCATTCCAGACGTATTTAGCATTCTTCTTGGTCAAAGCCGTTAGAGGACCAGATAATTTGGAAAACCCTTCGACAAATCTTCTATAGTATCCTGCTAAGCCAAGAAAACTTCGTATTTCATGAACGGACGTCGGTTGAGGCCATTCGGTTACCTCCTCAATTTTTGCCGGGTCCACGGAAACTCCGTCGCTTGAAATTACATGGCCCAAAAATTTAACTTCGTGGAGCCAAAACTCGCACTTACTAAGTTTGGCATACAACTGGTGTTCTTGTAGAATTTTCAGCACTGTCTCTAAATGCTCCTTATGTTCTTCATCATTCCGAGAATATACCAGAATATCGTCGATGAATACCACGACGAAACTGTCTAGGTACGATCGAAAAATTCTATTCATCAGATCCATAAAGGCTGCTGGGGCATTTGTCAGTCCAAAAGGCATGACTAAGAACTCGAAATGTCCATAGCGAGTTCGGAAGGCAGTTTTGGGTACGTCTTGCTCCTTAATCCTAAGCTGATGGTACCTTGATCTGAGGACTATCTTAGAGAATACTGTGGCTCCTTGCAGTTGGTCCAGCAAATCGTCTATCCGGGGTAGCGGATACTTATTCTTAATAGTGATCTTATTGAGTCCTCGGTAATCGATGCACATCCGCATTGTTCCATCTTTCTTCTTTACAAACAGGACTGGGGCTCCCCACGGCGATGAACTAGGCCGTATAAACCCCTTTTCCAACAATTCCTCGATTTGGGTCTTCAATTCTTTCAATTCCGTTGGAGTCATCCGATAAGGCGCCTTGTGAACTGGAGTCGTCGCAGGTTCAAGTTCAATTGTAAACTCAGTCTCACGTTCCGGGGGTAATCCGGGCAAATCATTTGAGAACACTTAGGGGAAGTCCTTTACTACCAGAATTTCTTCAATATTCTTGGTATTCCCGCCCGTTTTCAAGGACATTATCAAAAACCCTTCAGCTCCTCCTCTTAAACTTGTCGTCATTCTTTTTGCTATCACTATAAAAGAAACATAGGGAACTATTTCCCCTTTGTAGCGCAACTTCTCTTCTTCGGGCAGTTCGAACGTAATCTCCTTTTTGCGACAGTCGATTTTGGCGTAATATTTGGATGGCCAATCCATGCCCAATATTACGTCAAATCCCAACAAATGGAAAACTATCAGATCAGCTTTAAACCTTACGCCAGCTATCTCTAACAGGCAGTTCCTCACTATTCGCTGACATCCAAATGACTTCCCATCAGGGAGTGTCACCAATACTTTTTGAGCTAAAGGCTCTACATCTAACTTACACCTCCACACGCAATCGTATGAAATAAAAGATCTT
Organism: Platycarya strobilacea; assembly: GCA_036898215.1. Lineage (NCBI taxonomy): Eukaryota > Viridiplantae > Streptophyta > Magnoliopsida > Fagales > Juglandaceae > Platycarya > Platycarya strobilacea. The sequence continues at coordinate 21,328,003 of CM072549.1, read as the reverse complement.
GTCGCGCCGGAATCAAACAAAGCATATACCACACTACGCATCAATATAATTTCACCTATATATAAAACTTTCTCAAGGTTATTTTAAGAAAGTTATCCATGCTTTAATTCTAGATAAGAAAATAAGGTTGTTACCAGTAATAATGACGGCGTTGATAGCCTCCTCGTCGTTCACATCTACTTCTCCCGGGGTAATAGCGTACACTTTGGACTTCACAGGGGCCTTCGCATTTCCTCCAGGTGCTGTCGTTCCGCCAGGGGCTGTCTGTGGGCAATCACGGATCAGGTGGCCCACTTGACCGCACTGAAAGCAAGCTCCTGTGGCCGCTCGGCATTCTCCCTTATGTGGGCGTCCACACGTCCTACATGGTGGAAATGAGATCGTTTCTTTCGGTCCGCCTACTTTACCCTTCCCTTTATCCATGGGACGAGTATTTCTCCTTTTACCCATATCTTTTCCTGACGAATACGAAAAATTTCTTTTCTTGTAAGTCTAAGCTTGATTGATCAGACTTCTCTGCTTGGCTTCAGCAATGGTCGTCACATTCACTAACTCTTGGAAATTTTCGATTCGTAAACAAGCCACTTGATTGCGAATCCTTGGCTGCAATCCATCCTGGAATTTCTTTGTTTGCATCTTTTCTGTTATCACTAAATGCGGGGTGAATCGTGTCAGCTCCATAAATTTAGCGGCGTACTGGTCCACCGTCATGCTCCCTTGCACTAGTGTGGCGAACTCTATCGCCTTCTGCTGTTTAATAGATTCCGGAAAGAATCGATTATCGAACTCTGTCTTAAACCTATCCCATGTGAGAACTACATTTTCTCCCAGTTCTTATCTCAGTAGTCTTCTCTTTGTGTCCCACCATAGTCCGGCCTCCCCTTGTAATAGGTGACCAGTATATTGCACTTTTTGTGCCTCAGTGCACCCACTGATTTCGAAGGTGCATTCTAGGTCCATAATCCATCGATCCGCCTTCATGGCTCCTTCAGTCCCCACAAAATTTGGGTACCGATATACCAGAAATTTTTTGTATGAGCATCCTACCGTCCCTCCGTTGACGTTTGGGTGACATCGGTTCTGCTCCATTTGATGCTTCACTAATTCCGTCGTTTGGCGAATAGTTTCCGCTATCGCTTGTCTGCCATCCAACGGGGTATTTGAGGTCTCCCTTCCTCCGGTCTGAGGTGGCGAAATTAGTGGCACATTTTCCACGATCAGCACTGGACTCAAAACATTAACTCTCGGTAATGCTTCGGGTCTTGGAGTAGGGGCACGTCGTCGCCCTCCTGCCATTCTTCCCTAAAAATCACATAATCCTCGTATAAGTTACCTTAACGCCTGTGCTCCGATTTTTGTAACTCATCACATCATACTGGTACACCTCTACTATCTCCAATCAATTATCTAAAGGCTCAGACTTAAGCCTAAAGGATCATAACCTATACCATGTGATTCTTTCTCTTAGGACTTGTGGTTTCTTACCCAGAGACTTAACTGCTCTGATACCACCGCTGTCGGTGCCCTAGCTTGCGCTTGGGTTTGCACGCAAATTGCAACGCTGGGGACGAACATCACAAGGAGTCGTCCCTCATCTTTATGTGTGAGAGCCTTATTTTATATTATGTATTATATATTTTATCTTTTTTTTTTCTTCTTGCAGCAGAAAAAGGTCAAGCCATATACAATCGACAAAACGTTACGCGTGTCGCACATCACATGGTAGACGAAATAAAACCCAAATTAAACATCATATACATATATCAAGTTAAGGTCACCAATGTAAATAATTTTTATACAAAAGCACTTCCCAAAACAACGGGAAGATTTTTCCTCAAAATACATCGGCGATACAAAATAAAGATCATGACGATCCACTCCCCCTTTCTGCCAACCATACTAATAGGCGGGTTCTTCTTTTATCTTCTTAAAGTCCAGGCCATAACGCAGACTGTCCAGGCTCAGTCCTGGGCCTACGTCACACATCATCCTAGAGGATGACGTAAGTAGGCGTCCCATATGTAGGAGCCCATCCACTCCTAGCACCATACAGCACCTCGTAGGGCGTAAGTCGTCAAAAAAGTACGTCGCCATAGGAAGCGACTCTGCTGCCCACTGACTCAACAGGTCTAGGGTCACTGACCCAGTAGTATCAGTCTTAGTCGGGCCCATGAGGGTCCGACCCATCTTCTCGAGAGTCGTAATCCGGGGATCCATCGTGTCCTGCAATAACTTCTATCGTTCCCAAGGGAGCGATAGTAGAGATAATAGAAAGGGGGGGTGAGATTTCGGGAGAAATCTCAGCAAGTATACTAGCACTTAAACCAAAACATTTCGAATATACAGATAAGTGAACAAAACATTCGTAACTAATGCATATGCAATGAATGCCTGACTCATGCACATGCTCATGAAAACTTTCAAACAGACTTGCTTCTTTGAGACTTCTTTTCATAAAACTTCCATACGGATTTTCTTCTTTCAAACTTCTTTTCATATCATTGCTTTTCAAATCGTTTCTTAAACAGATCTTTTCTTGTGGCTCGAAAACCCATCTTGTCATGACTTATCACTTTGCATATATGAGACACAACATGGCTCCCCTGAGCACTGCGTGTTCCCTACTGGTTACCGCATCACTTTAATGTGAGTGCGTCTTAAAACTTTACAACGGCAGGTCCTTACACCTTATCCGTCCTTGGCACCCACCAGAGTTAGGTGCTACTGCGCTCCGGACACCTTTTGGAGCCATACATGGTCCGCCGACTGTTCTTCGTCAACCCAGGGGCTTCCACTCGACTTTAAACACTCCTGAGTGGACAAGGAGTTCCACTGGGGCACTTCCCCGTCCCAACCTTTGGGATTCTTATAAAACTTTACTTCTTTTCTTTTCTTTCAAAAAATTCAATCTTTTCTTTTCTTTTTCTTAAAAACATTTTGGACTTTAAAAATATACTTTTCATGACTTATGCATGGGACATGCAATACTTACTTATTTTCGCAAAACCTGAGACAAGCTTGAGTGCATTCACATTTCATTTTCTTTTCTCCCTCGTTGGGATAACTTTACAACTTCCTACTTAGTCATCATGCTCTACATCCAAAATTTGGGCCTAGGATTGAAGTGGGGTACTTGGCCCATCTCCAACCCATCATGGCCGAATCTTCCTAGGGAATTTCCTAGGGCCTTCCTTCATCATTTGACTCCAATTATCCTCCAACAATTTAAAAGTGTTAAATTAATGCATATACCATCCTTAGAAAGGGATAACCGAAACCTTAGTATTCCCCAAGTAGGCATTTTCATTTCCAAACCTAATTATTTCTAATCACCTTTCTATCCTGGGAAATTCCTTCCATTAACCTATTCAAAATTTCCTTTTCTATAAGTTTCTTCTATAAGCTCAACTAAATAATTCCACCACAAAGCAATATAATTTAATCTTCTAATCTTAACCTTCAATATCATAAATTTCCAATTAAACATTGCTAGTCATCATACACAAGTGGTTACTTCTTTCCATATGCAAGTATATACCATTTCAATTCATATTAATCATGTATTTCATTCCCATGTCCAATGTCATTTCCTCAAGACAATATTTTCCTTGAATAAGTCGATTCCATTACTAATTTCCTCAAATAAACTTTATCATAGCAACACCAAATTTAATACTTAACACTAAAGTCCATCATGCATCAACTTCATCATTTTATATAATAATCATGCTTTTCACTTCTTTTTGCAACTAATACTTGATCCATCATCTCTACTCACATTCTAAGCTTATTTCATCATAGAGATTTACACAAGAATATTCATATCAAAGACAAGTAAAATCAATTCAATTCAAACATGGCAAAACAATCATTAATCCAACAAGCATGATCACCTCACCATATACAAGAATTGTTAAGGAAAAGGTGAAGGTATACTTACAATATTCCTATTAGATTTTTGATTAAAATCTGAAAATACACATATGAAATCTCTTATTAGATTAGCTATAAACACAAAATTTTAAAGGAAACCTTATTTCCTTCTAACCAAAACAAAGTGTTACATGTGTGTGTGTGTTCTTCCTAAGCTTGCATGAATTTAGTCACTAACCTTCTCCAATGTATTGATCACCTCAACACTCTTGATTTTTGGCCTCACTACTTTAGGATTCTACAAATTATGTGGTGAAAGAAGAAGAAACAAAAGTAGAAGTGGCTTGAGTGGTTTTGGCCGAGAGGTGAAAAGAGAATGAGATAGGAGAGTGTTTGCACGTGTCCAAGTGAAATGAGCTAAGGGAAATGCATATGGGGTCACACGGCCAACTCTTTTTCCTAGGGTCTTTGGTACACTTTTTACTATACTTAGGTATGGCCAATGATAGATTAAGTGATTGACAACTCTAGGCCATTCCAAGATCAAATCTTGGCCATGCCTTGGTGGATTCTCTTTTCTCCCTTCTCACTTGCTATGGCCGGCGGCTTCTTTGAGTATTTAGCACTCATTTTCTTACTTTTCACTCAATCATCATTCTCCCATCCTCTCATGTGTCCATCCAAGTGATCTCAAAGCCATGCTTTTTGGAATTTGAGCAAAGCATGATCCGGCCAAGCTAAGCCTCCACCGAAACCCACTTTGTCCATTTCCTTGTTTTTGTCATTTCCATCACCTACACCCACACCATACCTCTCTTCACATCACCATATTCTCTTACACATTGTACATTATTCACTTACACACTCTTCCCTTGTCCTATCAACTTGTATGTAATAGCCCTAAAAATCTCCATCTTGATTAAATTAACTAATTAAGGATTAATACACAAGATTAGTGGTAATTGGTGAAAGAACCAAATAAGCCTTGAAGAGATGGGCTTAGGAATGAGATCTTTGGAGAATGGATCAAGTGAGTGGGCCAAGAGAGCAATGGTGAGTTCAAAGGCCCATAGAATGAGCCCATAGCCCATCAAGCCCATAATTGAGACACTTGTCAATGGGAGAAAAATCCTAGAAAAATTATCCAAACCCTTGTAGGAAAATATTATTTGGAGAAGGTTGACTAGTAGTTGGATGCATGCCATGTAGGATTGAGTGTAGAATCTAATGGAATGATTTTTCCTACCATGGTATCTTGGAGGTACAAAACACCATCCCTTGACTTGCCAAGTAAGGTCATGAGGTGTAGGGAAGTTACAAGTGGCATGAGGAGAAGCTTGGATGAAGGGAGCTTGGAGTTTCGGTGGAAGCCAATCCGTGGGTTTCATTGGGGAATCTCATGGGGTATGGCCATCTACAAGTGATAGGACAAAGAGGAAGAGTGTGTAAGTGGATGAAGTACATGTGTAAGAAAGTATGGTGATGTGAAGAGAGGTATGGTGTATGTGTAGGTGATTGAAATGACAAAAACTAGGAAGAGAAGCAAAAGGGAGTTTCGGTGAAGCTAGCTTGGCCGGCCATGCCTTGCTCAAATTCCAAAAAGCATGGCTTTGGAATCACTTGGATGGACACATGAGGAGATAGGGGAATGATGATTGAGTGAAAAACAAGAAAATGGAGGCTAGAGGCACCAAGAAGCCGCCGGCCATAGGAAAGAAAGGAGAAAGGAGAATCATCTAGGTATGGCCAAGATTTGATCTTGGAGTGGCCTAGAGTTGTCAATCAACCCATCTATCTTTTAGTCATGCCTAAACATGATGAGAAGAGTACCAAGGACCCTAGGGAAGGGAGCTGGCCGTGTGACCCCTTAGGCAAAACCCCTTGAGCTCAAATCACTTAGACACATGCAAACACTCTCACTTCCTCTCCACCTCTCGGCCAAACTCACCCTAGCCATTCCTACTTTTATTTCTTCTCTTTTCACCACATATTTTGAAGAATCCTATAGTAGGAAGGCCAAAAAGCAAGAGTGTGAAGGTGATCAATTCATTGGAGAAGGTTAGTGATTAAATCTATACAAGATTAGGAAGAACACACACACATGTAACACTTTGTTATGGTTGGAAGGAAATAGGGTTTTCTTTGAGTTTTATGTTCTTGATTAGACTAATGGGAGATTTTATATGTGTAATTTCAGATTTAAGCTAAAGCCTAGTAGGAGTGTTGTAAGTATACTCCCACTTTTTCCTTAACAAGTCTTATATATAGTGGAGTGATCATGGTTGTTGGATTAATGGTTGCCATTGCCATGTTTGGATTGGAATGATTTTTCTTGCTTGAGATATGAATATTCTTGGATAAATTTATATGAGGGAACGAGCTTAGAATATGAGTAGAAATGATGAATCAAGTGTTAGTTGCAAAAGAGAGGAAAAAGCATGATTATTTGATGAAATGATGAAAATGATGCATGAAGGATTTTAGTGTTAAATATTAAATTTTGGTGTTGCTAAGGTAAAGATTTTATTTGAGGAACTAGTGATGGAATTGATTTATTCAAGGAGCATATTGTTGTAAGAGAAAAAAAAAATATATATGGACATGAGAATAAATTATTTGATTGATATAGATGGAAATGATATATATATATATATATATATATATTTGCATATGAAAGGAATGATCACTTGTGTATGATGTATAGAAATGTTTATTTGGAAATTGATGATGTTTAAGGTTGAGATTGGAAGATTAATATTATATTGTGTTGTGGTGATTTTGTTTAGTTGAACTCATAGAAGAAACTTTTAGGAAAGGAAGCTTGAATAGACTAAGGGGAGGAATTCCCTAAGTTGAAAAGGTGAATGGAGGGAATAGGAATAACTAAGTTTGATGTGAAATGGTTACTTGGGGAACATTAGGGTTTCGGTTACCCCTTGCTAAGGAGGGTACTTGATTCAATTTGATACTTTAAAATTTATTGGAGGAAGTTTGAAGTCAAATGATGAAGAAAAGCCCTAGAAACTCTCTAGGAGAATTCGGCCATGATGGGTTGGAGATGGGCCCTGATGAGTGCACAAAAATGCACTCTAAATACTCTATTTAAATACTAAAAGAAATGAGAAAATAATGGATATAACTCATGTTATTAAAATTAATGATCATTTATCTTGAAATAGATATAAGTATGATTTAATATATTGATGAGAATATAAAATGCCATATTTTCCTCTCTTAATGTTTAATACTTTATTCTTATTTGATGCCTAAATATACTCATTATTCTTATATTTTGATTTAGGACACAAATGGAGACATTAGGAGCAAATGAAGATAATTGCGGAATTTTAGACAGTTCTGACATCTTTTCGTAAAATGGGCATAACTCTCTCATCCAATCTCCGATTGAGCTGATTCAAGATGATCTAGAACCGCAAGAGAAATATCTATAACTTTTATGTTTTGTGTTTGAAGAGATATCCACTCAATCTAAGACAAAATTGACCATCAAGTGGACGCACCTGCACTTGACGTTCCTGGATATTTTTCAGCCACTTGCATCAAATCCAAATGTTATCATAATATTTTCCAGCAAGCACTCCTACACCAACTTGGAAATTCAATGATCAATTCATATGCAAGATGAAGTACACTCAAGTTTCTTGTAGACAAATTATTTGACCACAAGATATTAAGTCATACAAGACAACTAATGGATAGAGAAGCAAAATTGAAACACTCAACCTACAAGCAAAATCCAGCTCATGCATGGTGGGAAAACAAATGATCAAAATGACAACTCACAAATCACTTGGATTCAAGAATGGCACATGGCAAAACAAGTTGAAATTGTGATGATTTTGTCATGACAACTTGCATGAAGGATGCTTATAAATAGAAGGAAGGGGTGTGTGTTCTAAGAGAATGCTTAGTGTGGGAGGATGCTTTGGAAGAGCCATTATTTTGAGAGCTTGAGAAAAGAAAAGAAAAACCAAAGAAGAGAGAAGAAAATAATGGTTGGCTCTTCCATATTATCCCTTGGAGAATTTTGGTTGCATATTTTCAATATGTGTAACTAAATTCTCAAGGAGGGCTAGGGATGAACTTGTGTATGTGATGGTGTTTGTAATTTATTTTTGATTCATATATGTGTTCTTCAAATATTAAACTCTTTTGTTTAGTCATTCAAAATTTATTATAAATGTTTTCGTCACCAAATAATCTTAGAATTTATTTCATTTATAGATTCAGTCATGCTTTTTCTATTAAATGCAATAATCCTTTGATTATGTTTGGTTCAATTGGTTATCTATTTTAATTTAATTCTCTGCTGCAATATTGCTCTACGAGTATATTGTCGACGTTGAATTTCTTTAATATCGATAACAATTCCTGTTCTTATATTGTGACGAATGATTTTTCAAAAGATTACATTTGATTTAAAACTGGTTATTAATGTTTTATTTTCCGATTGAAAATTTGGACATAGAATTTTCAATTGAGTTATTAATGAATCGAAAATAATTAAAATACCAATTATATACAAAGGATTCCCGATGCTTTACTTTTCGCACTCATCTAAATCTTTTTGTTAATTTCGTTACTGTTCTTCAATTTCTCAATCTATCTCCCTGTGGAATCGACACCCCAAAGTTATACTGCAAACGACCGCGTTATTCTTTGGGCGTAATCAAATTTTGGCGCCGTTGCCGGGGAGACGGTAGAAGAATTTGTAGTTTTTTTAGTAGTTTGTAAAAGAAAAAAAAAAGAGCGGTAGCTTCGTTCATTTTCTTTTTAGCTTTCTGCATCTTTATTTTATTTTACTTTTCTTTTCGTAATTTTTTTTTTCAGTATTACGCATTTCTTTACTTTGCACGCGCAGGTACAGAGACTCTTTTGGACGGTTTGCTAGTAGACCCATGCTAGAATATTCAGAATCTAATTTTTCTAATCGCTTGGTTGATAATTCTTCCAATTCTGGCGCGATGAGTGAACACGTGGACCAACCTGTTAGAACCCTTCAAGATTATCTTCATCCCGCACGAACAGCCACACCATCCTGTATTATGTTCTCACCTAATGTTCATCATGTAGATTTTAAAACGGGAATGATACAATTACTTCCGACTTTCCATGGTTTAGAAAATGAAAACCCCTATGTTCATATTAGGGAATTTGAGGAAGTAGTTGCAACATTTCACGGTCAAAATACCACTGACGAAACGGTAAGGCTAAAGTTCTTTCCTTTTTCTTTGAAAGATAAAGCTAAGAGTTGGTTGTACTCACTAAGACCACGGTCTATTGGAACATGGAGTGAGATGACTCAAGTGTTTTTCAATAAATATTTTTCCCAACATAAGACTAATGCTTTAAAAAGACAAATCTCTACCTTTGCACAAAAGGATAGTGAGACTTTGTACCAGTCTTGGGAAAGATTTAAAGAATTACTGAGTATGTGTCCCCACCATGGATATGAGAATTGGCGCTTAGTGAGTTATTTCTATGAAGGCCTTACGCCCAGGGAACGTCAATTCGTGGAAATGATGTGCAATGGAGAATTTTTACAAAAAAATCCCGATGAGGCCATAGAGTACCTCAATGAGCTTGCTGAAAAAGCTCATACTTGGACTGGATCTAGTGCTACTGATAGCACAAACAGGTCACGACCTACAGGAAACTTGAGTGGTGGTATTTACCATCTCAGGGAGGAAGATAATCTAAAAGCCAAGGTTGAAATGCTTACAAGAGAAATAGAGTTGTTAAAGATAAGAAACTCAAAGCCAACACACATGGCTAATCAAGCAGACTCTTTTGAACCATGTGTTGTCTGTGGTGGGGTAGATCATCATGCCCAAGACTGTCCTACACATGCTAACATGAGAGGATGGCATAATCACCCCAACTTCAGCTGGAAGTCTAAAAACCAACAGCCTGCACAGCCTGCACAACCTTCTAGATCATATCCTGCACCATACCATGCACCTCAATCTTCTAGAAATTCTTTAGAAGACACTTTGCATGCATTTATTGAAGTACAGGGTAAGACTAACCAAAATTTTGAGTCTTTAATTATGCAGGTTGTTGAAGAACAAAAGGAGATAAAGAGCCAGGTGTCTAAAATAACGAGTTTCTTGAGTGTAAATGAGCAAGGTAAGTTCCCTTCTCAAGCTCAGTCTGTACCTCATGGTCAACATATGGCACAAGAAACTGTGAAGAATCACGAGTGCCAGCAGATATATATGATTGACTCACTCATAGACAGGGAAGTTTTCACAACTCATGATTCTGATCCCCTTGAGAATTTTATTGTTGATTTTGAGTATAATCCTATCAGTGATTCATCTGATGTAGCTAATATTTGTGCAATTTTTGACAATACTCAAGATTATAGCACATGGGCTTGGCAACCGAAGTTTGAGGAGTTTCTTGAGAAAAATGAAAAACAGATTCCTTCAAGTGGGCAAGTAACCAAAGTTAATCTTAAACCTTGCCACCTACCTGTGAAGTTCGAGCACCGAGTTTATTGGGCAAATAAGCGTTTCGTTTTTTACCCAGGAGGAATAGTTCAAGAAGTGGAAGATAGTCCGGTTGTAAACTTGGTCTACCAACTTTGACCACAGCATGCAACAATAATTATTATTATTATTATCATCTTATTTGTTTTGTTTTGTTTTTATTTACTACTGTTTTTTTTTTTGTTTGCAGGATAGTATCATTTTGTCATTTCAGATCACTACTTTTGACGCTTAGCGAGCTATCTACATCACACATCAGGTGTATCCTACCCTTTTTAGTTACTCCCCATCCAATTTTGATTATTAAACATTGAGGACAATGTTTCATTTAAGTTGGGGGGTGGAAATACAAATCTGTTATTTAAACTCTGTGGCATATTTCAATCAATATATAAAAAATTGCCAAATTTTTTTCACACAGGCATCTTTTCACACATGATACTCATGCTCATTCATAACCATCTTGGTGAATTCAACAAACCCATCTTAAATCATTTTGCTAAAGCATCCACAGAACCATTTATGCACTTCTCCAAATTTTGTGATAATATGGTGATTTGACACATGTAACTAAAGAATTATTTTGCTCAAGTATTCATGTGAATTTTGTGAGAATTGAGAGCTTACAAATACAGAAATTGTGATAAGTATCCATTGATCTGTTGAATTTGACACTTCTTTTGAGAATATCATTACATGGTTTGTGGTAAGATGCTGGATATACTTGGGATATGACGAAAATCAACTTAGGATTAACGTTTGAGCCTTTCAAGCTGAGCCTTTTCATCATAGATCCCTAGCAGCCAATTTTGAGCCAATATACACATATGGCCTTTTCTTTTCATATCTACATCATCCATACCTCTCCACATTGGAGTATAGCTTATACACTATATTTTCTTACCATTTTACTTCCAAGTGTGTACTAGGTGTGAAATTATCATTTAAAAAAAAAGAAAAAAAAAAGAAAACCATGACAAAAATGGCATGGTGCTAGATGTGTCCATCAAATTATTTATGAAAGAGTTCATCAAATTACGAAGACACCAGTGGCAAAAGAAGATGGAAAAGTGTACTCAGTCAAAAATCTAAAAAATTGAAAAGTACAACAAAAGGAAAGTATAGCCTACTGAAAAATTTAACAGATTCCCTTTTATGTATACTTGGAAGTTTTTGAAATCTCTTCACATTTTCTTCTTATCAACCCAAAACCTAAGCCACATTACAACCCTTTGTGTTGATTTTTCCGATCCTAAGTATGCTTGTGGAAAGAATGGTGGAAATCTCATTTGTTAGTATTCCTATCATAAGATCAATGTTTACTTGTTACTTATATATAATTGGCTAAATTTCCATGAGAGTAAATGTACACCTTTGTCAACTCCATAGAGAGAACCCTTACATGAAACACTTCTATACCCGTGAGTTATGGAGTTGAACCTTTTTACTTAAGATATTTTAGTGTTGCATGTGTCGAAACCTCTGATTTGATAAAAATAGTTTGGAACACATACACACTCTGTGGATTGCTATATTTGAATTACTTGTGAAAGGGTTATTGAATTTCTAAGATTGTTTTGATATGTAAATTTGAAAAATGTGTCTTGATGGCCCCTATGTGTGATTTTCTTTAGTCTTTCTCACCATTTTGCATGAAAATTGCTAGGGACTAGCAATGAGTAAGTTGGGGGGTGTGATGAGTGCACAAAAATGCACTCTAAATACTCTATTTAAATACTAAAAGAAATGAGAAAATAATGGATATAACTCATGTTATTAAAATTAATGATCATTTATCTTGAAATAGATATAAGTATGATTTAATATATTGATGAGAATATAAAATGCCATATTTTCCTCTCTTAATGTTTAATACTTTATTCTTATTTGATGCCTAACTATACTCATTATTCTTATATTTTGATTTAGGACACAAATGGAGACATTAGGAGCAAATGAAGATAATTGCGGAATTTTAGACAGTTCTGACATCTTTTCGTAAAATGGGCATAACTCTCTCATCCAATCTCCGATTGAGATGATTCAAGATGATCTAGAACCGCAAGAGAAATATCTATAACTTTTATGTTTTGTGTTTGAAGAGATATCCACTCAATCTAAGACAAAATTGACCATCAAGTGGACGCACCTGCACTTGACGTTCCTGGATATTTTTCAGCCACTTGCATCAAATCCAAATGTTATCATAATATTTTCCAGCAAGCACTCCTACACCAACTTGGAAATTCAATGATCAATTCATATGCAAGATGAAGTACACTCAAGTTTCTTGTAGACAAATTATTTGACCACAAGATATTAAGTCATACAAGACAACTAATGGATAGAGAAGCAAAATTGAAACACTCAACCTACAAGCAAAATCCAGCTCATGCATGGTGGGAAAACAAATGATCAAAATGACAACTCACAAATCACTTGGATTCAAGAATGGCACATGGCAAAACAAGTTGAAATTGTGATGATTTTGTCATGACAACTTGCATGAAGGATGCTTATAAATAGAAGGAAGGGGTGTGTGTTCTAAGAGAATGCTTAGTGTGGGAGGATGCTTTGGAAGAGCCATTATTTTGAGAGCTTGAGAAAAGAAAAGAAAAACCAAAGAAGAGAGAAGAAAATAATGGTTGGCTCTTCCATATTATCCCTTGGAGAATTTTGGTTGCATATTTTCAATATGTGTAACTAAATTCTCAAGGAGGGCTAGGGATGAACTTGTGTATGTGATGGTGTTTGTAATTTATTTTTGATTCATATATGTGTTCTTCAAATATTAAACTCTTTTGTTTAGTCATTCAAAATTTATTATAAATGTTTTCGTCACCAAATAATCTTAGAATTTATTTCATTTATAGATTCAGTCATGCTTTTTCTATTAAATGCAATAATCCTTTGATTATGTTTGGTTCAATTGGTTATCTATTTTAATTTAATTCTCTGCTGCAATATTGCTCTACGAGTATATTGTCGACGTTGAATTTCTTTAATATCGATAACAATTCCTGTTCTTATATTGTGACGAATGATTTTTCAAAAGATTACATTTGATTTAAAACTGGTTATTAATGTTTTATTTTCCGATTGAAAATTTGGACATAGAATTTTCAATTGAGTTATTAATGAATCGAAAATAATTAAAATACCAATTATATACAAAGGATTCCCGATGCTTTACTTTTCGCACTCATCTAAATCTTTTTGTTAATTTCGTTACTGTTCTTCAATTTCTCAATCTATCTCCCTGTGGAATCGACACCCCAAAGTTATACTGCAAACGACCGCGTTATTCTTTGGGCGTAATCAGGCCCAATACCCCACTTCAATCCTAGGCCCATTTTGGGAATAGAATATGGTGACTAAGTAGAAAAATTATGAGGTTATCCCAAAAGAGGGAGAAAAGAAGATGAGATGTGAATGTACTCGAGCTTGTCTCGGGTTTTGCATGAAATTAAGTAAGCATTGCATGCTCCATGCATAAGTCACGAAAAGAAGTTTTTAAAGTCAAGCATGTTTTAAGAAGAAGGAAAAAGAAAAGAAAAGATTGAATTTTTGAAAGAAAAGAAGTAAAGTTTTATAAGAACCCCAAAGGCTGGGACGGGGAAGTGCCCCAGTGGAACTCCCTGTCCACTCAAGAGTGTCTAAAGTCGAGTGGTAGCCCCTGGGTCGACGAAGAACAGTCGGCGGACCGTGTATAGCACCAAAAGGTGGCCGGAGCGCGGTAGCACCTAACGCTGGTGAGTGCCCAAGACGGATAAGGTGTAAGGACATACCGTTTTAAAGTTATATGACGCTCACTTTAGGGTGATGCGGTAACCAGCAGGGAACACGCGGTGCTAGGGGAACCGTGTTGTGTCTCATACATGTTAAAGAAAAGTCATAACAAGAAGGGCTTTCGAGCCATAAGAAAGATCTGTATATGATAAGTGGCGCCTAAGAAAGAAAGATACGAAATGTTTTAAAGAAATGTTTTGAAAAGCAACGATGATATGAAAAGAAGTTTGAAAGAAGAAGTCTGCATGAAAGTTTTATGAAAAGAAGTCTGAAAGAAGTATGTATGTTTAAAAGTTTTCATGAGCATGTGCATGAGTCAGTCATTCATTGCATGTGCATTAGTTAAGTATGTTTTGTTCACTTATCTGTATATCTGATATGTTCTGGTTTAAGTGTAGTGTACTTGCTGAGATTTCTCCCGAAATCTCACTCCCTTTTTATTATCCATACTATTGCTCCCTTGGGAACAATAGAAGTCATTGCAGGACAGGATGGATCCACGGATTACGACTCTCGAGAAGATGGGTCGGACCCTTATGGGCTCGACTAAGGCTGAGACTGCCGGGCCAGTGACCCTAGACCTGTTGGGTCAGTGGGCGGCAGAGTCGCTTCCTATGGCGACTTATTTTTTTGACGACCTACGCCCTACGGGGTGCTGTATGGTGCTGGGAGTTGACGGGCTCCTCCACCTGGGACGCCTGTTTACGTCATCCTCTGGGATGATGTGTGACGTAGGTCCAGGGCTGAGTCTAGACAGCCTTCGTTACGGCCCGAACTATAAGAAGATAAAAGAAGAACCCGCCTATTAGTATGGTTGGCGGAGGGAGGAGTGGATCAGCAGCACCTTTATTTTGTATACACCGATGTACTTTTGGAAAAATCTTCTCGCTGTTTTGGGAAGTACTTTTGTATAAAACTGTTTACATTGGTGACTTTATTCTGATATGTATATATATGTGCTTGCGATGTTTAAATTGGGTTTTATTTTGTTAACCATGTGATGTGCGACAAGCGTAACGTTTTGTCGTTTATTTGTGGCTTGACCTTTTTCCGCTGCGATTAAAAAAAAAAAAAATAAGGCTCTCCTAAGTAAAGATGAGGGATGACTTCCTTGTGACGTTCGTCCCCGGCGTCGCATTTTGCGTACGAACCCAAGCGCAAGCTGGGGCGCCGACAGCGGTGGTATCAGAGCAGTTAAGTCTCTGGGTAAGAAACCACAAGTCCTAGGAGAAAGAATCACATGGTATAGGCTATGATTCTTTAGATTTAGGCTTGAATCTTTAGATAATGGATTGGAGATAGTGGTGATATACCAGTATGATGTGGTGAGTTACCAAGGTTGGAGCACCGGAGTTAAAGTAACTCATATGAAGATTATGCACTTTTCAGGGAAGAATGGCAGGAGGACGACGACGTGCCCCTACTCCAAGGCCCGAAGCTTTACCGAGAGTTAATGTTTCGAGTCCAATGCCGACCGTAGGTAATACGCCACTAAATTCGTCACCTCAGACCGGAGGAAGAGAGACTCCAAATACCCCGTTAGATGGCGGACAAGCGATAGCGGAAGCTATTCGCCAGATGACGGAACTAGTGAAGCACCAAATGGAGCAGAGTCGATGTCACCCGAGCGCCAGTGGAGTGACGGCAGGATGCCCATACGAAAAATTTCTGGTATATCGGTACCCGAACTTTACGGGGACTGAAGGAGCTATGAAGGCCGACCGATGGATTATGGACTTAGAACGCACCTTCGAAATCAGTGGGTGCACGGAGGCGCAAAAAGTGCAATATGCTGGTCACCTATTACAAGGGGAGGCCGGATTATGGTGGGACACGAAGAGAAGGTTACTGAGACAAGAACTGGGAGAGAATGTAGTCCTCACCTGGGATAGGTTCAAGACCGAGTTTGATAATCGATTCTTTCCGGAGTCGATAAAGCAGCAGAAGGCGATAGAGTTCGCCACATTAGTGCAAGGAAGCATGACGGTGGACCAGTACGCCGCTAAATTCATGGAATTGACACGATTCGCCCCGCATTTGGTAATAACAGAAAAGATGCGAGCAAAGAAATTTCAGGATGGATTACAGCCAAGGATTTGCAATCAAGTGGCTTGTTTGCGAATCGAAAATTTTCAAGAGTTGGTAAATGTGACGGCCATTGCTGAAGCCGAGCAGAGAAGTCTGATCAATCAAGCCCAGACTTACAAGAAAAGACATTTTCCATATTCTTCAGGGAAAGATATGGATAAAAGGAGAAGTACTCGTCCCATGGATAAAGGGAAGGGTAAAGTGGGTGGGCCAAAAGGAATGGCTCCACTTCCCCCATGTAGGACATGCGGACGCCCACATAAGGGAGAATGCCGCGCTGCAACAGGAGCTTGTTTTAGGTGTGGCCAAGTGGGTCACCTGATCCGTGATTGCCCGCAGACAGCCCCTGGCGGAACGACAGTACCTGGAGGAAAGGCGAAGGCCCCTGTGAAGTCCAAGGTGTACGCAATTACCCCGGGAGAAGTAGATGTGGACGACGAGGAGGCTATTAACGCCGGCATTATTACTGGTAACGATCTTAAAATTTTTTATCTAGAATTAAAGCATAGATAACTTTCTTAAAGTGACCATGAGGAAGTTTTATATATATAGGTGAAATTATATTGATGCGTAATGTGGTATATGCTTTGTTTGATTCCGGCGCGACGAGATCTTTTATTTCTTATGATTGCGTGTGGAGGTGTAAGTTAGAAGTAAAGCCGTTAACTCAAAAAGTGTTGGTGACACTCCCTGATGGGAAAACGTTTGGATGTCAGCGGATAGTGAGGAACTGCCCGTTAGAAATAGCTGGCGTAAGGTTCAACGCTGATCTGATAGTTTTCCATTTGTTAGGATTTGACGTGATATTAGGCATGGATTGGCTATCCAAGTATTACGCCAAGATTGACTGCCGCAAAAAGGAGATTATATTTGAATTGCCCGAAGAAGAGAAGTTGCGCTACGAAGGGGAAACAGTTCACCATGTTTCTTCTATAGTGACAGCGAAAAGAATGACGAAAAGTTTAAGAGGAGGAGCTGAAGGGTTTTTGATACTGTCCTTGAAAGCAGGCGAAGATACCAAGAATATTGAAGAAATTCTGGTAGTAAAGGACTTCCCCCAAGTATTCTCAGATGATCTGCCAGGATTACCCCCGGAACGTGAGACTGAGTTTACCATTGAACTTGAACCCGCAACAACTCCAGTTCACAAGGCACCGTATCGGATGGCTCCAACGGAATTGAAAGAATTGAAGACTCAAATCGAGGAATTGTTGGACAAGGGATTTATACGACCTAGTTCATCGCCGTGGGGAGCCCCAGTTTTGTTTGTGAAAAAGAAAGACGGAACAATGCGGATGTGCATCGATTACCGAGGACTCAATAAGGTTACCATTAAGAATAAGTATCCGCTACCCCGGATAGACGATTTGCTGGACCAACTGCAAGGAGCTACAGTATTCTCCAAGATAGACCTCAGATCAGGGTACCATCAACTTAGGATTAAGGAACGAGATGTACCCAAGACTGCTTTCCGAACTCGCTATGGACATTTCGAGTTCTTAGTCATGCCTTTTGGACTGACCAATGCCCCAGCAGCCTTCATGGATCTGATGAATAGAATTTTTCGATCATACTTAGACAGTTTCGTTGTGGTATTCATCGACGATATCCTGGTGTACTCGCGAAATGATGACGAACATAAGGAGCATTTGGAGACAGTGCTGAAAATTTTACAAGAACATCAGCTGTACGCCAAACTTAGTAAGTGTGAGTTTTGGCTCCACGAAGTTAAATTTTTGGGCCATGTAATTTCAAGCAACGGAGTTTCTGTGGACCCTGCGAAAATAGAGGCGGTAACTGAATGGCCTCAACCGACGTCCGTTCATGAAATACGTAGTTTTCTTGGCTTAGCAGGATACTACAGAAGATTCGTTGAAGGATTTTCCAAGTTATCTGGTCCTCTAACGGCTTTGACGAAGAAGAATGCCAAATATGTCTGGAATGACCAGTGTGAGCAGAGTTTTCAAGAGCTTAAGAAGAGATTGACTTCTGCCCCAGTGTTGGCATTACCAGAGCCTCACAAACCATATGTAGTGTATAGTGATGCCTCAAAGTTGAGTTTGGGATGTGTACTAATGCAGGAAGGACGAGTAGTCGCCTACGCGTCCCGACAGCTTAAAGATCATGAGCGAAATTATCCCACCCACGACCTGGAATTAGCAGCCGTAGTGTTTGCACTGAAGATTTGGAGGCACTACTTGTATGGGGAAGAATGTGAGATATACACGGACCATAAAAGTTTAAAGTATCTGTTTAGTCAGAAGAATCTAAATATGAGACAAAGAAGGTGGATCGAGACTATAAATGACTTCCGGTGTGAGATCAAGTACCACCCGGGAAAAGCTAACGTGGTGGCAGATGCTTTAAGCCGAAAATCACAGGTAGAGGAACCATCGGTACTAGCCAGTATGCAAGATATGCTGGTAAGGAGTCAACCTGGAAGAGCGATGTTAGCAACAGTTCAAGAAATTATATCTCTGACCGAAGATGAAATCCGGGAAGGACAACGGCAAGATACCAAACTGGAAAAGATCCGAACAAATTTACTCGGAGGAAAAGGATCACCTCATTTTACCGTGTCTGATGATGGAACGTTATACTTCGGAAAGAGAACAGTGATACCAGATAATCCAGAACTTAAGGAGAAGCTTATGAGGGAAGCACACTGCACCCCTTATACAGCCCATCCTGGAAGTACCAAAATGTACCGGGATCTGAAGGAAAGATTTTGGTGGGAAGGTATAAAGAAAGATGTAGCTACTTTTGTGGCAAAATGTTCAGTGTGTCAAATGGTTAAAGCGGAACATCAACGTCCCGCAGGAATGCTGCAACCTCTTCCAATTCCGGAATGGAAATGGGAAGATATTTCAATGGATTTCGTAATAGGATTTCCAAGAACCTCGGCGGGAAGGAACACAATATGGGTGATAGTGGACAGATTGACAAAGAGTGCCCACTTCCTACCGATTGCAAATACGGACTCAATGGAAAAATTGTCTCGAATTTACGTTAAAGAAATAGTTCGTCTGCACGGAGTGCCAAAAATGATTGTCTCAGATAGGGACCCAAGATTTGCCTCTCACTTCTGGCAAAGTTTACAGAAGAGAATGGGATCCAACTTGAAGTTTAGCAGCGCCTATCATCCGCAGACTGATGGTCAGACAGAACGGACTATTCAAACTTTAGAAGACATGTTACGGGCGTGTGTGCTAGACTCTAGTAGCGACTGGGAGAGTCTTTTGCCCTTGATTGAATTCGCTTACAACAACAGTGTAACACCCCGTTCCCGAAGGTCCAGAGAGTTAGGTCATTTTTCTCAAGTCATCCCAAAACATCAATTCATATATTCCAAATTCTCCAATAACCAACTAATATAAAAAGGACACTCCATAATTAATTAACAAATGTTTATGAAACTCTCCAAGAAACTAAACATAAACTTTAATAAAATCAAATGACTTCAAATACTTGCAACAATCCAAAACTTGACATACTAGAAATATCAATGAAGATAAATATTTACTAAGACTAAAATGTATCCACGAGCACTTATTCTCCTATGATCACCAAGCCTCTCTAGTAATGGCTACCCTTGCTGATAATGCACTGAATCATCTCAACTATCTGAAAAATGTAATTAGAGGAGAGGGGTGAGTTATCCACAACTCAGTAAGCAAAGAACATATACTAGTGTGCAAACATGAGCATTTACCAAAATTCAGAATGCAGAACCAAATATTTCTTACTTTCCAGAAAAATGCAGAAGCAGGTTATATTATCAAAAATCAGAGCGAAAGTTTAATGTAACCAGAAACAGGAAAATCCTTTTGGCATAGCATAACTGAAACGTCTTATCAAAATAGAAGTACCATGTTTAACCCCCGTGGTAGGGTTGTGCAAACCTCGGCGGCCAACCGAGCAGAAACAGAATGTGAATCTTCCCCTTATTATTCTCGGAAACCCGAGTGTGCACACAGGAAAAACCACGCAGAAAACCACTTTGCAGCCAAAGTGGGTGCACCGGAAACAGAATAGTTGGTACCAACCCAGGACAAAACAAAGCGAAACAGAACCAGAATGTCATGCCAGAGGTTTCAGAAATCATATCGTATCATACCCGAGTACAGGATTTTTCCAAAACAAGAACAGAATCAGATCATAAACATCATTTATACAGAAATTTTCATATTCGCTCTTTTTCAGTTCGAAAAAATAGAATGCAACAAAATAGCTCATGTCTACACCAGTTCATGCCAGAAAATATTTTATTCTTGTACGTTTTCTTATGCATATGCGAAACAAAACTGAGGTAGTTTCAAAATTTCTTTCCGTAACTAAAACATGCATATTTTCCAAAATAAATCTCAGTTCATATTTTTAATGTAAAGTCTAGCATAGGAACCCCGCTTACCTGAATTTCTTAGCTTCTCAAAATTTATCTCCACACGGCTGAACAAAAATTAGTCGCCACCTATACAATTGACGCAAACTTCCATAAATTTTCAAATCAACCATGTATTTTAATATTTGAGCCTAGAACCATAAAATACCCAAATTCTCCTACACACTTTAAGTAACAAACTCTCCAACCCCAAAATATCGCAAATTCTAAACACTTCTAAAATTCCTTGAACGACTCAGATCAAAAGAATAACAAATAATAGTAATTTAAAAAAGAACATCAAAGATAAATTAAATCCGGTCGTTCCTTTGGAATTTTTTGTCAAGTTTGGAAGGGCTGAAATCCACTCTTATTGAAAATAGCTCAATATAAATAAATAAACAAAATAATAATAGTAATTGATTTAATCCAACCTTCCTACCAAACTTCGCCAAGGCGCTAAAAAAAAAAACACCACAGATCAAGGTTTACGGTCCTATAGTGGAAATAAAAACGAGCCCGCTTAGAGAACATAATTACTAGACTAAAAAGTGGTTGTTCAGGTCCATTTTGAAGGAACACCAAAGTACCAACTTATAACTCTACCGAAAATAAAAACATGCAAAAACACATGCTCGAATGCTCGCAAGGAAAAATACCCGCTGGAAGGAACATGCTTACCGAGAGTTTTTGCACAAGGCTGGGAGACGGTGGTCAAGGCAGCGAGTTTGCGACTGAGAAACGGTGGCTGGTGGCTTACGGTACTAAGGAAAAAGGAGGTCGCCTGTTTAGGGTGGAGTAAAACAGAGGGTGTTTGGGGCTGTGGCTGGGTTGTTTCTCGGTGATATCCGACGTGAGGCAAAGCCTTGCGAGGTGGTTGGCAGTACGTGGTGTCGCAGGGGTGGTGGCAAGGTCGACGGTTTCTGGGGTCTTCCTACACGACGTCGGTGATACTACCTTGCCGTGGCTGGTGGTACCCAGCTAGACGGAGCAAGCAGCGGTAAGAGATGCTCTGTTTCGGGCGGTGAAAACAGGGGACGTTTTCAGTGATGGCTAGCGGCTAGTTCCTCCACCGTGGGTTCAAGGCTGCTAAGTCTAGACGAGGCTGAGTTATGCGAAGGCTTTCAGTGGCTGAGCAAGGTTGAGGCACCTTAGAGGACAGCGGCGGCGTGGAGCTTCCGAGAATAATGAGGGGGAGGCTACGTGCGTAAGGCGTTGAGTCATTGAGGTTTTCCTTCGCATAGATATATATATGTAATGATACTAAAACCCTAAGGAAGCGTAGAGCGGGAAAGAAAAGTTGGATGGAGGCAAAACTATTTTAGGAAGGGAAGAAGTGTCCAAATACTAGTTTTATTCGGTTGCCAAGAAATTTAGAAGGAGGAGATACGTGCATGGGAATTACGGCAATGTGAGATAAATATGGAGAGGAAAGAGGAAATAAAATAATGATAATAAATCAGTAAATCATACAATAAATTAGGAATGCAAATAAAATAACCGTGTCGCTCGGAAAGGAAAAAAAATATTTGAAGAAAGCTTGGTGTCGGAGCGGGGTGTTACATCCTCTCTCCCTTAAAAATTTCGTCCTCGAAATTTATTGCACCTAATGCCGAGTAAAAATAAATAAATAAATAAATAAATCCTTCTCCTTCCATTTAATCATACTCAAACCTAACCCAACCAAAAATTTATTGAGTAGGGTACCTGTATTTGTATTGTTGTCATCCTCTGCATCCTCAGTCGTTAGTGCAAACACACGCGCTGGCCCTCGTATTCCACGCTGATTGGCTCCCTGAGTTTCCTTTTGGGGACCTGAAGGGTTAGTCTTGTTGTCCGACAAAAGTAAAGGGCAGTTCCTGATATGATGTCCAGTCTTGCCACAGCGAAAGCACGCCCCTAGTTCTCTTCTACACTCTCCAGTGTGAGGGCGATTGCAAAACTTACATAGAGTGTTGGATTGATTTCCTTGTGTTTGCTTTTGGCCAGTGTTATTGCCTTCATTCCTCTTTTTCCATGGACCTTGATCCACTGTTGATTGAGACCCTTGAGCTGCAGTCCTCTTCCTCTGTTCCACCAATGTAGCACTCCTCTGCAGGCTTCGCTCAAAGATAATGGCCTTATTCACCATCTCAGTAAAATTTTTTAATTGGAAACCCACCACCCGCTCAAAAATCTTTTCGTTTAGTCCTTGCTCGAACTTACGACACTTCTTCTCCTCATCAGGGATCAGGTACGCAGCAAAACGTGCTAATTCGGTAAACTTTGCCGCATATTGATGTACCGACATAGTTCCTTGAACCAAATTAGCAAACTCCATAGCCTTATCATTTTTAACTGAGTCTGGAAAGAAACGTTCCAAAAAGATTTCTTTAAATTTTTCCCATTCCACTATTTCTGTTCTTGTAGATTCTCTAATAGTTCTCTCTGAAATCCACCACCTTTTCGCTTCTCCCGTTAGTTTGAAAGCAGAAAATAATACCTTCTGTTCTTCTGTGCAAGGTGTAACACGGAGTATCTCCTCAATGTCCTGAATCCAATCCTCGGCTAAAATCGGATCTCCCCGACCATCATAAGTGGGCGGATGCAATTTATTAAAGTCGTCTATAGAGCTCCTCCATCCATCATTTGTCACATTCATACCAGATAGACTCCGTTCCCGACGACGAGGCGGCATCCTGAAAACTCAAAAAATAAAATCTTACCAAAACAAAAAATCACAAGGGAACCATGCAATAGCTTTAAAAGTAAACCTCCAGGAATAACAAGTAAATTCTTATTGCTAATCCAAGTATACACCTCAACTAAAATAAATCAATACCTAAAATCATTGACAATCTAAATTCTCTTAAACCAACCAAGTCCATAATCTTAAACCTAAAATATCCCCAAAATCATCTCCAAGTCCTCAAAACCTCAAACCTTATCAAACTTGTCTGACTTCGCTCACGACCCAAAATCTAAATCTTGCATCATAATCCAGTCATGCCAACCAAATAAACCAATCGAATCTAAGTCATTAACTTCCCAAAAATCCATCCTATAATTACCTCCTCAAGTCCACAAATAATTAATCGACCTCAACTATTTTAGTCTGCAGAACCTCAAACCTGCTCTGATACCAACTGTAACACCCCGTTCCCGAAGGTCCAGAGAGTTAGGTCATTTTTCTCAAGTCATCCCAAAACATCAATTCATATATTCCAAATTCTCCAATAACCAACTAATATAAAAAGGACACTCCATAATTAATTAACAAATGTTTATGAAACTCTCCAAGAAACTAAACATAAACTTTAATAAAATCAAATGACTTCAAATACTTGCAACAATCCAAAACTTGACATACTAGAAATATCAATGAAGATAAATATTTACTAAGACTAAAATGTATCCACGAGCACTTATTCTCCTATGATCACCAAGCCTCTCTAGTAATGGCTACCCTTGCTGATAATGCACTGAATCATCTCAACTATCTGAAAAATGTAATTAGAGGAGAGGGGTGAGTTATCCACAACTCAGTAAGCAAAGAACATATACTAGTGTGCAAACATGAGCATTTACCAAAATTCAGAATGCAGAACCAAATATTTCTTACTTTCCAGAAAAATGCAGAAGCAGGTTATATTATCAAAAATCAGAGCGAAAGTTTAATGTAACCAGAAACAGGAAAATCCTTTTGGCATAGCATAACTGAAACGTCTTATCAAAATAGAAGTACCATGTTTAACCCCCGTGGTAGGGTTGTGCAAACCTCGGCGGCCAACCGAGCAGAAACAGAATGTGAATCTTCCCCTTATTATTCTCGGAAACCCGAGTGTGCACACAGGAAAAACCACGCAGAAAACCACTTTGCAGCCAAAGTGGGTGCACCGGAAACAGAATAGTTGGTACCAACCCAGGACAAAACAAGGCGAAACAGAACCAGAATGTCATGCCAGAGGTTTCAGAAATCATATCGTATCATACCCGAGTACAGGATTTTTCCAAAACAAGAACAGAATCAGATCATAAACATCATTTATACAGAAATTTTCATATTCGCTCTTTTTCAGTTCGAAAAAATAGAATGCAACAAAATAGCTCATGTCTACACCAGTTCATGCCAGAAAATATTTTATTCTTGTACGTTTTCTTATGCATATGCGAAACAAAACTGAGGTAGTTTCAAAATTTCTTTCCGTAACTAAAACATGCATATTTTCCAAAATAAATCTCAGTTCATATTTTTAATGTAAAGTCTAGCATAGGAACCCCGCTTACCTGAATTTCTTAGCTTCTCAAAATTTATCTCCACACGGCTGAACAAAAATTAGTCGCCACCTATACAATTGACGCAAACTTCCATAAATTTTCAAATCAACCATGTATTTTAATATTTGAGCCTAGAACCATAAAATACCCAAATTCTCCTACACACTTTAAGTAACAAACTCTCCAACCCCAAAATATCGCAAATTCTAAACACTTCTAAAATTCCTTGAACGACTCAGATCAAAAGAATAACAAATAATAGTAATTTAAAAAAGAACATCAAAGATAAATTAAATCCGGTCGTTCCTTTGGAATTTTTTGTCAAGTTTGGAAGGGCTGAAATCCACTCTTATTGAAAATAGCTCAATATAAATAAATAAACAAAATAATAATAGTAATTGATTTAATCCAACCTTCCTACCAAACTTCGCCAAGGCGCTAAAAAAAAAAACACCACAGATCAAGGTTTACGGTCCTATAGTGGAAATAAAAACGAGCCCGCTTAGAGAACATAATTACTAGACTAAAAAGTGGTTGTTCAGGTCCATTTTGAAGGAACACCAAAGTACCAACTTATAACTCTACCGAAAATAAAAACATGCAAAAACACATGCTCGAATGCTCGCAAGGAAAAATACCCGCTGGAAGGAACATGCTTACCGAGAGTTTTTGCACAAGGCTGGGAGACGGTGGTCAAGGCAGCGAGTTTGCGACTGAGAAACGGTGGCTGGTGGCTTACGGTACTAAGGAAAAAGGAGGTCGCCTGTTTAGGGTGGAGTAAAACAGAGGGTGTTTGGGGCTGTGGCTGGGTTGTTTCTCGGTGATATCCGACGTGAGGCAAAGCCTTGCGAGGTGGTTGGCAGTACGTGGTGTCGCAGGGGTGGTGGCAAGGTCGACGGTTTCTGGGGTCTTCCTACACGACGTCGGTGATACTACCTTGCCGTGGCTGGTGGTACCCAGCTAGACGGAGCAAGCAGCGGTAAGAGATGCTCTGTTTCGGGCGGTGAAAACAGGGGACGTTTTCAGTGATGGCTAGCGGCTAGTTCCTCCACCGTGGGTTCAAGGCTGCTAAGTCTAGACGAGGCTGAGTTATGCGAAGGCTTTCAGTGGCTGAGCAAGGTTGAGGCACCTTAGAGGACAGCGGCGGCGTGGAGCTTCCGAGAATAATGAGGGGGAGGCTACGTGCGTAAGGCGTTGAGTCATTGAGGTTTTCCTTCGCATAGATATATATATGTAATGATACTAAAACCCTAAGGAAGCGTAGAGCGGGAAAGAAAAGTTGGATGGAGGCAAAACTATTTTAGGAAGGGAAGAAGTGTCCAAATACTAGTTTTATTCGGTTGCCAAGAAATTTAGAAGGAGGAGATACGTGCATGGGAATTACGGCAATGTGAGATAAATATGGAGAGGAAAGAGGAAATAAAATAATGATAATAAATCAGTAAATCATACAATAAATTAGGAATGCAAATAAAATAACCGTGTCGCTCGGAAAGGAAAAAAAATATTTGAAGAAAGCTTGGTGTCGGAGCGGGGTGTTACATCCTCTCTCCCTTAAAAATTTCGTCCTCGAAATTTATTGCACCTAATGCCGAGTAAAAATAAATAAATAAATAAATAAATCCTTCTCCTTCCATTTAATCATACTCAAACCTAACCCAACCAAAAATTTATTGAGTAGGGTACCTGTATTTGTATTGTTGTCATCCTCTGCATCCTCAGTCGTTAGTGCAAACACACGCGCTGGCCCTCGTATTCCACGCTGATTGGCTCCCTGAGTTTCCTTTTGGGGACCTGAAGGGTTAGTCTTGTTGTCCGACAAAAGTAAAGGGCAGTTCCTGATATGATGTCCAGTCTTGCCACAGCGAAAGCACGCCCCTAGTTCTCTTCTACACTCTCCAGTGTGAGGGCGATTGCAAAACTTACATAGAGTGTTGGATTGATTTCCTTGTGTTTGCTTTTGGCCAGTGTTATTGCCTTCATTCCTCTTTTTCCATGGACCTTGATCCACTGTTGATTGAGACCCTTGAGCTGCAGTCCTCTTCCTCTGTTCCACCAATGTAGCACTCCTCTGCAGGCTTCGCTCAAAGATAATGGCCTTATTCACCATCTCAGTAAAATTTTTTAATTGGAAACCCACCACCCGCTCAAAAATCTTTTCGTTTAGTCCTTGCTCGAACTTACGACACTTCTTCTCCTCATCAGGGATCAGGTACGCAGCAAAACGTGCTAATTCGGTAAACTTTGCCGCATATTGATGTACCGACATAGTTCCTTGAACCAAATTAGCAAACTCCATAGCCTTATCATTTTTAACTGAGTCTGGAAAGAAACGTTCCAAAAAGATTTCTTTAAATTTTTCCCATTCCACTATTTCTGTTCTTGTAGATTCTCTAATAGTTCTCTCTGAAATCCACCACCTTTTCGCTTCTCCCGTTAGTTTGAAAGCAGAAAATAATACCTTCTGTTCTTCTGTGCAAGGTGTAACACGGAGTATCTCCTCAATGTCCTGAATCCAATCCTCGGCTAAAATCGGATCTCCCCGACCATCATAAGTGGGCGGATGCAATTTATTAAAGTCGTCTATAGAGCTCCTCCATCCATCATTTGTCACATTCATACCAGATAGACTCCGTTCCCGACGACGAGGCGGCATCCTGAAAACTCAAAAAATAAAATCTTACCAAAACAAAAAATCACAAGGGAACCATGCAATAGCTTTAAAAGTAAACCTCCAGGAATAACAAGTAAATTCTTATTGCTAATCCAAGTATACACCTCAACTAAAATAAATCAATACCTAAAATCATTGACAATCTAAATTCTCTTAAACCAACCAAGTCCATAATCTTAAACCTAAAATATCCCCAAAATCATCTCCAAGTCCTCAAAACCTCAAACCTTATCAAACTTGTCTGACTTCGCTCACGACCCAAAATCTAAATCTTGCATCATAATCCAGTCATGCCAACCAAATAAACCAATCGAATCTAAGTCATTAACTTCCCAAAAATCCATCCTATAATTACCTCCTCAAGTCCACAAATAATTAATCGACCTCAACTATTTTAGTCTGCAGAACCTCAAACCTGCTCTGATACCAACTGTAACACCCCGTTCCCGAAGGTCCAGAGAGTTAGGTCATTTTTCTCAAGTCATCCCAAAACATCAATTCATATATTCCAAATTCTCCAATAACCAACTAATATAAAAAGGACACTCCATAATTAATTAACAAATGTTTATGAAACTCTCCAAGAAACTAAACATAAACTTTAATAAAATCAAATGACTTCAAATACTTGCAACAATCCAAAACTTGACATACTAGAAATATCAATGAAGATAAATATTTACTAAGACTAAAATGTATCCACGAGCACTTATTCTCCTATGATCACCAAGCCTCTCTAGTAATGGCTACCCTTGCTGATAATGCACTGAATCATCTCAACTATCTGAAAAATGTAATTAGAGGAGAGGGGTGAGTTATCCACAACTCAGTAAGCAAAGAACATATACTAGTGTGCAAACATGAGCATTTACCAAAATTCAGAATGCAGAACCAAATATTTCTTACTTTCCAGAAAAATGCAGAAGCAGGTTATATTATCAAAAATCAGAGCGAAAGTTTAATGTAACCAGAAACAGGAAAATCCTTTTGGCATAGCATAACTGAAACGTCTTATCAAAATAGAAGTACCATGTTTAACCCCCGTGGTAGGGTTGTGCAAACCTCGGCGGCCAACCGAGCAGAAACAGAATGTGAATCTTCCCCTTATTATTCTCGGAAACCCGAGTGTGCACACAGGAAAAACCACGCAGAAAACCACTTTGCAGCCAAAGTGGGTGCACCGGAAACAGAATAGTTGGTACCAACCCAGGACAAAACAAGGCGAAACAGAACCAGAATGTCATGCCAGAGGTTTCAGAAATCATATCGTATCATACCCGAGTACAGGATTTTTCCAAAACAAGAACAGAATCAGATCATAAACATCATTTATACAGAAATTTTCATATTCGCTCTTTTTCAGTTCGAAAAAATAGAATGCAACAAAATAGCTCATGTCTACACCAGTTCATGCCAGAAAATATTTTATTCTTGTACGTTTTCTTATGCATATGCGAAACAAAACTGAGGTAGTTTCAAAATTTCTTTCCGTAACTAAAACATGCATATTTTCCAAAATAAATCTCAGTTCATATTTTTAATGTAAAGTCTAGCATAGGAACCCCGCTTACCTGAATTTCTTAGCTTCTCAAAATTTATCTCCACACGGCTGAACAAAAATTAGTCGCCACCTATACAATTGACGCAAACTTCCATAAATTTTCAAATCAACCATGTATTTTAATATTTGAGCCTAGAACCATAAAATACCCAAATTCTCCTACACACTTTAAGTAACAAACTCTCCAACCCCAAAATATCGCAAATTCTAAACACTTCTAAAATTCCTTGAACGACTCAGATCAAAAGAATAACAAATAATAGTAATTTAAAAAAGAACATCAAAGATAAATTAAATCCGGTCGTTCCTTTGGAATTTTTTGTCAAGTTTGGAAGGGCTGAAATCCACTCTTATTGAAAATAGCTCAATATAAATAAATAAACAAAATAATAATAGTAATTGATTTAATCCAACCTTCCTACCAAACTTCGCCAAGGCGCTAAAAAAAAAAACACCACAGATCAAGGTTTACGGTCCTATAGTGGAAATAAAAACGAGCCCGCTTAGAGAACATAATTACTAGACTAAAAAGTGGTTGTTCAGGTCCATTTTGAAGGAACACCAAAGTACCAACTTATAACTCTACCGAAAATAAAAACATGCAAAAACACATGCTCGAATGCTCGCAAGGAAAAATACCCGCTGGAAGGAACATGCTTACCGAGAGTTTTTGCACAAGGCTGGGAGACGGTGGTCAAGGCAGCGAGTTTGCGACTGAGAAACGGTGGCTGGTGGCTTACGGTACTAAGGAAAAAGGAGGTCGCCTGTTTAGGGTGGAGTAAAACAGAGGGTGTTTGGGGCTGTGGCTGGGTTGTTTCTCGG
This sequence comes from Platycarya strobilacea, assembly GCA_036898215.1. Lineage (NCBI taxonomy): Eukaryota > Viridiplantae > Streptophyta > Magnoliopsida > Fagales > Juglandaceae > Platycarya > Platycarya strobilacea. Next base: position 21,298,043 of record CM072549.1, on the reverse strand, counting down.
TGATATCCGACGTGAGGCAAAGCCTTGCGAGGTGGTTGGCAGTACGTGGTGTCGCAGGGGTGGTGGCAAGGTCGACGGTTTCTGGGGTCTTCCTACACGACGTCGGTGATACTACCTTGCCGTGGCTGGTGGTACCCAGCTAGACGGAGCAAGCAGCGGTAAGAGATGCTCTGTTTCGGGCGGTGAAAACAGGGGACGTTTTCAGTGATGGCTAGCGGCTAGTTCCTCCACCGTGGGTTCAAGGCTGCTAAGTCTAGACGAGGCTGAGTTATGCGAAGGCTTTCAGTGGCTGAGCAAGGTTGAGGCACCTTAGAGGACAGCGGCGGCGTGGAGCTTCCGAGAATAATGAGGGGGAGGCTACGTGCGTAAGGCGTTGAGTCATTGAGGTTTTCCTTCGCATAGATATATATATGTAATGATACTAAAACCCTAAGGAAGCGTAGAGCGGGAAAGAAAAGTTGGATGGAGGCAAAACTATTTTAGGAAGGGAAGAAGTGTCCAAATACTAGTTTTATTCGGTTGCCAAGAAATTTAGAAGGAGGAGATACGTGCATGGGAATTACGGCAATGTGAGATAAATATGGAGAGGAAAGAGGAAATAAAATAATGATAATAAATCAGTAAATCATACAATAAATTAGGAATGCAAATAAAATAACCGTGTCGCTCGGAAAGGAAAAAAAATATTTGAAGAAAGCTTGGTGTCGGAGCGGGGTGTTACAAACAGCTTCCAAGCTACTATCCAGATGGCACCGTACGAAGCTTTGTATGGAAGAAAGTGCAGATCTCCGTTATATTGGGACGAAGTCGGTGAAAGCAAAGTGTTAGGGCCTGAGTATTTGCAAGAAGTTAAGACTCAGGTAGAGCTGATACGGGAAAGGATAAAAACTGCCCAAAGCAGGCAGAAGAGCTACGCAGATCGAAGGAGAAGACCCTTAGAATTTGTAGTTGGCGATTGGGTGTATATTAAGATTTCACCAATGAAGGGAGTGGCCCGATTTGGCAAGAAAGAAAAATTAAGCCCTCGTTATATCGGACTATATGAAATTTTAGAAAGAGTCGGACCAGTGGCTTATCGTTTGAATCTACCAGTAAACCTACAAGGAGTCCATAACGTGTTTCACGTGTCGTCTTTAAAGAGGAGTTTCGGCGACAAACCAGCGACGGTAATGGATCCGAGTACCATCGAGCTACGCCCGAATTTAACTTATGAAGAGTGGCCGACTCAGATTACCGATCGCAAGGAACAAGAATTAAGGAATCGAAAAATCTCCTTAGTAAAAGTATTGTGGAATAACCCGGCATTTCAAGAAGCAACTTGGGAACGCGAAGACGCTATGAGGGCTAACTACCCTCATTTGTTTGAAAATTCCTAGTGTATTTGATTTCTGTTTAGCTAAGTTTTGATTGTAAATGAATGATTGCTTTGCTTGAATGTATGAACAATTGATTGGAGTTTTGAGTGTTATATTCATTAGATTACCTCATCGCACTGTCAATAACTTTTAATAAAAAAATTTACCCAGGTTATGGCCAGAACTAGAAGAACCCCACGCATGTCAGTAGCTACCATAGCCCAATTAAGAGAGAGGAGAGAAGTCAGACAAAGAATCTTGAGTAGAAGGCGTGAAAGAGAGAGGATACAGAGGCTTAGGCACCTGGAGCGATGTGAGAGGCATCGTACTCATCGGATGGATATAGGACCTAAAGGGAACCCTGTATTTCGTAGAGCTACGCCGAGTGAAGAGCGACAACCCCCTAACCCTTGGATGAAGGGAGAGAGAGAGCAGTTGCGTAGAATAGTACAGGGAAAAGCAAGTGAACCAAACATAGAACCTTTGGAAAATTCTGATACCTCTAATGATCGCATAAGGCAAAGAATAGAGGGGATACCCCGAGTGGAAACGGAAGAAGAAATAGTGCACAGATTGAATGAATTAAAGACGAACTTGTATTACGACTCAGATTTAGATGCTATATTTTACTTTTCTCAAGATTCGGTGACTGAGGAAGAAGGAGTACCCACTTATTCATCATCAGAAGAGTCCACTGCTAATACTCCTCGAGGTATGATAAAATTTATTATGATCCTTCATATCATCACATGCATTGATTTCGAGGACGAAATCTTGTATTAGTGGGGGAGGATGTAATAGCCCTAAAAATCTCCATCTTGATTAAATTAACTAATTAAGGATTAATACACAAGATTAGTGGTAATTGGTGAAAGAACCAAATAAGCCTTGAAGAGATGGGCTTAGGAATGAGATCTTTGGAGAATGGATCAAGTGAATGGGCCAAGAGAGCAATGGTGAGTTCAAAGGCCCATAGAATGAGCCCATAGCCCATCAAGCCCATAATTGAGACACTTGTCAATGGGAGAAAAATCCTAGAAAAATTATCCAAACCCTTGTAGGAAAATATTATTTGGTGAAGGTTGACTAGTAGTTGGATGCATGCCATGTAGGATTGAGTGTAGAATCTAATGGAATGATTTTTCCTACCATGGTATCTTGGAGGTACAAAACACCATCCCTTGACTTGCCAAGTAAGGTCATGAGGTGTAGGGAAGTTACAAGTGGCATGAGGAGAAGCTTGGATGAAGGGAGCTTGGAGTTTCGGTGGAAGCCAATCCGTGGGTTTCATTGGGGAATCTCATGGGGTATGGCCATCTACAAGTGATAGGACAAAGAGGAAGAGTGTGTAAGTGGATGAAGTACATGTGTAAGAAAGTATGGTGATGTGAAGAGAGGTATGGTGTATGTGTAGGTGATTGAAATGACAAAAACTAGGAAGAGAAGCAAAAGGGAGTTTCGGTGAAGCTAGCTTGGCCGGCCATGCCTTGCTCAAATTCCAAAAAGCATGGCTTTGGAATCACTTGGATGGACACATGAGGAGATAGGGGAATTATGATTGAGTGAAAAACAAGAAAATGGAGGCTAGAGGCACCAAGAAGCCGCCGGCCATAGGAAAGAAAGGAGAAAGGAGAATCATCTAGGTATGGCCAAGATTTGATCTTGGAGTGGCCTAGAGTTGTCAATCAACCCATCTATCTTTTAGTCATGCCTAAACATGATGAGAAGAGTACCAAGGACCCTAGGGAAGGGAGCTGGCCGTGTGACCCCTTAGGCAAAACCCCTTGAGCTCAAATCACTTAGACACATGCAAACACTCTCACTTCCTCTCCACCTCTCGGCCAAACTCACCCTAGCCATTCCTACTTTTATTTCTTCTCTTTTCACCACATATTTTGAAGAATCCTATAGTAGGAAGGCCAAAAAGCAAGAGTGTGAAGGTGATCAATTCATTAGAGAAGGTTAGTGATTAAATCTATACAAGATTAGGAAGAACACACACACATGTAACACTTTGTTATGGTTGGAAGGAAATAGGGTTTTCTTTGAGTTTTATGTTCTTGACTAGACTAATGGGAGATTTTATATGTGTAATTTCAGATTTAAACTAAAGCCTAGTAGGAGTGTTGTAAGTATACTCCCACTTTTTCCTTAACAAGTCTTATATATAGTGGAGTGATCATGGTTGTTGGATTAATGGTTGCCATTGCCATGTTTGGATTGGAATGATTTTTCTTGCTTGAGATATGAATATTCTTGGATACATTTATATGAGGGAACGAGCTTAGAATATGAGTAGAAATGATGAATCAAGTGTTAGTTGCAAAAGAGAGGAAAACGCATGATTATTTGATGAAATGATGAAAATGATGCATGAAGGATTTTAGTGTTAAATATTAAATTTTGGTGTTGCTAAGGTAAAGATTTTATTTGAGGAACTAGTGATGGAATTGATTTATTCAAGGAGCATATTGTTGTAAGAGAAAAAAAAAATATATATGGACATGAGAATAAATTATTTGATTGATATAGATGGAAATGATATATATATATATATATTTGCATATGAAAGGAATGATCACTTGTGTATGATGTATAGAAATGTTTATTTGGAAATTGATGATGTTTAAGGTTGAGATTGGAAGATTAATATTATATTGTGTTGTGGTGATTTTGTTTAGTTGAACTCATAGAAGAAACTTTTAGGAAAGGAAGCTTGAATAGACTAAGGGGAGGAATTCCCTAAGTTGAAAATGTGAATGGAGGGAATAGGAATAACTAAGTTTGATGTGAAATGGTTACTTGGGGAACATTAGGGTTTCGGTTACCCCTTGCTAAGGAGGGTACTTGATTCAATTTGATACTTTAAAATTTATTGGAGGAAGTTTGAAGTCAAATGATGAAGAAAAGCCCTAGAAACTCTCTAGGAGAATTCGGCCATGATGGGTTGGAGATGGGCCCAATACCCCACTTCAATCCTAGGCCCATTTTGGGAATAGAATATGGTGACTAAGTAGAAAAATTATGAGGTTATCCCAAAAGAGGGAGAAAAGAAGATGAGATGTGAATGTACTCGAGCTTGTCTCGGGTTTTGCATGAAATTAAGTAAGCATTGCATGCTCCATGCATAAGTCACGAAAAGAAGTTTTTAAAGTCAAGCATGTTTTAAGAAGAAGGAAAAAGAAAAGAAAAGATTGAATTTTTGAAAGAAAAGAAGTAAAGTTTTATAAGAACCCCAAAGGCTGGGACGGGGAAGTGCCCCAGTGGAACTCCCTGTCCAGTCAGGAGTGTCTAAAGTCGAGTGGTAGCCCCTGGGTCGACGAAGAACAGTCGGCGGACCGTGTATAGCACCAAAAGGTGGCCGGAGCGCGGTAGCACCTAACGCTGGTGAGTGCCCAAGACGGATAAGGTGTAAGGACCTACCGTTTTAAAGTTATATGACGCTCACTTTAGGGTGATGCGGTAACCAGCAGGGAACACGCGGTGCTAGGGGAACCGTGTTGTGTCTCATACATGTTAAAGAAAAGTCATGACAAGAAGGGCTTTCGAGCCATAAGAAAGATCTGTATATGATAAGTGGCGCCTAAGAAAGAAAGATACGAAATGTTTTAAAGAAATGTTTTGAAAAGCAACGATGATATGAAAAGAAGTTTGAAAGAAGAAGTCTGCATGAAAGTTTTATGAAAAGAAGTCTGAAAGAAGTATGTATGTTTAAAAGTTTTCATGAGCATGTGCATGAGTCAGTCATTCATTGCATGTGCATTAGTTAAGTATGTTTTGTTCACTTATCTGTATATCTGATATGTTCTGGTTTAAGTGTAGTGTACTTGCTGAGATTTCTCCCGAAATCTCACCCCCTTTTTATTATCCATACTATTGCTCCCTTGGGAACAATAGAAGTCATTGCAGGACAGGATGGATCCACGGATTACGACTCTCGAGAAGATGGGTCGGACCCTTATGGGCCCGACTAAGGCTGAGACTGTCGGGCCAGTGACCCTAGACCTGTTGGGTCAGTGGGCGGCAGAGTCGCTTCCTATGGCGACTTAATTTTTTTGACGACCTACGCCCTACGGGGTGCTGTATGGTGCTGGGAGTTGACGGGCTCCTCCACCTGGGACGCCTGTTTACGTCATCCTCTGGGATGATGTGTGACGTAGGTCCAGGGCTGAGTCTGGACAGCTTTCGTTACGGCCCAAACTATAAGAAGATAAAAGAAGAACCCGCCTATTAGTATGGTTGGCGGAGGGAGGAGTGGATCAGCAGCACCTTTATTTTGTATACACCGATGTACTTTTGGAAAAATCTTCCCGCTGTTTTGGGAAGTACTTTTGTATAAAACTGTTTACATTGGTGACTTTATTCTGATATGTATATATATGTGCTTGCGATGTTTAAATTGGGTTTTATTTTGTTAACCATGTGATGTGCGACAAGCGTAACGTTTTGTCGTTTATTTGTGGCTTGACCTTTTTCCGCTGCGATTAAAAAAAATAAATAAATAAGGCTCTCCTAAGTAAAGATGAGGGATGACTTCCTTGTGACGTTCGTCCCCGGCGTCGCATTTTGCGTACGAACCCAAGCGCAAGCTGGGGCGCCGACATTGTACGTGGCCATACCCCATGAGATCCTCCCAAGATACCCCACGGGTTGCCTCCACCGAATCCACCCTTGCTCCTTCCTTCCATGCTTCTCTTCATGCCATTTGTCACTTCCCTACACACCATGATCTCAATTGGCAAGTCAAGGAATGGTGTCTTGTACCTCCAAGATTCCATGGTAGGAAAATCACTCCATTAGATCCTACACTCAATCCTACATGGCATGTGTTCACCTACTAGTCAATCTCCACCAACTAGAATTTTCCTACAAGTATTTGGATAATTTTCTAGGGTTTTTCTCCAAGTGACATGTGTCTCTACTATGGGCTTGATGGGCCATGGGCTCATTCCATGGGCTTTTGGGCTCACCATCACTCTCTTAGCCCATTCACTTGATCCATTCCTCAAAAGTCTCATTCCCAAGCCCATCTCTTCAAAGCTTATTTTATTTATTTACAAATTACTACTAATCTTGTATATTAGAATTTAATTAAATAATCAAATTAAAATGAAGATTTTAGGGCTATTACATGTTGGGTCAGTAGGCGGCAGAGTCGCTTCCTATGGCAACCTACTTTTTTGATGACCTAAGCCCTACGAGGTGTTGTTTGGTGCTAGGAGTGGATGGGCTCCTCCACATGGGACACCTGTTTACATCATCCTCTAGGATGATGTGTGATGTAGGCTCAGGTCTGAGTTTGGACAGTCTTCGTTATAGTCCAGACTTTAAGAAGATAAAAGAAGAACCCGTCTATTAGTATGTTTGGCGGAAGGGGAGGGGATCGTTAATATCTTTATTTTGTATCACCTATGTATTTTGAGGAAAAATCTTCCCGTTGTTTTGGGAAGTGCTTTTGTATAAACTGTTTACATTGGTGACCTTAACTTTGATGTATATGTATATGATGGTTAATTTGGGTTCTATTTCGTTAACCATGTGATGTGCGACAAGCGTAAACGTCTTGTCGAATGTTTTTGGCTTGACCTTTTTCCGCTGCGGGAGAAAAAATATAATATTAAATATTGCTCTCACACGTAAAGATGAGGGATGACTTCCTTGTGACGTTCGTCCCCGGCGTCGTAATTTGAGTACGAACCCAAGTGCAAGCTAGGGTGCCGACATCTTTGTTCCTAACCAATGGCTAACTTATCTTGGAAATATCTTTCCAGCCATCCCAAGTGTGCCAATGAGGGCTGAAACATGTGGCAAGAGGGGAAAAATATTCTAGAAGCCGTGGGATACAATAATGGCCAAATGGCAAGATACCTATCACCAAGAATTCTTATGTTTTTATTTTTAATTTTACCTCCATGTATTGTAAGCATAGTTTTGACTTTCGTACTGTACCGGCCAGTATTGCCGGTAAAGCCGTACCGGAACAGTGGTCGGTACAGAAATTGGGTATGTTTCGTATCGGCCCAAATTTCGGCCGTACCGGCTTATACTGGCTGGTATTTCGACCGTACCAGCTATGTGTACTGGCCTATACCAGATTTTGAGATTTATTTATTTTTTTTTCATTTTTTGCTATTTTTTTATCCTAATTTAGAGTAGATTATATAGATATATATATATATATAATTTATTCATATATTGACTATTATTTTGAAATATAATTTATTTATGTATTTATATATATATATATATTTATGTATAGACTATTCCAAAATGGTACATGAAATGGTACCGGTATCGAAATATTTTGTTCTAGTACCTTGACCAGTACGCTCACCAGTACGGTATTCAAAATATTGGTTGTAATTATTTGAGCCATTGATAAAAAAAAGTTTATAGGTGGAGTAAACAAGATCCTTGGATGAAGATTAGAATCAAACAAATTTAGAATTAGGGGTATGATTAGGCCGAAGTGAGGTAGACACCTCGCATGGCCGGCCAAGAAACAAACCAAAGGCCTTGGGGTATTCTCACCCTTAAGCCCTTATGCATGGTGCCAATCACATATATATATATATATATGTGAAAATTGTTTCAAGCCTCCCTTTAGTCCATTCCCACGGTCACACAAGAAAAGAAAAGAAGAAAACTCCCCAAATACACACTCACACCACTAGAACACCAAAAGAGTGCTAGTTAAGGATGTTGGAGAATAAATTGTTCAAAACCTACCACAAGCATCAAATCAAACTTTAGAAAAATTTGTAAGTACACTACTTAACCTAATCTTGGCATAGGATAAGTGGTTTGATGTTTGGATTCTGTTAAATACTTAGTTGACCTTAAACTTTGTTTATGTGTTAAATTGAAACATATTAAGTTTTCAAGTAGTTTTTGCTATGGGAAAATTATAGGAAAATTTGTAAGACTCTAGAAATACGTTCTATGTTGATATATGAAGAAGATTAAGTAAAAATATGTGGTCTTGGTTTGAAAACAAACTGAGAAAAGCTCCTTAGGGTAATTCAGCTTTAATAGGGTTTTGGTGGAATTTTAGTTCTAAATTTTATCTATTGGTTTTTAAGTATTTGCATAATATTTTAGTGATTATAATGAGTTTAGAAACTCTAAGTTACTTAGAAAATTTTTAAGAATCATTTTGCTAAGAATTATAGAAGAAATACTAAGAATAACAATTTAATATGCATAAATTGATTAAGGGAAATTTGATACACTAAATATGTGAATTTTTGACTTGAGTTAATAAACTAAATAAATAAATAAATAAGATTGAGTCCCCATGAATTTCGGCTAGCCTTGGTTTTGATAATATTTTAATAATTTATTTAATTGTTTAAGCATTATTCATTGAGTTTTGATGTTACAAATTTGTGTGACGTAAGTGCATGTATATATGATATATATTCTTGTGATATATTTTTATATGTCACATGAATTATGAAGACATGAAACATGCATGTCATAAGTCTAAGTTTATGTATATATTACATTTCGTCACATATATGTATCGTCACAAATCATGACATCTGTTTTAAGAAATTGAGTTAAGAAAATATAATAAAACAAATAATCGTGTCACGATGGGGATGGCAATACGTAACACCTAGACGACTAACATGATTTGATATGTTAAGTCTCGTGTCATGATAGGGACGGCAATACGTAATGTCTAGAGACTAACATGACCAGCGTGGACGACGATACGTAACACTCACTATGATAAATATTTCTATGTCATGACGGAGATGGTGATATGTAACGCTTGAAAGATTGACACGAGACTCGTCAGGATGAGGATGTCGATACGTAATGCCCAGAAGATTAACGAGCTTATGTATGGCCAAGCTGACGCGTCATGCTAAATAAACTCGACACGGACAGCGATACATAACGCCCATCGAGGTTATGAAATTAGTAAGACTCATGATATTACGAAAGCCAATAAAAGAAATAAAAGTTTAAGTATAATAAGAGTGGGTCTATGAAGAATATAAGTCTATCATTCATATTTCACTTATATGCATGAGCTCAATAAGTCATTTTATATGTTATATGACCTCATCTTGCCATGTGCTTTAATATTGTGTTTTATCTATGCCTTATTATGTTGAATATGTACTTACTGAAATTTTTGACGAAATCTCACTTTTATGTGTTTTTGTAATAAAACGTCCTTTGCACAAGTTTTTTTGCTTCCTGCGCCCTTACTAGTAAAGGGGCTCTTCAACCAAGGAGGCATTCTGGTAGGAAGGCCAACCACTACATAAGCCGCCATCCGTCCAGAAGAAAAGCAAGCTACCTTTCTTTGATCCACCTTCCCGGGCAGGGAAGAGAACGAAAATAGGCCACGGACGGTGGTCGTGGTAGGTTCTTACGAGGCGGAGCGAACTCCTTTTTTCTGAAAAATTAAATATTATCACAGGTTCGTATGGTGGAAATGCCAAAGGCCCCTATGACAACATAGGGACTTCAGCAGATCCTTGAAGGAATCTCTGATTTCCCACTTTTTGATAATTTTGACGCTCCTCTCGTACATAACTACATATCGGCGGTTTTGAGCCAGTATGCATCCATCTCATCCACGGAGCGGGTCAAGTGCTATTTGGTGGTGGATTCGAGGGGTTTGTTGTCCATATGTGGTGTCTATAAAACCCCGTATGGACAAACCCTTTTGAAGGACGTAGATATTAGTATAGATTGGTTGCGGTATGGGAGAAAGACTATCTGGAGGTCAAGAAAGAGCTGAGGTGGCCCTGATATTATGTTGATAATCTTGTATATGTATATGATAGTCAAAATTAACTGGGTTATCTTATGAACTGAGACAATATGGAGAAGTAATATTATGTTATATTTGTGGTTTTATTTCTACCATGTGCTGACAAGCTTGTTATGCTAAAGTTTTTACTTAGTTTTTTTTTTCCACTGCGAGTATCATTGCACTCAATAGTAAGAATATGTGCATGCATTATAAGTTCGATATGTATGGGATAAGTAACCTAGTGTTACTTACTCTGACTCTTCAATTTACATTTAGTCACAAAGAGTAGATTAAGGATGTCACACTTTATGCATTAGAACGCATGGAGTAACTGGTTTAAACATAGAAACTTTTGTTCTTAAGTACTTTGTGTATCAAAATTAAGCTATTTCATAATTTGAACTCATGACTACTATGAATAATATTGGGATGCTTTAGTTTATTGTTGCATAATTTTTTATTTCACCCTTATTCCACTGTGATTATTATATACTACTAAATTATTTATAGAATACATTGCATGTTAACTATCATGAAAGGTGGTAAATAACCTTGTATTTCATGTATCGATACTCTGAGTCTCCATTCGATCCCAATTAGAGGTTGAGGCATCACACCTATGGGCTTTGGAAGTTATAATATTGGGACTGTAATTTAATAAATTTAAAAGCCCAGTGAGTAAAATCCTTAGGCATAGTCCAAGATGACATAAGATGGGCAGAGACTCGGCTAAGTTTGGGTTATGACATCCTCTCCCCCTTAAAAAAATATTTTATCATCGAAATCGGCATTGTAACCATCAACTAAAAATAACTTGCTACAAGTATTATTGAGGTTCTTACCTTTATTACTTGCAACCATGGAATCTTCGAATGACGATGATGTGTGGTACTTCATTTTCTTCTTCCATCATTGAATCTTGTGATAAATAAAATATCGGGTCCAAATCATAGTCATAGTACATATTCACCCACATTTCACTCAACTTATGCTCCATCTCAGGCTCAATGTCTTCAATGGGTTGACCTTCCTCACAGAAAGAAATATGGTCTATAGAGGTATCCGATGTCTTGAATGGGGTATACCTACTGGCACAAGCTTCTGTTATGCGGCTTGTGTCTACTTCCTAGTTGAGTACGAGCAAATGTATTCTCTCAACGTCCTTCCACACCAACAGGTCATGTGGGGGTTATCGCTTTTCATTCGATAATGCATGTGTCAGGGAATATCTCCTAAAAAATTTGCATCCATCACATGGGTGCGATGAAGCTCAAACTTCTCCATTTACTGCTAGTGTGCAACCATCATTCGACCCCCCTTCCTCTCGCATCAGTTTTTATGATTACGTTCTCGTCTTTCTCTTATTTGAGCTACTGATGAGATATACATGTATGAGGTGTTTCTAGATTGTGCCATGTCTTGTTTCAAGGGTATGGTAGGCACATAAAATGTTACTACAACTAAATTAGACAAAAAAAAAAAAATTCATATAAACAAGCCAAACTATAACAAGTCGACCACAAATTCTCATCAATTGTCTAGATCTAAGGTACAAACAAAAGGGTTTTTATTCCTCATCGAATCTTCTCCTTCTAAGAAATCTAGATTGTTCCAAAGTACTTTCATTAAAGGTATCTTTTGATTCCTTAATTCCTGCTCTTACTATCCATAATTTGTACTGACCATTAAATGAAAAAGGCTCCTAGGTAGTTGAAACACATCATGTACTCATTTCATTTTAGCTGGAAAATGCAACTGATATGCTACAAACCCAACTCTTTCTACCACTTCATATGGTCCTATGTACAGGATATTCAGTTTCCTTTCTTACCAAGTCATATAACTCCTTTCATGGATGAAATCTTAATGTACACCCAGCTCCAATTGCAACTCTAGACTCTTTTGCCGGTTATTGGCATAAATTTTATGTCGACTCTAGGCCGCTCTCATTCTATCTTGGATTAATGCTACTTACTTCCAAAGTTGTTGTAAGTATTGGGGCACGCTAAAATATTCCTTTTTTCAACTTCGTCACAATACAATTGGGATCTACAGTTCCTTCCATATAGTGTCTTATATGGTGATGTTTGTATTGTGGTGCAGAAATAGTAGGCAAGTTCTTGCAGTGGTAAGTGACTTTTCCAATCACCACTTAATTTGAACACACATACTTACATCATATCTTCCAATGTTTGGATCATATGCTTGGTCTATTCGTTTGTCTGTGGATGGTATGCACTACTAAACTTCAAACTAGTATCCAACATCTTTTGTAAACTCTATCAGAAACGTGAAGTGGAATGTGTAACTCGGTTCGACACTATGGTTTTAGGGTCTCCAAGCAATCAAACTATCTCCTTAACATATATTCAAGAAATTTTTGCAAAGAGTCTTCATTAGCTATGGGTAGAAAATGTGAGCTCTTCATCAGCATGCTGACTATAACCCATATGTCCTTGGTAGACCTATTACAAACTCTGGGAACACATTTTTTCATTTTCACTCTACGATCAGCAATGGCTGCAATTTACCAACTAGCCTTTGGTGTTTAACCTTCACCAACTGCAAAATAAAGCATTTTGCCATGAATTCTTCTAGATCCTTCTTGGTTCTATCCCAACAGAATTAACCTTCAAATCCCGATAAATCTTAGTGCTACCTGGATGAGCCATATAAGGGTATAATGAGCTTCCCTTAAAATCTTTTCCTTCAGTTCTTAGATTGCAGGAATTACCTTACTTTATTTATAATTCAACATTCCATTTCCATCGATAGTAAAATGCTGTAGTCTTTCAGACTTCACAACCTTCTGTTGAAGCATTCCAATTTCTCATCCTTGCGTTGCCCTTCTATGATCTCTCCCATAGTTAATGGTATCATCTCTTCCATTGCTACTATCATGGCATCTCTAGGCGGGTTTCCGATTAACAAACTCCTCTTCCTACCAATAGAGATGGAAAATCGATTTGAGCCTTGCAACTTAGGGGATATGCTAATATGTTGGCCTTCCCGAGATGATACTTTAGCTTACATTGGTAGTCGCTAATAGTCTCGTAGCATCTTCTCTACCTCATATTCCACTTCTTTTAACTAAATAAATACCTAAGGATATTATGATCCCTAAATAATTTGCATTGTTTTCCTTACAAATAATATCTCCAAATATTTAGTGCGGAGACTGCAGCCAACTCTAAGTTGTGAGTAGGATAGTTTTGTTCATGATCTTTGAGTTATTGCGAAGCATAAGCGACGACTCATCCTTCTTGCTTTAGAACACATCTTAATCCCATCTTGGAGGCTGTGACATCCCCAATTTTCGTTCATAATTCAATGCAAATTGAAATGTTAAAGTAAGTAACGCTAGGCTACTCACCCCCGTAGTTATCGTAAATCAATGCATGCACCTAGACTTACTAGCACATGCAACGCAAATCACAGTAGAAAAGTTCTGAATAAAATTAAATTATAAAAATCATATGGTGATACAAAACCTTAATATCCATATCGTCTATTCATAAAATAACATTGTATCCTTACATGCTTAATCTAGTTAGTTTTCTCAGTTCTCAAATTATATACAAACTTATCAAAAAATCACCTTAGAGCCGCCTAGGCTTTTTCTTCACTTCGAGAAACTCGCTGCCATGCTGATATCTATCCCTACTACTTTTAACCGAGTCAAAATTTCTATGGAGAGAGAGTACTCTGGGGATCCCCTCAGGGTTTCTCTAGGTCTCTCGAGCAACTAGGACCTAGCTTATAGTAGTCATCACACCTTGTAGCGAAATTTAAATTCTAAAAAGAAAAGAAATATACAAGAATGAGATTTTCTCAGAAATCTCAGTAAGTACGCACTTAACTTAATAAAAGCATAGGCATCGTAAAATAATCACAAACAATCCAAATAGCCAGAGTATGCATTTATGGCACGTTTCACGTGACTTATGCATGACTTAGACTTATTCCTTCTATAGATATATATTGATGTCCTTCTTTCTGGACAATCTTATACTATGCACGAACTTCTTATTCTTTCCTTATAATTATTATTCTTATAAGTCTTACTTATAGGAGCCATTCTTATCTTAACCTCGACGGACGTTATGTATCGCCATCCTCGCCGGGTTTCTTAGTATGACGCGTCAGCTTATCCACAAATATAACTCGTCAGTCGTCCGAGCGTTACGTATCGTCGTCCCCGTCGTGACGAGCCTCATGTCAATCTTTCGAGTGTTACGTATCGCCATCCCCTTTATGACACGACACTTATCTTATGAAATCATGTCAATCGTCCGGGCGTTACGTATCGCCATTACCGTTGTGACAAGATTCTTATTTTACTACGGGCGACGTATTACCGTCCTTGTTGGCATGTCAGTCATACGAGCGTTATGTATTGCCATCCCCATCATGATGTGACTAACTTCTCGATCTTTTCACTTGTAAAGTTTTCTTAGCGTATTTTCTTATAATAGACGTCATGATTTATGACGACACTTATATGTGACGAAATGTAATGTAACATAACCTTAAACTTATGACATGCATATTCCATGTCCTTATAAACCTTATAACATATGAGAATATTTCATAATAGCATACATCACATGTACATGCATTTACGTCACAACAATTCATGTGACGACCCCAAAATTATCGTATTTTATTTAAATATACTTATGTGGCTTAATGACTTAGGCAAATTGGTGGCTAAAGTCTTAAGAAGATGGACTTAAGAGTTTTAGGGCCTTGAGGCCATGGCAAGAGCTTTGGGCCTAAGTGGGGGAGAGACAAGCCCATAGGTCCTTGAAAGGAAGCCCACTAGTCAAACCAAGCCCATGCTTGGTGACACATGTCAAGCTAGGAAAAGTTTAGTAATTTGAGTCAAGACTAGTAGTTGAGAGAAGAAAATGCTAGTAGGTGAGCTAGTTGACTAGTTGTTTTGTTGAAGGAAGAAAAGATAAGACATGAATGGAATCTTCCATCTTTTCCTACCTAGATAAGTGTGGAAGATTTGGAGATGAGAAAGGAGGGAAGGGTTTCAGTGGGGAGGCTTGGCCGAATAGCCTTAGGGCTTTTTCACCTAAACTTTTCCAAATCTAGAGGAAAGGACAAGTAGGACTTGTGTAGGACTTGTGTAAGAATGGATGAGACATGGCGTGTAAAAGGATGTAAAAGGAAGTGACATGAGATGGGAGATGATGGAACAAAAAGTGGAAGGGAAGGGATGAGGGTTTCGGACATGCCTTAGTTGACTCCCCCTCCCCCTTGTTTGACTTTCTTTTGCCACCAAATCTATGAGAAGATTTGTGTAAGAGTGACTTGACAAGCTTGTGTGAGATGTGAGGTGATTGGTTGATGGAAGAAGCATGTGACAAAATAGAAATGAGAGTGAGATGAAGAGAGGGTTCAGGTGGAGCCATGAAATCCGAAACCCCCTTGGGTGTTTTCCCAAAAATGGATTCTCAAATCCATTTGAATGACATGTGAGAGGATTTTTGGGGAGACAAGAGAGGATGCGAGATGATGGAGAGGGGTTAGAACCCTAGGATGAGTGGCCGGCCATGAGGAAAGAAAAGGGGAGCAAATCTCCAAACCTAGGATGAGATGGATTAGAGTTGATGTGATCAAGTGATGGGAGTCACTCAAGGGTCTTTCAAGCCCATCACAAGTCACCTAAACCTAGGGGAATGAGTGGCCTAGGAGCTAGCAAAGTGCCTTGGCCAAATGGCCTAGTTTTCTCACCCTTTTGGCTTGCACATTTCGGACACACACCACATCTCTCACTTTGCACCTCAAGGCAACACTCCTCATTTCTCTCCACTTTGCTTCACTTCTTTTCACCACTTAGACATCTAAACACTCCAAGCTAAGAAGGAGAAGAGGATAGTGCTTCTGGAAGGAGGAGAAATCTAGAAGAGGTAAGTAGCTTAGTCACTTTGAATTGAAACCTAGAAGTGTAAGGAAGAACCCTATGTTCATACCTTTCAAAGAGAAAACCTTTCTTTTGAAAAGGGTAAAATTTTAGCATGTTCTAACTAAGCATTTCTTTTATTTTCAAAAGTTATATAAGCTAGCTAGGAAGATTTGTAAGTGTATCTCTACTTTTCCTTTAGCATTTTTTGTATATTTTGGGGGTGAATATGCTTGAATGTATGTATATGCATGAATATGCTTGCATTGTTGGGTTGCTTGCTTAGTATTGCCATGATGAAAATGTGAGGGTAGAAATGTTAGTTTGATTAGGATCCATGTGTAAAACCTATGATCTTTTTGGGTCAAAGAGTTATGAGATGATTGATGATCTTGATGGTTTGATGAGAAAACGCATGTGAGCATGAAGATGTTGAGTTAGTTGAGTATTGGTGAATATGGGATATGTGCATATATGTCATTTGGAGAAGCATCTAGATTTTTAGTTGTAAATATCTTGCCCATAGAAATGTCATGCTAGGATGAACATGTATAAAGCATTGATGGAAACTAGTTGTATTGATCTTGGAAGATATTGATGTTATTGTTGCTTGATGGTTGGAAAAAAATGCATGCTTATGGAGTTATGTTTTGGAGGAATTTCTTAAAGTGAAAATCTTGAAATTTAATCTATTATTTATTTAGCATTCATATTTGAGTATTTTGGAGATGTGGAATTACGTATATTGGAAGGATGACATGTATGGATTTGGTTTCACATAGAATATTCAAGTAGGATCCCAGTTTTGAAGGACTAAGAAAAGAAAACACTACATAGAAAGCTATAGGTTTTGGGTTTGACCCCTTATAGGGCTAGGAAATTGTTTTATATAAGGAACTAAGGCTAGATGGTGATAGGGAGATAAATGGAAGAAGAGAACATCAATGAGAGACAAAGTAGGGTCTTGGCCCAAACCCTAGGGGTGGAGGCTGAGCACCCTATTCACCCTAAGGCACTTGTTTGAGTGTTTTTGCATAAGTATGAGCTAAGAGGAAGTAGGTTTTGAAGGAAAAACGACCCAATGTGTGTACTCGAGTTCGCCTTGAGTGTTGCATTCACAAAGTCAGAAAGTTGCATGTCCCATGCATAAGCACGAAAACCTATGTTTTGAGTAAAGTATATTTTCGAAAGAAATAAATTAAAGTTTTCGAAGAACCCCAAAGGCTGGGATGGGGAAGTGTCCCAGTGGAACTCTTTGTTCACTCAGGAGTGTTTAAATTGAGTGAAAACCCCTAGGTTGAGAAAGAACAGTAGGCGGACCATGTATGGCTCCAAAAGGTGTCCGGAGCATGGTCGCACCTAATGCTAGTGGGTGCCATATAAGCAGTGTTGGTTTAGGCCTCGCCATCTGATAAGGTTGTAGTTGCTCGGAGAGAAATCCCCGAGCGATGAATAGCGCGAAAGGGCGTGAAACGTATTCGCCTATGTTGACTTAGTCGCCAAGTGTGACGGTAACTAGAGGGGAGCACACGGTGCGGGGAACCATGAGGTGTCCAAAATAAGAAGTCATGATGAAAAGAAAAAGACTTTCGGGTCACATATGATATGACATGATAAGTGGCGCCTAAGATAAGAAAAGACAAAAAGTTTTCGAACAAAGTGATTTGGAAAGAATATGCATTAAAGAAGCTTTGTTATGTGATTTGAATAAGTATGTTTAGGAAATTAAGAAAAAGAAAAGAAAGATGAATTTTTGTCACGAGCATGTGCATCAGTTTAAGTATGAGTCCCATGTTAACGCATACGTAAGAAAATTTGTTTGTTATTCACTTGACTATATGCCTTAAATGCTTTTGTTAAAGTATAGATATACTTGCTGAGATTTCTCCTGAAATCTCACCCCACTCTTTATATCCCTATGATCCTTCCCTCTTGGGAACGATAGAAGTAGTTGCAGGTGAGGATGGATCAGATGGGTATGACCCCATTGAGGACACCTCGGACCCTTGAGGATCCGATTGAGGCCGCCCTCAGGGGGCTAGTGACTCTCGACCGCCCGGGTCAGTGGGAGGTGGAGTCACTAAAGGTGACCATGTACAGTTCCGTCGGTCTATACCCTTCGAGGTGTTGTTTAGTATTAGGGGTTGACGAGTCCCTTCACTTGGGGCATATTTTTGGACCGCCTTCTAAGGCGAGTTGTGAGGTAGGGCCTAGCATGGACTTGGATCGGTTTCACTGGGGCCCGAACCTTAAGAAAGTGAAGAAGGAACCTGTTAGATGAATATATGGGCAATGTTAAGACCCATATTATATTTTGATGCCCTATATTGATGATTTTGGTAATGTCTCCCCGCATGTGGGAGCACTATTTTGATTTCTCGGACAAGTTACGTAATGATCAAATCCTAGCTATGTATAATATTATGTTTGGGATCTATAGCGTAACCATGTGTTGCATGTTACAGAAGGCTTGACCTTTTTATTCAGCTGCGATAATTTTTACTTGACGTTTCAAAAAAAATGTAACATAAATGTATGATATGACGAGGGGTGAACTTCCTTGTGTTGTTCCTCCTCAACACTTCTATTTACGTGTGATCCCAAGTATGTGTTGGGGCGTCGACAGCGATGGTATCAGAGCAGTTTAGTCTCTGGGTAACAACCACAAGTCCTAGGAAAGGAAATCACATGGTATAGGATTTAATCTTTTAGTGTTAGGCCTGGAATATTTTGGAAGACTGGTTGAAAGTGATGATAGTACTGTGAATGTCAGAATAGAATACCGGAGTTTGGGTAACTCACGTGTAAATTCTGTGCTTTCAGGGGAGTTATGGCTGGTGGAAAACGTCGTGCTCCTACCCCAAGATCCAGGGCACCCGCTGAAGTAGATGATCAGGATGTCGGCAGTCCTACGAGGGGTTAGACGCCATGGATCACTCCCCCGAGAACTGAAGAAAGGGAAGCACGGAATACCCCGATGGACGGAGGACAAGCCATAGCTGAGGTGATCCAGCAAATGACAGAGTTAGTGGAAACTCAGATGGAACAAGGTAGATGCCATCCCCATACCGGCAGAGGAACATCGGGCTGTACTTACGAAAAGTTCCTAGTCTACCGGTATCCGAACTTCATGGGAATGGAAGGAGCTATAAAGGCAGACAGATGGATTATGGACCTTGAACGTATGTTCGAGATCAGCGGGTGTACTAAATCCATATGCGGGACACCTGCTACAGGGAGAAGTTGGACTGTGGTGGGATACAAAAAGGAAACTGCTAAGGGAGGAACTGGGAGAGAATGTGAATCCCACCTGGGAACGCTTCAAGGCACAATTCGACAACCGCTTTTTCCCTGAATCCATCAAGCAGCAGAAGGCCATGGAATTCGCCACGTTGGGACAAGGAGGAATGACAGTAAACCAATATGCGGCGAAATTCATGGAAATGGCACGCTTTGGTCCTCATTTAGTATCTACTGAGAAAATGCGAGCGAAGAAGTTCCAAGACGGGTTGCAGCCAAGAATCCGCAACCAACTAGCCTGCGTGTGAATTGAAAAGTTCCAGGAGCTAGTGAATGTAACGGCTATTGTTGAGGTAGAGCAAAAGAGCTTGATTAATCAAGTACAGATGAGCGGGCAAGAAAAGAGTTGCTTTTCCTGCGGAAAAAGGGAAGGGCAAAATGAGCGGGCTAGGAGTACCAGCATCCTCGCCGCCTTGTAGGACATGTGGATGACCATATCTGGGCGAGTGCCGGGTGGCAACAGGAGCCTGTTTCCGATGTGGTCAGAAAGGCCATAGAATCCGCGACTGTCCCTAGATGGTTGCTAGCGGGGCTACGCTACCAGGAGAAAGAGCAAAGACCCATGTGAAAGCCAAAGTATATGCCTTTGCCCTGGAAGAAGTGGACATGGAAGACGAGGAGGCCATTAATGTAGGCATCATTACTGGTAAAATACTCGACCTTGTCTTGATTTAAATTACGAAATGGTTTTTATTAGTTTAATGATAGTAGAAATTTTTTATAGGAGAGATCATTTTGAGGCGTAACATAGTGTAGGCATTGTTTGATTCTGGAGCAACAAGATCCTTCTCCTATAATTGCATGCGAAAGTGTAAGCTAGAAGTAGAACCCTTAGACCAGAAAGTACTGGTAACCCTCCCGGACGGAAGAAAGATAGGCTGCCAGCGGATAGCAAGGAACTGTCCTTTAGAGATTGCTGGGATACAATTAGATGCCAACTCGCTAGTTTTTCACCTGTTGGGATTTGACGTAATATTGGGAATGGACTGGCTATCCAAGCATTTCGCTAAGATTGATTGTCGCATAAAGGAGATAACCTTTGAGTTGCCAGGAGAACCAGAGCTGCGTTATGTGCAGAAATGGTTAGCTCAGTTCCTTCTATTGTGACGGCAAGAAGAGCAATCAAAAGTATGAAATGAGAGGCGAAAGCATTTTTGCTGTTGTTCTCCAATGTAAAAGAAGAATTGAAGAGTATTGAAGAAATCCTAGTAGTGCGAGATTTCCCTCAAATATTCTCCGAGGATTTGCCTGGACTACCTCCCTCCGGATTGTGAGACAGAGTTTGCCATCGAATTGGAACCTGCTACGGCACCGGTCCATAAAGCACCATATAGAATGGTGCTGATGAGTGCACAAAAATGCACTCTAAATACTCTATTTAAATACTAAAATAAATGAGAAAACAATGGATATAACTCATGTTATTAAAATTAATGGTCATTTATCTTGAGATAGATATAAGCATGATTTAATATATTGATGAGAATATAAAATGCCATATTTCCTCTCTTAATGTTTAATACTTTATTCTTATTTGATGCCTAAATATACTCATTATTCTTATATTTTGATTTAGGACACAAATGGAGACATTAGGAGCAAATGAAGATAATTGCGGAATTTTAGACAGTTCTGACATCTTTTCGTAATATGGGCATAACTCTCTCATATATTCTCCGATTGAGCTGATTAAAGATGATATAGAACCGCAAGAGAAATATCTATAACTTTTATGTTTTATGTTTGAAGAGATATCCACTCAATCTAAGACAAAATCGACCATCAAGTGGACGCACCTGCACTTGACGTTCCTGGATATTTTTCAGCCACTTGCATCAAATCCAAATGTTATCATAATATTTTCCAGCAAGCACTTCTACACCAACTTGGAAATTCAATGATCAATTCATATGCAAGATGAAGTGCACTCAAGTTTCTTCAAGACAAATTATTTGACCACAAGATATTAAGTCATACAAGACAACTAAAGGATAGAGAAGCAAAATTGAAACACTCAACCTACAAGCAAAATCCAGCTATGCATAGTGGGAAAACAAATGATCAAAATGACAACTCACAAATCACTTGGATTCAAGAATGGCACATGGCAAAATAAGTTGAAATTGTGATGATTTTGTCATGACAACTTGCATGAAGGATGCTTATAAATAGAAGGGAGGGGTGTGTGTTCTAAGAATGCTTAGTGTGCTTGGATGCCTTGGAAGATACATTGTTTTTGAGAGCTTGAGAAAAGAAAAGAAAACCCAAAGAAGAGAGAAGAAAATAATGGTAGGCTCTTCCATATTATCCCTTGGAGAATTTTTGTTGCATATTTTCAATATGTGTAACTAAATTCTATAGGAGGGCTAGGGATGAATTTGTGTGTGTGATGGTATTTGTAATTTATTTTTGATTCATGTATTTGGTCTTTAAATATTAAAACTCTTTTGTTCTATTATTCTCAATTTATTTGTGATATTTTTTCATCTTCAAATAATTATAGAATCTATTTCGTTTATGGATTCAGTCATGCTTTTTCTATTGAGTGAATTAGTTCTATAATTATGTTTGGAGCAATTGATTTTCTATATTGATTTAATTCTCTACTGCAATATCGCCTCTTAGGTATATTGTCGTCGTTGGATTTTCTCAATATCGATAACAATTTATGAGAGTTAAGCGCGAAGAATGATTTTTCAAAGAGTTACATGTGATTTAAATTTTGGTTATTAATGTTATATCTTCCGATTAAGAATTTGGACATAGAATTCTTAATTGACTTATCAATGAATTAAGAATAAATTTGAATACCACAAATACATAAGGAATTCCCTACGCTCTACTTTTCGTCTCATTTTTATACTTTTCAAATTACTCATTTAGTTTTAATTTACATTACACTCTAAAATTTACTTTTCGCACTCATCTAAATCTTTTTGTTAATTTCATTACTGTTATTCAATTTCTCAATCCATCTCCCTGTGGAATCGACACCCCAAAGCTATACTGCAAACGACCGCGTTATTCTTTGGGCGTAATCAGGTGCCAACGGAACTCAAGGAATTGAAAGTGCAGATAGAGGAGTTACTAGCAAAGGGATTCATACGACCTAGTTCGTCACCATGGAGAGCTCCAGTTTTGTTTGTAAAGAAGAAGGATGGGATGACGAGGATGTGTATCGACTACAGAGACCTTAACAAGGTCACTATCAAGAACAAGTATCCATTACCACGGATAGATGATTTGCTAGATCAATTACAAGGAGCAACGATGTTTTCAAAGATTGATCTCAGATCAGGGTACCATCAATTAAAAATCAAGGAACTGGATGTACCCAAAACTGCCTTTCGAACTCGTTATGGACACTTCGAGTTCTTAGTTATGCCTTTTGGACTGACAAATTCTCCAGCGACCTTCATGGACCTAATGAATAGGACTTTTCGACAGTATCTGGATAGTTTCATTGTGGTGTTTATTGACGACATCTTAATATACTCTCAGTATGATGAGAGCACCGAGAGCACCTGAAAACTGTACTGAGTACCCTGCAGGAGCATCAGTTATATGCCAAGCTTAGTAAATGCGAGTTTTGGCTTCGAGAAGTCAAGTTTCTGGATCATTTCATTTCCAGTACAAGAGTGGCGGTGGACCCAGCAAAAATAGAAGCGGTGACAGAATGGCAGGGACCGACAAACGCTCATGAGATACGAAGCTTCCTCAGACTAGCAGATTACTAGAGGAGATTCGTAGAAGGATTTTCTAAGCTGTCTGGTCCTCTGACGGTGTTAACTAAGAAAAACGCCAAGTATGTCTGGATCGATAAGTGCGAACAGAGTTTCCAAGAGCTCAAGAAGAGACTAACGTCGGCACCAGTACTATCTCTACCAGAACCTCACAAACCATATGTGATATTTAGTGATGCTTCAAAGATGGGTTTGGGATGTGTCCTGATGCAAGAGGGACGAGTAGTCGCCTACACATCCCGACAGCTTAAAGATCATGAACTCAATTACCTTACACACGACTTGGAATTGGCAACAGTAGTGTTTGCGCTAAAGATTTGGAGACACTACTTGTATGTGGAAAGGTGTGAGATATATACTGACCACCAGAGCTTGAAGTACCTATTTAGTTAGAAGAATTTGAATATGAGACAAAGGAGGTGGGTTGAGACGATTAGTGATTTTCTACGTGAAATCAAGTATCACCCAAGAAAGGCTAATGTGGTGGCTGATGCATTGAGTCGTAAGACACAGATAGAAGTCACCAATACTAACAACTATGCGTGACATGCTGGTTAAGGACCTACCCCAGGGGGTGATACTACTGGCAACACAGGAAATCGTATCTTTGACTGAAGATGAAATAAGAGAAGGGCAACAAAAGGATGCTAAATTGAAAAAGATTCGACAGAAACTGCTAGAAGGGCAGGGATCTCCTCACTTCACAATATCGAATGATGGAACACTGTGCTTTGAGAAGAGGGCAGTAACACCAGACGATCCAGAACTCAGACAAAAGCTTATGAGGGAGGCGCATTGCACCCCTTATACAGCTCACCCAGGAAGCACCAAGATGTATCAAGACCTGAAGAGGAAATTCTGGTGGGAAGGCATTAAAAAAGATGTGGCTACCTTTTTATCCAAATGCTCGACATGCCAACTGGTTAAAGCTGAACATCAGCATCCGGCTGGAATGTTACAACCCTTACCAATTCCGGAATGGAAATGGGAGGACGTGTCTACGGACTTCGTAGTGGAATTTTCGAGAACACCGGCAGGGAAGAATACAATCTGGGTAATAGTCAATAGATTGACTAAGAGTGCACATTTCTTGCCAATATCCAATACGGATTCCATGGAGAAATTGGCACGAATATATGTGAAGGAAATAGTGCGCCTGCACGGCGTGCCCAAAACGATTGTTTCGGATCGAGACCCCAGATTCACATCTCGTTTCTGGCAAAGTCTACAAAAGATGATGTGATTGAATTTAAAGTTCAGGAGTGCCTATCACCCACAAACCGATGGTCAATCGGAACGGACAATTCAGACCCTAGAAGACATGTTGCGGGCATGCGTACTAGATTCGCGCAAAAACTGGGAAGTCTTTTACCTCTGGTAGACTTTGCCTACAATAATAGCTTTCAAGCTACTATCCAAATGGCACCCTATGAAGCCCTGTATGGAAGAAAATGCCGGTCGCCTCTGTACTGGGATGAAGTCGGCGAGAGTCGAGTACTAGGACCTGAATACTTACAAGAAGTCCGAGCTCAAGTCAAATTGATACAAGAAAGAATGAAAACCTCACAGAGCAGACAAAAGAGCTACGTGGACCGACGTCGAAGGCCCTTGGAGTTCGAAGTCGGCGATTGGATATATATAAAGATTTCACCCATGAAAGGAGTGACTCGCTTTGGTAAGAAGGGAAAATTAAGTCCACGATACGTAGGCCCTTATGAAATTCTTCGGAAAGTCAAGTCGGTGGCTTACTGTTTGGACTTACCCATAAGTTTACAAGGGGTTCACAATGTATTTCATGTTTCCTCACTAAAGAAGAGTCTGAGTGGAGGACCAGGAATAGTTATGAACCTAGAAAGTATCGAAATATGCCCTAACCTGACTTATGAAGAATGGCCAACTCAAATTGAAGACTACAAGGAGCAAGAATTGAGGAATCGAAAGATTTCGATGGTTAAAGTGTTATGGAACAACCCCACTTTCCAAGAAGCGACGTGGGAACGTGAAGAATTCATGAGGACTAAATACCCTCATTTGTTTGTAAACAACTAATGTACTTATAGTCCTCGTTCGAACTTTTGTATCTTTTGGAAAATGATGACAATGATATGTGTGTACTTGTATGAATGTATGAATGCTTTGTGATGATATTGTCTGTAATTGTTTGTGTTGAACCCAAGGTTTTAAGTTTCGTGTAATTATAAATTTACATATGGATTTTGATGATAACAAATGAATTGAAAGAATAAAAGAGTCTCAAACTCAAGTTGTCCACACAATAGAATCAAACACATCAAGGAACCAAGCATGAGCAAGAAGGGAAGAAGTTCACATTAAAGTCATAGAGTAATGTTGTAAATCTCTTAAAAATTCGAAATTAGGATTAAGGCTCAAAATTAATATTTTATCATAAAACATTAAAATACATTTCCACATGTGCATGAATATTTTGAAAATTAAATTTGAAAATTTTGAAAGATGATTGATTGTCATCTTTCACATGTGCATGACATGATTAAAGGTGTAAATTTTGAGAATATTAAGATGATTGATTGTCATTTTTCACATGTGCATGTTTTATTTGAATATTTTCAAAAGTGGTGGATGCTTTTCTTGACTTATGCAAAAGGTAGATGTTTTTGTTTGAAAATTTTGAAAAGTAAAGTGTGCTCATTTTGTCATATGCAAAAAGTAAAAAGATTAGGTTTGAAATTTTTGAAAAGTGAATGATGATGTCTTTGACATGTGAATCTTTTCAAATTTGAATATAAAGTCTCATATGCCTATAAATAGATCATTTGAGAGCTTCACATTAACAGCACCAAGAGCATACAATATTCATTCAAAGCTTTCATTCTCTCTTCTCTAAGCATTGAGCCTTAACCCTTATTCATTTTGAGAGATATAGTTTGCGTTATATTGTTCTTATTTCATTTATTGAGGAGTGTTTTATAATAGCCTACCCACTATCAATTCTTGTATCAGTAAAAAGGTGTGTATAACCTTTGTGCGTGTAGAAAGTGTTCTATACAGGGAATAGTTGAATCACCACGTGTAAGGTGATTGTAAGTGTAGAGGGTGTTCTACACGGATCCTTTGTAGCGGTATTGTTCAAAGGTGTAATAGGTTTCTAACTCCACCTGAAAGGGATTTTCAAGGGATAGCTTGAGGCGAGGACGTAGGCAGTGGGGCCAAACCTCGTTAACATATTGAGTTTGCTTCTCTCTTATCCTTACTCTTTATATTTACTGCTGTTTCATATTTTGTTCATATTTTATATTATATATTTGATTTATAATTATTATTTTTTTAAATACAACTCAATTCACCCCTCCTCTTGTGTTAGTCATCTGGTCAACAATTGGTATCAGAGCTACAGCTCTGTTATAAGATTAACTATCTTTTGAGTTAAGATTTTATGGCTAATATTGCAGCTTTATTTGGTGAAGGTCAATCTAGCAGTCGGCTTCCACTCTTTTGCGGAGACAATTACTCGTTCTGGAAAGTTAGAATGAGAATATTCCTTCAGGCTCAAGGTCAAGAAATCTGGAAATGTATTGTAAATGAATGGACCTTATATTCCAACAAAAGTGGATGATGGAGTAAAGGTCAAAAAGGAAGAAGAAGAGTTTGAACGTGAAGACGATAGACTTTATACTTTGAATTTAACTGCTATGAATTTATTATATAATGCTCTCAATGGTAATGAGTTTAATAGAGTAATGACTTGCTCTACAGCAAAGGAAATTTGGGATAACTTGGAAGTTACTTATGAAGGAACTTCTCAAGTCAAGGAATCAAAAATTTACATTGTTAGTCATGAATATGAAATGTTTAAGATGAATGATGATGAATCTATTTCTAGTATGCACACTCGTTTTACTAACATCATAAACAGCTTGACAGCTCTTGGCAAAGTTTATTCCAAAGTGGAGATAGTAAGAAAAATTCTCAACTCTCTACCAAAACGTTGGGAATCAAAAGTGATAGCGATTCTTGAAACTAGAGACCTTAAGAAACTCGAAGTGAATGAACTCATCGGGTCACTTATCACCCATGAGTACACATTGAAAAGAGGAGAAGAAGAAGGAAAGCCAAAGAAGAGCTTGGTACTTAAAGCTATTCTACATGAAAGTGAAAGTGATGAAGATGAGGAAAATGACAACAAAGATGAAGAAGTTGCGATGATAACAAGAAGAATTCAGAGGTTCTTA
Source organism: Platycarya strobilacea (assembly GCA_036898215.1). Lineage (NCBI taxonomy): Eukaryota > Viridiplantae > Streptophyta > Magnoliopsida > Fagales > Juglandaceae > Platycarya > Platycarya strobilacea. The sequence goes on along the minus strand of CM072549.1, from coordinate 21,270,741 downwards.
AAGAAAAATAAAACTCCTCCAAGGAAATCCTTCAAAAAGTTTTCCAAGAAAGATTTAGGTAAAAATGACACTTTAATTTGTTATAAATGCAATAAGCCTAGTCATATCAAGTCAGATTGTCCTCTGCTAAAGAAAGATCGAAACAAAGGCAAAAAAACAATGAAAGCTACATGGGAAGAAGGGAAGCAAGCAATAGAGAATCAGCAAATAGAGAATCAGCAAATCTTTGTCTTATGGCTAAAGATAACGTTGAGGTAACAAATCTTGATAATATTGAAGATCCTTCATATGAAGAATTGCAAAATGTTTTAGAAGAGGTAAATGAGGAATTTGAAAAATTGGGTATTAAGTATACTGCTTTGAAAAAGAAAAATTCTTTTTTAACAAATGAAATTGATATCTTAAGAAAAAGAAAGTATTATTTTGAAAGATGAAAATCTTGAATTGAAGAAAAAGAAAACTGATTTAGAAAATATTATTGAAAACTTTATAAATGGAAAAAGAAATTTTGAAAAACTTCTTGGTAGTCAAAGATGTGTTTTTGACAAGGCAAGCTTGGGATATATGCCAAAACAAAAATACAAACTTTATAAAAACTTCTTTGATAATCCTTCTACATCAAAGTCAAATATTAAAAATTCTTTTCATAAAAATAATTTTGTTAAAAAAAGATACTATTATAATCACTCAAGTTCTTCATATATGTCACATGCAATTTGTAATTTTTGTAATAGAAATGGTCATAATTATCATGCTTGTCCTATTAGAAAAAAACATACAATGACTATTAGGGCCATATGGGTATCTAAAAATCTTATTTCTTCTAATACTAATAAATGAAAGACTCAAAGAACTTGGGTACCAAGAAAAATCATTTTAATTATTTTTATATGTGTGCATGAAGTCCTCCACAAACAAAAATAAATGGTTTTTAGATAGTAGATGTTCAAGACACATGAAGGGAGACAAGACTAAGTTCTTTGATCTTAGATCTAAAGAAGAAGGACACGTGACATTTGGAGACAACTCGAAAGGGAAGATCGTGGGAATAGGTAAAATTGGTAATGAGTCTTCTCTCATAATTGAAGATGTTCTACTTGTTGAAGGTCTAAAACATAATCTTCTAAGCATAAGTCAATTATGTGATAAAGGATTTACAGTTATTTTCAAAATGGATAAGTGCATTATTTTGAATGATCATTATTGTAATATTTGTTTTATTGCTTTTAGAAGCAACAATGTTTATATAATTGATTTTGAAGAAATTATTTCACAAGATGCTATTTGTTTTTCAGCTCAAAATGAAACTAATTAGTTATGGCATAGAAGACTAGGTCATGCCAACATGGAACTTATTTCCAAACTTTCAAAAAATGATCTTGTGAGAGGTTTACCAAAGGCAAATTTTCTTAAAGATAAAATTTGTGATGCATGCTAATTTGGTAAACAAACAAAAACTTCTTTTAAAATCAAGAAACATATTTCCACTACTAGACCACTGCAACTGATACACATGGATCTTTTTGGACCAAATAGAGTTGCAAGTTTAGAAGGAAAATATTATGTATTTGTTATTGTTGATGATTTCTCTAGATATACTTGGGTCATCTTTCTTACTCATAAAGATGAGGCACATAATGCATTTACCAAGTTATGCAAGAGAATTCAAAATGAAAAGGGTTATACTATTTCAAGTATCCGAAGTGATAGGAGAAAAGAGTTTGTTAATAAAAATATTGAAACATTTTGTGATGAAAATGGTTTTGTGTCTGCTCCTCGAGCTCCTCAACAAAATGGGGTAGCAGAGAGGAAAAATAGATCTCTTCAAGAGATGGCAAGAAAAATGCTCAATGAGAACAACTTGCCTAGTTATTTTTGGGCCGAAGTGGTAAGTACTATATGTTATGTTATAAATAGAGTTATGCTAAGGTCCAAATTAGATAAAACCCCCTATGAGTTTTGGAATGAGAAAAAGCCCAACATTGGTTACTTTCATGTATTTGGATGCAAATGTTTTATTTTAAATGACAGGGATAATTTAGACAAGTTTGATTCAAAATCTGATAAATGTATCTTTCTTGGGTATTCTACTAATAGTAAAGCTTATAGAGTATTCAATAAAAAGATTTTGACTATACAAGAATCTATGCATGTAGTATTTGATGAATCTAATTCTCTACCTCTCTAAGAAATCCATTGATGAAGAAACAAGAGGTATAAATAATACGGAAAGTCTCAATCTCAACAAAGAGAACACAATAGAGGAAGTCCAACATGGAGACATCAGGAAAGATCATCAAAATTGAATACAAGATGCAACCAAACAGTGGAAATTTGTGAAAGATCATCCAGTGGAACAAATTCTGGGAGAACCTTCACAAGGTGTAAGCACTCGATGATCTCTTAGAAATATTTGCAATCATAATACTTTTCTATCTTAGATTGAACCTAAAAATATTGATGAAGCACTTCTTGATGAATCTTGGATTCTAGCTATGCAAGAAGAGCTTAATTAATTTGAAAGAAATGATGTTTAGACACTTATTCCTAAACCCAAAAATCATACTATTATTGGAACAAAATGGGTTTTTAGAAATAAGAAAGATGAGTCCGGAGTCATTACTAGAAATAAGGCTCGACTTGTAGCCCAAGGTTTCAATCAAGAAGAAGGAATCGATTATGATGAGACATATACACCAGTCGCAAGATTAGAAGCTATTCAAATGCTACTTGCATATGCTTGTTATAAAGATTTCAAACTTTTTCAAATAGATGTTAAAAGTGTTTTCTTAAATGGTTTTATAAATGAAAAGGTATATGTTAAGCAACCTCCAGGTTTTGAAAATCATATTTCTCCAAATCATGTTTTCAAACTCACAAAAACACTATATGAACTCAAACAAGCTCCTAGAGCGTAGTACGAGAGACTCAGTAGTTTCTTGATTGAAAAAGGCTTTTCAAGAGGAAAAATTGATACAACTCTTTTCATTAAATATGAAAATGATGATATTCTTTTGATTCAGATTTATATTGATGATATAATATTCGGTGCTACTAATGAAAATATGTGCCAAGTTTTTGCTAAGACTATGCAGGAAAAATTTGAAATGAGCATGATGAGAGAGCTTACATTCTTTCTCGGATTGTAAATTAAGCAAGTAAAAAGTGGGACATTCATCAATCAATCAAAATATATTAAGGAATTGCTAAAGAAGTTTGGGATGGAAGGTGCTAAGGAAATTGGAACACCAATGAGCCCATCTACTAAAATTGATAAAGATGAATCCGGTAAACCAGTTGACTTGAAGGTTTATCGAGGTATGATTGGTAGCTTATTATATTTCACAGCCAGTAGACCAGATATTATATTCAGTGTATGTTTATGTGCACGTTTTCAATCATCTCCAAAGCAATCTCATTTGATTGCAGTCAAGCGTATTTTTAGATATCTTGCTGGTACCATTGACCTAGGGTTATGGTATCCTAAGTACACTTCTTTCGATCTTATTAGTTATTCGAATGCGGATTATGCTGGCTGTAAAATAGATTGAAAAAGCACTAGTAGAGCATGTCACTTCTTAGGTCATGCACTAGTTTCCTGGTTTAGTAAAAAATAAAATCCAGTTGCACTATCTACTGCTGAGGCAGAATATGTTGCTGCGGGTAGTTGTTGTGCTCAAGTTCTTTACATGAAGCAACAACTTGAAGATTTTAAACTCATGTATAATCACATTCCAATCAAATGTGATAATATAAGTGCTATAAATCTTTCAAAGAACCTAATACAACATTCTAGAACTAAGCATATTAAAATAAGATATAATTTTCTTCGAGATCATGTGCAGAAAGGCGATTTAGTACTAGAGTTCACAAACACACACGATCAGTTAGTAGATATATTCACAAAACCTTTACCAGAAGATAGATTATGTATGATTAGAAGAGAAATATGTATGATGCATGTTATGAATATCTCTTAAAAGATAGATCAGAGTTCATAAAAATAGAGAGATACTTTTTAAATACTTTTACATAAACTTGAGGTTCTTAGCCTCATGTTTGAGACACTCATTCTCTTCATACAATATCATGTCATCCCTAACCATGGGAACTGGCAAGCGGAATGAAGAATCCAATAGAGATTTCAGCTGTTTATTCTTCTGCCGAAGGATTCCTTCCCTTGTGTGAGACTCTTGCACAATTTGTTGAAGTACAATGATGAGTGCACAAAAATGCACTCTAAATACCCTATTTAAATACTAAAAGAAATGAGAAAATAATGGATATAACTCATGTTATTAAAATTAATGGTCATTTATCTTGAAATAGATATAAGCATGATTTAATATATTGATGAGAATATAAAATGCCATATTTTCCTCTCTTAATGTTTAATACTTTATTTTTATTTGATGCCTAAATATACTCATTATTCTTATATTTTGATTTAGGACACAAATGGAGACATTAGGAGCAAATGAAGATAATTGCGGAATTTTAGACAATTCTGACATCTTTTCGTAATATGGGCATAACTCTCTCATCCAATCTACGATTGAGCTGATTCAAGATGATATAGAATCGCAAGAGAAATATATATAACTTTTGTGTTTTATGTTTGAAGAGATATCCACTCAATCTAAGACAAAATCGACCATCAAGTAGACGCACCTGCACTTGACGTTTCTGGATATTTTTCAGCCACTTGCATCAAATCCAAATGTTATCATAATATTTTCCAGCAAGCACTCCTACACCAACTTGGAAATTCAATGATCAATTCATATGCAAGATGAAGTGCACTCAAATTTCTTGTAGACAAATTATTTGACTACAAGATATTAAGTCATACAAGACAACTAATGGATAGAGAAGCAAAATTGAAACACTCAACCTACAAGCAAAATCCAGCTCATGCATGCTGGGAAAACAAATGATCAAAATGACAACTCACAAATCACTTGGATTCAAGAATGGCACATGGCAAAACAAGTTGAAATTGTGATGATTTTGTCATGACAACTTGCATAAAGGATGCTTATAAATAGAAGGGAGGGGTGTGTGTTCTAAGAATGCTTAGTGTGCTTGGATGCCTTGGAAGATACATTGTTTTTGAGAGCTTGAGAAAAGAAAAGAAAAACCAAAGAAGAGAGAAGAAAATAATGGTAGGCTCTTCCATATTATCCCTTGGAGAATTTTTGTTGCATATTTTCAATATGTGTAACTAAATTCTATAGGAGGGCTAGGGATGAATTCGTGTGTGTGATGGTATTTGTAATTTATTTTTGATTCATGTATTTGGTCTTTAAATATTAAAACTCTTTTGTTCTATTATTCTCAATTTATTTGTGATATTTTTTCGTCTTCAAATAATTATAGAATCTATTTCGTTTATGGATTCAGTCATGCTTTTTCTATTGAGTGAATTAGTTCTATAATTATGTTTGGAGCAATTGATTTTCTATATTGATTTAATTCTCTACTGCAGTATCGCCTCTTAGGTATATTGTCGTCGTTGGATTTTCTCAATATCGATAACAATTTATGAGAGTTAAGCGCGAAGAATGATTTTTCAAAGAGTTACATGTGATTTAAATTTTGGTTATTAATGTTATATCTTCCGATTAAGAATTTGGACATAGAATTCTTAATTGACTTATCAATGAATTAAGAATAAATTTGAATACCACAAATACATAAGGAATTCCCTACGCTCTACTTTTCGTCTCATTTTTATACTTTTCAAATTACTCATTTAGTTTTAATTTACATTACACTCTAAAATTTACTTTTCGCACTCATCTAAATCTTTTTGTTAATTTCGTTACTGTTATTCAATTTCTCAATCCATCTCCCTGTGGAATCGACACCCCAAAACTATACTGCAAACGACCGCGTTATTCTTTGGGCGTAATCAGGTGCCAACGGAACTCAAGGAATTGAAAGTGCAGATAGAGGAGTTACTAGCAAAGGGATTCATACGACCTAGTTCGTCACCATGGAGAGCTCCAGTTTTATTTGTAAAGAAGAAGGATGGGATGACGAGGATGTGTATCGACTACAGAGACCTTAACAAGGTCACTATCAAGAACAAGTATCCATTACCACGGATAGATGATTTGCTGGATCAATTACAAGGAGCAACGATGTTTTCAAAGATTGATCTCAGATCAGGGTACCATCAATTAAAAATCAAGGAACTGGATGTACCCAAAACTGCCTTTCGAACTCGTTATGGACACTTCAAGTTCTTAGTTATGCCTTTTGGACTGACAAATTCTCCAGCGACCTTCATGGACCTAATGCGACAGTATCTGGATAGTTTCATTGTGGTGTTTATTGACGACATCTTAATATACTCTCAGTATGATGAAGAGCACCGAGAGCACCTGAAAACTGTACTGAGTACCCTGCAGGAGCATCAGTTATATGCCAAGCTTAGTAAATGCGAGTTTTGGCTTCGAGAAGTCAAGTTTCTGGATCATGTCATTTCCAGTACAAGAGTGGCGGTGGACCCAGCAAAAATAGAAGCGGTGACAGAATGGCAGGGACCGACAAACGCTCATGAGATACGAAGCTTCCTCAGACTAGCAGGTTACTAGAGGAGATTCGTAGAAGGATTTTCTAAGCTGTCTGGTCCTCTGACGGTGTTAACTAAGAAAAACGCCAAGTATGTCTGGATCGATAAGTGCGAACAGAGTTTCCAAGAGCTCAAGAAGAGACTAACGTCGGCACCAGTACTATCTCTACCAGAACCTCACAAACCATATGTGATATTTAGTGATGCTTCAAAGATGGGTTTGGGATGTGTCCTGATGCAAGAGGGACGAGTAGTCGCCTACACATCCCGACAGCTTAAAGATCATGAACTCAATTACCTTACACACGACTTGGAATTGGCAACAGTAGTGTTTGCGCTAAAGATTTGGAGACACTACTTGTATGTGGAAAGGTGTGAGATATATACTGACCACCAGAGCTTGAAGTACCTATTTAGTTAGAAGAATTTGAATATGAGACAAAGGAGGTGGGTTGAGACGATTAGTGATTTTCTACGTGAAATCAAGTATCACCCAAGAAAGGCTAATGTGGTGGCTGATGCATTGAGTCATAAGACACAGATAGAAGTCACCAATACTAACAACTATGCGTGACGTGCTGGTTAAGGACCTACCCCAGGGGGTGATACTACTGGCAACACAGGAAATCGTATCTTTGACTGAAGATGAAATAAGAGAAGGGCAACAAAAGGATGCTAAATTGAAAAAGATTCGACAGAAACTGCTAGAAGGGCAGGGATCTCCTCACTTCACAATATCGAATGATGGAACACTGTGCTTTGAGAAGAGGGCAGTAACACCAGACGATCCAGAACTCAGACAAAAGCTTATGAGGGAGGCGCATTGCACCCCTTATACAGCTCACCCAGGAAGCACCAAGATGTATCAAGACCTGAAGAGGAAATTCTGGTGGGAAGGCATTAAAAAAGATGTGGCTACCTTTTTATCCAAATGCTCGACATGCCAACTGGTTAAAGCTGAACATCAGCATCCGGCTGGAATGTTACAACCCTTACCAATTCCGGAATGGAAATGGGAGGACGTGTCTACGGACTTCGTAGTGGAATTTTCGAGAACACCGGCAGGGAAGAATACAATCTGGGTAATAGTCAATAGATTGACTAAGAGTGCACATTTCTTGCCAATATCCAATACGGATTCCATGGAGAAATTGGCACGAATATATGTGAAGGAAATAGTGCGCCTGCACGGCGTGCCCAAAACGATTGTTTCGGATCGAGACCCCAGATTCACATTTCGTTTCTGGCAAAGTCTACAAAAGATGATGTGATTGAATTTAAAGTTCAGGAGTGCCTATCACCCACAAACCGATGGTCAATCGGAACGGACAATTCAGACCCTAGAAGACATGTTGCGGGCATGCGTACTAGATTCGCGCAAAAACTGGGAAGTCTTTTACCTCTGGTAGACTTTGCCTACAATAATAGCTTTCAAGCTACTATCCAAATGGCACCCTATGAAGCCCTGTATGGAAGAAAATGCCGGTCGCCTCTGTACTGGGATGAAGTCGGCGAGAGTCGAGTACTAGGACCTGAATACTTACAAGAAGTCCGAGCTCAAGTCAAATTGATACAAGAAAGAATGAAAACCTCACAGAGCAGACAAAAGAGCTACGTGGACCGACGTCGAAGGCCCTTGGAGTTCGAAGTCGGCGATTGGATATATATAAAGATTTCACCCATGAAAGGAGTGACTCGCTTTGGTAAGAAGGGAAAATTAAGTCCACGATACGTAGGCCCTTATGAAATTCTTCGGAAAGTCAAGTCGGTGGCTTACTGTTTGGACTTACCCATAAGTTTACAAGGGGTTCACAATGTATTTCATGTTTCCTCACTAAAGAAGAGTCTGAGTGGAGGACCAGGAATAGTTATGAACCTAGAAAGTATCGAAATATGCCCTAACCTGACTTATGAAGAATGGCCAACTCAAATTGAAGACTACAAGGAGCAAGAATTGAGGAATCGAAAGATTTCGATGGTTAAAGTGTTATGGAACAACCCCACTTTCCAAGAAGCGACGTGGGAACGTGAAGAATTCATGAGGACTAAATACCCTCATTTGTTTGTAAACAACTAATGTACTTATAGTCCTCGTTCGAACTTTTGTATCTTTTGGAAAATGATGACAATGATATGTGTGTACTTGTATGAATGTATGAATGCTTTGTGATGATATTGTCTGTAATTGTTTGTGTTGAACCCAAGGTTTTAAGTTTCGTGTAATTATAAATTTACATATGGATTTTGATGATAACAAATGAATTGAAAGAATAAAAGAGTCTCAAACTCAAGTTGTCCACACAATAGAATCAAACACATCAAGGAACCAAGCATGAGCAAGAAGGGAAGAAGTTCACATTAAAGTCATAGAGTAATGTTGTAAATCTCTTAAAAATTCGAAATTAGGATTAAGGCTCAAAATTAATATTTTATCATAAAACATTAAAATACATTTCCACATGTGCATGAATATTTTGAAAATTAAATTTGAAAATTTTGAAAGATGATTGATTGTCATCTTTCACATGTGCATGACATGATTAAAGGTGTAAATTTTGAGAATATTAAGATGATTGATTGTCATTTTTCACATGTGCATGTTTTATTTGAATATTTTCAAAAGTGGTGGATGCTTTTCTTGACTTATGCAAAAGGTAGATGTTTTTGTTTGAAAATTTTGAAAAGTAAAGTGTGCTCATTTTGTCATATGCAAAAAGTAAAAAGATTAGGTTTGAAATTTTTGAAAAGTGAATGATGATGTCTTTGACATGTGAATCTTTTCAAATTTGAATATAAAGTCTCATATGCCTATAAATAGATCATTTGAGAGCTTCACATTAACAGCACCAAGAGCATACAATATTCATTCAAAGCTTTCATTCTCTCTTCTCTAAGCATTGAGCCTTAACCCTTATTCATTTTGAGAGATATAGTTTGCGTTATATTGTTCTTATTTCATTTATTGAGGAGTGTTTTATAATAGCCTACCCACTATCAATTCTTGTATCAGTAAAAAGGTGTGTATAACCCTTGTGCGTGTAGAAAGTGTTCTATACAGGGAATAGTTGAATCACCACGTGTAAGGTGATTGTAAGTGTAGAGGGTGTTCTACACGGATCCTTTGTAGCGGTATTGTTCAAAGGTGTAATAGGTTTCTAACTTCACTTGAAAGGGATTTTCAAGGGATAGCTTGAGGCGAGGACGTAGGCAGTGGGGCCTGATGAGTGCACAAAAATGCACTCTAAATACTCTATTTAAATACTAAAAGAAATGAGAAAACAATGGATATAACTCATGTTAATAAAATTAATGGTCATTTATCTTGAGATAGATATAAGCATGATTTAATATATTGATGAGAATATAAAATGCCATATTTTCCTCTCTTAATGTTTAAAACTTTATTCTTATTTGATGCCTAAATATACTCATTATTCTTATATTTTGATTTAGGACACAAATGGAGACATTAGGAGCAAATGAAGATAATTGCGGAATTTCAGACAGTTTTGACATCTTTTCGTAAAATGGGCATAACTCTCTCATCCAATCTCCGATTGAGCTGATTCAAGATGATCTAGAACCGCCAGAGAAATATCTATAACTTTTATGTTTTGTGTTTGAAGAGATATCCACTCAATCTAAGACAAAATCGACCATCAAGTGGACGCACCTGCACTTGACGTTCCTGGATATTTTTCAGCCACTTGCATCAAATCCAAATACAAGATGAAGTGCACTCAAGTTTCTTCAAGACAAATTACTTGACCACAATATATTAAGTCATACAAGACAACTAATAGATAGAGAAGCAAAATTGAAACACTCAACCTACAAGCAAAATCCAGCTCATGCATGGTGGGAAAACAAATGATCAAAATGACAACTCACAAATCACTTGGATTCAAGAATGGCACATGGCAAAACAAGTTGAAATTGTGATGATTTTGTCATGAAAACTTGCATGAAGGATGCTTATAAATAGAAGGGAGGGGTGTGTGTTCTAAGACCATGCTTAGTGTGCTTGGATGCCTTGGAAGATACATTGTTTGAGAGCTTGAGAAAAGAAAAGAAAAACCAAAGAAGAGAGAAGAAAATAATGGTTGGCTCTTCCATATTATCCCTTGGAGAATTTTGGTTGCATATTTTCAATATGTGTAACTAAATTCTCAAGGAGGGCTAGGGATGAACTTGTGTATGTGATGGGGTTTGTAATTTATTTTTGATTCATGTATTTGATCTTTAAATATTAAAACTCTTTTGTTTGATTATTCTCAATTTATTTGTGATGTTTTTTCGTCTTCAAATAATTATAGAATCTATTTCGTTTATAGATTCAGTCATGCTTTTTCTATTGAGCGAATTAGTTCTATAATTATGTTTGGAGCAATTGATTGTCTATATTGATTTAATTCTCTGCTGCAATATCGCCTCTTGGGTATATTGTCGTCGTTGAATTTTCTCAATATCGATAACAATTTATGAGAGTTAAGCGCGAAGAATTATTTTTTAAAGAGTTACATGTGATTTAAATTTTGGTTATTAATGTTATATCTTCCGATTAAGAATTTGGACATAGAATTCTTAATTGAGTTATCAATGAATTAAGAATAAATTTGAATACCACAAATACACAAGGAATTCCCTACGCTCTACTTTTCGTCTCATTTTTATACTGTTCAAATTATTCATTTAGTTTTAATTTACGTCATACTCTAAAATTTACTTTTCGCACTCATCTAAATCTTTTTGTTAATTTCGTTACTGTTCTTCAATTTCTCAATCCATCTCCCTGTGGAATCGACACCCCAAAGTTATACTGCAAACGACCGCGTTATTCTTTGGGCGTAATCAAATTTTGGCGCCGTTGCCGGGGAGACGGTAAAAGAATTTGTAGTTTTTTTTAGTAGTTTGTTAAAAAAAAAAAAAAGAGAGCGGTAGCTTCGTTCATTTTCTTTTTAGCTTTCTACATCTTTATTTTATTTTAGTTTTATTTTCGTAATTATTATTATTATTTTTTTCAGTATTACGCTTTTCTTTACTTTGCATGCGCAGGTACAGAGACGCTTTTGGACGGTTTGCTAGTAGACCCGTGCTAGAATCAGATTCAGAATCTAATTTTTCTAATCGCTTGTTTGATAATTCTTCCAATTCTGACGCGATGAGTGAACACGTGGACCAACCTGTTAGAACCCTCCAAGATTATCTTCATCCCGCACGAACAGCCACACCATCCTGTATTATGTTCTCACCTAATGTTCGTCATGTAGATTTTAAAACGGGAATGATACAATTACTTCCGACTTTCCATGGTCTAGAAAATGAAAACCCCTATGTTCATATTAGGGAATTTGAGGAAGTAGTTGCAACATTTCACGGTCAAAATACCACTGACGAAACGGTAAGGCTAAAGTTCTTTCCTTTTTCTTTGAAAGATAAAGCTAAGAGTTGGTTGTACTCACTAAGACCACGGTCTATTGGAACATGGAGTGAGATGACTCAAGTGTTTTTCAATAAATACTTTCCCCAACATAAGACTAATGCTTTAAAAAGACAAATCTCTACCTTTGCACAAAAGGATAGTGAGACTTTGTACCAGTCTTGGGAAAGATTTAAAGAATTACTGAGTATGTGTCCCCACCATGGATATGAGAATTGGCGCTTAGTGAGTTATTTCTATGAAGGCCTTACGCCCAGGGAACGTCAATTCGTGGAAATGATGTGCAATGGAGAATTTTTACAAAAAAATCCCGATGAGGCCATAGAGTACCTCAATGAGCTTGCTGAAAAAGCTCATACTTGGACTGGACCTAGTGCTACTGATAGCACAAACAGGTCACGACCTACAGGAAACTTGAGTGGTGGTATTTACCATCTAAGGGAGGAGGATAACCTTAAGGCTAAGGTTGAAATGCTCACCAGAGAATTAGAGTTATTGAAAACTAAAAACTCAAAACCAACACACACGGCTAATCATGCAGAATCTTTTGGGCCATGTGTTGTCTGTGGTGGGATAGATCATCATTCCCAAGAGTGTCCTACACATACTAACATGAATGGTATGTATGAGGAACAAAGTAATGCTCTAGGTATGTACAAAAAGCCCTTCACACCTTACTCTGAAACCTACAACCCAGGATGGCGTAATCATCCCAACTTCAGCTGGAAGTCTGAAAACCAGCAGCCTGCACAACTCTCTAGATCATATCCTGCACCATACCATGCACCTCAATCTTCTAGAAATTCTTTAGAAGATACTTTGCATACTTTTATTGAAATACAGGGTAAGACTAATCAAAAATTTGAATCTTTGATTATGCAGGTTGTTGAAGAAAATAAGGAAATCAAGAGCCAGGTGTCTAAAATAATGAGTTCATTGACTATGAATGAGAAAGGTAAGTTTCCTTCCCAAACTCAATCTGTACCTCATGGTCAACATATGGCACAAGGAGATCTGAAGGACGTAAACGCCATTGTGACACGAAGTGGTAAGTCTCTACGTGATCCAATAATAGAAAAAAAAAAGGATGTAGAGAAAGATCAAGATAGCAGCAGTCCTGAGCTTCCCAAAGAACTTGAGGTAACAAAACCTGAGGAACCTGCGGTAACAAAAAATCCTGGTAAGGTACCTTTTCCTCAAGCATTAAAGTCAAGCAAACAAACTCTAGATCATAACAATGATATTTTGGAAAATCTTAGACAGGTAAAAATTAATCTTCCTCTTTTGCATGTAATTAAACAAGTTCCTACTTACGCAAAAATTCTCAAAGATTTGTGTACAGTTAAGAGGAAGCATTATGTGAAGAAGACTGCATTCTTGACAGAGCAAGTTAGTGCTCTAATTGAACAGCGGATTCCCCCTAAGTACAAGGATCCTGGATGTCCAACCATCACATGCAACATTGGCAATCATGAGCTTGGACAGGCATTGCTAGATTTAGGGGCTAGTGTAAATTTGATGCCATATTCTATTTATTTGCAATTAGGATTGGGAGAAATCAAACCAACTTCTATGGTATTGCAATTGGCTGATCGTTCAGTCAGAGCACCACGAGGTGTGGTAGAGGATGTTTTAATTCAAGTTGACAAATTTTACTATCCTGTTGATTTCTTAATTCTAGACACTAGTTCTGCTGTAGAAACCACCTCTAAAATTCCATTAATTTTAGGTAGACCTTTTCTTGCTACTTCTAATGCTCTTATCAATTGCAGAAATGGATTGATGAAACTCTCTTTTGGCAATATGACTCTTGAGGTAAATATTTTTCATATTGCAAAACAGCCAGAAGAGGATGTCGAGTGTCATCAGACATACATGATTGACTCACTTATAGAAAGGGATGTTCTTACAACTCATGACTCAGATTCCCTTGAATACTTTATTGTTAATTCTGAATTTAATCCTATAAGTGATTCATCTGATGTATTTGACATTTGTGCTATTTTTGACAGAACTCATGATTATAGCACACAGGCATGGCAACCAAAGTTTGAGAAGTTGCCTAAAAAAAGAGAAAGACAGATTCCTTCAAGTAGGGAAGCCCCTAAAGTTGAATTAAAATCCCTACCTAAGGGTTTAAAGCATGTTTTCCTTGGTCCAGGTGATACTTTTCCTGTTATTATTTCATCTGAATTATCTGAGTCCCAAGGTGAGAAATTAATTCAGATTTTATGCAAATATAAATCAACCCTAGGATGGAGTATTGCTGATATAAAAGGCATTAGTCCCCTAATCTGTACTCATAAAATAAATTTAGAGGAAGGAACTAATCCTCGAAGAGACCCCCAGCGTAGACTTAATCCCACAATGAAAGAAGTTGTGAAAAATGAAGTATTGAAACTATTAGATGCAGAAATGATATATCCTATTGCTGATAGTAAATGGGTAAGTCCTACGCAGGTTGTTCCTAAAAAGTCAGGAGTAACTGTGATAAAAAATGACCTTGGAGAGTTAGTCCCTACAAAACTGGTGACTGGTTGGCGGATGTGCATTGATTACAGAAAATTAAATGCCGCCACACGAAAAGACCATTTTCCGCTTCCTTTTATTGATCAAATTCTTGAGCGGGTGGCTGGTCATCCTTTTTATTGCTTTCTGGATGGTTATTCTGGTTATTATCAAATTGAAATTGCATTAGAAGATCAGGATAAAACTACTTTTACTTGTCCTTTCGGTACTTATGCTTTCCGCAGAATGCCATTTGGATTGTGTAATGCTCCAGCTACTTTTCAACGTTGCATGATGAGTATTTTTAGTGATATGGTTGAAAAGTGCGTGGAAGTTTTTATGGATGACTTGACTGTTTTTGGATCTTCTTTTGATGCATGTTTAATGAGTTTAGAAAGAGTACTGACTCGTTGTGAAGAAAAAGAATTGGTTTTAAATTGGGAAAAATGTCACTTTATGGTACCTTCAGGTATTGTTTTAGGGCATATTATTTCTTCCAAAGGAATGGAGGTTGATCAATCAAAAGTTGAATTAATCTCTAAATTGCCTACACCTAGAACAATCAAGGATATAAGATCATTTCTTGGTCATGCGGGTTTTTATAGGAGATTCATACAGAATTTTTCTGCCATATCTAGACCACTATGTAACCTCCTAGCTAAGGATGCCCCATTTGAATGGACACAAGCCTGTCAAGAGGCTTTCAAAACATTAATTGGCAAGCTTACTTCAGCACCCATAATGCAACCACCTGATTGGAATTTACCTTTTGAAATTATGTGTGATGCTAGTGATTTTGCTGTAGGTGCTGTTCTTGGACAACGAAAAGAAGGGAAACCTTTTGTCATTTACTATGCTAGTCGAACTCTAAATAATGCACAAATGAATTACTCCACCACTGAAAAAGAGTTGTTAGCTGTAGTATTTGCTTTGGATAAATTCCGTGCTTATTTGATTGGTTCTCCTATCATTATCTTTACAGATCATGCAGCCCTTAAGTACCTTTTTACAAAGAAGGATGCTAAGGCACGATTAATACGATGGATTTTGCTTTTGCAGGAATTTGACATCACCATCAAAGACAAGAAAGGAGTGGAGAACGTAGTGGCAGACCATCTTTCTAGACTCACATTCGAGGACACTTCTGACCACATACCAATCAAAGATGATTTTCCCGATGAGCATTTACTTTCTATTACTTCTCTACCATGGTTTGCTCATATTGTGAACTATTTAGCTGCAGGTGAAATACCAAAGGATTTTAGCACCCAAGACAAAAGGAAATTCATGATTGAGGTACGAAAATTCTACTGGGATGACCCTTACCTTTTCAAATACTGCCCTGATCAAATTTTAAGGCGTTGCATCCCTGATGAAGAGATTGCAAGCGTTTTGGAATTTTGTCATTCCCAAGCTTGTGGTGGCCACTTTTCAATGAAGAAAACCGCTGCAAAAATCCTGCAGTGTGGATTTTATTGGCCCACCTTATTTAAAGATACAAATATCTATTGTCGCTCATGCGAAAGATGTCAAAAGTTAGGAGCTATGACCCGTCGTAATATGATGCCCTTAAACCCAATTTTGGTAATTGAAATTTTTGACTGTTGGGGCATTGATTTTATGGGACCATTTCCTCCTTCTTTTGGATATTTATATATTATTGTGGCAGTAGATTATGTGTCAAAATGGGTAGAGGCAGCACCTTGCAGGACCAATGATAACAGGACGGTAATTAAGTTTCTCAAAGAAAATGTACTATCTCGATTTGGTACCCCACGTGCTATCATTAGTGACCGAGGTACGCATTTTTGTAACCGTTCTTTTGAAGCTTTAATGAAAAGATATGGGGTGATACATAAGCTTTCTACTGCATATCACCCTCAGACAAGTGGACAGGTTGAACTTGCAAATAGGGAAATTAAACAAATTTTAGAAAAAACGGTCAACCAGGATCGGAAAGATTGGTCTTTGAGACTAATCGATGCGCTTTGGGCTTACCGTACAGCTTTCAAAACTCCCTTAGGCATGTCACCTTATAGACTTGTTTTTGGAAAACCTTGTCATTTGCCCGTGGAGCTCGAGCATCGAGCATATTGGGCCATTAAACATTTCAATTTTGACTTGGAAAAAGCAGGAAAAATTAGAAAATTCCAATTGACGGAATTAGAAGAATTGAGAAATGATGCTTATGAAAACTCCAAGATCTATAAGGCTAAAATGAAAGTATTTCATGATAAAAATATTTTGAGAAGAACATTTAAGCCTAATGATCGAGTATTTTTATATGATTCAAGACTCCATAAGCATCCAGGAAAACTTCGATCTAGATGGACCGGCCCTTTTATAGTAAAAAATGTTTTCACAAATGGGGCGGTAGAAATAGCAAATCCAAAAGATGGATGTATCTTCAAAGTAAATGGTCAACGCCTCAAAATCTTAATTGATAGACAAATTCCAGAAGTGGAAGACATTCCACTTATGGACCCAGTATATCAATCTTGACCATCTCCAGGTATGTTTTTCTTTTATTTTATTTTCGTTCATTTTATTTTTGTTTATTGTTTACTTTATTTTGTTACAGGTTAAATTTATTTTGACAAATACCATCTTTGATGCCAAGCAAGTCACCCACATCCCACATCAGGTGTATTCTACCCTGTTTAGTTATTCAATTCTAATTCTTAAACATTGAGGACAATGTTTCATTTAAGTTGGGGGGTGGGAATATAAATCTGTTATTTAAACTCTGTGGCATATTTCAATCAATATATAAAAAATTGCCAAATTTTTTTACACAGGCATCTTTTCACACATGATACTCATGCTCATTCATAACCATCTTGGTGAATTCAACAAACCCATTTTAAATCATTTTGCTAAAACATCCACAGAGCCATTTATGCACTTCTCCAAACTTTGTGGTAATATGGTGATTTGACACATGTAACTAAAGAATTATTTTGCTCAAGTATTCATGTGAATTTTGTGAGAATTGAGAGCTTACAAATACAGAAATTGTGATAAGTATCCATTGATCTGTTGAATTTGACACTTCTTTTGAGAATATCATTACATGGTTTGTGGTAAGATGGTGGATATACTTGGGATATGACGAAAGTCAACTTAGGATTAACGTTTGAGCCTTTCAAACTGAGCCTTTTCATCATAGATCCCTAGCAGCCAATTTTGAGCCAATATACACATATGGCCTTTTCTTTTCATATCTACATCATCCATACCTCTCCACATTGGAGTATAGCTTATACACTATATTTTCCTACCATTTTACTTCCAAGTGTGTACTAGGTGTGAAATCATCATAAAAAAAAAAAAAAAAAAAAAAAAAAAACATGACAAAAATGGCATGGTGCTAGATGTGTCCATCAAATTATTCATGAAAGAGTTCATCAAATTGCGAAGACACCAGTGGCAAAAGAAGATGGAAAAGTGTACTTAGTTAAAAATCTAAAAAATTGAAAAGTACATCAAAAGGAAAGTATAGTCTACTGAAAAATTTAACAGATTCCCTTTTGTGTATACTTGAAAGTTTTTGAAATCTCTTCACCTTTTCTTCTTATGAACCCCAACCCTAAACCACATTACAACCCTTTGTGTTGATTTTTCCGATCCTAAGTATGCTTGTGGAAAGAATGGTGGAAATCTCATTTGTTAGTATTCCTATCATAAGATCAATGTTTACTTATTACTTATAATTGGCTAAATTTTCATGAGAGTAAATGTACACCTTTGTCAACTCCATAGAGAGAACCCATACATGAAACACTTCTATACCCGTGAGTTATGGAGTTGAACCTTTTTGCTTAAGATATTCTAATGTTGCATGTGTCGAAACCTCTGATCTGATAAAAATAGTTTGGAACACATACACACTCTGTGGATTGCTATATTTGAATTACTTGTGAAAGGGTTATTGAATTTCTAAGATTGTTTTGATATGTAAATTTGAAAAATGTGTCTTGATGGCCCCTATGTGTGATTTTCTTTGGTCTTTCTCATCATTTTGCATGAAAATTGCTAGGGACTAGCAATGAGTAAGTTGGGGGGTGTGATGAGTGCACAAAAATGCACTCTAAATACTCTATTTAAATACTAAAAGAAATGAGAAAACAATGGATATAACTCATGTTAATAAAATTAATGGTCATTTATCTTGAGATAGATATAAGCATGATTTAATATATTGATGAGAATATAAAATGCCATATTTTCCTCTCTTAATGTTTAAAACTTTATTCTTATTTGATGCCTAAATATACTCATTATTCTTATATTTTGATTTAGGACACAAATGGAGACATTAGGAGCAAATGAAGATAATTGCGGAATTTCAGACAGTTTTGACATCTTTTCGTAAAATGGGCATAACTCTCTCATCCAATCTCCGATTGAGCTGATTCAAGATGATCTAGAACCGCCAGAGAAATATCTATAACTTTTATGTTTTGTGTTTGAAGAGATATCCACTCAATCTAAGACAAAATCGACCATCAAGTGGACGCACCTGCACTTGACGTTCCTGGATATTTTTCAGCCACTTGCATCAAATCCAAATATAAGATGAAGTGCACTCAAGTTTCTTCAAGACAAATTACTTGACCACAATATATTAAGTCATACAAGACAACTAATAGATAGAGAAGCAAAATTGAAACACTCAACCTACAAGCAAAATCCAGCTCATGCATGGTGGGAAAACAAATGATCAAAATGACAACTCACAAATCACTTGGATTCAAGAATGGCACATGGCAAAACAAGTTGAAATTGTGATGATTTTGTCATGACAACTTGCATGAAGGATGCTTATAAATAGAAGGGAGGGGTGTGTGTTCTAAGACCATGCTTAGTGTGCTTGGATGCCTTGGAAGATACATTGTTTGAGAGCTTGAGAAAAGAAAAGAAAAACCAAAGAAGAGAGAAGAAAATAATGGTTGGCTCTTCCATATTATCCCTTGGAGAATTTTGGTTGCATATTTTCAATATGTGTAACTAAATTCTCAAGGAGGGCTAGGGATGAACTTGTGTATGTGATGGGGTTTGTAATTTATTTTTGATTCATGTATTTGATCTTTAAATATTAAAACTCTTTTGTTCTATTATTCTCAATTTATTTGTGATGTTTTTTCGTCTTCAAATAATTATAGAATCTATTTCGTTTATAGATTCAGTCATGCTTTTTCTATTGAGCGAATTAGTTCTATAATTATGTTTGGAGCAATTGATTGTCTATATTGATTTAATTCTCTGCTGCAATATCGCCTCTTGGGTATATTGTCGTCGTTGAATTTTCTCAATATCGATAACAATTTATGAGAGTTAAGCGCGAAGAATGATTTTTTAAAGAGTTACATGTGATTTAAATTTTGGTTATTAATGTTATATCTTCCGATTAAGAATTTGGACATAGAATTCTTAATTGAGTTATCAATGAATTAAGAATAAATTTGAATACCACAAATACACAAGGAATTCCCTACGCTCTACTTTTCGTCTCATTTTTATACTGTTCAAATTATTCATTTAGTTTTAATTTACGTCATACTCTAAAATTTACTTTTCGCACTCATCTAAATCTTTTTGTTAATTTCGTTACTGTTCTTCAATTTCTCAATCCATCTCCCTGTGGAATCGACACCCCAAAGTTATACTGCAAACGACCGCGTTATTCTTTGGGCGTAATCAGGGCCAAACCTCGTTAACATATTGAGTTTGCTTCTCTCTTATCCTTACTCTTTATATTTACTGCTGTTTCATATTTTGTTCATATTTTATATTATATATTTGATTTATAATTATTATTTTTTTAAATACAACTCAATTCACCCCTCCTCTTGTGTTAGTCATCTGGTCAACAATTGGTATCAGAGCTACAGCTCTGTTATAAGATTAACTATCTTTTGAGTTAAGATTTTATGGCTAATATTGCAGCTTTATTTGGTGAAGGTCAATCTAGCAGTCGGCTTCCACTCTTTTGCGGAGACAATTACTCGTTCTGGAAAGTTAGAATGAGAATATTCCTTCAGGCTCAAGGTCAAGAAATCTGGAAATGTATTGTAAATGAATGGACCTTATATTCCAACAAAAGTGGATGATGGAGTAAAGGTCAAAAAGGAAGAAGAAGAGTTTGAACGTGAAGACGATAGACTTTATACTTTGAATTTAACTGCTATGAATTTATTATATAATGCTCTCAATGGTAATGAGTTTAATAGAGTAATGACTTGCTCTACAGCAAAGGAAATTTGGGATAACTTGGAAGTTACTTATGAAGGAACTTCTCAAGTCAAGGAATCAAAAATTTACATTGTTAGTCATGAATATGAAATGTTTAAGATGAATGATGATGAATCTATTTCTAGTATGCACACTCGTTTTACTAACATCATAAACAGCTTGACAGCTCTTGGCAAAGTTTATTCCAAAGTGGAGATAGTAAGAAAAATTCTCAACTCTCTACCAAAACGTTGGGAATCAAAAGTGACAGCGATTCTTGAAACTAGAGACCTTAAGAAACTCGAAGTGAATGAACTCATCGGGTCACTTATCACCCATGAGTACACATTGAAAAGAGGAGAAGAAGAAGGAAAGCCAAAGAAGAGCTTGGTACTTAAAGCTATTCTACATGAAAGTGAAAGTGATGAAGATGAGGAAAATGACAACAAAGATGAAGAAGTTGCGATGATAACAAGAAGAATTCAGAGGTTCTTAAAGAAAAATAAAACTCCTCCAAGGAAATCCTTCAAAAAGTTTTCCAAGAAAGATTTAGGTAAAAATGACACTTTAATTTGTTATAAATGCAATAAGCCTAGTCATATCAAGTCAGATTGTCCTCTGCTAAAGAAAGATCGAAACAAAGGCAAAAAAACAATGAAAGCTACATGGGAAGAAGGGAAGCAAGCAATAGAGAATCAGCAAATAGAGAATCAGCAAATATTTGTCTTATGGCTAAAGATAACGTTGAGGTAACAAATCTTGATAATATTGAAGATCCTTCATATGAAGAATTGCAAAATGTTTTAGAAGAGGTAAATGAGGAATTTGAAAAATTGGGTATTAAGTATACTGCTTTGAAAAAGAAAAATTCTTTTTTAACAAATGAAATTGATATCTTAAGAAAAAGAAAGTATTATTTTGAAAGATAAAAATTTTGAATTGAAGAAAAAGAAAACTGATTTAGAAAATATTATTGAAAACTTTATAAATGGAAAAAGAAATTTTGAAAAACTTCTTGGTAGTCAAAGATGTGTTTTTGACAAGGCAAGCTTGGGATATATGCCAAACAAAAATACAAACTTTATAAAAACTTCTTTGATAATCCTTCTACATCAAAGTCAAATATTAAAAATTCTTTTCATAAAAATAATTTTGTTAAAAAAGGATACTATTATAATCACTCAAGTTCTTCATATATGTCACATGCTATTTGTAATTTTTGTAATAGAAATGGTCATAATTATCATGCTTGTCCTATTAGAAAAAAACATACAATGACTATTAGGGCCATATGGGTATCTAAAAATCTTATTTCTTCTAATACTAATAAATAAAAGACTCAAAGAACTTGGGTACCAAGAAAAATCATTTTAATTATTTTTATAGGTGTGCATGAAGTCCTCCACAAACAAAAATAAATGGTTTTTAGATAGTAGATGTTCAAGACACATGAAGGGAGACAAGACTAAGTTCTTTGATCTTAGATCTAAAGAAGAAGGACACGTGACATTTGGAGACAACTCAAAAGGGAAGATCGTGGGAATAGGTAAAATTGGTAATGAGTCTTCTCTCATAATTGAAGATGTTCTACTTGTTGAAGGTCTAAAACATAATCTTCTAAGCATAAGTCAATTATGTGATAAAGGATTTACAGTTATTTTCAAAATGGATAAGTGCATTATTTTGAATGATCATTATTGTAATATTTGTTTTATTGCTTTTAGAAGCAACAATATTTATATAATTGATTTTGAAGAAATTATTTTACAAGATGCTATTTGTTTTTCAGCTCAAAATGAAACTAATTAGTTATGGCATAGAAGACTAGGTCATGCCAACATGGAACTTATTTCCAAACTTTCAAAAAATGATCTTGTGAGAGGTTTACCAAAGGCAAATTTTCTTAAAAATAAAATTTGTGATGCATGCTAATTTGGTAAACAAACAAAAACTTCTTTTAAAATCAAGAAACATATTTCCACTACTAGACCACTGCAACTGATACACATGGATCTTTTTGGACCAAATAGAGTTGCAAGTTTAGAAGGAAAATATTATGTATTTGTTATTGTTGATGATTTCTCTAGATATACTTGGGTCATCTTTCTTACTCATAAAGATGAGGCACATAATGCATTTACCAAGTTATGCAAGAGAATTCAAAATGAAAAGGATTATACTATTTCAAGTGTGACGCCCCCAACTTACGTCCGGGATTTAACGTAAATTAAGGTGTCTGGATGAGCAACACTTGGCTACTCACCCTCGTACTTAACAATACTAAAAAGCATAAATCATCTAATTCGCAGCGGATCAGGTTATAGATATGAAATTTTCTAAAGATCACACGGAAATATATATATACAACATTCATTAAAGCTTAAACATTGTACTTTATACATATACACAACCCAACTGTAGCAAAATATATTACATACATCCCAAAAGAACTTTCCTTCACCTCACTCTTTCTCCCTCTTAACCTCAGGGTGTTCTCTCCCATAGCGAAACCTATCCATACTAATATTAAAGTCTCGCCGGAGCTGTTGTCCCTGTGGAGTCACACAAACTCCACACATGGACAAGGAGCCGTCTGCTCCTAAGGTTAAGCAGCATCCCGTGCGTCGCCTCTCCTCATCAAAAGTGGATGCATCAAGACTCCCAGATCCGGTGGGTCGACTACTGGTAGGAGGTCCGAAGGAAACAAAAGAAATATCCAAAAAGGGACTATAATCGGAAAGTCCCTCAGGACTCCCCGAAGTCTCCCGTATCATCGGGGCTGTCCCCCTGCTGGTCATCGAATCCTGTATGAAATAATATGCACAAAATATATGGAGCCACAAAAGAGTGAGATTTCGAATGAAATCTCAGTAAGTACATAAACAGCTTAAAGGAAACAAGGAAAACAACCACAAAGTTAAAACCACAACTGACAAGGGAAATTACCCTAACATACCCCTCACAAGACCACTGCCTAACTGACACTTTTTTTCTTAACTCTCCCATGATCTTTTATTAGCTTACCCCGTTTTCCCTTAAGATTTTTATATTCTTTCATATCACGACAGGCGTTACGTATCGCCGTCCCTGCCGGCACGTCAGTCATACGGGCGTTACGTATCGCCGTCCCCGTCATGACGTGACTAACTTATCAATCATATACTCATCAATCATCCGGGCGTTACGTATCGCCGTCCCCGTTATGATGAGTCTAGTGTCAATCATCCGGGCGTTACATATCGCCGTCCCCGTTATGACACGAAATATATACACATAGTACTGCGGGCGTTACGTCTTGCCGTCCCCGTGGAGATCACAATTTCATATCACGACAGGCGTTACGTATCGCCGTCCCTGCCGGCACGTCAGTCATACGGGCGTTACGTATCGCCGTCCCCGTCATGACGTGACTAACTTATCTTTTATACATTGTTCTCTTTCTTTATATTCTTCTCTTATACACATGAGTCATCTCACTTATAACCCTTCCCATTTGAAACACCACTTCCATTCCAAGAAAACCCTAAACTTAAGCAAAACAGGGCATCTCGCTCGAGCGGCCTGTCGAGCGAGTATCGAGCGAAGTCTCGGGTTGGGACTCGCTCGAGTGGGGTATCGAGCGACAGTCAAGCAAGGGTTCAGATTTTGCCTTCGCTCGACCACCTGTCGAGCGAGAGTCGAGCGAACTCACGGCTCTAAGGGTTTTTCCACTCAAAACATGCCAATCTTTTTCATACACTCCATTTATCTTCTTACAAGCTTAAATCCAAGTTTCTACAATTTTATTAAACACATAAACAAGACAAATACAATCAACCCTACTCATATGTCCATTTCCACTCAAACATGTTCTCAAGTGTTCACTACTATGAAACATAACTCAATCATGCTAATAAACCAGTTCCATGCTTAATTTAAGCTAGAATGTGGACTTACAATTTCTTCCAAGCTCTAGGGAATTGATCCAACCAACTTCCTCCAAGTTATCTCCCACACACACTCACTTCACTCACAAGTGATCACTTTGAGGGTTTGGGGAGGGATTTCTGGTTTGGCTTCACAAGGCAAGTGCTCTCTCCTTCTAAAGGAGCTTAGGAAGCTCTCAAGCCTCTATTTATAGGGTGGTGGTCGACCAACATGAGGGAGGGAAAAGGAATTGCACCCAAGGTGCCCTAGTTGGCAGATTTGCATGTGATGAGGTGTCCATCTATGCAAAATCTAATGATGAGAATTAAGCCTCCCAAATCCTAGGCTTTGCAGCTGGATTAGTCATCCAAGGGCTCACAATTGAGGTGGTTTGGCTGCCCATTTTGATCCATGGCTGAGAAGCAAGCTAAAGGGATAAGAGGTGAGGTGGCAATTCACCTAACCATGCATGCATCTCTCATCTCCA
Organism: Platycarya strobilacea; assembly: GCA_036898215.1. Classification (NCBI taxonomy): domain Eukaryota; kingdom Viridiplantae; phylum Streptophyta; class Magnoliopsida; order Fagales; family Juglandaceae; genus Platycarya; species Platycarya strobilacea. The sequence goes on along the minus strand of CM072549.1, from coordinate 21,245,586 downwards.
GCTCTCCCCTTGTGTCACACGCCCATCTCCAGCTTTTCCTACCCATTTGGTTCCTTCCCAACTCCCTTAGGTCTCCCCTCAACAAGTTCTAGAAGACCCTTACATAGTTTAGTTAAGGTAGAGCCAAATTTGATCCACTTAGTCACCAATCAACCAGATTTTGGCTCCCCTTGAGTTCCCATCACTTTAACTATTCAATTGACTTCCAAATCAACTTTCCATCCATTCCTAACTATCCCTACACATGTCATAATCCCAGATAATCCTAAAACCAATTACCTAATTAGTTACATGCCCCAATCTAGTTCAATTATCCAACTCGGGTTCCATTTAAGCCCATTCTAAAGCTGCATACTTGATTCCCGAATAACCTATTGATTACCTCCGAATCTCAGGGAACTTTAAACATAAAAGTTTTAGATCTATCTCTTAGGGTTCTATACCAATTGGAATCACCTCATTTGGACATCATATGGCTGACTTATGATCATTTTCCTAAAACTCGACAGATTAATCCGAAAGTGCATAATTCTAATACTAAGTGAAATCTCACATTCCTCAACTAAATCTCCCATTATAATTTCCTAATAAATAAATAAATCAAATAAATCTCCTTAAAATAATATCCATAAAATAATTTACCTTAGAAAAATTTGGTCTATTACATCCTCCCCCCCTTAAAAAGGATTTCGTCCCCGAAATCGCTAAGATATAAATAATTAAGGGTTTAAGGAATTTATACCTCGGTTGCTAGCAGTAGATTCTTCTGAAGAGGTAGGTACTTTTTCCTCATTAATTAGTGAATCCTGAGAGTGATAAAATATCATGTCTATATCGGGATCATAGTACATATTCACACTAATCTCTTGCAACATACGAAATCTCTCTTCCTCGGTCTCTTCTATTATAGGTCCCTCTTCACACTGACGTTTACGCTCCTCAGATCCATCAGATGACTCTATTATAACAGCTTTTCCTTTGTCCTCTCTTCTAAAAAATCTTTTTTCTGCTTTTAACCATTTTTTAGCGGGTTGTCTTTCCTCACCTGGTAACGCTTTTCTACTTATAGGGTTACCTTTCTCGTCTATGTCCATAATGTGGGTTCTGTGCTTCTCACTTTTATTTAACCAGCTCAAACTCTCAGCTTTCCACTGTTTCAGTTTTTCTCTACGAAATCTCTCTCTACCTCTTTCAGATCTTTTCTTTAACTGATCTACAGGGGTAACTGACATACGTGCGGTTCTTTTTGGAGCCATAATCCTGTATAAGGTTAAATATTAATGAATGTAAATATAAAAGGAAACACAAATATCATACAAATGCAAGACAGTTAATTCAATTTATAAGGTACATTATTACAACTATGTTTCAAACAAGTGGGGATAATTAACTCTCATTACATCCTCACGTTCCCAAGTGGCTTCTTGAAAAACAGGATTATTCCAAAGTACTTTTACTAACACTATGGTACGATTCCGAAGGGTCTGTTCTTTCCGATCTTCAATTCGTACAGGCCATTCTTCGTAAGTTAAATTGGAACGTAAATTATTAGGGCGCGGATCCATTACTGCCACTGGTTGATCATTCAAACACCTTTTCAGAGAAGATACATGGAAGACGTTATGAACTCCTTGCAAATCATCAGGTAGGGCTAAACGGTAAGCCACTGGACCTACTTTTTCCAGAATTTCATAAGGTCCAATATAACGAGGACTCAACTTCCCTTTCTTACCAAATCGCATGACTCCCTTTAGTGGCGAAATCTTCAAATATACCCAGTCTCCCACCATAAAATCTAAAGCCCTTCTACGATTATCTGCATAACTCTTCTGTCTACTTTGTGCTGTCTTTATCTGATTTCTAATCTTCGTGATCTGCTCTTTGACCTCTTGTAAATACTCGGGTCCCAAAACACTACTTTCACCCACTTCATCCCAATAAATAGGAGACCTACATTTCCTCCCATAAAGTGCTTCATATGGTGCCATCTGTATAGTAGCTTGAAAACTGTTATTATATGCAAATTCAATTAACGGTAACAGACTTTCCCAATCTTTGTCAAAATCTAACACGCAGGCTCGCAACATATCCTCCAAAGTCTGAATAGTTCTTTCTGTTTGCCTGTCCGTTTGAGGATGATATGCGCTGCTGAAATTTAAATTGGTACCCATCATCTTCTGTAAACTTTGCCAAAATCGAGATGTAAATCTAGGGTCTCTGTCTGATACTATAGTCTTGGGTATTCCATGTAAGCGAACTATTTCCTTCACATAGATTTTTGCTAGCTTTTCCATGGAATCTGTGTTGGAGATAGGTAAAAAGTGAGCACTCTTTGTCAATCGATCCACTATTACCCAAATCGAATTCTTTCCCGTAGATGTTCTCGGAAATCCTATCACAAAATCCATAGATAGATCCTCCCATTTCCATTCGGGGATTGGTAAGGGTTGCAACTGACCGGCTGGTCTTTGGTGTTCAGCTTTTACTAATTGACACACTGGACACCTGGCGACAAAGGTCGCAATATCCTTCTTCATTCCTTCCCACCAAAACTTTTCTTTTAAATCTTGATACATCTTAGTACTTCCAGGATGAGCAGTATATGGTGTACTATGAGCTT